>OX465585.1:30091146-32491146 GCA_950022655.1 Alentia gelatinosa | reverse complement strand
GACGTATCCTAACACGTGACAGATACTAGAAAATCAATACGTCAATAACTGGTTTAAAAAAGACCACGTCGTAGACAGTATGTCCGCGCCCATCGATTTGAAGATAGTTTGGTGCTTAACTACACTTCACGTCACCACGGCGTGGGTGGCAGATGATATGGTGAAGGTGGCGATGTGATGAGTTGGTGAGGGTTCTAAAGTGGGATGGTGAGGGTGGTAGGTTGGTTTGGTGAGGGTGGTAGGTTGGTTTGGTGAGGGTGGTAGGTTGGGATAGTGTGGGTGGTCTCGAATCTCCAATCTTTTGAATGCATATTTTCTATACACTCAACAACAGTCATCGTAACTTTGTAACAAACTCATTCATAGACGATTATAGTAATGAAGCGGTCACCGGTTTGGGTATTCAATCCAACCTTCGGGTGAGCATAAGATACTCCAGCAATTGGTATATATTTTATTTCTTTTTTTATTTGCACAAAAGTACATAAATGGCCTCTGCCATAATAGCAGGTATTCTGGCCACTCTGTTACCAGCGACTGGTTGTGGTCAGGAACAATTCTCTTCAAAGTAAATACACTATGTACAGGTTTGATATGATGTAACGATGTGGAATAGACCAGGTGACAATACCAATACTCCCGATACTCTAGTTATACCTCTTATTTGGATCATAGCTTTCGCATAATATACTTTTTATAACTATAGAGTGAACCGATTTGAACCTCATATGGGAGTTCATTCCAGCGTTCCATTCCGCGATAAATCGGACTCTTCTTAAACAGTGTGGTACGTGGTCTATCAAGTTTGACTATCTTTTTATTTTTCCCTCTGGTTTTTGGATTTTCATCTGGTTCTATACCACTGGCGTACTTCCGCATGTATAACAAGTTCAGATATCGCTTCCTAGTGTCTAGAAGCTGAACATCACATATTTCATGCAATGATTTAGTGGATTGATCCCTGGCGTTCGACCGAAGTCTTAATATTGCTTTCCTATGTGCAATTACATAGGTTGGCTTGTCTTTTCGGAATGAAAGTCTGTAGACTATAACACCTAGTCACACAAAACCAGAGACAGTCAGATTTAATAAGTGATTCTTTATTAAAGCTCTTAGTAAAACAGAGGAGCTGAAGCTACCACTCTTTGATACAGGCAGTTTGCATACCTTGCACGCCGTAGTGCCAAGTAATGTCTATCAATCAAAGTTAATGATCCGAGCTCAACCACCGAGAGGTTTTGGAAAACCCTACAACGAAAGCGAGAGAGAGAACACAGCGAGTGACCTCTTGGCTGCTGTGAACTCGGCGTTAGTATACAAGCCGAGTTACGTAATCTCGCGAACTCATGGCACTTACCTACACGGGCTCTCCTGAACCACCACACAGCAGGTAATGCCACTCCGTGTCCTCTTTCAAAGAGTGAACAGACTACCGCTCGACTGACCCGACCCTTACAGTAAAATAAACTTCAATAGTAGCAGATGAGACCAAAAGCGAAATGATGGCCTCGACTCCCCATAGCTTAAGCACTAAGTCTCGTTCTTACTATGTAGTATGTGTGGTTTTAGTGGGGCCACTTTGGCTCCCTATAGAGCAAAACTAGAGCTTGGCGAGTATTAGTTGCTCATATTATACGTCTTTGTGCCAACCAGACATACGCCCCTACACCGACGTATACGCTGGTTGTTTGTGTACCCTGTCTATACCCTAAATAAAACAATTCTCTCAACACCAGTATTGCACACGCGCAGTGCGCCAGTGTACCCCGCCTCTCGTACGACGCTCTAGTTGATCTAGGCCCCAGTAGGGGGCACTGCGATCGCTACCGCTAGTATCCCGCTGCGCTGTGCGAAAGTGTCAGGGCAGCCGGCGGGAGTACCGTGCCGTACGTCAGCGAGTAGCGGGGACCACCGCCCGACCTGCCGACAGATCGGTATCGCCTGGCCGCCCGCCTGGCCGCCTCACTCACTCACTCACTCCCGCGGCACCCACTGCAGCAGGAGGCAGCGGTGGGAATAACATACCAGACGTCTCCTCGCGCTACTACGGCTGGTGTACGGATCACACCACAGCCCGGAGGAGCCCGGAGGAGCCTGGAGGTGGAGTATTAACGGTGGCAGGTGTGCGGACTGGCAGCAGTGGGGAGAACTCCCGTAGACCTGAGTGAGCCGCTTGCCTGCTCCATGCAGGCCCCACAGGTATGTAGACTGGCAGGTCTGGTGATCAACACACAGGGTGTATATAGTATGTACATGTATACCGCAGACAGACAGGGGAAGCCTACAGACCCCTCCATGCCCCGCCAGGTGCATCGTCAATCTCTGCTGATCCACATCGTCACGGTCCCGTTGTTGTGTAGATCTCTTCTGACAGGGGAGGGATAGAAACCCTCGGCAGCAGTCCAATATACTTGTATTTAGTATCCATGGTATACAAAGTACCCATTGAGAATGTATGGAGACTCAGTAACCCGCTACCCATGATTTAAAAACTGTCAGATACTATAACCATGGTATGCGGATTTGAATGTGTGGAATACGACCTCAAAGTAATAGTATACGGGAAAATGGCCACCCTGTGCTAAGGAGCAAAGAAATACAGAAAAACCCCGCTTGTGGGACACTTCGCTTAAGGGGACACCCCGCTTAAGGGATCACTTTGCTCGGAACGGAAATTTGTATTTAGTTAATTTTAACCCCGCTTAAGGGGGACACTTTTCTCGGAACGGAGGGTGACCCATTAAGCGGAGTATTATTGTAGTCCCTATTGCTATAACCTTTTCATTTGGCGATTCCTGTGTTTGATGTATTGGAGAAGATGGATAATGAATACAACAAACGATGGTTTTGTAGACAGGCAGCTCTGTAAATCACTCGAGGTTGATATCATAATACACTCGCTGACACTTGTGTTTTACTGTCCACAATACCATCGAATACTGTCTATGAAAATTATTGTCATATCTGGTACTTCTAACTGGTTTGTATCATATCTCTGAAGCTTCAACCTTTAAATATATCAGTAGGGGTATTGGGAGGATATATTGACCAACAAGGTTGCCTAATTAGAGATTGGAATTTTATGTTGTAAAAGGAATTGGCAACCATGATTATAAGCTAGCCGAACATGTTATAGATGAACCTCAAAGTTACAATGTGTGTGCATACCTATGAAGTTCAAGTCGGGTGGATATTCGTAAGTCGGTACCAAGTAGCCGTGGATGTTTCTGTGGCGTTTGTTACTGGCGTACTATAGAGTTGTGGGCATGGAGCTGTGGGTATGATTTTTCGGTTGTTTCAATTCTAAATTCACTGGTCAGAGCGTGTTTGCATACACTATAGGCGCTTCCTTAAGGTTAGAATGGTCACATATAGCCTTCCGGCAGTTTGCAAAAACACCATCCGTTCAGTGTCACTATCTGTATGCTAGTCACTGTGATATTGGGAGTGGAGTAGGGTGCTAGGATCTCAGGGTCCTAGAAGCATGCCCAGCTGACCGTGAGCAATCACTCAAGACCGAAATACCTCATTGACCCACTGTTGACTGATATGTTTGGATCCTAGACTCAAGGCAGTTGCAGAAATGGCAAGTTGAATGGGTGCAAGTGGGCTACAGAAAACGAGCCATAGACTGAATGTAACCCAAACATTTTAATTATTATTCATTTATAATTGGACGCTCATTAATCAATGATGAACATACCATTTGATCCTAGTTTTGTTATGGTAGTACTGAAAACCTATATAGGTCTAAGATACAGGATATGGATTGGGCTGTGCACTCTATATTTATGTGTGCAGTGGAGCATGATGTGGATGTACTGAATGTTTGATGTGTATCAGAGGGTGTTTGTGTTCAGATATATTGGAGGGCAGTTGATATGTCACACGATAGTTGATGTGTGTGAAATGCGTAGACTTAGATACGTGTATATACACAATATTACCATGATTTTGATCTGCATCGTCGTATTCTCCGCGTGATTGACGCGTAGTAATATCCGAGCGAATAAGAGGATATTGTGCAGTGTCAACTGGCAATGAATCAGTGAGGGGGCCATCCCTCAGAGAGATGGGGTAGGGTACGGGTAAAAAATGTCCGAAATTGCATGTGCATTCCTTCTTTAATCTATTGCGTATACATTAAAGGGAGATGGGGTAGGGGTAAATTATTTCAGAAATTTTGCATACAATGTATTCACTTTATGGATGGCCTTTGAGGGACTTATATTGAACTGAATCGAGAATTATATAGATAAACAATACTCTATGAGTTTGGATGTGCTGACATCATCATCGAAGCAAAGCCATGTGATGATTATGGTGCAAATGAATGAGTGAAGTGTTGTTTATTTTATGATTCGAGTACGGTTCTGGATTTATTTCATCCCTTTTACCATGGACATACAACTCTAGAGATACACTGTCCATGCTTTTACGGATATAAAAATAACATCACAGTCATTGGCAATATCAGAATAATTCGAGTTACTTATATGAATCCAGTCATCAACATATTATCTCCATGTTGATGTCTTGTCTACTATCCCAAATCCTGGCTGCTGATTGGCTAGTCGTTTATGACATCCTCTCACATGGCGTAGAATTGTCACTTTACGTGGGCGATTGTTGCGCATCATCTTTTAATGTTATTGCTATCACTAAATTGTGTGCCAGGAGTGAGATAAATACAGGATCATGTTGGATGTTCACTTTGTCCATGGCTGACATGTGATATATGGTGGGTGGACAGGTGTGACATTGTATCAGGTGTGAACCCACGTGCGGCTTATATTCAGACACGATGGGCTGTAGCGGCGTGGGGCCTATCAGTCTAGGTCATGGTGTCAGTGTGGTCTGTCATCTCTCCACTGTCTGACACCCCAAGCTGCGGGAAGTTCAGCTTGGCACTCTCAGAGCATATATCGTGTACCCTGCATGTGTCTCTGCGCCAACTAGCCTGGAAACCTGGCTGTGTGTTCACTCTCATATAAGGCCAGGTAACGCCGCCATTTTTCTGGTGGGTTACGGGTAATAGCCACAATTTTTACGCTGGATTACCCGCTAGAGGGTGTGGCGAAACTTGTTATATTTTTGAAAGAAACATTCAAATTTTTCTATCCTTCGAAACGTTGCTTTTCCTTTATCATATATTTCCGTGCATTCCAAATGAGTGTAGATAAGGTATTTGGGGAGTCTCATGATGCAGGGAGGTTGAAAACAGAATATACAGAATGTAACCCACACCTTTTAATTGTTATTCATCTATGATTGGACGTTCATTCATCAATCCTGAACATACAATTTCCTCCTTGTTCACGTATGGTGCAGACACATGGGTGGTAGTTGGGAGGTGTCGAATGTGAATGTGACGACATCGGCCTAAGCCTTAGGCAAATAATCAGGTATTTCACCGAAAGGGACTCTTTAATTAAATATCACATGTAAATAAGCTGCCTTGGGCCAAATTGAATATTCAAACCCAAGCCGGGTAAGGCATTGGATAATGCAGAGGATACTGCAGTTTTTCAACGGGAAATACAATTATCTAATCCTTACAATTTTCTTTTCACATGATTCAGTGTTTTTACTGTAGGCCACAGGCCGGTCTTGCTAATGAATATGTGACTTGAAGCCAAGTAACAATCTATAGATTTCAACACAAATTACCCATATTGTCAAGAAATAATCCACATTATCTAGTCTTGTTTCAAATTATCACTTCACACCTAACAATACGTATGGAGAGGTGGGGGTTGGAAATACATGTATCTCCTGTTACTGTCAGAGATATATTATAGTAATATATATTGGGAAAAGGATAATCAATCAGGTAATATATATACATGCACTATTCATTGAAAGGTTTAATATCACATTGCTAAATCTGTTATTGAAATGGGATTTGAAATATTAGAATATTCGTGGGTTGCAAAGCTTTAGAGCTATATCACTCTGTCTTTCAGTTACAAGTGGGCTTACAATAGTGGCATTGGTATTCCATGAATACAAACGACATATCCCATGTTTCATGTATACTCCGTAAACGACATTCTAACCTGGTTATATATAGTAAAGAACTTGTGAAAATACAAACACCTGCAAATAGAGCAAGGCTGCGGTTTGGGCGCTAAAAATAGTGATATTTGCATGTCTATTGAGAAGTGGTCTGTAAGCTTGTTACTAGCTCCCTCGGCACCCACGTTGATCAATATTTCACCGTGTGATTTTATTTGCAGATTGTGTGCTCGCCTAGCGGCCTGTCCTGGATTGTGTAGCCCCGTCACTGAAAGGCCTCGCGTCTCCTCTCGCCACCCACGAGATCTGCGCGAGATCAGCCACCCACTGCACTTCCGCTGGTCCACCCACGTAGCTTGTTGACCGCAGCCATCCAACCCGCCGGTACCCAGCAGCAAGCGGGCGTGATATCCTTCAGGGTCGCCAGGTGGCAGCTCTATCAGTCCCGGAATTGATCGGAGAGCGCGTGCGCCGAAGATCTCCCGTCGCTTCCGGTGGCGACGATTGAAAACGTTGTATACCCGCCCTACACCCCCGCAGTTACAACCCGGAGATAAGAAAAACTCCTAACGGAACCCCACACCCCTCTGTCCCACCCTCCACCAAGCGTTACCCTAGAGACACGTGACTGCTGCCGACCAATCAGCATCAGGGGACGCGCGCGACGCCCCCTGGCGGAAGTGGAGTACGTATAGATTCCGCCCCGCCCCCACGCCCAGCAGAGGGCAGTACTGGCATCGTCATAGATGGTGGTTGGGGAGACCGTGCTAGCCAACAACAACAGGATCGTTCCCATTGGTAACACCGCCCCGGAAACGCCGACTACGCCTGCGCACACACAGACGCAGACGCAGCCGCAGCACCACGTGCTGTTAGAGGGCGCGCGCACCGAGAACGACAACGAGGCCACGTCGCTACTACTCCTGACGGCGGGCGACGTGGGCGTCATTGGTGACGTCACGGACTATGTCCAGCAGCAGCAGGTGGCGCTGGTGCGGGCGGCAGGCTTGCCGATAGGTGGCGTGCACGACGATGGTGACGTGATGTGCGACCAGGAGATGGAGGAGGAGGAGGAGGGCGGCGGCGGCGGGCTGTGGGGGGGAGACGGGGACGAATCGGAGGAAGCCGGGGACGAGTCCGACGTGCTGTCCCTGGTGAGCTCCGACCGGCGGTCGCCGACCCCGCCACCGCTAGGGGACAGCACCCAGCACCCTGTGATGACGGATATGAATCATCACAGCGGCCATAATGGACATCTCATCATCACCGACCTCAGCGACGGCGAGGACGCCCTGGAGGAAGGGGAGTACGACTTCGGGTACACGCCCACGGCGGTGGACTACACCCAGACCGGGGAGGTGCCGCCTCTGGCCCAGCACTGCCTCGTCAGCGCCACCGTCACCGGCTTCACCACGGAGAAGGGCCAGCGCAAGCAGCTCTTCCAGGTGCCGCAGCCGGCCGGGCACGCCCAGCACCCGGCGGCGGGCAAGGCGGGGAAGGGCGGGGCTGACGGGGCGAGCGGGCCCGGCGCCGGGCTGCCCGATATTGTGTTTATCGTGGAACTGACGTGGTCGGACGGCAGGGTGAACGTGGTCACCCGAACATACACGGACTTCTGCCGGTTACAGTATTACCTAATTAACGAGTTTGTCGACGTGCCGGCTAATGAGAGCCCCGCCCGCCTCAACATCTACCTGCCAGGTGAGTACACTGCCCACTGTTTTAGAGCGTGCATGCACGTGCGACATACATACAGGTTAGAGTGGTCACATGTAGACTTCCAGCGTACTGCATAAAAACTACCCCTTCACTATCTGCATGCTATTTACTATGCTATTGAGAATGGAGCAGAGGGCCAGTGTCTCCAGGGTCTTAGAGGCATGCCCAGCTAAGCATGACCAATCACTCATGACCGAAATATCTCATTGACCCACGGGTGCTTGAAATGTTTGGATCCTAGACTCAGGCGGTTGCAGAAATGGCAAGTTGATTAGGTGCAAGTGGGCTACAGAAAACTAACCACAGACTGAATGTAACTTAAACCTTTTAATTGTTATTAATTTATAATTGCACGCTCATTCATCAATGATGAAGATTCTATTTGCTTCTAGTTTTCATTATCCATGGTATATAGGGTGGCACATAGTCCCAGTGAACACTCACCCTGGGTCTCAAATACCCTTTAGGTGAGAGGGGTGAAACATATGATCATGCTTGCTGGTCTCTTATTGGCTAGTTTGGAAACTTAGTCGGGTACAGTTGTCTCACCAAAATGCCCTATATATCTTAAACATGTTAAAAATAAAAATTTCATGGGACCCTGTACCTCGTTAGTGGTATTTGTCTCCGAACTTGGTGTAAGGAAATGGAACCCTACAATTCAGATGAGGAGATTGAGTTCCAGAACAAACAACCCATAAGGTAAATAGATCCCACGTGTAAATTCCACTTAAGGAATGTCTAGATGTTATCGCACTGTAACTATATATATCGGACACTGATCTATCCTACTTAACGTCTCAGGGCAGGATAGATGGAGGGGTTATGTTATTAGCTGGGAGGGGATCCACTGTACCCTCACACAAAACACTATTCTTCTCCTACTTCACCTGCAGGCTACATTCTGGTCGTGAAAAGGCCAGCTCAAACACAGCGGACTAAGGCAGGCAACAGCAGCCGGTGGTTGGTGTACTAACTATGGCGACCTAAATGTCTTATAATCGGTTGAATTTATCCAGAAATTTATCGACATTTATCAAACTGGCGATATAAAAATTACTGATATATTTAGAAGAGCAGTCATTCCCAGGGTAGAGTTATATAACTTGTTTATTCGGTTACTATTAAGCTGTATGCCGTGGGTTGGTGTAGAAATTTCTTTTTAAATAAATAACACAAGGCCCCGCATACAGGTGTATTAATTCAGCTGAGGGGGAGTCGTGTTGCACCTGACTGGGTTATCTCTGAAAGGTAAGTCATGCAGGTCGCGGGAAGTAATTAAATTAGGTTCTCTATTCTCCAGGCATGTCCATGTTCGCTGTGTGAGAATCACAGACTCAAGCCAAGTGAGGGATCCAACCGTGACCTCTGGGGTCGCAGAAATAGCGGTTCCGTGTCGTTGACGCCAATATTTATAAAATCATAAACCATGACCTATTAAAGCCCCACATCAGGCTAAGCATAGACTGGCTCCAGTCCCTGCATCCTATGACTACCCCTCAACCTACTTAACCCCTCCTAGCTGGGATACAGAGACTAGTAATGGTGTCTGGCGTTAAGTAGAGCCACGCATGCCCAACACACTCCAAGCAGATATCCTTGTTACTGGTCAGGATATCTGCTGGGAGATTGATACCGGGGATCTTCTAGGTTATTCACCAATCAGGACTCTTCTCCTGGTGGGCCTGTGGTTTGAGCTTGTACACATTAGGGAGTTGAGGAGAGGGATCCTGTTTCATACTGATTGTATGTGCTTGTGTTTACATTTGGCACTTAAACTTCATTCCTGGGCCTGTTAGGGGAAGTCAAAAATATTGCAAAGTATTTTTGTTATTTAATAATGCCCATAATCAAAGACTTGGCAAGTCTAGGCCAAGCACTGCGATCCAAGCCGGACCTCTATGGACGCACTCACACCATGCACTATAGAGTTGACGTTTACAAACAATATAGGGCATGTAGCTTTGGCGTTATTGAGGTGGCCATCTTGCCCCCCCCCCCCCCGACGCCAAACAAAACACGACGTGGTGGGTCCAGTTATCAATGGATTTATTTTAAATTTATTTTGACTTGCCATAGAGGGCATTGAGCCTCGTCTCAAGAACTTCTCAATATTATAACAGCATATATATATATATATATATATATATATATATATATATATATATATATATATATATATATATATACATTATATTAAGTAATTTATGCTATCTGTTGTTTCCATATGAAAACCAGCAGAGCCAACTTCACTACTGATATGGTTTCCTAAAATACCACCTGATATTGGTGCAGCGACCTGTTTGGGACAAATGTGATCTTTTGGAACTGAGAAGTACTCAATAAAATGTTAAAAAGAAAGTATGTATGTATGTATATATATATATATATATATATATATATATATATATATATATATATATATATATATATATATATATATACACACACACATTTATGTTACATGTTTCACTATGTGTGCAAATGTAAATGCATAGATATTCCACCGTTTCGTCAATGCCCTGCGGTTGATAGTGAGTGAGCTACCTGGACACAGCGTGATGACAGGTGTAGATAGATGGATAAAGCAAACAATGAGGACATTCATCAGGTTCAATACCAGCTCCCAGCTCCCCGCCCCATCCTCTACTCCACTCTCACTGCGGCCATGATGTACAACGTGCATGATGTATCGTCAAGCTGAATCATCACCGACCTTCATCCGCCAACACCGTGCAAAAATAAGGAACGGACACCCAACGCAAACACAGGATGTAATATCATGTGATGTTAGCGTTATTAGTGAAAGCAATTATCAAATCCCCCACCTCATGTTTTTTCTGCGAAACCGACTATTTTAGCATGCTTACTTAGCCATGTGTTTAATTGAAGTTAAATCCAACCGTCCAACTTCCCTGTATGTGTGTTGTTCATGACTACTAGAACCCTCTATGGATTTTAGCAGTTAGCACACCCGCCAAACTCCTGTGTAGCCTCTTTGTCTTGCGTTTGAATGTGAATTTTAGGGCATGCAGTACAGTCATGGAATTAACCCCGATAGGTAGTGAGTTATTGAACACGGGTGGAGTTTCATCTTGATTGATTGAATACAGTCAAAATACCAGCGTTCAGAATAAGCCAGACGACTTTCAGTAGCGAATTCAATTTAAGGGGGACGCTATTTGGAGGTTTTAACTGGGGTAAGAATGAAAAGAGAGAGCTTAGTTCCCATGACCTGCATTTGCCCTAGATAGAAAAATACCAGACACATTTTGTTACATGCATATATACACACCGGGTGGTGGGTGTATGTGTGTTAAAAACTAGATCATTCTTTTCAAATCATTTCTAGGTTACGACATCCTGGTAAATGTAGTTCTGAGAGGAACCGCCGACAGGGAAAGGTATCAGGTTAGACCATTTATCCGGATATAATCATCTCCATATACACGCATGCAGTATGATCTCCGTGTAATGATATAGCAATATTCCCTTTAGATTGTAACATACAGAAAGTTAACTTCTGGAAAATACCCATGTAGGGAAGTATATCCTATTTCACTGTTGGTTTATACTTCTAAATGATGCGATAAAAACATACATTTGGTATCACTGACAACCGCTGTCAGGTAGAGAACTATAATCAAGAGATCTAATTTGCAGCAATTATTTCCTTTCCTATAGAATTTAAGAGCTGAGGAACTTTTTAGATTTAAGCAGTAGAGGTGGTTTGTGGTACAAGTTGTTTGAGTAGTAGGTGTTTATGTAGATATTGTGTAACGTTACGCTGGTAATCTCAGTAAATCCACTTTTGGTGCCTCCTGAAAGTGCTTGCCAAATTCCAAAACATGGTAATGGGACAAGGTTAGAGTCCCATTTAGTCGCTGCTCAGGTAAACCAACTGGAAAAGCAATGACAATGTGATTAAATGGTAGATTTCACGTCGATAAAAACCATTACAAACATACGTTAGGAGAATATGCTTCTGTTGCATAACAAGCACCATAGTAGCATAGTTCTCTCTCCCTTTTTGTCCCATAGAACACATGCAATTGTAAGACTTAAACGAAATCAAATAAATTTGCATTTAAATATTTTGCTTACCATGTTAAATTTCCAGGCAGCTACTATAAAAAAAGACATGTTACTGATCACTGCAGACCACTATCTTCAGCCTTAAGGTTGAAAACTGGGAAATGTATGAACTATATTCAGATATCTCAGTGGAGAGTTATTTTGATTGCGCTTGAAGAGGTTGTGGCCCTGTACACGTGAGTAATAAATCTACCAATTAGGTCAGTTATGGCGAAGTCATAGCTGTGCCAAGATGCCAGGCTATATACTGGAGACTCTCCAACATTTACATGTTTAACTCCGAGTTTGGACTACTACTGAGGGAAATCGAGAGAGAGTCATCTCAGATTTCGGTTCACGGTTAGAAATAATCCGTCATGGGAAGGATTTCAAAAATGAAGCATTAATCCCTAAGTTAACATTTAATATGCTTCCTGCCTTAAAGCTAGAACTGGATTAATACCTCCTAAAGTGGAAAAACTAACCCAGAGTTCTTCACCATAGCTTGCCCCCGGTTAGCTTTTACCATTAACTCAAGGGACCTTGAGAAGTCTCCAAACAAAGCCTTCACTGTGATTATAGCAAAATCCGCGTGCAAACTGTGCTTGGAGATCGGAAACTATCGCTCTGTTTACCCCATACAGGAAACGGGTTAATATTTGTACGAAGTTGGCCACGGACGCGTTACAACGCCATCTCGGAAAGGTCAAATAGAGGTGGCGCTATATGGACGTGACGTCAGGGCCCATACTTATATAGAACGACCTGACCATGTCGTACAAGTTACAAAACGAGATAATAATTTACGGTTCGCACAGAACGAGGTATTTATGCCGAGTTGCGCTCGAACCGTAAATTATCATCGAGTTTCTAGCTTGTATAAACCTGATGGGTCGTTCTATATTTACTATATACCGGAAATCTTGATTTGGAGTGTTCCGTAGTTTTCTGTACAGAACACTGTTCCATATGGTATTTTTACGTTTTATCGCGAAACTGTGTGTATAAAATTTACAGTATATGCAGATACAAGCAGCCGTTGGCTCTGGGAAGTTGACGCGTAGTACTCTCCGAGCACATGCTAGGATATTGCGTAGGGTCCCCTCCGATGAGCATTCAACCGCTTTTATCTGAAACCAGAATATATTTTGTTAATTATCCACCTTTATTCAACTAGTGGCGTGCCAATTTGTTCGCTTTAATTATGCATTATTTCTTTTATGCGCACTACTTTTCCATATGCACTGATTTTTGCAAGCCAAAGCATACAACATACCTGTTCATATAGAGTCCCTATAGGTTTACTAAGGATACATTGGGTCAGGTTGTTGATAAATACATGTATAGCTATAGGAATACCAGAGGCTCATACTTTCTATACCATGGAAGTTATGATTATGTAATATGCTTATATTGTTCATCGATATGTATATCAAAACAAGCTGTCTGCTTACAAGACCAAGGGCAGACAGGATATAGTTTGAAGAGATTTGGATCTGAAACATCAACTGATCGATTTCACACACTGGTAGTGGATGAGTGGTATAGTGATACCCTAGGTCATTCTAGATCGGATATATTTGAGAGATTCACAGATGTTTCTCATTCTGAATATATGGCGATTCTCTTAGAAACTAAAGCAATGGTTTACTTATGCGAAATTTATTTCTAGATGCATGGTCAATATCATGTGCAAGTACCAAACAATAAGGAAGTTAAATATCACAAACAGAATGAATTTGTCACATTTGGGTTTAATACCACGCGTACTCCTACTCCATACACCCTTCTCTTTCAAGCCCCCCCCCCCCCCCCACACACACATCCCCAGCCCCTGACAGGAATGTTCCCTCTGTTAACATATCCAATGTTTTCTTTTCGATGTCTACCATCTGCACCGGGTAGCCCAAGATTTCGCTTATCTTTGGATTCGTAGGTGAACATGAAGATTTTCTCTAGAATAACTGCGGCAGAGGTTGCTGAGTGGCATTATCCATTGAAAAATGGCATCCTTGTCCTATACAAACACCGGTATCGGGTTTGTTATCTATAGAGTAGGAATTATGTAGGGCCTACAGGGTCGTAGGTTTACAAGACACATGAAGCTGAAGTGTATGATAAACCCTGATGAGCAACCTCATATCTCTAAGGAAAACAAATACGAGATAAGGCACAGTAGATACATGCAGGCAGGGCTGCCAGGTTTGGGTGATATGAGACTTTGCCTTGTGAGGTGCTTAAACTGCTGCATGTTGAAATGTTCAGAGCATTTGAGGAGTGAGGGGTATGGATGTCTCATTGATATCATTATTCACCCAATTGATATGCGTAAGATGTCACCTTTGAGCACAAGTATTATCATAGTAGTCTGAGCAACAAATTAATCTGTTTCACTATTTATGTAGCTTCTGAACTAAATATGATAGAAACAGATATCTGATCCTCCAACTTCGTGTGAAGTCATTGGAAAACAGCGAGATTGTGAGAAGGGGCCGATATATTCGTTGGACCTGGCAGCCCTGATGCAGATTTACCTATAGGAGGCTAAAGTAGCCCCATTAAAACCGTACGATAGCCGTGCTCAAAACACCATTTCCGGAGGCCAGGAAGAACGAGGCTTAGTGTTAAAGCTGGTGGCTAGAATTTCGTTTTTGGTCTTGTTTGCTACTATTGAAGTGTACTTTACTACAATTGTCTCTGAATAAGTTTATCTGGAAGTTACGATGGCAGCTGTTAAGTGTATCAAAATATGCATTTAAACGATCAGAGAATATAACACATTTAATCTCGGACCGATATAGTCAAAGTACTGAGCGTTTATTTATGGAAATGGTGTCTTTAGCACAGGTATCTGCAGTTTCAACGTGGCCGCTTTGGCTCCCTTTAGATACTACCCCAAAGGTCTTTCATCCATTCTCAGGGATTCAATGAAGATTCATATGCGATGATGTGTGTGTTCATCTCCCTGCCGAATAATTCCTCCAAAAATTAGAATAAAACATTATTCTGAAAAGGCGAAAGGAGACTGGGAGTGGCGCGTATGCATGTAGGTCACGTAAACGTACAGTTGACGGATATGAACGTATTCGTCTATGGCATACGTAATGGACTCTGTTACGTTATATTAGCCTACGTTATATGCCCTTAATATTTTACCTCCACAGGGAAGAGGCCCCGAAGGCGGCTTGGCCAGGGCTTTTGTCTTCCTTATTAGACGGGAAAACAGAATCTCGTACGACCGCTGGGTCTCGCGAGACCGCGCGAGAAGTGTTTGCCAAAGAAGATCGATGGGGATCCAGATGAAGAAGGCAGTGGTGCCGGCCCGCTCTCCAATCACAGCCACAGCCGTCGGCTCGCATATTATAGCTGCGGGCAATGTATCTGAGTAGTGGGCCGTTCTGCTTGGAGAGCGGTGGTCGGAGGCTGGGTGGGTGATGCTGGATGGAGCGACCACCGTCAGCCAGACTAATGCCACAGTCACAGTATGGAATATTTATGTCCCATTTCCGTCTGGACTTTCTATTTCACAACAGGTGACGGTGGATGATTTTCACCACGTCGGCCTATACCGATTTGGTCCCCCATTAAATATGAAACACCTGGCTGCAACCGGTGTGCCTGCCGTTCGGAATATGCACATTTGTGGGAGGGAATAGGCATGGTAGGCAGTTGGGGTCTCAGAGGAATGGCCGTCCTTGGTGGACCTCTGATGAAGATGATGATGATAACGATAATGAAATGCGCCTCTCCCGCCTACTCCATCTGTATTCAGTTCATTAAGCGGAGTAAAGAAGAAACCAACAAGCTTTGGTCAAAGTCATCTTTCTCCACAGATTCGATGCAGAGTGATATGGATGGGACAAAGCTGAGTGAAAATCACATAGCATTCAAACGAGTTGGAGAATGATGAACTTTACCAAAACGAGTCGCTTTCTGTATTTATCACACCCTTATACACACTAAAAGAACTGATGACATGCTGCATATATAACATAGACCATGGAGAATAGACTGTGATACTCGTAGGGCATGGGAAACGAGGTACCAATGTTAAGCCTGTGGGGCAAAAATACCAGGGATGAGATAAAGTATGGGATGGCAGTATGGGGTGGGATTCCGAGCACGAGTTCCAATACTGACAAACTATATGAGAATTCGAGCAACAGCAGGCGTTGTGTGCTACAGCCAGGGCACAGTTCCCCACCGAGGAATTTGACTGGGGAATATAAAAAGGGTGCCCAGCTTGTCTACTGTAATCAGGCTGTCACTGAGGGGAGGCACGCAGAATAGATATGAGGACAGCCTTCAAACAGGCACGTTCTCCTCCAGCCCCCGACAGCAGGAGAATCTAGAACTTTGATCTATGTTGGTTCATTGTGTGAAGCTCTTCTAATGATCCACTTTGTCAATGAAAGGCAGGATATGTAGAGAGAGAGGAGAGAGAGGAGAGAGAAGAGGGGAGAGAGAGGAGAGAGGGGGGAGAGGGAATGAGAGAGGGGAGAGAGAGGAGAGAGAGGAGAGAGAGGAGAGAGAGGAGAGAGAGGAGAAAAATGAGAGAGAGAGAGAGAGAGTAGTTGGAGCCTGGTATAAGAGCGGAGAGAGAGCAGAGAGACAGTGGGAGAGAGAGGAGAGAAAATATAAGATGGAGGAGAGAGAAGAGAGAGAATTCGAGAAAGAGGAGAAAGGATAGAGAGGAAAGAGAGGAGAGAGAGAGGAGAGAATGTGAGAGAGAGGAGAGAGGAAAGAGAGGAGAGAGGAAAGAGAGGAGAGAGAGAGGAGAGAGAGAGAGAAGAGAATGTGAGAGAGAGAGAGGAGAGAGGAAAGAGAGGAAAGAGAGGAGAGAGAGAGAGGAGAGAGAGAGGAGAGAATGTGAGAAAGAGGAGAGAGGACAGAGAGGAAAGAGAGGAGAGAGAGAGGAGAGAATGTGAGAGAGAGAGAGGAGAGAGGGGAGAGAGGAAAGAGAGAAAATAAGAGAGAGGGAGAGATGGAGATATATCTATATATAGAGAGGTAGACAGAGAGAGACAGACAGACAGACAGAGGCAGAGACAGAGCCAGAGAGATAGCAGAGGTAGACGAGGAGATATAAGAGGGAGACAGAGAAACAGGAAGTAAACTGGTTGTATCGCGTGTTCTTTTCATACTAACAATTCAAAGATCATAACTAATCCTACTCCCTGTGATCCTGTTGGGCGCTGACAGTAATAACGTCCCTAAGACAAAATTACAGCAACAAAGAACCCTTCTCGTTAAAACATTCAGGCGCCATACATTGAAGTTATCTCAGGCATGTTCCCATAATTAGTCCATTAATTAGCACATCCTCGTGCCATGTCCTAATTAACCACACAGTATATGGGCTTGGGGAATTATCAAATGGAGTTTATTGAACCCGGGCCTTGTATATACTGCACAGTGTTAGGATCGATCGGAGACAGATAGCCGAGGCTGGGGACTCCATATATGCATGAACTATTCAGCGGAAGCTCGGCGCTCGGGACCGACGTCAATATAACCTTACCAACCGGAAGTGTGACGTCACACCAAGGTCAACACAATTAGGAAGCATGTCGAGGCGGCCAATATGGACAGGAAGCCATTGTCAATGGTGATAATCATGTTTATTTTGGTAAAAAAGTACTATGTTCTAATGGTTTTCTGATTGATGAGGGAAGGACCAGTCAATGATTGATTAACATATTTAAACACAGGGAATGAATTGAATGTGAAATCACCGGGCTCCAGAGGAATGAGACCGATCGGAATGATGACTGACTGGAGCTGAATTTATTTATTTATTAGTCATTGATTTCTAGTGTAATTATTTCACTTTACCTATTTTGGTGACTTTGAATTAACAGTGTGAGCTTGCTGCATACTCAGACTTATAGAGCCAAGTCCAGTCGACTCCAACCTAACGACGACCTCGCTAATACGACCACCCCGCGAATACGAACATTTTGAGTCAGTCCCATAGGCTTAACACTGGTAACTGGTTCTCCATGACCCTACGAGTATAGCAGTTTGTTTCCGCTCTTTTAGTGTATATAGGGATCATAGAAATACAGAAAAAAGCTCATTTTGGTCAAAGTCGTTGTTCTCAAACTTGTCTGAATGCTACGCAATGTTCACTCTGCTTCGTATCATTCACATGGCTCCACATCTATTGGAGAACGAAGACTTGACCGAAAATTGTTGGTTTCTTATTTAGTCTTATATGTTCAGCTCCACACTGAACTATTTAGGCTTTTACCACTGTTTTTACCCTTCTTCCTGTTCTTCGATTAATATTATTGATCTAAATATGAAGGAAGTCTGCAGTACGGCATATCACTTAGAAGAATGTGATAGTATCTAATACATTCTAACATACATTAAATCTAGCTAAAATGTTGGTAACGTGACTGGCAATGAGCGTTAGAATCAGACTGAGACAATTTGGAAGGATTACCTTTGGTTTCCCTTCCATACACTGATGGTGAGAGAATATTCTTTAAGGCCCATAGGCATCGACTATTTTTCATCGACTCATAGTGTTCAAATGACCCGAACTGTCAATCGATGATACGCTTGTCCAGTGGCTAGTGTAGCACGCCCAGCGACAAGACAGCAGGCGGACAAGCAGGGGCTTCCTGATAGGCCAGTAATGGCCGATCATTGTCAGAGTTTCACGGAATCGGGTCCATGGAGTGCATCAGACCGTTGATACGGAATATCATCTCACCACCGGTACAAGTTTAGCCATAGGAATAACATTAGAAAATTATATGCAACGATAACCCACATGAAATGTCAATACTATGATATGGTCGCGGCAGAGGGATGTGAGATGATGTCATAAGCTACTGGCCAATCAGCAGCTAGGATTTCAGAGAGCAGGTCTACAAGACATCACCACGAGATTTAACGTTCCTAACCTGATTTGCGAAGTAATTTGAATTATTCTGGTATCGTTATGCTATTCTGATGTCTGGGAAAGGGGTGAAATAAACCCAGAACCGCACTTGAATCGTAAAATAGACAATACTCCACTTGTTTGGATGCACTTTAATCATCACTCGGCTTCGCCTGGATGACAATTGCAGCGCATCCAGACTCATGTAGTATTGTTTATTTATACGATTACCTAAACAGTTCTATAATATCCATTATCTGAGTGCTGTAGGATATACCTCTGTTCAATAAACGTCGGCTTGAGGCATAAAATAAGTGAAGGCTGGAATCATGGAATTCAGTACCAATTGCATACATAACACAATTGGATATTTTATGAAAATAATCAACTTATATTTATCCAACTACCAGTTCTCGGCCCAATATAAAAAAAGTCCGCTATAAATCTCCTCGAGCATTAACAACGCCTTACTTGCGAACATTATCATTACTGCTGAACTAGCTGCGGGTAGTATTTGCTAGGCATTCGTCCACAGGTATAATGTTATAGGGTCCCTTATTGCGCACTGGTAAAGTATTGTGTTTAGATGTCCGAACTTTGGTCTGTAGCAGGGTTTGTTTGTGGTGTCGGGATTCCGGTCAGTTTCATGTTCCCTCCTGGTCTGGACTGACTCTAGGCTGAGCTGCTCGCACATTCCCGCCCCTTCTTTTTCTGCTCGTCCCCTGAGGCAGAGCAAAGATGGACAGCAATGGGAGGAAGCTTCGGCTAGCCAGAAGTTGGAATGAGCTTATTACCAGTTCACACTGTGCGACTAGAGGTACCTGTAGCTATGCTCAGTCGCAGACTGGAGGTACCTTCCAGCGCCTAGGGCCACACAAGGCACAGTGTGCGAACTGCATGCTTCCCGCTAGTCTGTGACGTGGCATACCAGGTATCTCCAGTCGCCCACTGGAGGTACCTCAGGTATGCCCAGTCGCAAGCGTTTTGAATACAAAACATGTTTGATATTTGGTACCGCCGCAGGATATTTGGTACCCAGTCGCAATCTTTCTTGTCGCAGGGGCAGTGGTTCACACACATATTTGAGAGTTCCTTGGGACTGGCCGTGCAGGAGAAAGGGTTGGCGCGAACATTATTATTACTTTACCCAGGAGTTGGAGGTACGTCCAGTTGCAAGCAATGTGGAACGTCCAGTCTCAAGCTAGGTACTGCTAGTTGCAATGCCTCCAGTCACACAGTGTGAACAAGACTTTACAGGATGAGGATAGTGAGAAAGATGCAGAGGCACTTGAAGCAGGCCGTACAACAGTAATGCCGAGAGGAGGGGGGCGGGGTAGGGCGTCTGCACCGGGAGGTGGAGCACCAGAGAGTGGTCGACGTGGAATGCCGGGTAGAGCCCCATGGGGCACCGATTGTCAATTACCCGAGGTTCATGTGCGGAATAATTGCCATTTAGTGGTCAGAACTAACGTTTTAATGCTGAGGGGAGAATCCACGAAATGGGGACTGCTAAATGGAACAGAAGGGGCCCGAAAAGCATTAGGAAGTACTGAGTCAGATTGGGAGGTGTATGTCTGAGTGGATGGTGTGTGTTTGAGTGGATGGTGTGTATGTAGATAGTGAGTGTCGGAGTGTATGGTGTGTGTCCGAGTGGATGGTGTGTGCCAGAGTGAATGGTGTGTGCCAGAGTGAATGGTGTGTGTCTGAGTGAATGGTGTGTGCCAGAGTGAATGGTGTGTGACAGAGTGGATGGCTTGTGTCTGAGTGGATGGCTTGTGTCTGAGTGGATGGCTTGTGTCTGAGTGGATGGTGTGTCACCGAGGGAATGGCTTGTGTCTGAGTGGATGGTGTGTGACCGAGTGGATGGTGTGTGACCGAGGGAATGGCTTGTGTCTGAGTGGATGGTGTGTGACCGAGGGAATGGCTTGTGTCTGAGTGGATGGTGTGTGACCGAGGGAATGGCTTGTGTCTGAGTGGATGGTGTGTGACAGAGGGAATGGCTTGTGTCTGAGTGGATGGTGTGTGACTGAGTGGATGGTGTGTGACCGAGTGGATGGTGTGTGACCAAGTGGATGGTGTGTGACCAAGTGGATGGTGTGTGACCAAGTGGATGGTGTGTGACCGAGTGGATGGTGAGTGGCCGACTGGATGGTGAGTGTCTGAGTGGATGGTGTGTGACCGAGTGGATGGCTTGTGTCTGAGTGGATGGTGTGTGACCGAGTGGATGGCTTGTGTCCAAGTGGATGGTGTGTGACAGAGTGGATGGTGTGTGTCCGAGTGGATGGTGTGTGACCGAGTGGATGGTGTGTGACCGAGTGGATGGTGTGTGACCAAGTGGATGGTGTGTGACCGAGTGGATGGTGTGTGACCGAGTGGATGGTGTGTGACCAAGTGGATGGTGTGTGACCAAGTGGATGGTGTGTGACCGAGGGAATGGCTTGTGTCTGAGTGGATGGTGTGTGACAGAGGGAATGGCTTGTGTTGTGAGTGGATGGTGTGTGACTGAGTGGATGGTGTGTGACCGAGTGGATGGTGTGTGACCAAGTGGATGGTGTGTGACCAAGTGGATGGTGTGTGACCAAGTGGATGGTGTGTGACCGAGTGGATGGTGAGTGGCCGACTGGATGGTGAGTGTCTGAGTGGATGGTGTGTGACCGAGTGGATGGCTTGTGTCTGAGTGGATGGTGTGTGACCGAGTGGATGGCTTGTGTCCAAGTGGATGGTGTGTGACAGAGTGGATGGTGTGTGTCCGAGTGGATGGTGTGTGACCGAGTGGATGGTGTGTGACCGAGTGGATGGTGTGTGACCAAGTGGATGGTGTGTGACCGAGTGGATGGTGTGTGACCAAGTGGATGGTGTGTGACCAAGTGGATGGTGTGTGACCGAGTGGATGGCTTGTGTCTGAGTGGATGGTGTGTGTCCGGGTAAAGATCACCAAGCAGAGTCCTGTGACACAGACATCACCAAGCAGAGTCCTGTGACACAGACATCCCCAAGCAGAATCCTGTAACACAAAGATTACCAAACAGAGTCCAGTGACACAGACATCACCAAGCAGAATCCTGTGACACAGACATCACCAAGCAGAGTCCATTGACACAGACATCACCAAACACACTCTCTATGTGTTCTCTGTGGACACTTTGTATTAGGTAGATAATAAAACACAAGAGTACTACACAACTTCGACATTTACAACAGATACCCGCACTTTGTTCATAATTATACTTGACGTGCGGACAGATGACTCAGCACAATAACGTGGTACACACAGACTTCAGATGAAAACACCACATGTGGGCTTTTTTAGTGCTACAGATCTATAATGGTACCGCCTTTTTGAAGCCGCCGCATGTCACGTTGCATTTCTAAGATCCAATTAAGAGTACTAATTGTTATTTCTATCACCTTTTCAAGCATACCAGTCACAGTCAACACTATATCGTTTACAAAAAGGTGACCCTTTTTCATCAAATGCTTAATTCTAATTATTGCTCTCACCTTCAGAAAAGAAATGTTAGACAAAAGTAACCACAAAGGACAATGAGGTCTAAATCAGGTAAATATGAATAAAACAGTGAGGACGACCTAAAAACATGTGTACAAAGACCTAAGATTTATACTGCTAGGTTTACACTTGGCCACCGTGGCCACGGTGGTCATGTTTCTGGGGTACGTGGGGCACCGTGGATGTAACGTGAGGTACGTGACACCACTCAGGGGGATGGGATGGACAAACGTGACAGATCGTGACATGCCCTGGCTGCCGTGGACACCAGGAAAGAATTTTGAAATGACAAGATTGACCCCAGCAGCCACCGAGTTAATGACAATTGTGGTGAAAGATGACAACTGCCACACAATAGGACAGAATGTGTGGGAAGGCAGGCAGCCGGACAGGGAATAGTGGACAAAACGTGAGGGACGTGCCTGACCGTAGCCGACCATACAGGGAACCGTGGACAAAACAGACCCCTTAAATTACCCTAAACTTGGTTTGCTGAGGCTTCAGGGTAAACACAAATTTATGGCTCCATGACCATAAGCAGAGGTGTCTCACCTTTCAGGGAGACAGGACCGTCGTGGCTCCCTGTAAACCTAGCATTACCAGACAACCCGAACAGCCAGGTGATAGTATTATCGTAAAACTGGATGAGTTTTAATCTTGGCCACCATATGCCACGACTGGAGTTTGGCAAAGTGACTTCATGAGGCGAAGCCAAATGAAGTCTGGAGCCAAAACTCTAGGAGTGGAATGCAGTGGCCACAATTAAAAGAAATCAGATTTTGATTTTATTCTACCCCGTCTCCTCGATTTTGGAATATTACGTGATAACAATTCTGTTTGCCACTAATGACATATAAAACTCCGTATGCCAGTCAGCGTGGCATACAGAAACTCAATATTAAGCCTATGGGATTTTATATTAGGGGTGGGATAAGTAGGATTTATCAAAATATATTACTGCTGCTTCTGTGTATTTTATTTAAAGCATCCTGCTTGATATGAATGCAGTCTGCCATGGCCTCAATGAGGACAGTGCCGGGTTAGATCCGTATTGTTTCACGCTGTTGTACTCCCAGGGTCATTGCGTGGTGAAGGAGAACAGCATCGCATGATTCATTCAAAAGCAATTTTGTGAATAGCTGTTGCATCATCATTTAGAAATATATTTATTTTAACAGGAAATTGGCGATACAGGAACGGAAGTAGGAATGTTTTAACATCAAAATAGAAGCTTAAATTGTCAATCCATTCAATAGAGATAATTCCGTTTGTTGGAGTTTGTTTGTAGAGTGTAGGCCTACATATTATCGAAACCATAAAAATATAGTACCTGCTGAGTTTTAACGCCTTAATATTCTAAACATCGGTCTTCTCCACAATTGACCGTATGGTATGAACAGTGTTATTTCTTTTTATTTAAATTGGTAGCAATGTCCCTAAGAAAACGCGATTGTCATGAAGTAAATATATAATTTTAAGCAATAACCCTGTACAGGTGAGTGAGGAAATATGATATGACAGTTGAAATAGGCCTGGTCCCTCTATAGTTTGTAGAGTAGACTCAGTATTGTCATATGGGGGATTAAGTATAGCTTGGACCAGCAGGCTACATGCCTCTAAAACACTGAGACACTAGCCTCCTGCTCCTTTCCCAATGTCTCAGTGTTAGCACGCAGATGATGAAGAGATGGTTTTGTGCAGCAAACTCAAAGTCTATATGATCACCCTATCCTTGTGGCAGGGAATATATGAGCGTGTGGCCCACGCTCAAAAACCGTGATGTCACACGTCATCTAATGTTTCATACGTGATTCTTCTCGCACTCTTGGCATTGCGGTTTGGTTAATCACATAGCACACTGTTTATGTATGGTGTTACTGTTGATGTACCATGTTGGGCGTGTCGCAGGCTGCTGTAATGGACATCTAATGGCCGTGTATAATATTCCTGTAATATCCACCAAATATTCCTGCTGCATGGTCACATGCTGGTACCCGACAGATATTATTTGTGGGTTATGTCCAGTGGAACTGGTGGCGAGACACACTCTTCTAGCAGAGATCCTGCACTCTACTTCCTGCGGCCACTTATATCTCTGCCCCGAGCTGCCTTTTGGGGACAAATTCTGGCCCATATGCCAGTCTTTAGAATATCCTAAATTCTTAATGCCTCGGGAGGTGTTTTGTTGTTTATTAGGGAACCATTCTGATAAATTATCTTTTATGAAAGGTTTTGAAAGGTTGCCATTACTTACTTTTTATTATCCTTTATTATAAAACAAGTAGAAATGAGGTATTTGGGGAACATCGTGAGGGAGAGAGATATCCTGCTGGGAGAGTGGGAGAGAGGGTGTACTACTTATCATTGCCACTGCAAAAAAGCGGGAACCAGCGAAATTTCAAAGCCGCTTATTGCTGGGCATTGCCAGTCCCATATTTCATTGGAACAGCCAATTACCAGTGTAGTAAATGGATTGAGGCAGGGATTAGCAAGCGCAAGCGCCGCGAAAGATCTGCTGGGAGAGTGGGCGAGACGCGGTGGAGTGGTGCCAAGCCAGGTAACACGGAGCGCGCGCTTTTTGTTTGGAAAGTCGTCTGCTCGTGGGTGAACTACTATTTACCTTGCAATTACTTGCCGCCATAGCGAGCTGATTGTTTCCGATCCTATATACCCCGGTACGACATGGCCAGGCAGAGTGTGTTTAGTACCAGTCCCATAGAACACCACATATGACGTCATTGGCACGGCGCCAGTTTGGTTTACCCATGGAATGAAGCGGCGCGCGTGCTTGATTTGACGAGTGAGAGTGTCTGTTTGAATAGGTCTAGAGGAATATAAGAAAATACAGTTGAATTTCCCGTAATGATTGGCGTTTGTTCCATAAAATACGTACCGAGGCGGAGGGACGGATCTTCTCGGACAGAAGGCCAAGAACGGAATCGCTACGGGTTCACTCACTACGTTTTCTTATTATTATATACCTGAAAAAATGTCATTTTATGTACTTGCAAATACACTACGGAAACAGTTCACCTCGGTGAGCCTGAACATTATGTATACTACACCCCTAGCAGCGAGTAGTATTTCCTAGACGTTTGGCCATAGGTGTATGATAATAATGGAGAAGAGTTAATATATTGCGAATGTTGACTGGTTAAGAAGAAAATATGTGTCCAGCACAACTTTCCCAAGGCTGACGTAATCAGGGTAAAGAAAATATATTCTTCTTGTATCCCCGTTCTCAGCTTTACAGGCCCAAACTCGATGGAGAACAGGGACACAGACGAAACACCCAACAATTTCATTCTTATAATTGGCCAGCGGACTACATCCCTCTATGATAGACATAGAGTCCTGTCCAGTCCGTGCCTGGTGTAAGGAGAGGTGTCCTCGGCTGTAGGGTAATCTGACTATAGAGAACTCGAGTTCCATTGACACTTGTATCCCCGTTCTCGGCTTTACAGGCCTTGCTGAAGGACGGTCGTATGCTTCTGAGTCAACATGGATCCTTGGCGCAGGAGGCAAACCAAGTTGGCTCAATCAATACAAACCGGCTGGTGGGCAGCAGGTTGGCAACCCCCACCCCTCCCTTCACTCAACCCCACCGCACTCACCTCCACCCCAAGCACAACCTCTCTGCTTTCGTCCACCCACTCCTCTCTTCTAGACGCCCGCGTCGACTCGGAGCAGACGAACGGACCCAGACCGGAAATCAATCTGGGCGCCCGTCGCCATTTTGGCCCGGGCGGACATTTTGGCGCGCTTTTTATACCGAGCCGCCTTCGTCAGGTGGCTGAAAGTCGTCTGATATGGATGGAATGGACGTATGGCCGCTGGCCGGCCATGTTTGTGGCGGCCGGTAGAGGCGCTGGGTGTTAGTTCTATGGGCTGTTTCACGGAGACATCCCCACTACTTCCACACTTGGGAATGTAACTGACTTTATTGGCCAGTGAAAAAAATAACTCACACAGGCGCTGGCTATAGGGTATGGTGTCCGTACAGCAGCTCAAGGACATCTTGCGAGACAAATCGCCCTTGCTATTCCCATCACTGTCGTCCTGTCTGGTAGTTAATCAGAAAGAAACATACGGCTGTGTGGAGCGATGTATTGATTGTTTCCTCAAACTGTCCATCGTCTGACTCATGAAGAGTGGCCAGACACAAGAGTGGCTCGTTTCAACATGGACTACGTTTCTCATGAGCTGCCCCATAGAGCCCCTTAACTGAGTCTCATTCCGGTCTGTCGCACATGCCAGGAGGGCCACTCATGTCACTGACAACTCAGGTGTCATGTCAGCGTGCCCTGCCCCCATGCGAGCAGACCAGGAGCTACAGGGAGCGATAATAAGGGTAAATCAAGACAGGGAGGAGCTGCTACAAAATGGCAACGGTCTTGATGCAGTAATTTTGGTAATAATAAATATGGGCAATTTAGATGATTAATCTCTTCGCATAGAAACCAATATAATTTATCACGATAGGGATGTAGACACCAAAACATTACATGGGGTTAACATTAGTGCTAAGAGATGGCGATTTAGCTCAGTGGTTAAGGCACTGCACTCGTAACCCCAATGTTGAAGTTTTCAGTCCCACTGCAGCCACCTTTCTCTTCCAACCCGGGCACTGGTTGATTTATTGCTATATCAAAGGTCAACCCTTCATATATCATGTCTATGTGGTGTGGGTAGTAAGAGAGCTCTCCCCTCGGGAAACGTTTATGGATGAGATTTCTACCTTGATTCATCCCATGATTTGATCACCATTCATGTAGTGTAAAACCAGCAAAATGCTGAACCTCTAGATAGTCTCTATATGCCCTCAGGGTCCCCAAGGGTTCGTTCCTCCTAGAAATGTTGAAAAAGTATTGCTCTAATAATATCGGATTGTGTCATGTAGTATCGCTATTTTCATGTTGTATCATTACTTTTTACAACACCACAATTTCAGTGACATAGGTGAAAGGTCCATTCGATTTTTAATTGAATACATATGGCGACATACTCATAATGCGATCCGCAAATAATCTGGATCCACGGTTCCTCGGGTCGCTATTCTGCGTTCCGTAAAACGTAGAGCGCTGCCCACCTGGGACGTTAAACAAACAAAATATTAGTACTCTAGTGTCTATCTGATGGAATATAAAGCCTATGAAGCCCTGGGCAACCTTTCGCGCCATGAGGGGGCGACACTGGGTTCCTGTGCATGAATCTGTATTATGAGGAAACGTAGTTACTGAGCACATAGTGATGGCCGTTCGAGGTCTTTCATCCCCTAACTAAGGCCCAACGCCATAGGCGAAGGTCCATAGTTACTGGATGAAAGACTGAGAACAACCATCACTACAGGCTCAGTAATCATGTTTCCTTATTATCATACGCTTGAGAATCATGAAAAAATCTCATGCAAAGCCTGACAGTGGACTTGAACATTATAATACCCAGTTTGAGGCAGTATATCAGGGAAGTTCGAGGACAGGTTCATTTATCAATACCTATCATGGAATATTCGCTCCCCAGAACACATTCTAAATGATGATATATTTCACATCTATTCTTATTTCTAAAGTTTACCACACGCAGGTTTCTTGGACACCATTTGCCTGGAAGCTGCCGTTAGCTCTGAGGAAGAAGCAGCATACTTCACAATGTAAATCCACATGGCAGGGTAGTCTTCTGATGATTGATAGCAATTGATGAGCTTTCCTTATACTGACTGAAATTACAAGAAACCCCAAGAGAGGAGGCTAGCTATTGAATGGATGACAGACGCGAAATGTAATCGAGGCAATACCACCTATTCCATTTGCCTATCGGACAATTCATCTTGAAAATGAAAACCCTTGTCAAGATCCAGGAAACTGAATATGATGATCTCCAAATGTAACAGAACGCATAGGAAATTTGAGAAAATGGAAGTCAGCGTGCTATACTTTGATGGTAAAACCCATGTCATTTTCCTCAAACTTTCACAGAATCTAGTAGATGTATAGAAGTATACATTTCGATTTTAAAAATCATAGGTCACCATTCTTGTTTCTGAATGAATCAGCTTTTGCTGTGTAAATCAGTCTAATATAAATTGGCTTGATTAACCTAATGGGTTTGGTCAAACTCTAAAAATATTTTCTATTTTCCTCATTTGCTATTAGAATAAGTCAAAGGAACTGGTTTTGATTGATAATTAATAATATTTGAAAGTCACCAGGTGGCGCCACTGTGTATTGTAGGATATGCATTTAAGAACGACAGCCCCACAGTCAGTGAATGTCAAGACTGGGGTATAATTTTACCTCAAGGCTGTAACCGCAAGAAGGATTTCAGAGACAACAAGCCCCGTTTTCTCAGTATGAGAACTCAGACTAAGCAAACAGCAGTGACAAATGTCCTGGCTTCTAATGAGTGATGGAGGCTTTAAGGCATCGCCAGAAGATTGGACTAATTCATCGGCCCTTCATGTCTAGGCTTGATTAGTTCAATAACTGGAAGAATATGCAGAGATCTAGTGCATCCCATCATACTTCATCGTGGCCACCGCTACCGCTGCTATAGTTAGACACCAAAGACATAGTTAGGCTCGGACGAAGGGGGGTATGAACAAATATCCTAGCCTGGTATTAACACTAGGAACTCATACTCGACAGGCTTGCGAGTATGGTAACTCATACTCAATAGACGATTTATAAACAGATAAATATTTCCAGGCTTAGATAAAATCAGAAACATATTCGTGTTTGATCTGAGTCGACATCATTCAGCTATCGCCTCGTTCATATTACTGCGCCCTACAAACTCAATGGCGAACAGGGACAAAGTCCAAACACTCTTCAATGTACTTCTTACACCAGCATTGCATGTTTCATCATTTGATTAAATATTGATCTGATACAGGAACAATCTAGATTCTGTCTTTCTCTTTGAGGCTGAACCGAAGTCTTTGATTTGATATCCCTCTTCTGTTCATATTCTCATTTCGATATCCTCAGATGTATGGAGATAAGGTCAAATTTGACGTTTGATACAAATTGCAATTCCGGACGAACAATAAAAACGGGACTTTCATATGGGAAACCTTATTGGTTCTTCTATGGTTTCTCTAGTGATATGATCTCTACTTCCACCAATTATGCTGTGTCAGGCTTGGTTTACACTATGTTCATGGCAACCACGGCAGCCCAAAACATAGTGCGCTTTTGTAGTTTTGCTATTTTGGTCTCAATCAGATCCTGCTGTGTTTACACTATGATCCTGCTGGCCACGGTTTGAATTACTTTTAAGGGTCACCTTGTCCATGCCGTTCTCCCAAGTTGTCTCACGGCCCTCATGGTTTGTCCATGGTTCCCTGGACGGCTGACTGCGTTCGGTCACGTTTGGTCATGGTCAGTCACATTATGGCATGGATCCCATGTCACTAAGGCCAAAAACCATTCTTATCAACACTGCAGCCGCCATGACTGATTTTTTGATAGTTAAGATTCCACCATGACAGTCACAGTGATCAGGGTCTGTTACGTTCGTCCATCCCGTTCCCCAAAGTTGTCTCACGTCTCCACGGTGCCCCAACATATGGCCACCGTGGAAGATGTAAACATAGCATAATCCATCATGGTAGTGGAGAAAGATTTCTCTGTGGGTACCAGAAATTTGAAGCCAGTCATCATGTCACATCTTCATACAATAATATGCACTGTTAACACTCTTTGCGTGTTATCCTGCTGCATTTACATTGACGTGGGTAATTAGGACACCAGCACAGACCGTCAGCTGGTCTTAATGAGCTTAATGATCATTAAGATTGATGGCATGAGGGCAGATGACTGTGCTGATTGAGGAGTACCACGTGACCCGCATCCCTCAGACCCTCACCTGCCATCCCATAATAACAACCTGCTGTCCCGTAATAGTCATCAATTCGATCAATTCACCCAATATCCTGTTTATATGTATATGGGTTGGAATGATCCCACTGTTTCCCACATGCACACATATATAGATCTCCTTTGCACCTATATATTGTTTATGGAAACTAAGGAGAAGGTACATACTTTAAGGGTTGGTTCCACTGGACCGACGGTAGCCGATTTCGTAACCAGACAATCGCCGATCGTTATCGGATGCCCTAGAATTTCTCAAATCTTTGAAAATGGTCATTTATTAAACTATTATTGTCAGAATTAAATAAATTACAATAGGTGAGCTTCCTCTTAAGGGCTCAGGAACAATTGATCGGGTGAGAAATCGGCCCGGTGGAGCACCCCCTTTATACCAACACTATTCCATTTCTCATGCTTCATTGTCAGGCCACAAAAATAGAGCAGGAAGAAATTCCTAAAGAATGTAACAGCAATGCGAAGTGCTTTCCATAACACTGGCAAGAGAGAAATTCTTGACCTCCTCAAGGAATGTAAGATTTTCTATAAGATATAATCGAGAAGAGTAAGATGCCTGGATCAACCAGGCGGCATACCCTGTCATTTCAACAGGGTATGCACATTTTAGAAAAGTAAACCAAAGTGAGTCTAACTGAAGAAATTGTACGTTAAACTACCCAAACGAGCAAACAAACAAACAAACGCTATTCTATTGACGGGGCACATCTATAAATTGACAAGAGCCAAGCCACGACACGTTGAAACAAATGTAGCCTATACGCTGTCGATTTGATGATGGTTAAATGACGATGAAAAAATGCAATTCGATCAGGGACAATTCCCTACATACAAGAAGTTTACTTTCGTTCGAAAACTGTCCCAAACGGCTTACAGTAACCCTCCTAGAATGAAGGCTCAATAGATCAAATTCGGTATTCAATTTTTTTCCCTTTTGAATTATATAGTGTTGCTGACGATTTTGCAGAATTTCAAAGGTACTTGATCACCAAGATGTTACTAGATTCGAAAGTAGAACCCACGTAGTACACAGAAAGCCGAGATGAAATCAAGAAATTCCATTTCCATTATCTCTCTTGATACAGGTGCACCCAGTGGTGCCACACAGAGATTCAGGTATCACCAAAGCTCTGAATGCATGCCTATCATAATCCTACCTTCTAAATCCATCCCAGTGAACGGAGAGATTGTAATTCTTATCACTTATCGACCCCACACAGCACCACCACGATCACTGCAGCTGCCAGTTGGGACGTTGCCGGTGATAAGAGTTTGCATTATAGTCACTGTGCGTGGGGTCGTACAGACCGGAAGGATGTACTGATAAAGAAGTGACCCGTAAAGATATGACATGTCGCGGTCACAGCTGTATTATATCTATGTCAGAAAATACTGTGAATACCAATCTCTGCTATGGAGGTAGAAGTTGACACGTACCACCATACTGTGCTGGTATGGCGATGTTCTACCATACTTTGAATACACAATCTGATTGGTTTAAAAAAAACCTTAAATTACAAATAAATAGATCTTGTACGGAATAAAGATGAATACAAACAATTTCAAAAGGATATTATGATAATAAATAAAGCAAAGACAATAATTTTAAAGGTGTTTGACTGTTTTTTGTGTTTTAAAAAAAAAAGAATATGCGGTTGTGAATATAGCGTCGAGTGACATCCACGCATGCGCGTAGTGAATAGCAGAAAGTCACTTGCGTCCGCCCAACACACTTTGAAATGCAGTTCGACTTCGTAAAGTTTCCCTAAATATTTAAATAATTATCGATATCTATAGGTATATAGTACAAGCGAAACCAGTTGACCTTATTGGGACGACCTCTCGTACCTTGTTTCGTTTGAATAAAACATTGCACGAGCTCGCATTCATACTCAGTTGAAAAACATATATATAAAGGGATACATCAATAAATCCCTAGAATCCAAATCATGGTGACTCGAGAAATCCATCTCATGGAACCTGAGGGAATGAATGAAATCCGCTACAATGTGTATGTACTTTGATTCATTCGAATAACAGATATTCATCACATGTGTTATATTCTATGGTCCAATGTGGGGGAATATTGGGCTACTTCCTTCTATGATAGCTATAATCAGAATTAAGGGAGTGTCCACCTAATACATAGAAATTGAAGACCTCCCGATGCACTTCGAGGCAAATCGACTACGATGCATCTTTGTTATCAGGAGGTCATCGTGGTGCATATTAGGTATGCATTTTAGACCACATCTAAAAACTCCCAATCAATTACTATGATTTCACATTTCTTTCAAGCCATCTGGAAGCCATCATTTTACCTGGAACCTCTACCATACGCACCCAGTGCCAAAGTCGTAGTAGGTGGACAACCCCCTTGACGTAGTATCTCATTTAACCAATGGTCGTCTCTATCTATTCCCACTCTATTGTCACTATGACACCAACTTACGAAATACTGCCAGCCAAGAATGAGAGGGATGTGATCGAGCGTTATCCACGTAAGGATTCATACATCCACCGCTTCCATGTGGATGACTCATCCAATCGATCTGTGGAGGACCAGCACTAGACTTGCTCAAGTCTTTGATTGTGGACATTATTGAGAAAGAGAATAACCTACTGGGCAACATGTGACAGGTCCAGGGATCAAATTAGTGGATAGGTACTTGTGTATGCCAGGTTAACCTTGAAGATCCCGGGTATCAAACTCAGGGCAGATATGCTGACCAGTGGCAATGATATCTGTATGGAGATTTCCGAGCATGCGTGGTGCTACTTCATGCCAGAAACCTGACTTCTTTACCGATTTGACCAGTCACTGTATCCCCATAAGGAGGGATGAGGTAGGTGAAGGAGTAGCTATAAAGTCATTGTCCACTGGCCGATGAAAACAGCACCGATTAATTGAGTTCTCCTAAAAGTCGGGCAGTGTTAGCCAACGACTGCACGTACTTATCTAAAGGTCAGTGAGAGTGCAGTGTATGTCTTGAGTCTCCCGCATTTAACAGGTCCATTTCGACAGAGCTATCTTCCAAACACAACGACCACCACCGACGATTCCAAACACCTTTGATTCTGTCGGCCGTTGACCAAGTTGGTCGGTAATGGCCCCATTGCATAATCTATGCACAATTGATCGGTGAGTACTTCTCTGGATGCCTGTTTCCATTCACCGATCTGACGTTGGCATACACTAATTAACAATCGGTGATTACTGACTGGTGGTGAAAAGTCGGCCAGTAGAAAAAAGCTTGTAGGATTCAGTGACTGGAGCCAGTCTAAACCTAGACCATGACTATAGAGAGATGGTAGACTGGCTGTAGTCTCTCTATCCCTCTACCTACCCCACATCTCATTGCTGCGATTCATGGACCAGTCACACCGCAACATACTTTATCTTGATTTTGTCTAATCCTGGATGTCCATAATAAAAGACTTGAGCAAGTCTAAGAGGGTGATTCTCTCGCACGGCTGAGCCTCCAGTCATGCCCCGTAGGACTATTTTAACACACGCACGTCATCCTATTCTTACCCAAACAACCGAAAGCCTTCAACCAACTCTAGTCCAAATGAGAATTTTGATTAATGTGACTGCCATACGATCACATTTCCTTTTTCTATTTTAATTCCTCGTATTCGAAAATACACTCGTTCTTCCAAACGCGATTTCATCGCTGTCATTTTCATATTTTCTGTTGGTTTAGATTTATTTTACTACATTATGTTATACCAAAATTACTTAGATTCTTAGTCAATCAACAAGAATTCTAGCTGTATGTTAGCTTAGAAGTCAGACCGAAGCTTAGCGAGTTGGCATTTTGTATTATTCTCCCTCAGTATTGTTTTTCAGCTAACGTCCGGCAGCTAGACCACCAAGCAGATGGATGGTTGGTATATAGCAGGAGAGAAAACATTCCCCCAACGTGTCTAGCGTCATATTCAAAAGCGCTTGTTTTTAAAACCTTCCATTCATTTGATCTATTTTCATCGTATATCCATCACACGGCGAGTTCTCACGTCAAAATAGTTAGCATACCCAAGTCAGTCCACTTTCTCTTTAAGTAAGTATTCCCCTCAATATTGCACGAAAGTTATTTATGATTGAGAACCTCTAGCTATTGCACTTGACACCCTTGGGAAAGTCTGGGGGAGGTTTGATCATTAGACCTGTAGCGAGATTGAGTAAGAGTAGTTCCATGATCATCCATAGTGATTGATTGACAGGTTGAGTGGCACTGAGGGAAAACACAGTGAATCGATAGGTCAAGGGCAAGCGTCAACCTGGTATTAATGAACGATAGACATGCTGAAAGAAAAACATCATCCTGTTTCGGTTTAAAAAACAACTTAGTTATTTATGAAGAGAGACACTTTGGCCCAGACAGTAGGGTGTCCGATTATATGGGTTCTACTCTACATGTATATGAAATAGAGTGACGTTTAGATCTTATCCTACCCCGTCACATTTTTAACTCCATATGTCACGCGTGGCATATAGATATCTATATACCTATATAGATATAAGTATAACCGTGAAATACAGTCACACCATGTTACGACAATTGAGATTCATATGAGGGGTTGGATTATAGTAGGCATCCGACCAGGCACAGAAATACCAGGCTGCAAGTTTCCTGTATTCATAATATAGCGAAGCTGAGCATGCTGGAAATACGAAGCAGATACGATCATTTTGTGAATATGAACGAAAATCAACCTCAGCTTCTCTTGCTGTCGATTTGGGCCATCGCTTCTTTTCGGTAACGCTTGTCTATTACTCATGATCTCATTATCCAACTAGGTTTTCCACATGAGCTGTTTATTTCTTGGTAGAGAGATTCCTCTGCTAAGGTGTTTTTCTACACACACTTATCTGAGCTGTAGAGTATGCTCCCTCGACCCGGTTGTTGGCTCTTGGTACTAAGAATCCTTGGAGCAGTTCCAAGTGAGTTTCTAGTGCCTTGTATGGAGTAAATAGATTTTTTAAAGCAGTGACTTTTGGCAAAGAGGTTAGTTTAGTACACACGAACCTCTGCATAGAATCAACTTGAAGTGTTCCACCGTATACTACTTTAGTACCAAATAGGATGCTCCAGATTGAGTTCCATTGTACTTATGTAGAGTGACCTTACCCTTCTGTAATTTACAGTTAGTACAGAACGTGGCGTTTGCACTGAATTCCATATGAACCGTAAATTGTCATCGAGGTTTGTAGCTCGTACATGCATGGTAAGGCGATCTATATCTTTCATATTCCCAAAAAATAGACAAACCACCTTAATCTGACCGAACGACCAATATTTCTCAGTGGGTTCTCAGGCAAACACGACATAGTATAAACACTATTGAATTAGACAGTAACAGTGCAACAAAATATTGAAAAGACAATACATTCTGACAGTGAATTCAATATAGTTTACGCATTTTATGACATAGTAATTCATAAACTCCTCCTTATTGATCCATTAGTGCTAGTAACGTATTTATTCATTACTGCATTTTAAAATAGCTGTGTCAGTTATCGTTCAACGACGCCATGTGAAGTGCGCATTTAGTTCAGTTTAAAGTAGCCATTTCGATTTTACGAGAATAAGATTTACTACCAAATAATTGATTCTACGTCATGGGAGTCGACCAAAAGTCCTAATAAGTAGTAGCGATGGTATGCTCTTTGATATTTTGACCAGATAAAGGTTGAATAGCGTGGCACTGCTTCATACAACATCAGAATAATTATAGACTTGACATGTGGTTAAAGTCTGCCTGACTTTAGCTAATAAGGGCCCATCCATAAAGTACGTACGCACTGAGGGAGGTGGGGGTTTGGGTCAACGATTTTTGAAATTTTGCGTATGTTTCTTCTTTGTTCTATTGCGTACAAGATTCGGAGTGGGGATGGGGGATCAAAAATTTCAAAAATTCTGCATTCATACTTTATGGATGTCCCCTAATGTGGCGGTTCCATCCGCCGACCAAAAAAACCCACTGATCATATACACGCTGTACAATAGGTCGGTCCTTTTTCCTGTGAAAGGTCGGTGGTACATATTCTGTGACCTGCACTGCAAAAATACGGTGGATTCTCCCTGACTTTTGGTAGTAAAATGCAGAGCATCACTGATTAATTCAATGAGCTTTGATTTCGTTGGTGGGTGCAGAAGTCGATCGATGGTGCCATATTGCACAAGGCTGGGGAGAAAAATCGTTGACCATTTCTGTTTCCACCTGATTCCTATTGTACTAAATTTGTCGCATCATCGGTCGGCGATGTAACATGCCATAATCGGTGGTAATAATCGGCAGGTGAAAACGCCCCACAAGTCTGCACACAGGCTCGAGGATTGTCATAGCTGCAACCAAGGCTTCGATCAATGTCACAAGTTCTTGTGAAGTGTTGGCTGTAGGGCCCTCGTCCAATGCTCAATCTCGTACAGTTTACTGGTCCACCCTCTCAGAAGTTCCTCATCTGCAGTATCTCTGTGAAACATCATTGGCGTGGGACCCCACCGACTGCGCAGCTGGCATTACGCGTCTGAGCACCAGGGTAATTTTAGAGCAGGATCAGCGCATGTTGGGTTTAGGGCACAGAGCGATTACTAGATCTGCCACCATTCGCCAGGAAAGTGGAAGATAGCGCCACTCCAGTCCGGGGACAATCACTGTTATCAGCTGTTATAAGCTAATCATGAGATGAGGCTAAGACCTCACTATGATAAGCCAAAATAAATATTTTCGATAAAATCCATTGATAACTGGACCCGCCACCTTGTGTTTTCTCTGGTGTTGGGGGCACGATGGACGTCTCCATAACACAATAGCTATGTGCCCTATATCGTGGAGGAGTTGGAAGCTACTTTCATACCCATTGGTTATGAAGTCCCCATTAAAACTGTATGGGACCACGGTAAACCACTACCCATTGTTTAACACACTCATGGTTTAAGGCTTTTCCAAACCCATTATCGAATTTCTAGGAACATAAATTATTGATAATGACCACGGGAAAGAAATACAACAATCAATGATCTGTGGATGATCAGCTTTGTAAACCACTCGAGGTTGACGAGCTAATACACTCGCTGTCGCTTGTGTATTACCACGCGTCAGTCCCTCGTCGTTTACGGCCGCTCGTCCAAAAGTTACATAGATTATTGTCTATATATTCCCACGGGAACGGACCAACTTCAAAACGATCCATGATGAACGCATCTGTTATGTCTGAAATTTCAGAATTTACTGGAATGGAAATAAATGAGATGTACTACATGTTCGTGTTTCATGACACATCAAGGTGCATTACAAAAGGAAAAAAGTCTCACAATGGGATCGTTTTAACAGCCTGGACTCTCGGCCAGATAGCATTGTGGTCCCTCCCGAGTACGAGCGAGCCCCTCTGAGCTACTCACTGAGTCATGTAGGAAACGTTAATGAAATTACCCTGGCCAACAAAACGTGTGAATTAGGGTTCTGACTCACAGCACATTACCCTCCAGCACGAGCGAATCCCCAACTGTTCCCGGAATGGTTTCATGAAGGTCAAAAACTCTATTCCCCCGGTTATGGCTGACTGATTTAAAAAAGAAAAGAAATAGCATATTACCTCACCCCGGTATTTTTCACCATAGGCTTGACGTTAACGGTTAGGAACTCATACTCCATGGTCATGAAGGTATTATTCCTAATACTCAATGGCAAATTGTGTGAGTCTCTTTTTATTGATTTGTTTCGATAATATTTTCGTTCATACTTCCGCTACCGGAAGACGTTGGAAAATGTTTTTCTTCTTTTTGTTATTGATCAATAGTGTTTCTGATCATGTACACAGGGTAAGATAAGATCAGAAACCCACTCAATGAAAATAACTTGGTCGGCACTCCACCTCGTTTGACCACTACATAATTCCCTCAGCTTCGCTTCGTGGATTACCCTGCGGTCAAACTAGGTGGAGTATGGACCAAGATATTTTCATCTCATGAGTTTCCTTCTGATTGCATTCTGTGAAATTATTCTGGTACATTTGCGAAAGGAATGATGGCAATTTTCCAGACGGTCATCTGGTGTAATGAAGGTATGTCCTCCCCACAGTGATTTCAATTGTGATATAAGGTCAATGATATTTGTTCAGTGATTCACTTGGTTGGGCCGTCTGTACCATAACAAAGAAATACCTTATCACAGACCCATTTCCCTTTACTAATGGAATAACATACTTTACCTGAATGAATGACCCATCAGAGATAATAACAACTGAGGTCATGATCTCTAGGTCAGTCGGACGCGTTTCCGGGTAACGTATCACGTCTCAAGGGGGGAATCAGTAGCGTCAGTGACCTGTGATTAGTAAATAGAAACATTCTCCTTCATGCTGTATTGTAGAATGCTTGTGACTGGGCATACCTGAGGTACCTGGTATGTCCAGTTGCCAACTAATGGGAAGTGTGCAATTAAAGCGGCTCTTCCACCAGCGCACAAGATATATCAAGATATGTCACGATTTTGTTGTCTTGCCAAGGTTTCGAGTAATCTTGTGTATTTTTTGTTGCAAACCATTGCTTTGATTAAGCAACTTTGCTGTACTCTTGCCGCAATAGATCCTGATAAGCCAGCAATAGATCGTGAGGTGTCGCGGTGGTGGAGCTCCAAAATATAATCATGACATCACGAAAAAGTAGACTTATCATTGCATGCAACATGCTACGGCAAGGGATGTAGGACATCTTGCAACACTGTAAGATATACCAAGATATAACACGGCAAATCCATCTGTTGGTGGAACCAGCACTTAAGACTGCTTTGTGGAACTGGGTGCTTGCAGGTACCTCCAGTCGGTGACTGGGTGTACCTAGGTACCTCCAGTCCCACAGTGTGAACAGGGCATTAGTGTGGCGCTGTCCGTATGCCACAGCGTCTTAACGTTAATCTGAACCAATCTGCACCTTGGTCGTTTTCTGTTGGCATTATGTGTGGGTTCACCCTCATCTTACAGCCAGCCCTCCACAGACGGCATTGCCTTGACTCGGATAGTATTTGGATAGCTGCTTTGTTACCACATATGTAAACAACGAGTTAAATGAAGGGGAAGGGTCTCATGCATTCCTTTACAAATGACCTATGGGACGGAGGATTGGTGGGCAGGGATGCAGTATTCCCATATCATACCCAGTTCCCAGCATGTTAAGGATTTTAAATTATGAACATAATTTCTGAAAGCAAAGTCTATTACAGAAATATGAATGTTTTTTTATATCCAGAGCAGGAAAACAAGGAAACCGGAGCTGATTGTGTCAGCGAACAATAGGATGAGTGAGCAACAGAGCCAAGTAACAAGAGTATTATATATCGAGCAGTGATAGGCTGTCAATGCAATTCTATGCAATCTCAGAAACACCATCGAGATCCATAGATACTGAAAATATGCCAAATGTTTTGGTTGCAGAGAAATCTGACGAGGCAAAGCCGAGTAAGATTATGTAGCAAACCGAAATAAATAGCATATATTCAATGGCTATGGATCAAGAGCTGGTCAGATTTTGTTTCATCCCCATCACTGACTAATTGGCTAAGATTTGTGAAATAATTCCCCATTGAGTATTTTTCTCAAAAAACTCCATGGGCGTTGAGTACGAGTTCTCAATGTTAAGTCTATGATGAAAAATACCAGGGGTGAGATAAAGATACAGAATTCGCCGACCACACCCAGGCACTATCTTGTGAGCTCGGCGAGCGTGGAATGCACGGAAGTCCCGCTGCGAGCTACACTTAACCTTCGATGACCTTGGCATGGATTCACAAGGAGCAGGTTCATGTGGCCACCGTCCAGTGTAACTCCACACTATGCCATAGAGGGCGCCAGTGGTCAACAAGCCGTTAATAGGTAACAGTAGGCATATGCCTCTAAGGCTTGTGGTGTCCACATGGGAAAAACTGTAGACATGTGGGGAGGTTGGTGGGAAAGTAGGTCTATGGGTCGCATACCTGTAACATGGAGAGAATGAAGCGCACCTGTAGCTCATGCACAGGGACACGCACTGGTGCCACTCACCTGTCGGCAAGGTGAAATTCGATTCTAAAATAACATCTATTTAAGTCAGGGTACCTGGCTTACAGCGATCCCAGTTAGTTATTCAATGGAGATGATAACTCCAACGTATGTGCAATGCTTTCTCAATAAATGCGTCCAACGTTGAAGATTTATATTACAGTTCATAAATAATTAGATATTTCTCTGTGAAATATGTGTTTGTGCGCGCCTATATATGCATGTGGCAAGCACTTATTGGTTGTGCGAGAAAAATAACTTTTTGGTGTAGCTGGTATATTTGGTTACTGACTAATAACAACAACAAAAGAAATAATAAGGCAGAAAGACAGGTCTCTATGAAAAAATGATATATCATGGTGTAGCTGGTATATTTGGTTATTGACTGAAAACAGAAAAGAAATGATAAGGCAGACAAAAAGGTAGCCGTGAATAAATGCTGATTTCTAGGACGTCTCATGGGATCCCTTGCCGTACACTGTATAAACAGTTACCCACCCCTATGCTCACTGCTTACTCCCTCACCTCTCCCCCATACACACATCAACCCTCGTGACCCCAGCGATTATTTATTTCCCACGACGAAGAACAAATATAATGCCCACATAGAGACCAGGGCCTGCTGGAACTCCCCCACAGTCCAGCAGACGACCGACCACCCCGCCGCTGGTTCCCCTGTACACATTCCCTACGGCCTCATGGGGGTCTAGCCTGCTGGGTACCGGCCAATGGAGGCCCTTTTAACCCTGTGGGTCCCACGTTTGAACCCTGGCGGTCATGACTGGCTGTGGATGAAGGAGGTCAGAAATGGGAGGGTTAATGTGTATAAAGTGAACTCCTCCGGGCATACAGGTGACAGGCAGAGTTTGGGGACAGGACTCTCTCTGAGAGCATGCTGAGAGGTTTTGTAGTAAGGGGGCTTGTTACAGGTGAAAAGGTGGGGAGTTCATACCCAGCAGTTCAAGTAGGTAAGACAAGTCCAGGGGTGTCTAGAATGTCTGATGATTGTCAAGTTACATATAATTAGTGTAGGAAGACTATTAAGAAATCCTATGAAATCTTATATTATCGTTTGTATGGTGTGAGTTGTCTTCGGAGAATGATTTCATGAAAAGAAGCTGAGTGATATCTATAGCGGAAGACGATGAACGCCATATAAATAATTTTAAGAAATTTCATGATGTTTAGCCTTTATCCTACCCCGTCAGATGTTTTAACTGCATATATCCCCTGTGGCATACAGATATTGTATGGTATAACCATGGCATACAGTCACATCATGTTAAGTCTACGGAGATTTATATGAGGGGTAGGATAAAACTAGGAGCAAATGGTATAATCATCATTGATGAATGAGCATGCAATTATGAGTGAATAACAATTAAAAGGTTTTGGTTACATTCAGTCTATGGATCGTTTTCTGTAACCTACTTGGACGCAGTCAACTTGCCATTTCTGCAACTGCTTGAGTCTAGGATCCAAACATGTCAAGCATCAGTGGGTCTTGAGGTGTTTTAGTCTTGAATGATTGGTCATGGTCAGCTGGTTATGGTTACCTTCAAATATTTTAAATTAGTAACAAATTACCTGTAATCGCCATTCAAAGTACAATTTGGGTACACAAAGCTTGGCACACTGTACCGAACATCATTTTTACAATATAAGGAGCAGGGGCCAGCAAGTGTAAGACCAATGTGCACAGGTATATAATACATGTACAGTGGAACCCCGCCTAACAGACACCCCGCGTAAGCGGGCATCCCGCGTTAACGGACACCTTTGGTCGGAATGGTTCCCTATATTAGATGTTTATTTTAACCCCGTGTGAGCTGGCACCCTACGTAAGCGTACACTTTGGCCCGGAACAGAGGGTGTCTACTTTCGCGGGGTCCTAATGTATATACAGTAGAACCCCGCCTAACGGACACCCCGTATAAGCGGACACCCCGCGTTAACGGACACCTTTGCTCGGAACGGTTCCTTCTATTAGATGTTTATTTAAACCTCGCGTAAGCGGACACCTCGCGTAAGCGGTCACTTTGGCCCGGAACGGAGGGTGTCCGCTTACGCGGGGTTCTACTGTATACATGTAACTTATACAAATGGGTTTTGAGATCAGGGCTAAACATGTAAATTCTCTCTCTGAGAAGCATGACCTGGACGGACTGTGAAGCCAAGTATAGATCCACAATAGAAAAAGTCCACGGTCAACATTTATAATGGGACTTGTGTTAGGCCTAGACTTGCTCGAATATTTGATTCTGGATATTCATTATTAGATAGATTTGAAATAAAGCATATTGCAGAGTGACTGGTCCAGGAATCTTGGCGAGGAGGGGAGGGGTAGGTGGAGAGGTACAGGGATTGAAGCCAGTCTTTGTCAGGCCCAGTGCGCAGAGGAAAATAATATATCCCATTATGATGCTAATGGAACCTAGTTGAATGAAAGGCGAGTGAAATGGACAAGCCTATCTTCTAACCGCGGCGTGTAGTGAGAAAAACAAGGATCACCGACACGAAAAACAGGACTGAAAAAAGCATTGTTATCCTCACTGCTCCAGATTAATGACAAATGTTGTCATCAAAAGTTTCAGCCAGTTGGATGGGGATTAGTTGATGTCTCATCCGCCAGGAGGCGCCGGTGTCGAGGCCTGTCACGTGGTCAGCCAGACGCATGATTCATCGGCAATCTCCTAGCAGAGGTATGATGCTCGGATTGTCCGAACCAACACTATAAAGTGGGATTCACACGTAGAGACTAATGTACCTGAGACGAGTGTACTTCACACCTTTCGCCGAGTCTCAAACAATTCTACTTTGGTACAAATTCTCAAGGCAATGTGCTTTTACCAGTCCCAAGGGAAAATGGTGAGTTGGATTCACATGGAAGGACACACCTGGGTACATAGTCTCAGACATAGTGACCGTAAACACTCACCCTGGGACTCATGTACCCTTGAGGTGAATGGTGTGTGGAAAACCTGTGATCATGCTTGCTAGACTCCTATTGACTAGATTAGGTACTTTAGTCGGCGACTCAGCAGTGGGTCATTTATCTTACCAAAATGCCCCTTTAAATACATTTAGATATGTTTAACTAAAATAAAATCTCATAAGATTCTGTACTTGTTAGTGGTAATTGTCGCCGATACTTGCATGGAAAAAGTCTTGTCTCAGGAATCCTACAATTCAGACGAAGAGATTGTATTCCAGAACAGAATCTCAGCAGCATTTGTCTCAGACAAACACCCTGTGAGGTACATAAATCCCACCGTGTGAATCCCACTTCAGGCAGAAACTGAGCCGGAGAGTGACTCGATGAATGGTGCTGACAAAGCAGACGACAATTGGATCTCTGGGCCCCAGCACCTAATTATTCCCCGTCTGTGCAGGTGGTAATAGCGTCAGTTAATCAGGAGATGAGCCCTGGGATGCTCCTCTCGGCCCACGCCTCACCACACCTCAGTCACTGTGGACTATAAAAAACAGAAGAAAAACATTTTATTAGGACTCAGTCACGGAAAAATACAATAGTGAATTGTTCAAAACACTGTAGTTGTCATGGTCTGATAAAATGCAAAGCATTGGAAGGTTTGCTCGAAGGAGCGTGACTAGTATTCATTGATTCCGTTGTCATGATGAGACAACTCGCTTATTTTAGTTCTGTGACTGGATTTCACAAAATGAAAGCAAGCTTACTCAGGTGTGCGCTAAACGCTCATCAGGATCCCTTCCTTTGAATTGGGGAATTTATGTTTTTAGAGTTGCCATTGAAAGGTAAAATTAACTGTGAAAGAATTATTTATAACTGGCAATGCTGGCTTTGTTGCGCTTCGTAGGCTTAGTATTCTCCATCTTCCTTGATATAGGATACAGGTTATTCGCCAGTGATCCATTTTCATTCTGGAATCATAATAGTACCCTAGTCTCTGGCAGGGTGGGAGCGGTGCAGGGATTGGCTACCCCACCGAGAACTGAGGGTAAAAATGTATTTTTAAGGTTTAATAGAATAGAAGGTTTATAACAAATATGTGTGTGTGTGTGTGTGAAATATTTCCTTTCCTTCTGTTTCATACCTCACCCCAGCCACCCATCCCCACCCTACTCTCCTCGCCCACGCCCCCCTCTCCCACAGGCGAGAACATTTCCCTCAGCCCTTGGATCTTTTTCCTGCCCCCCGACATTTTGCTCAGGCTATATCCCTCAAATATGTGATGTTTTTATCTATTTTTTTTCATATCAAGGTGTGTTTATTATGTATATCATGCTTGCCTACTCGTCTCGCATCCTCCCCATACAAAACATAGGAAAAATCTAATACAAGTAAATGTAGTAGGTCTAAGATACAGTATACACCTACTGTGTCGAATAAAAGTTAACTCGTAGAAAAATACAAAATACAGATCAACCTACCGAACATTCCTATGAAGTATACAGTATGCAACCTTGAGTCAGGTTACAATATCCATGATAAATACGCGGCAGAGTCACGTATGACTCGGTGTACACAGAGAAACCCTCCTCGCTGCATTCACGTTCAGCAGCCCTTTCCTGCTGATCACGCAGGGCAAACACCCCGCAGCCCCTCCGTGTACGGTGAAGTCAACACCTAAATCGCCCACTCGTCGTGGTGATGTAGTGGGGTCTTTGTACACCCCAAGGTGCTTTCCATTTACGCAGACTTGTATGTCAGACGTGTGCCCATTACAGGAATTTTAGTAATAAGACAATAATTTTAGTAATAAGACAATAATCGGTGATTTTTGGACAGGCGGCCGTAAGCAATGTGAGGCCGACGCATAGTAATTCACGAGTGCGTCCTTGCAGATGGTCACGGAAGTAATAAATTTGGATTTATACTGCGGCGGCCATGGTTTGAGGACGGTTATGCTAGGTTTACACTGGGCCATGGCAGCCCTGTTTCGGCCCACCGTAGGAGGACCATGGCATACCAAGAGGACGTAACGGACTGCCATTGACAAATGCAGCTCGACTTTGGGAACGTGGGTGCAGTGGTAGAATTTTGAAATGACAAAAGATTTGCCCTGGCAGCCAAGGGATTAATAAGAAACGTTCCGGGCCCTCATGAGACATGATGGACGTCACATAACGTGACTGAACGTGAGCAAACGTAGGCGGCCGGGAAATCTTGACAAAACATGATAAATGTGACCAACTATAGTACAGCTGGCCCTACATGGAACCGTGGACAAAATGGAACCCTTATATGTTGGCCGTTGTGGCCCGGTGTAAATCTAGCATCAAGGGGTCCCTTTTGTCCATGGTCACCTGTATGGCCAACTGCATTTGGTCACATCCTTCACCTTTCGTCTATGGTTCCCTGTACGGCTGCCTGTGTTCGGTCATATTCAGTTATATTATGTGGCATTCACAACATGTCACTATAGTCCGGAACAATTCTCATTAGCACTGTGGCTGCCATGGCCGATTTTTTTTATTGTTTAAAATTCTGCCACAGTGGCCACGGTGATCAGGGTCTGTCACGTTTGTCCATCCCGTTCCCCTGAGTCGTGTCACGTCTCCCACGTTAACGTCCACGGTGCTCCACGGAGCCTCGAAACATGGCTGCCAGGGTCGCCGGTGTGACGCTCAGTGTAAACCTAGCATTAGGAAGCAGCCCCAGGTGCAGAGGCAATATGCAGAGTTCTTTGTGAAGCACCTGCTGCTACCCCAGTCGTTAGGCAGTACTCAGCCAACTAATATGGCAGCGGTGAAGTATCTGGCATACGTTCAGGACTGATATAGATGGTACTGTCTGTCCAGTTTATATTGGCCAGCACTGCAGCACCGTAAACTACCACCATCCGCTGCCCACCATACCCAGTGTAGACTGGTTCTCTGTCCAATTGAATGATAAATAATAACAGGACAGGTATGGCACGATTTGAAGCGACCTTGACCTTACCCTGGTTTTCTGGTTATTTTGAAGCAGCAGCGGGGACCAGCACAACCTCTCTCCCTCATGAGATTCCCCAAATAATATATAGAATTTACACTGGTATATAATGAGACGTCAATACAAAATGAAGTATTGGCAACCTTTCAAGATATAAAAGATAAAAATATTTCTTTAAAAACTAACAGATTTCGCTGAGCCTGCTAGCGGGAAACCAGCATAAAATCCAACAAGTATTGGTTGGGCACCAGCTCAATGCATTACCACCATGCACCAGAATAATGGCTTCCCATACCTGGCCTAATTTATGAACGAGTACATAGGCCGGGCTTCAAGGCTATTACCCTATGGTCCTCTGGGCGTAACCTCATTCACGTAATGAAGACCTCGTATGCCACCACTCCCGTCCAGCAATTACTCTAATGTAATTTACTAATTGTGTATGCCATACATCCCCAATGCGCTTGTATTACTTTATTTCACATATGTTAGGGACAATATAAAGGACCCCTACCAGTGTTGCAGTCTGTTCCCCATGGTTTATTTCATGCGTGTTGTCCATTCTTTAGGTGTGTACAGGGGTGAGTTAAATACAGAAAGCAACTCGTTTTGGTCAAAGAAGTCTTTCTTCAACTCGTTTGAATGCTATGTGATATTCACTCGGCTGTCGCCTCGTAAATATCACTCCGAGAACGACTTTGACCAAAACTTGTTGGTTTCTTCTTTATTATCCTACCCCTAATAAAAAACGCCATAGGCTTAACATGGGATTTGTTTATATCACGGGGGTGACATAAAGTGTTATTTATGCCACTATTTTCTGATACTGAAAAAATATGAAAATGGGGTAGGATAAAATCTAGATGCCACTCGTTTGAGTTTGAGCTTATTTATGCCACTCATTTTGGTGGCTCCGTAATGTCACTCGTCTTCGACTCGTGAAATTATGGAGCCAACAAAATGCGTGGCATAAATAAGCTCAGACTCAAACTCGTGACGTCTCTTCATAGTCTCACATCCCTCACGTTTTGTCCACGGTGTCCTCTATGGCTGACTGTGTTTGGTCATGTCCAGTCACGTTATGTGGCATTGATCCCTTGTCACTAAGACCAGGTCCGATTCTTATTAGCACTGTCACTGCTGTGGCCGATTTTTTGACAGTTTAAAATTTGGCCACAGCGGCCACGGTGATCAGGGTCTATTACGTCTGTCCATCTGTCCGCCCAAGTTGTGTCACGTCCCTCACGTTTCGTCCACGTTTCGTCCACAGTGCCCCGAAAGGTGGCCGCCGTGGCAGGTGTAAATATAGCATTAGTTACTTCTGTCCTCCAAGTTGGTTCTTGATGAGCTCATAATTTTGTACGATGTTCTATATTGTTACAATGTAGAATATGTACCCTAGAAACATGAATCTATCTTGATGGAAATTCATATTTCAGAGATGAAATTACCCCGATAACATATCTAGATGATAAAATCTTGGTACACGATGTCACTGATACAATGTTCAACGGTCACGTTCAGTCATCCATTATCTCATTATTCAAAGGTTACAGAATTTAATCTGCTCTCTATTGCTCTGTAAGTCTCCCGTGAATATCACATGGCGTATAAGACGACCTTCAGATATTTCCCTGGAGAGGTTCGTCTGCAAGGTCACACATCCCCCCTCCCCCGCTGACAATGGCGAGCTTCAGCACTGTGTATAGGTGTTGACTGTGGGTGAAAATGTAACATAGAACATATGGATGGTATCAAATGCATGTACAAGTATGAGCCTAGATAATGTTATTAAAGTAGCTCTAGCCTAATACTGCTGTTCGTTAAATCCTCTCGGGAGGGGTTGGGGAGAGGTTCATTAAGATTCCACAGCTCCGCACCTTGAGATGTTTACTGAACACTGTGTATGGAGTCAGAACATACACCAAGGTAAAGTGTACTATCTTAGCCTGGTATGAATGTCCATAGGCTTAACATCAGGAACTTGTACTCAACAGGCTTGTGGGTACGGTAACTCATACTCGATGGGCGATTAACAGATAGATATTTACAGGTTAAGATCCCATGAAACAGCATATATCATGTTTGTTTTGACTCCCTGTTCGCCATCTCATTTGGAGCATTTCGGAATATTCACTCAGCTATCGTCTCGTTCATATTACTGTGCACTCCGAACTCAATGGCGAACCGAGACTCATCAATTTCTTTCTTAATACTCTAAATGTTGGCACTTTTGTGTTTGTATATACAATTATATAGTAGATCATGATATCAGATATCTCCCCATCCATGTAGATAGAGTGCGATAGTAACCAAATTTCCATTAGGAAAGTATAACCAACTTTATATAATAGAATGTCTTCGTTCCTTTCTCTAATATAAGGTGGCGTTTTACCATTACAGTCAGACAATCCATTATAAATTCGATATTTCAGAAGAATCAGCCACCCTTCTATCTAGTAACCTAGAAGGCCTAGGCCATTTTAACTAGATCTCTCTTTCTCTCTGAAGAGGGCAACATGATCCTGTTCGTATCATGAGTTATGTGGACAGATGGCTTGGCAGTGTAGTAGGATTGCAAGCCTCTTCTTTTCCACGTTGAACGAGACTGGGGCGTAATATATTCGATATCTACCCGTAGGGGAAAAACCCCAGCATGCTATTAATGTGATGGAATCTTAGCAGACCTTCACTGGCTTGAGAGTGGAACCCAGATTAATGGTGAGGATGCTGCCTGCTCCATAGGCTTGCTCAAGTCTTTTGGTTATGGACATGATTAAGAAATAAAACTACTTTGCCACATTTAGTCTTCCCCTAACGCCTGACAGACCCAGGAATGTATCCCGGCGAGGAGGAGTGGGGTAGGTGGAGGAATAGGCATAGGAGACAGGGACTGAAGGCAATCTTCAGTAGGATTCAGTCGGAGAGACTCATGTACCTTCAGGAGGGTTCGTCTTAGGCAATTTTCCCGGGATTATTTACTGGTACATAGTCTACTCATATGAGACACCCTACCCTCAATGTACCTTGGGGTGGGTATTAGACATGGGTACTTGAGTATCAAAGGAAGTATTCACGTGGGGGAAAGCTGCAAGTCAGAGACTATGTACATGGTCAGTCCTTCCATGTGAATCCAATCTGCCGTTTTCCCTTGAGACTGGGAAAGCCCTAATTTAGTATCCCACCGTGAGATTTTCGGACACAGAGAAAATTATCGGAGACTGGCGAAAATGGAAGATGGGCCAAGTAAACCATGCTAAAGTACACGAGTCTCTCCATGTGAATCCCACTGTTCCTGCTCCAGTACATAATTTACCTGGGGCTTGCGCAGCTTACCAGTTTAGAGCAGCTCGTAGCAGCTCGTAGGAGCTCGTGGCCGCTCGGAACCGCTCGGAGGCGCTCGGAGCAGTTCAGAGGCGCTCGGAGCAGCTCGGATCAGCTCGGAGCAGCTCGGAGTAGCCCAACGGGAGCAGTCGTTATCTGTGATGGACGTGAAGAACGTGTGGAACGCTCGCGCACACTGACAACCGAATAAACAGTTTGTCTTGTGGAAATCTTTCCCGTCCAGGTAAATCTCTGCTTGTTATGCGTGCACCTCCACCTCCCACCAGGACAACAAAAAATATGAACATGAATATCAAATCTAATTTTCTTGTCCTACATTCACGCCCATACAACCCAAGACGTCCTAGCACAAGAAAACACACACCTTGTTTTGGTACTCAGCTTCCTAGAATCCTAGGGTAACGTCCACAGAGCAGGAGGATGTGTGGTGTGGGAGGATGCTAGGATACGTTGAATCATGTTAGTGGCGGAAAGGATGCCTCATGTGCAAAAAAGGGTAACATTTTCGAAATCCTCTTTTTTTCTATACTATAATATGCGCCACCGGTATTCGAGGACTGCATATATTCCTCCCGAATCACCCATATTCGCATACTCATACACTTACAATATGCACATAATTATAATAAACTAGTCAGGCTCGTTCAATAGGCGTTTAGTAATCAAACGTGGTATGCCCCTGCATCCCACCTCACTTTATTAGTTTTCCTATCTCTTATATACCTAAGATTAATATAAGAAATACCAGAATATATATATATATATATATATATATATATATATATATATATATAAATATATATATATATATATATATGCAAAATGATATACATTATATATACAAAATATATGTAAAACATATACAATATATATATGATATGATATATATAAAATGATAGTAAACAATCATGATATACATACATCTCATCCCTCCTGCGACACATACGCACCCTCCCGTTCATCCACAACCTCATCACATGAACCCAACCCCTTTCCGAATCCCCTCCTAACACGCACACCATTTCCCTAGGGGAGTGTATGGTATGGAGAGGCTGTGTGGGTAATAAGTCGCCCCATCCCCTGCACCGCCACTGCCGCCGATGTGGCAGCGCCGGGTACGTGTACCAATGAGTCCGGTCCGTGGGGAGTCGGCCTCCGTATCTATTTCGTTAGGCGATACCTGCCACGCATTCTCCTATATTTCCACAGTTATGACGAACGTTATTTACTCTGTGTACGCACTCTAGTGGCATTTCGGTCACATTTCGGAACCCAACCAGAGCTTCTACCTTTTACCGAAACACCGCTACATAATACAAGTTGGAAATTAGATAGTCACTCACTAAGGTTATAGTGCGGTGGATTATGATAGACTATTTTGTGTAGTATCATATTGATGTGCCTGACCCTCTGTGTACAAGGTGGAAATTAAAGGGAGATTCGGAATATCAATTCCCTCTGGCTCCTGCATGAGCTACATAAATGTATTTAATTGAATATGACATAATGGCAACGGAACTGAGCCCAAGACTAACAAACATGTTTACTGACAAAAATACGAAATTACATAAATTACACAATAATTTCTTGACTGCATATACATGTATATCATTCCATGAGTCGATAAAAATGCCTGTGATGGAGGATATAGGATGTACCTCGCGGGAAAAGAACAGGATATGAAATCCTTCGCCTGCCGTTTGTATTTAATTCAACTTTCTCTTTGTGGGTGATAAATGAATTACTGGAGACTTGCGGTAGAGTGTTGGAGAGCCACATCAGCTGTTGGATGGGACCCTGGATTTCAGGGGAAAGCGGAATTCAAAGTTATTAATGAGGAATCAATTATTCTCTTTTCCTTCTTGGCCATTTTGGGAACGGTCCAGGACACTCCTGGGCACACTTCCTAGAAGACAAGGTCCAAAACACCATGTAGTCTTGTAGTTGTCACATGTATTATTATATACTTAGGAGCAAATGTCTCACATTTTCTGACCAGGAGTACGGATTCCGTTCGTCACTGAGTGACGAAATGTTATTCATACGTCCCTCCGTACCACGTGACTTGTTTTAAAGTAGCGTCTTTATATAAAAAAACAGTTTGCAGGTATATAACAATAAGAAGATATATTGAGTGTGACTTAGGTACATGTGTGCCTTGTTGTTTTTGGTTTTGAGAAACCTGATATACCTCAGAGCAAATTATCGCAATGATTTGAAATACAAGCAATGGAAGGGTTGGAGAAATATTGGGAACATAAAAGCACAGATGCACTGCATACGGCTTTGTAAGGTCTATTGTACAAGGGGAATCTATTTTGTGACCTCGACCCTGATAATTCATCTATATGCAACGACACTCGGCTTGGCACTTGTAAGAAACATCAGACATGTCAGAAGGAATTAAACAGAGGAAGGGGACAAAGAAGAAACCCGACCAGTTTTGGTCAAAGTCATCGTTCTCCATGAGTTTCATGTAGAGCAATATGAAAACGGTGAAGCTGAGTGAATAAATGAGTTGGAGAACGACAGCTTTGGCCAAAACGAGTCACTTTCTGCATTTATCTCACCCCTATCCACACTAAAAGAACTTATGACACACTGGATATACGATGTCATAGACCATGGACAATATACTGTAATACTCACAGGGGCATGGAGAACAAGTTTCTAATGTTATGCCCTTGGGACAAAAATACCAGGGGTGAGATAAATACGCATCCTTCAACAGTTCCTCACCTATATTATCATAGAATTTCTCGGAATATGCATGCATGCCATGCAAATATTCATTCTTTATATAGCGATAATTCTGAAGCAGTTATGGAGTTTTTCATAGCATCATCTTTTAGCAATGGGAATTCATTCTTACTTTGTTCTTACTTTGATAACCAGGATTCTAGTTCAATTATAGAAGCTCACTATTCAGTGAGTGAACAGACGACATTCAAACCTCCTATTAGCAGCAGACATTCAGATAAAAACGGCGGGAAGCGAGACTACAAAGTCGCCGTCGAGTGGGAGGAAAAGACCTTGAAGCTGCTTATTATTGCCGGCTCTGCTTTCAACAACAAACTCCCACCCCCCTCTCTAGCAGGAAAGGTCAAACCGCAGTGGAAACAAAAGAAATAGAACAAAACACGTAACAACATGCCTGCTTTTCAAAAGAAGAAATCAATCAGAGGAACTTAAATGAAAAGAAAAATCGATCTTCAGTCAAGCTTCACTCTGCGGCAATGATGACTTGTCTTGACATATTCTCTTTTTAGGTCGATACATAATAGCAAATTATCAATATTCATAGTTTATAGCTATGTCATTGTCCCTCCACTGGGATTCCCCTTTTTCGCTCTGATTCTAACATTTTATTTGTAGTCCAGCAGTTCTTTCAAATATTCCTCTAATAAGATCTCACACTCTCTAAGTCGTATTCTGTACTCTCACTACGCTCTATGTGAGAAAGGTTCTTAACGAACTAGGCTTAGAGCCTTGAGAATCCACTGGCCTGTCTGTCGTGCTAAACACATCAATGCAAACCAAAGACTCCTATAATCTGGATGATGCCACCTAGTGGGAATACTGTGTACTTGGCGCACTAGTGGCTTTTTTCGGACTGGAATACAGAATACCACTTAGAGAGTGTGAGATCTTATGAGAGGGGTGCACAACTTCAGATTTGTGAGCTATCGTGGTTTTTAAAAGCTGAACCAAGGTTTGATACCTCTGGCTAAATTTATTTGTACTATGAACCTTAAGCAATTCATATCAGAATTTTTGTGACATATTTCACTCTGCGAGCCCAGTCATCGAGGTTTTGATTTCTTGTTTTCATTGGTAGCAACCTTTTATTTCCATGGTATCTTTTGTACATCACTTCTATCATGCACGGTTCTCAACATTCAATTTCTTCTTTCATTGCATCATGGTCTTGTGGTATTGTTTCATGCTCCAATGATAGTAAACAACAACAACAACAACAACAACAACAACAACAACAACACAACTCTATACTTGTATTACATACAGAAGATATGACTTCATATTTATGTTTTCATCTACTCTGGAATATCAATTCTTTGCCACCTATGGTCTGTATCCTGACAGCTATGTTCATGACATGAGATCTCAGACTAACCACGCATCTTCTATTTGTATGTTTCAGTGCGCAGGGACGTGTTGCCGGAAGACAGCTTTGCGCAGGCGCACGCGGAGCCGCAGGACAGTATCCTGATGGCCGAGTCACGGGAGCTGCTGTTGAACCAGTATGTCCAGGAACTCATCAAACTGCCCCCTAAGGTACGCTCAGCCCTAGACCTGCTCAAGTCTTTGATTATGAACGTTCATTAAATATTCAACAGAATTAAGATAATGCTTTCCCTGACTAGCCCAGGAATCACGGTGGGGAGGTGTGGTGTAGGTGGAGAGGGTGGGCATAGGAGGCTGAGACTGGAGTAAGTCTAGGTCAGCCTTAGACTTACTCAAGTCTTTGATTATTAACGTTCATCAAATGATTCAACAGAATTAAGATAATGATTTCCCTGCCTAGCCCAGGAATCACAGTGAGGAGGGGTGGTGGTGTAAGTGGAGAGGCAGCTATAGGAGACAGAGACTGAAGCAAGTCAAGGTCAGCCCTAGACTTGCCCACGTTTTTGATTATGAACTTTCATTAATGATTCAACAGAATCAAGTTAATGCTTTCACCGGCAAGGAATCATGGTGAGGAGGTGTGGTGTAGGTGGAGAGAGTAGGCATAGGATGCAGAGACTGGAGCAAGTCTAGGTCAGCCTTAGACTTACTCAAGTCTTTGACTATTTACTTTCATTAAGAAATCAAGCTCAACTGAGGCCAGGGGATTTGCTACGTACAGATTGACATCTGTAAATAAATTAGACTAATCTGTAAACTTCCCCAAACACCCGCCAGGCTTTGTATACCGGAGGTCAGGGGAGGTTTGGACACAGTGACTGAGGTCAGTCTAGGTCAGCCCCTCTCTATTCAACCCGCCTCATTTTTCATTTGAACTTCTAACTTCTCATTTGGAAAAATGTCTCAAATCAGTGAGTTTTCAGACCACTTACAATACAAGGTATACAGCACTGTCCATAGGACTTCACAGTATGATACAGCCAGAGTATAAATGAAGAGAAAATGAAGATGGATGTATACAAAAATCCCTATATGTAAACAAGTAACACAACGAATAGGTCAAGGTGATCCTTTGAGATATTGTTTTAGCTCTTCCTTTGCTTTGCTACGTTGAATTTGATAAGGTAGTGAATTCAACATTCTAGCCCCTCTTAACGTATGGTCTATTTTGAACAAAAACACTTTTTGTATGGTATACAGTAAGGGGAATTTTCTTACCCGTTCTAATATTACGCTCTACCCTATCATGCGACTCTGCGCCCAACAATGGATCCTAATGCATAGCACACCCCTATTTTGAATGTAAAGGATCCTATGGCTTCCACTTAGCTGCCTCTAAAGGGAGAGAATGATATAACAGCTATATGCATTATGAGCTGAAGCGAATCTGCTGAAGTAGCAGTTATCCATTCCCATCGCAACTTTGCAGATAAAAACGAGGCTTATTCCTTTTAACCTAAGAAGAGATATTTGAGATTAGAATCCAGATTCTCATTTCTAGTCATTACTAAATGAATCTCCTATCTTATTTTATCCTACCAGATAGGTTTGTAGGTGGATAGGCCCTCAAATATGATGATATTATTTACCATCTATAGATCTGTATTTCTCTTTTCGAGGATATGTCTGTGCTTATGTATTGCTTTTACTGGCCAGAAGTACAGATTCCGGTCATTGAGTGACGAAAGAATATCAATACGTCCCTCCGTACCACGTGACCAACTGTCATTCTCATAAGCATTTTAATCAAATACAGGTATATAATAATAAGCAGACATTGTTTATGTGCCTGAATGGAATCTATTCCAAGATATTTTGGCCGGGAATGTATTTCCGACCAAAACATCTTGGGAAAAATTCCATTCAGACACACTAACCATGTCTCCATATATTATAACACTTTTGGTTCTCTTGGGTACGCCCCCGACATGGCGGGAGTCTCGACTCTGTATGGCCATGCTCATCAGGGAGCCAAAGTGAACCGTAGATACCCGTGCTCAAAACAACATTTCAAGAGGCCAGTAAGAACGAGATTATTAGTGCTATAAAATCTATGGGGATTTGAGACTAGAATTCCGTTTTTGGTCTCATTTGCTACTATTGAAATGTACTTTACTACAATCTTCTTTAAATAAGTCTCTCTAGAAGCTACAATGGCAGTTGATAAGTCTATCAAAAATATGCATTTAAAAGATTGGAGAATGACATATACATGTAATCTCGAACCTAAATAGTCAAAGAACTGAGAGTATACCTCCGGAAATAGTGTTTTGGGCACGGGTATCTATCTATAGACTAGTTCCCTGTGCAAATGGAATATGGGACAGGTAACGCCCAGCTGGTTGCGACTTTGAACTTTCGCTGCTTCCCTGCTTATTTGCAGTGGCAAAGATAACCAGCACAACCTCTCTCCCACTCTCCCAGCAGACACTAACTAACGCTTACAAGCGGCCGCAGACTTTAGTTCCGTCCATTGTCATCAGGTTTATAACCGATTTTCCCATGCCCTCTAGTGGGTAAACCAGCGTAAACATGGAGGCGCTACCCATAATGCACCAAAAATGGAAGGCGTTACCTGGCATATAGACCCTCCAGACGCTACTAAACTCCCTAATATCAGAGAACAGGATCCGCTGGCGACTGGCTGGCCGCACCTCGGGCGCCTGCCTTCCGATGAACAATGATTTTCTGATTTCTAACTGGAGAAAACGAATATGATTTGTAATTTTTAAGTAGAAACAACTGAAATTTCCATTTCCGGCACCGGATTTCCACTTTGATGATATATAAAAACCGTTAAACTGCAATAATTGTGGGTTATGGGTAAAGGGACTATCACCATACAACGATGCAACCAGCGAACACCGGATCCTGTAAACAGACTGAATTATGGGACACTCGAATAGGGTCTATTTTATAAAGTGAGTGATCGGGCTTCCAGGCGAGGGCCTCTAAGATTTCAACTTTCCGAGGAACCACTTCGGCTTTCTCTGGCCATGCACATGCAAACTACCAACTTTTTGGCTCCATATAAAGATAGTCCCACTCATTTCTAGAGGTAATATCTAATATTTTCCTTTCTTTTCAGATCTCAGCCAGTCCGACAGCGCTGACGTTCTTCGAGTCCCGAAATTCTGACCCTGTTCCGTACCGGGAAACAGTGGACACGTCGCGGGTCAACGTAACGGACCAGTATATTTTATGCTGGATCTGAAACAGTAGTAGAGAGACGTTTCGCCGTCTGTTAGCGCTGACTGGCAGAGAGTACAGGGTTAGAGAAAACCATGACACGATATGTGATCCTAAACATTCCACGATAACTACAAAACATGGCCGCCTTATAGGAAACGCGCTGAGACGGTCGCGAGAGCGGCTCTTGGAAAATGCCGACGACTTCCGAATTGCTTCATGTGATATCCAATAGGGGTCTCCACCAGCGTGCCCTCTATCGCCACCATGCGGCAACTCTAGGTAATAATAATTCTCGTTCGCATTGTAAAAGAGGATTGAGCTATGAAGGCATTTTGGAGTTTCTTATAGTAAACTTGAGAAGAATCTTGTTGTTCGAGGTATGATATCATCGTGTTGTTGTACTATACACAGTTAAGTTTGCCAAAGATGCAATGTTATACATTTTATGCAAGAAATACTCTGAAGAATGTATAGTGCTAGATGTTCCGGCTCAATTCAATTTGTATTTCTTAACGTTGCCATGACTACTATCCACAATGCTTAAAATGCGTCACCAATGTCACCACTGGGTTTTTCATTCATTCAAATCTCATCTTTTGTAAATGACTTCATGATTTCATTGATTCTCATTGATTTGCATATCAATGACGTACGCATGCGCAGTAATTGCATCCACGTAGTGCTGTGTTGATCTATACTTGGAGATAATCCATATACTTGGAGGTGCTGTGATTTAAGTTTGTATAAGATATGAATATGATATATCCATGTATACTGGATTGGTCACTTTGTATTATAGTCACCCTCAGAGGCGTTTTTTCAGAAGCCCGTTGATTTTTGGACTTGTGCCTGCCCCGATATAGCGCGTCAAATGACGTGCCAACGCTGAGAGCATCGGGAACTACGCCATGACTTTGCGAGGGATACGAAGCCACCTTTGTCCTAGGGGAATACTGTCTCTGTTATGGATACCGTTTGTTAATTAGACCTCTATGTTATATTGTTAGACATGGAGATTGATTTTGTTTTAACATGCTTCCCCCACAAACCATTCCTCTGCAGCACCATTACGCATGCATGCGCTCTGACTCAGCAATATTTGGTAGGCCTATCTGAAGTGTGAGTAAATACTGCTAATGCCCTAGTCACACTGGCGAAAAATAAAGGTCATTCTCTTTTTCGTGTACGCACGTTTAGGGTCTTTTACGTTTCATGATATCTTCAAATACGTGGCAGTGAGCGGCAAATGCTACGTTATGTAAATATAAGTTGGAATGCGTAGTAAAATACCAACAAAATGTAGCAGAACCGTGGAATCAGAATTGGTTTTAAGAAGTCTCTGCCTTTTTTCATCCGTTAATGAATGCCAAAATATGCCAAATTAAGTCACAATGCTTAGAAAAACGTTAAAGGACATTAACGTAGTAAAGCATAAAGCAAAATAAACAGAAACGTTTACAATTCGCAGCTAATATACGTGGTGTCCACCTTCATCTGATACATAGGAACTATGTGGAATTTATTACCAGTGTAACTGGATTGCAGAGTGATATGTAAAAGCATTGGATTTGCGTAGTTTATACGTGGAACTCGCATCCTTTCTTTTACATTTAGCAGAAACGCCAACATTTACGCCAGTGTGGCTGGGGCATAAGAAGACCTATCAAAGCCAGAGATTTGCTGCTGCCATCTAGCGACTAAATGCTGACACAGACCTGTGTATTTGTCTGAAGGCTGTAGGTAAAAGGATGATGGGGAAACGGAGGATGTCTGTTTATCACAAGCCCTCATTGTAAATGCAGAACTGTAATTTATGAACCAAATCTACTCTGTGGCATGGGTAGGTCTATTAGGCCCTAAGGTCAACATATGATTATGTCACATATATACATGAAGACCAGATCACGTGACCAAGGGATGATATTTGTAAGCGTAGAAAAAATCCAATCCTCAAAACTCCACAGAATTATCTCCAAAAGTAAAAATTAGCAATTTATATAATTTCAAACATCAATGGTTGTTAATAAGCTGGAACCCCCTCCCTTTATATATAATCAACAAAACAAACCAAACTTAAACGTTGTGCTTGAATCATTTAACACTTTGTATATTGAACTGTGAAGATATTAAAACGTGCAAATCGAAATGATGTCAAACTCTAGGCTCTTCTCTCATGGAAGATTTGCAGTTTACACCGTGTCTCCAAATTCTGTAATATTATAAGGTACATGTGGATGTAATGTGTATTTTATCATTTCCCAGAGCTTACAGTACATGTGCGTCGTTATAGGCTTCGGCAGAGAGCTGAGGTTTGTCAGGTCCGTGCCCAAATCAGGTTGTGTTCAGGTCTTTTATCTCACCCTGGTATTTTTCTCCATAGGCTTGATACCATTAGGAACTCATACACTATGGCCATGAAGGTAGTGTACCCAATACTCAATGGCTAATTCAGTGAGTTATATTATTGATCCATAATGTTCCTGATCATTTATACAGGGTGAGATAAAATCAGAAACCCACTTGATGAAAGTAACTTGGTCTGTTCTCCACCTCGTTTGACCGCTACGTAATTCACTCAGCTTTGCCTCGTGAATTACTCTGTGGTCAAACTTGATGGAGTACGGACCATGTTATTTTCATCTTGTAGGTTTCCTTCTAATTCTGTCATCTTGGGTAAACTGCGGATAGCACCTCCATTCCCGATGAAAGCAAATAATCTAATTACGTCAAAGGGATGCAACATGCACCAGTCAGAGGATTACATTAATTATATCTAGGCGACTTCTTTGTTGATTTTGTAATCTGAATTTTCAATTCAACATATTCTTTTTGTGTTTCCCGCGATAAGGGGATATCCGATAATTGCATTTATTTCATATTGAAGTGCATATTTGCTATCAGTTGGCTAAATATGCAGACCTTCAATATCAACATATCTTCAATATCAACATGATAGTTTAGCATTTAAAAACCAGGTTCTTTCTATATTTTTTATATGATGTTATTCTAAAGCTTTCATTATGATTGATCAGGTATTCAACATGCTTCTAAATTGTCATATTCACCATTGTACTTCAATGACGAAATACTCTTTGATGTTAAAAATCTATTTGCATAATTAGCTGTTACTGTCACAGTACACCAAGTGCTGTGCGTGCCACTGACACCTTTGAGGTGTACTTGAGAACAAAGTCAATAAAACAAACAAGGGGCTGGCTCCTAACCTCACCAATTAGCCATTCTCTGGCTGAGCTATTCCCAAAGAAGGGCCATCCAGAACACAGGCACAAGCCATTTTCCACTGGCCAATGAAAACGACACCGATCAATTGAGTTCTCCTAGAAGTGGGTCGTTGGTGGCCAATCACTGCAGGTTTATGTCTAAAAGTCATGTGTGCTGCGTATGCCTTGTTTTTGCCACATTTGACAGGTCCATACCGATGGAATTATCCTCCAAACACAATGACTATCACCAACGATTTCAAACCCCTTTGATTCTGTCAGAGGGTGAAGAAGGCGGCCAGTTGGGGCCTCGTTGCATATTCTATGGACAATACTTCTCTGCAGGCATGTTTCCATTCATTTATCTGACGTTGGTATACATAACTAGGAGCAAATGGAATGTTCATCATAGATGAATGAGCGTGCAAATATACATGGATAACAATTAAACGGTTTGAGTTACATTCAGTCTATGGATAGTTTTCTGTAAGCTAATGGAACCAAGTCAATCTGTTATTTCTGCAACCACCTGAGTCTGGGATCCAAAAATATCAAGGTCAAGCACCAATAGGTCAATGAGGTATTTCGGTCTCAAGTGATTGGTCATGGTCAGCTGGGCATGCCTCTAAGACCCTGAGACACTGGCACCCTGCACCTTTCACACTATCACAGTGAATAGCATGCAGATAGTGAAGGGATAGTTTTCTGGCAGCACGCTGAAAGTGTATATATGTGACCACTCTAACCTGTAGGTCTATAGATGATGTATATAGGCGTGCAAGCACGCTCTAATAAATCGATCGGTGGTGCCCAACTGTAGATCGGTGCTGAATAATCGGCCGGTGGAGAATGGCTTTACGTCGTACGTAAGCACATCACGACTTTAAGGGATTGGAAATTCCGTCACACATAGGTTATCATACAGAATCTGAATGAAGGTAATTCTTAAAATTTAATCAATCCTGATGGTAATGCAAGAAGGCAGTGGCGGATTTAGTGGACGTTGGGCCTCCCCTTAATTTTTGGTTTAAAAAGCGAAAGCATACTAGAGAATGCAAGCCTGATTCCTTGTAATAACGCTCCGCACCCCGTTTTGTTAATCCTGGATCCGCCCCTGAAAGACTCCAGGGATATTTGTGTGACTGTCTCGGGAAGGAGATTAGAGATGTGACTTCATGTCAGCAGGATGGTGACGAGGTGTGGCCAGGATGGGAAGACTGAATTTGTACACCTCCCCCTGCACGTGTAGTGTGTACATCTGCCACACGGTGTCGCCACTGTTCTCCGCATCAAATCCTATGTTCTAACATGGCCAGTGTCTGGCTGACAAGCAAGATGGTTAGAGGTTAATAAAGTTCTATTTATTTCTAAACCACCTGATCGTGTTTTTATGTCTCATTCAATACATCAATTATATTATGGATATTACGGTAATTTATGTCATATTTTGATCTCAACATGACTTGATTATCACAATTGAAAACGAGTTCTCTTTCAACCTCTCCTGACGAAATAATTATCAGAAAGTCATAGTGATAACAGAGAAATCTTAGGGGACATATTCCTTTTCCTTTATTCTCAGGTGGCTGTTTGTATACCGTATATGACTACATTATCCAAACTCTGAGTCTGAAAAGAGTGGAGACTGAGGTGGCGGCCAATCTAAGCGCACACATGACCCGTATTTTTAGACGGGATAATCGTTATTAGCGACCGTTTTGAATGGATCCGCAATCTAATCATCATACATTTGGCGATAATTATCTAACCCTTTCGACCAGTTATCGTTGTATTTTTCTTAAAACCCGTCTTGAATCTTTAATAGTCGCTATTAACGATCACCCCGTTAAGAAACGGGTCCCAGTTTAGTTCATGCAGTGGCCACCAGAGTGCACGTCAGGCTGTGCGGAGACGGAGGTGGGCGGCCAATATACCGAAATCATAGTCCGTGATTTACGAAATGATGTTCCCGGGACCCCACTGAAATAAAAAGGGAGGATACATGATAGTTTTAGAAATTAAAAAAAATCCACATTATTTCAACGCTTTCTTAAGTGCCCCCTCCCCAATTCCTTTTGGGCAAAAATGCGAAAGAACCTGGCTTCACATTGGCTGGTCTCCACCTCTGTACATGTACTTATTTCTGCCGCGCCCTCTCGCGGATGACCGGGGAACCAGCGTAGCTTCACAAGCATGATATGAAGCCTTATCAGATATGGATCCCCTTTCCAAGGTTTTACTAGTTGAACCTTGACTTTCTTTCCTAATGATCCATTCAATCACCCTAAAAAGGAATAATGCTCCGCGCACGGATCTATATACAGGTCATACATGTCCATGCTATAAGATAGTAATGGAGATCGTGGTGTTTATAAAGGCCCGTTTCCATTGGCAGATGGTGTAGATATTTTTGAGTTCTCCTAAAAACCCATTTCCATTTTGCGCCAGCAGTGCTAAAGGTCCGTCAGTGGTTCCTTACTATAAATCGGTGATGGCCAATGGAACTGGGCTTTTAGAAAAACAAAATATTACTGCCTCCCTAGAAGCGGGACGTATTTGATAGACACTCGCACATAGGTATATAATAATATTAGGAAACGTCCTTACTATGGAAAAAACGGTTTGTGTTCGAGGTCAGTCTTTGATTTCATACTGCCTGACGCCATAGGCGGAAGGTAGTATGAAATCAAAGACTGACCGAGAACAAGAAACGTTTCGCCCATAGTGAGAACGTTTGCTTATTATTATATACCTTAAATCAATGAAAAAACAACATTTTGATGACTTATTAAGTCACACTCACAGCGGGCAAGAGCATTATTATTACTGCACCCCTAGCAGCGGGCAGTATTTTATGGACATTCGCACACAGGTATATAATAATATATAGAAACAGGATTCCTGTGTAGTAAGTTTGCGGATTGCGAACTCGTTTCGCTGGAGGTTTAAACTGAGGTCTTTAGACCGAGGTTTAAACCTCCGGAGAAATGAGTGAGTAATCAGAAACTTACAGACACAGGCATACTGTTTCTTGATTACTATATACCTCAAAACACAAAGATATTTACCGTATTTAAGCTGTAGGAGCCATTTTAAATCCGATTTGGGAAAACAACACTCCTAGCTTAACGTGCATTACACCCCACCTTCAAATAGCATCTAGTACTGTCAGCTCTCACCAGATGGCGTTTTCATAATTCAAAACATTCTCCCAGCAGAACTTACATGGCACCAGCGCTTACTAGTCTCTGCTCCAACCCAAATGACTACATTTGGAACTCAAAAAGGTGTAAATGTCAAAGTTATAAAAGTAAAAAAACTTATATATCATGAGTTGGAGGAAGACTGTAAGTGTGAAATCAGATTAAACTCTTCTTCAGTTCTAAACCACTGCATGCTGGTGCAGAGATACAAGCAGGCCAGGAAAGAGTCTCAGAATCTATGTTTGGAGACTACCTTCAAAGTCTGACGTCATCATCGCCAACGTCGCAATTTGAATGTCGCGAATCACGGCAGCTAGGATATCAACACGCACGCATTGCTCAACAAAGTCAGTGAAGATATTATTTGTGATTTATCCTTGATTACTCGATTTATTTCCGTAATTCATTAGGATTATAAGTGGTCAGGGGTGTATATCTATTGTATTTTGATGTAAATCGCGATGTTAACAGTCGAGTCGAGGTGCTGCTCAAGTCTGTCCGCCATTATCCATCCGCTAAGACCTTAGGCGTAACGTGCGTTACTACACGGCAGTGCGGAAAGTCATAGTTACCGTATACATAGCAACGGGGAGTAATTACGTTAGTTACGACAGTAGGTATATAGTAATATTAGGAAGCGTCCTTACCCTAGGCGAAACATTTGTTGTTTGATGCCAATAACGGAAAATGTACGGACTGACGCCATAGGCGGAGAGCCGTATATTTTCCGTTATTTACCGAGAAGCGACACATGCCATTTTGTTTTTGACGTTCCCGTATTTATGACGTTAGCGCGACGTATTAATTCACAGTGGGCCCGAACATTATTATGACTGCACCCCTAGGAGCGGGTAATATTTCATGTTCGTGCATAGGTATTTAATAATAACACCGACTGAAATCAAATGATCCGATATGTAGACATAAATAATAGAATGGAAAAAAGACAGACTCATATATGAGGTGTGGTTACTATTCATTAAAATGAATTGTATTATCTTTTTCTCTTTCTGGTCTGTTTCCTGTGTATGATGATGATTAAGCAGGCATGTGTGACCTGCCATTTTCTAGCCAAATAAGTGCTAATAACTTTGCACTAAAAATGGGCAGATCGCGGTAGAGATATAGATAATCCCTGACATATGTAACAGTCACTCTCTCCATGATATACTTTAACATATCCCGTAACATAGAATCAAACTCACGATGATTTGACTTCGGTTAACGTTGTTTGCAGGACACACACATGTATAAAACTCCCCCACCTCATGTCAAAGTGTCTTTGTCCCAGTAGTATCTACTACTCTTTTTCCGTCTATCAAATATACAAAAATGTTGTAAGATAAGCAGATATAACTTCATGCCCACTATAATCTGAATGACTTAATCAATAGTTCAACAACTACATGGTCTATATTACAGATTTTCTAACCTATTAGTAATCCTAATGTTTAAGGCAAACCTGATGAACCAATGAAACTATGTAAGTACAAAAATGTATACCATACATAGAATTGTTCTATGTTACAGCTTCAGACTTATAAACCAAGTGAATGAATCTGCATTATCATGAAAATAAAGCTGCTATCAAAAAACCCACAAAATCAACTAGGGGAATGCCACAACTAGTTCACATACCCTTCCACGCCTCCCCCTTTGTGTTTCACAGACCATACAACAACTATGATCTTTTTACGTTTCCTATTGTGTTGTATATATGCACTCTGTCAAACGTAACTTCATTCAGTTGTCTGTCACTTCAGCCCAGGGTTATTCTTGTAAATGACGGGGAAGGATAAATGAGCAGTGACATCAGCACCCGATTGTCCATGTTATCAGTAAAAATTCCCACGGTCGTGAGAATCACGTTATACATTATACACACACCCCACACACTCCAACACAGACACCCCACACACATCCGGGGAGGGGTACACTCCATTAATATCACCCCAAACACAATGGAGACTAGTCACGTGACTTATTGGGTCATGTGATCACCTGAAGCGTTGATTGTGACGCCTCATGGAGTGTATAGTTCTCCACTACCCCATAAATACCCCTCACCAGGCGTTCACACGAGACGACTAAAGACGTGACGACTGTAGATCGTCTTGCCAGTAGTCATCAGGGGGAAGTTGGATAAACTACTAACAACAGAAAAAAAAATCGTAGAGTAAAATTGTCTTTTGGGCCATAATGTATCAAATAATGTGGTGTAAGCATAAGATGCTTTGATGATAAGAGGAACCTAAATGTCTTATGAGACATACAAATACGTTCATTTACAAAATATCTGTTGTGTTGCCATACAACACTGAATGGAAAATATCGTCCAGGATGTCGTTTATCGTTGGAGTTATCGTATCGTCAAGCACCAGCACAAGAAAGAAGGAACTTTATTCACAGCCCTCAGGTGGTTCTCGATTACGCAATATCAGCCGCAATAGACGTCAATCCAAACGTTTCCCAAATCGTTTACACTAGACGATTTATGTTCATTTAAATGAGGAGCGTGTTACTTTCTGTTGTCCACCTAGTCGATTATAGGTGACGATTCTTGAAGGTTAACCCTGTTTAAACTACATGTGAATACATTCATAACCCATTACACTGTCAGAGGAGGAAAAGGGTTAAGTAAAAAAGTCGTAGTCATTGACACAGAACATACGTCTTTGGTCAACGACTGAGATTTTACAGAATCGTCAGCTGTCTAGACGACTACTGCAGCTTGAAATAGTCGTCGGCCGTCAAGTAGTCTATATGATCACCGGGTGGTGCCAAATTGCATGATCTAAAGGGGGTGTTCCACTGGACCGACGTTAGCGGATTCCGTAGCCAGACAATCGCCGATTATTATCGGATGCCCTAGAATTTCTCAAATCTTTGAAAATGGTCATTTATTAAACTATTATTATCAGAATTTAATAAATTACAATATGTGAGCTTCCTCTTAAGGGCCCAGGAACAATTGATCAGGTGAGAAATCGGCCTGGTGGATTTTGCCCTTTATATAGACGATCTGTAGTCGCAATGTGCTTGTAAGCACTAGACGATTTCCAGCCTTTCATTGCTGAAAGTCGTCAGGTGGTGATAAATTCAAGAATCGCCGCCTATGATCGTCTAGTGTAAACGCAGGGTCGCCCTCCACACTCACCTCATACACCCTATTACCCCCAGTTGACGTTAAATGATCAAATGATCAACATCCCCTCCCACCCCTAAACGTGCACACCATTACCCCGCTGTTACTCTGAATACCTCAACGTGTAGGTAGTTTGTAACTTCAAGCATGACATAACCTCGCATTCCATTTTTAAGACCGGTAAATCGAATCCAGAGAGGAATGTACGCGTAATATGTATTGATAATAATCCGTATTGGGTTGAATATCTACTTGACAGAATATGGATTAAAGTTTTTTTTACAGAATGGAAACTGAGCTTTTCACCACCCACACACCCAGGACACGCGGTGGAGCATGGTTTAGGCAGAATAACATAAAGAATATGGATGAAACAGACATATTTTACTATCATATAAAAGCAAGAGTAACTGGTAAATGAAACATGGTCGCAATCAAGTTCATGGTGTATTTAGTATGTCACGTATACAGTAGCTAAGGCCTAATCGTACAGACTAACTCACCCAGTGACAAAAAAGAGAATTCAGTATATCCTCAATACCTAATGAGGAAAACAGATAACCATACGCAAATATGTATTTTTAACATGTATTACAACAATGTATACAGTTACATATAACAATTCTCATCAAGATACAATCATATTCACTTCTGTAGCGTTCATATGATACAAGTCCTCCTGGCTATAGCAGTACTCACAGTCTACCACTTTCTGTTATTGTCCAATGTCTCCTTGACTTTTTAAATTATTTTTATTGTCACTCTCATAGATATGTGTTTTTCAGTCACAACGTCGATGTAAAGGTAAGAAAAAAAGAATAACGAAAAGTAATCAGAGAGAGGATTTGCATGAAGATAAGTAAGTAGTGATGAGGAAATTATGAGAATTGAGTTCATTTCACTGTCTACAATTCATTTAAGAGTTTTCCCCAACAAGTTTCTTGAACGTCTATATCTTGTCACACATTTGGACTTCCTTGTTTAGATTATTCCAAGCACGAGCTCCCCTATAATACAAGCTATTCATCACGGTGGCTGTTCTGGTCATTGGTGTTGCAAAGACTTGTGGATATAGTTTATCCAAGGCAGTGGCATATGGTGGTAGCAGTCATCAATCTCTGTTCCTTCAGTGCTGGGGTGATAACAGCATGTGGAGAAACCCAATCCTCAGTAAAGGCCTCTGTAGCCTAGCATCCTATGGTCTTCAAGCCTCCTTACTGTAGTTGTAGTAGTGCTCACCAGCCTGGAGATGTTGACGCCTCGGTGTCTGGGTTCCAAGTGAGTTCTGAATGGACATCTGCTTCTTATATACCCTATCGGGGGGTCAGTCCAAACGAAGACAGGGGACGGTTCAAACGCTGGGGGTGACAGTGCAAACAGTTTGGCCTTAACCACTATCTGGAGTAAGGACCTGCTGGGAAGCACCCTGTGTTATAATTAGTAGCTACATCACAAGTACCATTCATAAGACATTGCAATGCAACAAATATATATATAGAATAATAACAGTGATATATCATAATAGAGTACTCTGCACTTGGCCTTTTACTGACAGGCACTTTTCTTATCTCTAATTCTTTACTTTGAATATATTCTTGAGGATTTTATTTATACTTTGTGTTTGATGGCTGATCAATGCAGTTTATCAATACATTATTTTCATGATTGGGAATAAAAAAACAAAAGTTTCATCCAGATATGTATTTGTTAATTTGTTGGCAGTATTTTCCCGTTGGTGGCGAATACCACCACAAAGGGAAACTGCCCCATAGATTCATATATATTGGGGAAAATGACTGGGCATTTAATCTGACAATTGTGACAAGCTCCAAGATTGGAAAATACTTGCCCTGACGCAGTTAAGCAGGAGGGGCGTATTTAGAAATTCGGGAGTAAGCTTTCTAGTCTCAGGGGCAGTGGTTCACACACATATTTGAGCGTACCTTGCCATTTTGTATTCTGGAGGTATGCCCAGTCGCAAGCAATTATAAAATGTCCATTCTCGAACTAAATACCTCTAGTTGCAAGCCCTCCAGCCGCATAGTGTAAACGGGACTTCACAGTATCTAGGTGCAAGTACTCATGCTGAAATATATTTCATATTTTATTAGAAGGAGTTCTCCTTAATAATGTACAGACTCATCAATAAATGAGAATAGGTAGAGCATAGAGGAAAAACAATGTGGTGTGAAAGTTGGACGTTGGTGGTCGTGAAACACGCCTCTAAAAAGGACATCGATGTAGGTATTCAAATTGTGATATTAACAGATACTTAGTTTGAAACATCTTTATCTGCTTTATGTAGTAAATCTGATAAAATCCGATACTTTAACGACACTGCTATCTTGACAATAAGTAACTGGACACTCTGCTGTTCACCTTCACGCGATAAAACGGTACAAAGAACGGCTTAACTTAATACGATACTGAAATGGCGGGAAAGCTCTGGTCAGCTGACAGCTGGATCGCGCGGAATGTCGTCTGCTTTTCATAAGACCGGACTCAGGTCAAACTAGAGCGCCATTGCAGTTTTGCCAGGGAAAAGATTCTTTAGCGATAAGATCATTTCCCAAAGAAAGATGTCCAGTAGGATCATGAGACGGTCCATTAACTAAAGGTGGGCCCTAAAAGGGTTTACAATTCTTTATTGTGTCCTGACTACTTGCAATGTTGGCATTAACAGGGGCTGCAGACGATGTCCGAGGGATTGATGGCAAAATTGCTGCTTGGGAGAAATGGCAGCCAATCATTGATGTCATTGGCTGCACTTGCAAGAATCTTTCTTTCGAATGAGCAAAGGCTCTTTTATTGAGTGTGCTCTTTCCATCGCCGATACGCCGTATAGTTCCATAGTTGGTCATTGAAAACTCGATTCAAACTTTTTTTATATCCTTTTTATTTAGCATAAAGTATTTCTCACATTGCGAGTTTTTCGGATACAGTTTTGCAACAAATTTGATACAGAGCTGGTCATGGAAGATTCGATCTAAACTTAATACAAAGCAATAATTTTAATGTCTGTTAATAATTGAGGTTACGCTGATTGTTCATGGTTAAATGAGACCCATTTAAAGCGTGCGACACCTTTTTGTTTAAGTAGCCTTTATTTCCATTATTGATACACAGGGTTCAATCTATATTGCGATAAGTATTCCAATGCTTCCAACTATTAACATATCTGGTGTTTCGTAACATACAGAGTGGTTGTGGCTTTCTAAATAGCAAATATATGCAAGTCTTGTAACAACATCCAATATTGAGGAAGCTACCTACTTTGGTGGATAGATGAGATCTTCCCCTTTTCTATAAGGACATGTGATAATCATGTTTCTATCTTAATTAGTCCAAAATGAATTGGCAGACTTATATCCCAGGTTTTTCAGGTTATAATACAAAATGCCAAAATCATAATGACACAACAAGCAAAACACAGCAAGTTGGCTTGTATCTGATGAAGGGTCTGTGTAAACCGTGTGACTCCCAATGTTAATTTTTATATACGTAGAAACCCCCTAATGGTGAACTATGAACTGCAATATGGAAATAAAATTAGTTCCTCTGCAAACAATCTGGTCCAGCAAGACGGACGTGTTTCAGAGTCTGAAAAAAAACCATAAACTGAAATAAAATAAATACACTGAAATTGGATCTTTATCTGAGGCTAGACTCGTACATAAAAAAATTAGGAATAAAGTGTTCTAGAGTCTGAGCCTAGGAAGAATGTCCATCTTCTGTTACTGTATCTAATGCCAGGAGACGGCAGGATGTTGCTCATTGACACTATTTGTATACAGGTTCTGCACGGTGGTTTCTCGAGGGTCGGAGGTTCGTATTCGAGTGCCGCTTCACGCTTCACTGAGCAGAGAAGGAGAAAGATGCCTGCAGTCACGTGACTGTTATCGTTCCTTGACGTCTCTCTTAATCATTTTTTTTACCTCAGCTCAAGCTACATGCATACATGTGTACATAGACAATACATACATGCATCCATAGACAATGATTGATGGTTTTGTGGATAGGCGGCCGTAGACTACGAGTGGTTGACGCGTAGTAACATACGAGCGTGAGCAATTGTATTGCAACGTAAATCTCGAGTGGTTTACAGAGCCGCCTGTCCAGAAAATCATCGTATATTACATTTATATTATCCCATTTTCTTGAGTAAATCCAACCCAGGAATTGACTTATGATCTGGTATATATCAATCGGGACTATTTTTGTGTTCTTCAGCACAAAGGGACCTTTCCCTCGCATACAATGGCTTTGAATCCATATACCACAGTTATGGTATCTGACAGTTATTATGTTGAGTGTTGTAGTTGACTGAATCTCCATACATTCTCAATGGGTACTCTCTACAGTGGTCTGGAAGGCAAGATTGTAATTATGATCACTTTACCAGTAGGTCATACTAAGGCCTGGCGTCCACCTACTTCTTATGTACATTCCTAATGAACTTGCGGTGGGCAAAGATTGCTGCATTTTATAATGAATTTCACATTTATCCTCAAGTGGATATATATCGTAATGTTTCTTAAGGCCCGGCGTCCACCAACTATGATATGGGTCCGATATTGTCTATGACGCACCTCCCAATACAAAATCAAAATCGCGTCGGAAGATCACCTAATATCGGGGCAGTTGACCACGTTTCTGCGATTAGACACCGATAAAAAACCCATACAATGCGTGGTGGATTGGCATGTCTAGACATTTGTCTACGATTTCGCACCTTCCCGATATGTCTCCGTTATTTGCTTTTTGTATCGGTGCCATATCGGTAGGTCTAAATTTCTATCGTAGTAGGTGGACGGCCTCCTACTACTATGTATGCAGCTTTTGTATGAAAGATTGTAATGCGAAAATAAAGACATTTCTCTCTCTCAAAAAAGGAAAACAGCAGCCGGTTCCTAGCACATTCCCTCCACTAAGCTTCTCATCGTGCTACTTTTTGTCACATACCTCGCCACCTCGCAATTCACCATGCTCCTCCATCCGATTTATACATCAAATGATAATGCTGGAAATATTGTGTATGGTATTGGTTGGGAAAAGTCTGATAATATTCGCTTTCTTTTAATGTCAAACACACTTGTTTGTTTTTTTAATTCCAAGGCCCATCTTATCAAAGTCTAAGTCAATATCAAGCATATATGGTTTTCCTGGCTCACCCTGTAAAAAGTAAACAAGAAAAGAAATGGACAAAGATACACAAGCAAACACAATAACAAAGTCTGATGCCAGGCACCCACTGCTTGCGACATGGTTCTGACATGGCTAAGAATCAAAATTCCCGTATCATAACTTTGTCAGAATGTTGCAAAATCCAGTTTCATAGAATGTCAGAGTACATTACCATATCGTCACTGTGTCGGAAGGTTGAAATATTCTGTGTCGAAGTGCTTGTTATAATGTGTCGGGAGCTCAGTGGGTTCTTGTCATTATGGTAATGACCATTGAAAACAATTCATGGAAAAATATATGCTATTCTGTGCTTTAACAATTGCCCAGAATTCTATTGCACATACAATGCCTTGTCTATATCATTGTCCTCGTTCTGTATTCGTTAAAGCACATGGTGTGAGAGTGCACCCGGATCTCCAGTCTCTAACTTTTGGTACAATGTAAAAAACCTAGTCTTATCATTAAAATGATATATTAGTATGACTTTGTAAAGATTTACCTTAAGTCACCTACACCCAAAAGGACCTATCAGTCCCTAGAAAAACAGCTTTAATATCTAATTATAAAAGAAATATTGTCACTTGAATTCTGAGAGAACCTTTACTCTTCCCGTGTATACATTCACGAATGGTATGGATATAGAATATCTTCATGCATCACTGAGGATATCTTGATGTACAGGTTTCTGTATAAAAAAAGTATATGTTATTTAAAAAAAATCCAATAGGCATTGTGAGAGAGGCGGTGGAGGGTGACCGTCGGGAGCCCCGTGACGGGGTGAGAGGAGGCAGAGACTGGTGTAGCAGTGCGTACAGAACACACCTGAAAACCCCCAGATAATAGGGCAGGTGTCTGGTATTAACCCCTGCCCCACTGTCCCCTTCCCGTCAGCAGTCAGGCCCGGGCCCCCGTCCACAATACACGGGGTTACCACATAGCGTACTGGTCACTGCTTTCAGGGGAATATAATCAAGCCTCATTTCATATCTCTGTATATATATACCACCCATTGATCTACTCACACAAGACTGGTCAGCTATTCAATATACATGGTCTGTTCAATGTACATGGAGCATTCTGGAGTCTATTTCTACTCAGGACTTATCTTATTTACCGTTGTGGACATTGTGTGTCACTGGATCCTACCAAGCTGCCCACGTGAATCCCACTTGGAGGAGTACGCGTGCGTGTGAGATTATTAGTGTGTTTTATTTTATTCACTTTTTATGTATGTTCACCTGGAGGCCAGCTGGGAAATGACCTCTTCGTGTGTTCCCATCTCGGTGTGAATGTTCCTGCGGCAAGGCTAATGTTACTATATACGGTAATCACTTCGCACTTACCTCCGAACCTCACCTGACATACACTGACAATTGATGTAAATACATGTACCTTACACATGCATAAACACACGTATATGCATATACCATATACAACTTAGAAACATAAATAGACATTTATATACACAATTATATATTCATAAACATATACTGTACACATACATTAATATACATATATACATATACCCTATACAAACATTAATACACATATACATATGTCATATACATCCATAAATACACAAATATTCATATACTATATACACACATAAATACACATATATACACATACATACATGTATACACATATACCATTTGCATATATAAATACATAAATACACATGTATGCATATACGTACTTATACACATGCACATACTTACACACATATTGATACACATACATACATACATACATACATACATATTGATACACATACATAACTACACATAAAAAGATACTCATAAGAATACATAAACACAGATATAAATATATGCACATGTACTTGCATAAATACACATAAACATACATATACATATACAGACATAATTATACAAGCATACATATCAATGCACTCATAGGAGGACGTGTTCCACAGCATGGACCCAGCGTGGGAAACATTGCCATCCCTGTGCTTGATGACAACTCACCGTACGGAACACCTGGATACCGCTATGTGTCACCTGTGTTAGTCCACACCTCCACCACACGTCTCCACGTCTTCCCCACACACCTCACACCTATCAGCAGAGCCTGTCAGAAACCACCAGCACCACACCACGCCACTCACGACATCTCCTCCCTGACGTAAACCTACCTCCCCGCTGTCAACACTCCAAGCTCCAATTGTCTCACTCCTGTGTTTGTCCACACAGTGAGGTATAGAGACCCCCCTCTGGATATCTCCCGGTGATTGTAGTCCACACAGACAGACACCCAGGAGGAGGAAGCAGGCCCAGTAGGAGGTGTTACCCGGAGGAGTACTCTGATATTCACAGGTATGTTACCTATGTGGGGGATCTTTCTCTACCACAGGGATTCCTCAGGCTGTGTGTATACATTCCCACTAGCCCCCTCCCTATATCATTCTCCTCCAGATAGGTTAATTGCATTTCTGCCGTTTATAAACGTAATTAGAGGCAGGGTAAGTCATGCAATACTAGTCGTGGATCATCTGTAGGATATCTTGTGTTATATCTTGAGGATTTCTACAAAGCATCGGCTACATGCTTATTCATTCACAGTTCTTATGCATTTATTCTATATGGAACATTTTTTCAAAAGATATAAATATATATAGAACTGGATCGAGAATTGTATAGATAAACAATACACCATGAGTTTGGACGTGCCACAGTTGTCATTGAGGCAAATCTGAATGACGATTGTGGCGCATCCGAAACGAGTGTAGTATTATCTGCTTTACAATTCGAGTGCAGTTCTGAATTTATCTCACCGCTATCATGGACATCAGAATGGCATCAGAATATGAGAACAATTCAAATCACTTCGCAAATCCAGTTAGGAACATATAAATCTCCATGTTAATATCTTGCCTGCTCTCTGAAATCCTGGCCGCTGATTGACCAGTCAATTATGACATCATCTTGCATCACTCTGCCACCACCATGGCATAGTATAGTCATCTTATATGGGTGAACTTACATATAATTTATAGTTTGATTGGGACTTACCTTGCTAAAAGGTGATATTTGACCTGGTCTTTGAATATCCATGTTTGCCTTTGACCTTATCCCCCTGCTCATTTGCCATATTGGCGACCTGCTTGACCAGATTATAATGGACAAAACGAAATCCTGTAAATGTAGCACAAATCAGTGTGTTAAGACTTCAAAAGCTACTCAGTTGTAGATGGAGTATAATACTTTTAAGGGGAACGACGAACTTGCTTCTCAAATTGTAAAATCCTCCTGCATTTTGGTCTAAAAAAACGGGACCGAAATGAGTAACTGCCGAGTGGTTTTACCATGAGGAAGCCACTGCTGGTACCCGGCATTGGCTCCTGGGGTGAGATAAACGGCATTTACATAATGACATATCATTTATTGCATGTAAATGGAAACAAACTATTTGCATTTAGGTTGATTATGTTCTGTGTCCTGCCATCAGATATACAGTAATTGACTGTGCAAAATAGTGCCATGAAAACTCATACATGATCCACACGTGAGAATTTTTATTCAAAATTGCAGGAAGAGATCCTCAAGTTGAATCGTATCCATCACAATATCCACATTTCGTTTGGAGTGCTTCAGAATATTCACTCGACTATCGCCTCGTTCATATTACTGCGCACTCCAAATTCGATGGCGAAAGGGGACACAGACCAAACACCCATCAGTTTCTTTCATATTATGCAACATATACACAGTAACAGATCACTGTCTGCAGGTCTATAATTCAGGATTTGGCAATGCTCTGTGACATGCACAATTATTTACCAGGCACTTCCACCTCGAACAAGAAACGCTTCTTCTTGACACAGAGACGCAATTATGGTCCTTCCTCTGCCTGTCCATGACGTAGCGCTGTGTGACGTGTGTGTCATCGACCAACACGTAATCCTCCTGCCCACACCACCAGGGCGCGCTCCGTGGTTTGCGGTCACTGCCCACCAGGGGGAGACACCGCACTATAGGCCGTGCAACCATATAGGGGGACTGAAAAGTACTTATTTTTGACTTGGGGTACAAAGGTTCTCATAACTTAGGCTGTAAATAAGATAATTATTTGCAAAAGGTACCATATTAAGCCTAAGAGTATAGGCTCTATTCTCTCATATATTCAGATTCTATTTAGGTAATATATCTGTTTTCATTTTTGAAGCATTATCTCAGTAATCACATTGAAAGTTTGACAAAATGTTTAACTTCTAGGATATGAGTAAAGATTCTATAGAATTCCATGTGAATTCGGATCCCATCATAGCCCCAGTTTACTTAAGTAGAAATGTCTTATATATATAATCATTCTGAAACCTTAGCCTTTTTTGTACTCATATTAGAAGTCAAATAAGACTCTTTTGTTATCAAAATAGAAAAGTAGCAAAACAATTTTTTTGTGATATCTGCATGCATGTCAAAGCAACGTCAGGTTAGGCGAAAAATGGAGAGGAAAAAAAGAGTTGGAAATAGTTGGAAATAATGCACTATTTTGATGTAATTTAAATGAATGTTTTTTTTCTTTTAATTGTTACATACAAACAGATGCTAACTTAAACTAATAAGATATGCACCAGAAGTCAATCTATGAGATTTTTAGGGAAAAACTATTTGAATTCGGATCCCATCATAGTTCCTAATATGACTTTCTGGCCTATAGGGGGAGACACCACATGCCCTACATGTAGAGCCCAGTTCAAGGTCAGACCCAGAGCACCACCATCTTATATTTTGGGGCACCTTTATTCCACTGCATTCCTGTCATTCTTATCTTATAGATCATCCTTCGCCATGATATATGACCCTCACTGATAGTGACATTGACAAAGATTCTAACAAAATACCGAGGTAATTTTGACGGAAAAAATATAGAGATGGCATCTAGAAACCAACCCAATGTCCCACAGCTATTTGCTCATTACAGTAATTGTGAAGTCTCCCAATGGTGGCACTCCGTGTATCTTTCTGAGGGGGCTCCAGAGAGTTCTAAAGAAACCCCCATAGAGAGACAGAGAAGGGTTAAAAATACACCCCACACGGGGTGACTGTCAGGCCCCACTGCTGTCAATATACCACGCCTGGTTTGTACCCCCAGGTATCGAATTAAAGAAGTCAATCTCAAGCCTGCTTGTTTACAAATCTGTCTTTGACCCCTGAAGGTGGCTCAGTCCCCCACTCTCCAAACAGATCTTTCAGAGCGCTAGCACTTACTTATCTCTGCCCCAACCCAAAGCTGGTTCTCCGGGTATCTACTTAAGACAGGGGGAACCAGCCAAGATTGTGGATTTTAAACAAGGTAACTGTCAAAAGTTATGAAACTCAAACAACTCATATACTATGAGTTGGGAAATACTCTAATTGTTAAATGAGCTGCACAGAGAATCAAGCTGTATATTTTCAGCTCTAAACCACTTTATATTGTGAATCCACAGTTGATTAGACTGCCCCGTTGAATGAGCACATGAGTCATGTTGACAAACAAAACATCATTCCACTGAAGAAAGTAATCCTTAAGACTATGTCTGGTTTTACATAACAAATAACAGAAGTGAGTGTATACTGTTTACCATATCGATATGTGCATCTTTATTTACAAGTAAAACACAAAATACTCCTGAAAGTGTTCAGAATTTAGGATTTATAAAAAAACTGTCGTATGGGGCAGATTTTACCCCAAACAGGCAGGTCGCTGCAGAGATACAAGAGGGCTCGGGAAGCAAAGCACAGGATCTATGCTAGGAGAGTGTCAGTCCCCGAACTTCAAGCCTCAGGTGTGGAACTCTTCATCATACAACAGGGATGAGGGGCGGAGGTATGAAAGGGTATCATTATCGTGGTTCTCTTTGACTATCTCTTCGGGGGGACACTGAGCACCTTCTAAGTCTAGAAACAATCTCACAATGATACTAAAACTACACAATGCCCACATTTTTGCTGGTAGTTAGTGGTAACAGAAAACCCTTCTCTATATGGGGATAACAAGGAAAGCTTTTTCAATACCTGTATGGTATGCAAGTTTTAATTTGGTGGCTGTAAAGTACACCATATTTTGGGATATTTTTACAAGTATGTAAAGGATTTCCATTTGAGTGAACACGTATATCGACACAGGAACTTCTTTCTTCTAAAATGGCTATAGGTGTCTTCTGTCTCCATCTGTGTTGCGTTACAGCCATAAATATCTGTGTTTCCGGGCAGGAATGCTGAAACATTTCGCACCAAAAAATCCACAAAAAAATAAAGAAGTTTAAGACTATATAGGAAATACATTTGTACTATCATCCATGGTATAACAAAGTCCCTCTTGAAAATATATGGACTCAGTAAAACACTACCCATTGTTTAAAAACTGTCAGATATAATAACCATGGCATACAGATTGAATCTCGTGGAAAACGGCCTCAAAGCCATTGTATACGAGAAAGTAGTCCCTTGGTGATATAGAGTAAAAAGTAGTCCCATGAATATCCCCTTTGATATGGCAATTCATGGTTTTAATTTACTAGAGAAACCATATTATATATACAACGAACGATGGTTTGGTTGACAGGCAGCCTCGTAAACCACTCGAGGTTGACGTCGTAATACACTCACTTACGCTCGTGTATTACTACGCGTCAACCTACTCATTCCATTCCTGACAGCCAGCACGATGAAAATTAGCATGCCTAAAATACCTGTGGTATCTAATAAATTACATGTTAAAGTGTGTAAAAGAGATTATTTACAAAGGGACCCATTCTTTCTTGTTGCTGTCGCAAGTATTGTCTTCTATAGGGCTATTGTTATCTGCATGTATAGTGCGTGCCATAAAGTTAGCTGGATCTTTTTAACCAGTCATGAACACTCTATCCAGAGGAACTTTAGTTTGGGGATCATTTTGGACGTTTCTCTACGATTTCCAGTGTCTTGGCCTACACAGAATGATGAAGCTGGAGCGGAAACATCCTTCGTCCTGTTCTCACACAATATTTATGGAGCTCTCAGCTTTATTAGGTTCTGTGTACCTGTCCAGAGACATTTCTCAATAGAGCGTTGTGCCCCCTGAATGCTCCCACCAGACAAACGGACGTTATGTGAGTGTGTGACAACGTTCTACTCATACGCTTGGCAAACGGGCCCTAGTTCTCATTTCATACAAAGCAAATTCGTTGAATAGCCAACTTATGGCTATGACTAAGTTAACCAGGTTTTGTCCGTGGTTAATCGAGTAATACATCGATATTTCTACTGCCAAATTGGCCATTTTGCTTATGTTTCAACGTGTGATCCTAACTTCAGACATTGACTTCACCCTTCTTTAAGAGACAAAATACCTGCACATAAAACGCATAGAGTCTGCTATTTGTGACAAGTACATGTATATATATAATTGTTTGCAATACATTCAGGTATAATTAATTACCTTGAACATCTATAGACACCTCAAATGCTGTCTTAAACCAGAGACTTTATACTCAATATTGAATATGTAGACTGATACATAAGAACAGGTACATTTCTATATTGTCATCGCACACCAGTAATATTAGGTAACCATGTGGAACAGATACAACATATAGCGAATAGTTTAAGAGAAAAAAATGTTACTAATAGCATCGTGCGTCTATTAATCATCCCCATCTCCAGTTGATATCGTACATTGGCCAACGTAGTCCCCTTCCTCTATGATCTCGAGACTTTAAAGCCGATCGAGCAATAAATCTTTAAGGAAGAAGATGGAATTCCACATAATCAGCGTAGAAGTGTCAGACTGAACCCTTGTTTTTCCATCTACAATAATGACAATATAGATATTTAGTTCTTTCAAACCAGAACAAATGTCCAAGGGCAGCAAAAGAGTGAGTGTAGTTTGATATGAAAAGCATGTCGATAACCTGAGGCAAAACCTCAAATTCAGGGGAATATGAAATTCGAAGTACGTGTTATATATCAGATGAATACTGATTCCATGACATGCCATGGCAATTAAAAGGTTCTACAAAAGAATTTAGTGAAACGTATTATATGTATATGTATACATGTATATATCTATGCTTAAAAATACTTAAATGCTTAAATAACAACCTCTGTTATAGAAGTGGTTGTTGACACGTACCACCATACTGTGCCGGTATGGCGAAGTACCATCATACTTTGAATACAGTTGGCTGCACTTAATATGGAAATATATAAATAAAATAAATAGATAGATATCACACAGACTAAAGATTCATACCGGGAATATCAAAATAATATCATGGTTATAAATGATGCAATGAAAACCATTCTAAAAGCGTTTAAATTTATTTTGTAAGGAAAATGCGGTGGTGAACATATTGCCGAGTGACATAATAATAACCTACTTATTTTCCCATTCATGGCTATATAATAACACGGATCTATATCCAAGTCCATGATGATAGATAATGCTACAGCGACTACAAACATCGACAGGGTTAACCAAGCTTGGCGATATAGATCGTTAGGTAATCCCTCGTAGCTTCAGGGTTTCTATGTATCCTCTACCACACACGTGTCGTAGTTATCATGGACATGAAAACAGGATACCATAAACATATTTAACATACCTTTCTCCGTGTGATTCAGGTGTAGACATGCAATTGAAAAATATGTTTATAAAAAAACACCACAAGGCAAGGTTTACTTACTGAGTTGTTGTTCACTCCATCTGGCGTGTTTAGCCAATGAAAAGAGCAGTTTTTATCACGTGATCAGAACAAACATATCTAATGAAGCGAAATGAGCAAAATGAAAGGCTTCTATTCTCCATAAGCAGAGGCGTAAAAGAGGGGTGGAGAGATGGGTTTCCATCTCATTTCACCGATTAAACTATAAAACCAACCCGAGAATGCTTGGGGAGAGAATCAGGGCTCCACAAACGGAAACGTCATCCGTGCCTTTCACAACATCCTACTTTGTTCCCAAAGCATTCTTAGTATTTCCTTCTCATTTTCATAAATGTCCTTGATGTGACAGGGAATGCCGAGTTTAGATGACTATATACAAGTTTGCATAAGAAGAAAATACATTTGAACAAAGTTATGATATGGAACATAATATGGAACTCTGTATATGGAAAGAAGACTTAAGGAACATAAAAGAGCCAAACCCAAGAACCTGGGGAATAAGTAAAGTGCACAAGCATTTAAAAATTTTATTCAGGAAAGCAGGCAAATACAATCAGCTCAACAAGGTTTCCCCTGGAGTCATTATTAATGTCCTAAGCAATAGGCTAAGTTATGTATGAGAATAAGGAAAGTGGGCTGAGGCCAGGAAGCTGAGCTCAGTTGCTGGGAACATCTAATAGAGGAAACCGTTCCGAGGGAAGGTGTCCGTTAACACGGGGTGTACGCTTACGCGGGGTGTTCGTTAGGCGGGGCTCTACTGTATATGTATTTATAATATATATATATTTATATATATATATATATATATATATATATATATATATATATATATATATATATTTATGATATTTATATATAAAATCGCCCAAAGACCTATACTTGTATAAGAGAAGCAATCGCCAAATACTTACCCACTGATATGAAAGAGACTGGAATCCTACCTGCAGGTCAGGGCGTCACGGTCCATTAAGCTGCTCAACGGGGCGTAACAGGTGTAAAGAGCCGGTCATAACGCTCATTTGTTTTGTATAGGGATTCAAAAATATGTTTTTACTGACAAAGTTCGTGTACATTGTCATTAAAGAAGGAATGAAAATCCATTTGTATCTCTTTTATATTCGACACCTCTTCTCCACATAACACATAAAGGATAAATATTGGGAAACGATTGAGTGATAACATGGCCTCAAATAATAATGATATCACTGACAATAAGTGGGTGCAAATGTTGTTGTAAAGTCCTTGTTCATACCAAATAGTGTAATTTAATCTTGATGTTTCTATATTGGCCAATCCTCAGTGGTTAGATGCTGGTTTCAATGCGAAACCAGATGATTTGATCTGGTCTGTCCTTGATAAGAAATTCTCTCTTTAGAGAAACAAATGTAACTTACAATGAGAGAGGATTCGCAAACGAAACCACTTACTTATTATACTTTTGTTATGTTTACAATATATTTCTGGCGACAATGGCAGCCACGGCAGCCGTAATGTAGTGTGCCCTTGCAGATGCTCACAGAAGTAATAAATTTCCGTTTGCACTATGATCCTGGCTACCGCAGTTTGAGGATGTTATAGGCTCACATCGTCCATGCCGCCCACTAGTTGCCCCATGGCCATCCTGTTTTGTCCACAGTGGTCTCTGTAGCCCTCTTCATTCGGCCATGTCCTCAAGTTTTGTCCACTGTGCTCTGTACGACCGTTCAGTCGTTTTAACTATAATATATATGGCATTCATCACATGTCGCAATGGCCCAGAACTATACTCATTAACGCGGTGGCTGCATGCCTGAAATTCAACAGTTTAGCATTCTACCCCGGTTACTACAGCGATCAGGGTCCGTCACTTCATTCACCTTTGCCCATGGCTTCCTCCTGAGTGGTTTGATAGCTTTAAAAGTAGAAGTAGACCTCTGCACCTTTACCAATCCTATAGGGTTGGCCTGCAAATAGTGAAAGGTTAGAGTGCATGCTGAAAGTCTTATAAACCTCTAATAGAATCCTGCACTTTATCTCACCCCTGGTATTTTGTCCCAATGGACTTAACATTTGGAACTCGTACTCAATGCTCATGGAGTATTTAGAAAAGATACCCAATGAGGGATTATGTCACAAATGTTAGCCAATTAGTCAATGTGAGGGGTGAGATTCACCTTGTGAATTACTATGCCATTTACAGTCGATGGGATACAAGCTCTGAGAGTGAACCTTCACGGGTTTCCTCTACAGTAACTGAGCATGTCCCTCATTGGATAATGTCCCTAAATATATTTTTCTTCTGGTCCCATAACCCCCGCCTATTTCACTCCAAATATCTAATACTTGATGACAACACCCCCCCCCCTCACTCTGCACCTCCGGATATCTAGTTCTTGATGACTACTTCTCTCTTCCCTGGGATATATTGTGTTTAATGACCTTGCCCCTGGGCATCTAGTGCTTGTTGACCTCTAATCTCTTGAGAAATCTGCAGTGAACTTAGATACCATGCTAAAGATAGATGCATTATTCTAAAATAGCTAAACTTAATTACTATCAAGCACTTCACAGCATCTCCTCGGGGCTATAAGGCAGTGGTAATCAGTTGACATTTCTCATTAATGGAGCACTTAAACATTCCTGCAGTTCTTGATTAGCTCACATGCGACAGGATTAGGGCAGTCTGAAAGCTTTCTGCCTCGCCAACTCTGTTAAATACTCGACTATAGATAGATAAGGCCTTCCTAAGTGTTTCTAAAATTAATATGAGGGATACTAAAATACCAAGGTTATTAACAAGGACTTCATACTAGGAAAACAAGACCACTCTAACAGGATGCTAGACTGCAGGGGATGAACCACCGATTACGGAGTCTCCATAGGAAAAGCATTGGGTGTTTTCAACGTGTTCTCTACTCATTGGTTATGGAGGACTGCAACGCATCAAATGGAGCATTGTCTATTAATATGATTCTCCATCCAGTTCTATATAAGTACAGCATGGACTGATAAGGTGGACCTCCCTTTCCCTACTGCTATAGTGGATGCTGAAAATAGTACTGACTCAGAGTAGACCCAAGCCCCTAATGCTAGGTCTTCACAATCAACCTGACCATCCCGGCAATGGATTTTGGGCAAATCGTTAGTCAATGTGGAACTTTCATGGCATTTTAATGGTTTTTGTCCGCTTGGCCCAAAATAGCCTGTCGACCTAAGGTGCACTGCGTCGAGTTAAGGCTGCCGTACATCGACGTGGTCTTGTTGGGGTCTGGTCAGCACCCTGCCGTGGCTTCGCCGTGCGTTAACTTACGCTTGAAACCCGACAAGTCACCAGCGCATTCACATCAACCGAAAGCCACTTACATTGTTCATGACTCTGTTCCAGTTCACTTACCGTGGCCCCAGATATCTGGAACCAGGCGGATTCAGCAAAGTCTGATCCACATACTGAGGTACCAAGTGTGGAGTTCACCAGCTGGCCAGCCAATCCGTTTCACCTGCTGTTCCCACAGCAGGTCCTTGTGGTTGGTATCCAAGAATGCAGTGGACCATTTGGCATAGAGTTCCAGATTATGTTGAAGGAACAAGATAATATCCTCCTTCTGTTACTCGCTGAATCTCGCGATGGTCTGGTGAAAGTGGTGATGTTGACCGGTGTGAGCAGGAGTGGCACACGCATCAGGTGCGGGGTTAGTATCTGCTCCTTGAGGATCACCAGCAGCATTCTCCAGCATGTATCTGGTGCATCTGGTGCTGCATCCTGTTGTACAGGCTTTGCAGGCTTTTCAGTAGGAGTGCCATCAGGCGTGTCAGCAGGCGTGTCAGCAGGTGTGTTAGCAGGTGTGTCAGCAGTTGTGTCTTTAGTAGTGTTGGCCCTCTGTGTCCTAGTATGTGGAGGCATCTTGACTACGAAGTGTATGGTAGAGCTGCCCTGAATGAAGACCTGCCCACCATGCCATCTTATATATACCAAACACAGACGTAAGTTGACGGGAATTACTTAGGTGGACTTGAACATCAAGCGAAAGTCACCTTAAGTCGACAGGCTCCATTACCCCCTGGCGTGTGCATTGCCTGCAACAAACTTGACATCCCATAAGTCACCAGGGTTCCTGACGGGACTGGACTTAAGTCAACAGCCTCTGTGAGAAGTCTGCGACCAAAACCAGAAGACTTACGATCACAGAGCACGTCGACTTCAGTCGCATTGAGGTCTGTGGCAGCAGCCCCATTGGGTTGAGGTGAACCCTGGCAGTCATAAACCACTGGGGGTTGCCGGGACTGTTTTGGCAGATTTTTTGACAGTCAGAAATTTGTCCCGGCAACTCCCCGACAGTCAAGTCGACCTACGATTCACAATTTCTTCAAGATACGGCAAACTCGGAAGTAGCCGTCGAGTTACGACAACAGCATGTTGAGGCTGTCGGGACTGTTGGGGTGATGGTGTAAACCTAGCATAGAGTCTGTGATTCTCATTTTCTGCACCACTATAACCCATTGTAAAGGTTGGTCTGAGAAGGTACAGACATCCAATGTATGAAGCAAGCCAGGAGTGTCTTCTACACTTCTGTTGCAACATATTTAAACGCAGTTCAGTGCGCTAAATAATGTAAGATGATTGTTGCATAGATACATTTAAAAAAAATCTTATTCCTATGGCTAAACTTGTAGGTGTGAGATAATGGTTCAACGTATTTGATAATTAGGAGAAACCAAACGAGAGTTAGTGGTGTTGTTGTTTATTGCATGACGGCAATGTCGTGTATTACTGCACGAGGCGAAGCCGAGTGCAGTGATACGCAACATTGCCAGAGTGTGATAAACAACAAGACTAACTCGAGTTTGGTTTAGAATTTATCCTACCCCATCTAAATAACTTCAGCAAATTAAGAAATAACATAAAACTCACCGATAATCAGTAATAATCATTGGTCGTTTTTTAAATGACGTCATTTGACAAATGTATCCCACTAGAGCGATAGATTTCCTGCACCATAGACCAAATACAGTCCGCTAATGTTAAGCCTATGGCGTTCTTTATTAGGGGTGGGATAATGGGTGTGGAACAGCGCTAAAAACTACGAGATCTTGAGAATAACAGAATTTAGGGAAAGAATGAGAGAGAATGATTTAGATTGGTGGATACTTTATGGCTCAACTTCGTAGTAACAATCAGGGACTATGCTCCAAAGAGAGGTAGAATCTATTCAGAACACTCTCCTGTTGTACGTCTGAGATCTAATTAAGGGTATAATTTACCTCCTAACAGAGAGTACTGTGGTTCATGTAGACCGTGTTACAATTGTATCTAACGGTAAAAATAGCACCTACATACAACAGTGAACCTCACCTACTCATGGGTGCAGCGAGGCTGACTCACAAAGAGATAGAGGGGGCAGTCTTGTTGTCAGCCTCATGGCCTCAATGGACTTAATAAGGAGTTAAATGGTCCCCTGGTGAGTGCCTTCCATAGTGTGCCCTCAGAGTCGGGCCGCCACCATAAAACAGGGACAAGTACTTCTTCAAGGACAGGGGTCGGGTGGGAGTCGCTTGTTGATTAGGGCACGCATGGGTGGCACACTGGCCACCTGAGCTACATCGCCAGGGGCCCGTTTAATAATCTAGGATCGTACATGAAGACCCTTTTTCTGTACTTCGTACAAGGGTTATCCTTTAATAATATTTATGTCTGTTCGCTAAGACAGTCTTAGCCGTCAATAAGGTCGTCCATAAATGTTGAATAAAGTTGACACACACTCAACGACTAAATACGCGGCGACTGTACATCCACTCTCCTAGCATAGATCCTGCATTTTGCTTCCTGTACCCACTTCTTTCTTTGCACTGACCTGCCTATTTGGGGCAAAATCTGCCCCATACGCCAGTGTTAGAATATCATGATTTCTGATGTCTTTGAATAATCAGTTGTGTTTATTTTACCATGACCGTTGTACAAACATGGATTTAACAACCATTTCTTTGATGTGTGACTTGAAATCTTGCCTTATATTCTTGTATTATTTTTGTGTGTTGAACCCCATAGGTGACAGGGTCTTGTATACAAATCCTTGTGCTCATTCAGCTTCAGCTTTGGATGCTCACTACTCTAGTGTGCAACTTGAAGACGGACAACTTGACCACTTGAGACTTATTTATGATGGTGAGTATATTGTAGAGAACCTTCATGCAGATTATGGAAAGAGTATTCTCTACCTTCTACTTCCAGGACTCATGAAGCAAAAGTTGTTTACAAACAGACATGGAATGTAGTCCTGATTCCTGTTCCACTGGGCTGAGGCAGAGATAAGTAAGCGCAGTGCTCCTGAAGATCTACTGGGAGAGTGCTGTAGAGCGTCTAGCCCATAGTCTTCAGATGATGCTTGATTACACAATATCGGCTGCCAGAGTCATCAACCCAAGAGTTTCCTTGAGTGTTCACAAGAAACAGCATTTTACAGAATCGCCAGCAGTCTAGACGATTATTTCAAGCCGGTTTTATATGGTCGCCAGCATTAGGGTGTGTCCAATAGTCGTCAGGTTATGCCATATTGTGCAATGTTATGTAACCAGACCATCTGCAGTTGCCATGCACTTGACGTTTACACTAGACCATTTCTAGCTTTTAAAGGATGAAAGTCGTCAGGTGGTGCTAAAATCAAGAAACTCCGCCAATATAAGTCTCGTGTAAGCACCGGGTACCGTAAAGCCTGTAATCCACTGGGCGATATATCTCCCTGCAGTATTGGTACTCCCAAAAATCGCAGGGAGGGACAGTCTTTCGCACGGGTTGTTACCTAAGGCTTACGGTTTGCAAGGGTCTAACAGAGCACTACTCCCATTTGCTGGTTCCCTCTGCCTGATGGAAGAGAGGAATTTTGTGATTGGCTGTTCTAATTTTAGCGCCAACTCAACCCAGTTGTTACTGGCAAATCAGTCAGGGCAGCTTAGTACCAGCAGAGGCAGGAATTCCTGACTCAAAACGGCAGCGCATAACAGTCTTAGTTTGAGCCTGTGTGCCCTGGCCCTGGCGACAATAGACTGTACCAGAGTCTAACCGACCCGTTCCCTTTGATAAATCCCCCTGCAATTCTGGGACAGGCAGCTGATGATCCTCTCCACAGGGGGTACAGTGCTCCAAGAAAGAAATCGCTGGGAAAAAGACAGACATGTTTAGATTTTATGGCATGCGATTCCGGGTATGATGTATAGTACTGGGGAGGTATTGGTAGCAGAAGGTATTAGGGAATTGGTTCTAGGATATTTTTCTAATCGCTTGGGGTTATTTTCGATCCAGCCTATACAATTGTGTGTACTGTTCTTTTCGGAGAGAGTTTCTTCATACTTAACTCAATTGGTGGACAGAGTTAATTATTGTGGAAAATATTCTTACAATATAGATATAAAAAGCAAAGATTTTCTATAATCCATGTAGAGATATTCGTGGAAGATTTAAGATTTAGGGAAAGGGTCTCAACATAGTTAAACTGTTGGATTATGGCCAATTCCCTATTAAAGCCTTTTTCCATTGACCGACTATTCCACAACGATCTTTTTTTTTATCAGATTCTTTATTCTGGACAAAGATAAGGCAATAATTTGCCTATTTTCAATAAAACAAGCAATATATAGCTTCGCGATACATCAAGTAATTTGGGCTGTAACATAATGATCGGCAGTCTGGAACCACCGATTGATTTTGTTGGTATACTGATGCCAGATCGGTGAATGGTAACAAGACATGGACAGAACTGATCTCCGATTCATTGTGCATAAGATTATGCAATAAAGGCACCACCCAGCGACTCGGTCAACTACTGACAGAATCGAAACACTGTGATTTCATAGGTGATGCTCAACATTTAAATCTAAAAAATTCTGTAGGTTTGGAAATCAAAACTGCAGTGAAAACAAGGCAAAGGCTGCACCCTCACCGATTATATCATACTGATGTGCAGTTGGTGGCAACACGAACAGACTATTAGGAGAACACAAATGATCGGTGCTATAGCCTATTCGTCGGTCAATGGAAAATGGCCTTTAGTCTCTATTTCTAATAAACGCCTTCACCAACGGGTGGACCAGTTTGTGGGTGCTAAGCATTAAACTATAACTGCATTTCCATTTGCCGAAGGTAACGGCGGAGATTTTTTGAGTTACCCTGAAAGACTGCTACAGATATCACTCAGCTCCGCTTCGTGATATCATTCCGCGAAAACAACTCATGCCATATAAACAATTGTATGGAATTGTGTGATGTTTCTTGATAATCTATACCAAATCAATCGGTGAGCATTCTCTGCAGGTCTCGTCTCCATTCTCTGATCTGGCGTCAGTGTTCCCAAAAGAATATATCGGTGGTTCCCAACTGCAATTCGGTGCAGGATAATTGGCCGATGGAGACCGGCTTTATAACTCTATCGAATAAACATTGAATTTCGCCGAATTTCTAATCACCAAAGATAACGATTTACTTATTAATTGTCCTTTAATATTTTACTGTAGAGTGACTGTTCTGTGTCTATTTCCTACAGTTGACCATGGAGGAGGAGGAAAGCACGCGGGATGGGTTCGACCCGTCTCGGATGCTGCCGACGCTGAAGCTGGTGCAGGCGCGTCACGGCGACAGTTTGCGCGGGAAGGAATCGGCTCGTCTCGACAGAGATCGTCTGCTCATGGCTCGTCTCGGCAACGCCGCCACCATTCAGGTAGGACCAGCATTAATTATAGATAACACCTGAAGATAAACTACATGTTTCTTACGGACGAGTAATTGTTGTCTTGTATTGATGTTTGTTGGTTTATACGACCTGCATTGATTATAGATAACACCTGAATATAACAACAATATCCGAATTCTAGAGAGTTAATACTATATGGAAACAGGGATTGTAGTTAGGCCAAGGGAAAGTGCACATAAATTTCCGAAATAGAGAAACTGGAATGTAACACTATAATCTATCAAGGCCATTATTTTCTACCATTCTATGGGAAATTATCGGAGCCTTGGCAGACAGGTAATCTGGTATTTTGCACTGTCAGGTAAAACTAGACCTTGGCTGAATGTCTCAAGACTAAACTAACAATCACCTTGATGACATTGTTTTAGGCAGAATCCTACCGATAGATTAATCGTGCCAATAATTTATCATAAAATGTCAACAATATTGTCTTTATCTTGTCAATCCTAGTCATAGATCATCACCCAATCACAGAGTACATTACATCAAGACATTGGAAATGAATCTATAATTTATCAAATAGCTTCCAATAATCAGAACATAGTCCGAACCACGGACTGGATGACCAGGATTGGCAACGCAGGGCGGCTGGCTCATCCCTGTATGCCTTGCTATTGTTCTCTAGTTCCCGTTTTTGCCACCAGGGCAGCACCACCATAGCTGCAGGGTGTTTTCTATCTTTAACCCCTAAAAACTCGTTGAAAGATGCAAAAATATTTATCAATATACTTGGAATATACTTTGGAAAGACAAAAGAAAAGGTTTCTCAAGCCTTGGTGGAAAGGAAAACATTTTGACAACACTTGGATTGTTCTTTTCTGACCATTCAAATACCATTTATAAATGGTGCTGGGAGGTAAAGTCACCCAATTTGTCCCAATTGTTTAGAACCCCCCCACACACATCGGACCATAAATCCAACTGTTCTGTATAGGAACATAGCTGGAATCGACCAACAAATAATTTATTAAGGCTTACTAGACGGGGTATATTTTCAAAACCTTGACTTTCTGTTGCTGTCCATGTGAAAATGACTGATTTCTGAGGGGTGCTGAGAAGTAAAGTCACCAAATTTGTGCCAATTGTTTAGAAACTCCCAGCACACCTAGGGCCATAAATCCAACTATGTAGGAACATAGCTGGAATCGACCAACAAATAGTTTATTAAGGCTTGCCAGATGGGGTATAGGTCTGTGTCCGAACTTAAAAGAAACTTTGCTCTACCGCAGTCCATTGGGTTTCCCTTGAAATTCCCATTTTCTACATTCAGCAAATAGCGATCCACGCCACAAGCTGTGTGTCACATGTAATTGTCAATAGCTAATTTATTGGATATATTTTTATCCTTGCATTGTGGTATGAATGCCTGTACAGTCTTTGTAATGTCTTTTATGTCCTTTTGACCTTATCTGAGAAGAATGTCTATGAACTACAGGATTTGTCTGTTTACTTGAATAGAAAAAAAATCATCCAATATTCACCTTGTTCGGTATAACAGTTTTCATGTGAAACTGTGAACTTTACGATGACAATAATGCAGCTCAACCTGTCCACAGTTCACCTGTGACCTTTACCCGTTTACCATTGAAGGATGGGTAACGGCGCACAATGCTGAGATCTGACCTGCAGGTGGATGGCGGGTCAGGGTCACTGGGTGCACCAGGGCCCTGTTCCTAAAATCAGCTAGCAGCGGTTCTTGAGAAAACTCTTTATCATAGATGTTCAAAACGCTTTACACTGAACAGAGAAGGGACTGCCACCAAAGTACATCATCATTTTCTATTAACGTTATTATAAACTAATCCACTGAGCCACGAACCCCAGGGTCAGTTAAAGAGGCAGTGCAGATAAATAACGCCCACGCATATTTCTTGTCTAAAAGAGGTCTACGTATGTGATGATGCATACAACTCTGAATTCTGAAATACAAGGTTGTCCAACTATCAGCAGTTATGTTAAGTTATCGTTAGAAACATATTGTATAGTTATATTTGGATTATGAATCTAAAAGTTACATCAAAATTTATATCATAAGGGGATTTATTATTTTCATTATTGTTATTATCTTTTTTATTCTAATTTTTGTTTTGTTTTAAAAGGAGTTTATTCATTTCCAAATTGGTATACATCGTCATGTCCTTTGTTTTGTGTGAAATTGATCGGTCCTTCGTAATTGGTTAATCACAAAATAATTAAGTGTAGATGTAATATTTTATATTTTCTCTCCTTTGAAACATTGCATTTTGTTAGATATTGATAGTTACATATTAATCATGTAAGGAAAAGAGAGGAAAAAAGGTGATAGTACATGCCACGATGACAAGACAACTTTACAATACATGATATGATTATTTATCTGTTCAAATATGTTATCAGTATTAGATAAATTAGAAGCTTGTTTGACTGTATATCATATTTTTGCATTGATGTCACAAAAAGTCAACCTTCCACATATAGATTTACTACTATAGTCTAGCCTGGGAGGTGTTTTACAGTAGCGACGATCGTGGATAGTGACCGTTTCCGTTGCACAGTCGAATTGTCTTACATGGCATGTATTGCAAAGCTATATCCAAATAGGTCTTAGACCGTCAGTAATCGTTTCAACTCAACAGGTCTGTAACACCTTGTCTATAAAACGTCTCCCTGGTCCCCAGTGATGTCTTAAATCACGGCTGGCTTTAGGTCTCGGCTCCACAGACACACGCAGGTCGTCTGACTCTCTAAACAGAGTTGTGCAGTTTGTAGAAGCCCGGGGGTCACTCACTGAAAACCTCCCGCAGAATCTCTGTCACAGAAGAGTTCGTGACATTCGTTACAGAACACTGAACGTATATAGATACACTGTATATAATTAGCTGCCATACTATCATGTATTTTAATGTACAATTGGACAGGTAATTTATACCAGGAAATATGGAGCTGTTAGTTTGAGTTCTGCCCCAGCTTCACCCTCAGGGGGTGGGTTGCAGGTAGGGAGATACATGTGTATGGTGGTGGCGGCAGATAATGATCGGGGGGTGGGGTGAGGGGTGGAGGAGGTGTAGGTCGTGTGGTGTTTTTGTGGTCTACAGGTGACCACTGAGGGCAAACATAAGTCTCATTGTATTTATTTTACCAATGAGAGTATAAGATTCTGGTGATTCCACCAGGATGTACAATATACATAGACCCCTCGGATCATGGCCGATTTGTTGACTCGCTAACTCGGGATGAATCGTGTGCGAATATCGGGTTGAATCTCGGCAGTGGAATAGCCCACTTGGAGTGATAATATGGGCTACACATATATAGGGATAAGTGCACGACCAGATCTCACAAGATTTGTCCCGATTCATGAAGATGCAGAAAGGTGCTACAAGACAAAGCCCGACCTTGCGAGACAAAAAATATCATGCTGGTAGAATCAGCCCTTTGATAATTTGATTTATCATGGGGAAGGATAGTTGTAGCTGACCATAGATGAGGTATTGTCCATTTAGGTTTTATGATGTATCTTAGGGAATGACATACATCGTCTATAGTCTTCTTCGTCTCTCTTATTAACGGGTGATACCCCCTGGGGTGTCGTAGGAGAATCAAATTAACAAGAACAACATTGTCCATCAATTAAAACCACGGTAAAAACGTTTATTATGGACTCGAATACAAATTGGCAAAGTTGATTAGAGCTGAAATATCTAGTCAGGTTCATTCATGATTATCAATGACGAAATTAGTTCCCCATAATACCAGAACATGGCACCACCTTCATTCATTAGAAACCCTCGTTCAAGTGTCCTCCATACTGTCCTCCATGCGTATTTTGTCCTCACAAACGATCCAGGGAGCCGTTGATTAATAATTGTAGGATTTAAAAAAAGTCGTAAAAGTCTTGTTGGTGCCCAAACGTAGCATAAAAACATTTGCCCTCGGTTAACGAGCTTTGGACGATACGAGAAACTGAAATGTCGTTGCTGGTGTGGTATAAAAAATCGTTCATTCTGCAAATGTTTCTAATTTTTTCGTCTATTTATCATCATGGAAGACACCTCTAGAGGTATCGTAGCCCATGCCAAACTCATTTTTCATGCACTAAATCTCATTCAAATTAAAGTATATTTTGAAGAGGGAATTCTATATGTATGTGGTACATGTGTACCAAATTTCATCATTTGTTAATGATCAAATCCTTTGGGAGATTTCTCTCCCTATGGTAGACAGACATAATTAAACAGGCCCATGGTGTCGCACATTGTCTACCTGTGTCTCCAGGGTCACTAGACTCACACAAAGCCATCTTATTATCCCGAGGCAGACATGTTAGTTTTACCTCTTCCCCCCGCCTCCTTTTTTCTTTGTTTTGGGGGGAGGTGGGGGTAGTATTCAGCAAATGTCATGTCTTTACCTTAACCAGTAGTAACAATAGTCTCTTGTACAAAACAGCCTTTCCAAAAAGGAAACACACGCAGGTCTTTGTTTTTCTCCACACAACCTTTTCGCTTCTTCTTTGTGACTTCTTCGGAATAGATATATAGTCAGCAGGTATTCACGGATATGTTCAAGATGATATAGGGGTAGTTATATAGAACTGGATCAAGAATCGTATAAATAGACAATACTCCACAAGTTTGGATGCGCTACTATCGTCATCGAGGGGAAGCTGAGTGAAGACTAAGGTGCATCCAAACGAGTGAAATATTATTTAATTCAAGATTCGAGTGTGGTTCTGTATTAATCTTTCCACTTTCACAGACATAAGAATAGTATCCCAATATCAGAATAATTCAAAGTACTTTGGAAATCCAGTTAGGAATTTATAAATCTCCTTGTTAATGTCTTATCTGCTCTCTGAAATCCTGACTGCTCATTGCCCGCTCAATTATGACGTCATCTCGCATCACCCTGCAACGACCATGGCGTAGTATTGTCACTTTACGTGGGTGATCGTTGCATACAACTTTATTTCTAAACTTGTTCCAGGGGTGAGATAAATGGTCATACAAGTGATGATAGTAAACAAAGTCTAGAGAGGTTGACCGAGACAAAGGGAAGGTTAAGACAATAATTGTGGGATGAATATCATGATAGACAAGAGTGTAGGTCAGAGTAACAGAATAATATAATTTACCTTTTTACACATATGTAAGTCTCATATTGCCAGGTTATTAATACACTTTACTCTAAATATCTTTTAATCTTGATAAGTTTTAGCACCGGATAAAAAAGTTATGACAAGTATCAACTGGTCTCAAGTTGAGACCGAAGTTGAGATCCTTTCACTTGAGATGCCCTGAGATCACCTGAGATCGTCTCAACTGAAAAACACCCAAAGCACCCCAAACGGTCTTATCTTAATCTCAACTTGAGATCCCCTCAGATCATCTCAACTGAAAAACACTTTGGTCCTATAACGGTCTCAACTTAAAATCGTTTCAACTGAAAAACAGGGCCCACATCATTTCTAAGTTTCAATATGTCACTGTTTACAGTGTCAAGCGATGTCACTATATTAAGGCCCATATTGTTAACTTTATGAGTTAGTGCAGCGTAGTTTTTTTTCTTGGATACTCAAGTTTGAGACAATAAATTGCTTAAGGTCTGCAATATCCTCCTTCGTTGAAAAACTATGAAATAGATCAGAGTTAGCACAACAGCAAGCATTTTCACTGTTAGCATCTTCTTGCGCTTCTCCTGATGTGCGGAGGGCGAATTTATCGAACCCGGGGTTGAGTTGATTGATCTGGGGGAAGTTTCCTAATCTAGTTTCATAATGAAGAACCTTTTCTGTACCTCGTACAAGGGCTATCGTCTAATGATATTTAAGTCTGATGACTAAGACAGTATTGGCCGTTCATAAGGTCGTCCATAAGTGTTGAATGAAATTGACCCGCATCATCCCTGGGTCTCTATGGCATACAGGAAAGGGTCTACATGTACGATCCTGGATTATGAAACGGGCCCCTGTTGCGTTTTCGAGCTCCGTCAATATCTTGATGCATGTTCCCATAAAGTTGACCCTTCAAAACATACCTGCTTTGTAGTTCAAACGTATAACATTGCTTATCGATCCTGCCATCATGATTTCAGATTGAATCCTTTTTTGCATTACACACGTTGTTACCATTGATTTATATATAGTACTGCATCGAGAACCGTATAAATAAACAATACTGCACGAGTTTGGATGCACAGTCATTGTCATCGAGGCAAAGCCAAGTGATTATTACAATGCATCCGAACTCGTGGAGTATTCTTTATGTGTACTATTCAAGTGCAGTTCTGGATTTGTCACCCCTTTCAATGACATCACAATATCAGAATAAGTGAAATTTCTTCAGCAAATCTAGCCAGTGTACCCAGCCCTGTTCACAACATGAAATAAGGGCGTAAATGGGTTATCTGAGGCAAATCCAATTAGGAACAGATAAATCTTCATGTTGGTGTCTTGTCTACTTTCTCAAATCCTGGCTGCTGATTATCAAGTTGATTATGACATCATCTCGCATCAATCTGCTATGACGATGGCGTAGTATCTTCACTTTACATCATGTGATCGTTGCGCACAATCGTTTAATGTTATTCCTATGGCTGAACCTGGTTATACCAGGGGTGAGGCGAAACATACTACACTTCAGTTTTTCTCTACTTATGATATCTCATCGTGTAGAGACCCCCATGAAGTATAGAGAGGGTTAGGAGATTTCAACCAGGGGCCTGGGGTCAGTTATAGTCTATTTGGAATGGAGTGTTTTAGTACCTCTGATATGATCAATTTCCACAATCTTAATGGCTTTGTAACTTGTCAAGCTGACAAGATCCCTATGACCCCCATCTTGTACCCCCTTGTGTACTGTCGTTATTTTCCAATCCCTACTAATTATTTATTGATTAAGAGTCTTATATGTATAAGCTGTATATATAGTGTAGTAAACATTTCCGCACAGTTAGTGCCCTTCTACATAGTCTGGAAGGAGATTTAATATGGAGATAAGATCAAAGTTTCTAAAGCTTATCATAAAAAGATCTACCAAAGCTCCTAATTACAGACTAATTAAAATTGATTAATTGAATTTGATTAATTATGACAATAATATCCTGTTCCTGGCAACGTATGTTGGGTGGATCCTTACTCTGTGAACCTAATTACGGCTCTATGAGTTTCACTAAAATAGCATGCACTGAATATCACAGTTTTTCCGTGGGATGGGCTTCAAGGATCTAACACCAGTGCAGTAATGTCTCGTGACAATTTTCGCCAAGGAGGCTGAGTGCATGTGCTACCACCTGGTGTATATGCCGCTAACTATTAAGTACCTTCGTTTTCTGGGGCGCCATGGCATGCTGGTTCAATAGCAGCTAGGACTGCACTTTACGAGCCATCTATATCATAATACAAAGTGTCCATAGAAAATACTTAAAGCCATTTTCCATTGGCCGACTATTTGCCACAGATCTGCAATCGGCAACCACCGATCGATTTTTAGGGTTTACTATATACCCATGCCGTATACTGTAAATACTCACCAGTTCGCCATATAACGTAAAAATTCTTTACGGAACAGTGTTCCGTACAGGAAAATACGGAACACTTCCGTAAACGTTTATCAAAATATTAATTTATAAGCCAAATGAATTAATGATTTTTTTCTTAATTTCGGGTATTTAGTAAATATGGAAGGACCTAACATGCTTGTACAAGCTATAATACTCGATAATGATTAAGGGTCTGTAGGGCACTCGGCGTAAACGCCTCGTTCCGTTTGTATCCTACTCCGCCTCCTCGATTTTGGAATATTAAGCAATCGCTTTTGACATTATCTCACATCACTCTCCCATGACCATGGTGTAGTATTGGCACTTTACGCAGGTGATCATTGCGTATAATTCTTTAATGTTATTCCTTTGAGTAAACTTGGTGAGATAATCTATGCTACAATACACTAGGCTCCACTACGATGGCGCCGTCTCGCGATAATACAACACACTACTGCATGGAATATTATCGCAAAACTGGATGTGTTTTAATCTTGGGCACCGTATGTCACGACTGGAGTTTGGCATAGTGACTTCATGAAGCGAAGCCAAGTCCGGAGCCAAAACTCCAGGAGTGGCATGCAGTTGCCAAGATTAGAACAAATCAGGTTTTGATTTTATCCTACTCCGTCTCCTCGATTTTAGAATATTAAGTGATGACAATTCTGTATGCCACTAGTGGCATATAAAACTGCCAACGTGACATACGGAAACTCAATGTTAAGCCTATGGGATTTTTTATTAGGGGTAGGATAAATGTAAGTACAGTAAGTTCTCTGGAGGGCTTATAATGAATATATATATATTATCACTGCCTATTTTGATCTTGTACAGGTAATTTGTCGCTAAGCATGACCCTCTCACATCAGACGAGCCTTCTTCAATAAGGAGAACTTCAAAAGCACTTATAATTAACTCTCCATTATGAAAGCCGGAACCTAATTTATTGCACTATAATCATAAGCAGTATTCATCAACGTCATGACCATCGCCAATTATTCACGTAATGAGTACAGAACTGTATAATTACATAGATTTTAAGAAGGAACTGCATCGAGATTCATAAATACTGGAAATATGCCACTGGTTTTGGTTGCTGAGTAATCTCATGAAAGCAAAATGAATAGCGTATTCCCAGTGGCTATGGATCGAGTGCGGTTCAGATATGGCCGTTTTGCATGAGATCGATGCAATTGGATATTTTAGCTGTAAACTTGAATATTTTCAAAAGAATGGTGAATATAACATATTTTATACATTTTCCACATATATATTGGTGAGAGCTAAAGGGGGATATATGGTTTTGCCACCCTGTGAGCAATATTTTTTCGATGAGAGGTCAAAAACCATGAAAAATCGGCATTTTTTGGTATGAAAAATACGAAAAAATCACCAAAATTTTGATGAATTAAAGAATACCCAATTTGAACTAACCTTTTTGGACTGAGTTTTTTTTTTAAATGAGTCAAGAAATAAATATTTATGATCTCAGCCCTGTCTCTGACAATTTGGCTAACATTTGTGACATCATCCCCCATTGCGGGGAATATCTGTGATCATGCATAATCCTCTAATTATGTATATCTGATACGTTTCACCAAAATTAAACTATGTATGGGATTAATTACGGATTCTTCAGTAACCCTCCAGGCATATCCTACAATTCACGGTGGCACCAGCTAAATATTGCCATTCATCAGCTTAAACTGTTTCCTTGTGATTCATTCCAATTCAAAATGAGGAAATTTATAGTTATGTTCAGTTTATCCAATCTTGATAGGTGAAAAAGGCCAATTTACATTTATTTTGATTTGCATAATAAAGCCCTGGAAAATATAGTTTTCTTGAATTCAAAAACAATTAAGTACAGTAATCTGTGAATTTTAAAACTTAGATTTGTTGTAACATACATCAACTGTATTCTGCGAAAGTTTGAGGAAAGTGAGATGGGTTTTACTATGTGAAAATCAACCTTTTAAGATTTCTATACATTCTATTATAGGATGATCATGATATTGATGGTGACCCCCAATTTTTAAGATGGATTTCTGTTCTATAACGCTAAGATCATCATATTCCATTTTTAGGAATTGGACATGAGTTTTAATTTTCAAGAAAAATCGTCCGATATGCCTTTAGATGGTGAAAAATGAATAATCAGTGCATTATTGTGATGATATATTGTTCCGCTAGTTCCAGCACCCTAACTTACAGTCACATCCACCTATGTGACCTCCCGACCGACATGTGAACACAATACAGTGTCACAATCTGTGCTACAATCAGAAACATTCCACATACACAACAGACCAAAACCAAACCCTATAAATGTGCCGTGACCACGGTATATGTTCACTATAACCATCTACCCGGGAAGTGGGTAAGAAGTGTCTTCATACTCTGTGTCCATGAATTGACAAAAATTCAATGACCTGTATGTGAGATTTATTCATATATTTAGAAGGACCGTGTACATTTGCCATCACTGAGACTCAGTCCCAGTGAACGCGAGTAGCGCCATCTAGTGTATGTCAGGCCTACTAGAGCACGCCGCGGCACTCCCCAGCGACACCTGGGAGCTGTTTCAAAAGTCGAGTGAAGTCTATGGTTTTGAAACAGCTCCCTGGTGTACTATATTGGATAGCGAAGGGAAAGGCCACCAGAGCTACACTCTGTTAGCCCTGGTATTTTCCATTCTCATATTTCCTTTCCTGTGTATATTTTTCAAGATGTTATCATCATTACTCTTGGTATCTTTATCAATTTGTTAGCCATGAATATTTCCTATTAAGTATGTCTGCTTTTTGTCTGCGGGGTTCCTCCTTAAGCGGGGTGTTCCCTTAAGCGGGGTGTTCCCTTAAGCGGGGTGTTCCCTTAAGCGGGATGGCCCCCTTAAGCGGGATGGCCCTGAAGTGGGGTTTCACTGTAGATAAAACATAATTTCCTGATATAACTACGAACGAGGCTTCAGTTCTTAGGCTAGGAAGGTTTGAAGATAGAATTTAGTTTTGGGTTTCATTTACTAACTATTATTTCTTTAACACCAGCAACGCTCTTCTTATTTGTTTGTCATCAAATTCTGATAACAGATGTTTCTTCAAAATGATTCCAGTACAGTTGACATTTTCTTTTACCTTCTCTATAGCAACATGTGTTCAATCCACCCAAGAACAATGGATATCCAGTATGTGACATATGGTTAGTCCAGCGTCGTATAATAATTTATCTAGTTTAACCAAAAGATATATGACCCGTCCATCATTGAATGGAGTTAACCTTATCTAAACCTTAAAAGTTCAAAAGGACTATATTCAATATAGAATATTTGCTATATGTACACTTAAATGCGATCGTCTCTTAATAAGTTTACTGATAAGTTACGGTGACACTCGTTGAGTGCATTTAAAAGGTTGAAGAATAAGAAAGAAATTGATGAGTGTTTGTCTGTGTCCCCATTAATCATCGAGTTTGAGAATGAATGAGGCATTAAAGGAGTGAATATTCCGAAGTGCTCCAGACGAGATGGCGGATGGGGGATCGGACCAAACACGAATATGTTTCTGATTTTATCTTAGCCTGGGAATATTTATCTATTTATCGCCCATTGAGTACGAGTTCCTAAAGTTAAGCCCATGGACGTTTTTACCAGACTAAGAAAACGACGCATATTGAACCACATAGAGCTAAAGGCCTTAGAACCTGTAGCAAAAAGTTCTCTTTTGAGCATGGTTATCTGCTGTTTCAGTAAGTTCATTTTCACCCTATTGTGAGGGAGGTTACTGTGTTGGTGGTGGTAAGTGAGACATCAGAACTCTGACAGACGTGTGTACACCAGGAGGGCAAGCATCCATCATCAGAGAAGACATCCTCACAAAAAACAGTCACTGCCTCGTCCACGACGACACACCGTCTCTCGGCAGGTATCTGAGATCACATTCTCAATGATAGGAATGCTGCCTTTTATTATCCACGTAATACAAAGTGTCCATAGAAAACACATAGGGAGTGAGTATCGCCGTACCCAGAGCATACAGATATATCCACCTAATAAAAGGTGTCTATAGAAAACACATAGGGAGTGAGTATCGCCATACCCGGAGCATACAGATATAGCCACCTAATATAAAATGTAAGTAGAAAACACATAGGGAGTGTGTGTCACCATACCCGGAGAATACCAGTATATCCACCTAATACAAAGTGTCTATAGAAAACACATAGGGAGTGAGTATGGCCATACCCAGAGCATACAGATATATCCACCTAATATAAAGTGTACATAGAAAACATATAGGGAGGGTGTATCAACATACACGGAGCATACTTATATATCCACCTAATACAAAGTAGCCATAGAAAACACATAGCGAGTGTGTATCACCATATCCAGAACATACAGATATGTTGTATGCTCCAGGGTCCGATAAAGTAAGCATACAGAAAAATAGTGTGTAAAATAAAATAGTGTATACCTAAAATGAACGAATACCGGTACGCTTGTCGGTACACTTGTCAGAAAAAGGTGGATAATAAAACCAATATGGACTCGGAGTTGACTCTTTGCAATATCCTCGCATGCGCTCGGATATTACTATTCGCCAACTCCTCTGAACATATGAGCGCTTGTATCTGAAACCAGTCAATATTGTGTATTTATATGAGACATAGACATCTTCATAGAGGGGCCGCCATTATCCTCTGCCGTTGAACACATGGGGCCTCCCATTGGTTTCTATCTGAGTTATCCATAACTGGAATGGCATGGAGTTCAGCTCGCGACTCCTGGCGCCATCTCATTGGTCGCACTGGAATTCCCTGTCATTCCTCCTTGCGGATGGGCAGGGAAACAGGGTACACTATGTGCCCTATTCCAGGTTCTATTCCCAGTAGTGCGCAACACTTCATTCCTCACATCATCCTCAAATTTGGTCTTGTCCTGATACCAGCATTAGGCCCGGCGTCCACCTACTACGATATGGCTCCGATATGGTCTACGAATGCACCTCCCGATAAAAAATCAAAATCACGTCGGAAGGTCACCTAATATCGGGGCAGTTGACCATGTCTCTGTGATTAGACACCGATAAAAACCCCGTGCAATGCGTGGTGGATTGGCATGTCTAGACATAGGTCTACGATTTTGCACCTTCCCGATACGTCTCCGATATTGACTTTTTCTATCGGAGCCATATCGGTAGGTCTAAATTTCTATCGTAATAGGTGGACGCTGGGCCTTACTGTTGATAGGACCTTTTTCATTTGTGCAATGAACGTTATAAAACTAAAACCAAAGAAGATAAGAGAAAAAGCATCTTATCATTGTTATTTCCTTTGAAGGGGTGTCTTCCTGGTCATTTCTGAATAAATTCATTGCTCCTCATTAAAAAAATCTATAAAGACCATTTGGAAGTAGTATGGTACCCCATTGCACCACACAAGGAAATTTAAAATGTTCATTTGGCAGCAGGTTGGTAATCCACTTCGCCTCGCTAATGGATTTACAACAGTCATTTGCAGAGAGGATGGGATTATGAAGATAACGTCGGTTAAACTACTTTCCGGTTGTTTTTTTAAACCGTATTTTGTGTATACTACTTTATTTTACGTTACCCACACACATCTATCAAACTAGTGTCACGGTTGTTTGCCGACTGTAATTTAGTCTGATAGTTTTTTTCCTGTGAATATAATGCTCTCTCCCTTCACTTCTAAGATCAGGTTTAGCAGATGATATTTCCTCCACTCTCAGTTTCTTATTCCATCGACTGCCTTTCTTTTAGGATTCAGTTTTTTGAAGTGGTAAACAGGAGGTTATTGCTGTTCCTGAAGTGTAATAGACCATATACTTAATTAGAACTGGATTGAGAATTGTATAAATGGACGATACTCCACAAGTTTGGATATGCCGTAATCATCATCGAGGCGAAGCCTCGTGATAATTACGACGCATCCAAATGAGTGGAGTATTGCCCATTTTGAGTATGGTTCTGGATTTATCTCACCCCTTTCCCGTACATTAGAATAGCATAGCAATATTAGAATAATTAAGATTACTTCGCAAATCCAGTTAGGAATCTATAAATCTCAATGTTGATGTCTTGCCTATCTTCTCAAATTCTGAGCAAATGTGAGGGGTGGGGTGAACTCAGAAACTATGGAAGTTTACGGTCAGAGCTTTTTTAAATTATTTTTTAAAATTCAATTTGAAAGCAAAAATACATTCGCCCGTATTGGCGTTCTTCCATGTATCCGGAAATGGGTGAAAGGACAAAACAGTGACAATGACATAATGTGCAGGACATCACAACATACAGGATAAGGTGACAAATACAATTATTGATAAAGGATATTCCTACCACCCCGGTCTTGATCCCATCTCGTCTGAATCGCTTCGAAATTCATGTAGCTCAGCCTTGTGAACTACTACAATATTCAAACGTGTTGGTATACGAACTCTGACTATAAATCTTCATAGATTTCCTCTATAGTCTGTTTTTCTTTTAATAGTCTTAGTCTTATTACCTGATAAGGTACAAAATTACCTGCAGAATATTTAAATGATTTTGGACTGTCAGGAAGGCAAAGAAAGAGGGTGCAGCACTGATTTTCATGAAGGATGGACTACAGACAGGGAAATTGCCTTTGAGGTCTTTGAATCACACTTTCTGGATATTTGTGAATTTGGTGCCTATTAAACACCTTCTTGGTAGTCTACACACATTGCCCACTGAATACGTGGGTGGTGCTTTGTTTGTCTGCCTCACAAAAATTGAATACGAATATGATATTAGCAAACATGGCCTTCACTGTTTTCCTTTTCAAACTTAGATCATACCTGATCTCTTTTGCCTGCTATCTTCAAACATCCCTCGTGTTTGTGGTGGTGTGTTTATCAGACCCGCCTAGACGGTGAATAGTAAAAACGTAGATCGTGACCCCACAAAGGACTCGGCAGCAGAATTTCAATCTATTATAATGAGGTACCATATAACTACATGTATAAGAGGGACGACAATTTAGGATGAACTATTGCCTGTATCTGGTTCCGGTATTTTGATTATTACATTGAATTATAAATTCTGCCTATAAGCCACTTTCCACTGGCCGACTATTCGCCACTGATCTGCTGTCAGAAACCACCAATTGAATTTGAGGTTATACCGACTCCATATCGGTGAATGGAAATCCAGAAAAGTGCTCACCAATTAATTGTACATAGATTATGCAATAAGGCCACCAACCACTGACTTCTTTAGCCTCCAACAGAATCGAAAGGGTTTGAAATCATTCGTGATAGTTATTGAATTTGGAGGACTATTCCGTCAGTTTGGACCACAAATGCCACAGAACCAAGGCATGCACACCACCCTCGCTAACCTATAGACATTGACGTACGGTCGTTGGCCACCACCAACCGACTATATGGAGAACTCAATTAATAGGTGCCATTTTCGTTAGACAGTGAAAAATGGTTTTATGTTTGATAGGAGTATAAAGAGTAAGAAGTTAAGTAAACAGTTCTAAATTATTTGATCGAGTTCACATACTGCCATTAATACCAGGAGCAAATGACACATATGAAGAATGAGCGTGGAATTCCAAATTTGAAAAATTATAAGGTTTTGATTGGTTAAGAAATTGTAATCTGCTTTTATATATAAAGAGGCTAGACCTGGTTTTCTCTTCTATCCAAAATTATAAAAACAACAGAGTGTGCAATAACATACTGAAGGTAATGACCATCAAATGGGTATGATGGTAGATCGGAGTCCTGTACTAGCGAAACAGATCCAGCAAAAGAAAAACGTAAAAATCCCACAGAAATATAAAGAAAAATGAAGAAAGAAAGAAACAAGACTAAAAAAGCAACACCTCAAAACCCAACTAATAAAAGGTCGGGAAAAGCCCAAATTAAGCCATTTAATCACATTTGCTAGGATTTTTTTTAAATATCAGCATTTATTGACATCAAGAAGATTCTATTACAATGAAATATCATGATAACATTTTAGCAAGATGTTAAAGTAATAACAGTTAGTAACAACTAATACATACCAGTTCAAACAAGAAAGAGTAATACAATGATGAAATTATTGCTGCTTTACTTTTGATGGACATTTCACCCAACAAAATACAGTATGAGCATGGGTGCTACAGAACTACTCAGCTTCAGGTGTTCATGGTAGGTAGTATACTTTTTCAGCGTGGTTATAAAAGATTCAGTGGTATTAATCTTGAGGACATCTAATAGGACAGACACAGGGGGGGGGGGGGGAGACAGGACATACGGGAGACAATTAAAAAAAGGGGGGGAGGGCAACCCATTCAGATTATATCCGTTTCAACAGTTTATGCCAATCTTTGAATTTCTCAGGTTTTTTACTAGGATTCTATTTTCTGTTCTCCTGCATACCCTCAACGTCCTTGAACAAGTACAGGTACCCAGACAGCACCTTGACAATGTAGAGAAAGTATTTGCCCGACTTCTTCCTGTGATATGATCACCGTGAAGACGAATTTACGGGCTATGGAAAGTGGGGAAGGGTGTTAAAAGCTACCTGGACGGAAGACACTGATGACATCTAGAAACACAGACATGCCGGTCAGATCTCGCGAGATATGACGTGACTGATACAACTGTGTCACGCGAACGCTTGTGTTCAGGATCTCTGTGGACCAGGAGTCTGTATGATAATTTACGCCTGCGAAGATAGTGTGTACAAGAGGACCTCGTACGAGGGTTATAGTTTCATAATATTCAAGGCCGTTTAGCTACGACTGTTCTACCTGAACAAAGGACGTCTGTGCTGAATAAAGTTTACACAAATCGTTCATGGGTCGCGTTGCCATATAGAAAATGATCTTCATGTACGAGCCTAAATTATTACACAGGGCCCTCTGTCTTTAAAGGCACATTCTAGAAAGCACAGTGGCGCAACGTGGTGATTTTCAAATACGGTTATATTAATTCAAACAAGTAAACTCGCAACCAGAGCTACACAATATTGGCTCTGGTCGGGTTAGATATGCGACCACCTTGACCCAGTTACTCTCCAAGCATATCTTTCGTACTGCTTGGAGAGTGTTTTATGTCATAACCTCGAAGCCAATTTTCCGTTCTCTTATTTCTTTCTTGTGTATTATATCAAAATATAATGAACACAAATCTTGGTGCCTTTATCAATTTTTTTAGCTCCGTGCGAAATTTATCCCTTTAGAATGACAAGCAATATTCTGTGAAAGCAACAGTTTATCACTGTGAAAATCAGTTATTATCGTATCGTTTGTAATCATTTTTGGCGGTCGTGTTTGATGCATACAGAGATTCCCTTCGAAAGGAAGTGTGCAACAATTTACCACGATAAGCACTTGGTAACATGGTTTTCTGGACCTAAATATTCCACCAAGAGTGTAATACCGTACCACACATCGATAGGTGTTAAATCCCTCATAAAGCAGCCCCGCCAGGACTGATCGCCGCTGCGCTGAGAACTCTCTTCTGGTTCTAAACATCTGTCACACCATTTCGCTGAACCACATACCAACAGTAGGACAATGAGGCGTTTCCATTTGCCGACTAAAACCCCGCCGATACGGTCCCGTCTGTACAAATATCGTTAAGCTGCACGTGTGATAAGAATCGTTTCCACCTGACGACCGATTATCTACTCCATGTGCACCAATAGGCCTTTTTCCACAGGCCGGTGTCGCACGTTATCTGCTTAGTTACGGCACGGCTGAAGCCAAACATTCCCCTGGCAACGTATTCTTTAGCATTGGGTCACTCAGTGTATCAGCGTAATACATTTATAATACCCATGCACATTAATTCCATAGACATAAAAGCGATTGCATCATATTCTATGATATTCCAGCTCCAATTTGGTGTATCACACATGCATATCACCTCAATGATACCATAGATATACCTTAGATAAGACAGGGACACCGAAACTACATACACTGTAATACCTTGGCAGGCCTAGCTATAATATGCTTATCTTTCTCCAAGTTTAAACCAAAACAATTATCAACCATAAAGTTTAGACAGCTCAGACTCGTTGATACAATACTCTAGTTTGTTGCAGCAATTGAATCTGTCGGAAAACAACACTCCTGCAATCACACCCACCGTTCACACTTTAGGTGTGATTGCTGTGTTCTCTATACACATATAGCCAGACTCGGCCAGGTTTGTCCGAGCGGCCGCGTAACTAGGCAGTGGGCCGTTAGGCGGCGCTGAACGGCAACACCTGTATTGTTCAATATGTATAGACAAAAGAGCGGAGTTCCTAAATGTGTATGTAAGGTTAACAAGCAAATCGGTTGCGGTGAGGAAAAACGTTGGTATTTGCGGAAAATGAAGATGGTCACCGACCGATTTTTGGTAACCGCAACCGATCATCTCAACCTGGATAGATTTTGTCAGTAACTTCAAAGGTTGGGTGGTGGTGAACACTATGTTACCTGATATTGGAGGGAAATATTATTAGCCCAATTTCTTTATAACTGACGATTGTTGTAACAAAAGTGTCACATAATCGGGCGGCGGTGCTAAATGCCATAATCAGTGGTCATAATCGGTAGGTGTAAACGCAGCATTATGAGGCCTTTCCACCTGCCGATTATGACCACCGATTATCGCATTTAGCATCGTCGACCAATAATGTGGCGTTTTTGGTGCAATAATGGTCAGGTGAAAACAAGAAGGCTAAACGACTTTTTCTCCAACTTCACATAATATGGCACCACCAACTGATTTTTTGGTACCACTGACGAAATCAAAACAGGTTGAATTCATCAGTGGTGGAATGAACTTGATGGTCAAAATTCGGTCAGTGGCGACCTTAATTTTCAGCAGAAAAAAGCATTTCTGCTGACAGCCACCGATTATGTGCACTGATAATTTCTTGAATGGTACCACTAACTGACCTGTGTACTGGCTACATATAATCGGTGGCCTTTTCGTTGGCAGGCGGAAATACCACATTATATTGGAATCGGTCTCTAACTAGTTTGCCATTGGTCAACTGAAGGTTACTCGAACTGTAGGCTGTTCTGCATATCCTTTATGTATTACATTATTAACAATGATATAATCAAACTTGCATGTGCAGCTTCCTTGCACTAGCTCTTGGGACCTGGGAGGGACGTAACTATGTAGTTATGTTACTAAAGGCCGAGAACAACATCCCTACGGCTCAGTCACTATGTTTACTTATCATTATATACCTAAAAACACCATAAAATTCCATTCTATTCACATATTAAATCATTGATTCAAGGATCATTCACAACATCTCAGTAAGCCCGAACATTATTTCATAGAAGTTATATTTCATAGATGTTCAGTAATAGGTATATGATAAACATGATTTCTAGCGGCAAACCTTAAACATGAGCCATGGTAACCATAACAAACACCACATAGCATGACTTGAACTTCAGGAGGTCCCAAATGGAGATATGTTGCACATCGACTAGCAATATGCACAAGTCAGTCAAAGTAATCTGTGAGGTTCACTAAACCACAGAAACGTCAGACCTGCCTTTGCATAATATTTCACAACAATGACAAATAGATTCAGGGATATCTAATCATGTACCTTTGTTGTCAATCGGCAAAGTAGATGAGTTGTAGACACAGTCCTTGTGCTGCCAACACTAAACCGAATCGCAAAAAGATGACAGTCGGATTGAAGATCGCTTATGCAAGTAAATACCGGTTAATTTGCATTGACCTATTGGAAGGCAATTGAAAATTAATGTATAATGTTATAATGACAAAAAATAGGCCCATAACACTTTCATGGAACTCCATTTATTAGGTATGAGTTACTCGCATGTAATTCATTACTACATTAATAATCATTATGACATACAAATTTAACATCAGAATACTTCTTATTGTTCTTCAATTTGATTTATATTTACATGTAGTAGTACATATTTACATAGAGTACATACACATTTAGTGGATTGGATACTAGCTTTGGGTATTCCAATATCTCTGGTATGCAAAAATACGTATCAGGATTGATTGGTAAGAACATCTTTATTGTGACATCTAGTTTTACACAGAGATGTACATGATAAATCACAACATACCTGCCCAATCAATCAAACCTTACAAAAGTTACACTGTAGAAGTGTCGATAAAAATGATAGCTCCTTGGTAGATGTGTTTTAATGGTAAATACGCCGCCACTAAAAAGCGGATGTGCCGGGACTTGTTTTGTGGGAGCTAGACGTCTGTATACATCCGCTGATTACCGTAATAACGGTGCTGAATGCGCCGCTACCATATATCACCGACTGAGACACACAGGCTGCAGGTAAACCAGTCACCGGGTCACGGGCTCAGCCCATTAACCATCTGGGGATGGGACAGAACCGTTACGACTCTGACAGCCCAAGGCAGACGCCCCGCCATGATCAGAAACTTAGCCATCAGTGAAGATTAATATTACAAAAACGCCAAGCGAATATATAAATCAAAGATGTTTGCAGTTTTGCTGAGGAATTATTTAGAGTGCTGGAGGGAATGGATTGCTTAGGAGTATTTTGAACTACCTGTATTTGGATTTTAATGGAATGTAAGTAGGTCTGTACATACACAATATTGACTGGTTTTAGATACAAGTTGCCATATGCTCCGAGGAGTTAACGCGCAGTAATATCCGAGTGCATGCGAGGATATTGTGTATAGTCAACTCCGAGGAGCATAGAACCGCTTTTATCTGAAACCGGTCTATATTGCATTTATTACCCCCCTTTTCTGGACAAGTGGCATGTCGATATTAGTTCGCTTTAGTTAAACACTATTTTCCCGTATGCGCCAAGTAAGTCCATACACACTCCCTATGTGTTTTTCTATGGATATTTTTATTATCCACTTTATACAGAATGTCCATTGAAATCCTATAGGGAGTGTGTATCACCATACCCAGAGCATTTATTGACTCTTCGCAATATCCTCGCATGTGCTGGAATATTGCTACACGTCAACTCCTCGGAGAAGACGACCAATTGTGTCTGAAACCAGTCAATATTGTGTGTTTATTATCCCCTTTTTCTGGAATAGTGTTATGTCGACATCAGTTTTAGTTTAGTACTATTTTTCATTACGCACTATTTTTCCGTATGTGCGTATTTTTCCGTATATACAACGTATCCCTATGTGGATTATAGACCTAGAGGACGATGACCTCTGACCTCCGGAAGCAGAGGAACTCCGGGTCACAGAGCGATCTACGTAGGAGTCACGTGAACCCTTGATAACGAGATATACCTCTTATCCATCAAAATACCTAACATGATCTTTGATATTTACTCTTCCCTTGAAAATCACGCCAAGGTTAACATGGAATGTCACATGTGCGTACCTTGAAGGTCATGTGGTGATAACCCGAACTCGTCCTTTACTTTTTTTGTACAATTTCTTATTTAGTTTGAGCTTAGCTCTCTTTATTTTCAATATTCTTCCAAAGATTATGTGACTGCACCTTGTAGTTTTCATGTGACTATCCCACAAGGTTCAAATATGAGATCATCCATTAAAGATTTCTAAATTTCTTAGCATTTCATTTCAAATAGAAAGTCTAGCTGAGTTTTCAATATGAAGATACCCCAAATTCTCGTTTATCATTGCATTGTTTGTACAATTCTTTATTGACATAGCATACATTAATGTCATTATTGTGTCAGTTCACCAAGTAAAGATACACATGTTATCGACGTCTTCATTAAGAATCACAGCATGACGGGTGATAGTAGTTAGTAGCATGCCATGGCATATGAATATGTTATAAGATTGATATCTGTGAGCATATATAACAAAGCGATGAGGTGATGATCATATGTCATGTTATCAACTCAGGTTGTTATGAGTCCATGTGATCGCAGTGTCCTTGGAATGAAATAATCAGGTGTTACATGACAAAGCAGTACAATTTGCAAGGTCAATAAAATGGACAGAATTTCAGCCCTATCTTGTAGGCTGGTTATCTGAAAGATCTTCAGATGGCCTTCCCATAGAAATTAGCATGGTGACATGGTACTTTTTTTTAGCATTTCTCATTTGTATATGCTCCCAACTATCATAATCCAGAATTATTTGAAGATAGCAATAGAACATCAGTGTCATTAAGCAACAAAGTCAAAATAATGCAGTTTCCCATAGACACCAATGGTTAAGCACTTATACATTTTCAGATGGCCTTCCCATAGAAGTTAGCATGGTGACATGCCAATTTTTTTATTTGCTGATATATGAAACTTATATTATCCAGAGTCATTTGCAAAAATCAATAGAATTTAGAAATCACCCAACTACCAACATTTGTCTTTAACTCGGCCTGTTTTCGTAACTCGGGCCAGTATTCTGGTGGCGCCATCTAGCGTCACTGCCCCGCGGATAGGGCACATTATAAGCCCTCGGGATGTGAGAAGTAGGAGTCAGGTATGTGGGGATTAACGACCCGTCAGACTCAGAGGGGAATTATTATCACAGTCCTGCTCCTAAATCTGCCGACCAAACCGTGGAGTGCACAATGAGCAGGAAATTAGGAACCGGGTAACATTGTCACGCAACAGGTTCGACCCCAAGTTTGAGTTCCCGTCCTACACCATTCTCCCATATATTGCATATTTACAAAACCTATCTGGGTTATACCGGTACTGTTCACTTAGTGTGTCACTTGGTTTTCATGCAAAAGTTGATTGCTTACAATATACGGCAGATGTTGACTTCTTACAATATACTCTACAATCTACTGAAGAAGGCACATTTCAACCGTTTTTTACCATGTGTCGTCTTTGTTATCACACACCTGTGGGCGAACGTCTATGAAATACTGCTCGCTACCTGGATGCAGTATGAATAATGTTCGGGCTCACTGAGACGTAGTGAATGTTTGGGCGCACTGTGCCCGTAATGTACTTTGCAAGTACATAATATGGCTTTTTTCGTGTTTTATAAGAAAACCTTGTGAGCCATCCTGTACAGATTCTGTTTGTCCCATAAAATACGTCCCTCTTTATGTGACAAGAGACCTCGAACGGCAATCACTACAAGCTCGCCAACTACGTTTTCTCTTATTACTTGATGGACTTTATGTCCCATTGAATATTGCACCATATTCGAATGGTACTGTAAAAGTTAAATACGATTTGCAGGAAAGGTATCCAAGACGAGTAGGTAAACAAGTAACAGATGAACATCCGTTGTTTACGGAATAGCGTTGAAGCAAGAAGTAGAGAAAAAAGGATATACTAAAGTCTCACAAATGTCTCACATTAGATTTACACTAGCGCCTTCTAGCACTTGCATAGCATATGTATACAATCCCTTCCCCCTTCATTCACGGCAGTTGACCAGTACTGCCATTTTTATGATACATTGTGGGATTGCACAGAGCTGGTTCCCTGGCCCCTACAGAAGGTTTCTATGGTGTTTCTGTTCCCAAACAGGTGGACACCATTTCTTCCTCATCCCATTCGCTCGGTTCTGGTACCGAACAGCAAAACAGATATCATATTTCATGTATCAAGGGCGCCACATTTGTGGAATGTTTAGAAAAACCATATATGACTGGAATTACAATCATTTGAACTCAGACAGCTTGGGGGACCACTAGTGAAAGGTAATGGTACTACAGCCTAGCTATGTCAGCATTTTAATGAACCATTTTAAAAAGTTATATTTTATATTGTGAAATATTTACATTAGCTCATTTTGTATTTTCAATCCAATAAAATGAGGATATTGCAGGGATCTCATGAGGGAGTGAGACTTGATTTGCAAGGATCAAGGTCGCTCAGAATATCCCTCTATCTCCCCTATTATTTATTTGGACAGGGAACCAGTCTAGATATATCACAGGTGTCTGTGGTAATCCATACAAGGAACAAGGTAAATAGGTTGTGGTGGGCGGGGGTGAGGGCAAGCGCCTACGTTTAGTCTGAGTTAACGGGGTAAATTATAGTCCTACCCGCTGCAACCATACACCACCGCCACGCCACCTGGTGAGACATGGCGTAACCACATTAATACCCGACCCGCAGGGCGCATGCGCACCTGTACTGCAGAACACCAGGGACCCGTTTAATAATCAAGGATTGCACATAAAGACCCTTTTCTGTACCTCGTAAAGGTTTATCGTTTGATACTGTTGGTCCATAGGTCGCCCATAAGTGTCGAATAATTATATAGAACAGCATCACGAATTGCATAAATAGACAATACTCCATGAGTTTGGATGTGCCTGAATTGTCATCGAGGTGAAGCCGAGTGACGATTATGGCACATCCAAACAAGTGAAATATTGTCTATTTTACGATTCGAGTGTGGTTCTGGATTAATCTCACCCCTTTCTATGACATTAGATAGCACCAGAATATCCGAATAGTTCGAATATACCTAGCAAATCCATATGACGTCATCTCACGTTCACTATGCCACAGCCGTGGTGTAGTATTGTCACCTTCCGGGGGTGATTGTTGAGTATCATTTCCTAATGTTATTTCTATGACTAATCTTGTACCAAGGGTGAGAAAAGGTTTACCCACATTCTCCCTATGTCTTACAGAAACGGTCTACATTTAGAATCATAGATTATTAAACGAGCCCTTGGAGTCAGACCAGAGATCGACACACAGAAGCTGGTTTACGAAAATAAACCTCTGGAATTCTCTACACTCACTAATGAAAATTTACTCAATGATTGTCAACTTAGGAGTAATATTGTATGGAACCGGGAGGGAGGGGGGTGGAGGTTAAAGGAAAGTATATGGCAAATTAGGAAAATTGAGTGGGCGTTTAATCTGTGAATTGTTACGAATTTACGGACCGGGAAATAATTTCCCCTACAAAACCACAAACCATCGTTTGTATTAAATATTATCCATCTTCTCGAGTAAATTAAACCCAGGCTTTGACATATTAAATGGTATATGTATAGGGACTAATCTTTGTCCTTCTGCACCAAGGGCCTATTTTCCCGTATACAATGGCTTTGAGGCCTACCCCAGCTGGGCTGCATCCGAGTTGTGTAAACACCATCAATCTCACTTTTATGGAACTAGAAGCCCTTATTACTGAGAATACGTCCACAGTGAATTATCTGACTATAGGCCGATTATTTAGTCGCGTTGTGGCGCTCTGCACTTGCTTAGATTCTCATATTTTCCTAGTTTGTGTTTGCATCTTGCATCGGTTTTCCCAGACAGAAAATGGAGTAGGAGATCCGCGCTGGCTCAAGATAAAGCTCGGTTCTTGGCCGACGAAAATATCATAGACTTGTAGAGTTAAGCCGGGCTCCCACCGCTTCCGACTCACTCCGACATGGCTACGATAAAAGTAGTGTGTCTCAATGTGTCGCAGTACGTCGCAACAGGTTTTGTGGAAAAAGAAAGGTGACCTCGGCACTGAAGGAATGGAAGGGGAAAAGAGGGAGGAGGGAAGCGAAGGGGGAAAGAGGAGGAAAGAGGAAAGAAAGAAAGAGAAAAGGGAATTGAAGGGGGGGGGGGCAAAGGAGGGAAGAATAGGGGAAAGAGGAGGGAAGAAGAAAGCGAAGGAGAAAGAGGAGGGGGGAAGGAAGCCAAGGGTGAAAGAGGGGAGAAAAGTAGGAGGGGAAAGGAGGGAGGAGGGAAGCGAATGGGGAAGGAACAGGGAAGAGGGAGAAGGAGGTGGGAGGAGAAGGCGGAAGAAGGTGGAGGATCAACATTCCATAGAATGGTAAATTAAAATGCAGCAAGGTTGGCCCTGGCCATGGGTGGAATATAATAACTAGCCGAGCATGACCTTAGATGTATTTCATCAATGTCTGAACACCATCTCCTCCTTTCTTTAAGATAGTTCACCGTTATAGTCTCCCTCTTCCAACAGAATTCAAGGGTGAATCCTATACTGTGATTATTTCCAAAATAAGATATTCAACCGAATAATAGCCAAACAAACACTCCCAGGTTAAAACGCCCTCGGCTTCCATTTGAGTTTCATTTCGTCTCACAAAATTATACTTCTGCTTGAGCGAGCAAACTTGACACACCTCTGAAAATACTGTGTAGGTGTCAAAGTAAAGACGACCCCCTTCTCGCACATCTCGCCGCGCTCTCCTCGATTAGCAATTCCCCGTAAATTCCCCATTCAAAGTGACGTTTTCACTGGAGATTTCGTGTGGTTTATTTGACAATATAGCCTCATAAAACTCACACATTCAAACATCCAGGTGTGTTATAGTCATAAATCACAACGTTTAAAGCAAGACCACGATCAATCTATCAGATCCAACGGCGTTCTACAGACAGAAAAAAAAGATCAACATAATTCGACACTTTGTGTGTATGCAGCTGCAACTATGCTGTTTGAGGAGAAAGTATTTCACTTTGGAGATATAGAGAGTTTTTATACAGTATTTTTTCAACTTCTCCAAAGTTTCATTTCTGTGGTTTACTTGTGTCGTCTCAATAAGGTGACTTTGTGGAGAGGAGTATCAGAAGAAGTTGGGGATCACGCTAAGGTTGCTATGTAGATTGGCGTAGTGTTGACCTTGGGAATTAGGTGTCATACTTGGCTGTGACCTTGAGAATTAGGTGTCACACTTGGCGGTGAGTTTATCCAAACAAGCATGTCTCAAGTGGGAGTAAATAGTCGGACCACATCAAGGATGCGAATAAAGCAATGCCGCTCCTGCAGAAAAAAGAAAAACTTATTTTTCTTAAATCGCATCTTTAACCTCAGGACAGCAAGCCTCGTTTTGATATACGTTACATGACGTCACAATGTCAGTCACATGTTTTTACATAGCATGGTACAGGGAAAATCGGGAATGAAGAGAGAAAATGGGTTTACTAGAGTAATTGCTTTATTTTCAATAGTTTTCGGTACTAGTTAGAGCATGCTCGCATGTCCTAATATAGAGTGTCTAAAGGTTAGAGTGGTCACATAGACTTACAGCTTGCTACAAAAAACTATCCCTTCACTATTAGTGTGTGGGTCACTGTGATATTGAGAGAGGAGCAGAGTCTCAGTCTTACAAGGTTGTGAAGTACACCTGTCTCAGGTAGATTAGTCTCTATGTGTGAATCCCACTTTAGTAGACTAACCACCTTGTAATATGGCCATTTCATATGGTTCTGGTAACAGCAATCAAGTCCAACCAATCTCTTGTCTTCCAACCTTATAGGGCCCGTTGCCATTATTAGATGATATCCATCACTTTGTGGCCGACTTTGTGAATGCGGATCACACCTTTACAGGGAATATTTGTGATGGCGACACCAGGCCTGCGTCTGACATTGTTTGAAGAGGAATCCGTTTTCAATTATAAACGTTCCAGTGGGTGGATGTAGGTGCGAAGACTACGCTAAAAAGAGGAAAACTAAAGATCAATGGTAGATTCTGTAGCGTAAATGGTAACAAACACATGAATGTTCCTACATACGGGTAAAATATTATGATTTAGAACTGTTTCGTGAATTATTTCCATTTAAAATACAGCATTCAAAATGCAAGCTTGAATGGAATCAGCAAAATGTGCAGGGGTTGACTTATGGAAAGCCAAGGTGACCTTTACAATGATTAAAATATGAAAATAAAAAAATATCGCATTAAAAACTCAACAGAGAAGTACCCAGACATATCGCGTTTCGTAAACACACACAACCTCAGGTTGTCAGCTGAAACCTTGACTTTAGAAGAGATGTATATTTTTGTCAAGAAACACTCCTTGAAAGTCTCCAGCCCTTTTCCATGTGCTGGCATCCCCTTTCCTCCACGTGAGCGCTTTTCAAATCAGGGCTGTGTTGTATAAATAAATGACAATGGCCTGCGCCTCGTACAAGTGTCAGAAGTGCAGTGGTAGAAGAGCCCGGTTCCCGAAATCTCGACGTACAAGAGTCAGCTACACCGAAATTCCCATATACCTAAACATTGGAGGAGAATATATTTTAATCTCCCTGTCATCTGTCAGTATTTGATAGATATATGGCCATGTGATTTACTGACCATGACTGTACAGGGAGAGAATGAGAGAGAGAGAGAGAGAGAGAGAGAGAGAGGGAGAGAGAGAGAGAGAGAGAGAGAGAGAGAGAGAAAAGGGTGGTAGGAAGGAAGGAGGAGAGAAAAGGAGGAAGAGGAAGAGGAAGGACATGGATGAGGGAAAAAAGGAGGTGAGAGGGGGTTGGGAAGAGGAGGAAAGGGAGTAAGAGGATGGGATAAGGGAGAAGAAGAAAGATGAGTTGGGGAGGTTAGGAGATGAAGGGGGTGATGGAAGTGAGGAGGGGAGGAGAAGAGTGGAAAACGATGAATGAAGAGGAGGCAAGATGATGGAGGAGAGGCAAGTAGGATGAAGATGGGTTCGAGAGGGGGTGGGAGGTGGAGGAAGAGGTGGATATAGGAGAAAGGAGGATGGAGGAGGATAGGGGAGGGAGAAGAAGCAGGGGGAAGAAGAACTGGACTGTCGTCACCAAAGTTTCTCTTACACTAAAGGCCTTTATCGCACCCCTTGTATTTTCTCCCATAGACCTAACATTGGGAACTCGTACTCAATGCCCATGGAGTATTTAGAAAAACACTCAATGGAGGATTATGTCATAAATGTTAGCCAATTATTCAATGTGAGTGGTGAGATGAATTCAGAAGCTTGAGAGCTTGATCCCATCTCGTTTGAATCACTACGTAATTCACGCGGCTTTGCCTTGTAAATTACTACGCTACTCAAACTTTATGGGATACAAGCTATAACCGTAAACCTTCATATGTTTCCTCTATAGAATCCGCTGAGCTCTGATACGGTCCATCATGGCTATGACATGGCCAAGAATCAAAGTTCATGCATCATAGCAGTGTCGTAGTGTGTCAACAGCGTGTCAGAATGCTTGTCGTAGTGTGCCGGGAGCTTAGTGGGTTCAGACCTTGAAACAATGCCTTTTATTTCACAATTGTATATGATTCGTGAAAATAGGGGTCTGGTTTTAAAGCATACCTCTACACCTGGGTAAACTGGGGAGACTGGGCACAGCCTCAGCTAACGTGGCATTTCCACCTGCCGATGAAAACCTCACTGATAATATTCACGTTGTACAGAAATCAGTCGACGGTTCTCCTTGTGAAATGTTGGTGGCACATAATCGGTGTCCTGCACTGCATGCATGTGTTTTCATTTGCCATTTCAAGAAACTCAAACAAAATGACATTTGGTTCTAAACTGCGATCCACCATAATTAAGTCAATCCGGTTTTTCTTTAATATTGAGCTTCGCTCTATTTATTGAACCGAAAGAGTTACAGTAAGTTTGGGTAGAAAATACATGTGAACTTTCCATCGGCGTTTAGTCAATCGGGTTTGATTTCAAAAGTCGGTGGCTGGTGGGTGGTGCCATATTGCTTAAGGAGGGAGAAAAAGGTCGGTGACTATTTTTGTTTCCACCTGAGAATTGTTGCACGGAATGTGTTGCATAATCAGTTGGTGGTGCGAAATGCCATCATCGGTGGTGATAATTGGCAGGTGGAAAAGCCACATAATAACCCTCATGACCATGTCACTGGCCGGTGTTGTGGTGCTCCACATCCCCACAAACAACACCCCTCACTGCCAACCCATCAGGGTCTACCCTCCCCATGTGACTGGTGGTATAGTGATGGGAATCCAGAACAAGATCAGTGGACGAAACAAGATCTAAAAGGGTTCCCAGGTTCTGTTGTGGCATGGGTTTATTTGCACCCCCTTAGCGTTCTCTCACCCTTATACCCTGCCCCCTCCCCACACACGGCCCGATCCCATCCTCACATTCCGGGGGAAATCCGGGGGGGGGGGGGGGTGCCTAGGGGCAAACACGACAAAAGAGGGTAGAATCCCAACCAGACGTGGCCCGATGCAAGTCTACATAATACCAGGTGTGTCTCACTGTGTCTGTGTGTGCAGGGATGGGGAGGGCGTTTGTGACAGCTCTATGGGAACACTAAACCTTTCCTTTCACCCCTCTCCCACCCCCCCCCCCCCCATGCCTCATGCACCCCTCATACCTTGCCCTTCTCTATGAGGACGTCTTCATAAATATACATAAACCAAACCTGGATCTGAAGGCTGGCCTCACACATGTGAGCCTGGTGGGGGTTGGAGCTGGGGGGTGGGTTCACCTGGCAGGTATGGAGGCAGGACACAATACACGCACCTTCATCTACCTGTATTCAGAGCCTCAGCGGGTTCCCCTGGAGCGGAAAGTGGACGAAACGTTTACACCAGATCATGATCTGTAGGCGGATTTCAGATGAATGTCAGCTTCAGGGAATAGGATCAACATTTGTGTGCCCATCTGGTCACATCTTCAGTTAATACACTTACTATGAGATTAGAATATCATATATCTCATCTCCTATACCGGGGAATCAATGCCCATATAACCACCTGGCCACATCTTAGTAATCTAGGATATAACACTGGAGTGCTATGAATTCTTTATTAAATTCGATGCTGAACACTCATTTACCAATTTAGTTAGACCTTTAGTTTTGTTACGTTCCAATTTTTCTATTTGGGAAACATAAATGCACATAACGTATTAGGCTAACTCCACGGTAAAACACCGCTAGGGGCCCTTGGTTACGAACAACATGGTCACCCTCATGTATAAACATGGATCTGCCATATACCACGACGTCTAGATATATCACCAGTCCGCAGATAGCCGTCATTATCTCACCCCTGGCATTTTTTCTCCATAGACTTAACATTGGGAACTCGTATCTAACGCATATTAGATATTTAGGAAAAATATTCAATGGTGCATAATGTCATAAATGTTAGCCCATTAGTCAATGTGAAGGGTGAGATAAATTCAGAAACCTATTCAAGTTTAGGGTCAGAGCTCGATCCCATCTCATTTGAATCACTACATAATTCACGCGGCTTCGCCTTGTGAATTACTACGTGATTCAAACTCGATGGGATACAGGCTCAGACCCTAAACTTCCATAGGTTTCCTCTATAGTACAGTAACATCAGTGACAATGCTTGTAACAGGACAAAGTCTTGGAGTCAATCATTAAGATTACTATCCACGTATCCCAATAGTAATACTTATTCACGGTTAAGACTTTATGTAGAATGTCATCTATTCTCTCCTACATCTGATATTTAACACCCACCTGACCATCTCATCAGTTAATGAAATTTTCAGTCAACATGAAATAGTATTCCATAAATTATGACTCTCAAAGATTCTCCCATACACGTTCAACAACACTTTTCTATACACATTTTCAGTGTACACATATGCCGCAATTATCTCTATCCTACATTTCCATACTTCTAATTTTCAGGTGGGACAATTTTGATAGCTGCTCCTCAGTCAATATCAATTATATGGTTTCTTTTATATTGCATTGCAATTGCATTCTTGTTATCATCAAGACTGTTATTGCAATTCCTGATTCCCTTTCATTTTCACACTCTTCTTCCTAATTCTTGTTCTACCTTTTCCTCTAAACATATCTTTATGTAATGTAAAACATGTTCAATCAAATCAAATTACCCCCTAAAGCTGCACGCTGTAGCTGATCTAGGAATACAAAGTTTATCTGTGATTTAAATTCATGTTCTTTCAATGCTCACTATCACATGACATATACAGAGGCACTGGGACACTGATGTAGTATTAATTTACATACTACATGTGCTGCTTGTTCTGCAGATTTCTGAGGTCTTGTCAACTCTCTTTCTAGTATTTTCTATATGATGGGCTGTACAATGGAGAGCACCATCTTCCAGAAAGAAGATTAAACTCTGTCCCTTATTGAATTAAAAAATCACCTTTTTACATTTGTGACCTTAAAGTTAATAACTTCAGAGTGGTGTTTGTAGTATGACCTTGATCTTTATAGTAAGAACTCAATGTTCATAGTACGACCTTGACGCCTTTAAGAGGACCTTGATGTTTATAGTCTGACCTTTAGCTTGGTGTTCATAGTATGACCTTGATGTTTATAGTATGACCTTAACCTTTGTGCGCATAGTATGGCCTTGAGCTTTATAGCATGATCTTGAGGTTCATAGCACGACCTTGATATTTATAGTAGGACCATGACAGGCATCGTATGATCTTAAGGTTTATGGCATGACATTGACATTTCTGCTATAACCTTGCTGTTTGCCACATGACATTGACATTTATAATATGACCTTAACGTTTATGGCATGACATTGACATTACTGCTATAACCTTGCTGTTTACCACATGACATTGATATCTATAATATGACCTTAACGTTAATGGCATGACATTAACATATCTACTATAACCTTGCTGTTTTTCGTATGACATTAACATTCATAATATGACTTTAACGTTTATGGAATGACATTAAGATTTCTACTATAACCTTGCCATTTATCGAATGACATTGACGTTTATAATATGACCTTGACATTTACGGCATGACATTAACATTTCTACTATAACCTTGCCATTTATCGAATGACATTGACGTTTATAATATGACCTTGACGTTTATGGCATGACATTGACGTCAGTAAGTGAGACTAGAAAGCTGACTTTTCGCCGTCTTTATAAACGCACACAATGGCGTCTTGTACGTGTCCCTGAGGCCGCTCAGTGGACCGGCTCTGAGATCACACTTCGCCTTATCGTCCAGCCATGCATTAAGCTGCACACTGAGCCCTTGTAAACCCTCCCCCACCACTCCTCACACACTCACAGTTACATTCTACAGCAAGGTGTCCCGATCGGACGATAACATACTTCTCTGATGATAACTTTATAGTCCCCAGAATCGAAGCTAATAGAGCAATTAGATCAACTGTTGGGCTGGACTATTTTGAGTGGTTGTTTGGGGACGTATTTAATGTATATCTTTACCACTCTGCGTCGAACTTGTATGTCTTCGTAGTACAAATAATCATTATTGTAATTGGTTGCCAGAGATCATGACAATTATCTGTTGGTTAGAAAAATACCTCACTGAATTATTGAGGTATCATAAGCTCTCGCTTAACCATAAATAGGTATTAAATTTTGGGGTTTATGTTTCACTTTATTCCGATTTAGAATGAATGACAGATTTGTGGCATACTTGGAAGAAAACTCATGAGATGAAAATAACTTGGTCCTTTCTCCACTGAGTTCGACCATGGAGTATTTCACGAAGCAAAGCTGAGTGAATTATGTCGCGGTGAAACAAGGTGGAATACGGACCCAGTTATTTTCATAGAGTGGGTTTCCAATTTCATCTCACCCCATATGTACATGGACATAGACAGAAACATTGTTAATCAACAAAAGTAAATCTCAAACAATTAACCATTGAATACTGGGTACACTACCTTCACGGCGGTGGAGTATGAGTTCCTAACGTTAGGCCTATGATGAAAAATATCGGGGTGAGGTAATGCCCTGTTCTAACAGAAATTACCCTGGTTTCAAACCCCTACAGAGTCGGTCTAAACAAGCATTCTGCTTCGAACCCATGTATTTACAGGTAATTTTCTCTCAAATGGTTTCTCACGTCACATTTCAGCAGTCACTCCAGCTGTGCAGACGTCCCAAACCATCAAACCCATATATACAATTAAGACCTCTATAAAGTAAATCCTGCCCACTGATTTATATCGGAAAGTGGATATTAACAACTTCGTAAAACAGTCAATAACTACAAAGTATTAGAAAAATGGCTACTCATGAAGTAACCATATACAAATTTGTCTTACACTGCTACCAGACAATGTGCACTTACTTCATAACTGTGTATTTAGAGGTAGTTTTTTCAGTCAGACCAGTTATCAGTGCCTTGCATGTTGAAATAGAACAGTTGTTCACCCTTCAATGGCGGTGGGGGATTAATACTCATGCTAGTACCCTGGACATCCGCTAGGGGGCTCAGCAGAATGAGACCGCAGGGAGAGCGTACTGCATGGTTCGTTCAGATTCTGTTCACTCTTTCAGCACGTGTGCCGGCCACAAACTGTCTATATGTATCGTGAAATCTCACCATGGAGTTTTATATAGAACTGGGTCGAGAATCGTATAAAAAGAAAATACTCTCCTCATTTGGATACGCCGCAATCGCCATTGAGGTAACGCCGAGGGACGATAACGGCACATCCTAACGAAGGGTAGGATTGTCTATTGTATGATTCTAGTGTGGTTTTGGATTTATCTTCCCCCTTTCAAGGACATTAGAATACCATCATAATAACAGAATAATTCAAGTTTACTTCGCAAATCCAGTTAGGAACGTATAATCGTCATGTTGATATCTTTAGTACTTTCTCACATCCTGGCCGCTGATTGGCCAGTCACTTGGAACTTCATCTCCAATCACTACGCCACAACCATGGCATAGTATTGTCCCTTTACGTGGGTAATCGTTGTATATATTTTTTCAATGTTATTCCTATGGCTACACTTGCACCAGGGGTGAGATAAAAAACCCTCCCTCTTCCCCCAGAACCCCACCCCACACCTTTCAGGTTCCCCGCAATCATCTTATAGGAACATGTCGGTTCAAAGTGTGCGTGGGATTTCTTTTCACGACCACAGAACTGTCCTAATAGCCCTATTTACGTCAACGTTAGCGGCCTATGATTGCCGCTAAAGGTCATGCTCACACTCGGCCCTGTACCTCAAACTGTCCCCGCCGTTGTGACACCCGCGCCTGCCCTGCCGTCAGAACTCAGGACCTGTGACCCCCGGACCCCCACCATATCACGGTGACTCTGTAGTTACGGGGCCACATGATCGTCTTGGATTTCGCGGAGAAATGGGTAAATTTTCAGGGTATTCAAGGATCATGAGATACAGAAACTGGGTACATTTTTGGAGGAAGGGATCCGCGATATTGTAAAATTAGGATCGTCCTTTTTTGGGTGTGCAGTAGTCCATGTTTGTTACTAATGGTAAGCAGATGATATATATTAGCCTGACATGACCATTGTATCCTTTGCGATGTAGCGCAAAATACAAAGAGAGCCCCTATTAGTATACCCGTTAAATGGCAATCCCTGGGTTTAATTTATTAGAGAAGATGGGTAATAAATGCAACAAACGATGGTTTTGTGGACAGGCGGCTCTGTAAATCACTCGAGGTTGACGTCACAATACACTCGCTAACGCTTGTGTATTACTACGCATCAACCACTCTTGGTCGACAACTGCCCGTTCACAAAACCATCGGTTATTTTCAATATAATAATAAAGTGAAGATAAACATTTGATTTAATTTAAAATGATGTATTGCAACCAAGATGACAATGGTGGTATGGTATATGGTATCAGCGGTGAACACGACGTTTCGTACTAATTTATAGTACTTCATCAGGTGATCTGTTCTAGAAAGTATTTTCAATATACTTTCTAGAACTTTCATAAGTTTTCCTATTTTTTCTATGAGTGGGAGCCTCGGCGATATGTGAGTGTGAAGGATGGGTGTGAGAGTTTGCGGAGTGGGTGTGTGAGTGAGAGGAGTGGGTGTGTTTGCCTTTGGTCTTTGACAAAGGGCGTCACCACCCGTCTATTTGTAGGTCTTGGATCTTCAGGAGGGAGGTTCTAGGTTAAGGGCTCTTCAGATGGTTTGACTGAAAGGGGTTAGGATCCTCCCTGTGAGGAGTTAACTTTGTGTGTACACCTCATGTTACCTTACCCAACACCGTAGGTTAATGTCGTTAATGTATGAACAGACACCCTGAATGTCATCTCTATAATCTTATGAATAAACAATATACCATGAGTTTGAATACATCGCAATCATCATCGAAGTGAAGCCAAGTGACGATCAAGGCGCATCCAAATGAATGGAGTATTGTTTATTTTATGATTCAAGTGTAGCTCTTGATTTATCTCACCCCTTTCACGCACATTAGAATAGCATCACAATATCAGAATTATCCAAATTACTTCACAATTCCAGTTCGGAAGTTTAGATCTCCATGTTGATGTCTTGTCTCCTCTCTGAAATCCTGGCCGCCGATTGGTCAATCACATATGACATCATCTCACCATCACTCCACGAACCACAACCTTGACGTAGTATTGCCAGTTTACCGGCGTGATTGTGGAGTGTTTCATTTAAATGTTATTCCTATGGCTAAACCTGTACCAGGGGTGAGATAAATAAAATAAAAGCTTCTTGGCAGATCGGAGAAAATGATGTCACCTCTCAGGATGTATTACTCTTGGGGAAAGGACTCGTAAATGGCTGTTCTCACATAGCATTAGTTGAGCACTAACAACTTTAATGTCAGATTCTTGTCCTGCAGAACAGCGTGACTGTTTATTGCCCTTTTAAGGCCCTGGATTCCCTTTGATAACCACCAGATCGCGTCTTTAGCTTCCAACGTGGTGATTTAATTACGAACTTATGAGATTGAAATGTCCAACAAGGATGGAATGTGAACAGCCACTAACTACAGTTTACATCGTGCTTGCTATCGGGGATACGGTGGGATTAACTTAAAGCTATCCCATTGCACTCCCTTGATGTAACCAACCTCCTACATATCTTGAGAAATGCCATATTCTAAAGGTAATCATCAAAAATGGCCTTTCTCTTAAGGGGAGGCGGCTACTCTATATCATCATTGTTGAAAGAAGTTTGGTAAAACATTTTTTTCTTTGCTTGGATGACAGTTTGCAAGCTTGAAAACCTGCAATTCACAGAAAATTCCGATAGGGAGGTGATCATTATCCATTCTAGCAGGCACTAACTCGCCGTCTGTTTCAGATTAATTACTTATCAACTTTTAATCAAGGATCATTGAACATCTCACAGACTTTGTGTTCATTTTCTGCCTTCAGTAGCAAAGAGAGGGCATGTCTTCCACCTTGCTGATTGGATTCAAGAATCGTGACTCATGATGCACTGATCACGTGATAGAAATGCATTCTTCTCATTGGCTCCTCACAGTATACTGATTTTATCCTACCCCTTACATAAATCTCCATAGACTCAAGATGGTGTGACTGTATGCCACGATTATGCCATAAAATATGAATATGCCACGGATGACAAATGAGGTTAAAAATATATAACAGGTTATAACACAATCTGAACGTCCCTCAATTTCATGTAATTATTTACATGGCATTTGTTGTCTTCCGCTAAAGATATCACTCAACTCTGCTTCGTGATACCATTCCATGAAGACAACTCATTCTATATAAAACATCATATGATATTTTATGAGTCTTTTTTGTTAATTGTCTTGATATTATCTCATGTATACCTACCATCAGTGAGAAATGTGACATATTGATGAGCTCCAACTTTTTTGTAATGGAGGAACTAAGTACAGCAGTGAAGGAACAGATATTTCTGTAATCGGGTTCTATGCAATGTCTCCAGTGACAGGAAAAACTAGAAGATGGGGCTTTTGGATATTTTTTCATTACTTCCAGCATCATAATAGGGATAATCAATTTAATAGATTTCCAGATATTCGTAATCTTTTCCCATATTTTTTAGTAGAAAAGCAGAAACGAGTGGCTCACCTAATGCACCTTTATTGACCGTTTCCCCAGTTCTGAAAAAAATAAATTATTGATTCACCTCGTAATTTGAATCATTTCGCTCCAATTTGTCAGAAGGGGATTTGAATAAAGAATTTTACTTATTCACGAGGAGGTCACGTGGGGAGAAGGGAACGCTGGCGTGTTGTATTTGCGCATGTCTGAGAGCCTCCAGGGCGTTGGGGCGACCTGACAATGCCAAATACATGTCAGGGGGTCATTCTGGTGCAAGGTGAGCTGAGGTATTCCTCATTAAGGTGTTGTGAGAGTTTGGGATTTTACCATCAGAGCAATCACCAGCCTCTCTTCACAGCTGGACCAGGTGGGTGCTGGCATATATTTTTTTATATACGAGCTTTACTTTTCTTTAATCATCAGTTTGGATGGAATTCACAGGTGGAGAATCCAATGATGAATAATCAAATATCCATGCATGGCTATATGTGTGTTATCCACTGGAGAACAATATGAAAGCTAATTCAAGTGCGCAATCCATCTTTGAACAGTTAGACTTACCCAAAATCCAATAAGCAAGAGTTGTCACAATATTTACTATTTTTCTTCCTCTAATAAGCCATATAGAATGGTATAAATAAGTTTGCCCTGACTATGGTTAAAGGGCTTACACCAGCTACATAGAATAGTGCTTATAATGAATATTTAATGAATATTGCCCCTTTTATTTCGTTAAATCTAAAAGGAATCTTGAGTTGAAACATTGGTGAATACAGCACAGCGATAGGGTTATACATACCACTTTTTAGAGGCAAAATATAGTGGAACATGCAATCGGATACTATAGCTATTTAAACCAGAGATCTGTACATTGTTTGGATAAGCAGTCTTATGCATCACATTTCGTCCTAACTCACTAATCTCGCATGTTTTCTTATTACGAGTTTATAATAGGAGGACCTGTATTTATCCGACCCCTTATATAAATCCCCATAGACGTTCTAGTCACGAAAATGTCAAACTTACTAGATTTATTGCAATTAGAATACAGGACGAGATATTGATGGCCAAAACCATTAGGGTTCCCCGACATGCAATGATATGTGCAGCAATGTGAAATCCCTGCCTCATTAATCTACTGAGGTATATTCCTTCTCCATGTGAGTGCACAGTTAGAACGGTGTGTAATCATCATCATTCAGCAAGAAAAACTAATAATCATCTGTAATAATCACTCATGTAGTACGAGGAAATGGACTTGTTTTACCTGTTAGGACGTGTTCCCAATTATTTCTGCATTATATACTTGTACTCTACATAATTGATTGTAGGTTTACATGCGATTGATTGCTTCCGTGTTTTATATAGTAGACGTAGCGATTCACCCCCACTCTCCCAGCTGATCTTTCGTTCCGCTTGGCTTGCAAGTGGGATGAAGTATCTGTTGGGAGACTGCAACTCCTCGTGAGCACGTGTCGTGAGGCACCTAACGGATGACCACATATATATATATCCTGTACAGCCATGCTGGAAATTTGTTTTTTTCTAGTTAAGAAAACAAACAGAAAACCCTATCCATAACCCAGACCCTATCCTTCACCCAAAGCCTATCTCTAATACTAACCCAAACCATATCCCTAACCCTAACCCAAACCATATCCCTAACGCTAATCCTACCCCTATCCCTATCACTCAGCCTTACTCTAATGCTAACCCTAATGCCAACCCTATCCCTAAGCCTAAGCTTATCTCTAACCCTAACCCAAACCATATCCCTAAGCCTAAGCTTGTTCCTAACCCTAACCCTATCTCTAAGCCTAACCTAAACCCTATCCCTAACCCTAACCCTTACCCTAATCCCAATCCTATCCCCAGCCCTATTCCTAACCCTTACCCCAATGCTAACCCTATCCCTTAGCCTTATCCCTATACCTAAACCTAACTTTACTTATTTTCCACATCCACTGGTTTATTCAGTTATCATCTAAAATACCGGATGACTTCGCGGGGCGATTTCTCCAGTTGCCATTTTAAAGCATCCGTAAGACAGCACTTCCATGCAGTGTTGTAGATATCGGATGACTTTAAAGGTGAGTTAATCTTCGGATTAGAGAGTCGTGTGGGACGGTGTCGATGACGACAGGCAGGTGGCGCTCTCTCTAGTAATCCGCTTGACGACCCCTTCCCACCAGGGGGCGGTCGAGCATTACCAGGGGGCAGGGGGCGTATCCCCCATCTGATGTGCCTTTTAGATGATGCTACCGGGGTAAAATAGGGTAAAAATACTCTAGTTTACCTCATCCTGGTATTTTTCCCCCTAAAGCCCAATACACATCTACCGATTTCGAAACATTAATGTTCCTTTGTCACCAACAAAGGAATGGTAATTTGTCTCAGGAGAGGCATCCTAATGGATTCAGCCCTAGTCGATAGATGTAGGACAGCTAGGGAAGATCAGCCAACGATTAGTGAACCCCTCCTTGAGATGTTCTTTTGTCACCGATGATTTGTTGTTTGATATTCTTATTTGCTCACCAAAGTTTATCAACATGTTGATAAATTGAGCCGGTGACAATGGAAGGTTGGTAAATAGCCTTTGATTTGGTGGCCGACATGGGCTGAGGGGTTATCTACATAATATGATAATTTGCTTGCGACAAGTTCACCGACTCCTAAACGATTTGGGAACTAATCATTCAACCCTGAATTGAGAGGTGTGTATTGGTATATAGACTTAACATTGGGAACTTGTATCCAACACCCATGGAGTATTTAGAAAAAATACTCAAAGGGGGATTATGTAACAAAGGTTAGCCCATTAGTCAATGTGAAGGGTGAGATGAATTCAGAAACCTATTCAAGTTTACTGTCAGAGCTTTATCCCATCTTGTTTCAATCGCTACATAATTCACGAGACTTCGCCTTGTGAATTACTAGATGGGATATGAGCTCTGATCCTAAACTTTCATAGGTTTCCCCTGTAATTTCTGTCTTGATAACTGATGGGGGAAGAGTCCCCTGGTTATAGTTGTGGTTAGACCTCCCGCGTTTTATGAGACCTCCCCATCCTGCATCCTGTATCTGTGGTAGGGGTCTGCGGTCTGTGTGGTTGGAGTTTTTGAACGATTGGATCTCTGTAAACCACTAGAAAAACGTGGACCTGTGTGTGGGCGTCAGTGATTGGTCCCTGTATCACAATCAGTAGACCATGTCCGTCAAATCCGCACCCACCCACGGTTGAGTGAAAGACACACTTTACGACTGTGTGTCTTAAGATTGACTCCCCATATCGTTAGCTAGTCTTAGCGAATCTCAGTCGAATTTGCACAGGGCATCGACGATCACAGCGGGGGTACCAGAAAGGGGAGGGTAGAGGTTCGCCCTAAAGGCCCATTCCCACTAGGCGATTTCTGCCCCTGAGACTACTGCCGGGCATAATCGCCGGGAAACGCTAATCGCACAGCGGGTGGGAGGGCATAGTCACCGACTATTCCCTGATATATTTCAAACATGTTTGAAATTGAATCGCAAGAGACTGGTGCCCTTTTTAGAGAGAATCCAGTCGCCGACTCAAGCCCGAACAACGGGGAGTAGGGCAATAGTCTCCGACGATTTTGCTATTTTGCATTCCCACTAGGCGACTCGGCAAATTCCTAGAAATTTTGGCCAATAGTCGCCGACGGGTGCCCTTTGGATGCCCCAAAATCGCACAGTGGGAACCGGGCTTAAGCAATTTTGTCCACACTGTGCGGTAGTATAACGATTTTCTACCCCACCGACTATGTTACGATTTCAATCTTTGGTCAACTCAGGGTCACTAATCGGTGAGTGACTGCATATCACCACTTAACTGTGTGTGGCAGGGTCATTTCTCCTCGCACAGCGACTAATTATGGGCCAATATCGGTATCGGAGGTGTCGCCGACAAAGGGAAGGAACATGTTCCATTTTTAATCGGGCTGATATCGGAACATCCGACTGCAATTTGTCGGCGACAAAGGTACACTTTCTAATCTTGGGCGAATTGCTGGAGGTGGGTGCCACACTGGTCGACACCGTTACGATGCCTCGCCTGAGACAAAGTACTGTTCCTTTGTCGCCGAGAAAGGAACATTCATGTTCCGAAATCGTACAGTGTGTAATGGCCTTTATACCTGTTTCCCACCAGATACTTCCTCTCCATCTTCCGACCCCAGTCCTAAGCTACCATTATCCCCGGACACAGATCTATGAACGGATTAATTCGGTCACAAATCACCCACCTCGAGGCACACGTGTACGGGACCTGTCTTTGATGTGGGCTTAATCCATCTTCCCGCGCCCACATGCGTCGTCCCGCCGCGCATGCGTACTGCAAGCGCCAGGCGTACCTCAGCAGACGACATTTTTTTTTATCCATCTAATGATAAAGCAAACAACCACGTCCAATATGAATGACAAAAACACGACATTCAGTGCGTCAACCGGAAGAACTGCATTGTCAAATTGTCGTCTGCACTGAGATCTGAACACGGGCTGCTGGTTCCCGACGCTAGCAGTTGTTGGGCATAGATGAGAGGCCGGAGACCGTTGCGTGGCGGGAATCAGGTGAGATAGGGAAGAATAAGGAGGAGAAAGAGGCGGAGGCTGCCAAACATCATTAATGCCGACCTGGTTATGTCAGCCACGACGGCAGAAGACGACACGCAATAGTTACCCGCCGTGCACCGCGCACAATAGGCCGGCGACAGAACGAGGTCACAGAGACGCAATCACACTACAGCCCAGGAAGGCATATATGGGACTATGGTGGGATCCGGATTCAAATAGAGTTTCCCTAAAACATCTTATAGATTGACTTGTGCTGCATATCTAATTAGTTTCAGTAAGCACTTGCTTGTAGATAATAACTAAAGGAAAACATTCTCTGAAATCACAATATAAAAATATTGCAACAATTCCTAGCCTTTATTCTCCAGTTTCTGCCTACCATGACTGTGCTTTGACGTTTGGTAGATATCACAAAAAGGGGCTTTTTGCTACTTTTCTATATTGATAACAAAACAGTCCATTGTGACTTCTACTGTAGTCATATTCTGGAAGCCAAACATTTTGCCTAACTTTGAACATGATTTATGAGAAAATACATAAAATATTAAAACAGATAAACCATCCAATACATTCAAATTATATATGACAATAAAGCCCATTATCTCTGGTTTAATATGGTAACTTTTGCAAATCTGTATCTTTTATACAGCCTTATAAGTATGAGAATGTTTGTATATCAAGTAAAAAATGACTAGTTTTCAGTCCCCAATATGGTTGCGCGGCCTATAGTCGGCGAGGCTGCCGGCAGGTGGGGCTCCTGGTCGTGCACGGTGCCGCGTGACGTAGCGCGGCGCAGGCGCAGAAGGTGACATGGGTTTGGCAGACAGTGAGCGTTCAGGCTCAGTGTCACGTGCCAGTTCCTACAGGTGAGAAGGGGGCAGGCTCTGCCTCCTGCTCCTACTCGCACCAGACTCACCTGAGACCCGGGAGGGCTTTGACACACCTGAGAGCCCGCAGACAGCCCCGCACGGGTGGTGGCTGTGTTTACTTCGCCGACGTCTACCTTTTGGGCACCTTTACCTGGGAGGACTTTAATAACTGCAATACTCGCGAGAAGTTCATCGGTCACAATACCCGTTAGGAGCTAGCTGCAATACATGTAGGATTTAAAAAAAACCTGCAATACTCTTTGTGAGGAGTTTAATAACTGCACCATTTGCCAGGAGTTTTGAAAACTGTGATCCTTTTTTGGAGTCTGATAACCACCCGTGAGGAAGTTGATGATACAATATCAGCAAGGAGGCACATTGCTATAACCCAGCCGTCCTTCAACCACCCCTCACGCCCGCGGATCTGTGTGGATTTTACTCGTCGTCGTCAGTCTCACCTCCAGGGCGTACAGGAGACACGTCGCCGTCGTCATGGGGACGGAGCTGGAGGACGGGGGCGCGCACGACCCCCTGGACCCGGACCAGGAGGCACCAGCCCCCTCTAGCGGGGACTTGGAGAACCAGGGGTCGGTGCCCGGGGCCGGGGTCGGGGAGAGAAGGACGGTGCGCCGGATGAAGCAGGTAAAATAGCCCCTTGTTTACAACCCCTGACATACCCCCTGTATAGGGCAAAGAGTGATTGCTAGTTCCAACATCATCATTTGTAAGATAGCGACACTGTAGTTGGGTGACAACCACTACTTTCTGCTGTCATAATCTAAAGATAATCGCGAGACGAGGCTAAAACTCTTCTATGGCAAGCAAACAAAGATATGTTTAAGAAAAATCTATTGATAACTGGACCCACCTCAAATACACCCTTTATATGCCATCCTTCAGACTTCAGTACGCATCAGGGGATCTATTCAATTGCATTTGTTTTCATATATAGTGTATATTTTATTCAATAAATCTTATTTTGTATGGAACCTTCTATTTCTCTCCTGAATACAAAAATGTGCATAAAACGCCACAACTCCAAGCCAGTCATATTTGCAAAAGCCTTTTATTCGATGTAAAATGATCACGAGGTAGGCATCAAATCTCTAGACTCGTCGTTCATGATAATAAAAATATACATAGGAATAGATATTTCCGGTACTTCTCTCTGAAATGATACCAACGAAAACAAAAATGTAAAAGAAAATAGAGTAATCTCTATTATTTTAGCACATACATATTTCACTAAACCAGGGCAGTTCCTCATGATCAGTTCAGATGAGTACTGCTAGAGGTTTGTTCAGTTCTGTTACAGAAGTGATATTATACCAGGATTTTTAAGTCTAGAGATGTTGCAACGAAGGTACGTAATGCAACCTGACAATAGGGCACATGGCGTTTGCATTTGGAAAAAAACTAACAAACAAAAAGCATGATGATTACTTAAATCTGAAGGACACATCCGCTGCATTAAATGTGAAGATTTATCCTTAGTGATCTTAAATCTGATAGTTCACAGAGTGACAGGTCATAAGTGGGAGTCTGGGGACCTACATGTCATGCCTTATTCACACTGTGCGGCTGGAGATATCTAGGTTCGCACAGTCGTAGCCTTGAGGTACCTGCGAGCGCCTGGCGTCCCAAAGTGCACAGTGTGAACTGCGCGGTGATGAATTTGCTTTTACATTATGATCACGGCGGTTTGGGGACGTTCAAGTGTTACGTTTTGTGCACGGTTCCCTGTGCGGCTGGCTGCGGTTGGTTACGTCCCTCACATTTTGTTCATGATTCCCTGTACAGCCGTCTATATTCGCTCATGGTCAGTTACGACGTGTGCCAGTCGCCACATCACACTATGATTGTCATCAACTCCATTGCCATCTGCGGCCACGATGGCTGAATTTTTTATGGTTTGTAATTCTTCCCCGGCGGGTCACGGTGACCACGGTATGTCACCGTATGTCACGTTTGTCCATCCCGTTCCACTGAGTCGTGTCACGTCCCTCACTTTAATGTCCACGGTCCCCCCCCCCCCCCCCACGGAGCCCCGAAACGTGGCTGCCGTGGCCCAGTGTAAACCTAGCATAAATGCGACCATAAAAACAACAAAAACAAACAGACTGTAATCCTACACGATATAATGTTAGACTCTGCGGACAGGACATTGTCATGGGACACGGAGATGACGTGACATGGGGACACGGGTGGTGCATGGTTACCTGTGATTATTGTCGTTATTACACCACATACCAGAGACAGGCGAGGGGAGGTGACGGGGTCGCGGCTCTATCCACTAACGTTGATCTCAGGGGTCATGTCACCGGAAGTAGAGGTGTCAGGAAATTAGGGGAAAACGGGGCAGACTGATGACGATCTTGATCGTTCTGATCGTCAACTCTTTTGTATACCTTGCCTGCTTCTCCCACTCTCCTTCTTCGCTTCACAGCTATCTCTATATGCGGGTCATTTTCCCATCATGAATCCCTTCATACTTTCACATACCCATCTATTCTTTAAATCTTTTTTTATTTAGCACTCTATTTTATTTAGTCCTCTTTGGTACAGTTTTTCCAGTTGTTGTTGGTCTCTTTTTTTTATATAAAACTTTCAAAAGCAAACGAACAATATTCAAAGAGGGGAATGATATTATATAGAAAAATTAGCTTCGCCGCATCTTTGTCTCTGTCTGCACCAAATGCACCATATTCTCTTTTTGTAAGGTCAGCTTTGTGTCCCCAATCTCCCATGAATGTATAATTCATCATCATCTCCCTGTATCTTCAGTCATTACCTAGTACATGTGAACGGTCACTGTTTTTTTGCGTAGACGTGATTATGTTTATTGCTGTATTTGTGTAACACAGTTACTTTGGTGATTATTTTGATAATTATCTCACCATAAACATTTCCTCTGAAATAGAAGTAATTAAGTTGTCTGGAAACTCCCAGTCTGTTCTAAATCTCAGCTGTGGGCAACAATAAAAACAAAAATGATAACAATTACATGATATGTATTTGTACCTAATACTGTCCATACCAGACCCCTTTACATGTTTAATTTATCGTAGAGGCCGGTTTGTGTCGTAGTGTGTCGGGAGCACATTCTGTACTGTGTATAAGCTATGCAACCCTCCCCCCCCCCCCATCACACACACACCCATCTTTATAAACCACTTATAACATCAAATATACGACACTTTCTACTCTATTTCATAGAGGTATGCATCACTACTAGTCTATTGAGCATATTCAGGAACAGATATGATAATAGTTTTTAATAATAATATACTTTTAAAACTATATTAAGGGTTTGAGATGCATGGTTACTGAAATTCGTTCGGGTTTCTAGTACTGTTGATAAAAGACACCAATTTACTAAGGTTTTTCTTTTTTAAATTGAAGAAAAACATATTTCTCAGTATAATTCCTATTTAGTTTAAGTCCTCCAAGTGAGCCGTTCGTGTCGGAGTGTGTTGGTACCGTGGCAACCTTTCTTTTCCCGCCAAACCTTTACGACACACTCCGACAAGGCTTTACGACACACTCCGACATACTCCGACACACTCCGACACACTCCGACAGAGCCCTTCCGACAGGGATATTATTTGTCGTAGTATGTCATAAGCGTTGTCAGAGTGTGTCGGAAGCAGTGGGTACCCCCCTTTATGGTATCCATGGCATACAAAGTACCAATTTAGAATGCATGGGGACTCAGTAAACCACTACTCATTGTTTAAAAACTGTCAGATACCATAACCGTGATATGCAGATTTTGAATCCGTGGCCTCGAAGCTACGGGAAAATAGTTCCTCTGTACTATATAGCAAAAAATAGTCCCTTTTCATATACCCAAATTGTGGCAATTCCCGGGTTTAATTTGTTGGAGACGATGGATGATAAATACAACAAACGATGGTTTTGTGGACAGGCGGCTGTGTAAACCACTCGACGCGCCGACATCGTAATACACTCGTTGATGCTCGGGTATTACTACGCGTCAACTGTCCGACTATTTCATCAGACCGACCTCATTCAAGTTGATGCAGGCACTCTATAGACCCGATTTCATGACCCCCTAATATATTTTTCAGAACTTTTATTTCACTGCCGTAACATTGTTGCCAATGATCTGCGACAGTATCTTCTGCGCGTATACATGTTCGTTCTACAGATGGTATAAATATAAAGCAGTTATGCTTGAGAACATGTACAACAGATGCTTGGAATACCAAATAACAGCAATGAAATCAGGATGGATATCAGATCTGCTTTGATCTGATTTTCCATACCCTATCCCTTTCCCAGTTACTCTTAAACCAGAGTATACATCGGTCAAACCTACGTATACGTAATCAGTCATTACCAGCTTGTAAGAAATGGTCAACCCTGCCCTGTTGCATTTTCTCGATGATTTTAATCGGATCGCCTGATTAGTGTCGTTATCTACTCTCCTCTATAGTATGGACCAAGAGAAGAAGGAGACAATGATAGAATTCAAAACCGTTTCCCGATATCGTAATTAGATCAACTGCCATCATGGCTGCCGACACATCAAAGGCAGTTCACCGGACAAAGATATCACCCATCAACAGTGATGCAACTGATTTATTCATTCATCGGATCAGTATGAATCCGGGACAAAATTGTCAATATCTTGAGGGCTTTAAATATCCCATCTCACTAAGTATGTGAGCCCTCAAGACCCCCCTGCAACATCGTATCAAAATATCCCCACTCAAACTCCACACACCCACGCTGCTTAATCTCTCGACACCTGGTAGCCTATCTGGATAACCACTCCCCTCTATACACCTACACCCCTAACCCCCGATCTGTATCTCCCCTCTCTATTCACAGCACCTGCTGTAGTAATCAACCCCCGTCACCCCATTCACGCGCAGACGTTGGGGGTTTTGTAACTACCCCTCACACGCCTCTACCCCAACCCCTCCCTACTCCACAACTCACCTGGACCACCCTGGTAGAGCCACGAGGTCCTGGCGTCTTCAGTGTCCACCTCGGAGCAACAGTCCCCACCACCAACTAATGTGGCGTTTCCACCTGCCGACTAAAACCCAACAGATTATGTGCAACCTGTACAAAAGTTGGTCGGTTGGTCCTCCTTGATAATGTGTATTCCAAAAAGCCACTAGTTGTTTGTCTGATACTCTGAGTTATCTTGAAAGGAAGAATATTGTTTGCACTGGTAGTCAAACCACGCCTTGTCTCCGTATCCTCCTTGAGAATGTGTCTGTGCTAACAATCGTTAACCCCAAAGCACGCATTCCGTTTCCACCTGATGACCGATTATATGTGCCACTTGAGGCCACCACCTAAGGATTTCCTCACAGAAAAGCTGAGTGTACCTGGAAACTAGAGTAGAAACAATTCATTTACTGCACCCTCATTTAGGGTAACTAAAAAAAATCTAAAAAAATCTCTGCCGTTTTCGTCGGCCAATGGAAACGAGATATCAATAGCAGTGGGTGGCGGGGTTCTCAGCCCCACACTCCCGGCCAGCAGACCAGCCACTCGCCCCTCTCACACCAAGGACGTCCTTTGTGGGAGGGAAACGGAATCCTCGCGACTAAAAAGGTGAACACCAGGGTAGGATAGGGTCCTTGTGGGAGGGGGTAGGAGGAGGTACTTGGGACAGGCAAGGGGGTGGGATTCTGAAGTAGATGGTTGGGGAGCTGGGAGGGGGAAGGAGGGCAGATGGGGAGGATCTAAATGCAAATGTGGGAGTATATATATGTATGTGTGTGATGGGGCTGGGGTGCACAGATAGCTTCATTATGATACTAAGCCAGCTACCTTGAAGGATACCAGGGCTGTGGTGGGGGTGCTGATGGGTCCTTTGAGGTATGCACCTATTTGTAAGCACATTAGAAGATAGACGGGGTGGCCCATTGGTATGGCTCTTTAATAGGTACTGCCAATTGAACCCTTTAACCCCTTGTACACCTCTACTGGTACGGACGTTGAAACGACCCATACGGACCCTCCTCCGTGGGGATACTTAAGCTTAGAAGATATTGTCATCAATGATTATCACCGATCTGATCGGTACTGACCATTTTGTCGGATCGGCCTCAAGGTCGGTGTAGGCAGTAACTTTATGACTCCAGATGACAATAGTTCATTTGCCTGCTTGTAGGAGGTGCTGACCCTCTCTAATTTGAGTCGTATCGGTGGACACACTTTATCCAGGCCGATTGTACTAATAGTCCAGTCAAAATAAGGTTTGACCAGCCACAAAAAGGCAATAGATTTAATTACAGTAAAATTGACCTCAGTCTAATACCTTGTATATTGCTAGAATGAAATAAGAAAATAATCCAAGTGGTGGAAGTAAGTCAAATTAGCATAAATCCAATATGGCCATCCAAAACATGTGAAATTCCATAATTCTGGATAAATTTCAATTTTTACCCTCGCATAAGGATACTACGCATCACCTCCTTGGAGCTACGACTGCTTGTATCTGAAACCAGTCACTATTGTGTATACCGAATTGATGGGAACACAAAGGCAAGAATAGATGTGGAAACATCCTCCTGATATCTCAACCAGATAAAAATGTCCATTTATTTCTATGGATAATCTAGTATCAGTAATCTCCAAGAGGCCCATATGCAACAAATCAAAGTTGGGTGATCGGATCAGGGTATTATCCATCGACAATTATGCATCCAATTTGTTCAGACCCTCATATATCGGTATAGATCGGGGCGAATTAGTTCACGTCCGAGAGCCTTGGCTGGGGTTGTGGATGGGATTGTGTGTTTGGACACCCACATTGACCACTGGACAACTCCTTTGGGATTTGCGCACTCACGTGAAAACAACCTGAAAATGGCCTCAATGATCCGCGGACGTACTGTGGTGGGATTAGACATGGCTGAGAGGTTACAGCAGGCAGGGGCAGCTGGTGGCAATGCCCACGCAATATCTGCAGGTTCACAGGTGCAGGAGGATGGATTGAATTCCCTGAATCCGGTTCATCCGCATTGCTATTTTAATCTCAGCCTCAGGCATGTCCTAATAAAGTTCTTTAAGGAGTCATATGTTGTGAGACTAGTTCCCAACCCCAACCTAAAAATTATATTGTGTGTGTCTCTCTCTCTTACAGTCAGTTCAATATGTTTGGTTTTCAATCACATTTGTTCGACATGATGTTTTCTTTAGTGCAACATATCCATGTTTACCAGTCACTAAATCATAACTGCCAACAAGAAAAGTAGGGCAAGCATCAGGCCTGATAAGCCTGTTTTGTAGTACTTCTCCCCGTGACGATTTCGATGTACCTGTGCCATCTCTAGATGTAAACATAGCAATTTCTAATATGTGCCTGATAAACACAATATTTGAGAGGTACAATAAACTAATACAAAAAAGGAGAAATGTCTCACTGGCTTGAGACGAGCCTTAAACACTCGGCTGACAACTGCTCCGCTTCGCTGGGCCAGGAATGTATTTTATCGAAAGCTAGCAGGTGCAATATTGGGATCTAGTTGTTGTACACGAAATCCCTACAGATTTAGGGACTCTCGTTACATCATTGGCTACAGGTCAAACCAGGGGCCGGTTTCAAAACATCAGAGATAAAAGGAGTAGCGTCGTTTGAAATAGATTGGCCTCTGATTTGTTTTCATGCATCAAGAAAAAGTCCGTCCCGTCCATTTCAAACCATAGTTATAGTAAAGGAAGTGTCCATCTGTAGCAATGTGTCTTAGAAACACAGTCATTGTGAACAGTGATATCACTCTTACTCGGTAGATGCATTCAACACGGTGTTTGATTATTAAAGGGTATTATGAGCCCTCTGGTATTTATCCCCATAGATATTCAAATTCTCGTTTCAATCGCTAATTACTTCACGGGGCTTCGCCTTGTGAATTACTATGAGAAAACGTGGTTACTGAGCCCGTACAGGTGGACGTTCGAGGTCATTTGATGAAAAAATACGTATTTTTCCAGGCGATCGGACTTGTTGTCATCGATTAATGTCATATGTTTCAGCTATTTAAACGGTATTAGGTGAAACCTACACATTATTTACCTCGATATTTGGACAGTACGCATTCCCAATTGTTACGGGTAGGTCTTAGAAAGTCTCTCAAGTTATGAATGGGAGAGAATTACCATTTTGTTTGTTTGTTTTTGACACGGACACTGCTCTCGCGCTATCGCGATATTTTACATTAGCGGGCCGTAGTGTCTGTAGCAGCAGGACATACGTTTGCAATGCTTAAGCCTATGGGAATCCATACGTCCTACTACTCGGCGGGCCCGAACGTTATTTATACAATATGCCTAGCAGCGGTTAGTAACCCATAGACGTTCGCCTATAGGTGTATAGTAATACACTATTCAAACTCGATGGGATACGAGCTCTAACCGTGAATTTTCATAGGTTTGTTCTATACTTGCATTTACTAAGATCCAGCGTTCACCTGCTACGATAGCAATTCAAGACCTCTGGATGCACAACAATGCATAATGTCAAAAATAATTGACAGTCAGTTACATTTTTATAGGCAAACGTCTCGACCAGGTGTGCATCGTAATCTATTTTTAGGAATACCACCCGTTTCAACCCATGTCGTATTTATGGTCGTGCAATACGTACGTGGTGTACGGGGTATGTAAGTGGCGTACAGGGTATGAACGGCAGCGAAACCCCCAAAAATATCCAATTGGTAAAATTGACGATGAAATGGACCTATGCCCATGGCATCAGTTCATTTTGTCGTCAATTTTACCGCATATTTATCAACCCTGTATCCGTATATTATTTTATAACTAAAAGACCTTCAAGGTGTTTATCAGTCGTCCATCTCTGTACAGGTGGGACCCACCTGTGCACGTTTACCTGAACACCTGAGCTCAGGTGTGTGGTGCCTCTGTCAGCTCTCTGTATGCCTAGCGGGAGGGGGGGGGGGGTAGGGGGTTAAAGTAGGGCAATACCTGACATGGAAGCTGTACACACACGGCTTTTTAAAAAGGTCAACTTTTCACCTCATCCTGTCACGTGATGAGAGTTTCCCGGCATTCCCACCAGGGGGAGGGTTGATAGGAGTATGGCAGCACCTGGCTCACTGCCCTGCTCGACCCCCTCCTCCACACCCCTCCCTGCCTCCTCAAAGACTTCGTGTCCGCTTCCAATTCCACTTTGCTATTCATTTTATTCCTGGCTCACAACCTCTGCCTTTCCTTAATCCTCTCCACTGCGCACTTTCTCTCTAAAGTTCCCTCTCTCTCTTTCTCTCTCTCTCTCTCTGGCATGCGTCTGCAACTATCTCTTTCTCTCTCTCTCTGCTTCCATTTTATTCCCCATCACTCATCCCCTGCCTCTCCAATTACCTTCCTGGTCTGCCCTCTTCGACGAGAGTATTTCCTCTCTCCTTTTTGAGTGGTATTTACCTTCAGACAAAACAACCAATTAGCTGCAAACTCGTGATGTCTCACGCTGCATTCATACCTGTCTATAAACCTGAATCTATTTTTCATGGTTATGAAATATTATGCAAAGGCAGGTCTCTGTGGTTTGGTGGAACTTGACTGACTTGTACATATTGCCAGTCATTGTGCAACATACCTTGAGACCTCCTGAAGTTCAAGTCATGCTATGTGGTGTCTGGTATGGTTACCATGGCTGACGTGTGAGGTTTGCCACTAGAGATCGTGTTCATCATATACATATACCTATAACAGAACATCTATGAAATACTACCCACTGCTAGGGGTGCAGTATAAATAATATTCAGGCTCACTGAGATGTACAGAATAACCTATGAATTGATGATTTAATAAATGAATAAAATGATGTTTTTCGTGTTTTTAGGTAAATGATAATAAGAAAACGTAGTGACTGAGCCGTAGGGATGTCGTACTCAGCCTTTTGTAACATGGTTACGTTTCTCCACCTCCGGCGTTCGGACGCAAAGACCTCTAACAGCCATCCCTATGGGCTCAGTAAACACGTTTTCTCTTATTCCTATAATTCACTTCCAACAAACACCACTCCTTAATATTAGTTCTACACTATTGCCTTTTCCTCCCACACTACTACTGTATTTACTTCCTATCTTTATTTATTTTCCTTGTCTCCCTGCGCAAACCACTCCTCAACACCACGTCGCCATCTAAAAATAGTGAAACTCACAAGCTCATATTTACCATGACAAAACAACATTTATACTCTGAAAAGAAACTCACACCCATTAGGAAGAAATTTACAGCCTGAACAAACAACATCCACTCAATTTGCAAAAAGCAAGGAGAAAATCTCTACATTCCAAATAACTCAAGTTGGAGAGACATTTTATCAGATTATATTTCAAAGAAAATACCCTTAAAGTCTGAGACTTGGGTGGTATTCATGGAAGGGTTCTGCCCCCTCCACCCACACAACGACCAAGCGGTACTTCTACAAAGGGAGAGAGGACAAGGTGTGGCTAGACAGGGATGTGGTCAGATCAGTGGCGAGTCAACACTGGACCAGACATAGAGCCCTGACCAAACACCACCCTGCAAACATTTTGAGCTCGGGCCCTAAAATCAACCTGCACAGTATAAACCTAGTTTCCATTGGCCGACTAAACCGGCAGAGATCTTCTGTGTTACCCTAAAAGTCGTCAAAAACATCGATAGGTGATTCACGGCTGTAGGTGCACCCCTCTCATAAGATCTCACACTCTTTAAGTCGTATTCTGTACAAGGTTCTCACTATGCTCTATGGGAGAAGAATTCTTAATGAACTAGGCTTAGAGCCCTGAAAATCCACTGGCCTGTCTCCCATGGTAAACACGTACATCAATGCAACCCAGAGATTCTTATAATCTTAATGATGCCACCTAGCGTTAATACTGTGTACTTTGCGCCCTAGTGGCTTTATTTGGGCTGGAATACAGGGTACCACTTAGAGAGTATGAGATCATATAAGAGGGGTGGTAGATCGGTGCTGAGTTATCAGCCAATGGAAAATGCCTTCATACCTTGTGATATTCATGCTGAAACTTTGAGTCTCACGATGGTTCCCGAATACAGATCAGTGCCGAATAATCGGCCAATGGAAAAAGGCTCTATATATAGGCATGCAGCGACCTCCCCATTTCAGAACCCCATTGCCAAGGACGGGGGTGAGGTGGGACCAATTAAATTGTTATCAATCACATTTCACTCATTTGTCGGGGGCATTTCCATTCAGAGCTGGTTCTAACAGTGAAGGGAGAGTGAACTCTTTCTTGACTCCACGTAGCTATGATGCAGTGTCCTCAAGCGACGCCATAGTAACCCATGCTTCGTTGATGGCGACAGGTTCTACCTTGGTCCCCTTTTGATTCATAAGTCTTTATATACGAATTTACAAATGAACCATAAATGATGCATCTCTTAAATCTCGTTTACACTGTCCGACTGGAGGGCTTACAACTAGCCGTACCTAGCTTGAGACTGGAGGTTTCAAATTGATTGAGACTGGGCGTGCCTCTGTATGCCAGTCGCCGACTAGCGGTACAAAATATCAAACATGTTTGATATTCAAAATGATTGCGACTGGACGCAGCTTAAGTACCTCCAGTCGGTGATTGGAGGCATCCGGTATGGAAAGCATGCAACTCATTGCGGCCCTACACACTCGAATGTATCTCCAATCTGTGACTGGGCATACCTGGGGAATCTCCAGTCGCTCAATGTGAACAGGGCCTTAGCCATGCCGCGCTCTTTGCCAGTCAAATAAAGCTGTGCAACCAGCCCTCGACCTTTTGGAACCAGTTTTTGTGCTGTTAATATTCTCTCTACAGTGCATAAATGGTATTCATATTATGGGAATGCATAAAAATACCCTTTAAATGGAATTGCAATATAGGAACTCATTGCCAGGGAAGGTTTGCGACCGACTTTGGGATACGAGCCTTGATGTCCTTGTGTGTGTTTGCATAGAAGGCCACCAGGTGGCTCTCCCTGGATCTCGGCCACCTGGCGGGATAAAGACACAGGTGTTTGCCCCTCGGTGTGTGTTTTGTAAAAGGGTAGAGCTGAGTAAATGTGCGAGGACACACGAGCAGTCATCCCCCGTTCTCACCAAGACGGTGTGCTGTTTACACACCAGAGGGCAATAACGTCAGCCTACCTGGGCAGCTTTGAGTCTCCATTGTCAAAAGAAAATATAAAATACTCCTATTGCAGCAAATTCAGATATTTTTGGGTACTATTTATACTATTATTATTACTATTATTATTATTATTATTACTACTACTACTACTACTACTACTACTACTACTACTACAACATGTATTATAATTATCATATTGCAGCTTTTACTGATCAGCTAGAGGCTACACTTAGTTTTGCGTTGGATCTTTGTCTCTTCATTTTCACATAGAATGCAGGTAGATTGCACAGTGATCATCTTGTTACCATTTGTGTCTTTTAGATCTTCTGTGTTCATCAGTGGTAGGGTAAAAATGGTAAAATGATGGTAAAGGAAACCAGGGCACAGTCAGTCCACAGAATGATCCTGCAAAAATCGCAGCAGAGCGGTGCACTGCTGGAAACTGCTGGTCCATGAAATTTTGCAGATTCAACATCCTCCTAGCAATATTAGAATATGCACACGCCCACAAAAAAAGGATAGGCCGCGCAACCATATTGGGGACTGAGAAGTACTTATCTTTGACTTGGCATTCACATATTCTCAAAACTTAATTTTCTTAGAAATCTTGTTAGAAGTTAGGCAAAATGTTTGACTTCTATAATATGAGTGAAGATTAAATAGAATTCAAGGTGGAAGCAAAATCTAAACCCAGTTTAGATAAGTATAGAATTCTTTGACAATCCCTGAAAATAGAAAATTAGGAAAAAGACCCTAGTCGTATTTTCTCTCATATGTCAAAGCTATGCACTAGTAGGTTATAAAAAGGGGAAAAAAAGTTTACATAAAAATGATGCAGTATTTTGATTTTCGAATTTCAATGATTGGTTTTCTTTTAACTGTCATATACAAACAAATGCTTATTTAACCTGAATAGATATGCAGCACAAGTCAAGCTATTAAAATATTTAGGGAAAAAAAAGTTGAATCCCGATTCTACCATAGTCCCTTACATGCCATCCTGTCCTCTCCGGGTGAAAGTAAAATGGATTGTGTGTGATTCCCCTCAGTATAACCCAGTATGAAGCTTGGTCCAAGTGTAGGTGTTGTTGGTGGTGGGGGTCATGGCAGGTTCAGCTCGTACTTTGTTTGGTAACACCTGATAGTTATACGCGCCCGAGTTGTGGCAGTACAAACACCAGGATCATCCCCACAAGAAATATGTTGATCCCCTTGGATTTGTACAAGGTTACAGCTGAGCGAACGCATTGCCGAGGCCCCATCAGGTGTGGTAGGCTGAAGTCAGGGTTGGGATTTAGGGGTTTGTCATGCCACTGTTAACTGTGTCAAAATACCACCTTGTGCCCTGTTAGACTTTGCCACAATACCACCTTCTGCTATATCACAATGTGTCACAATACTACCTTGTGCTTTATCTCATTCCTGGTATTTTTCTTCATGGACTTAACATTGAAAACTCGTATCCAACGCCCATGAGATATTTAGAAAAAATAGTCAATGAGGGATCATTTCACAAATGCTAGCCCATTAGTCAATGTGAAGGGCGAGATAAATTCAGAAACCCATTCAAGGTTAAGGTCAGAGCTTGATCCCATCTCGTTTGAAACACTACATAATTCACGTGGCTTCACCTTGTGAATTACTACGCAATTCAAACTCGATCGGATACGAGCTCTGACCCTAAACCTTCATAGGTTTCCTCTGTAATATTACACTCTGTCAAAATACATCCCTGTGCCTTGTTGCACTTTGTCACAATACCACCTTGTGTTCGATCACCATCAGGTGTAATGTCACACTATGTGACAGCGCCTTCCTGTTTAATGTTACGCTATGTGACAGTGGATTTAGTATTTTGCCACTGTTTTACAGTTCTAAGAAATAAATTGATGAGTGTTTGGTCTGTGTCCCCACCTGCCATCGAATTTGGAGCCTACAGGAATATGACCGAGGGGATAGCCAAGTGAATATTCTGAAGCGCTCCAAACGAGATGGTGAACAGGGACCCTGACCAAATGTGAATATGTTTCTGATTTCAACTTAACTTTAGTTCATTTGTTTATCGCCCATTAAGTATGAGTTACCATATTTGCAAGCCTGTTAGGTACGAGTATCTAATGTTAAGCCTACAGACTATCATACCAGGCTAAGATAATACTTGGAACCATTTCACACTTTGTGACAGTGGCATATGTAGTATTGTGCCAAACAGCATCATAGCTCCCCCTGGTATTATGCCACACTATGTGACAGTGTCATTTAGCATTGTGTCAACTTGTATTGCAGTTCCACTGGCATTATGCCACATTATTTGGTTGTAGCATTTAGTATTTTGTCAGACTGTATCACAGTTCCACCTGGTATTATGCCATACCATGTGTCCGTGAAACATCCTGCTATGCCATGCTCTATGCCAGTTAGACTGGTTCCCTTTCCCAATCAAATATGGGACTGGTAATGTCCAGCTACCAGCGACTTTGAACTGTCACTGGTTCCCCACTTATTTGTAGTGGCAAGGATAACCAGTACAACCCCTCTCTCACTCTCCCAGCAGGATTTCTGCTAGGACCACTCTCCCTTATGATGTTCCCCCAAATACCTTATTTCTACTTGTTTATGATAAAGGATAATAAAAAGATAAAGTAATGGCAACCTTTCAAAAAATAATCGATAATCGATAAGAATCTTTATCTAAAAACCAGCGTAGTACTAGCTGAACACTGTTACCCATGATGCACCGGAAAAATGGAGGTGCTAACCATAGTGCACCAAAATATGGAAGGCGTTACCTGACCTATAATGTGAGTAAGCACTTAGGCCAGGTTTTCAGTCTATATGCCAGTGCAGTCTTATATGACGTCACATATGCGTCACATATGCCACCTGGTGTTGCGTCATGGCGACACTGAGTGTTTTGGTGGGAATGGGATTTTACGTTGTAACTACGTCAGTTCAGGGTCATGTGACATATTACCGACGAGCATGACTGGAATATGAAAGTGGCCACACTGTGTGTGTACTCCCCTAGAGACAGATAAAGCCCAGCGACACCCTCTCCTCGCCGTTTTTACCCGCTCTGTATTTAAACACAGGTATGTTCACAATGTGAGGCATGGAGAGAATGTCAATTACTTCTTACTCCTTTCAGTATAAGCGTAAAAGTGTGGCTGTATATCGTCACTATGTGTTTGCTATTTCAAGTCTTATCTGTTTTCACCATTGTTGATGGTGCTTTTATGCCTTATCAACTCATTTGGTAATATTAAAGTAGGGAACTTAATCTTGGTCACTAGTTGTATTCCCAGCACCATCTATTGGTTAGATATGTGTAACTGGGCATCTTCATGATATATGTACTTGATTTTTTTTCCTTAAACACAAAGAAGTGTAACAATGTCATCTATTTGGGAACAGGTTTTCCTGACATCCAGTAGGCCGGATTACAAATGCAGATCTACAATGGTTCACATCCAAATACATATAATATAAACAAATGATAATGATGATAAATGGATGTTAATAGAAACACCTAGGCCATACACACATCAGTCCACATATGGAGTCTATGAGAACAAGCTCTGCTGCACGAGTGTTTGAAGTGACACAATGGGCTCAATCGAATGTCCTTGTCCAATATGTTACATGGGATTTTTCCTCTGTAGACCGGGTTTCGCTGAAAGAAGCTTGTCTCTTCATTTTTATTTTTCCTTTTACTGTCACCTCGTGTTCTTACATTAGTAGCAAATTACGTCCTTATGGCAAGCTTATACATCTGACACAATAAGAGGTATCTCCTGTGGGTTTCTATTTAAACAATTGCACATCACACCCTTTATGCAGGCTGTCTATACTCAATTTAGAACAGATCCTGAGACCTCTGTTTTGTGTTTTCTGAAGTTTACTACTGTTGATCTTATAGCAGTATCTTTTAACAAAAGATGTTAGTAACAAACAGATTGATTTTAATAGAGTTTCAGATTTTATTTCAAGGTCGATCAGGATATTGAACCAAATCATTATAATCCACAGATAGGGTAAATTGTTTCATAATTACACAAATTGTATATACATCATTTTACAGAATACACGTATATTCTATAATCTGGCTGTTCACCAAGAGTTCTATCACAATTAAGGCATACGTGATGATGAATATAGAGGAAAATGGGTCAAATTAATCATGGAATTAACTATCTTCACAATCCTATTTACAATTACCCTACATAAGATTCGCCGATAACGCCATTAGTACACAGATAATAGGTTGTACTAGGAAAGGACCTACCATTACTGGGGTGGGTTTTCTTAGGGTTAGGTGAGTGAGACAGTGTGACAGGTAGTTGTTACCGATGACTGACACCAGTGTAAACCTACAGGTATAGGAGAACACCATATGACAGCTGTCAGTGGGGTGTGTGACAGTTTGTCTAGATAATACTATTATCTGTGCACCATATCCGGTGTACATCAGGGATGCAGCATCAAGTCAAGTCACCAATAATCTCCTCAAAACGAAATGAAAAAAAAAGAAATAAAAAAAACCTCCTCGGAATCTGGCAATGAGTAACTGAAGCTGAACAATAATAAATCACGAACGAGTTTCCCTATTACAACTTGATACTTGAATCAATGCATTTTCCTTTGTACCTGAAAATGAATATGGGTTGTTCTTTATAAGCGGTGCCTTCTTCATTATAGTGAAAATATATGGCACATAACGTACCCTGTTTCTGTTGCCATCCAATTTGGTGGATCAAAGGGGTTTCCAGGGCAAACTGTGAAGGTGGCGCTGCTGGTCGGAGGCAGACCTCTGTTATATTCATTCGTAAGATACCTGCCATCTGGTGTTTTCTTTGAAGTTGCGGGCTCAAGTCCAATGCACATATACCAATAGAGTGCTAAACAATTAGTTCCCAAATCGTAAACCTGTTGTGGAGCTTGTCTCAGATAAAATGTGCTTTACATCGACCAACAAGCAGCCATCATAGCGGGATACTGGAAATGGGGTGGGGCGAGTTAGTCCTAAGCAAATCAGTCTACACTAGATAACAGGGATATGATTTTCTACCCGGCCGACTGCATTACGATTCAAGAACCCTGCCCCTAGTCGATGGTCAACTCGGTTGCCGGGGGCACTAATCGGAAATGGACCACACCTCACCTTGTAGCTGTGTGTAGCGCCCTCCTGATTGCCTCACCTGGCAAATAATCCAAGGCCGTCGTCAGCCCACGCAACGTGGTGTTTCCATTGTTCCATTGTCGTCGAAAGAATTTATCAACTTGTTGATAAACTGGTTGGAAGTGATTTAGGAATAACCGTTTACAAATTGCTGGTTTCAAAAGAACATCTCTGTAGGGGTGGAGGATTCTCTAATCTTAGGCAAATTGCTGAAGGGGGGTGCCACACTAACCGACACCGGCCGACAACGTTTTGATGCCTCACCTTTTTTATGAAACATTTATTTATCCTGGGGTTATGCACTCAGCCCTAGAGCTGGTTTCAATATGCACCCAGATACTATATGAAGATACATTACATTCCAAATTATATATATCTGAAAAGGGTACAAAACAACATATGTACAAGATGATCAAGAATCAAAATTTCTCACAATCGTTATAACAAGTATGACTACTGGATAGGTATGGGCAGTCCAGTGGACATACCTGAGACAGAGTACTGTTCCTTTGTCGCCGATAAAGGAACATGATGTTCCTAACTCGCTAAGTGTGAATTAGTCCTTAGGGTTGCCTCCATAACTGGATAGCTATGTGCTGTCTGCCATAAAACCTTCAATGATATATAAATATAGGGAAACTGGTATTTTGAATAAGGAGTATGTCTCGATCACATTGTAGGGTGATATGCTGGCAATATATACTTATCACATCTAGATCTCTCACAGTGACAGGACAACAAAATAATCCTACATGGGGTCATACACCGTTAGTAGCCGCCCACCCCACACACTGACATTGGGGTGTGGCGTGTTTCCTGGCCTCCTGCCTGGTTCACAACCCCGCCCTCCTGTCAACTGGTCCCCCTCATAATTCCTATCATTTATGGTCAGTCTTAAGAACCAGCCAACACCAATGACAACTCCTTTCACACCTCCAACGACTGCATTGTGAAGAGCTCCACGCCCACCTCATGTCGTCTCCTTCTCACCTGTGGATGACGAGCACGCCATGCCGCATGATAAACCGGGAACCCTAAATATTTAGCATTAGGCATGGCCAACGGGTTATTCATGTGTATTGTGTGACCATTTTTGTATTCAATTTTCGAGATGACATGCAAACAAACCGTGTTGACGATATTTGTAATCTAGTTTGAAGCATGATATAGCAGTCACCCCAACACAAACTTACATACATGTACACGTGTACGTATGTCCATGGCGGGGGCGGGGTAACACGTCCCGGGCATGTCTTTGCATTTTAAGGGGATATATATACACAATATAAACTCCGAGGCGTTGACTCATAGTAATATCCAAGCATATGCGAGGATATTGCGTAGTATCAACTCCGAGGAGTATGCAACCGACCGTTTTTTGAGCCTGTACGTACGCCCTATATACTTTGACTAAAGGTTAGAATGGTCATATATAGATTTCCTGCATGCTGCAAAAAAACTATTCATTCAGTATCTGTGTGTAGTCCACTGTGATATTGAGAAAGAAGCAGGGTGCCAGTGTCTCAGGGTCTTAGAGGGGTGCCCAGCTGGCCATGACCAATCACTCAAGACCAAAATACCTCAGGACCCAGTGGTGCTTGATATGTGTAGAGCCTAGACTGAGGCAATTGCAGATATGGCAAGTTGACTGGGTGCAAGTGGGTTACAGAAAACTATCCTTAGACCGAATGTCACCAAAACCTTTTAATTGTTATTCATTTATGATAGAACGCTCATTCATCAATGATGAACATGCCATTGCCACCCTGTCATCTCATCCCATTACATCATTTCACCCTTGTAAAACTTTGGAAGCAGAGTGCCTGTGTTTTGTATGGCATATTACCTGCCAAACACCACAGGAAGAACTGATGTAATCAGATGTGATACAAAATATTAAAAAACCACAAAAAAAATCCAAACCATTTGCTCCTAGTATCATCCAATCATCCCGTCCATACGTCCCTCCTTCTACGGCATCGGGACGTATAACCGGAATGGCTGACCACACACTTACATCGCTTCGCCAGCAGTAAGGAGGTTTTCTCGTGGTACATCCTTCTACGTGTCTTCTCTGTCCCTCTCGTTAAAGGTGGTCATCAGTTCGCTTCACGCCTCACACCAGACGACACTGACAGATGACGGGACAGGACAGGGTACCCGTCACCTCGAGGTCGAGCAGTGATCGTGACAGGGTGCCCGGTTGACGTGGGAAGACTAACTTCTGTCTGTCGTCATTTCACTCACCTCACAATGAGACCGACCTTGACCTTCACCACTCTCTGGGATTTATCTGATGTAGTAAGGCTAAGCAGCGTCTAATCTGATCTCGTGTGTACATAGTTAGTTCTAGGTTTCGATCCGGATTAGATAATAGCAATTCTTTAGAAATACTTCAAATATAATCCAAGGAAGAACATTTATCTTTCTCGGCACTGACCATTCTCCCTCAAGTATTCCACAAAGCGTTATCATAATTCGTAATCATATCGTAAATCATATTTGCCATTGGACTTTATCACAGGTGGAATAAATGAAAAGCACACTTTTCGCAGAAGATGGAAATACTCTAACTATGCGTTCACCATGGACACGTTAATCATGTTACATTGTCCAGAACCACATTGGGACCTTAGGCTAATCATTCTCCTCGCATCTCAATCCCTGTCAAACGTGTCAGCAAAGCCACCGTATCGGTTTGATTTGAACTGAAATAGTTTATATTTTACTGACCGAAGGTTGAAGGAAGTATATTATTACTTACCTCATTTTCTAACATGGCTCATACTGATTATGACACTGATATTTGTTATTGTTACATGCCAGAATATTTTCTAGTTTAACGTGTTTATTCATTTCTGAAATATGCAATTCGTATATCCTATGAATATTCTAGTAAACAGTATCTCAGGATCAATCAATTCCAAATAAACACAATACACAAGAATGCCCCATAGGAACGTTTGATAAGGGTGGAACGTAAAAAGGAAGGGTGGATGAAAACAACAAAACTCTTGATCCAAAAACCCTAGCATTGTGCCTTGATAAGTTGTTTATGTTCTTGCTTGGTGCATGTTGCGTTTCGCTATTTAGAATATTCTACAAAGGTATTCCCTTATAGGATGGGGATATCTTAAAGCCACACCCCTCAATTTATATTTGCGAAACTTAACCTTCGAGAGTGTGTCCGAATATCTTTAATGTGACCGGACATGTCCACTTATGCGGAGTGTCTGCTTGCTCGAGATTGAGATAAACATCTAATAGAGGGGAAGATTTCCGTTCCGAGGAAAACTGTCCAGTAACGCGGGGTGGGCGCTTACGCGGGGCGTCCATTAGGTGGGGTTCTACTGTATATGTACTTTTTTAAAGATATATTTTTCGTTTTATAACAATCCTCACTGGGCCTCGTGCGAAACCGCACGTTCCCCTGACATGTGAAACTCGTTTATTGGTAGGACCCTTTCTTTGAGCTCCAATTTCCCTCTTTTGGAATATAGACGTTTTGATTGGACAATTGGGTGGGCAGGTGTTTGGGTCACGTGGGTCAGACGTGGTAGAAGTGATTGAGATTGGAGTATTATATTCCAGCCTGCGTTTCACACAGACGCTGCATTCTCACAGAGGACTCTGACAGTGGGGAGTGTTCTGAAAAGTACACTCAAAAGATCTCCTCCGCTTCAAATGAAAAAAAATGTCTTGTGAAATTAGCTCACAACAGGTAGTGAAAGTCAGACTGGAGGCAGTTTCAAAGGTCGCTAAAAGGACGGGGCAGTCAAAGAAATGCAGCGTCTATTACTGCATAGAATGTTGACTACAGGAAAAGTAGGTGTTGAGAAGTTCATCTGGTGCATAACTGGTAATCTTACTTGTGGCCAACTGCTGTCGCTTTGTATAGCCTCGTCTCCATTGGCCGAGATTACCCTAAAAGTCTGTCGGTAATGCCACTGGCTAGATGTTGGTATCAACTTATCAGTGAGGGTGCACGACATGCACGGTTTCTACTGTATTTTCCAAGTATACACAGATTTTCTGTGAGAAAATCCGTTGGTTGTGGCCTTGTTATATAATATATGCTAAATTAATCTATGAGCATTCTCTGTAGGTCTCGTTTCCATTCGCCGATCTGATGTCGGTAAATCAAAATAATCTATCGGTGGTTCCCGACTTCAGATCGGTGCCGAATAATTGGCCAATGGAAATGGGATTTAACATGGGGAATTCCCTGAAATATGAACGATTCATAATCGAGAGTGAACAAAATAAGCAAATAACTGATATTTACTTCGAGAAAAGCCTTCTTTCAGGATTTAATATATCTATTTGTGTAACGGTTTATAATTGGCCTGGTAATTCATGTAATCACACCTAATTATATGAATTCTCCCGAATATTCTATAAAAATAATATTTTTGCCCACACTAGGTGTCTCACATAGATTACAGATTTCTAGTTGTCTTACATGAAAGAGTGATTTCCACGTTTATATAGTTTCTAGTTTTTTTTTGTTTTTTTTTTTTTACATAAATAAGGGATTTCCATTGTTTAACAGTTTCTAGCTGTTTTAAATGAATTAGTAGTTTCCAGGTTTCTACAATTTCTTTTTACGTCGTTTTACATAAAATAGTAATGCTAAGGGTTTTACAGTTTCTAGTTGTCTCTCATGAATCAGTGATTTCAAGTATTTTTTCTATAGTTTCTAGTTGTCCTGCCTGTCTCTCTAACAAATAACACTTCCTCTAGGTCAGGTCACAGAACGTACTCAGTAGACGCTGAACAAAGTGTGTCCGCCGCCATTACCAATCTCACGCATAATTTCACTTACACGCTTGTATGATTCAAGTTCAAAATCTAGGGGACAATTACACGTGTATTCTTTGTCTGGGCCATAAAAATGCCAGACCCACTGCTGCCATGAGTATGCTATACAGGCATGCATATAGCAGTTAATATTTGCATAGCCACCTACGCGTAAACTTATCTATATGCAAAGGAATGTATATCGGTTTAGATATTAGTCTTTCATTCACATCATTGTTAAGCAGCCATATGTTAAGAAAAGAGATATACATATGTATGTCATTTGTTCACGAATCAAAATCAAAGAAATCAAAGAAAAGTGAAAAGATGGTACTTAGCTTTATTTACAATGAGTTTCACGGGCCTTTTTTGAGATGATGTGAGAGTGAATATCAGTCGATGCACATAATTTAGCTTCATCCTACTTCATCAGACTGGACCATGTTCAAAATGTAAAATGACATAAGGTATACTGTAACACAGTCTGTAACGACATAATTACACTGTGATATAGTGCGATATAGCATAATACACCAGTATACCGTGTTACCATGTAAAGTTACATGATATCACATGCTCTGACACAATATGAAGTTCTATAACAAGAAGCACTGTGACACAATGTAAATGTCTAATAATAACAACTACTGTGACACAAACTAAAGTATATGATACCATACATTGTGACACAGAGTAATGTTACATGACACTATACATTGCGACCTAGACTAAAGTTATATATTATTATATACACATGCAGTATATTTGATAATTACATACTGCTCCTCCCCATGCAGTGCGAGTTGTATACTGAAGCCTGGGCAGTACACTGTTATACTGCACACGTTGAAACATCAGAAGTGTGTGGGAATTCACGCTAACATATCTCCTGTGCTAATATATATGGTAGAATTTGATTAATCTTGGGTATATGATAAATATAGAACGACCCACCAGGCTTGTATATGCTACAAAACTCGATGGAATAGATGTTATTTACGGAACGAGGCCCTAGGCCTGGTTCTATAAAAAAACAATAATTTCCCATCTTGTTTTGTAGCATGTACAGCATGGCCAGGTCATTCTATAAAAATACCATCCATTGTGACAGAATATAAAGTTACATGATACCACACACTATTACATGCACACAATGTGACGTAACTTCAGATGCCACTGTTATAACAGAGCACCATATGACACAACATTGTTGTTCCATGCCACACCACCCTGTAGTTTGACATGACGTGACATGACGTTACTGAGACGTGAACGTGACGTGACTACTGATACCTGTTTACCCCCGCCCTGCTCACCCTGCCCTCCAGCCCTCCAGCAGGTCTCCTTCCCCCGTGGAGAGCCAGGTAAGTCCCCGGCTTACCCCTCCGCGCGCCCCGTCACGTTCTGCTTGGATGCGGCGGTGACGGTAGGCGTGCCGGGTGCTGGTGTGGTGTTGGTGTGGGAGACAGGCAGGGAGGTGAGCTACCACCCGACGGCCGGTCTGTGGTCTCAGTCACAGCTCGCCTTGTCAGGTGGGAGCTCAGAGTCTGCTGAGCACTCCGTCACTCTGAAGTTTACTACTGGTGTTGGTTCAAACGCGCCCAGTGTGGGAGTGCTGCTACACACAACACCCTGGGAGTGTGGTCATCTGTAAGCATACATATAATTATACGGCCATCACAGAGTGGTGTTCGCAGCAGGGAGAGACACAGAGACACAGAGACACAGAGACATACATCTACACTGAGTAGCGGCAAGACAGGACAACAGGAGGAGGTGTGTGTGTTTGGATACAGCGTGTTGTCAAACGTGGAGCCTGATGACAAACCTGTGAAGGGATTCTCACTGTGATAGTGGCGTACGCCAAGTATACCGCGGGGTACGCCGCATACACGCCAGTGATAACCCAGGCGTACGCCGGTTAAACAACAGGTAGGCATAGCAAATATATATATACATCAGATATATACTTGTTAAGAGGACATGATCCAGGCGTGCGCCAGTACGACGTCAATCAGAGGATAGGCGTACGCCATAAATAGGCCAATCAGAGGATGGGCGTAGGCCATAAATACGACAATTAGAGAATAGGCGTAGGCCATAAATAAGCCAATTAGAGGATAGGCATACGCCAGAAATACGTCAATTAGAGAATTGGCAGACGCTAAAAATACGTCAATTAACGGATAGGCGTACGCCGATAATACGCGTGGTATAATCCGTACGCCGGCTATCCACGCGCCAAATCTTCTACCAGAGGAAATAATCCCCCACCCCTTACACACCCCTCACCTGCAGAGCCTACAACTCACCTGTTTCCCAGCTGATTGACACGCCTTTAACAGGCACCGCTAGGGGGCAAGCCATGGGCGATAATAGGAGGAATACCCATACTGTGTGACGTATGACTGGCAGACGCCCTGGAGGAAGCCCCCACCCCCTGGCGGACACATGAAAGGACACTGCCCGCTGGCGGGTAACGGACGCATGGCATGGGACGTCAGTGTTGAGCCTCCATTCAACAAGGAGTAATTCCCTCCAGGGATTTCAGTGTTTTTTTATTATTGTCTGGAAACTACATTAGTCATTTTAAGCGGAATTCTACCAGGGGTCTCTTCCCGTTTACACCTGCAAGGTAAGTCCTTATGTATGTGTGAGTGTGTTTTTTTATTGGTTACGTGGTAGCGGTGATGTCAGTGTGGCTGTATGTCCTAGTAGAACATGCAGCTCGAGTGGCTGTCTTTGTGTGAGTGGAGACAGAGGTCTGGGCTGTACACAGAGATCCCGTTCGGCAAACAGCAGTCTCTGTGGTAATAAGAAGGTATATAGCGTGCGACACGACATAATACTCTCTCCCAGCAGCCAACCTGTATGAATCACTCCACACCTCTGCCAGAAAGCTCTGTGGTATAATAAAGGCTGGGATAGTGTCGGTATCGGTGAGAATCTGTGTGAGAAAGTAACTTCTGACCGCACTGAATGTGTCTTAATGATGGCAGAACTGCTTCATAATAATATTATATACACATGTATACCTATGGCTGTATGACTTACACATACAGCCCACTGCGACCTATGACGTATTTATGGCCGTACGTCACACTGTGACGTACGGGGTATGACTTCATGTGACTTGCTAAATATTTCGCCATTGTAAGGTATATAATTTACGGAAACAGGCTGACCGTCTTAGTACATCACTCTGCCTTCGGCATCGGGATACACGTGATCAATAATTATATCACGTATTTTTGACGTACGAAGGCAGTAAGCCAGTTTTCGTATGATACCTTTGGATTGATAGGCCCAGGTCAGATGCTTGAATAATCCACAAAATATCCAGGATGAAGGCCATATCAACTTCTGAGTTATCTTGATGGATATCCTTAAATATCTTAGTAACATACCTTGATAATCATTGGAGTATCTCACTAGCATATTTTGATAATCACTGAGCTATTTTAGTAGTAAAATAATTATATTTATATGCTAACCTATTATCTATGCTAACCTATTATCTAGGGGAAATATGTTTTAATCACAGATTGGTACGTCATACTCTAATAATCGATCAATGGTTAGGGGTGTGATACCTGAACATCACCAGTAGAATACCCTAATTATCGCTCAAATATGTGAGTTATTGGCTAATAGGGAAATTTATATGAAAAATTATTGTTTCTCGAAATCCTTCGTCCTAGATTCACCACATATTTCTTGTGGGAGTGGGTCGGTGGCCCGGAGGACATTGACAACTGGGTGTGGAACATTGTTGTGCTTCTCTGCCTGCCATAATATTTAACCAAGGCTGTTTGCCTGCCATGGAAATGCTGTCTGTTTAATCCGGGGGCAGGGAGGTGTGATGATTGGATGGAGATGCTATCTTAGGGCTTCTATACATGACACCTTGATGTTCAATGACCGCTTTGGTTGTGTGAGCAAGGATTAGGACCGACCAAAATATTTGTGTAACCTGGAATAAAAATGAAACATATTTTACGAAGACGTATACAGCTGTGTATGTTTATACCTCGGCGGTGCCCTGAGAGTGTCACCTAATAAACACTCTCCCAGCTGAGTCCAGGTCGCATACTTTACTTGTGTTGACTTTGATCCAGTTTGCCCACTCCTTGGTGATATTTGCTCTAAGATAGAACTATTTCACGATCCCGGTATGTTTGCACTCAGTTCAGTTCTGAGAAATATCGCCCTGCAATATATAAACTATTTAAAGAAGAAGAAGGAGGAGGAGGAGGAATAGTGGGTGACATCTCTTTTGGGTCTATGAATAGTGCATGACAAACGGTGACACATGGTGGTGTTGACCGGGGGACATGCCATGCTCATGAGAGACCGGTTTTATTATGTATTCCCTGTGAAAGCATGAAAAACATGCTGCTCGTTCAGGTTTGAACCAGGAATGTACATCCAATATACACAGTCTTATCCCGCAGTCTTTGTTTCTGGGATCCAGCGTTATGTCTGAATGATGGACTAAGCCTCCGCTCTGATGTTTGTATACACTGGTCACATAACCTGAGGTCAAATGATAATATGTTTAAGGATACATGTACAAGAAATAATATAAATGTAGGAATATAGAAAGATATCAGTTAGGTAGGGAAGATTTCAATTAAAAGAAATGATATAGATGTAGTAATATAGAAAGATAGCAGTTAGGTAAGGAAGATTTCAATTAAAAGAAAAAATTAGATGTAGCAATATAGAAAGATAGCATTTAGGTAGAGGATATTTCAATTGAAAGTCGCTTCATCATTAGTCTGAATCTAAATACAAATGTTGAATTCGTCACCATCGGCTTCCTGAATATCAATATTTAGACCACTTTTCCATCTGTTCACAAGGCAACGCTTCGTGTTATTGTTCATAATACATGTAGTTATTACATCGTGTGATAGGATCCGAATTTGACATAAAGACAGTCTTATGTCGTAGTCGTGTAGAGAGTTGGTGTCTAACCAATATTGGGATTTGTACCACAGTCACTTGATAGCTATTCCAGGCAGCTCCTCATTACACCACTGCGATTAGTAGAAGATTAGCTCTCTTTGTGAATCGCTCGTGAATTGCTGCTTCCTCCCTTTAATATGCCTAGTCAGATTACCCACTCACGAAGTGTACATATGCAGTATTTATGTGGTGTTCTAGCATTGTCTGCCAGCAGGAAAAGCAGTATCATTGTCGTATAAATGGCCTATTGATCATAGGGCCATTAGGAAGTGGTTCCATGCACCCGAGAATAGCTATATCCTGCATGAAGGCCCTATTACTAATAGGGTTTATATAAGTGGGCGGGGTATGGATGGTGTGTAGGAAATCACACTGCTGAGGGGAGGAGGGCATTCTCAGGAGCAACGACCAAACTAGACAATCATATTAAATCGGTCAAGTCACCTGTCAGCAGCCATCTTTGCGACGTCCCTGCCGCCCTCCTACTTATAAATTCACGTCACGTGCCCACAGGACATCAGAGCCGTCCCGGCATGCCGCAGCACGCCCGTAATAACGTCACAGTCTCCATCCGGGTCTCTCCATCTCCCCGGGCGATAATAGAGTAAAATTGGTGAACTGAAGAAAGTTCCCCCGTCTTGATATGAGAGAGAGACAGACAGACAGCTGTATTTATAAAAGACATTCTATGTGGGGTTTTTTTAAATTTTCTGAAAAGAAGTTTTAAGTAGGTCCTAAGTAGTCGTCAGTGTCGGGAGGGAGATTTGTTCACGATTCATGATGGATGGTGATGAATGGCTATGGTAAAGAGCGAGCGGTGTATTGTGTATCCTCATCATCACCTCCGCAACTAATAGTCAATAAACTGCATTATTCATAATCAAACATGCATGTAAAAGTCGAGGGAGGTAGTCTAGTAAGAACAGTATTGGACTGTGCCTGGCCTTTCCTTTCGGCTCATCCCCCTTCCTTATAGGGCACAGAGTGATTGCTAGTTTCGCCATCATCCACCAGGAAATTGTAATATAGCGCCACTGGCGGGACAACCACTATTATCTGCTGTTATGTTCTATAGATATTCGTGAGACGAGGCGAAAGCCCCTCTATAGCAAGCTAGAAATATATCTTTAATAAAACCCATTGATAACTGGACCTGCCAGGTGGTATTTTGTTTGGCGTTTGGGGAAAGATGGTCACTTCCATAACACAATAGCTATATACCCTACACACTGTGGTAGCATATAGGTCCTGTCTTGCGATAGGTGCAACTTAAATTGATTACGACTTGCACTGTTTCCTCTACGTTAAATCCTAGAACAGCATCAGATGCTAAAGAATGATAGATAATTGATAACTAACAGGAATCATGGATCAGTCCATATCAAGGTACTACTAGATTAGGTCCGTTATCATTATGTGAGTAACTTTAGTATAAATCGGAAACTATACCGAAACTACAACAGAGGAGTAATCACCAGAGAAAGAAGTGCCCTCAGGTATAGTTAGAACCACCGCGACAGTCCAACCCTGCTAAGTGGACTACTCGTCTTTCTGTACGTGAGAAATCATGACAGTATAGAGGCACCCTGTTATTAAAGGGGTGACCTATTATATTATGTAAACAGCGCTGTAAGAGTTACACATTGCATGGCTCACTATCATTAAAGGGTTAAACACTAAAGGGGTGACCTGGTTTATTGAGTAAACAGTGCTGTAAGAGTTGCACATTTCTTGGCACTCTATCGTTAAAGGTTAAACTCTAAAGGGGTGACATGGGCCCATTGAATAATCCAGGATCATCCATAAAGGCCCTTCTCTGTACACCAAGGGGTCCCAGGGACGATGTGGGTCAGCTTGATTCAACAATAATGGATGACCTTATGGCTGGCTAAGACTGTCTTAGCGAACACATTTTAGAAATATTAAACAACAACCCTAGTACGAGGTACAGAAAAGGGTCTTCATGTATACATCATCCGAGATTATTCAATGGGTCCCATATGGTTTACAAATGAAAAATGCTGTAAAAGTTACATCTTTCATGGCACCCTATCATTAAAGGGTTCAACACTAAAGGGGTGACCTGGTTTATTGAGTAAACAATGCTGTAAGAGTTACACATTTCGTGGCGCTATATCGTTAAAGGGTTAAACTCTGAAGGGGTTTACAAATAAACAGTGCTTAGGAGTTACACAGTGAGCCCTTTGCCAGATAGTCACGTGTCCAGCTAATCCTCCCGTCCACCAATCAGAAGCTGACACAGTTATCTAACACGGCGTTCGGGATTCACAGACTGCCAACCACAGACGGGCGCCCGACCATCTCCTATCAGCGTATCAGTGCCAGACGGGGGACCCACCTGCCAAGTCCGAGTTGTCCCCGGATTCACCGGGTCACCTGCCTGCATCACTGAACGACGCTAGTTTACAAACAATCTCCACAAACGGAAATATGTATACTGTCTATTCTGACTCAGTTCAAATTCTTATCTCTGTGGTTCAATCTCCTTTACACACACCTGCACACAGAGCTACAAACGCACTTACACATCCAACCCCCACATAAAAAGAATTCAGAAACGGTCATGTATATCTGTATATATATAAATATATCTATATATTTATATATATATATACATGTATATATATATATTTTTTTTTATATAAACATATATATGGCCAAATTTTCATTTGCAATATGCAATTATCAAATAAATATACATATAAAGATAGTGTACGACTCTGTATAAAAAGATGCATTGCAAGCAAGATAGTAAAGACAAACAGGCATCAGTATACATAATGATTTGAAGTTTACGTTTCGGGCGCTCAGATTGTGTACTAAAAGAGAATCTGACCCATATACATGAATACATACATGTGGACATATGCACTGTAGGAAAACCTTAGCCTACCTTTGCCAAACTACATATGTTTGGAGAATACAGAAGTTTTATTGTCTAGAACTGCCAGAGGAGTTTGAGTTTTTATGGTTGAACTATGACATAGAAACGGAACGCACGCTATACCGACCTCACACAATTGATCCTTACTTCCATTTTGGAAAGCAATAGATTCTTAGATAGGCTCTGCTTTAGATAGTAATGAATTTTTTAGATAGCAATAAACTTAACACAACTAGATATGATACAGCAATGAACTCAACATAACTAGATATGATACTTTATTCTCCGCCTCATACAAAGTGCCCACAGAAAATACATAGGGAGTGTGTATCACCATAACCGGAGCATAGACAATAATCGATGGATTTGTGGACATGTGGCCATAAACCACTGGAGGTTGATACATAGTAATACACGAGCGTTACGAGTGTATTGCAAGGTCAATCTCGGGTGGTTTACAGAGCCGCCTGTCAAAAAAAATCGCTTAATTATTGTATTTATTATCTATTTTCTCACGTAAATTAATCCCAGGAATTGCCATATTACAGGGTATATCAATATGGACTATTTTTGCTCTATAGCACAAAGAGAATATTTCCCTGTATACAATGGCTTTTAGGCCATATGCCATGGATGTGAATCCATATGCAGTAGAATCCCACTTAACGGACCCCCTGCGTATGCGGACAATCTGTGTAAATGGACACCTTTGCGTAAGCGGACACTTTGGCCCGGAACGAAAGATGCCTACTAACGCAGGGTTTTACTGTACCATGGTTATGGTATCTGACAGTTTTTAAACAAAGGGTAGTGATTTACTGAGTCCCCATACATTATCAAACTGGACTTTGTATACGATAGAAAAAGAACTGTAATTTATTCTCTGCCAATAATCTGTAAGTACTTGCATTCAGATGGCACTCTAACTCTAGTCCGTAGAACTCTCAAGTGTAAAGGCTCATTTCTCCCGTAGCCCGGGTCCGCATTTCTCGACCTCAGATCTTTGGGCGGATCCAGACACCTGCCAAATCCCGTTTTTACGTGCACCCAGGGTCATTCCGCTTGTTTGAGGAACGGGAAAGGAGGATGTGCCACCTTCAGGTTTCTAGAACCTCACGAAGCACACAGAGCTAACCCTTTGAACCAACACTTCTCAGCAATATAAGATATGCGTAATTGGAATCGCTACAAGTTACACGATGCAGTGGCATTAAATACCATAGCTTTTTTAACACTACATCTCATATTCACGAATGTTTTCATAGAATGTAGGACTCTTAAATATCTACATACATGCATTTGCGTTTCTCTTTAAATAAAAAAAACTAAAACAACTACACCAATCTTTTAAAGAAATCACTGGAAAAGGGAGAATAGTTACATTCTAAAGAGGAACTATTTTGATATTTGATATGGATTTCGTTGTATATAGGAGTAAGGCAGACTATATTTCGTTTGATCTTAAAGGTGATTATAGTACAACGATTCATTGAGAGAAACCTAGAGATCAGTTGACTGCAGCTACACACGGACATTCGGGGTTATTTAAAGTGCCAAGGTTAAAAGGTCATTACTAGCTCTCTTGGTGCACCCCACTCTCCAATTCCCATGTATTCCAAGAGAAGTCCTGCTCCGTCGATAATTCGCACATAGCTCGGACTGTAGTATCATCGAGGCGAACCGAGTGATTTTTTTCCACTGAGTGGTTTTTTTAATTTTCTCTCACCCCATATACATGAGCAGGAACATAATCAATCAATAGAATAACTCACCCAATTAACTATTCAGTATCAGGTACAATACCTTCATGGCCGTGGAGTATGAGTTCCTAATGTTAAACCTATGGAGACAAATTCCGGGGTGATTCTTCAATTTCTTATAAAGAAACGAAAGGAATTAATAGCAGTCACCTCTTACATATATGGATTCATATATATTTTCTTCTCTGTAACCATAATCTAACAGAACACGAAGAAGTGTCACATGTCGTAGTAACCCTGTTCGGTATGGAGTTGACGCGATCTAATAAAACCGTTTTTCTCTGATCTCACAAAGAGTGTGAATCCTGGCGACATAGTTCACACCCCACACTCATCCCCCTCTCAATGGAGAACCCCAAAATAGGCTCTGTTTACTGGGCGTGCAATTAAAGCCTGAAGGGTCTGGGTCCAACAAGGGAGGTCCTCCGGGATGTCAGACTGTGCCAATGAAGAACTGAGCCACAAGGGGGTATTTACCGACTAAATATAGACGACTGGAGCCGCCATTCACAGTCCCCACCTCCCAGCAGAGTCTTCATTTTATTTCCCAAAGAAAGACCCACAGAATGGATAAGCCACGCGATTTGCTAACACAAAATATGGACATGATCTGTGGTGGTTTTTTTGTTGCTGGTATTGAGTTATTGAAGGTCCGGACATATGATGCAGATCTGATATTTTAAAAAGGGACACATATATATCTATATTATCAAGAACATCACGAAATTCCGTATGGTTGTTTATAGGGCGTGAGTTGACTTCGCGGAACGATATCACGAAGCGGAGTTGGGTGATATCTGTAGCAGAAGACATCAAACAACATTAATCTTACAGTCATTCATTAAGGTAATCTAGATGCGGATTTGTTCAAAAAGAAAAAAAGACTCCAAGTGCTGGTGAGATATGGTTTTATTAATCAAAGTACAGTAAAAACCCACTTCTAAGACACCCTTATTAAGGGGGATGCCGATTAAGCCCGGTCACCCCACGTAAAGTGACACCCCGTGTAAACTCGTTTGAAAGCTATGTGATATTCACGTGGCTGTCGCCCCGTTCATATCACTCACATATAACTCATGGAGAACGACGACTTTGACCAAAAACTTGTTGGTTTTTATCTAGTATATGTACATAACAAATATTTCATCTTAGCAATTTATTGTGCTTAGCTGCGAGGTATCCACGACCCTGTCCATTCTCTCCACGCTGTTCCCTGTCTGTAAAAGCAAGAGGGACAACCAATTCCACCGCTGAAACATTCGACATGTGAAGGTAAATGACGTTCAGACAAGGAGTCAGTCTAGTTCTGCCACCTTCACAGCAGAAGCACCCTTCTAACAGTACTTTATTGTTGGAGCCGGGAAGGTTTCCAGTTGGACCTGTGCCAGTTATGGATTCTTGTCTGTTTAAGCATTCTGTCTCCTGCCTCCGGTGTTTGTGCATTTAACCATAAGTCTCCGCGTATCGTGTTTCTCAACGTCAAGTCGGACGAAGACACATCGTGCTGGTGGATGGGACACGAAGGGGGATGCCCGCACAAGGCACAACGGCCCAGTGAAGGGCGCCTAAATGTGCGCTTTATGTTGAGAGGACCCCGTGATGGGGTGATTCAGGGGCGGGACGCACGGAGGCGCGTGTTAATATTTCTACGCGTGCTCTGGCATACGTAAAGATGTGCTTTGGCCACTTGCATGCTCTCACGCATCGGAGAGTGAGTCCCTTATGAGACGGTGGACACGTCAACATCACATCGTGTTGCTGATTACTTCTCCATAAGTGAAGAGTACGTCCTAAGAAGGTGTGCACTGTACGGGGCAAAGAATGATTGCTAACTCTGCCGTGAGACAATCTGATGTATTGATGAACGATTAATAGCACAAGAGGTAGAATCATATGACTGAAAGCTATAGAGACTATACAAACTCGGAACGCAATTGCTATGATTTATTGTTCCATTATGTATGCACTATACTGTATTCGTTTATTGCAACGGACGTATGTCTATTTCTCTGCATGCCTGTTTCCATTCACAGATCTGGTGTTGGTATACCCTAAAAATCGATCGGGTGGTTCCCGACTGCAAATCGGGGGCGAATATCCCTCCAGAAATTAGTGTCAAGCAGTAGCTGACTGAATATTCAAAAGCGCTTCAAACGAGATATTGTATAACTAAGACAGTGTTCATAAATCTCAAATTCATAGAGCAGGCTTTAAATGATATATAGAGACTCTTCATTGAGGAATTCATATTTCACAGTGGTAAAATATATCACGGACGGCCCAGTGTGACATGCACGGCCCGCTTTGTAGTGTAACTCTCATATAATGTAGTGTCATAACAATGCAAAACACCTCTGGTGCAGCCAGACCAAAAAGGCATTTGTAATGTGCAGAAAACAGTCTCTCGTTTCCTATCTCCTCTAAGGTGACTATCATTTATAATCTACGGACGACACTCTCACGTCTTCTATCGCCTTCATGCCCGTGAGGCTTGTGGAACTCTGCCCTTATTTATCTTAAGTCACCCATGCGTGGCGACCAGGAGACCCCGTTCACTTTCCCCGCTCCGCTACACCTGGCTATGCTGTAACCTGTCCGGGCAAATCTGCCATCGACTCCAAACGTCAGATGAAATGTCTCCACCCCCCAAACACCCACGCTCCTCCTTCTCTCCCTTGTGCAATTTTCTCTCTCGGGAGAGAGGAATTGGGAAATAAACTTACAGTATGCTAATGGTGCAGGCTTTTGTCAACACGGCATTTGTAGGTGCCCATAAATCACACTAAATGCCAGTCATTCATTCGCCCATGTCCCTTTACTCACGGGCTTTCTACTCCTCAGGACGTAACTGGAAGACAGCTCTGTTTTCATCAACGAAATGCTCGCCTTTTTTTGTTGACGGCTTAATGACTGGGTGCGTGTGTTTTTATTATTTTGTTCATATTTTCCCCCCAAATAATCGCCTATTTTAATTTTTTTGATTGGTCACGTGACCTCTGTGACATGCGTCTCTGCCGAAGGGCGTGGCCTTGACCTTGGGCCATGCGCATGCGTGTTTATTGAGCAGGTGCGCGGGGCTCGTTTTGATCCTCCTCACCTGAGTACACACGTACTACCCTAGGGCAATACAACGTAAAGAGATGGAGACCCATACGGCCCCCGCCCCTCTACACACCTTCACACACACCACCACGTATATATGACTGCCTTCACCCACCACTCACACACACACCCTCACTAACAGACGTAAAGGGTCCCCACGCAACAATCACACATTCTCAGGTGGGTGTCGACCCCGAATGTGGTGCCCATGAGAGGAGTTCTTAAGTGCTGTAGCTCTGTACACAGCCCTTAGCTCTTTGTAGGGTACATACCCGTTTGGCAGGGGCAAATTTATGACTCAATCTCGATGGATCTTTTTTTTTTATTATAAATATTTTTTTATTGACATCACAACATCTGATACAGTATCAGTTCTTCCTGTTGGGATTGGTGAAAGTGGGGTTGTCCCCATACAAATCATTATCCCGGTAAGTCGTTTTATCATGAGTAAATAATTGTGAAAAAATGTGAAATATTTGTGGAATATATAGATCAAAACTGATTCTGTTCAAATATGATAGGTCCAAGTAGGCGAGCAGCATTGTTCTATACTTAATAATGCGTATATCACTATAACCACCATTAGGTAGCGTTCAATGAGCCATTTTAAAGGAAGAAACAGAGGTATCAGACTGGGGGTACCTGTGAGCGCGTAGCGTGGCAAAACATAACTGCACTCTTCCTGTTAGTCTGAGACTGGGTGTACCGGGTACACCAGTCTAAGACTGGAGGTACCTCAGGTATGGTCCCTCATCCCACCCAACAGTCTGTATCCTGGTCCCTCATCCCACCCAACAGTCTGTATCCTGGTCCCTCATCCCACCCAACAGCCTGTATCCTGGTCCCTCATCCCACCCAACAGTCTGTATCCTGGTCCCTCATCCCACCCAGCAGTCTGTATCCTGGTCCCTCATCGCCCCCGTCAGTCTGTATTCTGGTCCACGATCACGCTTCCCCCTTTATAACCTCAAAAAACGACCCCATCGTGATCAAAGAAAGCGCACGGGAGCCGGACCCGCCTGGGCCCCTGGCCGGGTGATATGTCTATTAAGGCAATAACGCAAAGTTAAATTACTTCTGTTCTATTCACGATATTAGAAAACTGTTCTCAGATTTATAATCGCCTTTGTCTCACCTACAAGTCATATGTAGAACGGGGGATACAAATCATCACTGTTCAAGCAGAATACACAGAATCGAGAACGATCTGTGAAGTGCGTACATCAAAATCTTAAGGTCGGTGAGAGTCGGTCGTATCTGACATTCTATTAATGCCCGACGAGTCGGGAAAGGTAATAAAATCGAGTCGGTGAAGTGCGTACATCAACCCGATCGAGGCAAATTGTCACAGACCCAACGGATCCGTCGGGCAAAGGTAGAATCGGGCATAGCCGCCGGGTCGATGTCTTACAGGCTGATCACGCTGTGAGGCACTCTCTGTAAGGAGGCTGGTACCAAGGACACCCTGTTCACATGTGTGTCTATAGAACCCCCTAAACCCCAGCGTGCATATACACGTCCACCTGCCCCGACACAACCCGACGCCACCCGTCACCACCCGACTCCCCTGTAAACAGGCTCGGGTTTCATTACCTCTATTTGCTCCGCCGTCTGCTGCGAAGCCCTCTCAAGACCTGCGAAAAAATATGACGTAAAAAGTAAAAAGATTCTGAAAGAAAATCTAAAATCCCAAGCAGGTTTCAGACGCTAAATATCTAACCATGCAGGTTCTGGTTGCGAGAGTCCTTGTGGAAGTCTGTAGCTGCGTGGTAAAGGTGTGGCTCTGACGACAAATATGTACCTCTGTATGCCATAAAATACTGATAAATTAGTAATACAAACCCGCTATTATGTTTTATAACGTGAATTGTAGGCGCTTCACCATATAGAACCGCATATATGATGGCATCGTTCTCCTTATTATGAAGTCTAGAACGGCTGTGATCCTCACTTTTCACAACAAAGTTGTTTTAGGAACTGCCCCCTTTATTATGGAGATTCAGCGAGTTTCCACTCAGAGTAATCTCTTCACGTCTATGCTAAAGCCACAGGCACCCCAGGGGAATAATTATAATAATAGGAGGGGGCTCCGGTTCTCCTAACACTCCACCCCGCCCTCTCTGTGTGATATGCGGCCGGAGATCCGCCGCCAAAGCGGAGCTGGCTCTGTGGGGCTCGGGCTGTGTGGAGGGAAGGGTGCCCCCTGAGAGGGGCGGATCAAGGTAAGACCCCGTCACATTGTGCAGTGTGCCGCACTGATGGAGGGTGTGCTTTATGTGGGTTAAAGAGCACACCCTGTCGGTACCCTCCTCCAGGCCCGCTGATACTGCAGGTGTCCTCTACACCTGTACGCCCCCCTCTACGGGTTCGGTTTCCCACTCACAACGGCAATCTTTTATTTGGTTTATTTTTAAAGGATTTTTACACTGCAAATGGTACGTAAATATCAGGCTCGACTTGATTTTGGCAATTCAGTGCAGGGACAGAGGATCGTATGTGTCTGGGTCTGAATGTTAATATATGTTACGAATGTGAGCGGCTGCTGCATACTTAACAAAGGAAATAGCAGCAAACGGTATGTTCATCATTGATGAATGAGCGTGAAGTTATGAATAAATGACAATTAAAAGATTCTGGATACAATGTATATTTAGTCTATGGATCGTATTATGTAACTCACTTGCACCCATAGGATGCAAACATATTAGGTATTAGTGGGTCTTGAGATATTTCGGTCTCGGGTGAATGGTCATGGTCAGCTCTGCATACCTCTAAGACCCTGAGACACTGGCACTCTACTCGTTTCCCATTATCAGTGTGAATAGCATGCAGATAGTGAAGGGATAGTTTTTGTAGCAAGCTGGAAGTCTGTCTGATCGCTCTAACCTTTAGGCCCCATGTAGTGCATGCGAGCACGCACTAAAAAAGACTATATTTATTTCCCTGTCTGTGGAAATCTGAGAGAGAGCACCAGTTTGGGGCGTACATATATTTATATTATTGTGGCATTCATTTTGGCCGAAGGAAAACACGTCAGAAATGCTGACATGGAAAAGCATCAGTATTTAACCTGTATTTATCATATTTTGGTAAATATTTTGGCAGAAGAGAAAATATTGGTCTTACAAACATGGAAAACATAAATATTTATGTGCATAAAGGGAGATCCATCGAATAAAGACATCAATAGAAACTTGTGTATTTCAATAGGGACTGCAGTAGATAACAGAACATCAATAACATATTTGTTTCATAGACTCAACTCGTTCTCCATACCCCTACAAGCACTGCTGTCCGTTCTCCATGGTATATGACGTCATATATATATATATATAGCCAGTGCGTCGTCTGTTCTTTTAGTGTGCACAGGGCTGAAATAAATACAGAAAGTGACTCGTTTTGGCCAAAGTCATTGGCGTCCAATTCGTTTAAATGCTATGCAATATTCAGTTGGCTTCGCCAAATTCATATCGCCCTGCGTCAAACTCGTAGAGAACAACAACTTTTACCACAACTTGTTGGTTTCTTCTTTAGTGTTGATGTTCATATACTCTGTCATTAATACCCTGTCAAATGTGATGTTTATATCTAAAAGAAAATTAAACATCCTTTTGATACAAAGGATACAATCCATATTGCGAACAGTATTCCAATGCTTCCAACTATCAAAATATCTGGTGTATCGTAACATACAGAGTGGTAGTGGCTTTAGAGTAATATATATATATATATATATATATATATATATATATATATATATATATATATATATATATATATATAGCAAATACATGCATGTCTTCTTATCATATCACGCTATATTGAGAAAGGTACGTTTTTTTGTGGATAGATGAGATCTTCCCCTTTTCTTCAAGGATATGTGATACTTATGTATTTATCCTAATTAGTCCAAAGTGCAGTGACAGACTTATATCCTAGGTTTTTCTGGTAGCAATACAATATCCCAAACTCATAATGACACAACAGGCAAAACATGGCAAATAGGCCTGTAAAGAACTGATAAAGGGGCTGGACGGCGTTTATATGTTAATAGACTCTGCCACAGAGGACCCCCTTCTTGATCTGCATGCCTTGTTGTGCCAAGTTACACACACACAATATCTCCACAAAAAGACCTTCAGTCAGACAGAAAATAACACCGGCAAAAACTGGGATTTTCTGTTTATCCTGGCAGTGAAAGACGGGAGGGAAGGTCAATAAACAGGGTAACTTCTCATTAAAGATTCATGTAGAAAGGCTCGCCGCTCCGTCTCTGTCCGGATATGGTTTACCTGCCCCAGGGAACTGTTCGACTAAAAATAAGGAAAAGGACCCGTTCAAAGGTGGAGCTTGACAAAAATGACACACAGAAAAACGACAGAGATTATAGCACAAACATTCCTCTGTATTATAATCACTAGGTATATATATATATATATATATATATATATATATATATATATATATATATATACGTGTGAGTGGACTATATGGATAATTATATAGGCATATATAACATGCCCGTGGACTTTATTTCAGGCCTTTATGATTGAAGTTTAAACCAGGTATTTATAGTTGAAAGTTGAAACTTCAATGTCCCATTTTGCATGGCATCTTTTCTCCGATGCAATAGGAAGTGTGAGGGAGTAAAGTTGTAGATGGGGTAAGTTCAGGGTGGCCGGTCCATACAAACAAATACCTGATATCTGGTTGCCATGGAGATCAAGTTACCTCTTTGATCCTCAGCTATGTTATAATCTCAATGGCTCTACCTCCTCTTCTAGCACCACTTGTTGAGTTCTGAATGGCCATGGAGTGGTGTATTGGTAAATTTAGCTGTATGCATTACGCTATATTGGCTACACGTATTACGCTTTATCATCCATGGTATACAAAGTACCCATTGAGAATATATGGGGGACTCAGTAAACCACTACCTATTGTTTAAAAAGTATCAGATACCATAACCATGGTATACGGATTCAAAACCGTGGTATACGGCTTCAAATGGTATACCATGGTATAAAGGGATATAGTTCTTTGTGCTGAAGAGCAAAATAGAGTCCAGTTAATTCATGGGTAAGGTTTACTCGAGAAGATGGATAATAAATACAAACAATGGTTTTGTAGACAGCCAGCTCTGTAAACTAATCGATCTAGACATCGTAATACATTCACTTAGGCTCGTATATCACTACGCGTCAACACTCTTGGTTTACAGAAGCCGGTCCACAAAACCATCGATTATTGTCTTTACATTGCCTCCTGACCTCATTCTGCAGTACTACGGCAGGTAGCGGTAATAGTACAACGGTACGCAAAAACACAGAGGATGGTGGTCCCTATATCCTAACAATATAAACAGAGGCACTTTTATTAGAGGTTAGACTATAAGTAGACTACTATTACATTGAGGTAATGAGTAGAAGTGATGTAGCAGTAGGACCAAAGTGCACCGGTACCACGTCTATAATAACTCCAGTCGTCTCCGTCACTCTCAGACTGGTGCCTGCTTTTCTCATCCGTCAGAGATTAGGAAAGAAGTTGATGAGTGTTTGATCTGTGTCCCTGTTAGCCGTTTAGTTTGGAGCCCCCAGTAAAATGAACGAGGCGATAGCAGATTGAATATTCCGAAGCGCTCCAAATAGGATGGCGAATGGGGACTCAGACCAAGCACGAATATGTTCCTAGTTTTATCTTAACCGGGAAATATTCATCTATCTATAACCCATCATTGAGTATGAGTTACCGTACTCGCAAGCCCTGTTGAGTACGAGTTCCCAAATGTTAAGCCTGTGGACGCTTGTACCAGGCACAGCTAAATATCATAACGTCCTCGGGCAATATTGATCATTGGGCGATAATACAGGGGGTGCCTGGTGCGGGAAACAGGTTTAAACACATGGTATTATCGCCCAGGTGAGGGCAAAGTCCCTCCTCCCTACTCTCCCCCCCTGAGGCTTTGTGGATGGTTTCCTTTCCTTGAACAATATCGGAGAAGAAGATGGTCTCGTGATGGCACTGGATAGCTATTAACCGAGCGTCCCGGAATCCAGAGAACAAATTTTGCGAACACACTGACTGCCGTGATGGACATGTATTCCTACACATAGTGAAACTAGTTTATTCTCTATTATCCATGGTATTCAAAGTACCCATTGAGGATGGTTGGGGACTTAGTTAATCACTACCCACTGTTCAAAAACTGTCAGATACCATAACCATGGTATACGAGTTCAAAATTGTGATATACAAGCTCAAAGCCATGGTATACGAGGAAAAGGTCCCATTGTGCTATAAAGCAAAATGATGGTCCCTAGTGATATATCCGTAAATGTGGCAATTCCTGAGTTTAGTCTATTAGGGACGATATATAATGAATTGACAACAAACAATGTTTTTTTAGATAGTCGGCTAGGTAAACCACTCGAGGTTGACGGCGTAATATGATCTCTGACGCTCGTGTATTACTATGCATCAACCCTCGTGGTTTACGACCGCCTGCCCACAAAACTATCGATTATTGTCTATGCATTTGTTGATGAAAAATCAAATCGTAATTTTGTATATTAATAATAACTTATCATGATCAGTTATATATAATATAATCCGATATTATGGTATTGTATGCATGACTTTGTATATCATAGCCTCAAATGTCTCTGAAGCAGTAGATACCATTCAGCATCTACATATCTCAGACTCAGATATCCCTTTGTATATCCTGTAACATCTTGACCAGCCCTGGGCTCTCATTCATCTCATGCTAATCAGTCGGACGCTGCACTCAGCCTAGACTTGCTCAAGTCTTTGATTATGAACATTCATTAAATGATTAATCACAATCAGAATAAAATTCATTAAAGTATGTATCCTTCTCTGACTGGCCCATGAATCCCAGCGAGGAGAGTAGAGATAGGATGCAGGGACTGGAGCCAGTCTACACACAGCCAAAAGTAGACACACACATGCCGCCTTACTGTCCAGGAACGAAGTGTTAATTCAATACAGAAATATAATGTAGTCAGCTCTAATGAATATAATCCGCATTATACAATATTAATATGTATGAGTGTTCTTGACCTTCAAGACTCATACAAAGCATATTCATGTGGGGAGCATTCACTTAACGTTCGCACAACTTTCTAATATGTGATAGGAAATTACTCTAAGACGTTATCAACAATCCCCAATACTGCATTCTCTAGCAAGTATAGTTGTGACATATTTCTTTATGGTTTCATGAGATGGCCGACAAATTTATGAATTCATTTAACTCTGTATAGATGGCAAAGTTTTGGAAATCATTCTTCAACAATTCTTATTGGAATATATAGAAACATGGCTAGTGTGCCCGAATGGAATATGTTCAGAGTTATTTTGGTAGGAAATATTCGACGAACGAGGTGAACATCAAAGAACAGCTGAAATTCAGATACACTCATGATGTCTCCTTATCATCATACACCTAGAAATCATTAAAAATGCCATTTTACAATTCTACAACACACTTTTTCGAGAATGAAATAGGTCACATAGGATACACGGACGTATGAATATTCCAGAATCTGTACTCCTGGTCAGTAAAAGTGATACATTTACCCACAGGTATATGATAATAGATAATACCAATTCTTAATGCTGGCTAACAGTGTACACGTGGGACACATCCTGTCACCTGTTATTTATGGCTACATACTGATTTGTGTCTATAATTCTGATTACCTCTGTGGAGATTAAAGTAATAATATTAGTGTGCTGCCTGTGGTAGCAGGGTATACTGGGTCATCTGAATTTTACGAGGGCAGGCCTCACTTACTGACGTGTTAAAAAAGCAGACGACTTTCCTAATGTGCACGACCTCGTACTCTCACGCGAGATCTCGGACATGATTCATGTGGGAGACGAAATTTTCTAATGTTCATTCACCTTGGTTATACGTCACGCATTGACACTACATCACACTCTACATACACTGTATTACATATAATCTGACTTATGCACAGATCTATTTCACGTTGTTTTGGTAACTCTGAAGGGGAAGAAGGGGAAGTCTCTCATGATTTATACCAATGCTGGTAAAATCTGATATCAATGAAATATATGATATTTTACACACGGGTTACATCCCATATCCACACAAGATATCTAATTTTGTTTATAAATCAAAAGATTCTCATTCTTTAAAGTACCACTTTATAATTATAAATGATCAAATCTGAATTGTGCATAATATTTCAGGTTGATACTGATGATAGTGGAATGCCCCTCAGGAAGTAAGAGTCTATATTGGCATGCACATGTCAGAGTTCGTCGTGTGTTATATATGAGACTCCATAATTGAGATCTACGATGGTCGGGTGACAGATTTATGAGTGGTTTGAGAGGTACAGAAGGACACCTGTCCAACCTTGTCAAAATCTGAGGTCATGACAGAAATAACAAGGCATATCTTGTGAGATCTAATCATCTTTTATCATTGACTGGATCATAAATAGCGTTCCTAGCTATGTTACTACAGTATTACTCAATAGAAATTCAATTATGATAAATCTAAGATATCTTTAAAAGATTTGTTTTATTTTAATTTAAAGTATATTAATGATATCTAAGATATTATTCCACATTTGTTATTTCGTGGTTACAACTCGATGGGACTTGTGGCACGGGAGAATACTGATTCGTAGTTAACAAGTCAAGGTTGTTCATACTAGTTACGATTCAGCGAATGTCTAATACAGATATATATATATGGATCAGTGTTTTTGAATAATGAGGATATTATGATATCTTAATTAATCACAGACACTAATCTCTAAAGTCAATTGCCTCTATTCCACCAGATTTATGTTCTAAATTATACCACCACATCGCTATAAATGTCCAAAGGGATTACATACTAGAAACATCCTCGGGGAGTTCCCCATCGTGACACAAACAACTGACATTTCCTATATTCTGGCCACCAGAGCACACTGATGTCAACTCTGGTGAGGTCCGATCTTAGACTCAGAGTTCAGTCCGATGGCGCCAGGGCCAGTGGCGCACAGGCTCAAACTAAGACTCTTAAGGGGTGCCATTTTGAGACAGGGATTCCTGCCTCCATCCCAGCATGTAACTGAAAATGGCGGATCGCTGGTTTTCAGCTTCTGTTATAATCTTACCAGCTACTAGTTTACCCTAACACATGCGTGGTTAGAATGTCAACAATCCCCGATCCGTCACCCAGCCATTTTCCGGATTTCTACTTGTCAAATTGATGCTATAAATAGAACAGCCACACGTCCAATCCCTGGACTAGTCCGATCTGAGCCACCTTAACTGGCACTCTTCGAGCTGATCTTCTTACTACCAGAATCAGAATCTCTGCTGGATGAGTGAATCATTCTTCCGGCAGATCTTATGACAACAATACTTCCCGTTGTCACCAGGGATAGGGCCTGTAATGTCTTGTTGGGATTATTCATAATTTATAATTCACGATATCCAAAATTGTGCTCTGCTTCAAGATATTTGTATCAAGCTCATTAGTCTAGAAAGCGATCGGACCTGACCAACCTCTAAGTCGGAGACAGAGGTGGCGGCCAGTCTACATTTCCTATGTGAGGCACCCATCTAGCGGATGACAGAGGAACTGAGGTAGGCTATGTCCTATAGGGTCTGGTGTTCTGAGGATAGGTGAGATGATTCTATTTACATCTGTCTGGGGCATTGCTTCCCCTGTGTTAAGCCATAGTCTGAGAAAGCATTTACAGAGATTTTTCTCACCGCTTCTCGACAAGAGAAATCATGCAGAGACAGTTCTTACGAGAAGAGTGCAATTTTAGGTCGGTCCGTGGAACCACTTGGGAGGACAATCTAGAGATTGAGTTCAGCATCGATATTTATCTCACCCCTGGTAATTACTTCCCATAGACTTACCATTATGAACTCGTACTCAACGGCCATGGGGTATTGTAAAACAACCCTATATGAGGGATGGTGTCACAAGTGTTAGCCACTCAGTCAGTGATAGGGGTGTGAGAAACTCAGAATCGATCTATCGCCACTGAAAACAAACCATTCAATTCATGGCATATTTTCAGTGGCTACTGATCTCCATGCAGTTCCTTCATTATGTATATATATATATATCTGTATGGCAAACTTGGGCAGACATAGTAGAATACCTTTTCCCCCTTAACGTTCCACTTGGTTATTACAGTCAATGCGCCGGTGTTAAAATCTACTTTCATCTATTTTATGTGGTTTTCAGTAAAAAGAACCTCTAGCGTAAGTTTAACTTTTTTCTGCTTTTTTGAGCTCCACAAAGATTTAAGTGATGCGGACTGTTCTTTCTGTTAACGTAACCACTTCCCTGTCCACCTTCAAGTTCTGACATTTCTATCAGTCTAGTCAGCCCCATATAACCCGATGAGTGGAAAATACACCTGACCTACATGTCCCATCGTGTCACGTGTGTTTAAACAACCAATGGCGGCCTTTGTAACAATGTCACAGTTCCTGACCCCACGTCACGGGTGGCGCCACCTCGCGGCAGTGTGGTGACAGTCACGTGGCCGGCTGACCACCCCTGGTCACCTTGGTAACCCTGAGGTAACCTTCAGGTAACCTTGAGGTGTGTGGGCTCAGCGGGGGGTTCTCACAGGTGACAAAGAGGAGGGCAGTCAAGCGGGCAATGACCTTGTCAGGTGAGAGGTGATGAGAGTGTCCCCAGACTGAGTACGCCACGCCATGAGCAACACTGCCAGCCATAAATCTCCACAATCAAATTAACGTCCAACCGATGCCAATGTACCTGAGGTTTATTGGAGTTCTAAATTGATTAGAATCGTCATTTTGGTTTCAGGATTGAAGTTCCTAGTTGATTAGCATTGTTGGTTTGGTTTCATATTATATAAGTTGTATTTCTTCTTAGTCATTTTATTTTTACCTGAGGTTTATTGAAGTTCCAAAGTGATTAAAATTGGAAGTTTGGTTTCAGTATTATATAAGTTGTATATCTTCTTACATGAACTTTATTGAAGTTACAAATTGATTAGAATTGTTAATTTGGTTTCACTATCATATATTTTGCATATCTTCTCAGTTGTGAGTTTTTATGGGTAAGGAAGAGAAGATGGTGAAGCCAAAAATAATGATAAATGGAATGCTACAAAAAAAACAACTTGTACTTCACCGAAGAAAAATTAGTTAAAAAGTGATAGACATTTTTCTGTCTTGTTTTCCTATGTCCCTGAGGTGTCACTTTAGTTACACTCTATTATTGTTACGTTTTGAAATAGAATCCATCGCCTGACACTTTGACATAACCCCACCTTAAATGAATACATGTATAAAAAGATGCGATATCAGATCAATAGTCCCATTCATTTGTTCTTCTGTAGTGCCTCATTTTTATAGTTTCCGGTTCACACCTACATACGCCTCTAGGCACCGAAAAGACAATACGGAAATTGGCACGTGCCTCTGGAAATACTATTGGGTATGACGTCTGACGAAACTCCTGCCAATCTAAAGCGGGATTTACACGCGGAGACTAATGTACCTAAAACCGGTGTACGTCACACTTTTCCCCTTGTCTCAGACAATTCTCCCTTGGTAAAAAGAAATCTTATGCCAAGGTGTTTTTACCAGTCTCAAGGGAAAAAGGCGAATTTGATTCACATGGAAGGCCACAGCTGGTACATGGTCTCAGTGATCACTCACCCTGGGTCTCTCAAGTACCCTTGAAGTCAGGGATGTGACAGACATATGACCCTGCTTGCTGGCCTCCTATTGGCTAGCTTGAGTACGTAGTTGGCAACTCAGCAGTGGGTCCATTTGTCTCCCCAAAATGCCCCTATAATCTGAAATGTGTTAAGATTAAAAGTGTCATAAGATTTTGGACCTCGTTAGGGGTAATAGGCCTTTTTCCGTAGGCCGGTGTCGCACCTTATCGCCTTAGCTACGCTACAGCTGAAGCCAAACATTCACCTGGCAACGTATACTTTAGCACTGGAACACTGAGTGCATGAGCGTAATACGTTCATAATACCTGTGTACATTATTTCCAGGGAAAGTGATTGCATTGTATTCTATGGTATTCCAGCTACAATTTGATGTATCATACATGTATATCACCTTAATGATGCTTTAGATATAGCTTAGATAACACAGGGACACCGAAACTGAATACACAATAATACATTGGCAGCCCTAGCTATTATATGCTTATCTTTTTCCATGTTTATACCAAGATAATTATCAACTAGGAAGTTGAGACAGCCCAGACTCGTTGGTACAATACCCGTGTTTGTTCCAACAATTTAATCTGTCAAAAAACAACACTCCTGCAATCACACCCACCATTCACACTTTAGGTGTGATTGCTGTATGTCTCTATATGAATACCGCTGGAATCGCGGTGTTTGTCCGAGCGGCCGCGTTACTAGACAGTGGGCCGTTAGGCGGCGCTGAACGGCAACACCTGTATTACTGCCGACTATTGCAGGGGAAAAAAACTTGTCTCAGGGAAACGGTACCCTTCAGTTTAGACAAGGAGATTGTGTTCAAGTAGAGAATCTCTGCAGGATTTGTCTCAGACAAACACCCTATTAATTACATGCATCCATCCGCGTGAATTCCACTTTACTCTAATCCCTCACGAAGCAAAGAATACGTCTGGCATGAACATTGTGAGGCCTACTTTACTCTGCACCAGTTTGAGAGTGACCTACAATGCCGCATAAATACAGAGGGGGGTATAGCTCAGTGGTAGAGCATTCGACTGCAGATCGAGAGGTCCCCGGTTCAAATCCGGATGCCCCCTGCTATGTTTTTAATCAGGTCAATTGTGAATATCAATTGTATATGACAACGTAACAAGACAAGTATTCTGCAGCTAACAAGTACCCTACCAATTTAAATTCCTGCTTATTATTACATTCTCAAACCAAAATTATTCCTGTGTATACACATATAATATATATATATATGTCTGCACTCTAATTTACATAGTTATCAGTCACATAAATTGCGTTACAATTATTCTATATTTGCGCAACAGCTATCAAAACTGACGAACCGGTGTCAAAGTGCAAATACAATTATCTAAATGGAGTGTGATATGATGTAGCAGGGCCGGTTGTCATGTAATTCTGTGGAGATATAAGGCGTCCATGTTGGTGATTCTAAAGACGTGACACTCAAATTGCCCAATTTCCCAGTCTTGATTCTCTACGAAAGAGCTTTGTGATTACTGACAGTTTACAACAAAATCACTTTCTTCTGGAATTTAAAACACCGTCATCATTTTCTGTGCAGTTCTGTAATCTCTGTCATCTATTTTTATGACGGTCTATGGCATGTGTTTCTTCAGGTGGTTGGCATTTTCGGAGTAGATGATATACTGTATTTCTTTGGTATGGGGTATACGATTTTTTGTTTTGTTTTTATGACGGGTGTGGTATGAGAGGAATTCAGATAATTTCACCCCTAGTCCGCGTTTGATGACGTCTATGCTGTCTGTCTGACGGCTATGTTGGATCTGTGCCATGGTTTACTCAAAGTTTAGAAACTAGGAGTAGGTATGATAACTTTATCTCAAAAGAGAATACGCAGTCTCAAGACTGTGTGGCAACATGTGGCTACTTACACACTATTGACAGATACAAGCGGCCGTATTAATGCTCTGAGAAGTTGACGCAAAGTAATATCCGAGCGCATGCGAGGATATCGCGCAGAGTCAACTCCGAGGAGCATACAAGCGCTTTTATCTGAAGCTAGTCAATATTGTGTTTATTAGCCACCTTTTACTGACAAGGCACCTAACGATGTTTGTTCAATTAGGTACGTACTATTTTCCAGTACGCATTATTTTTCCGTATGCGTGCTTTATCAAAACCCGGAGCATACAACATAATCTATATCCTCCGGGTATGATGATCCACACTTCCTGTATATTTTCTATGGACATATAAGAATATATGTGGGTTAAACCAAAGTTATATCCGAGTAAATGTATATGACATGGCAATTACCTTGGTTGTAAAGTACATTTCAAAAAAGTAGTAGTAATTAGGTATCTGAATACAATTGGTCCTCGAGCAAGTCTTTTTTAACATTAATCATGTAAAATAACATTGTAGACACTCCATAATCAGACATTGTATAAATTCTCGAAGGTATTTGCATTTAGCAGCATTGTATTATAACATATGTATCATTTATATCAATTTTTGCAAAAACACATGTAAATCCACAATGTATAATGGATAACAAAACTGAGTATAGATATTATTCGGGAAAATCATGAATTGTTCATCCACCATTGTAGGTACAACTTGGCAATGGAAGTTTTCAATTAAGAGGAATCTTCATTTTCTGTAGATCGTTTTCTGACAAATGAAGTAAAGTATTAGAAGTGAATCGGCAATACAAAAGAAATGCGGCTTTCCTTGTCAGATCTTTAGAATGATATAGTAGGCCTTCTCTTTTACCACAAGCAGTCATTGTTACGGGTAATAAACCTATCAGATACAACGACAGTGTGAATGGCTCGCCCTCTCTTGTGTCGGCATTTGCGATTGGCTAAAATTGTGTATTTTCCGTACCCTAGCGCAATCCTCCAATTTTCCAATTATCATTCCCTCCAGGGAATCAATTAGCACGGTCAGTAATTAGGTCAGCTGGGAGGTGTCTGCTTAATCAAAGCATTTTCTTACGGGACTTAATGCGAGGAAAGGGAGGGAGGGGATAATTAAGAGTATTTACAGAGAGTACGCTCCGAACGTATTGTGTTGATAAATAGCTCGACCTCTGGGGTACATGCAGGGTGTTATTTCTACGTCTGTGTTACATAAATATAGATGGAGAGCTATTAAAGGCACAGCTTAAACAAGGGATTACTATAGGTGCATACAGATTCACTTCTGTGTCCTCTGTAGTGCCTATATCAAGAGGATTAATAGATGGCTGATATAGACGATTTGAGGAATGTTACGTTGTTAAAAATAAGATGAATTCCTATATACCTATGGCCGTACACAACGTTCTGGGGGTTGGAGTAACCTTTGTATACTACCCAAGGTTGCCGTATACTACCCAAGGTTGCCGTATACCACCCAAGGTTGACATTTAGACCAATCAGATCGTCTCTTACAAAATTCATATGAAAAGCGCAGTGGGGAGAAAACATAAAGTGTTAAGTTACTCGATAAGGTTGGATCTGGCTTCGGGTTTGATGGTGGGTGAGTTAATAACGCTAATTATCGTTATCAAACCACATTTGAAGGTATAAAGGAATAGGGAAATCAAGTTTCTGGAACGAGAAAGTCAAAGTTACGAGGTAAGGCTGGGAAAAATTACTGCCCGCGGCCAAGGCCTTGGGAAGTAATTTTTCCCAGCCTTACCTCGTAACTTTGACTTTCTCTCACCTGAACATAATTTCCCTCTATTCCTTTGGCTCGTTAGTATACTTCAGGTACTCCTGGCACATCGATATTGTTTTGGTTAAAAAATTGTTCCTGTAGATACATTCTTATGATCATGCAGACCACAATGTATCAAACATTGAAATGTACCAGAGCTGACAGGAAAGAAAAGAAGAGGAAAAATCCTCATTATAAAGTGTTGCATATCTTGGCTCTTTTGTATCATCTACATGTATATATATGTAATCTGGGAATTCACTTCCTTTCCGGAGAATCTGAATAGCAAGCTATGATATATCAATATACAGTTTTTATACAAAATGACACTTTTGAATATATTGTCTTTTTTTTTCTTTTTCTGAAAGGGACTATTTGATTTGGAATCGGGATGTAGGTGAAAGGTAACCACTGAGGTGTTCGCGGTGACGTCTTGTACATAGAGTTACCAGTCTTACAATGTGTGTGTTTGGCGAAGGCAAAGAGTTGTGTATTTCGTCGAATAGTGTAATCCCTCCAGTTACTGGAGAACTCGCTCTAAACGGAGCCCCCCCCCCCCCCCCGTATGTAACATGAAAACTCGCCCCGTTTTGGAAACCTCGAACCGCGAAGTCAACCCGCCCTTTAAAATTTGAAAAATAAGTACAGTTAGGTTTCGGAATAATGTTCGAGTTTGGTATAGGTTAGGGTTAGAGAAAGGGTTATGGTTAGGGTTAAGGATAGGGTCAGGGCCAGGGTTAAGGCTAAGGTTTTCTGTTTGTTTCTTCCTCCAAGAAGACCAAATTTGTAACTTTTTTTATAATAAACAATGCTCTTTTTTATTGACCATACAAGTACCAATTGCATGAAGTTTCATAGTCTCTTTAAGCAAATATAGTACAATCGATAAACATGTATACATACTCTCCACCTTGACCAGTTGTACTTCCCTAATACTCCATGTGTTGATGCCACATTGAACAGAGAAATGATTCTTTCCTGATACAAGTGTCTTATATAAATCCCTTAAAATCATATTATGCATCTGATATAGAAAAAACCCCTAATTCACACAAAGTTATAAGCTATAATCATGACCTCAAGCAATATCTTCTTGAACAAAATGTTACTGTATCCTCTATTCTAAGCAGAGGCTCTTTTTTTTGGTATATGTGTACCTGGACAGAAGGAAAAGACATGTCAATTAAAGTAAAGAAGTAGACAAGAATATGAACAGTCAAGAATAGCAAGGACAAGGTGAATTTAAATTTGTAACCTTTTTAAGGTATGGTAGATGTGCTTCTATGGTTTTGTGGTCTTTCCCTCTGTCATCGTTGCAAGGGTGCTGATGGCAAATCAACAGATTTAAAATACACCGATTTTCTATATACTCTGTATAATCACTTTTGTCCCCTGTACCGGAACACATAATGGTAGTACAAAAGGAAATTTCTGTTTTTCCCACCTAGAATAACTGTCTATAGCAAATTTATAACCAAAGCTGCAAGATAAAGTCTAAACCTCACTCAGATACATGTTAATATTTGCATGGACTTGGTTGTCTTTCACTACAAATATTACTCATCTCCGCTTTGTAAAATTATTCCTCAAAGAGAACTCACTTGATATAAACAATCATATTAAATTTTGTGATGTTTCTTGATAATATCGTTGATTTTGATGTCTTATAGGACGTAAATTGGCTAACAGCTAGGCACACGCCCTAAGATGTAGACGAGTCACCTGTGTGGACCTTCTCGGTCTTATCTCACCCACCCACACCGCGATCATGTATCGCATTAAACCATCAACGGCCACGTATTGACAGTCTGAGGTACTATACCCTCTGGCCGGAAGTGGACAGCCCCCATTGACCGCAGGTAGGGGGCGTGTGCCTTCATTGTCCGCCAGACGGCGTGTTGGCGTATAGAGGTGGTGGGGCGGGGTGTGGTGGGGGCAGGGGGTGATTCACCTGGGGGTTGAGATGGGGCACGACAGTACTCGGTCAGCCGGGTAAGAATAATGCCCCCCATTGGGATCCCTTCCCTCCCGCCCCCACACCCAACGCACGTTCTGTACCCATCCTCTCCACCCACCTTATTCACCCCCAAAGGGAAAAGACCCGTGTCTGTGTAACCAATATCTCACCTGGAACCTGTGTGAGTGTGTGTGAGCTTGAGGTAGGTGCATGTGTTTTGTTTTGTACTTTATCTCGTGGTATTTTTCTCCCATAGATTTAATATTGGGAACTCGTACCCAACGCCTATGAAGTATAATAATAGAATACTCAATGGGCGATGACCTCACAGGGATTAGCCAATTAGTGAGTGATAGGGGTGTGATGAAAGCGGAACCACGCTCGATCTGGATACGAGGTACTTCATGTACGAATCTAGATTATTAAACGGGCCCCAGGATGAGAGGTGAGCAGTGTCGAGACTCGAACCGCTTACCCTGTGATCAGCAGCACAGCTTGTCACTCCCACCATTGGTTTTATTTAAAATCAATATCTTTCATTTAATGTGGATGACTTACTGGATGACCTTTTCGTTGAGTGATTTACAGGCTTTGGTTCATTCCACGGGGCATTCATGCTTTTTAAATCAGGCAACACACTTGGTGAACGTTCACGCTATCCACATCGTCAGTTTCTTCTTCCTTTTCTATTTGTATTGTGCAGCGTTTATTTCTCAAGTGACATATAGCTGTAACTTCAATATTGGTTTGGGACACTTATGTACATTACATTGAAATCGTATCATATCACAAGATATACAAAATTGGGTTCCGTGGGAATTTGTGAAGAAATGTTGTCACCTATCTAGATCGTATTCATGACAATAAACTTTATTTACAGTGAGAGCATATATTTGGTATGACGGTAAATAGAAATGACTATAATTGATATAATTACCCGTAACACGTATAGAATAGCAGATACGGAAATGGTTTGAGTGATTTTATAGTTTTTAATGACCGTTCGTGACGTTGTTAATTTGTCTAATGTAAAGATGGCGTTTATGGTTGTTCCTCATGTCGATATGTTACGGTTGAATGAAATTACTTTCAATTAGTCTGGTAAATATGTATTGATCTCTCCTTTGATCAGACCCCATGACTACAATCTAGGTTGTCTGTGATTAAGTATTGGTAATGGCACCCTAAGCACAGGGGTATCTATTAGGTACTCCCAGTTGCAAACATTCTAGTCGCAGGGGCAGTGGTTCACACACAAATTTGCGTGTAGCTTCTGGGAGCTGTTTCAAAAGTCGAGTGAAGTCTATGGTTTTGAAACAGCTCCCTGATTTGGTGCCCGACTTTGGAATGTCTAATTTCAACCGCTGTACCTCCAGTCGGCGACCAGAAGTACTCCAGTCGCATAGTATGAACGAGCATAATTCTTTCTTTTTTTTAAAATTTCCTTTAATTATACTGAGAAGGTTGTCAGCAATATGCTGGTATGAGTAACCCTCACAGTAGAATATGCAATATCATATTCACCATCGAATACTGGTAAAGGCTTGTGATTTGAATGAAATGTGTTCCATGCCAACCTGCTCCGCTAATCTGCCTTTCTGCCACCACATCTCATAGTTTAGATCACCACAAACAATTATATTCAACTTTGATCTCAACATACAATTATATATAACTGGCGTGAATTAAAGCTATCAAAACGACTTTGTTTACCAAAATAAAATAATAAAATAAATGTAATTGAAGTCGGCGCAAGCATTTTAAAAGGTCATCAGGGAATCTGGTCACTGAATTGTCCTCAAGTGTTTCTAAAGATGTCGGCCTTCTCTATCCCCCAGAGGCCTTTGCGCGGCGGAAGTCCTAGGCGATAATATGACGATTTTTCACATACCATGGGGGTTTGAACTGTGAGGTCAAGGTCATTAGAAAGCTGTCATCATGCGATTGAGAACTGAGTGTGATGTGTGTGTGTGGGGGGGGGGGGGGGGGGCGGGGGTCACACTACCACATCTACCGCCAGAGGGGGTTAGGATACCTGAGCATGCGTAGTGACATAACCAACCAGCGTCTCGTCTCTAACTGTGAGACACCAGCGACAACAGCGAACCGCTGAAGACACCGGGAACCAGCAGGCGTTTGCTGGTATCTGGCTGGCGTCTTTAGAAGATAAGGTTTTTCGCTGGACGGACGCTCTAACTGTGACACACACCGCGCCGCGGAGGACGCTGGGAAATGCTTCCCGTGATGCCAAGCGGGGAAAATGAGCTGTAAAATGTCAACACCTGTTCATCTCAGGGAGAGAGTGTTACGAACAAGGCAGGTGTATATATGAGTGATAGGGTACAGGCGTTGACATCACAGTGCAATCATTGTAGTCCTCTCACAACGTACACAGATGGACATTTACTACATCGTACTGGATAAATGAAGACGGATATTCCGTTGCTGGCATCTGATATTTGATGGAATATATTTTTCATGTTCATTCATCTTGTATCTAAACGAATGACCCAATTCGTATTGTACTGCGGGATCATTTCGATGGAGTATTATGTAATTGAAAGGTTATTGGATGCTCAATATCACACTGAAGAAATCATAGCTTGACCTGGAACATATCTAATAGAAGCTACACACAAGGTAAGAGGAAATTCACATTGACTAATAGCCAGGCCTCGGATAACAACAACGAACTTTCAAAGTTACATGTCGTATTAAATAGATAAAGTTTTATGGAACCTCTCTTTCCGGAAGCCAATCACTAGTCATATAGACCGGGAATGTTGACTTTTTCATTTAACCCGATGGATACGCTGCCAAGTACAGTACACGCCCTGAAATACGCCAGTATAGTGCCATTTTCACCACTGTAGTACGCTGTAGGTAAAGAATATAGAAAGACATGGTTAGTGTGGCCGAATGTAATCTGTTCAGAGATATTTTGGTCAGAAATATTCACCGAAGTCGAAGATTGAGGTGAATATCTCGACCAAAATATCAAGGAACAGATGGAATTCGTCCACACTCACTATGTCTTTTTATTATTATATACCGATATTCGATTTAAATGCCATTTTTGTACTTACATTATCAACCTATTTCAACCTCCGAAATAAGTCACGTGGTACGGTGTGGCGTAAAAATATTTTACGCCACAGTGCGGCCGAACGGAATCTTTTCTGCTATCGCGTAAAAGTGAGACATTCGTGCACCGGTATATAATAATAGGAGTTAAGCATATAAGTACAGGTACTTGTAACATGAACTTAAACATATACATGTACTTAGAACATGTCCCTTAAATATGTTGCTGGACAATACATCGGAAATACCTTAGAATGGAACGCAAGCTAACCAAACAGTGTGGGCCACAATTAGATTTAATTATTACCATTCCTCCATTATTACTGTGACTATAATGGCGTAGGGCCAGGTTTCCCATGGTGCCTCTGTCAACAATTATGAGAAACAAATATTCGCCGTGCGTGCAGAAGACAACAGAGTTAAACAGACACAGGGCTTGTCGATTGTGGGCGGTTGTCTTTGATGGTTAACCCTGGATAAACTTCAAGTATCTATTTCCAATTAGAACGTTGCGGGTAAATATGGGTTAAGTAAAAAGGTGTGGCAAATTGAATTAGTCTATCATTTAATGCCTTTGAAAGGGGTGCGATAAATCCGGTGCTCAAATCGTAAATGAACAATACTCAACTCATTTGGATATGCTGTTATCGTCACTCGGCTTCACCTCGATGATGATGACTTAACATCCAAATTAGTTGAGTATTGTATATTGATACTATCCTCGATATAGTTTTATACAATAATTCTGAGAATTAACATTGTAATTTTGATCAAAACTGAACATTTACGTAACCCTTTCCATACCAATGATGCCTCAACGTACTCCCGTGGATAGAGCAAAGGATACCTAAGGGCACTCCTATAGTTATTGCAAATAATGCCTCAAGGCATCATTTTCCATTTTTTGTTAAAATGTAATTTATCTCAGCTGATTCAACATGGATCTTTATAGTTTATTCAGAGAATATGTAAAACGCCTTAATATTGATAATTATTACATAATTTTATATTTATTACCATTTGTTGCAAACATTGACAGACAACTTAAAAATGCGGTGGAAAAGAATCAATTTTCTCAACAATAGTAACACAGGCCTGCATTACAGTGGTGGTCCGGTCTTATGTGCACCTGCAACCAGGTCCGGTAAGGAAAGGGTTAATAATATCTCGGGTATCATATGTTTTTAGAAACTGGGCCCCGTTTACCCCGCCTTTAAAACAGGCGGATCTGTTAGTTACCTGGCAGGGCGGCAGGCGGCGCTGATGTAGGCCAGCAGACTGTGCTGGGTGACAGATCACAGAACAAAATACGGCCGTCTCCATCACATTCTCTGCCGTCCGCACGCTATGGTCCGGAGTTTATAGCTGGAGGTATGGAAACCTTACCACACCTACCTCGTGCTCCCAACTTTCACCTTCACTCTACACCCAGAATACTTCCATACATATCATCTCAATAAAAGGTCATACTCAGACGGTTGTATAAGTTACACATAGGAGATCAGCATTTCGGTCTGTAATACCAAATAGTTTGTTTACAAATTTACCATATACCCATGCTGTTGCACCGTTTCACCATATAACGTAAAATTACCGTACGGAACAGTGTTCCATAAGGCAATATAAGGGTTGACTAAGATATCAGTTGTTAGACCAAATTAAGTTAATCATATTTATTTATTTTGGGTATAGAGTAAATATAGAATGACCTACCATGCTTGTACAAGCTGCAGAACTCGATAATAATTGACTGTAAATTATCATCTCGTTCTGTAGCTTGTACAGCATGGTCAAGTCATTTTATACAATTATCCTTCATTAAATTGTGACAGCGTACTCGATATGAATGGCGGAGGTATTGCTAGGCATATATATATATATATATATATATATATATATATATATATATATATATATATATATATATATATATATATATATATATATATATATATATAATATGTATAATATCTACATGATACATATGTTTATATATAGATATGTAGACTTGGTCGCTGTGCTCCACATACCAGTCACCTACTCTACCATTACTTAGCAGCTTATTCCAGGGCGGTAGAGACCCTCCACTTACCCTACCCCCTCACCGCCTTTCACCTCCCCCTCACCCTTCCTCGCCACCCCTCCTCACCTCGTCTTAACTGACCCAGGTCGGTGCCAAACCTTAGCCATAAAAGAAGCCTCCCAGCTTTCCGCCCCAGCCGTTTATAGAACCTGTGGCCCAGACCCAAGTGTCTCCGAACTTTCCTGGATCAGGACTGGGAGATCGAGTCAGGAGGCAGACCAGGGATCCAGTCAGGACTGGGACTAGGGGATCCAGACAGGACTGGGACTAGAGGATCCACTCAAGATTGAGAGCTGGGGCATCTAGCCAAGACCAGGCCTAGGGGATCTAGGTAGATTGAGGTCTTGGGGATCCAGTCAGGATCCAACCAGAACTTGGACTGGGGGATCCAGCAAGGATTGGGATGAGGGGATCCAGCCAAAATCAGGACTTAGAATCGTATAACTACACAATACTTCATGAGTTATGATGAGGATGTGTCGCAATCCGCATCGAGGCGAAGCCGAGTGATGATCACAGCACATCCAAACGAGTGGAGCATTGTGTATTTTACGAGATTCGTGGTACCAAATATCGAGTATATGCTCGATACTAAAAGAAATGCATACGTCTGGGCCTAGCAGGTACATCAGAATGCACAGTGAACTGGCCATTAGAAAGATGTACTGGAAATAAACCATAAGTACGACTAGAAGCTACGCCTTACAAATTAATTAATAAAGGCACAGACACAGTTGGCCACGGTATTATCATTACTTTGAATGGAAAAATATAGGCTTGCTACTTCCAAAAATTGCCCTATAAGTGATCTTATGGAATAAGGTAATTCTGGTTGTGAACAACTGGTTGTACTCCACAATAATCATTTCCATATCACCGCATATAAACGCGAACACAGGAAGTTCCCAGAGACATCCATTGTCCCCCTTCCATTCTCCACCTTCCCGCTTTGTTGCGTGACAAAGCACGGACAACATTCATGTCTTTTTCTCGCATGCTTTCGAAAAAGAACACAACATAAAAGACTGGCAGATCTGCACACAGGAAGGTGGGCCACCACAGACAAGTATGCGCGACACAGGGGTATTGTTGAAGCCCCCTCCCCCATCATCCGCAATTAACGGGACATCTCCACCCACACACTTCCCTTTGTGTCCTTCATACGTCCTGGGATGAATATACAGACTTTAGAAGCTGTACAAAAATACATGGACGGTTGCATTGTCGATAGGATTAAAAGTTATATGATATTAAGAAAGAAAATTATGAATGTTTGGCCTGTGTTCCCGTTCGCCATCAGGTTTGGATTTTTTTTTCAAAGTCGTTTATTTATACTGTTAAGTACTCAGCCGAAGATTATCTGGTTTCCTTGTACTAACAGCTTAGTGCGCACCAATATGAACGAGGCGATAGCCAAGTGAATGTATCAAAGTGCACCAAATGAGATGGTGAACAGGGACTCAGATTAGGGACGAATATATTTCAGATTTCATCTTAGCCTGGAAATATTCATCTGTTTATCGCTCATTGAGTATGAATTACGGTACTCACAAGCCTGTGAGTATGAGTTCCTAATGTTAAGCCTATGGACGTTTATACCAGGCTAAGATAACACACAGTTTTGTGTCGTATTTCCTCAATGTCTGTACTATAGGACAATGTCCCTACACCAGCAACAGGTCTTATGTACCAATTGAATCAAATATTTTTGCAGAGTATCATATGTAACACACTGAGTTAACTCTTTAAGGTAGATATCCATGCCACATCGATTTGAGTAAAACCTGATAGCACAGGTTTATATATAATACATTGAATTAAATCTATAGGTAGATCCAAATGTGATGTACTGGTACTGAACCTTTCAAATGATTGCGCTACATTTGATACAATTAATTGGTGGATAAACTCTTTCAATCAAGTAGAATAAGACAATATCAATATTCAACAATCAGCTAAGGGATTTCCTGATTTTAGTACAGGTTATTTCTGTCTTATTATGTACCAGAGTGGGAGTTGGACTGGGAATAACATGCAAAGAGATTGATGCACAATAAACTTGTATACATTGACAGAGAAATTGATCTAAGGATAGAAAAAGAGTGATTATGAACAGTTTAACATAAAGAAGATGCAAAGAGAGATTGATTTAGTTTTCGTTGAGGCATCATGACAAGTCGAGGGGGTTGGAGGACAACCTTTCTTAGGGCTCTGCCTACTTGACAGTCACACTTCTAAGTAGAAGTAACCTTCTGTGGCTGTAATCAAGGTGTCAGGGTATTTCCTCATTTACCCTCACGATTATAATAATTATCATAACTGCCGGGCGAAGAATGCATTCATGGGAGGATTTAAATGCTTTGATTATCTCAATAAATCTTTCCCTCGTATTACTGAGATTTATTTACCTAACCTTGAGTGGCAGACACAGCTATTTTCTATCAAAAGAATACAGAGGACCAGCTCATTTGGTTCTTGTTCATGATTGAGTACTAATCATGACACTCTACTAGTTTTAGATGTTGTCCCTAATGACATGGTTCTGATTTTGTTTCATTTTCCGTTTTATTTCATTTAGTATACCAGAATAAATGCCTAAACCGAAACTCATTTATAATCATAGATTTTGAACCCCTCACCTCAATAAATACACATCCTTTCACAATATCTTAGTCATGCCTTACTAGAAGAAACTTCTTTAATGCCACTTTATCTAAAATGGAATATAGACACACACACACTGTTATTTCACATTGTGCTAATGGAGGTACCAAGGTAAGCTCAGTCGCAGACCGCAGGTACATTCAAGTGCCTAGGGCCACAGACTGCACAGTGTGAACTGCACACTTCCCACTAGTCTGTGACTGAGCATACCAAGTACCTCCAGTCACTGGTTGGAGGTACCTCAGGTATGACCAGTCGCATGCATGTTGAATATCAAACATGTTTGATATATTGTACTGCTATTCACCGACTGGGCATACCGAGGTACCCCCAGTCGCAAGTTTTCTAGTCGCAGGGGCAGTGGCTCACACACATATGGGAGTGGACCTTGCGACTGGGCGAACTGGAGTTCCGCCCAGTCGTAAGCAATTTGGAAAGTCCAGTTTCAAGCTAAGTACCATTAGCTGCAAGCCCCCCAGTCGCATAGTGTGAACAGGACGTTAGCACATGGACACATTGGTCACTTATGACTTTAAACGTGCGATATGACTGGCAAATGGGAAGATGCTTTTCTTCGAGAATAATCCATGGAAGTTAACATTCTTACGTTGAATTTTACATTTTGCTAGCTTTATGCTTTAGGCTACATTCCGACGGTGCGGGTGTCTTCTTCTGGGTCGATGGATTCTAGTTCGGTTAGTGATCAAGAGAACTGTGTCTGAGCACCAATAGTGACAATGCAGAATCACGATGGATTTCACTTGTATTATATGCCAGAAATATCAATAGTTATTTAGATATTTAAAAAAAACGAAACAACGTCGAACCACCTTTCATAGTGTGCTGGGTGGGCGGAAGTGACTTTCTGCTATTCACTATGCACATGCGCACTCCTCACTCTCCGACCAGCTTTTTTTAACTAATCCGATTGTGTATTCAAAATACAACGTCGCCATACCGGCACAGTATGGTGGTACGTTTCAGCTACCACTTCTGTAGCAGAGATTGGTATTTACAGTATTTTCCGGCACAGGTATATAATACGTAAGGAGCTTATGTTCGTGTCAAGGATCACACTTATCAGGTGTTGGAGGTGTGCAGGAGGCAGCTGTCTGCCGTCTTACCTGGTGGCTAATCCGAGATAATTCCCAGCCTGAGGAAGGATAGAAGGGTCTGAGTCCCCGTTCATCATCTTGTGACTACTATCACTCCATTCATGTTACTGTATGCTCCTAACTCGATGGCGAATGGGGACACACACCAAACACTCAATAATGTCTTTGTTAGTAAGTGATAAATCATCCTCACATCTGCATGTCATCCATGCTACTCCTTTCTCAAGTCAACTTTCAGCAAACTATGTTCCCCCAACCTCCCTCAACCGGTCAAACTTATGAGTAAAGGCAAAAGGGATACTTAATAGGATGATCCGTTCGTCCTAACGTTACGCCTGCACTTTCAGAAGTACTAGTGCCTTTCCTTTATTACCAATCTGCCCTAGTTTGGATTTTCTTTTAAATCGGAGGTTGACCCAGAAAACCTATCGGGGAGAAACGCAGTGCGATCACCAAGTACTATGCCTGAAAATGTTGTAGTTACAGACCTTTACTGTGAAATAGGAACTAGACACGTACCACCACACGATGCTGTTATGGGGGTACGGCGTACGGACCACCATACTTTGAACATGCAAATACATACATATGTATTTACTTTGTTGGGACGTCATCTCGTACCTTGTTTCTTTCGATAAAAACATTACTATCGAAATATATTATCATCGAAAGAAAATAAAGTATCACTAAATATCAGCCAGTGTTGAGGTGGTATCGGCTTTTGTTCTGGTACTGCCTTTTCTATAGTATAGTCCCGACAACACTCCACGCTAGATGTCCTAGTGACAAAGGCCACTGTCAATATACATAGTGGAGCTTGGAAAGGGGCAGATCGCTGGATATTTGAATCAATTCACTAGCCTTGTTGTGTCAATTGAAAACTGTACAATTTTAAGAAATGGGTGTAAATGTATTTGGAAAATGTATTCCGATATCATTATCACAACGGTTAAAATGCTATTGTTCTTCAATTCCTCTAACCCATCTACCGATGAATGTGGCATCCCTATCAGGACATCTCCACATTTATCATTAGGACATCTTTATTGATTTGAAGAGTCTTTTCCAAACAGACAGGAACCCTCACATAGTGGATATACAAAATGGTGGGTTGTCCAGCATCTTTTAGCAACATTCAACCCACGGCAGTTTCCAACTTGTCGAGCTAGCTACATTTACCGGCCGACAGGATTGAACCTACACCTGTAAATCATTGTGACACATTCCTGTTGAACTAGAGTCAATGACAGGTAAATGAATCTTGATTTCCGTGTAGCTGGAGGAAGTGTGGGTGTGTACACGGGTGGGGTAAATAGGGGGTTGTAAGAGACTGAGCAGGGGACCTCATGTCGACCCAGAGGGTGTGGGACGTGGAGGTAAACCTATCATTGATCTGATTTCTGGACGTTGGGTGACGTATGTAGAATACATCCCACACCAGGGGGAGGTATCATCATTCTCCCAGCACACAATGACGTCTCTTATCACTGCTCTCCAAGCCGATTCCCTGTCAGGTATATATGCGTGTATGTTAGAATGATTCTCCATTCAAATATTTGTGAATTGTACAGTAGTATATCGACTTCCCTTACATTGCTCTCTTTCTCTCTTTGTGAGAGATTCCAATGGTATCTTGATACCCACATTCTCCTGTATGTTAACCCATCCATCAGACTGCAATCGTGATAAGCAAGGTAACTTGGTTATGTGATGGGTTCTGGACCTTAGCAAATGCTAGGTTGATATCACAAGATCAACATACGTTTAAGGCATAAATTATTTCCTTCAAAGACAAGGACGGTGACCTATGATTTTAAATGTGTAGTACAACATATGTAATGTATTCTGAAAATTTGCAGAAGATGACATGGGTTTTACTATGAGAAAAACAACGTTTTAGACTTTTTATATGTTCTATTATAATGTTATCATAATATTGATCTCTAAATCAAAAACGGTGACCCCCAGTTTCTAAACTAGCAATGTGTTCTATAACACTTGGAGATTATCATATTCAATTTCAAGGAAATGGTCATGGGTTTTGACGACATCAGCCTCGAGTGGTTTACAGAGCCACCTGTCCACAAAACCACCGATTATTTTTTTCATTATCCATTTTCTCCAGTAAATTAAACCCCGGAAGTGCCATATTAAAAGGTATATATACAGTAGGGACCATTTCTTTGCCGTCTAACGCAATGGGACTATTTTCCCATATACAATGGTTTTGATTCCGTATACCATGTATTTGAATGCATATTCCATGGTTTTGGTATCTGACAGTTTTTTAGATAATGGATAGTGGTTTACCAAGTCCCCATACATCCTCAATGGGTACTTTGTATGCCATAGATAACAACTCTGTACATATGCATGCTGAGTCTGTAGGTGCACACGCATGTTATACTGACACGCGTTCTGAGCGTGAGGAACGCCATTCACAAATGAGCGTGAAGGCGTTTTCATGTGGTCACGTGACTGCCTCCTCACCTGGTCACGTGACCCGTGCATAACGCATGCGCAGAGCTCCTGTCTGCGTCCAGGTGGCGCTGTGGTCGCGGAGTTCTACCTGGTGATGTATGTATACGGGTGGTGGTTGAAGGTGACGTCCATAGAACTTGAGATGCTCGGAGGAGCATGCAACCGCTTTATCTGAAACCAGTCAATATTGTATTTATCATCCACTTGTGTTCTGCACAAGTAGCATTTGATATCAGTTCGTTTTAGTTATGCAATATTTTCCCGTATGCCTCTGGAGCACACAACATGTCCATATGCGCCGGGTAATTCCATACACACTCACTATGTGTTTTCTATGGACACTTTGTAATAGGTGGATACTAATAGGAATTATCATGTCATGCGAGGTGTTAGACTATGCAGGACTGGTGACGCTATCAATGTGGTTTCTTTATTAGTTTATTGTGATTGATGATTTTTCAGATGCAACATTTAGAGAATACTAATTCAGCGTGTCAAGATGAAGGAGCAGAACCAGTTGGATTACTAAACCCGTAAACTAATAAGTTCGGGTCCGTAATTCTGTTACTGTTTTTGTGTCACCAACATAGGCGGCTTGAAGTATACCATTGCTGTGTCAGATATGTGTTGGAACTGAAATGTTTTACCAATCAGATGCAAAACTTGCTCTTGTTCATCGCTGAGAGGAAAAACTCTATACCATGAACACTTATCACAACTCATGAAATGTTTTTTTTCCAAAACAAGGAACAGCACTCAGCTCTTCATCAGCATGTGAAGTTCGAAAACTGATTTAATTCAATTACACATCGAGATGCTTGTTAATTGTTTGTATAAAAGATGAAACCATTGTAACTCAGCCAACACCGAGAGGTACTCTCAAAACGGTCTACATCACCAATGCACCTACTCAGTGTGAAGAAAGTATTTAAAAAAATTAAAAAATATATAACTGGGAAACTCTTGACCAAAGCTCAGAATTAATCGGAAGGGCAGGAGGTAAATTAAGTAAATTGTCTTTATTTCAGTATATTGCAATAGGCATACAATGTAGTCTTTGGCATCTCTGAACTCAACTAAATAATAACCTTAATTGTCTATATTTGGGTATTTAGAATTAAACAAACAGTTCAATCTTTCGGCTCTGTGAAGGCTATCTAAGGACCAAGCAATCATCTTAAATCAATAATGTTTTTGAATAAGTGAGAAATAAATCATATGAGACAGAGGAGACCTTTAAGGTTGAATTGGAGGAGCCATTTGAAGTATTAGACCGTAGATACTTTCAAAATTGGCCTCCGATAAGATCAGTGTGGGGACGTTTTGAAGTCGTTATTTCAATTACGTGTGATTATAATGTAAGAGATCCCTGACACATTCATACCACCATCATCCAACAACATCCCTCCCCTAAATGACACTTTGAATGATCACTGGATTGATGATTTAACTGATAAGACTGGAGACATAGCTTATGTCACAATAACAACATGGATCATACACAGATCTCACATCAGACAATGTATCAAGTGTGTACGTACTTTTATTTTTATTATCCACCTAATACAAAGTGTCCATAGTGAACCTATAGGAACTCTATATAGGCATGTTCGGCACCTACAGGTATGTTGTATGCTCCGGCGCACGAAAAAAAAACACAAAAAAAAAACAAAACGTCGCATACGGAAACATAGTGCCTATGAAAAAAAATAGTGCATAACTAAAGTGAACCATAATCGGCACGCCACCAGTTGGATAAAGGTGGATAATAAACACAATATAGACTGGTTTCAGATAAAAGCGGTGGTATGCTCCTCGGAGTTGACATATCCCTTTGCACAATTGTCTGAAGTGGCATCCCCTCAGAAAGGTCTATGGATCGAGTCCCTGGTTCTACCCAGCATGCAATGGCCGAGAAAAGACTGGGTGCGTTGAGGGGTGAGCGTCTCTGTGTGTCACGTGATCACGCCTCGTCTGGCTCCGTTATTCTCGTCAACTCACGTGTGGACGAGAACCTCTTTGTGACATGTGTATATATAGTCCTGAAAGTATCCGTTAGCAATCGGCACACCTCCGTTGTAGTATGCAGACTCGAGTAGCACTCAATCCCAGTGAATACCTTTAAAAAGCCATGACAAAACCACTGGCTATACTATACGTTCCACTGGGGTGTAGATCCATGTAGGGAAGACTGCTTTGTGCTATTCTATGACATTTGAATCTGACATAGAATAGCTTCATTCATACCGAATCTAGACACATCTTTGGATTAGGGATTTCTTTTATATAGAAATGTTTAACAGTGGATTATAAGTGTGATTTAGATATATAATCTGTTGTCATTCACGTTGAGATAAGAACAGGCTTAGGGTAGTTGGAGGTGTATTGCAGCATAATTTTTTTCCTGATCCTACTTGTACATCTAGATTTGAATTTTCAATTGGATCATAGACTATGTGTTCAGCACTGTGATAAAATGTTTATTCGAGGTTATGAACGTTTCTGCATGACAAATCCCCCTTGAATGACTACTGTTAGTAGGTTGATAAATACTGTGCATTTAGACATATTATAAAATACCACTGAAATGATATATAAGTAAATGTATTTAGTGTGCAACGATGTAGGGTAATACCGAGTTTGTTTATTATAACTTTACTTCACATAATTCACAGTTACCACTTATGTATGGTTGATTTTATATATGATATATAGCAGAAAGTTGCCACACAAAACCAGACCCGTTCAATTGGAATCAATGTTGTTTTATTTGTGATGTCAGGATGAGAGACAGTAACATGAATGAGATGAATGATTGATGATTGGCTAAAAAAACCTCAACGTTTCGATTAATTCATTAATCTTCGTCAGGAATAATATATATATATATATATATATATATATATATATATATATATATATATATATATATATATATATATGATTCTTTTTACCACTTGCCACAGAGTTATTGTTGCCACGTCTTTATATCTTTATATATATATATATGTGTGTGTGTATAATACACATACATAAATGAATGCAAATGTATGGTGCATGGTGATGTGCGTAGTCAATGGCTTTATTCCGGTCTGGTAACGTATCTATCCGGGCAGAAATGTTAAACTCCCCTTCAGTTAAGACGGGAGCTGAGACCAGTACTGGAGGGTGGAAAAGGTTGTCACAAGGTGATGTCAGAAGATCAAGTCGCGCACACATATATAACCGGGCGCTTTGAATGTTGAACCATGAACAGAATATAAAATAAAGAATAAAATGAAATAAAATAAGATTAGATAAGCATCGTAAGTCGTTTACGTATGAGCGGGTCTGCGGAGGTTAAACCGTGAAATGATCAAAAAAGAAAAGAAAAGAATGTGAAATAGGCATAGGTTAGTTCGTTGAGAGTTAGGATATGGGTCAGATATTGTCACCCTAGGCAAAATGATCTGATTTTTCTTGTATCCTCACTCATACACTTTTATATTCCTCATGTGAAAGGTGGTTAATTGATCAGTGAATCCGTCATATGTCAATGGTAAAAAGGCAAACGTGTTGTATAACCTGCGCCGTGTGGTATGAAAACGGTAACTCGGTCACTATGTCATTTACAAGTCTAATACAGGAAAGCTGGGATATAGAGTACGGAAATGTCAGATGCAGCAAAGACTATTACCAGGTTAACATTCCGCTGCATCAGAACAGCGTTAAGGTAGTCCGAATACGTGTATTTGATTAATTTGCACCTCAAACCTTGGATGTACTACCAAATGTTAAGTACATTTAAGGAAAGCTGTTAAGAGAGGGGAAGTCGAACTGTTCTTATGTAGACCTTTTGTAGTATTTTTCAAAGGAACTAAGGACGATCGGTACTATTAGAGCGACTATGAAAAAGAAAAGGATCATTGAACTATACGTGGTTATTCTAAGGATTTCTTTGGGTTTCCTAAATTTCTACAAGAAGGTCTTTCATGTCGAAAAATAATTTGTTTGTATTGAACAGAATATTTCCGAAACCTTACAGCAGCCATGATTTGTTTCCTAGCGAAGGTAGGACATATATGTAGAATTGTATCGAGACTCATGAGTACAAATAGGCAATACTTCGTGAGTTTGGATGCGCCGCAAATGTCATCAAGGCAAAGCCGAGTGATGATTACGGCACATCCAAATGAGTGAAGTATTGTTTATTTTATGATTCAAGCACGGTTCTTGATTTATCTCCCCCCTTTCAATGACATTAGAATAGCATCACAATATCAGAATAATTCAAATTAATTACAAACTCCATTTAGGAACTAATGAATCTCCATGTATAGATGTCTTGTCTGCTCGCTGAAATTCTGGCCGCTGATTGGCGATTCGTTCATGATATCAGCTCACAACATTCTGCCATGACCATGGTGTAGTATTGTCACTTTAAATGAGTCATCATAGCGTATAATTTTCAATCTTATTCCTATGGCTAGACTTGTAACACGGGTGAGATAAGAATATTTCATTTTTCTTTGATATTTTTGCTTTCATCAAAAATGTTCTTCCGAGGCAAGATTTACAAGGGTATAACATGATTTGAAGATTCCATGGTTACAGTTTGGTAATATTATAGAGGACTTATTTGTGATCAAGTGCTCTACTTTGAAGCTTTTATCAGTCTGATTCCATGATTGGCACACTGCATCATGATTGGTGTACTGGTTTCCCAATTAAGTTGAAAATAGACTCAACATGTTTAGAATATGTATATCTTACACACATTCTCCATATAGGCAGCCATTTTGTCTCATTTCCCTATTTTTCTACACCCTCATCTCATGCAAGCACCTAGTTTCGATCCCGCTGCGATATGACCCTGGCATGAGATACGGCGTGAAATATCACCTCTAAAACACATAAATAACGTTCATGGTTTCACTGAGATCCTTCTGAGAACGGCTGCTGACTAAGCGTCTGCTCAGAAACTCGTACATGAGTTCAATATCAAATATTCCCCGGGACCCTAGTGCTGAAGGACTGACCTCTTAAATCATGACGCTTTTCTTTGTGGCCGCCCTCAGTTCTTTTCACTAGATGGCGGCAGGGTTGTCTCGTGGTGCATTGTGGGATTTTCTGGTCGACGGTGCGTGTCGACCTTTCCGAACCTGTGTGTTTTGTAAAGAGGGAGAACATACGGGAGGAAAAGGAGGATTCAAATTGAATAGCCGACCAGACACCTTAGACTGTAAGATAAACACGATCGTAGTCGCCTCTGACTGGGTTATCCTGTCATGACATAGCCACATGTATCTAGTAATTTTAACACACGTTCAATGCATAGATGAATTAAAATTTCACCAAATTTGATGTATTTTTTGTTCATATACTCTTATCACCTGGGAGATATTGAAAACTGGTTCTGGAGAGTACGACTTGTAGAAACGGAATCTGTAGATTACGGCAATTATAAGAATTGTATCTGAAAACAAAATCATATAAATTACAATATGCGTTTAACCACGTGTATGTATATAAAAATGGTATATGGCACTGCCTGCTTATATAGCACGATACACCACATATATCCACATTAACAAGTATTGCGAGGGGATTTCCCCCTATGACAAAGCTCTGTTCGGCTATTCTTATCATGGATGACTCAAAAACTCCAATGATTATATAGAAGTACATTCAACATGTGCGAAACGTCGTGATTTATTTTGATATACACCAATTCTCATCTTGGCCAGTAATAAGATCTGTCAACAAGATTTAATGTACCTTTTTTTGTGAGTCTACTTTCACTACATTATCAAGAATTAACATACCTATGTTTTTATCATTCCAGTTGTTAATAAACTGATAGATTATGATTACACACATATAATTAACCACTCCCTTGTCTCTGTTCCACACAGATGGACGTGCTACGCAGACAGAAGGACCGCTCGTACAAGAACGTCTTTAAGGGTTCCGTGCTGGTGGGCACGTTAATGGACCATGACGAGAACAAGTTCGCGTCACGCTCGGCTGCCATCAAGTTCGCCCAGAAGCTGCTCGACGCCGGCCACATCGAGTCGATCGTCGGGTCGTCCGTCTTCGAGGACTCCGTTCATCTCTACAGGTGAGTCAGCGGGAAGTGAGGGGGTGGGGAGTTAGCTCAGTGTAATTATAAGTCGGTAACACTTGCAAACCTCATCTGTATAATTTTTCATCATAAGCAGCTACCATGTTATGCTGCGAACCCATTGCTAATATTTGACACTTGTTGGACGGATTGTGCGGAGGAACGATGAATGTATCATCGAACACAAGGTTGGCTCAATAAAAAGAAAGAAAAAAAAGGCACTGGACTTGTTATCCCATGATTGTGGGTTCGGATCCCTCTGCAGCCACCCTTCTCCATCATCCCCAGCAGTGATAGATTTACTGGTACAGTAGAACCCCGCGTAGGCGGACACCCTCCGTTCCGGGCCAAAGTGTGCGCTTACGCGGGGTTACCGCTTACATGGGGTTAGATAAACATCTAATAGAGGAATCCGTTATGAGCAAAGGTGTCCGTTAACGCGGGGTGTCCACTTATGCAGGGTGTACGTTAGGCGGGGTTCTACTGTATATCAAATGCCAATCGTTCTACATTTCTATGTAGTGTGGCAAGTAAAAGAACTCTCACCTTGGTAAATGTGTAGGGTTGAGATTTCTATCTAAGTTCATTACATAGATTCGATCACCACTCTTGTGGTGTAAAAGAACCTTGAGAAAGTCTGGTAAGAACCTATAATGGTTAACTGCACGTTAAATCAAACAAACCAACCAACTAAAGAATCCATCAAGTTTAAGTCAAAGTTGTCGTTCTCCACGATGCGGAGTGATATGAGCGAGGAGACAACTGTGTGAATATCACATAGTGTTCAAACGAGTTGGAGAACAATGACTATGATCAAAACGAGTTGCTTGCTTTATCTATCTCACCCCTGTACACACTAAAATGATACTCGTACGGGCATGGAAAATGGGTTGCTAATTTAAAGCCTATTGGACAAAAATACCAGGGTGAGATAAAGAGCGTCCCCTGGTTCCTTGGTCATCCGCTTGTGAACTCACAGGGAGTTCCAGTTTCCCTGCAGATCCTTGGTCTCGCTTGCAAACTTAAGCGATGCAGAGGCTCTGCCAGTAGAGTGGAGGAGTTCCCGTCTCCCAGCAGATCCTTGGTCCCACTTGCAAACCAAGTGACACAAAGGATCTACCAATATATGAGAAGGCGAGTTCCAGTGCATTGGGGAACAAATGGCGGCCTCTACGTGAGGATACCTATATCTCCTATATGGCACATAACCTACCCTGCTTCCCCGTTTATCCGCTAGAAGGAGCAGAGTAAGTCGTACTGCGACACGGGAGATGGCGCTACGAGTCGAAGCCGCACTCTGTGATATTTGATTCATTGATAATTCAAAGGCACAGATCGACTGATGAGACAGTGTTATGTGTTCATTGTGTATATAATTAAGTACATGTATGTAAGATAACTCGTAGTGTAATTTGTCTCTACAGATCGGCTGAAGAGACAATGCTATATGTTCATTATGTATATAATTAAGTACATTTAAGATAACTCTTACTGTATTGTGTCCATACAGATGGGCTGATGAGACAATGTGATACTACATTATGTATATAACTAAGTACATGTAAGATAACTCTTACTGTATTGTTTTTCTACAGATGGGCTGACGAGACAATGTGATATTACATTATGTATATAACTAAGTACATGTAAGATAACTCTTACTGTATTGTTTCTCTACAGATGGGCTGACGAGACTGTGGTCCGTGAAGCTAAGAAGATGGTCTCCACCACGAGTCATATCCCGCGGAAAAAGCTGATCGAGCTGGTGGACATGAACCAGGGTGAATTGAATGACGACTCGTACGACATGAAGGACGTCAAGGACAAACTCATCGCCAAGTTCCAGGTGAGCAGCTCACAGCATTCAGAAGTTGTAGATATATGTTCAAACTTGATTTACCTTGATAGAATCACTCAATATGCCCAGTATCTGAAAAACTCGCCTAGGCGAGAGATACGTATTGGTAAGAAAAAATCTTGGTCATCACTTATTGCATATTTGGCATAATTCCAGTATAATCTATCCAAACCTAATACATGATATACCGTACAGACCCTAACCTGGCTAGGCGGTCATCTATTAGGGGGCCCATTGGATATTCTAGTTGGAACCGTGAGACCCATACGACCTCAATGCTATTCCAGCCATTGATATTCCAGGGTCAAACTACATGAGTTCTAGGACCATATAGTGGATGATGTCAGAGCTAGCAATCACTCTGTGCCCTATAGAAGTGTCCATACAGGATCCATAGTAATCATTTTTGTGTTTATTCAAACCTTCTCCCACAGGCTGAACGCCCAGCGCCGCTGTCATTCGCCACCAAAGAGGAACGCCGCGCAAGTCGAAAGGAACGCGCGGCGCGACGCCGGACGCTCGGCGCCATGCAGATCGGTGACGCCATGGACCAAATCAACGACGACGACACCAGTGACGCCCCCACCGGCCACCGGCGGCGAACACGCGGGAGTGTCACGGACGACGAGCAACTGGTGGCCGCCAACAACACTACGAACCTCTCCCGTACGGCCAGCATGTCACATGACAACTTGGGCACCAACGGCTACGTCAGTGCCGATGACGTCACGTCGACGTCATCAATGCGGCGGCGGCGTCGGCGGAGTCCGTCGGTGGAGTCGCGGGCGGCGGGGACGGAGGGGGAGGAGGAGGGCGACGGACAAGTGTCGACCAAGCAGAGCCGGAGACGCCGTGCTGCCGCCATGTTGATAGAAAATGCGCAGATGTCGAGTGCGCAGGACACGGAGTCTGCGCAGACGGACCCGGCAGCGTTGGGTTCCTCAAAACTTCACCAATCCGGGAAATCCAGGACGGAAGTGGACCCATTACTACCGCCCTCCTTACCCTCCTCCCCGCCGCCACCCGCCAGCTCCTCCTCCCCCACCCCCGCCCCGCACTGCACCGAACCCTCCTGTGGGAGTGACCAGCAAAATCGGACAGCTAGCGACACCAACAACAACGCCAGTAACAAGCCGAGTGTGAGCAGCAGCGCCCCTGACGAGGAGACTACGTCAGCGGTGACGGACTGTGAGGGTGTGAAGGAGGGTGTGAACGGAGACGTGTCTACCTGTGTCTATGATGGGGTGGAGATGGCCGCCTTAGACATTGAGCACCTTGACTTTGAGATGATACGTCCAGCCACGAATGAGTCCCTCGCCGCCATTAACCGCGGACTTGACAACCTTACCGAGCAGAGCTGCAGGTAAGACGCATTCTCATTGGTGCATAAAACCTCACCGAACAGAGCTGCAGGTAAGACGCATTCTCATTGGTTCTTAGAAACCCACCAAGCAGAGCTGCAGGTAAGACGTATTCTCATTGGTTCTTAGAACCTCACCAAGCAGAGGTGCAGGTAAGACACATTCTCATTGGTTCATAGAAGCTCACCAAGCAGAGCTGTAGGTAAAATTCATTTTCATTGGTTCTTAGAACCTCACCGAGCAGACCTGCAGGTAAGACACATTCTCATTGGTTCATAGAAGCTCACCAAGCAGAGCTGTAGGTAAGATACATTTTCATTGGTTCTTAGAACCTCACCGAGCAGACCTGCAGGTAAGACACATTCTCATTGGTGCATAAAACCTCACTGAGCAGAGCTGCAGGTAAGACGCATTCTCATTGGTTCATAGAACCTCACTGAGCAGAGCTACAGGTAAGACACATTCTCATGGTTCTTAGAATCTCACTGAACAAAGCTACAGGTAAGACACATTCTCATTGGTTCGTAGAACTTCACCTAGTAGAGCTACAGGTAAGACGCATTCTCATTGGTTCGTAGAACTTCACCTAGTAGAGCTACAGGTAAGACGCATTCTCATTGGTTCGTAGAACTTCACCTAATAGAGCTACAGGTAAGACGCATTCTCATTTGTTCTTAGAATCTCACTGAGTAGAGCTACAGGTAAGACGCATTCTCATTGGTTCTTAGGGGTGGGTGAGTCAGATAAGGGGGTTGGTGAGTGTGGTAAGGGGGTTGATAAATGGGGTGGTGGCTCGCCAACAAGGGCTTCCTCAGTTGTATTATGTCAGCATCACTTTTACTGTACTGCACGCCAGAGACAGCCTGTATCTTCATGCCCGTTGAGTAATCTAGGCTTGTGAATGAAAGCCCTTTTCTATACTTTGTACAAGGGTTATCATTTGATAATATTTAAGTTTAATCACTCAGACAGTCTTAGCCGTCCATAGGTTGTCCATAAGGGTTGAATAAAGCTGACGGTCAGAAAATAGTCTTCAACGGCCCCATAGGGAAGGTTTTATGGGGTGTTCAAAGTAAGGAACATATCTGTATAAATATCAATTATATGTTCAAGAGGAAGCCCTGAAATTACTATATTACTATGAGATGTTGATAAATAATACAGGTTATATCTGTTTATTGCTATGGTTTTAATATGACCAGTCAATCCCTAAACATAGCTGTAAGGATCTGAGTAAAGAAATTAATGTTCAATTTACTACAAGCCAAGAAAAAACCCCAGAATAAAATGAAGCAGGAAGAGATTGATATGAGACACAAAATTTCACCAGACGGTGTTCAACTTTTGCATATGAATGTATACTTGATCTATATGAAATTTAAAAAAAAAGGAAAGAAAAATTAACATTGATTAACACAACGCTCTTTGTGCCCGCACAGTTACTCGGACAACGAGAAGGAGTTGTTGGAGCAGATGAAGCGCATGCAGGCGGAGCACGAGAAGGCGGTGAAGAGTTACGAGGAGCGCATCACGGAGCTGCTCGCCAACATGACCGAGCTGCGCCACCTCGCCGGCAAAATCGACACCAGGAACGGGCTCAGCACCGGCAGTCAGCACCCGGACAAGGGCAGCGCCGTCAACGGTAAACCTTGATACCACTTAGTGATTCTCTAGGGCTTGACCCTTTCCTTACCAATGATGCCTCGAGGCACTGCCGTGGCTAGTACAAATGATGCCTCAATGCAATATACTCTTATTTTTGTTAGAATGATATTTATCTCAGCTGAGTCGACATCTTTATAATTTGTTCAGAGATTATGTAAAAGGCCTTTATAGTGATATTTAATGAATACTCTTATATTTATCACCATGGACAGAAGACTTTGAATTTATGGAAAACAATCCATTTTCTCAAAAACTTGTAATATAGGCCTGCACCAATTGATATAAATGAAATGAAATGAGATTTTTCTTTCGCGTCCTTACAGCTTCTCAGTGATGATTTCATCATTAGGTTTTATCCTACCCGTCATATAACTCTCTATAGACTGAACATGGTACCACAGTTATGCCATATGATATTAATATGCCACGAGTAACATGAAGTTAAAACATGTGACGGGGAAGGATAAAATCTTAACATCACTCAATTTCATATAATTGTTTACTTGGTGTTCATTATCTTCCGCTACATATATCACTTCCCCAAGCTCGGTGGCAGTCGTGGGTTCAAACCCCGGTCGGGTCATACCAAAGACAAAAATGGTACCCACTGCCCATTCGGTTTAACACCCGCCATTAACATGAGGAGTAGGAGTCTAGGGCCCGAGTGGAAGAACGGCCATATAGCCAAATTCTGTGATTATGTAACACAATATTCCCATAAAAATTGCAAAAAAAACCCCCAAAAAACTCAGCTACGCTTCATGAAATCATTCCGCAAAGACAACTCATGCCATATGAATAATCATACGAAATTTTGTGATATTTTCTCCCTTCTCTTCAGGTTCATTAGATGACAGCATCGTCTCCTCCGAGTCGGACGTGTCGTCACCCACCTACTCCAGTACGGTGACGCCTCTCGCCCCGCCCCCCATCCCCCCGCCGCCCCTCCCCCCGTCAGGAATCCTGCTGCTCGACAAGTCAGCCAAGCCCTCCAAACCCGCACTCAAACCCCGAGTCAAGATGAGGCCGCTCTTCTGGACCAGAATCATCCTGGAGAAGAGGGAAGAGGCTCTAAAGGGTGAGTATTACAGGGTCATTCCACCCAAATATGTAGATATCTCAAAGAAAAACCTGTACATCTAAATATATGATAATTGTGATGATAAATATTTCATCTGTATATTTTGTGAATGTGTTGTAAGTGTTGGTTAGATTTGGAGTATTTCGCAGAATGTTTTGAGAAGTATGATCGTTGACGGGACAGACATAACAGAAAGGATTGCATTAGAAGCATAAGTGTTAGGTTTACACTGGGCCACGGAGGCCACATTTCAGGGCATAGTGGAGCACTGTAGGACACCAAGGACACAAATCTGAGGGACGTGACACTACTCAGTCTGATGGGATGGACACATATCACTGACTGTAACACACCCTGGTTGCCGTGGCTGCCAGGGATGAATTTTGAATCAGTAATTAGATTTGCCCCAGTAGCCATGGTCAGTCACAAAATGACAGTCGTACTGAGATGTGGTGTCCAGCACACAACGTGAATGAATATGTGGGGAAGCAGTTGGCCTTACAGGGAGCCATTGACAAACAATACCCCTTAACGTTCCTAACTTCCCCCCGCACCTCAGTATAAATGAGAATATATGACCATTTGTAATGGTGCCCCACCTTTTGGCGAAACGTGACCGCCAGGGATGCCGTGCCCAGTGTAAACCTAGCATAATACACACCTAAAGAATGATGGGAACTTGAGATCACTATACCACGAGAAAAACCTTTCATTGAATAAACACCTGGTAATATTCTAATTTAGTCTACCACTCCCATCAAAAGGACAGGTAAGGCAAATATAAACCTTACACCCATATCCTAAAATTATTTTTACTTGTGGTGCAGTCCTAGAATCTGAGGTTAACACGAAGTGGAACCCTGTGTTAAGTCTGGGGATCGACTTCTGAAAAGTGAAATAAATTGCTATGTTTAGCACCCTTTTGTGGATAAATGGAAAGTGCAGTGTATGTATCATTATTGTATAGCTTACATAGAGTTAGGTTCTATATCTGTTTACTTTTATTTTCAGATAAAGAAGATATCACATTCTGGCACGTAGCAAAAGAGATAAAGTTTGAAGTGGATGCCTTCGAGAGGTATGAACCTTATTAATGACAGGGGATTCTATCTCTTTTTTATAACTGAACTATTATTCTTGTTTAGAAAAAAGCGAGCATGTGTTACTTTTGGGCACTGTTAGAAATTATAATCCATTGTCTTAACTTGTATCATATAACTAGTTGCGTATTCTCCCTTTGACTGAAGTGAGACTTTGTCTCCACTCCCGTCACCGGAAATAAAATTGTCGCCGAAGATTTTGCATTTTTGCATTCCCACTTAGCGCCAATGGAGATTCCTATAACTGTGTGCTCATAGTCCCCAATTAATGCCCCGCACATGCCCCAAAATCGCCTAGTGGGAATCTTGATACAGAATTGGAGGGCTGTTTATGGTCACAGATGAGGAATGAAGTTACATAGATGTGTAACGTGTGCCTCACTTTCAGGTTATTCGGGAAGGCAGACGATGAGAAAACATTGAGAGCGAAATCCCTGCACGACGCCATGAGTTCCGGTAAAGGGAAAGGGAGAATGCAGGTAAGCAGACGTCCGTCTATCCATTCCTCCTCCCGCTTGCTTCAGCAATTGAAATACATGATGCCTAGTGCTCCCAATAACTGTAACTATAACATGATATTAACTACTTCTTCAACGACATTATTAACTTTAACTGATGATAACCATCTACCACCTACTATAGCCATAATGGAAGACATATCCTGGGGCCCGTTCAATAATCTAGGATCGTACATGAAGACCCTTTTCTGGTCCTCGTACAAGGCTTATCGATTAATGATATTTAAGTCTGTTCGCAAAGACACTGTTAGCCGTCCATAAGGTCGTCCTTATGTGTTGAATAAAGTTGGCCCACATCATACCTGGGTCTCTATGGCATATAGAAAAGGGTCTACATGTACGATCTTAGATTATAAAACGGGCCCCTGGTTAATCTGAATTTATATTGTATTTCATGGGTAAACTTTAACAATTACTCCTAAAGTCAGGCCAGTATTCCAAAGAGGGGTTGATTGCTAGCACATCGGGGAATTCTTGAGTTGTCTTTCTAAAATTCCAAGAAAAGAAATAGAACTGATCAGGTTATTACTATAGGGAACCAAAGACTTTGATTTCCTCGTGTTTAAGTTTCAAGGGCGATAGGGAGCCAAACCGCTAAAACCGCTAAAACCGCAGATACCCATGCTCAAAACACCATTTCCGGAAGCCAGTAAGACCGAGGCTTAGTGCTAAAGCTATGGGGCTTTCATGCTATAATTTCGTATTGGATTTCATTTGCTACTATTGAAGTATATCTTATTACAAGCATCTCTGAATAAATTCATCCCGAAGCTACGATGAGAGAGTTTCAGTGTATTAAAGATATATGCATTTGAAAGATTGGAGAATGGGATTCATAATCTGGAACCTATATATGGTCAAAGTACTAAGCACCAATTTCCGGAAATGGTGTTTCGAGCACGGGTATCTGTAGTATTAGTGGGCTTACTTTGTCTCCTTATAGTGTTACAACGAAATGTCTATATTCATAAAAAGTATACATTCTAAGTAGGATTGGAACCCAAGCCACTCTAATTGAATGCTGTTTTACGTTGCTATTAATGCATCCTTCATAAAATCGGCAAATATTCATGTGCTTTGGACGTGGAATAACTTATGGTTACACTCTGACCTAAAGGGTTTAATCTATGAACCTCACTAACCTTTAACCTGTAACCCTGCGGTGTCTCACGAATTGCTTGTTACCTATGTGGCCACCCGTTGATGTGTCTACGTTTAATTGGCAGGGTGTGGGTGCTACTGAGGTAAGTGCATGTCTTCACGTATTTGTCGTGACACAGTTCGACACCGTGACAATCTCCCTCACCGTGACAACACTCTGTGACCGTGACAGCACTCTGTCATCCTGACAACACTCGCGTGCACCAGGCTAGATAAGAATGGGTCGTCAAATATCAAACGATAATCCCACATGAGAAACTGTACCCTGGAAACCAGAGGCCCGATGAATAGTCTGGGATCGTGCATGAAGGCCGTTTTCTATACAAGGGTTATCCTGGGTCTCGTTGGATTACCGAAAAGGGTCTTCATATACGATCCTAGATTATTAAAGGGCCCTAGAAGTTTATAATATGGTCATGGCACAAGTACTGCTTCCAGATTACATAACAACAAAATAGAAAGAGTAATCAACAAGAAAGCATGGACTCCATCAAGCGGCCAAAACCTGTTGAAATGGAAATCGGGCGGGATCAGAAAAAAATCGTACCGGCCCTTTTTAGTATAGCTGGCGGAGGGAGCGCCCAATTTCTTTCTGGTAGTTTCAGGTGCTAATGCGATTTATTGCACAAGTATATTCGCCATACAAAGGTATTATATGGAAACGGGGTTTATGTTGCTATACGTGATAAATACGAGGTAAAATTGATGATCAGATAAAGCAATGCCGAAGGCAGAGGTTCAACTGACCGTCAATTTTACCAAGTATCTATCTCGTACAGCCAGAGTATACCTGTTTTGGTATTATCATATACCTTTAAATTGTCATTTCATATCTTTGCTTAAAAGCTTATCTAAAACTGTGAACAGGACCTATTTTGATGATGAAACGATCCATTTTTCTGTTTGGAGCAACCCATACCTTTGCACGATCCCTCTACACAATGTCTTGTCGTTGTAAACCAAGGTCGGGTCTGCTGGGATGTTGTAGTAAGAAAACATACATTTTTAAAGTCTCTTTAGTCAGGTGTGTTAATTAAGGAACAGTTTGTGTTAATTAAATAACAGTTAACATAGTTACAGATGTCAGAAGGAATTTGGATGACGACATTCTGTGGTTACTGTGATCATTGTTTGGCCTGAGATAACTACGTGTTTATCCTAGTTTCAATGAAACCCCACATAGTTAAAGGCACATCGGACAATTTGCTTTGAAGATTAAAACCCATGTCAATATCCTGAAAATTGAATATGATTATCATTAAGTGTTGTGGAACACAAATCCAATCTAAAACCCAGGGGTCTCCGTGCTAGTTTTTGGTTTAGATATAGATGTTATGATATCATTATAATAAACTATATGAGAAATCTAAAAAGGTCGTTTTTAATATAGTAAAACCCATTTCATTTTCTTACAGCTTTTACAAAATATAGTAAATATATAGAACTACACATATACGTTTTAAGAATCATAGGTCATTGTCCTTGTTTCTGAATGAATTGAATAAAACTATATATATATATATATATATATATATATCCCCTTCACTCCAGCATTTAAAGTTTATGCTCTACATAATCAATTCATACCAAGCATTTTTTACAGCAAAGAACATATGGTAATTGTAGATCTTATGACTTGGGGGCCGTTGAATTAAATACGAACGACAAAAAAATGTTATGATTGTCCTTGGTGCCACAGTGTTGTATAAAATAATGTGTTGTTAGCATAAGATATTTGACGACAAGAGTAACCTAAAGGTTTTACAAGGTGTTGTTTACAAATATGTTTAAATTTCGAAAATATCTTCTGGTTTGTCATACAACACTGAATGGAAAACATTGTCCAGGATATCATTAATCTTTGGAGTAATCGTATCGTCCAGCACCAGCTCCAGAAACGAACAAACTTTATTCAACATCCCCCTGTTTCAGACTATTAGCCCTTCAGCATGCGGTAGTTGTTATAAAAAAAAACATCAGAAAGGTTATAAATCTAGAGCTCTAGCGTACACATTCCAACAGGAGTATCTTCATGTTTGTTTGCCTAGGGCGAACAACGATAGAACAATCAGGAGCTCAGTTTCTGGGAGTGGCCATAGACTTATAGTTAAAGGCATATCCTACAATTCACAATGGCGCCACCTGGTAATTTTCAGTCCAAGCTCATTCGTTCTGATTTATTTATAGCAAAATATAACATTTTATTCAGTTTCACCTAACCCAATAGGTAAAATGAGCTCGTTCTCATTTGTTTGATTTATATAGGAAATACAATGACAAGGGTTATTTTCTGCACGTCTCTCAAAATACAGTACCATGACTTATAGTTTTAGAAGCATAAATGTGTAGTGTTATACATTTACTACATTCCGTGAAAGTTTTGCGAAAATGACATGGGGTTTTCTATGTGAAGAACAACGTTTTAGAATTTCTTTATTATTCATTATGATATCATTATATCAATATCTTTGTCAATATCTAGCACAGTGCCCCAGTTTTTAAGTCAGATATGTGTTATACAACACTTTGAGATCATCATATTCACTTTTCAATTGCAAGATATTGACATGGGTTTCAATCATCAAGGTGAATTGTCAGATATGGCTTTAAGCAGTAGCGCCCAGGGGAGAATGTAATTCTTCCAGTAGATCCTGCTATCGTATCATCACTGCCACAGGCTATTTTGAGACATTATCATTGACGCTCCGATTCGCCAATTTACTTAAACAAATATACGACTTTGTCATCCACTTCCTGTTTTCCGATGCTGTTGTTTTGGGAAATTTAATCGTGCCAGTAATACCAATCGACAGATCCGTATGTAGGATAGATAATCTGTTGGGATAAAACGCTCACCCTCTCCCTCTGATCTGGCCGTCTTTAAGGCAGTCGAGAGGTTTACCTTGCTTTGATAGATGAGACCAGTATATGTACTCAGGCAGTCAAGGAATTCCCGATCGTATCTGACCAATATGAGGGCCATCAAGTCCGTGTTTCTTGCGGCCTAATTATCGCGTTATATGATCAACACAAAACAAGACGTCTGATTTTTTTTGTGGCGCCGGGAGGCTTTTTTTATCATCAGAAATGTAGAAGATATATTAAACCTGCTAGGTATCTCACTAGGGGCCCGTTTAATAATCTAGAATCATACATGAAGACCCTTTTCCGCATGCCTTAGAGACCCAGGGATGATGTTGGTAAATTTTATTTAACACTTATAGACGACTTTATGGAAAGCTAATACTGTGAACAGACTTAAATATTTTAAACATAACCCTTGTATAAAATACAGAAAATGATCTTAATGTACGATCCTAGGTTATTAAACGGGCCCCAGTGTCGTAGGTGGAGAGAAAAGGTAGGCAGAGAGACAGGGTGAGGGATGTATGGACAGGGAAAGAGAGAAAGAGATAGAGATATGGATGGAGAATGGTATAGCAGCAGAAAGACGAGAGATTAAGAATCATAGAGAGGCAGGGACAGAGGAGGAGAGGCAAGGACAGACTTGTATACAACTGGATCGAAAATCATACAAATAAATAATTCTCCATGAAATTAGATGAGTTGTAGTTGTCGTCATCAAGGTGAAGCGTAGAGATTATTATAGTGCATCCAAACGAGTGGAGTTTTGTATGTTTATATGATTCGAGTATGGTTCCGGATTTATATCACCCATATCATGGACATTAAATAGCATCACAATATCAGAATAATTCAGATTGCTTAAGCAAATCCAGTTCGGAATGTATAAATCTCCATGTTTCTACCACACTCTGGTAACTGTCTGTCACCTCACACTACTGCATGATATTTCCTTTTACCACGTGTGCTATACCTTGGCGATGAGGCACATGGTGTATGTGTAGAACTTAAATTAATCAAATTAATTCTATAGCTCTGGGGGCCATTGCTCCACGTTTACGATACATTTCCAGAACGCAGAAAAGCGACCGGAGGGCTATATGGTTGCTCCAAAAAGTTTGCGGATTGCGTCACAATCGCATAGCCACATCGCCATATGGCCTTAAACGATACTTTTTATACAGACCTTCATACCAAGACAGATCTTATGGGGATTGCATTACACCAGGATACCAAAATACTCCATGCTAGAAACCCCGGATTGTAATTTGGCAGAATTGTATATCTGTAAGGTATTGATATGTCACAAGAGAAAAATAAACACAGCTTTCAAAAAACAAAAAGAAGATTGCGGACATTATTTTCAAGTTAAACTTTTTTTTAAATTTTCAGACGGCAAAGATCTTGGAGGAGAACCGTTCTCGGGCAGTGGCCATCAAACTACGAGGGATGCATTGTCAGATGAGTGACATCCGCCAGGCAGTCTACCACATGGACTTCAGCAAGATCGACCTGGACAGGTGAGCAATAAGCAGTTGTTTATATAGTAGTGTTTCACCTATAGTCTTGTGTACAAGCAAATGAATACTGTAATGTTATCATAGTTTACCTGCTCACGGTGTATTTAGATAGGGCCACAGCTTTATCTCCCCCTTGGTATTTTTTTCTCCATAGACGTAACATTGGGAATTCGCATCCAAAGCCGATTGAGTATTCAGAAAAATGCTCAATGAGGGATCATGTCACAGAGGTTAGTCAGTGTGAAGGGTGAGATTAATTCAGAAACCTATTCGAGTCTTGTGTCAGAGCTCGATCGCATCTAGGTAATTCATGCGGCTTCGCCTTGTGAATTACTATGCGATTCAACTCGATGGGATACGAGCTCGAAAGGTACTGGTACAAGTTTAACCATAGGAATAACATCGATATATTATATGCAACGATCACCTGCATAAAGTACCAAACGTGGAGCCATGGTTGTGGCTGAGTGATGTGAAATGACACCATAAGCGACTGGCCAATCAGCGGCCAGGATATGAGAAAGTAGACAAGACATCAATATGGAGATTTATATATTACTATAACAATTAAGCAATTTGAATTATTCTGATATTGTAATGCTATTTAACGTCATTGTTATTGGGAGAGATAAATCAGCACTGGAATCATAAAATAAACAATACTCCACTCGTTTGAATGTGCTGTCATCATCACTTGGCTTCACCTCGATGATCATAGCGCATCCACACCTAGGGAGTATTGTTTATTTGTATATTCTACCTTTTCTCTCCACCTAAATATACCTAAACTGAAATTTGCATTCTGTGTATACGTTTCAGCTTTAATTGGGTTCTCGCAGCTGGGATACAACCTTGATACAACCTTAAACTATCTTTATCATTTAGTATTTAATTTCTTTCAGCCTCTACAGTCTATATCTAATCAGAGGAACGAAGACAGAACTCGACAGGATATCTGTGCATCTTCAATGTCACGATGATGGTAGGAGATATTCATTTACTTCAAAATCTCATCAAATAATAACCTGCAATATGTAGGTTTTTTTAATGTATACACAGTATTAACTGGGTTCAGATACATGCGGCCATAATCTCCGAGGACTCCAAGGACGATGTGATTTTACTTGATTCAACACTTATGGACGACCTTATGGACAGCTAAGACTGTTTAGCGACTGAACTTATAAAAAATATGTCAATAACCCTTGTACAAGGTACAGAAAAGGGTCTTCATGTACGATCCTTGAATATTCAACGGGCCCCTGATGCATAGTAATAGATGAGCGCACGCGAGGATATTACGTACAGTCTGGTCCGAGGAGCTTACAGTTATTTTTCTGTGTTTTAGTATAAAAAGTTATATTACGATTTCCGGTGGCAAATGAGATTATAATGACTGATTAAGAATAATTAATATTGAATGAACATTCAAGAAACTTATTTTGAAGTACATTATAATTTGACCTGATTATGGATGGGATTTTTTTTCTGGAATCTCCTGAAGATTTTGACATGCGAGTATCCCTGGTTAACCCATTCTAGGTCCTCTATACATTGCATATAGAGACTTTATATTAGGTGGGTAATAACTATTATCCTACCCCTAATATAAAATCTCATAGGTTTAACATTGGATTTCTGTATGCCACGCTGACTGGCATACGGAGTTTTATATGCCACTAGTGGAATACGGAATTGTTATCACGTAATATTTCAAAATCGAGGAGACGGGGTAGGATAAAATCAAAACCTGATTCGTTTTAATCTTGGCCACTGTATGCCACTCCTGGAGTTTTGGCTCCGGACTTCACTCGGCTTTTACCTCATGAAGTCACTATGCCAAATTCCAGTCATGGCATACGGTGGCCAAGATTAAAACTCATCGAGTTTTACGATAGGACGAACCCCAGCGTAGAGAACCTGACACACCTGTCTGTACTCAGCTCCTCCAGTTCTCACGTGACACAGTTTTTGTCATTCCATCATCATCATTACCACAAAGATGGGCCTATGACGTCATACCAATTGACTTCTGACCTTCAACTAATTTACAGTCATACACGATGTAACCGATGTAAAAAGGGAAACATTCCTCCTTTTACAACTCCCTAAGGTGTAATTCTGAACTTGTCACTCTTCATCTGTACGTTTACATGTACATACGGTCTATTTGTAGTACATGTATTCGATAATCTTTCCGTTTCATCGAGTAGAATAAATGTTACTGTAATACATATAAATAAGCGTGATGATGAAAAGATGGCGATGTGCCAATAGTGAGGTCAATTCATGTGGTCCTGCATCTCTTAATCCACTAATTACGTACCTCATAACCCTTTCACATTCCTTTAACCGACCAGTGCGTTGAGTCTTCCATAAAGCCATTTTCCACTAAAGTCTAGCGGCCACCAACTGATTCAGGATTGTACGATTAGTTCCCAAATAACGTTATTGTCGGTGAACTTGTCTCAGGGAAACTGTGCTGGCCCCTGTCAGTCAGCGCAACGGGGGTTATTTCCAATGTTCCATTGTCACCAACAGGATTTATCAACATGTGGATAAACCTTTAGGAAGCAATTGAGTGTGAGAAGAATTCTTAACGAACTAGGCTTAGAGCCTAGCTTGAGAATCCATTGGCCTGCCTCCCATGCTAAACATGTACATCAATGCAACCCAAAGATTCCTATAATCTCAATGATGCCACCTTGCGGGAATACTGTGTACTTGGCACCCAAGTGGCTTTATTTGGACTGAAATACAGAATACCACTTCGAGAGTGGAGATCTTATGAGAGGGGTGCACCATGACTCGTCGCAAACAAAAGAACATAACTCCTGGGGGCATTCGCTAATCGCAGGGACACTCTTGCCTAGCAGTGCCACATCTACCGACTAGGGCTGACTGCGCTAGGATGCTTAAGACAAAGTACCATATTCATTGTCCCCAACAAAGCTACATAGATGCTCCGAAATCACCTGATCGGAATTGGATTGTTCCTCAAAAAGTCTGTCCGTGGTACCACCGACTGTGCGTCGGTATCAAATAATCTATAATTGCAAAATACTATAATTATAATCTAGAAACCCCAAATATATTATAGAAAAACTAATTGGAAGAAGAAATATATATGTGCATGCACTAGAAGGGAGGTGGTCGGACATCCTTGCTGGTGAAAAGTAGACAAAACATATCTGAAGGCATTTCACGCACATTCACGGGATTTTACGAGGCTCTATCCCTTTCGTGTTACGTTCCCTCAGCGTCCTCCCAGCATTCCTCAGCCTCTACATCCGGTCACAAGATGCGTATTCGCGTAGTCTAACCTTACATGTGTTAGAATTCCTAAACGGTTCGCGTGACGCGGAGAAATACCTGTCTAGTTACTCAGTATACCGCCCGTTATAATGAACTCAGGAAAAAGTAGTTCCGGCTGTCGGAAAGTCGTCTGCTTCTTTGATACGTCATGCGTCTCACATTGAAGAACGCGGCTGAACTCTCCGTCCGTGTTACACATATACACCCAAAACATCGGTATGGAGAGTGATTATTATTGATGCGCTTGTTTTAAAAAAACACCCAAAAAAACAGAATACTTGCTTCGTTTTCCTTCAAATAAAATGTAATTAGAACAAAGGATTATCTGAATTATTTGAAATAGGTGCCACAAATCATCACCTATTTTGAGGTTGATAATGTGAGACACTAAGTAAGCTCTTCTGTGTGCATTCCCTTTTGATAACTAACCTGAACGAATGCAGACGACATTTAATTGTTTTGGAAAGGTAAGATATCCGGATGTACCTTTGTAATGAATGACTCGGAGTTCAGCTTTAAACCTCATCCATACAGAAATGCATAACATGAAAGCACAGTGTCATCTTTCAGGATTCAGTAACCTGAAATGCATTTTACTGTTTAGCTCCAGATTTGTCATTATCAGTCTAATACAAAACACATACCAAGTATGTATCACCATAACTGGAGCTTACGGATATGTTGTATGCTCCAATAAAGCGCGCATACGGAAAAACAGTGCGTACTGAAATCTAGTGCGTACCTAAAATGAACTAATATCTGTAAGCCACTGGTCAGGAAAAGGTGAACAATAAAAATAATATAGACAGGATATAGCAGTTGTATGCTCCTCGGAGTTAATTCTGGGCGATATCTATAGAGTTGACGCAATATTCTCATATTCGCTCAGATATTACTACGAGTCAACTCTCGGAGCATACGGCCGCCTGTGTCTGAAACCAGGCAATAGTGTGTATTTACCCTCAGATGAGATTCCAGTGTGATACTGAACGGATTCAATTCTCAAATTGATCTTCAAGAAGTTTTTCAGTGGTAGCAGTGGTAGAAGTGAGACCTGAAAAGCAATACTCTTGATAGGCCCGTTTCCATTGGCCGACGAAAACGGTAAAGATTTTTTGCGTTCTCCTAAAAGCCCATTTCCAAAGCCCATCACCGATATACAGTAAGGAACCACCGACAGACCTTTAGCACTGCTGATGCAAAATGTTAATAGGCTATAAGGAGAACACAAAAAAATCTACATGGTTTTTGTCGGCCAATGGAAACGGGTCTTAACCCCCTCCGCTCCTGGCTCCATTGTTGAACGTGTGCACCCTGGTAGAGTAGCCTACACTTCAGCCAGTCTCAATCAGACACTACCACACATTGAGACGTGATTGTTCCACACAGACACAGATCAGGTCTTTCACGCCGCTTCTCTCGTTGAGAGTAAAGTTGACACTTTGTCCTTCTTTCCAGTCGCTCTTGACCAGCCGGAGCAGTTCTTGTGGGAGCTCTCCCAGATGTCGCACTTTCCGGAGAGAATGGAGTGTATGATGCTTCAGAAACGCTTCAACGAGACCCTCTTCAACATAGGTAGACATTCCACTGAGATCCTTATATATTTATAATACCTTGGGTAGTCATTGGATTCTCATTGTGCATGGTGTGGTCTATACTGTAGCTTTTACCGAGATCCCAAAGTGTTTGTAATTGTGGTTGGGATTTTCCCATGCCTGTTAACCGATTTAGATTGATCCGCCATTTCTGTATCAGAAAGATTGTACTTTGCATTCAGATTAAAAATACAGCAAATTACATTGCATTTTATTGGTTCATTGATAAAAGTTAAATCACACTATTGTTGTATTTAAGTTTGAATAGCTACTATTAACAAAGGTCAAATATTGAAATAAAATTACTGTGAACAAATAACTATTCAACCAGCTATACATCTATAAAACTAAATGATACATTTTCAGATCAACAACTATCAGCAGTTGAACAGGCAGCAGATGAAATCAGGCACAAGTAAGTTGCTCCTGCTAAACACCCTTAATATACAACAATTTTTCTACATGTTTCTCTTGCCATCTGGAGTGTAACCCATATATTCATGATGCCCCGTTCACACTGTGCAACTAGAGGTACCTAGGCATGCCCAGTCGCTCTATGCCTAGCATGTCAAATCGCTAAGTGTGAACTGCGTGCTTCCCACTAGTTGTGGTTTGACATACCGGGTACCTCCAGTCGACTGGAGATACCTCAGGTATACGAAATCACAAGGATTTTGAATATCATTTGATATTTGATACCGCTAGTCACCGAAGTCCTGGGCATACCATGGGACGCTCAGTTGCAAGCTTTTTGGTCGCAGTGGCAGTGGTTCACACACAAATGTGACCCTGTTTGCAGCTGAGCGTAGCTCATGTACGTCGAAAGGAATTTGGAACATCCAGTTTTAAACGCGGTACCTTTTGTTGGCGACTAGAAGTACCTAGTCCCAAGCTCTCCAGTCACACAGTGTAAATGGGGCTCTAAATATTTTTTTTAAATTTCACAGCATACAATCTGTTATTGCAGGTTTCCATTGTAGCATTGAAATGCTTATGAATCATATTTCTATGATTTGATATACACAATATACGGCACTTAGCAATTCCTTCATAGAGACCGCCATTTTCCCCTTACACCGAACATGTGGCGCCTCCATGTTGTTTAGCTCTCTGACCACCGACCGGTGGCGACATCTCACGGGTCGGACTGAACACCAAGTGATCCTCCTAGCGGCCGTCCACGGAATCATGGTAGGCTATGTGCCCCGTGAGCAGTATACACCCTATTGAGGTATCCCAGAATTCAGTCTGTTTACAGGTCCCGGTGTGCGCTGGTTACCGACGTTGTATGGTGATAAACCCTTGACACGTAACCCACAATCATTGCTTTTTAACGGTTTTTATAAGTCTTCAAATGGGAAATCCGATGTCAGAAATGGAAATTTCAGCTATTTCTACATGTTAAGCCGAATTTATATTCAGTTTACTCAAATATAAATCGGAAAATGTGGTTCATGTGAGTGTGGTGTGCCCAGCCACTCGCGAGCGGAACTTGTGTTTACCCTGGGCGATAATCGGGAGACGAGTAACCTCTGGAGGGCGTATTCACTAAAGTATGTATTATACGCGTGATAATCAGGACATTGATGACTTAATCTCCTATCTGCAGCACCGCACTGAGGACTATCTTAGAGACGATCCTCTCCTTCGGGAACTATATGAATGGCGGGACACTGAGAGGACAGGCCGACGGGTTCGAGTACACCATCCTCGCCAAGGTCAAGGACGTCAGGTCCATGGTGAGTTGTCCTTTATTATTGGGTAAAGCCGGAGACCACACCAAGCGAGAAACGCAGCGATTTCCAGAATCCCCAACACAAAATGGCATGTATGTGAGCTATTATTTCATATTCCGCCTAATTATTGCCTCTGAGATGCTAAATTGTTGGTGGGAGATATTCGTATTAAGTAGTATCTTACAGACAAGCTATTTGGTGTTGCCAATACTGGAATTTGCTGTATATCTGGAATCGCCCAAGAAAATGGCATTTATGTGAGCTATCATTTCGGATTTCCCCTGATTATTGCTTCTGAGACGTTGAATTATCTGTGGGAAATATTACCATAAAATAGTATCTCAGTTACACGCCATTGAGTTATAAATATACCAGTGGATGGATGTCTCATTTATACACCTTAGTATTGATTTCATTCGTCCACGCAGTGACGTACTATATATGATACTACCCTCCGTACCACGTGACCAGCAGAAATTAACATTCGTGGAGTGTTGTGTCATTTCAGTGGCCAAAAGTCGATGAAATCATAAGTTCCATAATTGTGTTTTAATCAAACTTCAGCGCCTAATAATAAGGAGGCATGTTGAGTATACCTGAGTTCCATCTTTTTCTCGAATCCACGTCAGAAATACTCACCATGTTTTTCAAACTCGGTGAGTATTTCTGACCAAAATATCTCTGAACAGATTCCATTCAGGTACACTAACCATGTCTCCTAATAGTACTACAGCCCGTAGGTCTCGTCTATTAAGTGCTCATTTTCATTTTTACCCAGTAGCAGGTCATATTCTGCTTAATTCATGTCAGCATAACCATGAAAAAACGGAATGTCACCATGACTGATGTGGTTGCTTTGATTCACCACATCACTGTTGACATTGAAGGCTTGCGTGATTTGTACATTTTGTTCTAAAGGTTATCTTCTCTGCAGATACATGTCACATTCTATACTAAATAATGGTACCGGTGAATTGGAAAAAAAAAGAAATTTGCGTGATTGTCGTAATATGTACTCCGAATCCCCGTATTCTGTAGCCATCCTGACGGTAGATTGTGACACAAAGGGATTTAGTGACATCAATTTTGTGTTTCAACTTTCCTCAAATCCTAGATGAGTCATTAGTATAAGGCTTCCTGATTTCGTATGTTTCGTATGTGCAATCTGTACATGTAATTGTTGAAATAGGAATATCTATATTATCCAGATAAGATTTAAACTTGCTAACTCGAAGAAAATGAGTTGGTTCAACCATCTGTTGACATTGCGATTATAGTCTAAACTGAGGCTACATATAATCATTTGATCTGAAACTGCAAGCAAGAGTAGCATGGTTTTATTGAGGGAAAGGCCTGAGAGGTACTTTAAACAGCCTTAAACTGTCAGAAGTAAATGCCTGAAACCGCCCATAGGCTTAGCACTACGTAGGTGCATCAGCAAAATGGTGGCCTCGTGGGGTGGTAAAAGCGCCTCCTTCTTCCGGGCCAGATCACAGAATATGATACACAACGTATAGTGCACATAGCTGTTGTGTTATGAAAGTGGCCATCTTGCCCCCCCCCCCCCCATTTCTAACCAGATCATGAGGTGGTGACTTTAAAAAAAACAAACGTCTTTGGTTTCCTATAAAAGGGTTTTAGCTTCATTTCACAATTATCTATAGATTATGACATCAGAAAATAGTGGTTGTCCCCCGACTACAATGGCGCCTCTTACAATTTCCTGGATGATGGTGGCACTAGCAATCACTCTGTCACCTATAGGTAATTTTAAAACAGGTCGTCATGAAGCTACGTGGTATCAGAAACAATTTTTCCAAGAACAAGCGTCCCCAGTTTATGACATTAATGAACCACAAATTACCGTTCATTAATAACAAAACATTCAGAAGGTGTTCATAAAAACCCAGAATCTACAAATTGATATCCGCCCTAGAGGCGAGGAAACGGAAGCAGGTCCTTCTAAGTAACGGTCTTCTTTATTTACGAGTGGAGTAGAGGAACAATTACATGTGCAATTACCCATACACTGCGGTTAAACCCGCCTGTGAGCATGCGCCAGGGGTCTTTATATCTTATCTATTTGTTGTTGTTTTTCGGTGACACGCATTCGCACACGGCGCAACGTGCTTGCGGAGTGGGTGGTCCGACTGACGCTAATTACCGTTAAACGTGCTCCCCTTTCCTCTCTCCGTGCTGGCAAAGGGAGCCAGTGTAGAAACGCCACTGTTGCAAATGACGCTGCTGGTGCCAGTCTGAATAGCAGTAGAATTTTTGAATTTTATATTCTTTTGCTTACGCTTCAGGATGCTAAAGTAAAACGAGTTGATGGCAATGCTACTCTACAAAAGCAAACACTAATAAAGATAAATTCCTATATTTACTTAATTTCATTTGCTATAATGAAGAAGAAAACAGCAAGTTTTGGTCAAAGTCGTCGTTCTCCATGAGTTTGATCCGGAGTGATATGAACGAGGCGACAGCCGAGTGAATATCGCGTAGCGTTCAAATGAGTTGGAGAACAACGACTTTGAGTTTTCACTGGATATAGGCCATGGACTGAATTGACTGCAATACTAGTGGGGGCATTCAATAATCCAAGGTAGTGTCAGCAAGCTTGACTTCTATGAAACACATAGGCCAGATCTAGCTTGAATACTACAACACATTAATGAGACATGGCTATAACACCTCCTAGTAAGCCAGATGCAACCTTGATAATGGCAACCTGTCATTTTTGAACCATGTTGCTACACAATCTCTAGGTTACAATTGTTATCTATTTAACAACAGGAGGCACGACCAAGGGAACAGGGCGGGACCATGTTCTCACTCTATATTCGCGAGTGATAGAGTATTATTCAGCAAGCACATTTTTTATGGAAATCTATTAAATTCAACAGATCTGAAGGGGAAAGGACAAGGTTTCATCCGATTCGAACTAATCAGGCATCTTATTTAATATGGCTAGGTCAAAGCATGTAATGTTATCACTTTTCAGGGACAAGGTGCTTCACCTCAACCCCTTCTAATTCATTTAAAATGAAAAGGCATTCTTGAGATTGAGCAACCTCACCAGTGTCTCATGAACATGGACATTGGTGATATTGCCATTTCCCACTTCAATCAAAATCAACCTAATTAGTTTCGGTTTCTGGGAAAATATATTACTATAAGACTTTAATGCGGTACATCTTCAGTATAATGCCACTAACCTGATACAGTACATGGTGATTTTGCCCTTCCCAGTTCAATCAAAATCAACCTCACCCCCTATAGTTTATAGGGTGGTGGGGTGATATGCGTATTTGACCTACAGTCCGTTTATCAATTTAGAAAAAAAAATATATACTACAAGACTTTAATTTGGTACATTTTCAGGATAACGCCACCAACCTGCTACAGTACATCGTCCGGAACTACATGAAGGACTACGAGGAGGATGCCGGGAAGGACGAGGCGGTCTTCCGGCTTCCGGATCCGACCATTATGAACCAGGGGGCGCAGGTGTCGTTTGCCGAGATCGACCTGGAGCTCAACAACCTGCAGCACCAGCTACAGAGTCACAGCAAAAAGGTACGGCAGATATTTCTACATCAAACTAGGAGCAGATGGTCTATTCCTCCTATATACCCATTTCCGAACACTCTATAATTACATGCTGCTGCTGGGGGTGCAGTAATTATGAGTTAAGTAGTGGGGGTGATGTTTTCGTCCTGGGCTGATGTTTTCGTCCCAGGCTGACCATGTGATATAAAGAGCGCCGGGATGAAAACATAGCTGTTGCAGTTACTCGATAAGGGTGGTCATTTTCCCTGGGGCTATCATAGGTAAAGAAAGAACCATTTTTATCGATATTTGAAGGTACATAGAAACAGGGAAACCAAGTACTGGTAAGCAAAAGTTAAAGTTATGAGGTGAGGACTGGAAAAATTACTGCCTGCGGCTGATGCCTTGGGTAGTAATTTTTCCAGTCCTCACCTCGTAACTTTGAACATTTGCTCACCGGAACATAGTTTCCCTCTATTCCTATATACATATGGCTGAATACTCTATGGTTACACCACGCTTCGGGGGTTGGAATAACTTACGTTTACTACCCAAGGCTGATGTTAACTACCCAAGGTTGATGTTTAGACCAATTAGATTTTCTCTTACGAAGTTCATATGAAAAGCGCAGTGGGGAGAAAACATAGAGTGTCAAGTTACTCGATAAGGTTGGATTTGGCTTTGGGTTTGATGGCGGGTGAGCAAATAAGACTATTTATCGTTATTTAACCATATCTGAAGGTATATAGGAATAGGGAAACCACGTTGCCCTCTATTCCCCATTTTATACGTAGTCACCATTGAAAATGTATGGGGACTCAGTAAACCACGATCCATTATATGAAACCTGTCAGATACTAAAACTGTAGTATACGGATTCAAATCCATGGTATACAGCCTTCAAAACCATCTCATACGGGAAAATAGTCCCTTTGTACTGTATAGCAACAAATGAATACCCCGAACAAAGAGAAGAGAAAGTTAGCTTTATGTTTTTGAATGAGTCTGTCATTCACTGCAAGAAGTGACGAGCCAGTTTTACGTCAAATAATAAATAACCCGCTCAATGACTTCAAAATGGCTCGCCTATCCATTTCTGGGGTTTCGTCTTCTCTATTATGGTGTAATATCGACAATGATTATTAAGTGAAATGGTGAATGGATAAATATTACTTACAAGTTATTTTTACTTTTTAACAGGCTCAGCTTGTATGTCTACACACAGAACCCAATCTGCTACAACCATTTAAAGACAAAATAGATGACTTTTTCGAAACAGGTAAGTTTCATTATGAAAAGTCCATTAGGAAAATGATAGATATGTATCCTCTTTGTATGATAATAGTCAGACTAGTCTGGGAGTTTACCCCACTCTACCTCACTTTTCAGGGAAAGGTGTATATTAGATACAATAATGACTGGTTTCAGTTAAAGTGGTTGTATGCTCCTCGGAGTTGACTATGTGCAATATCCTCACATGTGCTCGGATATTACTATGCGTCAACTCCCTGAAGCATACGACCGCTTGCATCTTTAACCAGTCAATATTTGTGTATTTATGAAATACGTTCATATGCGTTAGCTTATTTATTGCTACCTTGCACTATACTAATTCTATTTTACCGCACTTTATTATTCGTCATCTCAGCTGATGCCATGGTTAAGGATCAACAGGACAGACTGGAAGAAACCAAAGCTCTCTTCCAATCTCTTCTCCGATATATGGCAGTGAAAGATGAAACCGAACGAGTAAGTCCTTTCATAGTTTGTATCATGATCTGCAAAAAAACCCACATATTAGCTATGGTAGGTATGACCATTCGCGTTCTTTGATTCCATATACGTGATTGTAGGCAAGGGGCCATATTTCTTTGGACGAAAAGCCGAAAATAGCATCCCTATGGCTCAGTGTCCATTAGTGCGGGGTATACGCTTACGCGGGGTGTCCGTTAGGCGGGGTTCTACTGTATAGGGCATATAACCTATGAGTCATGGCGACTGCCATGACGCCCCCCGAGTAGGTGTTCTTCACTAATGGAGGTGAAAAAGTAGGTGTTCCTCACTAATGGAGGTGCAAAAGAAGTGAGTGATAATTGGGAAGAGTCACAACTCTAGCCTTGCTCACATATGTATATATTGTGTTCCATGTGAAAAACATCATGTCCTGGGTTTAATCATTATCTCATCCTGCTCTGGGATGGTTGTAGAGAGTCAAGGGAACCATGGTAAAACATTGAAAGGCAGTTGAATTTTGTGAGAACAAAGAGCCGGAATATAGATATGTCCCCCCAAGGGGCCCACCATACTGGTGGCCACCTAGTGACTGCTATATGAACTAACAATGGCTCTGTTTCCTGTATGATAATAATCATTGTTAAACCTTTCACCCTCAGACTACACCGGAGACACTCTTCTCTGTCTGGGGACAGTTCTGTGAGAGCTTTAAGACCTACTGGAAGCTGGAGCAGAAGCGAATTGCGCGTATGATGTTTGAGAAGGTGGAACAGAAAAAGAGGGTAAGAGCAAGCTTCATTGACACCGTGATTCACATTGTAGTAACTGAGAAAATGCAACCGAGGAACTGCTGAATCAAGATTAAGTTTATCTTAGCAGAAATATTATTTTCAAGTGAGAAAAAAGCATAACCACCGAGGTGATCTTAATATTGGTTGGCTTTATTTTAGAACCGACGTTTCGTCAATGACATGGACTTTATCAAGGTTTTTAAGAAATACTATTTCTTACATTGAACATTAGCTCCACGAACCTTTTCTTGATGCAGTATTTCTCCTACGCCAGTATATGAAATTAGCAACCAAGATCAATAGATCAGACCAATTTTGATAAGAATTGTATTCACTATCAGGCTCAATTTCAACAAATATGCAGACTTATATTTATCAGTGTGGCAGGAGTATATAAATTGTTGTCTTTTCCTATTAGATATATGTTTCCGACCGCAATTTGGAAGACCGTCCATTACCTCAAATTCTTATAAAGTGACGAATATAAAACAAGAAGAGCTCATAGGTTTCAGAAAAGAAAAGAAAATTGTCACAACCGGGTACACCTGTGATCCCAGATCGGAGTCTATGTACTATCGAATCAAACCCAATAAAAGGAAGAAAAAGAGTTAGCACGATAATTGTATAGGGGCCATCCGCAAAGTAGGTACGCAAACTTTCCGAAATTCTTTACCCCCCCCCCCCCCTGGTGCGTGTATACTTTATGGCCCCATATCCTTGATAGTCTAACAGTCATGTGAATAAAAATAAAAGGCAGTGCTTTCCTGTATATCCTGGATTCATTTGGTGAAGAGGTGGCGGGTATTTTTGAAGTGTCTTGTTGCTGACCATTCATCTCCATCTCTCTGTATCTAGAACCGGATGCGAGCCGCGCGCCGGCGGAAGTCGGTGGTGGAGGACGGGAAGTCGAACATGAAGCAGCGTTTCGCGCAGCTCCGTAGACGCTCTGAGAACGTCAACCCAACCGTCAAGATGTTACGCAGTCAGTCATTGGTCGAGAACAGCCAGCATGCCGAGTCTGACAGCGACATCTGTCGGAAGAGCGGGCAGGACGGGGAAGACGGACGGCGCAGGCGCAGACGACCTCAGTCTGATGTTTACGAAAGCGAGGCTGTCAGTTACCATAGCGACGCGTCTGTGACGTCATCAACGCGGTCGGAGACGCTGTCTGAACGCATGCAGCGCCGTCGGCGGTCGCGGATCAACTCAGAGGAAGTGCAGAACAATATTCAGAACGCCCGCCAGGAGAACGCCTCCCCAAGGGGGCGCCAGCGCAGCATGGAGGAGACCGGAACCGGAAGTGCGCGACCGGATGTTGGTCGGCGGTTGAACTCGACCGGGAGTGTGGTGGACGGACACGGGTACGCGTCGGACACGGACCGGATGTCGCGAAGCCGCTGGAACCCCGGCGGGGGGCCGGAGGATGGCAGCGTGTTCGCCGTCAACAGCACCAACAACAACTCGCACCAGCCACCGGAAACGGGCGGCCCGCACCGCCGCCGCCGCCGCCCGGGCATCGCCTCGCGAGACGAGGCCAACTACATGAGCGACGCGGCGGCGGAGGAGGCATCGTCGGCGCGACGTCAGAGCCGCGAGAACCGCGCGAGATATCGCGGGATGAAGAACGCTGACAGTCTGGCCAGTCTCAATGACGTCACGCGCCATAAACCGGCCGGCGACCGCTCACCGATCGTCCCAACCGCATCGTCGTCGTCGTCGGCTTCAATGGCCGCCACCAACGGGCAACCCACTTCCGGTCTGACGGCCGGGCAGCATTATCCGGGGAACAGAGGATACCAACAGAGGTCGCGGTACGCGAAGCAGCAGTACGCCAACGACCAGAGCGCCACCTATGACGGAAGTGACGTCACTGCACAGCAGCACCACTCGCGGACGGCGTCGCCGTGTGGTTCGGCCATTTCCGCCATTTCCGCTCACTCCGCCGACTACGGCGTCGACCCGGGTGCGCCGCCGCGCCCTGCACTTCCGGCGTCGTACAGTAACTTCCGGTCGCAGGGGTCGAGCGACACGGACATCATGGACACGGACCAGGAGAAGATTAATTACCGTGAGGCTATCCGCAAAATGAGTGGTGGGACCCGGCGGCGGCGGTCCACCGAACTAACACAGAAAAACCCGGACTTGCGCAGTCGGAATCAGGAAATCTCGCCCATCGGGAGATTACGATAAAACCCGGCTAGGAGTTCTTAACTAATCTCTACCAGATGAAACCAGACTGCAATTAGTGTTTTAATTCTAGGTTATTAACGCGTAGGGCTAGAATGTGAACTAAGGAGAAAGAATCTCTGAAAATACATGAGTTTTCACCATTTAACCTTCATGACTGTTTTTGTATTATCGTTATCTATGTAGCTGCATCAACTGCCATCCTAACTTATGTGATTATTCTGAGTTTGTGATATATATGTTATAGACTATTAGTTAATGTTAATTGTTATTGTCTTCGATTTTATTAAAACTACGTGCAATGCTACTGCCGCCTATGGCGTGCCATTTACACACAAATTTTATATACTTGATAAAAGAACTTACCAGTGAATTGCATGCTAACTGCCTCTCTAATTGTTGCTAGCGATGTATTTACGTGATGATAACAGCTTTAGTTCACAATAATGTTACCATAGACCATGCAATATTTGCACGTAATCTGAGCTCAGAACTTAATACAACTCATTCAAGAAACAGGTCAATGTGAACGATAAATTACTGATTTTGTAGACACACCGAGAAATATTTAGAAATAGAAATGGCTATTCATCACAGTTTTATTTGAAAATAAATAGAACAGTAAAGGAATCTGCAACCATTCTTAACTATTTGATGGAAAATGTATGATTCTACTCAACGACTGAAAACGATATGAATTCAGCCCAGATTATGCTTGTCATGAATTATTTTGGTAAGTAAACATTATTGCAACTTCAAAATATGTAAATTGACGTTGATTTTAGAATTTTGCAGGAACTAGAAAATGGAATTATAAGTTTGATTGTTTTATTGCTTATTTCTTTGGTGATTTGAGTGTTCTTGAAAAGGTTATTGGGGTGAAAATAGAAACCCTTCGAATCTGAAGAAACCATTCCAAGTTATTATACGTGAGAGTAAGCGCTGTTATACTTATCTTTATCTCACCCCTGGTATTTTTGTCCCATAGTATTAACATATGGAACTCGTTCTCAATGTCCCTAGGGGTACTGCAGTCCGCTCCCCATGGTCTATATCCTATGCAACAGCCAGTCATTTAGTGCGAACAGAGATGAGATAAATACAGAAAGCAACTCGTTTTGATCAAACTCATTGTTCTGCAACTCGTTTGTCACTACGTGATATTCGCCTCGTTGATGTCACACCGCATCAAGCTCATTGAGAACGATGACTTTGACCAAAACTTGTTGGTTTCTTCTTTAATTCATGTCCCATTACATCGAGTTTCTCCCAGGAATAAGATTGTAGGATACAATGAAGTCGGAGATCCCCAGTGTGAGTTACGCTTGAGGTAACTCTCCCCCCTGAGGTTTTGTCAGGATCAATCCATGGAATGGTGCTTTATCATGTAATAAGGATAAAACTGAATAAAACTGTGCAAAATAAATATGATTCACAAACCATGTTTTTGTCTGACTCTTTCTCTTTGTTTACATATCCCCTTGAAATTCCGCTTAGGAGCACTTTATGCTGTGCATTTGAAGTTACTTTGCCGGTCATAGCATAAGTCTTATTCACACTTTTGTTCTAAAGGAACAAAACTTAAAACCAATACCCTACTGATTTCATTAAAGCATATTTTTATCCATCTGTTCACCGATGTCAGGATAATTTGGAGGCAAATTGCAGCCGTTTCAAAGATGAGAAATCGTGGGCAAGACATATTGCTGTCAGTCTGAAAATGTATGGGACCACAGTAAACAACTACCCATTGTTATCAATGGCCGTAAACCACACTCATTGTTTACAGCTTTTTTAAACCCATTATCAATATTTCTACAACAGTCGATGTTTTTTGGATGGTCGGCTTAGTAAAACATTCATCGATTGATGTCTATATAAACTAGGATATCCGAATAGGCCCATATTGCGGAGACAATGGGAACCAGGGGCCCGTTGAATAATCTAGGTTAGTACATAAAGACCCTTTTCTGTACCCTATACTAGGGTTATCGATTGATAATTCTTAAGTTCGTTCGCTAAGACAGTCTTAGGCTTCCATAAGGTCGTCAATAAGTGCTGAATAATGTTGACCCGCATCGTCCCTAGGTATCATTAGAATTCATACAAGTTACAAATAAACATACGTCGTTGACGGAACAGCGCCAATTCAAAAGAATATCAACAACAACACCAGGTGTAATGCAGAGTTGGGTGTGGGTTTGTTTGTTTAGGTAGTTTAATGTCCAATTTGTTCAATTGGTGTTGTATAGTACAGTATGTGGGTATAGGACAGAGTTGTGTATATGTGTAGGACAGAGTGGGGTGTGGCTGTAAGACAAACTGGGGTGTGGGTGTAGGGCAGAGTGGGACATGGTGTAGGACAGAGAATGGGGTGTGGGTGTAACACAGAGTGGGGTGTTGGTGTAGCACAGAGTGAGGTGTGGGTGTAGGACAAAGTGAGTTGTAGCTGTATGTAAGAGTGAGTAGTGGGTGTAAGACAAATTGGGGTGTGGTGTAGCATGGACTGAGGTGTGGGTATAGGACAGACTGGGTGTGGGTATAGGACAGATTAAGGTGTGGGTATACGACATAGTGGGGTGTGAGTGTAGGACAGAGTGGGGTGTGGGTATATTACAGAGTGTTGTGTGACTGTAGGACAGAGTGGGGTGTGGTTTAGGACAGAATGATGTAGGACAGAGTGTGGTGATGGTGAAGGACAGACTCGGGGGTGGGCATAGGACAGGATTGGGCATTGGTGTACCACTGAGTGGGTTGTGGTAGCAGGACCGAGTGTGGTGTGGATGTAGGATAAGTTGGGATGTGGCTTTAGGACAGACTGGGGTGTGGCTATAGGACAGAATGGGGTGTGGGTGTAAGACAGACCAGGATGGCGATCTAGGACAGGGTGGGTGCAGGTGTAGGACAGAGTCGGATGTGGGTGTAGGACAGAGTGGATATGGGACGGAGTAGGGTGTGGCTAAAGGACAGAATCGGATGCAAATGTAGAGAGTGAGATGTAGTGTAGTACAGCATGTGGCGTGGGCATAGAACAGAGTGGGGTGTCGATGCAGGGCAGAACTAAGTGTGGATTTATGACAGACTGGGGTGTGGCTGAAGGACAGAATGGGGTGTGGGTGTAGGATAGACGATGGTGTAGGCATAGGACATAGTGGGTGTAGGTATAGGACAGAGTGGAGTGTGGGTGTAAGACCGAGTGAGGTGTCAGTTTAGAACAGACTCGGGTGTGGCTAAAGGAAGGAATGGGGGATGGGTGTAGGACAGAGGATGGTATTGGCAGAGTGGGATGTTGGTGTAGGACCAAATAGGACACAATGGGCTGCAGGGGTAGAACAGTGTAGTGAATGAAGGTTCGAGGTGCAGGTTTAGGATAGTGGGGTGCGGGTGAAGGGCAGAGCTAAGTCAGGGTGTAGGACAGAGTGGGGTGTGGCCAAAGGACAAAATGGCATGTGGGTGTAGGATAGAGGATGGTGTGGGTATAGGATAGAGGGTGCAGGTATAGGAGTTGGGTGTGGGTTTAAAACAGAGTGGGATGTAGGTGTAGGACAGGATAAGGTGTGGTTAAAGAACACAATAGGATGTAGGATGTAGTGGGTTATGAGTGTAGGATATAATGGGATGTGAGTGTAGGACGGAGTGGGGTGTTGGTATGAGACAGAATGTTGTATGGCTATAGGACAGAGTAGGGTGTGGTGTATGACAGAGTGGGATGTGGTGCAGGACAGAATGCGGTGTGAGCTTAGGGCAGAGTGTGGTCTTGGTGTAGGGTAGGTTGTAATGAAGGTATATCACTGAGCGGTGGCGGCGCTTGCAGTGGTTGTGATACCGACCCCGACTGCAACCCGAGCCTATAAACATACTCTTATACGCCAAATCTACCAAAAGAGATTGTGTTGAAGGACAATATAAACAATCGTAAATGGCAAGTTTCGCGCTGTGGCAGGGATGTTCTTACTTCCAGCGCTCAGCACGCCAGCACTCGCGGAGAGGTGGGAGCGGTTGCACCTCTTGCAACCGATAGTGGGTGTCATCAACGCTTAGGTATTTCTTTGAAGATTCGTCAAAGACAACAGGTCCTCAAGAAAGTCCCTTGTATATAACACGCCGTGGCAATTTTGAAATGACCATTTGGAATGATTCCCCTTGCAACTACGAGCGACGATTTTTAATCGTCGCTAGGAAAAGGGTCTTCATGTATAAGCCTAGATTGTTAGACTGCACCTATACAGATAAGATTGCGGTGCCAACAGGAACACCCAAGACTATTGTAACAGACAAATATGAACTACAGTACCCTTATAATCCCATTGTCAAAGTTGTGATACTATATGACAATTACTGGACTATTCCTTTGGATGTACCATTCTTAAAATATGTTTAAACATTGATTAGAAGAACGATTGAAACTATTACTACAAATCCACACTATTCTGTGAACGGTTAAAAACCATGTGTGTTTTACTATGTGAATGCCAACTTTTTAGAATATCTATATATTCTTTTATGATATTACCATAATATTAATCTATAAATCAAAATCTAGCATGCTGACCACGGATTTTAAAGTTTGATATGGGCTCCTCAGCACTTGGAAATCACCATATTCAATGTTCAGGAAATTGACATGGGTTTTAATTTTCGAGGCATATTGTCCGATATTATGCCTTAAAAGGCCATTTCTGGTATGGAAAAGAATATGGCAGAAATCTCTCAGAATAGCCTAATACATACATATTATCTTTTATTGTATGTTGGACTATCAGAATAACTCGTGTATGTGGGAGATGAATGAATGGAAATCATTTTTAAAATTCTAAAACAGGTTTATAAATATAATATGACAAGGACTGACAGTTTAGTTTCTTAATTGCATTTGCTGAGACCGAATATATATCTGCTTTATTTTCTATGAGCATCAGAAATGATTACAGCAAGTAAATGTCAGTTTGACTGTTATACATAATAGTGACGTCATGCTAAGCCTTTTCGCCTTATTTTTGGTATTTAGTTCATTTATAATACTGCACAGTTATAAGCCAGAGATGGAATTTGTTTTTATTGTTCCACCCTAAAACAGAAACATAGATATTCTAAGCAATGCAGTTTATCATAGGGGAAGAAATGGTACAGATATGTTATTTACAGAGAAAAAACAACAGACCAGTAATCATTATGCACATAAACCACATGAGGTAAATAATCATTGACCCTACTGCATTGCTATCACACCGATAGCAGACAAGCAACTCCTATTATTCCCACCACTTTAACTTGATCCTCAATAAAAAATGTCGGACTGTATCTAACAAAGGAAGCATACATTTGAATATTTACTTGTATGCATATCATGTTGACAGAACATTGATTTTATACACATTCTATTTGGTTATGAAGTAACAAAATATTTATATCTACAAAGTCTGTCAGGATATTGTTCACATATAGCGCACCAGCTCTGGTATCTTAATTGAGCTTCTTCAATGGTATCAATTCGTACATGTATAACAAAAGTTTCTTTAGTATATGACATACTAAGAGGATCTATAGGGCACTGAATGATTGCTAGTTCCGCCATCATCTGCCAGGAGATTGTAAGTCGGATCCAATCACTCTTTTCTGCTCTCATAATCTATAGGAAATCATGAGATCAGGCTAAAACCCTTTTCTGGCAAACCCAAGCTTTAAAAAAATAAAACTAAATCCATCGATTACTGGACCCGCCACCTAGTGCTTTGTTTAGTGTTGGGAGGCAACATGGCCGTCTCCATAAAACAATAGCTATGTACCCTATATGCAGAACACAATATACACATCCCTATGTCTAGTCCACACATGAGATTTATACACATTAAATACAATATATTCATATGTACAGATATATCATATTTTTTGCATTTCTGCGAGAGACATCTAACATCCCATATCTACACATGTAGTAAATATACTGTATTTTGTAAGACAACGATCCAATATTTGGGATAATTTCCCAATTAAACTTCGTTACACTTGATCTTCTCCAAAATACTCTCAATCTTTCACCTATCGTCATATCGGCTTCAGTAGGTTCTGTACAGTGCTATTCAAGGATGACCTCCAAATCCATTCCCTAAACATGACGATTCAAGAAAAACAATTCATATATATGCATATACATGTTTGTATGTACACGGCCTCTTTCAAGTATGAAAACTTGACAACTAACACTCCAACCAATTATTCTAGGGGATGTACTTAATCAAAGCTAGTTTAAAGCTCGTTTCAGATGGATGCACAACACATGTTATAGTTTATTGCTTAAGTTAGTAAGTTGTTGAATTAAATACACTAATAGATGATTTATTATACTGTTAGATTTGTCAAAAGGTATGGCAAAGTAGAATGCTTCAGATACAAAGAACTTCAAGCCACCTGAGGGTCAGTCAGAAAACTGCAAACCAGGCTTGAAGAACATATTGTCTTGGCCAATCTTTTTGGATTCGAACCCATCTATTCAAGCGCTAAGGACATCGGCAATATATAAACCCTGCCAAGCCATTTGCATTCTTTATCTCACCCCGGTATTTTTCTCCATAGGCTTAACTTATACTCCACGGCCATGGAGGTATTGTACCCAATACTCAATAGCTAATTAGATGAGGTGTTTCATTGGTTGATAGTGTTTCTGATAATGTATACGGGGTGAGATAAAATCAGAAACCAACTCGATGAACATAACTTAGTCCGCACTCCACCTCCTTTGACTGCTATATAATTCACTCAGCTTTGCTTTATAAATCACTCTGCGGTCAAACACAGTGCTGCTACTTTATCCTCCTAATAAAAAACGCCATAGGCTTAACATGGGATTTGTTTATGTCACGGGTGTGACATAAAGTGTTGTTTATGCCACCACTTTCTGATACTGAATAAATACGGAAATGGGGTAGGATAAAATCTAGACGCCACTCGTTTGAGTTTGAACTTAATTATGCCACTCATTTTGTTGGCTCCGTAATGTCACTCGTCTTTGACTCGTGAAATTATGGAGCCAACAAAATGCGTGGCATAGATAAACTCAGACTCAAACTCGTGACGTCTCTTCATATTACTACCGTCTATCTCGAGTCTGATTTCAGTTCCGCCACGCCCCTATCATATTATACTCTGTCTCATATTCATCAGTCTATTTTTGAAATAGGAGAAAATATAATACAATGAACCGATGAATATTTCCAAAACGTTCACCACAAGAAAGAAAATAACCAAACAATCATACCTCTGTTTCCATATGCTACATTCTATTTCTATATTTTCCTGTGAGTGTCATTCCTTCAATGAGGCGAATGGCCAAGTGTTTTGTATTGCTCTCTGGTTTCTACAATGATTCCCCATCGAGAGAAAAAGTATACAAGATTGCTACCACTATGATAGTCTCTCTAGGATCACTTTATAATACAAACCTTAAGCACAGTACTAAAATATACTCATGAGTAGAAAAATACAGAAAACAAGTTCCGGATACCTGGCAAGCGTAGTTATACATAGAGACGAACACCTCTTCACACCCCAGAAAGACGGACTAGTAGACAAACGTTTTGCGTCAAACTGCCATTGGTGGAAATATAATGAGCACGATTTTCACTACAAATAGATCTGTATCTAGATAAGATGTAGCTGTTTCCTAAATTGGATAACGAACACAAATCTGATGCTACCACAATAACAACGGCCCGTATTCAGTTGCGCAAGGTTCAGTCTTCTGAATAATATTTCGTTATATTCCAGAAAGATGTCTGTGAAATACTCGTTGTAATTACGCTGATTCGCTCTGATATAAACATGGCCATAATAATATTATTCACCTGGGCATATTCTTCTCATAGTTTCTGACCTCTGCTCTCGATATCGTGAAAATGGTGTACGGCACAGTGTGCCATACACTGGTGTATGGCCCAGCTCTGCATGTCCAAATTGTTCTTGAAATAGAGATTACAGACAATTTCTCATTTCATTTTGATATCATTAATACTTATCATCATATTACCATTAATATTTGAAGGTGAATGATAAAGGGAAAACTCACCAGGTATTTGATCTGATAATTGTTACTCTCTCCCGTAAATATGTCTCCTCCAGTGTCAGGGCAAGTCTTTTTCAATATGAAATGATGTCAATTCATATTCATTTTATATTCTTTGTAGAATCTGCTCAAAATATCACACATATATACCTATTTTTATCAAACATTGTACATGTGGGCCTTTGGTATTACTTGTTGCCACTGAGCAATACAATGGATAGAGTTAATGAAACCTATTACGTCTGGTTTTATAGGAGGAATATTTGTTCTGTGTACCAGTTATCTTTCATACCTTTTCTATTTCATATTTCAATAATGCACGATAATAATGTATTGAAACAGTATGTGGTGCAATAACAATATGGATGGATGTGCCAAGCAGAATACACAGTAACATACCTTTTTGTGCAACCATTACAACCAGCTAAAGAAGAAACCAATACATCTAGGTAAAAGTCATCGTTCTCTATATGGGTTTGATGGGGAGTGAATATCATGTAGCGTTCAAACGAGTTGGATAACAACGACTTTGACCAAATCAAGTGGCTTTCTGTATTTATCTCATCCCTGTATGCTCTAAAAGAAAAGATGATACACTGGATATATAACATCATAGGAAATGGAGAATGGACTGTAATACTTATAGTGGCATGGGGGACAAGTTACCAATGTTTCAAAGCCTATGGGACAAAAATACCAGGGGTGAGATAAAACCTGATCTATATGTACAGATATACTAAGCATATGAAAAGAGCACATCCAGTATTGATCACATTCCCTGCTTCAGTAACACATGTCTATTAAAGGTTATATTAATAGGAAATACCAGAGTTTGACATTGACACATTGTGACACAGCTCAGGAAGAAATATTTTTAAAAAATACCCTAGAATATAGAAGGAAGGGATTCTGCCTGCAACAACACTGTGCTGTAAATATCTACCCACAATCAAAAAATTTTAGGATAAATCTATTACATTTATATCACATTCAGTAAAATGACATATTACATTCCTGTTCAGGTAATCATATATGTATTCACAAGGATAATTAGATCTAGAGAAACTAAGTCACCTTAATTATGTAGATATCCAGGTAGCATCAAGTGTCAAAAGCTGAAATCACTCTATGAATAGTCAATGAGTAACAAGCGAGCTTACACAAAGTGAAACCTCTCAAAGCAGCGCTAAGGATAATTGTATTTACAACATTAAAAGCCTTTGGCACATGTTCTGCTGCGACCAAATTGAGTTATTAAGACCACAGACAGTAATGCAGTTTCATATATATGTACACATATTATATACATATAAATATTCACAGTAGTTCCCCCTCCCTATCCTTTTTCTGACCTAACACAAGCACCAAACTGGCCAACGTTGCACTAGACTATCCAATATGTCATATATAAATATACTGAAGTAGTTCTACACAAATAGATCTATTATCACGCCAATTAGCAACACCTAGTGTAGATAATACACTGGTACATTGTACTAATTAAAAAAGACTCTGGGAAGTATATAGGGACAAATATGCGTTTGAGCACTGTTCTCTCAGGTCATCATGTAAGAATAGTCATTAGATTTCCCAACCATTACAGAAATAGGTAACAAGAAAGTAAGTACTTTACAAAATGTCGCGTAACATATATATATGAGGGTTTTGTGTGCTACAAAATTATACGTTTTATAAATGGTAATAATGAACTACAAACTAATTTATATTCGTGATATTTTCAATACAGTTTCTCTGGATGAAACATACAGTCATGGCATGGAGTATTGCGAATTGGTATCTATCAGACAAGCATAAATGTAAGGAAGCATAACAAGTAACGTAATAGACAAATTAAAGCAGGAGTATCATTTTAAAAAGGCTAAATAGACTTAGATTTAGTGAAAGACCTCGACATGAACGGGAAACTGTTAAGCAAAATATATTAACCAGTCTTAGATTTAGCACCATGGACACCCACGCTTATATCAATGACACCTCTAGTTATTACTAGTCCTGATGTCAACAAAAGAAACTAGGTTATATAACGTATGGTTCGATAATGTATTACAGATAGTTGGAGACTTTGGCTGAAAGTCAATCATTTTCATGAATAGGATTTTATACAGGCATAAGCCATTTTCCACTGACTGATCATTCAGTACCGATCTGCAGTCGGATACCACCGATCGATATTTTTGGAAAAGCAACGCAAGATCGTTGAATGGAAACATGCCTGCAGATAAGTGCCTACCAATCAACTGTGCATAGATTATGCAATGAGGCCGACATCCACCAACTTCTTTACCCTCGGACAGAATCAAGAGGGTTTGGAATCATCGGTAATAGTCATCGAGTTTGGAGGACAATGCCATCGGTGTGGACCTGTCAAATGCAGCAGAAACAAGACATACAAAGCACCCTCGCCGATTTTTAAACACCAATGTGCAGAAATTGGCCACCACCAACTACTATGCGGAGAACTCAATAAATCGGTACCATTTACGTCAGCCAGTGGAAAATGGCTTTATTACGGTCGACAGACATCCCTTCCCCTCACGCCCACCGCTCCCTCTCTCGGAACTGCGAGGTATCACTACACACCCACCCCTGACATAGATTGGCTACCAACTCTGTCTCAACTCTGTTCCGAGGAAGAGGTTGGTATGGTTCAGTCATATTTAAGGTATCAGCTGTGTTTATCTCAAACAATATACACACACAAGAAAATATTAAGATGGGAAAGTGGCTTCGGGAGTTTCAAATGATACACTCTCCAAACACTACCAAATATCTGTGGGAGAGTGAGACATGACAGCTACTGGGTCAGGGTGGCCGTGGATTTAATCCCACCTCACAGTGCTCAGGAATTATTTGTTATCAAGATACACATCCTGAAGCTTTCTTTTCATGATACTGCAATGTCCTTCCTTATAGAAGGCAATTATAGTTATATTCTATGATATATTATTGTATGATTTTGCATTGATTCTAGGTGTGTAAGATTGCAAAAAGAAACAAATTTCAAGATGGCAACTAAGCAGTATTGCAGTGTTGGAATAAGGATGTATTATAAAAGGTCACATATGTCAGCAATGCCTTGTTCTTTAAGTTTTGTATGAGGGGACAAAGTTCGAGGTTATTGAAAACAAGCAGAGAAATATAGCAAAAGCTTCAAACCAATCTTTCTTTCATCATTCATCTTGTGACTACAAGGAAGAAGACCCAATGATGGGTGAATTTGTATATCTCTTATGAATAAAAAAGAAATTGCTGTGCTTGCTAATAAGTAAAATACCCTACAAATCAAAACATAATCAGTAATATAAGTTAAAGCACCTTATAAAGCACTATAAAACCAAACGAAACTAAATCGACTAATAATATGTGTACTCGTCAAGAATGAAATGGCAGTAAATACTAAAATATTTTCTTTATCCGCAAAAATATATTCATTCTTTATAAGTTTATCGTTGAATATAGTGTATCCTCTTACTATAAATCGGTATGTTTTACATACTAGATTTGTATCAGAATGTGTTTTTGTTGTGGGTTCCTAGGGAATTCTGACGTCATTCTGCGTCCTTTTGTCCTATTCACGTGGTGTCACCTCTGTAAATGTACCTCACATCCGGACATTCTGCCCATATATCAGTATATATCTGTCAGAATATCTGTCAGAATATCTGTCAGTGTTTGTGCAGCTTCATTCTATGACCCTTTGTACGATATACATTAGAGAGTAACACAGTATGTAATATTATCCTACCTCTCATATAAATCTCCATAGAATTAACATGGTGTGACTGTATGCCACGGGTATGCTATAAAATAGTTATATGCCACGCATCAAATATGAAGTTAAAAACATGCGATGCGGTAGGATAAAATCTAAGGTCACTGAATTCCATATGAGTTTTTAAATTGTGGCTGTTGTCTTCTACTACAGATATCACTCAACTCCGCTTTGTGTTATCATTCCGCGAAGACAACTCATGGCAAATAAAAAAAATCATATGAAATTTTGTGATGTTTCTTGAAAATATTATCAATTCTTCCATACCAACCACCACATTTGGATTAAATCAATTTACGTTGGAAAGAATTGGGGTAGCTACTAATTACATTATAAGAATAAGACGAAAAGCACGATACCTTCACCGGGATTCGAGTCTAGGCCACTCAACAGCCATGCAAGGATATATATGATAATGCCCCCCGGTGACATCACAGTTACGAGGGTGCCACATGGTTAAATCGTGCATCGCTAAATTACACCATTACCAGCAGGGGGAGTGTCCGTCAACTCTTAAGACATGATCCTGATCACTGCGCCATTTGTATACGCGTAGACTGAAACACCCATTGGGCAGCGGATACATGCACAATATTGATATGTATCAGAAACAAGCGGCCGTATGCTCCGAAGAGTTGACGCATAGTAATATCTGAGCATTAGCACTAGGATATTCTGTAGAGTCAACTCCTCGGAGCAAACAACCGCTTTTATCTAAAACCCATCTATATTGTATTTATTATACACCTTTTACCTGACAAGTGGCCTACCGATATTAATTCAATTTAGGGGCGCACCTACGAATTATCCTTCCGCATGAGCGCTTTATCGGAACCCAGAGCATTCGACAAATCTGTATGCTCCAGGTATGGTGATGCACGATCCTTATGTGCTTTCTATTGACACTTTGTATTAGGTGAATAATAAAAAGATTGTGCATGCTCTCTGCTACACAATGGGCATCGGATGAATACTGAGTACCATTAAGGTATATGTGTTAATGCCGGAAAGACCATTTACACAGAAGACAACCTTTGAGCGACAACCTTGTTGGTAGCTTGCAAGTTTACATGTTCCCTCACCTGTCACAACTGCAGAGCTTCCCTGCCAATCACAATGTTGCGAAACTACTACTTTGGTATGACATCCTTCAAAGTAAAACAGATTTGAGCATCATAAAACAACTATGTATCTTTTTTCCGATTAGTGCCATCTTCAATGGTGTCCGATCTGTTCAGTCGAACGGGAATACGTGCGAACGACACCAATCCTACGTAAAACACGTTATGATAATCTTCAAGAAGCATAGAATAGATGTCTTCAGTTTATGTATAAATGTTTGCACTGAAGTTTGATCTGTATTCAACTACTCTTAACTGAAATTTCCTTGACTCGAGTTGCAAATACATATTTTGGTTAAACCACTTTTAGATAATTTCCACGTATTATGAATCCTGAGAAGGTTAGTCAGCCAGGCAAAGAAAGTCATTATGTAAGTGTCATCTAGTGTAGGTACTTTGGTAAAATGTAGTTACCTTATTGGTACGAACTTGCGTACCATATTTCTTTAATAAGCAGAGCTTCGGTAAGCAGGAAATAGGTAAAGTACTTGGTACAATAATACGACGGCCAAGCTGGCTTCACATTGTGCTGGTAGTTATGTTGACATCTTACTGGAAGTGGAGCTGTGACCAGTATCCAATCTGATAGGTCGGTGAAATCTTTTCAGCCAATCACAACACAGAATCAAAGTACGTTGGTACGTTTCTATATACGACCATATTAGGATGGTATATACTTAATGATGATATCGTAGCAGAGGTTGGTATTTGTGTAACATACTGAAATAGGTATGGTAAATATTGTTTTCCTCTAGAAATTAGGTAAATTGCCATCGTAATATCCTTGATTTATGAATATATAATATATCTGTTAAGCTGTAAATTCTCCTATGAAATTGTGCATGACCGGTCATAAACATCCTCCCAATCCATGGTATAGAACAACACAATACATTGTGTGATTTCTCTAAATAAATATGCGACACATTGTTTCCACAAGGACATTATGTTTGTGGTTATAAACATACTACTGTCCTTGATGCATGGCTCATCAAATCAACACATAGATTCTAATAATCTTGCAGTTTGATTCTTGGGTTTTGACTACGATGCACACGGTTTCTCCTCTGACATTAGGTACTCCAGCTTGGCACTTGTTATTTTCACCGGTGGGATGCAGAAGTCTGATCCTATGCAACACATCCTTTATCCTGGGAAGCTCATGTTTATTGACATCCTCAGGTCCTTGGTATATTGCAACACAAGAAGAAAACTATAATCGTTTTGGTGAATGACCTTGTAACACATAGTTTCTCCTGTGCGATCAGGTACCCAGACATCTTCACACTCTGATCCCTTGTGTTTGAAAATGTAGTTGAGTTCTTCACTTGTGCTCTGCCATATGCAATTAAGTAGCAGAATCCCATGTACATTAGGTACATTGTCAAGGGGTATGCCTTGTGATGAGTCTGGGTAGCGTGGTATTACTTCCATAACACATGGTTTTCCCTGTGACTTTTAAGCACATCATTACGGGCAGGTAACCACAGTTGGTGAATGATTATACATGATTTTCCCTGTGGGATACAGGACTTCTATCCTTGGTATTTCACTACGTAACTCGTGGCTTCTTCTGTGAGATGAGGTACGTGGTCATGGGCACATCTTTACCTTTGATCTTTGTCTGACCGCGACACTCACATGCATAGCCGGCTCCCATCAATGTGTCTGCCAAAATCTCCGGAAACTGCCAGAGAGAAGGAGATAAACGGAGAATTAGTCCAATCAGCGTGGGTTTGGAGCAATTATCTCACCCCTGGATTTTTTTCTCCATAAACTTAATATTGGAAAGTCGTATCCAACGCCCATGAGATATTTAGGAAAAATATCCAATGGTGGATTATGTTACAAAGGTTAGCGAATTAGTCAATGTGAAGGGTGAGATAAATTCAGAAATCCATTCAATTTTAGGGTCAGAGCTTGATCCCATCTCGTTTGAATCGCTATGTAATTCACGTAGCTTCACCTTGTGAATTACTACGTGATTCAAACTCGATGGGATACAAACTCTGACCCTAAACTTTCATAAGTTTCCTCTATATTGGTTAAGGAAAACATTACAATCGTCCAGGATTAAACAGACGTTCTTCATTGTAAATTAAGTAAACCAACAATTCGTGCAAAAAAATCATACATATGATAGTTCTTGTTCTTCTTCAGGTTATATGACTCTGTATACTAAAAGTGTCTTTCTGGATGATCTTTTTCTTGGTTGCATAGTAACTTGTAGTTTGTGAGTGCAATACATGTAAATAGACAGGACGGGTGTGATAATTAAACAGATTAAACTGCCAGTCAGTTTTCCCACCAGACGACTTACATGTATGTGGCCCATCATGCCCGAACTCTCCATGCGGCTCGCCACGTTCACCGTGTCTCCCCAGATGTCGTACTGCGGCTTCTGGGCACCAATCACCCCCGCGATCACCGGACCCTGGTTGATACCTACACAAACAGATGAATAACTGCATTGACCTTCGAAATAACACAAGTGAGGAGAAGCTTGGTTTTGTAGCTAAGGGTCCTTTATAACGTATGCATTGAAGAGGGTTGGGCACCCCTCTCATAAGATCTCACACTCTCTAAGTGGTATTCTGTATTCCAGTCCAGATAAAGCTACTAGGGGGCTAATTACACAGTATTCCTACTAGGTGGCACCATTGAGATTATAGGCATCTTTGGGCTGCATTGATGTACGTATCTAGCACGGGAGGCAGGCCATTCGATTCTCAAGGTGAGAACTTTGTACAAAATACCACTTAGAGAGTGTGAGCACTTATGAGAGGGGTGCACCCAGGAAGTGGACAGGGTGGGGGAGGGGTAAACTATTTTGAAGATTTCCAGTTCTTCCTTTCTTTAATTTATTGCATACAGGATAGATAGGGGGTTTAGGGTAAATCTAAATCTGAAGTCCTAAATTCAAAACTCATCACAACCCTTATCTTTGCTAATTTTCCTCAAGCGGTATTAAGTTTGAACTGCACCGAGATTCATAGCCACTGAAAACATGCCTTGATCATGAGTTTTGCTGAGTGAGATGATGTAGCAATCCAAAATGAATGGTTATGGATCAGGTTGGCATGGATGAGGTATGGTTCAGATTTTATCACAGAACTTTAAAATATCTGTATGATTATGTTAAGTGTATACACAAGGTATGCAATCAGGACAAGCTGGACACAATTTAACCGTACAATGGGGGCAATATGGTCATTAGGAGTTAATTGGAGGAATTTACATTAATTTACTGAACCAGCGCTGCCCCCACCTATTGATGAACACTGGGCATATGCAACGCAGCTCGCCAGAAGTCAGATCCGGATTTTATACCCACCCACCCACACCACAAGTTAAATGTTTAAATGATGACAATTCAAATGTATATGGCACCTTATGCCCCATGCCGCAGGCATTAAAACGTTCAAATTATAAAAATGATTACCATCCATGATATTTTTCATCTTAAAATAGATTGGCTCCAAAATTTAATTGTCTCCAGACCTACTTTCGAGTTAAATTGACCAATAGGTTATGGTCCACTGGTGTGGTATGAAATAAGTGATACACCACACAACCTACCCTGACCCGAAATGCTATATTGCTGGTAGTAGGGCAGTTCTCACCTATACGGAGCTGGAACTGGTTAAAGGAGTCTTTGTTGATGGTCTCCACGACGTTCATCATGTTGAGGGCAAAGTCTGTCATCACCATCGAGTAGTAATCCATCTTTTGTTGGCCCTAGTGTCACAATCAATAAGAATCGGTATTATTGAAAGGAAGGAAATAACTGCTATCCATATTTTTCGTTATCCTTAAGCCCAGCATCCACTTAGCTCCAAAACATCTATATTAAGCCTTACGATGTACCAAAATTTTATTTTACGATGCACCCCGGTGTTCCTAGTCTAGCCGTTTGTGTAAGATATAGAGGTCCCAGGTTGTCTATGGGTTTTGACATTATGCATTGTAGTGCATCAGAAGGTCTTAAAATTCTATTTTGAAGGTGAACACCAGACCTAAGTGACACGATCATTTTGAATCAATATAACAACAAAGAGGAAAATGACTTTAATTTCTGTGGTACACCTTGAGATATTCCATATCATAAGAGAAACAGTCATATAACATGAGGAAAAGTATCATATGGACCCTCTCATCTACTGTAATAGACTATACAGTTATATGATCAGTCGTATATTGAACCTATTAATCTTAATCTCCAACAAGAACTTTGGTTTTCAAATGAAGACCATAATAAACGATAATGATTCAAAGTAAACTTATGGAACAGGCTCCACCTACCCTCTTTTTGTTTTTGCCAGGCGATAGTCCACAAGCCGCCATATAGGTGGCGCCAATGGTCTTTATCTTCTCTACTGAACTGTACTTGGGTTTAGATAGTAACTGCATTGACAGGAAGAATAGAGAGATTATCAATACATGATATATGTGACGGTATTGAACACATTTCTATCGGAATTGGTTGAATTATGATTACTTTCTTTCTTGATATGATGCTCTATCTTGTTAATAAGTATTCCAAGTGTTATAGGACTGTCTCCAAGCTGCATCCATTGTACCTCAGAGAAAATACACCCCTTGCTTCAGCTTTATATCCTCCCTATGTGTTTATTGCCTTTCAAGTATCATGTTTTTATTTTACTGTCATAACTGATCCATCCCATATCATATACTTGATATCTAATGTACACCTTATCTTCACACTGTTCTTGCTCATCGCGTTCTCCTGCATCCCTACCTTTACTAAACATGTCGTTCCGTTCTAAGGATTGCTGGTAAGTAAATCACTTTTGAACCTTACTCAATTTACCCTATATGTCTTAAGGTCTTCCCACCCAAAACAAAAGCAGCGCCTATTATGTCATGTGTCCTTAACTACTTTTGTACGACATCTACGACAGATATCTCGATATACAAATTGACAGTGCTATTTTACTTACAATCATTCTGTATAAAAGGAATAAAAGCTGCTTTTATAAAAGATAATACATATATATTTTCTAACTTTTGAGCACAATTGTTAGGACCGACCTGATCGATCTCACCGATGATCTCATTGAGCAGTTTCAGACACTCCAGGCCGTGTTTACTAATTGTCGTCTGCCGGTAAAAGTCCCAGAAGTTGGCAATGGAGGCGAACATCACACACACACTGGCGTATGCTTCGTGGTAGAGGTCCTGAACATGAGAAGAAATATGTCTTTATTATCCACCTAATACAAAGTGTCCATGGGAAACATATAGGGAGTGTATGTGAACAAAGAACTGTATACACTGCATAAGTATACACCAAATTACTGCCATGCTTAACAGTGCTGTGGCCCTATCAAATGTGTAGTCATACTATATGTTGGTGCATGGTCCATTCTTGTTATCAATCGTGTAGGTGGGAGATAAATACAATAATGACTGGTTTTGTATATGAATGGCCGTTATCTCCGAGTAGTCTATGTGTAATAATATCCGAGCAACAGCGAGGATATTATGTCAACAACTATGAGGAGACCACTCATACACAAAACCAGTTGTTACTGTGTATATATCAACGCATTGGAAAACAATAATCGCGTGTCTATATGTTGTTATCATGCGTGTGTACTTTTACTACTGTGTGTGTGGGTAGTAATCTAAAAGAGTGACTCCAAGACTTTGTCCCATTACAAGCTTTATTGCTGGTGTTACTGCAATGACCGCAAGCTACGGACTGACTGGCGATACATCAAGATCAAGGTTATAGCCTGGCCCTGTGTTTACCATGTGGCGGTGACCTTGTTGATCATAACCAAGGGTCGCCTCCAGCAGAGTGTTACGTGGAGCCGGAATGATTAGTTCTGCCAAGGGAAAGTGCAAATATGTTTCACATACAGAGAAGTTGGAGCCTAAAGCCAGAGACACACCAGGCGAGTCAAGGCAGCGATCTCCGGAATCGCCAGCACAAAGTTCCACGTATGTGAAATATCATTTCATAGTAATATCTCCCACTGATAATTTTGGCATACCAGAAGCAATAATCAGGTGAAATATGAAATAATAGCTCACACACTCGCCATTTTGTGTTGGCAATTCCGGAAATCGCTGTGTATCTCGCTTGGTGTGTCTCCGGCTTTACACAATGTTCAGGTTGTTACTGCTACTGGATGGCCCAGGTTAAAAATCATATAACTCTATATGAACCTTAACATCAATAAATGTAAAATAAGGAAAATAACACCCAATACCTCGTTGCGGTGCGGGGCGTGCAGGAAGTGCTCGGCCACGTGGGCGGGCAGGATGTTCTCCAGCAGCACCTTGTTGAGTGACCCCATCGTCTCCACCTCCTCCCGCTCCACCGTGAAGCGCGTGCGCCACAGGAAGCTCAGCCGCGACGTCGTCTCCACCTGCCGGACAAATCGCCAACTATATTAGTCTCCCACCGGAAGTTGTTCTATGACGCCACCTCTTCGCAGAAATATGTATCATATGGAGAGAGGTACACTGTGGTTGTACGTGATAAATACACGGAAAAGATGAAGGTCAGATGAACCGATGCAGTAGGCAGAGGTTCATCTTAGCGTCAATTTAGTATCTATCACCTATAGCCACAGTATACCTGATTCCGTATTATCAAATACCTTGAAATAGCAATTTTTCACCTATTCGCAGCCGCACATACTCCATACGCCACATATATACCCCCGTAAGACAAGTACACACCCTGTATGCCATGTAAGTGTTGTATGGCCATAAATACGACATGGGAAGGTGCGGGCGGTATACGTAAGACATACGGCCATAGGTATATAATAATAACAATAAGAAGAGTCATTTAAGGAGGCACTGAGCGTATTATTTGAGTAAGATTTAATAGCGAGGCATACGGTGTTGGGACATAGCATTGAGATGGTTTTCAAATGCTACCTTGGATCTAACGTACAGTATGTGTCATCAGTGATATATTCCGGTGTTATAGGAAGCTCCTGAAACGGCAGATACCCGTGTTCAAAACAGCAATTCCGGATACAAATAGCGCCTAAGTATTGGGTTAGGAGGCTCAACTCTGCTTTCGCTACTTTTTAGCAAAGTATATAGCACGTGTAAGCACTCTCTTATAAGATGGAAGACTCAAGCTTCTATTCTCTCGCCATTTATAGTAGCATTATACTTATGTACTGTTTCGAGGACTGAAACGTCATGTGAGTAGTATACAGAATTGAACCTTTGAGTTAGGTTCTCTATGGTACTAAATTGTACTATAAGACGATGATACAGGCCCACAGCAAACCATACGTAGTATATTCACAATTCTAGTTCATGATTTTAAAGATTTTCCGACTTCTACTTCTGTGTTGCTACTTTGCACGTTTTATTTCTATTCTAATGCAACATATAGCCACAAAAGCTATTTATTTAGTGTAGGGCACATGGTCATTTTCCTAAAGGTTAGACTGGGATCTTGCTGTAAAAAACTAACTTTTCACCATCTGCGTGTTAATACTGTGACATTGGAGAAGAAGCAGGGAGACAGTATCTCAGCGTCTTGAGGTGTACCCAATTAATCATGACCAATCACTAGAGACCGAAATACCTCATTTACCCACAGGTGTTTGACAAATTTGGATCCAAGACATACAGTTGCAGATCTGGCAATGTGACTTGGTGAAATTGGCTTACAGATAATGATCTAGAGAATAAAACCATTTAACTATTATTTATTTATGAATCCACACTCATTCATCAATTGCTCCTAGTATATTCTAAGCAACTGGTAGAGAGATAGAGCCTAGATACCTGGCTTTACTATCACTACCAGACATATTCAATTCTTCGGACTATATTTTAAAGGTGGATAATCCAAAAATAAACAATCAAATATCCGTATTCGGCTAAGAATGCTTTTTCGATTGGAGAACAATGCGAAATCCGATTCAGGAAACTTACATTATAACACAATGTCTGTTATAAATAAACTGACATTTCAGTGGTAAGGCTCATCATTCCATTGCCGTCCTTTCCTATGTTTTAACTTCATGTATTTTGGTTTGAATTTTTCCGTTCCGTTAAAGTTTGTTAAAACATCCGTAAAATTCTTTACGTAAATTCATGTATTTGCCCGATTTCTGTCTTCTGCCCTGTATTTCGTGCTCCAATCCTTAGTCTTACTTAAAATTAGTATTTCAATGTGCAATTCACAGTTTGATCTCACCTGTCTATCCAACATGTGGAGAGTGACGAAGAGAATAACCAGAATAACTGTGCCTTCTATGGATGGCGACATGAACGGAGCGTGTCTGCAAAACAAAAACAATGTGACTCGGTCACTCGATAAAACATATTCAACAATCAGAAAGGAAAAAGTCTGTAAAACAAAATATGAAAGTATTACTGTCACACAATTTAATGTATAAAAAGTCCCCATCGAAAATGTAAAGGGACTCAGTAAACCCCTACCAATTATATAAAAACTGCCAGATACTGTAACTGTGGTATACGGATTAAAATCCATGGTATACAGCCTCAAACCATGGTATACGGGGAAATAGTCCCTTTGTGCTTTTGAACAAAATAATTTCCTCATTTACATATATGCCCTTTATTATGGCAATTACTGGTTTTAATTTATTCGAATTGATGGATAATAAATGCAACGAACGATGGTTTTATGGACAAACGGCTCTGTAAACCACTCAAGGTGTACGGTCGCCTGTCCACAAAACCGTCGATCTACACGCTATTAAACCAATAATGGGCTTATATTTCCGATTTCACGGTATGTAATTGGTGGGAATCGCCAGCTGATATATGATATATACTCTTATTTTATATCTATGGGTAATAAAGGTTTTACAGAGATGGTCTTCGGGCAGAAACTGTGTCAAGTGCAGACAATCTCTGTGGAAGATAAATTTTCTAACTCGCCCCGGTATATCCGGTGTCCCGCACAAAGAGGACAGATCTAGGAACGCGCAGAGACGCTGCTCTAGAGGATCACGTGACCTGTCCCATGACACCACGTGACATGTAGCTACCTGCGCAGAGATCAAAGCTCGCGGCCGTCGACCCACCTCACAGCACACTCCGCCCGACCAGGTGGGCAGATGGGACTCCAGGGTGTGTGAGTAGGGGAGGCTTTGAAGCTTGCGAGCGGAGAGTGAGGTCCTAAGGAGCAGCTGGTTCTCCTAATAAGGAGAGCTGATTGTGATGAGCTCTTAGGGGCGACCCGAGTCAAACCAGCACGCACATTCTATAATGCGAGCACAAGGTATACCTTGTAGGAGAGGCAATATGATAAATATTTATATAGAACTGGACTGAGAATCGTATAAATAGACAATACTCCCAAAGTTTGGATGCGCCGCTATCGTCATCAAGGCGAAGCTGAGTGATGATTTTTTCGGGTGCAGTTCTGGATTCATCTCACCCTTTTCCAGGACATCGGAATAGCATGTACTTTTATTATTTATGTACTGCTGCAGGCCTTACCTTATATTACTGGAGAGCTCAGTGATGCTGACAAAGTTGTCAAACACGGCTGGAACTAAGGCGTGCATAACGACGTTGTAGATGAGAATTGCTGTTGCCATGAGCAACGCCTTCAACAGGAAGTTGATGTGGAGGAAGAACGTGACGCAGGAGAGAGCCATGGTGGCGGAAGTGACGTAATACTGAATGACGTATTGTGAAAAGAAACAACAAATTGAGAAAAATTTGTAAGGACAATAATGAATTGTGTATGTTTAAGCTGGAGATACACCAAACGAAAAACCCAGCGATTTTCGGAATCACCAACACAAAAAATGGCGTGTATATGAGCTATTATTTCATAGTTCACCTTATTATTGCTTCTTCTAAGACGCTAAATTATTGGTGGGAGATATCATTCTGAAATATTCTCATATTTGCCATTTTATGTTGCGATTTCAGAGACCGCTGGCGCTTCTCGCTTGTTTTGTCCCCGGCTCAAGTCGCAATCATTTACTTTGGCCAAATTTATCCCTTCTTTTTATTATTTCTTCTTTTTTTTTGGGGGGGGGGGGGGGGCAGAACTTATATGTACAGGACAGGAGAGTTAAATGTGTCTGGAACTACGCGCATATTTACTAACGTGGGATTAACCTTCAGATGACCTGTGAAAGGGGTCAGGGTGACCTTCATAATGACCCTACCTGCCTCTAACCTTGTAACCTAACCCCATTAGACAGACAACCATTAGAGTGCAATAGTCTAATTGGAAACACCTTTCCAACACTATAGCATTAAGACTTATAATGAGTATAAGAAACGTCTACATTGCCAACGATAGGAAATATTACTTAGATCCCTGACAACCATGAGACACAAAGCCGAAATGATATATCAGACGGAGAGGGCTTAAATCTCTTTTTAAATTCTGGCGTAGACTTGCAGAAGTGTAATAGGAAACGTTAATGGCTGCGAATAGAGAGTAAATGCAGACAAAGTGAAAGTTTCTCACAGGGGAATAGACACACTGCCGGGTGCCTGGAGCCGTGGTGACGTTCTGTAAGTCCCGCCTCGACCGCCGGGTTATATTATCACAGTCAATCTGTATAGAAGCAAAGTTAGTATTACATACACTTAAATATAAGGCACATAGCTATTGTGTTATGGAAGTGGCCATCTTGCCCTCAGATGCAAAACAAAACATCAGGTGGCGGGTTGCATTATCAATGGATTTTATTGGAACAATTTTTTTTGGTTTGGCATTAAAGGATTATGACCTCGTCTCTATAGATTATGAGGGCTAGGATAAATCTTTTTTTATAATTATATACTATATAACAGCAATCACAGTCAATCTCTATGATATAAACGATGTTGTTATTGCATAGACACACAGTCAATCTCTATTATATGAGCAATGTTGGTGTTACACAAACTTATATAAATTATCCCAGCCAGTCTGCAAAAAACAATTTTACCATCATCCAACAAGTTTATTAGAGTCAGGGTCTAGAAGTATCATAACTTAACCTTTACACAGGCTCATAAAAGGTCTAACTCCTTTTTGCCACTTTTCTGTCACCTTCATTAAAGTGCATGTTTTCATGACTAGATTTATAAGAGCATTTATATGCCACTTCATTAAGCTATAAAACCATGATATGTGAGTTAGGGTGTAGTACTTACAATGGTTATGATGGAGAGTGTAAAAACAGATATGGTGACAAACAACATGATGATTATACGTAAAGCTGAGTTCTCGGTTAACGACGTCCGCAGAGTGTGGAGAGGTGCAGGGCTCTTCATCATGCCGTCACTATTCTGAAAAAAACAACATATAAGGGTGATGACGAAGGCTCTCGATATATCAACTCAAAACCTGGGAATTATAATGGAATTCTACGGATATCTTATAATGTATTATTATGTAACTATGGTTGAACGCCTATGAAATGATACCTGCTGCTAGGGGTGCAGTTGAAATAATGTTCAGGCTCAAAAAAACCTCGTATCCATTGGTTGGCTAAAACAGCGGAGATTTTTCTAGTTACCCTAAATGTTTGTTGGTGATGCCACTGACTGCATATTAGTATCAATTGCTCGGTGTGTAGTAGGTTTCACTCATGGTCAGTGACAAAGTTTAGCACTCTCATAATCGAAGTGGTTTGATTCTGTCAGTCGGGAAAGAAATACTTTGCTGGTGCCAGGATTTCGTAATCTAAGGAGAACAATTGTTGGTGATTTCTATTGACTGATTTTGTCAATATTGATAAAGATCCGTCTGTGGTTCCTGATTGTAAATCGGTGCCAAATAGTTGGCTAGGTGAAACGGGCTTTGAGATGTAGTAAATGACCTATGAATTGATGACTTGATAAGTTGATAAAAAGGCGTACATAATAACAACAAAGTCTATTAACTGAGCTATAGGGATACTGTTCTCTGCCTTTTATAACAAAACTATGTCCCTCCGCCGCCGTGATACAAAAGCCATCCCTATGGGCTTAGTAACCTCGATCTCTCGTATTACATTGCACCATTAAGACTACTAGCTTTGGATAGAACACATATAGAAAAAACGTCGACGGATACTCAAGATATCTGCCATTGATAAATGAGCGTTTCTCATATGGGGGAAACCCTCTAGATTTATATATCAATAAAGTCAACATCTAAAGTTTATAGATAATTAGGTAAATATCGGACCTTCAGAAACAATGAGTGCAATGTGGAATGTTTAAAAAGGATATATAATGCAAATAATTGACATTCAGTAACTTGCCGTGAGATTTTTGTACCAAAGGAGAATTGTCTGAGACTAAGGGAAAGGAGTAAAGTACACTCTGCTCAGGTACTTCAGTCCCCACGAGTGAATCCCGCTTCACAGAGATATAGAGATTTATATATTCTATATAGTATAAAGGTGAGAGGTCGTATACGTGATACAACGATGAGACTTTGCATTTTTCATATGGCAGAGCAATGAGGTTGCCTATCTTTTATATTGAATGGAAATTATTCATAACTATGAACCGCACTCAAACATTGTCTTCATTAACGAAATGTATACGATACATCTTATTTTGCATTATCTACACTTCATGCAGAACGAGATTTTGCGAGTTTTTTCCCCCCTACAGCAAAAGCGACATGCGTTTGCCTCTTTTATATGGCGCAAAGATGTAAGAAAGGATTTTGTCCCCGGGGACGTGGAATGGCGTAGAGCGGCGGCGATAGCTTCCTCTATTGTCGACTTCTGTGTGCCCCGTCTCTCAGTTTGAGCGGGAACTGCTCTGTGTAACACCATCTTCTCACAACGTCTCGTACATTAAGCATTGCCTCAGGGTCCTGACAGCTGATCTGTCAGTCTCCACAAATTGTCGTCTGCTATTCGGCGACGTTTAATCTCGATAATAAGAAACATATTCAGCTCTGACTGAATGTCGTCTGCTTTGAAACTCACCCGCTAATTAGAATAATAGAGGGATTTCACTGAGGAAGCGCCATTACTATTAATATATGATATTGATTGCATTATCTCATCCCTGGTATTTAGGAAAAATATCCAATGGAATTATGTCAGAAATAATAGCCCATTTATCAATGTGAAGGGTGAGATAAATTCAGAAACCCATTCAAGTTTAGGATCAGCACTCGATCCCATCTCACTTGAATCGCTACATAATTCACGCAGCTTCGCCTTGTGAATTGCTACGCGATTAAAACTCGATGGGATACGAGCTCTGGCCCTAAACCTCCATAAGTTTCCTCTATACTAACAAATATCAAAATAAAAACATACAGATGGAATAAATCGATAAAATTATGGAATAATTCAAGTATACAAGGCAAAGGTAAATGACCTTCTAAATGTATGTTTGCAGAATCTCGTGGTGAATATTCAACTTACCACAAAGTAGCCAACAATACTGATGATAGTTAACACTAGCAGCACCGCCCCAACCGTTCCATAACTCACGAACAGCGTCGTATACCTATAATACAGAAGACAACCAGAGGTTAGCCCATTAGCACCCACTGATATAGTCAACAGTAGCAGCATCACCCTGGTCAAGACATACCTCTAGCATTATGTATTAGGACAGGACGAATTCAGGTATAGCACATTGATGCCAGAACGAACAATTATTTTTGAACGGTTTCCGGGACTGTCAGATCAAAGGATGTTTTTCTAATTTTTGTATTGGTACAGTTAGTACAATTAGGATAGTTCTGTTATGCACAGGGAATTCTTATTCAAAATCAATTTAGAGGCGTCAGCCTCAGCTGATTTCAGCTGAAGTCCATGGGTTTTGCCTATGTATACCCAATATTTAGATGATAATAATATAATTGTGGATTGAGGATATATATATAAGCAAAGAACATTTAGAACTATTAACAGAATTACAATACTGGTCTTCTTGTTGATGAGTGCGGGAAATTAACATAAGAGAAGGCAATAGACAATCCCGTTAAGATATCTATATTCTGCTATGTAGTGCATGTACCTATATTATTTACGGAAATGTGAATGGGTTCAGTTGTCATAATGTATCATAATATCCCGTCAGGTCCAAAACCCTTTGATGGACGGTGTGAACCTAACCTAACTCAACAAACGGAATTACATATTTATCTGTCTTCTCTGACACACAGAAATGATGACATATTAACTTGCCTATACCTCATACTGATAAAAAAGTGAAATTGATAAAAGTACGTGACTATTAATAGTAAGTGTATGGATGTATATTACATAACTCCACATAACGCCTACTAATAGTTACTAATAGCAACCTGGCTTACGATGTCATAATGGCTGGATTGTGTAGCATACCTACATGTCAGAACACAAGTAGAGGTCAACTCATTATCACCCACTAATAGCAGCATGGCGCCAACCCTAATACCCAGCTCACACTGTACGACTGGAGGTAGCCCAGTCGCAGACGAGAGGTACCTTCGAGCGTCTAGGGCTTCAAAACTCACAGTGGGAACTGCACACTTCCCACTAGTCTGTGACTGAGCATATCAGGTACCTCCAGTCACCTAATGGAGGTACCTCAGTCGCAAGCATTTTGATATTTGATTCCCAGGTACGCCCAGTTACAAGCTTTTTAGCCGCCTGGGTAGTGATTCACATACATATTTGAGCGTACCTTGCGAGAGGGCATGTCAGAGTTAACCCAGACGCAAGCAATTTGTATTTTCCAGTCTAAAGCTAATTGCAAGCCCGATTCGTTCGCTTTTTGTTATTTATGAAGATGAAGCTGGGACATATGTATTTTGCTATAGTACAGATCATAATATCTTGCCTGGATTGCTAATCCAAAATGACTACGATACATTGTCTTGTACTTGTCATGTGCTGTCCTGTTTTGTCCGTTTATTGTTCACGGCTAACAATGGAAGACCGCTTTAATCGACGAATTGTTTGTCGTTATGTTTGTTTAATGTATAAAAAAACCTTCTGTCGCACAGTGTGCATGGGACTTAAGCCAACCACAGCCGCGTGTCCCTACACCATACAACGCAATGAGGGGTGACCCTATTATCGCTCACTGGCGTCGCTCGATGCGGCCGAGTGGTGGCGCTTTGTCCGGACATTGTGGGCGTCATGGAGGGTCCATTAGGCGGGATAACAGTGCGTCCCGTGTAGGGGGCGCTGTTTGCACGCTCAATGTCTGCTTTATACGTACTTCTGTGGTGAACAATGATAGAGGGTGAACACTCCACGCGTTTTGCCTGTCCGTGTGTGCTGTGAGCCACGAACGACGGGGGGAACGAGGGAATAAATATAGTACTATGACAAGACGGCTTCAGGTTGTTGATCTTGATGACAGAACGAAATTCCTGACGGTGGTGAGAATGTGACGAGCACACAGGGCGAGTTACAGACTTACCGCCATCAGGAATCCAGTAGGATCAAAACAAAGTTCAAATATTGTTACGGGACCCTAATAAGACCATACTATGAAATTGGTATGTAATCAAGTGCCATACTTCATTAATGCATCTAAAATGGCTGTATTCCTGTTAACAATATCTAAATATTATCAGGGTTGCCAGTTGGGTTCAGAAAAAAAACCACATTGAAATATTTGTATTGCAATACAGGGTTTATGCATTACATATGCATAACAGTGGGGAATCAAGGGGAAGCTCAGATTTTTTCAGTGGGGAGGTTCAGAGAGGGATCATGGGCTGTGGTTGAATTGGGTAATTTAACAGTTGATATATCACTATTGCACCTGGAATCTTTCTTTTATTCTGAAATGGAAAACATAAATTCCAATGGAAATATTGAAAAACTGGCATCCTTAGAGTATTTACCCATTTTGCCAAGTTTGAGGTCAATACACACCTTGGTAACATTAGAGCTTGCACAGCTGTTATACAGCAGAAGACGATGGTGGCGCCGACTACCGACGACCGGAAGGCAGCATCCGGCTGCTGCGCATAGCCGACCTCCAGTTCAGTGTCCTTGAAGGTCAGCCAGAGGGCATGAAGGTCAGTGGGCGGGCTAAGCTGAGACCACCTCCTGTAAGGTCACACATATATCATATTAAAGGTCACAGAAAAGGGTTAGCTTCATAAAGGGACTATCTAGGTATGCGAACTCTGTTTGTTTTTATGTAGAAATTTCTGCTTACATATGGTTGTCATATATAGCCCAGTTGCATTCCTGCCTTCAATGTAAGAAATTCAAATACGGGCAGTGGGTATATTCCGTCGACATACCTTGGATCACAGGGGCAGGATAACGGTAATAAGTTTCCCTCCATCATGGCAAGACTCTGTAAGGACGGAAAATATAACCAACTGTTATTAGAATTAGCTGATGTAATTAACCTTCTGTCTTTTTTCATTCAAGTAAATTTAAGGACATGTAAAATTCTCTAAATACGTGGCGATTTTCCATTTTGGAGTCTCAGACAGATAGCTCGCACTATCGTAAAACTGGCCAAGATTAAAACGAATCAGGTTTTAATCTTATCCTACCCTGTCTCCTCTATTTTCGAATATTACGTGATAACAATTCTGTATGCCACTAGTGGCATATAAAACTCCGTATGCCAGTCAGCGTGGCATACGGAAACTCAATGTTAAGCCTATGGAATTTTATATTAGGGGTAGGATAATACAATATACAAAGACAGTCCAGGACATCTCGCAAGAAATCTTTTGTATGGTTCATAGAAAGAGAATAGGTCTTTAATGGATTGAGCTTATTAGGAGGCATCCTGCTGCGGTAGTTGAAGAAATGCCTGTCAAGCAAGTATTTTGACCTACGAAGACAGTCTGTTTTCGTATTATGACATATACCCGACAAAAGTAAAATTTGTATCATTATATACTTATGGCCGAACGTCTATGAAATACTACCCGCTGCTGGGGGTGTAGTTTATATAATGTTCGGGCGCTCTGTGGCCATAGCGTACAAAGGAACACATATAGTTTTTCCCTATTTTTAGATGTATTACAATAAGAAAACGTAGTGAGTGAACCCGTAGTGATTTCGCTCTGGGCTTTTGTCCCAGAGAATATGTCCCTTCGCCTCTGGTATTAGGACGTATTTTATGGAACAAAGACCTCAAACGGCATTCACTACGGGCTCACTAACTTCGTTTCCTCTTGATACTTAGTTATATGATGACAAAACACATATGGCATACGGCTATGAATACGACATGGGTAGCATTGTCCCTTGGCAGGATGTGTATTTTGAATCAACTCCTTCTGTGATTATAAATCATTCCTTCTTTTTTAAACTATAAAATAGAATGATAATACATTGGCAGTAGGTAGATGAAGAATGTTAAGTAATGTACGGAAGGTGGCTTACAATCTTCGCAAATAAAAAGTGTGCAGAAAAATCATTGATCCGATACATCCCTCTGCACAAGTATTTTGGAGTACCAAGGGTTTCACAATAAGGCCACAGCCATGTTAGGCTTGTAATTATGGTAAATAAGGCAACAGCACATCTTCTATGGACATTTCGTGGATAGGATTTACATTTATAGCAATTTGATTTTCGCTCTACTCTCCATATGTCTAATACTTGGTGTCAGTTCGTTCCATATTTTCGGACAATAGTAGTTGAAACAGTTTAGACAGATTAGCTTGTGCAGTTTGGTAATGTTTGTTTAAACACAGGTCCATCTTCCACCCAGTAATTGTTCTTTCCTTTTCAAATCATACACAGACATTTGAACTTGCATTTCTCTCCTGTCAAGCAGGAATGAGAGTACGGCGCTGTGGTGTAATATTGCTTATGCTGTAAGTGGATGTAACTCTTAAACTATTCATTTTGCCGTACATTAATAACTAAGAAGATTATGTCGGGGACACACCAAGCGAGTAACGGCAGCGATCTCCAGAATGTGCGATATTATCTCATAGTAATATCTCCCACCAATAAGTTAGCATCTCTGACACAATGATCAGGTGAAATATGAAATAATAGCTCACATATACGCCATTTTGTGTTGGCTATTCCTGAAATCGCTGCGTTTTTCGCTTCGTTGTGTCTCCGGCTTGAAGTCGGAGACACACCAAACGAGAAACGCAGCGATTTCCGAAATCGCCAACACAAAATGGCCTATATGTGAGCTATTAATTCATATTTCACCTGATTTTTGCTCGCTAAATTATCATTAGGAGATATAACTATGAAATAATATCTCACATTCATGCCATTTTGTTTTGGCGATTCCAATGATCGCCTCCTTGACTCGCTTGGTGTGTCCCCGGTATAAGGGTGAATCTTTACCGTTTCTGCCAAGCTGTTAGACAACTTGGCCATGTCGGACAACTCCTCAAAGGGCCGAGCCACCCCCCAGTTAGCTATGAAGCGCGACATCCTTGACGAGGCCCGGGCTCCTGGGGCTACTTCTGTATGGAAACTGGTCCGGTGTCTTCTCTCTCCCTGCAATAGATAAAATAAAACCATTAGTTTCCGTGAGAAAACTGGTCAAGTGTCCACCCCCTCCCTGCAATGAATGAAATAAAACAATCGGCCTCCATGAGAAAATAGTCCTGTATCTTCTCTCTCACTATAATTAATGGATGAAATAAGAGCATCAGCCTTCGCATGCTCACTGTGTTGGTACTTTCCCTGTCTATCATTAAAAATAATATTGCAACCAACCTCCTACTCTGCCTATGTTTTGAAAATGATATTACAACCACCACACCATGTGACAACTATCTCAGTACCTACCATACTCAGGTAATGGAAAAAATGAAATAAAATGGGTTACTCATGGCCTATGGTCAGGAGTGGTCATTGCCCCCCCTGGTGAAGCACCTCTGCACTAGCGCACCTCTGCGCCACCCATCCCCTCTCACCCACACCACTCATCAAAGTGCGCTGGCTCAACACTTTACACCATACTCAGGTAATGATAAAAATGAAATAAAATGACTAGCTTTATTTTCCCATGAACTGACTTAATTCTATAAGAAATTAAGAACTTATTAGATAAGTGTAGGGGTCGGGTCAGTCCGGCGGTAGTGTGTTCGCTCTTCGCCAGAGGGTGTGGGAAGCCAGTCTCTGCTGTGCAGTGGTCTTGGCGAGCCCGTGCACGTAAGTGCGGCGGGTGCATCCGGATTACGTAACTCGGCTTGTATATAAGGCCTGGTCAGCAGCAGGCGGGCAGATTCTCTCTGTAAAGAGTGAATACCTTGGAGCCTCATGCAGGTAGTAGGGTTTTCCGACGAACTCTCTCAGTGGTTGAACGAGTCTATGTTTTTCAGCATATAGATAAGTTCCCTCGGCTCTACCTGACACTCCGATGTCAGGGTGCCAGTGATCCATCCCGATCACTATAAACTGTCAGCAATAAACAATACTGTTTATTCAAGTTGATGTGTCTAGTTTCGTGTTATTAGGCCATATAGTCATCAGACATATATACAGAAAACATTCCCAGCTGACCTATGTAAATCTCATAGGGTAGCTTTACACATCGATGTAATAGATACCTTTCTGAAGAAGGCCAGAGCCGGCGCTACATAATCATAACAACTGCATGCTACAATAAAAAAAGATTAAATAATGTTATTGAGGAGATATAAGAGACCAAAGAGGTTGAATAGATGGTTGACCCCAGTTAGACATTTAGATCCCGCACAGAAAATATCAGGTGGTGCAGCTTTCACATTTTCATATTGAAATACATTTCATGTTCACAGTTGGAAGGAAAATATCCTTTACTTCATCACACTCCTGGCATTTCCAGCTGAAATTAACCTTTCAGTAAAAATATAACCTGTTCCCAATCCTAATAGGCAGTACTGCATCTAATCCGAGTAGGGGGTTGCCTTATGAATTCTAATTGGTTTAATATCAGGATTCAATTGATAAAAAGAGAAACACTTCCAAGTTGGAGCATCTCCGTGTTCTTTGATAAGAAATAGCTAATAATGTCTGTCTACTCCTCAGTGAGCTCGTCCCAGGTGCACTGATTATCGCTCACCTTGGACGTGAACATGCTAGCACTGTGGTCTCTGGTTGTACTCGACTTTGTGTTGTGCCTCCATAACATCCGGAATCAAGCCTCGGTGTGGTAATTATGCCCACACACAAAACCCCGGGTAATAGGCCTGTTATGGCCGCCAGCAAGGCGCATGCGTAGAAGAGATCCGCTGGTGACGGCGAGTGTCATCGGTGTGGTGTTTTCGCTGGTACTCAAAGGGATGCTTTTGAGCTGGGAATACCCATAATTCCCGACAGAGAGCGTTCCTATTGTTGTTCGACAACATTCATTTACGACGCCTTTGTTTGTGGAAGTTTAGCGATAATTAGATCAGTGATCGCTATCCGAACACACCCACAGCCAGATAGAGGAGAGGTATGTTTGTCTTTCAGGTGAATCTTTTACCATCGTTTATTGTTATTCATACAATTATACGCCCTCCAGACGTTACTAAACTCTCAGTTGTCACTCCGGGTTCCGGTCTGCATCCTATTTAACAATGGCTGAGATAGGTCCCCCGATGAACCACCGTTTTCTGATTTTTAACTGGAACTAGCGACTTCGTCGCGTGGTATTTCAGAGAGTGAGGGATTAGTGGCGCCCTCTACTATTAATACCTGAAAATCTCTATTAGTTCCCAACCATCATTTCATGTGACACAGATCTTATCGACTATCAGCGAAATGTAATCTCATTGCATTCTATCAAGGAGAGGAGATCGATTATGTTTTCAGTACGGCTAGAAACAAATCTTAAGGATAGAAGTTCATCTGTGTAGAGAAACACGAAAAAATTAGCAGCATTCAGTTAAGTACTGCACGAGAATCTCACGTTCTCACCGTCTTATCATACAACAATACAAGCTGGGACCAGCCAACACAAGACCCTGTATCAACAAGGAATTTAGGGATACCTCAATATGGTCTATTTATGTTACTGGGTGTTCGTACTTACATAGTCACATAGTGAACAGGGTCACAAGACGAGTACAAAAACAAATATCAACAAAAACAAGATATAGGGCAGATAACTGTATAACGCTTATGTCAATCATGTTCAACTGCTTTGAATAAATTGATATTATTGTTATCTGCCAATTACAGGGGTATGCCAAGATGAAAAACCACAAAAACAGAGCTAGCTCATATCATATCATTACCCAAAAAGCATTTCAAAGACCTGTAGCCTCGTAAATTGCTCATAATATATCAACCATAATCAACTGAAGATTGTGCTCATTGCAAGCTTGTAAATCGACAATCATTGAATAGAATAGTGAATTACTACTGACAGTAAGCTGATCATAATGAGCTGCTCATCGTTGTGAATTAATGATTATGAATTTCTCACAGTGAGGTTAGAGTTCGTAGTCTCACCTTGTCATTAGTGTGGGGTATGATTAGAAACGTGTCGATGCCTCTCTCCTTGAGGTAAGCATCACGATTTCCTCCATGTCCTGGCTCCACTTCATACTCATCATTCAGAAACAACAGTGTCGTCTTTGAGATGTGCACCCGCCTGAGCAAAGTGAAAACAGAATTAATCCAGCTGCGTGTACATTATGAACATAGTAATTGTAAGATTTGCACCATCTATGCATAGTAAAAATATAGTAACATATTGTCATAATTCATATGAATTGAAAGATAAGTTGAATTTAAAAAACAGAGTTCCCAAACCTCTCTGAAGAAAATAATCTAATGTACTGTACACCCTTCTGATTACTTGAACTTTCTTTTCATCAAGACCTCACTGGAAACCACGTTTTAGGCCATCTATTTCTAGGCTAGACTAACATATGACGACGTGATGAGATGTTTGACGTATAGGACGTCACGTTTTAGTGTTTGATCGCAAGGACGTCATGGTAAAGTGTGTAGTCTATCCTACTCCTCATATAAACCTGCATACACTTTACATGGTGTAACTGTATGCCACAGTTATGCCATAAATATCTATATGCTACGCTTGACATATGAAGTTAAAGAATTTGATGGGATAGGATAAGATCTAAACGTCACTCAATTCCATATAATTGTTTCTCTTCCACTACAGATATCACTCAGCTCTGTTTAATGGTATCATTCCATGATGATATCTCATGCCATAGAAGCAATCATATGAAATTCTGTGACGTTTCTCGATATTATGTTACACCAGAATGGTATTATCATATGTCATGACAGGATGATGACATGTATGTCATACTTTATGATAAAATGCTGATGCTTTGAAGAGATCATAAGTACAGGGCACAGAGTGATTGCTAGTTATGTCAACAGCCTCCATGAAAGGGGCCATCCATAAAGTACGTATGCACTGAGGGGGTTCAAAAATTTCGAAAATTTTGCGTATGCTCCTTCTTTGTTCTATTGCGTACAAAATCGGGAGGGGGGTTGGGGGGTCAAAGATTTCGAAATTCCTGCGTACATACTTTATGGATGGCCCCAAATTGTAAGTAGCGCCACTGTAGTCGGGGGACAACCACTACTTTCTGCTAGCATAATCTATAGATAACCATGAGACAAGGCTGAAACCCTTTTATGGCAAATCAAAAGAAATATCTTAATAAAAGCCATTGATACTTGGACCCGCCATGCACCTGGTGTTTTGTTTAGGGGACAAGATGGCCAACTCCATAAGACAATAGCTCAGTGCCCTGTGACGTCAGGTGACCTTACCCGGGCACGCCTCCGGCCTCCATGTGGTTGGCGAGGTTGACGTCTTCCGACCACACGTCGTACTGCCACTTCCGTAAGCCGAGTACGCCCGACAGCACCACGCCTGTGTGGATTCCAATGCGCATGTCCACGTCGGCGCCGGTAGCCTCGCGCACCTCCCTGCGGCCGGCGACCAGCGAAACACCAGGCGGAGCGTTAAAAAAAGGCGGGAAAATACATCAGCAAGAGACTCAGAACGTTCTTATAGCATTGAGAAACCGATTCGTTCGTGGATAATCTTGGTCAAAATGCTCGTTGTTTCTTCTTGTTTTGAAATCATCTCGTACGTGATTGTGGTTTGGTACAAATGATTGTGAGTTTCGTACTGTTTCATCTGTGATTAGTTTGCGAAATTCAATCATGCTAAGGAACCTGAGTGTTATAATGCCCAGTTCATACTGTGAGATTGGAGGTACCACCAGTTGCAGACTGGAGGTACGTGCTTCAAGCGCCTAGGGCCGCAAAACGCACAATGTGAACTGCACACTACCTGCTAGTCTGTGACTAGGCGTAACAAGTACCTCTAGTCGCCAACTGGCTAGTTGTCGACCGGGCATGCCGCGGTATGTCCAGTCGCAAGCTTTCTAGTCGCAGGGGTAGTGTTCACACCCATATTTGGGCGTACCTTGCGATTAGGAGCACATCAGATATACCCAGTCGCAAGCAATTTGGAATGTCCAGTCTCAAGATAGGTACAGCTAGTTGCAAGCCCTCCAGTCGCACAGTGTGAAAGGGGCTTAAGATGGTTAAGAAGCTAATTAAATTTCAGAATGGCCGCCACTCCGCTCCCAGGACCTATCTGCAATGTCCATGCATCTAAAATAATTCCTGAGGGGCTCCCCAAACCATGTACCAAAACCCATGCTTGTTTCATTAAATGCACAACCATCTGCCCGACTACTATGCTTGTCTGAATTTAGTCTTCAGGGGCCTGTTTTTTAGTCGTGACCATTTCCTATAGTGACCAGTTAGTGACCGTTTGGAGACCTTTGGGTTCCAGAGATAAGTCGTCATAACATGTGCGACCATGTAGAGGAGTAAACTGTCATGGTCACTGTTTTGGGTTCCAGAGTTGTGACCATTTAGCCCAAATGGTGGCATATTTCATTTTATACACTTCCACTGTATCAAATGAAACAATATTTACTGCGATGAATTATCTATATCTGTTTTATCTAATTCCCCAATTTCCCAATTTTCTGTTGAGTAATATACATGTGAGACATGCTTTTGTTTTTGAATGGGCCTTGGACCAACAGCGATCATAACAGCTGAATAGTGACCGGGTCTGAGGAACACGTTTTGGTCATGATCACTGGTTTGGTCGCCCAACTGGTCACTCTTTTGTGATCACTACAAATAAAGACGTCGCTGTCTGAAAAACAGGCCCCAGGTGTCACAATATAGATTCATTCACAGGCCTGACTACACAAACTTCTTAATAACACTACGTTACAACATCATCACCCACTGTAGTCTTTGGTTCAATCCCCTCAATCCCTCAGAGACCTCTTGGTTCTTCTGACCACACGTTTAATCATCGTTTCGATCAGTCAAAAGGAAAGTAAAAACAACAAAGACAACTCAATGCCCTTCTCTTCCCGCAAAAATATACAATTCCGTCTACCTTCGTGATTTAGAAATATTGCCTTGTATGCCTTGTACTTCTACTGTGTAAACATTGCATAGACATTTTACGCATGCACAGACGGAGAAACCGATCTACGCAGCGCCAGCGTGGCGCCTGGCGGGATCTAATCAAACTAATTATTTGAAGGTTATGACTCGGGCAAAAGGCGTCTTCAGATTTAATACAAAAAAACAAAACACAAGCACCTTCAGCAAGAAGCTTGCCAGAAAATGGCAAAGCAATCAACCCCGACCGTCTGATCGATCTAATTACGCCTAAAGACGTCTGAATACGGTCTCGCCTCTCCAGCCTTTCTCAGCTCTCCGTTACAGCCATCTACCTGAGCTACGCAACAGTAGCAGCTCACACGTAACTCAAATATCCATAATCCTATAGAACAACGTTTCCATGGTCGTACATGGTGGAGAGAAATTAATGAGCGTTTGGTCTGTGTCCCCGTTTGCCATCGAGTTTGGAGGAATATGGACGAGGTGATAGTTGAGTGCAGATTCCGAATCACTCACAACCCTAAGAGTCCCTCACATCCCCCACAAAATCACTCACGGACCTCATAGAGTCACTCAGATTCTTCACAGTCACTCACATCCAACACAGAGTCAATCACATCCCTCATAGAATCATCCACATGCCTCACAGAGGCACTCACATCCCTCAGTCATTCATGGACCTCACGTAATCACTCGGATTCATCACAGAATCACTCACAGACCTGGTAGAGACTAAAAGAAGAAACCAACAAGTTTTGGTCAAAGTCGTCGTTCTCCATGAGTTTAATATGGTGTGATATGAACGAGGCGACAGCCGAGTGAATAACATGTGGTGTTCAAACGAGTTGGAGAATGAAGACTTTGTCCAAAACAAGTTGCTTTCTCTATTTATCTCACCCCTATACACACAAAAAAAATGAACAACACACAGGATACAAACCATGGAGAACGGACTGCAATACATGTAGGGGCTAGAGAACGAGTCCCCAAAGTTAAGCCTATGGGAGAAAATACAAATTGTGAGATAAACTCACAGACCTGTCATAGACACTCACAGACCAGATAGAATCCCTCACAGACCTGACAGCGCACCTCACAGACCTCACAGAGCCACTCTCGAGCTGCTCGTCCACATGCTGACCTTATTACGGAGAGAGCAGTAGTCAGAAGTCCAAATGTCACCCTCTCGTCCACTACTCTTAATGGCACTCTACAGATTAGATCAAAGTAGGCTACAAGTCGCTGAGTGAAGACGAAGACACACCAATACATGGAGTTGTCCATCTGCCCTCACTGCCATATAAGGAATATAATAGATCTAGCAGCCAATGACTGCATTCGCAACAAACCGCCACCTTCACCCTGACCTCCTTACATAGTGTTAATAGCGCCTTGGGACAATTCTACAGTCCGTAGTTTATCTGAACAATCCTTCCAAGCGAGAAACGCAGCGATTTCCTTAATCCAAAAAGCCAAAATGGCGTGCATGTGAATTTCCATTTCATAGCTCACCTAGCCATTCCTCCCTATAAGACCCTACATTATTGTTGGGAGATATTGTTCTGAAATAACAGTTAACATACATGGCATTTTGTGTCTGGGATTTCGGAGATCGCTGGCGTTTCTCGCTTAATGTGTCTCCGGCTTCAACGAGCCGAGGATGGCCTCGTGTGACCTTACTGATCAGCTCACCAGTCTTCACCGTATAGTGCTCCCAGCTTTCATTGTTTCGGATATGAGACTTTAACCTTATTTTTCTAATCTGGGAAAATCTGTTGACCACTGAACGAAAAAAACCAAAAAAACGAACAAGTCAAATCATGCTCTGCCATGTGAAAGCGCTATCTTCTTGGACATTGGACATTCTTGAGTGTCGGCAATGCCAGCTGGTAATATGCCATTTGGTGACTGGTGGTTAGGTTTACGCCCGTTTCTAATTCGTAGGGACATTGAACAGAAACCTATTGTGATTTCACCCGGAGAAGGCTTGTTTAACCCTGTAAATCCAATACGTTATAAAAATGAAGATAGAAAGAAACTTCTCCAGCCAGCTGAAAACAAACCACGTGAGTGGAAACAGCAATGTCTGGACTCGCCAATAAACGTTAAGCTATTATTTCATATTTCACCCGATTATTGCTTCTGGGATGCTAAATTATTGAGGGGAGATATCAATATGAAATAATGGCTCACATATTCATTATATTTTGTTGGTGACTCCGGACATTGTTGCCGTTTCTCGCTTGGTGTTTCTCCGGCTTAAAGTAAATTTTTCGGGTAGTTCCTCCTAAGATCGGTAGAATTGACATACAGGCGAGAATCGTGTGAACCCTTAGTAGAGCCTGCATGAAACTTTAAGAAGCCATTTCAGTGATGCGAATTTTTCGGACATGGTGAATAAAATCGTGCGAAAAATCGCAGAAATGTCTGAATTTATCAGGAAAATGTTGGCGCGTTTCCACCGCCAGCTACACTTATACGGTTTTCTCTGAATTTGTATGATACTGTCCAATTTCCATAACGATTTCAGAATATGATTGTTTCTTTATCGGCGACAAGGGAACAGTATTTTCTCTCAGGCGAGGCATCGTAACCATGTTAGCTGATATTGGTTATATCATTGTGGCACCCCTTTCCGCCAATATGCCTGAGATTAGTGAATTACCCCCCCCCCCCCCCTCCACATAGACCTGTTCTTTCGTCGCCGACAAATCGTTTGTCAATGTTAGTAAATCGGTTCGAACAATATTGTCAAGATGTTGATACATTCTGTCGGCGACAACGTAACATTGGAACTCCCCCTGGCGTAGGCCGACATAGGCGCCACTTTGTTGCCAGATGAGGCAATTGAGTTAGGATGTCTTGCCTAAGGCAAAATACTGTTCCTTTGTGAAAGACAAAGGTACATGGATGTTCCGAAATTGCTTGATGGTAATTGGACTTTAAGGAACTAATTGATCAGTCCCTGATCTGTTGATGTGCCTTCGACTTAAATTCGGCATATATCGGCGGTGCTGTGGAATAGGTGCTAACTTTAGTCTTTAATGTATGAAGGTGTAAATGCTGGTCAGTTCAAGGTGTCAGTGCTCACGATGTACTGCGTCCATCTCGCGGTTTCTCGCGGAACCCACGTGACAGTCACATGACCATCACCTGTCACTAAGAACACACACTTCTCTGCTTATCTTTCAGATATGACAAATCGGTGTGAACAAGCGAAGTGGTGCCACCACACGCTACTTTCCACCTACTACTCCACGCACGTCACTGTTTGCCGAGCACGGTGCTGACACCTGGCGACAGGTCAGATGAGAGGTAGCGTATAGTGATAAGGAGCGGAGACTCACCTGATAGCGTCGATCATCTGGAGACCCATGTTGACGCAGTTGAGGGCATGACCGGGTCTGGATACGGGGAGACCAGACACGCAGTAGTAACAGTCGCCCAGGATTTTGATCCTTAAACAGTCATTCTCCTGTAAGTACAGTAAGACCACATTAGTAAGAACATCTCATTCTCCAGTAAGTACAGTAAGACCACATTAGTAAGACCATCTCATTCTCCTGTAAGAACAATGAGACCACATTAGTAAGACCATCTCAGTATCCTGTAAGTACAATGAGACCACATTAGTGAGACCACCTCTACATCCTGTAAGTACAGTGAGAGCACATTATTAACACCACCTCATTATCCAGTAAACAGTAATTCCCCTGTAGGTAAAGTGAGGTCTCATTAGTAAGATCAACCATCTCATTCTCCTCTAGGTAAATTGAAACCACATTAGTATGACCATCTCATTCTCTTAGCAGTACAGTGACACCACATTAGTAAGGCCTTCTCATTCTCCTGTAAGTAAGTAAGACCACATAAGTAAGATCATTTCATTATCCTGTAAGTACAGTGAGACCATATTAGTAAGACCATCTCATTCTCCTGTAAGTAAGACCACTTCAGTTAGACCATCTCATTCTCCTGTAAGTAAGACCACTTCAGTTAGACCATCTCATTCTCCTGTACGTTAGTAAGACCACTTCAGTTAGACAATCGCATTCTCCTGTAAGTAAGTAAAACCACTTCAGTAAGACCATCTCGTTCTCCTGTACATAAGTAAGACCACCTCAATTAGACCATCTCATTCTCCTGTAAGTAAGTAAGACCACTTCAGTTAGACAATCGCATTCTCCTGTAGGTAAGTAAAACCACTTCAGTAAGACCATCTCGTTCTCCTGTACATAAGTAAGACCACTTCAGTTAGACCATCTCATTCTCCTGTAAGTAAGTAAGACCACATTAGTAAGACCATCTCATTCTCCTGTAAGTAAGTAAGACCACTTCAGTAAGACCATATTATTATACTGTAAGTACAGTCACACTACAGTAACAAGTCCAACTCAGTCATGCTTCTGTTAGAACATTCAGACCACTTGCATACACGTTTACCCGTTTATTAGGCGTTTACCGGAAAATACATCGATAGGTCACACAGGACTTCAAAAAATGAATTTCTGACCTTCGTGCCAAAGGAAATCCGGAATCATGATCCAGAGAAATCATAACATTGGATAATGCTAGATAACTGACCAAATTTGTAGTGCATAATTACGCGCCTAGTTTAATTTCAGGGAATCTTTTAGAACATATACAATCTCATACAACCCATTCCTGATGTTCCAGTTCAGACTAGGATTAAATTGTTGAGATATTTCATAGATGGCAATTATTACCCAGTCAAGAATGGGCACTGGCGAGTGTCGGTTACATTGAACTACATCTTCCCGTTTAAAACATCCTGAAATATGGTCTGGCTGCAGGAGACGAGCGATATTAAAGGTAATAAGATTGAATTACAGAAAAAAGCGCGCATGCGAATGATCCAGTACAATCAAATGTAATTAAAGCAATTTAAATGATTCATTCAAGTCTGGTGCCTTGTGTGAAGTGTGAAGGAACATCACACGTAGATGAAAGTAGAAGTCTCAAAAATGAGAAGTAAATGATGATGGTAAAATAATTATTTTGTTTTTATGCTCATCTGAAGGCTTGGTTCTGCTGGACCAAATTATCAGCCGAAATATGATTTCCGGTCATCTTTTAAGTGTCCGATTCGATTCTGACAGTGTTTTATTTACTATTCGTGTCTCATTTGTACATTGGAACAGCGGCCAGCACAGTTACCTGGCACAGTTGGGCATGGTCGGTCAGGTGATTCCATTGTATTTTAACTTTTACCCGGCATTTACACTAGACGACTAAATACGTGATGATATGATGATCGTCAAATCAATAATCGTCAGGTGGTGCTCGATTTCGCAATTTCCACTGCAAAACTCGACTGTTTACACTGCCGATTTTCAATAGATGTGGACATTGGCGTTCGATTCCCTATACGACTAATTCAAGCTGACTAGAAATAGGCGTGGGCATCAGAGCCTGACCAATAGTCATCAAGTGGTGGCGAATTATGTAGTCTGAAATATTCACATGATCTGCAGTCGCCACGTGCTTGGCGTTTAGACAATTTCTACCATTTTACTGATAAAAATCGTCAGGCGGTGCAAAATGCAAGAATCGCCGACCATAATCGGTAATCATAATAAATGGTAAATTGGCTTCGAGGTTATGACTGAACACTCCAAGCAGTACAAAAGATCTGATCGGAGAGTAACCAACAGTTCCCGCTACTGTTTCAAGGTAACCAGAGCTATCGTCGTGGTGCTCTCTCAGTGTACGCATTCTATTGCCCTGATTAATACACTGATGTAGAATGCCCAGTATTCACGCGATGGGACAAATGGACCTGAGACTGGTGCACTTCACACCTTTGCACCAGTCGGCTACTATTTCCAGCTGGGTACAAAGTTTCACAGATTGGGGTGTTCTACAGTGTCAGGGTAACATGGCGGATTCAATTCACATGGGAAGATTTAACAGATACATAGTCTCCCCCCTACACCCCTACACAGGGTACACAGGATACACAGGGTACACAGTTGCTGACTCAGGGTACTTTCCTATGTGAATAGGTGTTATTTGAGACCACTGTTACTCAGAGACTGGGGGAGAACATGTGAAGTACATTTGTCTCACCAAAATATCCCTCTTAATTTTAAACCTATTTAAAGTCAAAATCTCATGAGATTCTGTTCCTTGTTAGGGGTGATTGTCACCGACAATTGCAAGGGAAAAAAGTTGTCTCAGCAAAATGGAACCCTGTAATTCACACGAGGATATTATGTTCCAGTACCGAATCCCGTCTGAGACAAACGGCCTGTGAGGTATGTGAATCCCACCTGACGTTTCACCTGCCGATGAAAAGGGCACCGATTATTTGCCCCTGTGAAAAACTTGGTCGGTGGCTCTCCTGACCAATAATCGTTGTTGGTGAAGGCAAGGTCCTATTTATCTTACGAAATGGAGGTGGTCGCCAACCGATTGTTGAGTTCAAATTTCTTTCCACTAATGATTATTTCAACCGTTAATTGCTGTTGTAATGGGCGTTATGAGCAGTTATTTTTATTCACGCATTAATCTCAAAATAAAAACGATATTGTCTGATGGGAAAGTAGGACGTAATTGGCTATGATTTGCACTTGAAGTAATAGGTCAATGAATGAAACAGATCAAGTTTCATATCAAGTTTCATTTGAGTCAGATGAAGCCTCCCACTGAAAATGAAAACCTGTAATTTGTACAAGTACCAGCACTGTAGTTGACTACTTCTACTAACCGGAGGCATGGTGTGAATATAGAATGTCTCTGCCTCGTAGCAAAATGTGGTCTATCGAGTGACTATTTGGCACCAATCTACAGTTGGGAACCACCAATCTCTGCCGTTTTAGCTTGACCTGTGTCTACTGCAGGTTGTCATAAAGCCATTTTCCATTGAATGATTATTCAGAACCGATCTGCAGTCAGAAATACCCAATCGATTTTTCGTTTACACCTACGCAGGATTGGTAAATGGGAACAGCATGGCATTTGAAAGCTCACCGATTAATTGTGCATAGATTATGCAATAAGGCCACAACCGACTGACGTGGTCAACGACCAACAGAAGGTCGGCCACAGTATAAGACATTTTCCACTGGCCTACGAAAATGTCACAGATTTATTCAGTTCTCCTGAAAGATGGATGGTGGTGACCAGTGACTGCATGTCGGTGTCTAAAAACATTGAGGGTACTGTGTATGCCTTGTTTCAGTCGCATTTGAAGTTTCATACCGACAAAACTGCTCTCCAAACACAATGGCCATCACAAACAATTTCAAACCCGATTGATTCTGTCGGTCCTTGACCAAGTCTGTCTGTGGTGGCCTTATTGCATAATCTATGCACAAATAATTAGTGAACACTTCTCTGTATGTCTGTTGTCCTTCACCAATCTGGCATTGGTGGTTCCCGACTGCAGATCGGTGGCGAATAGTTGGCAAGTTGAAAGTTACTTTTTATCTCACCCCAGATATTTTTTCTCCATAGACTTAACATTGGGAACTCGTATCTATCGCCCATTAGATATTTAGGTGAAATATCCAATGGGGGATAATGTCACAAATGTTAGCCCATTAGTCAATATTAAAGGTGAGATAAATTCAGAAACCCATTCAAGTTTAGGGTCAGAGCTCGATCCCATCTCATTTGAATCACATAGTAATTCACGCGGCTTCGCCTTGTGAATTACTATGTGATTCAAACTCGATGGGATACGGGCTCAGACCCTAAACTTTCATCGGTTTCCTCTATAATATCATGCCGGGAACACACTAAGAGAGTCAAGGCAGCCATCTCTGGAATCACTAATTCAATATAGCATGAATGTGAGATATCATTTCATAATAATAATAATAATATCTCCCACCGATAATTTCGCGTGTCGGAGTCAATAATCAGGTGAAGTGAGAATTATGTTGGCAATTCAGGAAATCGCTGCATTTCTCGCTTGGCCTTAGACTGGCTCCAGTTCCTAGATCCTATGGTTTCCCCTCCAACTACCTCACCGCTACTCATGGCGTTAGGGCAAGTCAACATGATACGAAGTATATCATTTCTTGCTAATGTCAATAATCAAAGACTTGAGCAAGTCTAGCTTGGTGTGTCTCCGGTGTCAGTCACACAACACAGTGTCATCCTTTAGAAGGGTAAGAGAATTGACAATGACTGACAGGCCAAACAAACACTGACACAGTTTCCCGCCAACAATACAATTCTCCCGACCGCCGGTAACCGTCCGCCTCCAACCAGCGGAAGTGCGACCTGGTGGACGCCGAGAAAAGACCCTGCGTTTCCGGCCGCGTCTCTGCAACTTTCCCCTGTAGGTGGCGCCAGCGACAGCTCCCGCCACCAGGTGGCGCCCCACAAGAAGCGGAAATGACCGATCTGAGCTGGTACTGGGCGGAAGTAGGGACAGGGGCTTTAGAAGAGCGATGGTTGCAGTCTCTCCTTATATTATCGCCCATATTGCCCTGTTAGACATCGGAGAGGTGATCTGCGGTGCTTTATCGCTTTTTTGCGGCCCCCCATGGCCCGCTAGAGTAGAGGATGGACTCCTTGGATTCCCCTTAAAATGGCGTCTCGGGCCGTATTGCCCTCGTGTCATACGAACCGCGTACTCCACGGAAAGGAGCAGGTATGTGCCGAGCGAGTGGCGGGCGTGTAATATGAGTAAAGGAGGATTCATAAGGAAAGGTCACATTCTGTAGGACCTAAGAGCGGAGTGTGCCTTATGCTACAATGGGTCATAAACCAACATAAAGGGGAGTGTTAGCTGAGGAACTGCAAGAGGTTCCGTTCATGGTGTAATGTCCAGATTTATCTATACCTCAGAAATCAATAATCAGGGATATGTTTTTTTTTAAGTTAAAAGATACTGAATAAATGATTATGATTACGATCTACATGGGCGATACTGATAACGATATCCTTGTTGGTTCGTTATTCAATGTTAATGTTAATGTTGAAGCCTTCAGATAATATTGGATTACATATTTTGAGGCAGGACCTTTCCAAATTGCTATTAGTATATCATGAAAATTGTAGATATATTCCCAGACACAAGCTAATTAAATACATTGAATGATATGAGTATGCATATAATGATCTATACATGACTTACATAAAGACTGATTACGAGAACGAAACAATGATCATGATATTCTTCACGCTCTTTCCTGCTAAAAGTACCTCCCAGATACAACCGGGCATGCACGGCTTAGGTAAATAGGGATCACTGGTGCAACAAATCAGCTCCCCTCAATCTATCTTCAAATTTGAATTTGATCTACCATCTCCCAAGCCTACCCGTTGCTTGCCCTTTCAGCTATGGTCGAGCTGTTGCCCTTGCTAGTTCCGGGAGGCCGTTTAATATTTGGAAATGATCGAGAAGAATTTGGACAATAATAGGAGAGTTCCTGGGAAGACCCCAAGGATGAAACAGTCATTGTCTTAGATAGGTGTCGTTCATATTTTATTATCCTTCTTCCGACCAAAATCCTTCAGAAGGGAAGTTCAAGATAAAAAACCACCCTGTGATTTGTTGTTTTATAAATGTATCTGTCGCGGGCTTAATCAGGGACATCGTGTCGGAGTGTGTCAGAAGCATTCTCTACTATTTGTGAGCTCTCCTGACACACACACCTTCATCATTTGCGTTGGCTCGCCCATATCTCATGGCATATAACAGTACACTGGTCATTTTTTCTTCCGCAAAACCCCTTCCTACACACTCTGAAACAACCCTTCTAACAGAGCTACGATTTGAAAAGGTATGTCGTAGCCTTATCACAGCCGTGTCGGAGTGGGTCAGAAGCAGTGGAGCCCGGCCTAACCCCGGCGTTATTTATTCAGCGGTCTCCCTGACGTTACAGTCTGCTACTAATGGCGAAGTTTTAGTGCAACTGCCAAGTGCGCTTTCAGTCACGCCTCTTTTATATTTCTTTTGTATCTAACTCTTTGACAAATTCTCCTATCATTTCTGCTCTAGCATCTTACAAACGGTTGATCCCCGTGCTGAACAGGACATATATTTGGATGAGATTAACTGATTGCATTGTAATATTTTACTGTGTTGATATGAATAAAACGAAACAAATACTTAAAGTAAATAAAAACACTGAACGTTTCCGGCCCAAGATTAACATTATTTGCATATCACAGCAGTGCAGTATTCCTACTCAACCGTTCATATCCTTGGCTGGACTTTATACTTGACCCATGTGACCTAATTATACGCTGGCTGATTGGTTCATGGCTCGTTAGATAGCCACACCCACCAATTTCCTGTTACGAAGGAGCCAATAACGTCCAACAGTATTCACCTAAAGAAGGTTGATGAGAAAACTCTGTGCTGATGCGTTAAGTCTTTTCTTCGATGATCTAGGATTCTCGGACACTATGTAAAGCTTTATTAAGGTGACAGTGGGTGGCAGGTGGTGTGTGGTAGGTAGTAGACAGTGCCTGCTGTAAGCAGTGGTTGGGCAGCTTGTAAAGTATTGGGCCCTACTTGCATAAGGAGTAGACCTTGTAGAGAAAGTCAGAACTCAATACAGAAGTACTAGGTACTACTCTGAGTCAGAACCTGAGACTAACTGTTTATTGACAGGAGAGGGTCCTTGTTTTATACCCTTAGCAGGGGGTTGACATGAGAGTCTTGGCATCTGTGAGCTCTGCGCTCTCATTGGCTCTTGTAACAACAGCCAATAGGGATGACCAAATCTGTCCGGTTGAGCGCCCGTTCCAGTCTGTCACACATGTCAGGAGGCCGCTCATGTCACTGAACAACTCAAGGTGTCATTGGTAGAGCACCCTGCCCTCATGTGGACATACTGGGAACTAGGGCTGAGTGATAATAGGGGTATTATATATGCCATTCAAAGCATGGCAGCTGTACTGTAAACATCAAGGCGAAGGTAACTAACAAAATCGTGACTGTTCCAATTCAGTCAATTTGTTTCTCAATAATTAGGAGTAATTCATATGATTACTTTCTTCTCATAGAAACCAATACTATTTGGCCACAATAGAGATATATGGACCAGAACTTTACAAGCTGATTATGTGTGGTAAGTCGTAAGCTGTGGGTGGTTGTCCATAAGGCATGGCACCCACCAACGCCAATGGTCTTCAATAGAGCTCCCAATAGGCTATGATTGGAAATGGCAAAATCGTAGGCTATCGGGAGGTATTTGGAAGAGGTCTTGAATCGTAGAGCCCTGTCGTGATCCAATCAGTGAATCATGCTCCATGGCTATGAGTAGCTTCTGATAGGCTACTATAGGCTATGATAGGCTACAAAAAATCAAACATGTCAGATCTTATCGGGATTTCTACAATTAGCATTTCCAATCGTAGCCTATCTCTATCCAATCGTGGGTTATTGTAGAGTCCATTGTAGGAACATGGTCCACTACCACAATTTTGCCTGACCTCCTGATGAAATTTTATTCCAGTCAGGAAGTAAATTCTAAGGTCTATCGGGACCAGAATTAACATTGGTAGGTGCAAGGCTTAAGCTGTCCACTACTGACCAGCCAAAGTCCAACACCCACAGCCAACTACCTACCATCCACTGCTTAAGGCAGCAACCTAGTGAAGGACAAACCTCCCTGTGATATCTGCCCACCCTCAAATCGCAGGGAGGGGAAGTTTATAACAAGGGCCTTCGATCCCCACAGTGGGGTGGGCACAGCAGGGGTTGAGACAGGAATCACATGCGTTTAAGCCACTGTGCAGTTTGTGCTGTCCTGTTTTCTGAGATAAATCCCTTTCCCTAATGCCCACATTTTAATTCCTCTACATCAGAGGGTAGGGTTGGGTGAGGGGTAGGCGGTAGTGGGCGGTAGGCAGCCTCTATTGGGTGGCAGCTGAGATCCAGTAGGCGTGCTTAGCTCCTTTAGTCACCGTCCCCTGATTTCATTTAATCAGAACACTAATGAGGAGCCCGCTGGTTTCCGCCTCACAACACAGTCAGCCATATGTCCGCCAGTAATCAGCTCCACCTCGACGGCGTCTCGCTCATCACGTGACGTCAGCGCCGGGCGTCACGTGATACCACGTGATCGAGTGATATGGCGAGTAGGTGTAGAGAGAAGGTGGGGTATGATAGTGCTAAGCTGTTTGGTTCTGATTCTTATATCACTAGGACTTTTACATAGCCTTTTTTTAGGTCAAACCACAAGGGTTTTTTAAGTAGTTATTAACTAAAGGAGAATAGAAACCATTGAAGTGGCTAGAACCTCAAGACTAAATTGGGTAAATTGTGTCCCCGCCTGCTACGTTTGAGTGTGTTTGGTTTTTCAATTATCTTTGCTGTGCTCTTGCTGAGCAGACAACTTGAACAGACAAGTAGCGAAAGACAGTAGAATGTAACAGCAAGCTGTTTGCTCTCAACTATATCAGCATCACCTGTTCGTTTACTGAATTACACATAAACGAAACCAAAATTCCTATATACCTATGAGCGAACAACCTATGATGACCTAACGCGGCTGGGGGTGGAATAACTTTTGTTTACTGCCCAGGTTGAAGTTACTGCCCAGGTTGACGTTTACTGCCCAGGCTGACGTTTACTGCCCAGGTTGACGTTCAGAGACATTCGGTTTTTATCGATATTAGCCGACAATTTAAGGTATATAGGAATAGGGAAACCACGTACCGGTGGAAATAAGTCAAAGTTACTCAGTAAGGCTTGGAAAAATTACTGCCCGCGGCTACGCCTTGGGCAGTAAATTTTCCAAGCCTTACCTCGTAACTTTGACTTATTCCCACCGGAACATAGTTTCCCTCTAGTACTTATAGAACAACCTGATCATGCAGTTCATGCTATGAAACGAGAAGGGGAATTGATGTTCCATTAATGATATCAATTCTCATCGGGCTTTGTCGCATGTACAAGCATGGTGATTTGTTCTATATCTATATACCTATATCTATCTATATTATATACCAGAATCTGACAAAATCTGACTGTGCATTAGCGTAGAAAAACATATCAAAGTGAAAGTCTACACACTGCTGAAGTCTCAACGTGTTCAGTATAATAGTGTACTGCACAGGGTGCAGTGCAGAGGTAATACTGCATAGGAAGCAGCAGTACGTAATTATTGAATGTACCGTAGTGGTAAAACACCGCTCGAATGCCCTCTCTGACCTTGAGAGCATACAACCGCCTCCTATCGCCATTATCAGGTCGTTAAGACATTTGTCTTCATTGGCAAATAGTTATTTTTTTCTTTGAAGCTTGGTGTGAGAGGTGATCACCGTGGAAAGTGAGAAACCTGTCAACACGTTGAGACACGTTCAGTAAAAACACGCTTACCAACCTCTCAGCTCTTAAGACCTACTGACAGGGGAGAAATCGAACAGACATTTTGCAGTGGAGTAGGCGATATCATTTGGTGTTCTCCCACGTCGCTATTTTCAGCGTGGAGAGGATAAAATAGACACTTGTTGTAGATGGATACACCGCCAGCCTCCTCATGTAGGTGTCTCGGTTCATTATACTCTAATTAGCTATAATTAATTACACTCTAATTAGCTCTCGTCAAAGGCTTTCGTCTCGTCAACAGGAAAGTAAGTGGGAGCCCTGACAATGGCTAGGTCCACTTAGGTGGTGGGCAAGGACAAGATTGGAGCCAATAAGGTATCCAAAAAGGTAATAGTGTCTTCAGACTGCTTATAAATGGCGTAGTTCTATGTGAATGTTGACTACATGAGAGCAAAGAACGACCATAGGAACGTTCAGTAGCTCATAGTATTAAAAAGGGAATATTAAATATCTCATATTGATGTTCTTTATTGATACTGAGTCCGCTCAGTCAAATGGACTGGTTTGCGTACGGACTCAGTTAACTAGTTGTACTTATCCATATGTAGCTACATACATTACCGAGTAGTTAAAACAAGTACTTCATGGTTCACATACTAGAACAATAAAATGCTGGTAACATACTAGCTCAAGATACGTTGAACATTGAATATTAACTATCAACTCACTGGAGATAACACCTAAATTTCTCCTGAACCAAATACATTCTAGTCTGTTACAATCAAGTAGCCATTCATGGCTCTAGTCTGATGGTACTTTGTGCATAAGGTGTACCATTTACTAAAATGTGGCAGAGTATTTTACTTAGACTTAGATGTCATACTCATCTTGCATATTCTGGATACACTATCATATTTACAAACACTTATTTTTTTTATCAATACGATGCATAGGCTCAGAAGGGTTCATAAGTACCACAGGTATATTCAGGGAATGTTTTCAGCATAGAGCTGCTCGTCATAGAGGTGGTGACACAAGTGACCTAATCTCACCCCTTGTACAAGTTTACCCATAGCAATAATAATGAAAAATTATACCCAATGTTCAGCAATATAAAGTGCCAATACTGTGCCATGGCTGAATCATGCTCCAGATGACGCGAGATGACATCATAAGCGACTGGCCCATCAGCTGAGATGCTATTGTGAAGCTATTCTAATTCAGGGGTGAGATTAATCCAGAACCATACTCAAATCATAAAAATAAACAATACTCCACTCATTTGGATACACTCTAATCGTGACTCGGCTTTGTCTCGGTGACAATGACAGTGGCATCCGAACTCGAGTAGTATTATTAATTCATACGATTCTCGATTCAGCTCTATATAAGTAATAAACAAGGAATGTTCAATAGATCAAAATGAACGCAGGGAATACTCTCAGAATATAGCTTCCTATCGTAAACGTGGTGACACAAGTGACCTCATCATTACAAGAAGATTAAATTAAGAAGTCAGAATTGGACTCCAGTTATTAAAGATGGATTCTGTAAGCAACAACTAGACCAGTGAAAAGAATCACCGAATGAATTGATAGTCCCAAAAAAGAGTCATTGTCAGTTATTTGATAACGATAGCAATTCCCAGGTTCCAGCACATTCACGTTCATCACGTACCGCTCAATGTACGGCCATTGTAAGTAAATGTACATTGAAACTGTAGGTATATATCAAAGGGTAATTCCATCGTATTTCTTTTTGTATTCTTCCTTCCTCAGTTACCATAAGGTTAAAACCGACATCACTGCTCATCGATGATTCAACGCTCGTCATTAGCATACATAAGGACAATAGCTCCATTGAACGACACAGCATTATAGAAATTGTACAGTACATGTATATAATACATAATATCAATACAGACTTCGTTTCTTTAAAATGCTATATGTAAGGATAACACAGTGCCTATGTCTTTGGACAAAGAGTATTTAAATAGACAGCTAATTAGATAGTCTGGGGTATGTTTGGAAGCAAAACAGGACAAAGAAAAATACCAATCTGCTATCAAAACTTGGATCGTTATCTTGGGTCCTGGTACCTATTGTATTGTTCCTGTTATGTTGATGCCTGCCTTTGTGTAGCCACACCCTACATTGTTGTATCAATACTACAATGTATATTATACAATATCGTTGAGACGTGCGTATGCTACACAGAATCCAATTAGAAACGTCCAACGAAATAATTTGTTTTGTTCTTAAGCTGAATAAAAGACAACTAATACTAATGGTGACTGAAGATTACATAAGAATCTAGTAATGGTAACAAGATAAATACGCAATATTGATTGGTTTCATAAACAAGCGGCCGTATGCTCCTCGGAGATGACGCGGAGTAATATCCGAGCGCATGCGATGATATTCTGTAGGATCTACGTCGAGGAGCATGCGACCACTTGTATCTGATAACAGTCTATATCATATTTATTATCTAGCTTTATCCAACTGGTGGCGTGCCGATTTTAGTTCACTTCAGTTATGCACCATTTGTTCATACGCACTAATTTTCCATATACGCTGTTTTCTTTTGCGGACCGGAGCATACAAATACCTGTATGCGTGGAGTATATCCATACAGAGTTCCTATAGGTTTATGGACATTTTGTATTTGGTAGATGATACAACATATCTGTATGCGCCGGGTATGTCCATGCAGAATAAATATCGCGACACCATGAGTACTGGTGGACTAAAGCACCCCTTTCGTAAGATCTCACACTCTCTAAGTGGTATTCTGAACTCTCACTACGCTTTATAGGAGAAGAATTCGTAATGAACTAGGCTTAGAGCCTAGAGAATTCTTCTCCATAGAGCATAGTGAGAACCTTGTACAGAATACCACTTAGAGAGTGTGAGATCTTATGAGAGGGGTGACTAAAGAGCACATGCGTCGAGGACATTAACCAGCCATGAAGTTGTAGGTCTTAAAGAGTCCGTAGAACAACGACGCACAACGTTAGAGTACACAAAATGAAGAATCCAATTAGCACCAATTCTCCTTTACACTTAAGTCACGTTTCTCTGGGACCGCCGGAAACCAAATTTGACGAAAGTTTAATCTTTTTTTCAAAATTCCTGACACAATGCAGGGAGGCCCAGAGCATGCCGGGTACAATTATCCTTGCAGATCTATTGTTTGCCTCTTTTTAATTTCTTTCATGGAACCCCTTAGGATATCCAGGGCGAAGAAAATACCATTTGAGATGGGTTTAATGCGATTAATTGACCAAAGAACGACTCCCATCGAAACGCTAGCATTTTATTCCATGATGAATGCACGAAATGGATTCGTAGCGATACATTCAGGAGACCGTCGATTCGAGGACTAATAATTCTGGAGAACCGACCATAATTACAACTAAGCTGGACTGCCTTCTAAAAGATTTATTACAAGATTTTAAAACATGATAAAACATTGTGAGAAAACTGAGAATCAAGTTGATACAATGCAATATATAAAATTAGACAACATTTAGAATGTAATTAAAAGTAAGTCCACCGGGTAAGAGTAGAATGAGAGAACAGGTTGATCGGTCAGGTGACCCGTGAGAGTATGACGTGGTAAGATTACATAATAGTGGATGTGTAGCAGTCCAGCGTGAAATTAAAATTATTGCTTCTGAGTTGCTGAACCATCAGTGGGAGATATTCCTATAAAATAGCATTTCACATATATGCCATTTTGTGTTGGCGATTCCGGAAACCATTGCGTTTCTGACTTGGTGTGTTACCGGCTCAATGCATTCATCATGTGAATAAAATGCTAGCGTTTCGATGGGAGTCGTTCTTTGGTCAATTAATCGCATTAACTACTTAATCTTACAAAAATGTCTAGATTAGGAACTTCGGCTTGCATCATAAACAGTTTTGAGGTACATCATAAGGCCTACCGAAGACGATTTTGAGCTCGCAAGCGGATTTTCCTAATCTAGACATTTGTGTAAGATTAAGATGTTCCGGATTGCCTATTATTTTTGGCATTATGCATTGCAGTGAGAGTGGAGAAGACAACAAAGGATTATTTAAATATTCCCTTACCTGAGCGAGCTTGTCGAACTTGCCGAAGAGCTGGTTGAGCATCTGGACGAGCTCAGCTGGCGTGCACTCAGCAGCCAAGGGTGTAAAGTTCACAATGTCTGCATATAGAATGCTGCAACAGACAGCGAAATAGAGTGTCAGCAATGGTCTGCATCTAGGATACTTAAATAAACAGCAAAATTTAACATAAAACGTCTGCTTATGGGATGCTGCTTCAAGAGATAGGGAAACAGAAATTAAAATGCTGATTCCACTGACAGACCAAAATCTGTCGAAAAGGAGATCCGGTGAGATCTGGGAAAATCAGGAAATATCATTTGTACATAGCTGGCGGTAGAAGTGCCCGCCTTATTTTGATGGTAATTTCGGGCACTGATACAATTTATCGCTTAAGTAGATTCACCATGTAAAGGTATTCTTTGATATATTACAAAGAAAACAGAGGCTTTCCGATAAAACCTCAGTCTGATGGGAGCAGCACTTGAAACCAAATGTCTAAATACAGGATAAACAGCCAAATTTTTCAGACAATATGTGCATGTAAAGTGATGCAATAGTGAAATAGGGTGTCAGCAGAACTGAGACAAATTGATACCTATTCAAATTTTAAATGGGAGTTAAAAAGGAAAGCCATCACTCACCTGTTCAGTTAAAACAGAAATGGATTTCAACCCTTCCTCGCAAATATCTTGTGACATAATGTGTAATGTTTGGCTCATTTGTATAAGAATTTTCATATGTACAAATACCTGCTCATTAGGCTTAAGTATTCCCTGGGAATGTTTTTGTTGTATTGTGTATGGTGTCTTACCGCTGAATATCTGATAAATGTACAAGATTATGCTAAAGAATTGTAACAGATCAATAGCTTAGCTATTGACTAAAGAGTGGATACTCCCGTAATGTAAGTTGCTATTGATTAGTGAATCCCATTTGATGATTTTGTAAAGTTTGTCGAGAAAGGAAAGTGTCTACTCAATTGTCTGATTGACCTACCTGATAATTGCTGTAAAGGTAGCTCATACCGGTCGTAAGACTAGTACCGATTATCTTTACAGGATAAATAAAGAAAGTGAGAAAAAAGATAGGACACGGCAATAGATAACAAAGTGTGTCACAAAGTGTTTGCATGTTGAATGCCGCAACAGATATCAAAATTAAAGATTAATGTTTTCATACAGATAGTTATACCAGACAGTAGAAAATAAAGTTATTAATGTCTATAAATAGTCTGCTGCAATGGACAGCAGAATACACCTATAGAATGCTGCAATTGACAACAGTTCACGTATACCAAGTACTGGAAAACAATGAGTCACTCCTTGCATAAATCTGGAGACAAACCAAAAGAGAAACGCAGCGATTTCCAGAATCGCCAACACAAAATGACGTATTAAAAAAATCCAACAGAATGACGCCTCTCCGAAACACTGCCAAGCAGTTGAGGACGGGAAACCCATCCGTCGGGTAAATTATACACACGAAATGAAGTGTATGTGGGCCATTATTTCATATTTCACCAGATTATTGCTTCTGAGATGCTAAATTATCGATGGGAGATGGCCCTATGAAATAGCATCTCACATACACCCAATTTTGTGTTGGCGATGCTGAAAATCGCTGCGTTTCTCGCTTGGTGTGTCACCAGCTTCGGGAACAGGAAACTAACTTTGAACAGCATGAACAAGTTTGGGCTCTGGCTGTGGTCCGGAGTAAAGAGGTGGGGTATGTCGATCATTACTCATCCCTCACGTTACTATGGCTCTCTGTGAGAGCCTTTTGGTGTTCTGTACACAATAGCGACAAGAAGCCCTCAGAAGGTACAACCAACTCTTGATGTACATCAATAAACACCCCACTACCGGAAGTGACTAGCCCCCGGGTGTTTCTACACCTAGTGGTCGCCTTAATTCACAGCTCCTCAGCCCTTCGCGTTTGGATTATGGTTGAGTTGAATTTGCAACGTTTATGAGCAATGTAGGCATGTTACCAATTGTAAAAGCATAGTCTCAAGGAATTGGAGCCATCCATAAAGTACGTACGCACTGAGGGGTTGGGGAGTCAAAATTTGTGGACATTTTGCGTATGCTCCTTCTTTGTTCTTTTGCGTAAAGGATTGGGAGGAGGGGTGGGGGATCAATAATTTCGGAAAGTATGCGTACAAACGTTATGGATGGCCCCGAAGAGGGCTCATGTGTTTTTAAACTAGATATCATATACCTCATACAGATGTCCCAATTCAAAAAATACATTTACCCTGCGTTCTATAAGAAAGGTATGAAATAGCAATGATTCTATCACTGCAGCTGAATGTATTTATTTCCCATTGCGGAATGTGAGAGTTGTTCTATGTCCCAAAAGGGTTATCATAAAAAGATACGTTGTCAGTGATGTGCACACCCTGTTTTCATTGAAAAGTAGAGGTAATTGCCAACTGAGCGTTTTGAATATCTGCGGATCGTTCACCGATAATTTCCTCTTGTAAATCTTAGGCGCCTCAAAGGTCGGTCGGTTATGCTATATCACGCAATTTGGGGAATAGAAATCGCTGACAAGGTTTGGAATTTTGCAATTTACACTTATCGGGAATATATGATAATCGGTCGGCGGTGCCAGATTCTTGAATCTGTCATCAAAATCGACAGGTGTAAATTTGGCCTAAGATGGATAGAGTCGAAAACATTTCTACGTATCAAACATCGAAAACCAATTTGCCCAGCCTACAATGATCCCGTGGTACCCGCTCGAGACTGCTGCCTACTGCATTCAAGAAACAAAAGTAAAGGTATTGACACCATTCCTATGAAATTCCTAAACTAATCACATCAACACTCTACAAAGCAGAGTTGAATAGAGCATTATCACATCCTTTCCACATTATAATTTCAGTAATCAGCCACATGTTACCATTACGACCAATGGTATGTTACTATTTCAAAAGAAGAGTTGTTGCACACTTAAAATATTCGATGAGACACTATAGCTAGTCAGAGGATAATCTAGGACGTCCTCATAATGGTCAATATGTTTCAGAAGAAACCAGACCCCACGCCGAAATCCCTGACCAGATGAATCAGAAATCTATATCAAAATCATTTTTCCCATATCAAAAACTGTACCTGGGCGATATTATATCACCACCTTACACTGTCTACTACCCCATAACGGACTGCTGACCAATGGTAATCCATAACTGCAAGTCACGTGATATCGCCCCTTGGCGATCACTTCTGGAGTTAATCCAGTAAAGGGCAGATGTAAAAGATCAAGAAGAATCAGGCTCAATTTCTATGATGCTCCAGTCACACTAGCCCGGAATAAACGTCCATAGGCTTAACATTAGGAACTCGTTCTCAACAGGCATGCTAGTACGGTAACTCATTCTCAATGGGTGATAAACAGATAAATATGTCCAGGCTTAGATAAAATCAGAAACATTTCCGTGCTTGGTCTGAGTCCCCATTCGCCATCTCGTTTAGAGTGCTTCAGAATATTCACTTGGCTATCGCCTCGTTCATATTACTGCGCACTCCAAACTCGATTGCGAACGAGGACACAGACCAAACACTCATCAGTTTCTTTCTTATTCTTGTGTATGCACGTCTACGTTCCTTTACGCTTTATGAAATCTAAAAATATGTCACAAAACGCCGCATAACGTGAAGGTATATAAACTTACATCAGAATGCGTTAACGAACATAAACAAACTTAGAAAATATGTGGTGTCAGAATTAGTATCTCTACGCATTTTGAATGTGTAAATCATTGCCGTAATACACCACAATATGTATAAAAGCGAAAATAGATGTTGACAAATGTTAATAAAGGTAATAGAACATTTAAGCAATGTAAACAGATACGATGCCAATCCGCAATTTATTTGTGGTAAAAACTTCAGAATTTACGCCAGTGTGACTGGATTGCGTACTAAAGGATAAAAGCGTTGAAGTTGCGTACTACAATGTAGATACATGATGCTCACATAGTTTCTAAGACTATAGAGGAAACCTATGAACGTTTAGGGTCAGAGCTCGTATCCCATGGAGTTTGAATTGCATAGTAATTCACAATGTGAAGCCGCATGAATTACGTAGCGATTCAAACAAGATTGGATCGAACTCTGACCCTAAACTTGAAATAGGTTTCTGAATTTATCTCATCTTTACATTGGCTAATGGGCTAACATTTGTAACATAATCCCCATTTGATATATAACCTAAATATTTCATGGGCATTGGATATGAGTTTCCAATGTTAAGTCTATGGAGATAAAATACCAGGGGTGAGATGAATAAAAGAAACTCCCAAACCTACGCCAGTGTGACTTAGGCATAGGGGCCAACCCTTGGCGGACATGGTCATACTAAAAAGGCCCACAATATAGCTTCCCTGTATGGAGCACTGCCTATTGACTCAGAGAGACTCTAATGAACGTGTCTCTTCCATGTCCTCACGACAAATGATATTTGTGGCGGCTGGAATGGTGTATGAGTTTTAATTACATTATGTGAGATTGAGGTGATTAAACGCTGAAGGGGGCGTGGATTACGGAGGAGGCTGGGTGGTGGTGGGGTGGTGGTGGTGCTGGTGGTGGTGAGGCTGGGACTGGGTTCCAACCATGAGGTTTACTTATTGGTTTCGTTACTTCTCATGAGTGCTCTGTTGTCTCAATACCAGTCACACATATTATCAAGAAATTCTTTTCCACAAAATGATAGAAAGACACTTCCATCTAAAACAAAGTAGATAAAGCGGGTGGAACAAAATGCATCCATATTATCAAGAAATATCAGACAATTTCAGATGATTTTTTGTATGGCATGAGTTGTCTTCGTGGAATGATTCCACAAAGCAGAGATGAGTGATATATGTAGTGGAAGACAATGAACCCCATGTACAAATAATTATATGAAATTGAGTGGCATTTAGATTTTATCCTTTTACGGAAAGCAATATTCTACTCAATAGAATACTGAAAAAAGTCCCCTGCATGTAAAGTAGTACGTGAGCATATCGGTGGCTATTTTGTATCTCCTTTGATAATTTATTTTTGGTATGATGAATAATAAATACAACATTACCATGATTTTGACCTATGCTGTGGTATTCCCATTGTAGCTTACACTACGCAATATCCTCGTATTCGCTCGGATAGCACTACGCGTTAACTACGCAGAGAGCATGACCACGCAGATCAAAATCACGGTAATATTGTGGATATATTCTCCTTTCACAGCTCACTCCTGGTACGTTTTTCTCCATAGACTTAACATGGAGAACTCGTATCCAACGCACATGAGATATTTAGGAAAGATATCCCAATGGGGGATTATGTCACAAATTATATCCTATTATTTATTATGAAGGGTGAGATGAATTCCGAAACCTATTCAAGTTTAGAGTCAGACTTCGCCTTGTGAATTACTACGCGATTCAAACTCAATGGGATACGAGCTCTGACCCTAAATTTTCATGGGTTTCCCCTATAGTATCCGGCAAGGGTATTTAGGAAGATTAGACTGGTTTCCTGCTCACACCGCACATATACAGGATTATTACAGAGCTCTAAGCCCGCTGGCGGCATCTGCCTATCAGAGAGACCTGTCATTAAAGCTTCATATTCAGACCAGGGCGGGCTCAACTATCATCTGACGTTCAAAGGGAATAAAAGACAGAAATGATTTGAAAAGACTGACGCTACGACGTCCTGCCGTCTGTGAATACATATCCTACACATTAAATGGATTTTATTAGAATTTAATCTATCCCCCAGTATTTTTGTCCCATAGGCTTAACATTGGGAACTCGTTCTCCATTCCCCTACGAGTATTGCAGCCTGTTCTCCATGATCTATATCCTGTGTGTCATCCAATCTGTTGTTGTGTAGAGGGGTGAGATGAATACAGAAAGCAACTCATTTTGGTCAAAGTTGTGGTTCTCCAACTCGTTTGAGCACTATGTGATATTCACTCAGCTATTGCCTCGTTTATATCACTCCGCATTAAACTCGTTGAGAACGACGACTTTCACCAAAACCTGGAAGATGACGTCATAATTGACTGTCCAATCATGGGCCAGGATTTGTGAAAGTAGACAAGCATCAAGATGGAGATGTATCCGTCCCCAACTGGATTTCCTTAAGTGAATTCAATTATTCTGATATCGTGATGCTATTTAATGTCATTGAGAGAGGTGAGATCAATCCGGAACCGCACTCGAATCGTATGAATAAGTAATACTCCACCAATTTAGATGCACTGTAATCATCACTCGACTTCGCCTCAATGACGATGACTTTGCCAAGTAATGTCAATAATGGTATTATTGTATCAACAACTTACATCTAGATTTACTTCGTTGTTTCGGTTGATTCATGCTCTGAAGTACCAAACCTTCAAAATAGTGTTCATGAAAACCCTGCCTGGCCTGGATGTTCAATAAAATGATTAAAAAAGATATATGAGAGGCATTTGCGAGGATTGAAATGCGAATCATATTTTTAGCATTTCACTCTCTGCCCAGGCGACACACTAAAACCGGGCATCAACCTCTTGCGACATGGCTATGACATAGCTATGAATCAAAATTCCTGCATCATAGCCTTATCAGAGTGTCGAAAAATTCGGTTTCATAGAAAGTCAGAATGTGAAACTAAATTACTGCATCGTCGTTGTGTCGGAGAGTTTGAAACTTCTGTGTCGTAGTGTGTCGGAACGCTTGTAGTAGATTTCAGGGAGCTCAGTGGGTTCCCGGCCTAACTTTTCTAAGTAATGATCTATGATATTGTAAGTGGCACACTAAAGCCGGACCCCCACCTACCACGATTCCGGTCCCGATTGGCTTTACAACGGTCTTTCCGACACCATTCCGATGTCAGCCAAAATCGTGGTAGGTGGGACAGGTTTCTGTGATTTCGTCTACGACAGCTCACGATAGGCTGCGATTGAAAACGCCAATCGTAGAGGTCCCGATAACTTCCAACATGTTGGAAATTTCGTAGCCTGTCGTAAGGTTTCATAGCCTATAGAGAAGATATCATGGCCAGCGAGTATGATTCACAGCTCTACGATTTCAAACCATGTCTACGATTTGGAGCTATCGGGGACCTCCCCATAGGCCACGCTTTGGGCATTTCAAATCGTAGCCATCAGTATGTCGTATACCATCGTGGTAGGTGGGGGCCCGGCTTTACACAGCACCACGATAGTGCTATTTTAAAGCGGGTTTCAATCATTGTTGTTAGGTTTCTTTTCGGAATTTCAAAGGTTCTTCATCTAAGTGTCTGAAATTATCTCAGTGTTGGATGTCATTTCGGAGGGAGGGAGGAGGGGGAAGAGTTCAATGAAGCCATCTTTAATTTCACGGCGGATCCATGATGGCATCGTCAGTGGATGAAAGAAACCCGGACAGGAAATTTAATTTTGTCATGGATATTACCAATCAGTCCCTCTATTCACTTTCAGAAATAGTTTAAACTAAAACAAAGGGATCGTCATGGCGCCTAATTGATGGAGAATGTAAAATCAGGAGAGGCTCTGGGAACAGAGGGGTCTGACGCGATGTTTTACTCGGAGATGTGTGGTGGCATTGCAATATGTATTACTTTACTGCATAACATGCCGTATACTGTAAATACGCACCGTTTCGCCATATAACGTCAAATACGGAACGATGTTCCTTGAATGAAAACTCAGTTGTTAAGCCAAAATATATAACGTCCTACCATGCTTGTACAGTGTAAAACCGAGAAAGGTAAAACTGATGAAAATTTACGGTAAGTACGGAACGTCCATTGTGTAGAGTATTGAACCCTTTAAGGGCGGCTGATGCCTTAAGGCATCATTTGCTGAATATTTATGAAATTGCTTTTGAAAAGGATATATTTTAACAATAAACTTCAAATTTGCACAGAATGTAGGTATAACATCATATTTTAGAATTCTGAATAGTAGAAATAGGAATATCAAGGATAACAAATTATATTACGTGATAAGCCTTCAAATTCAGAGGATTATGCCCCCGTCCCCTAAAACTGTACATAGTCTCTAGTAGCCGTCCCCAAGTGTCTAGTTCTGCGATAGGCGTCCGTCATTAAAGGGTTAAGGGGGCACGTGTTGACAGCGCGGCCACGTGCAGGTGAGTCACTGGTGTCTGGGAGGTGCATTTATCTCACCCCTGGTGTTTTCTCCACATAAACTTAACAATGGGAACGCGTACTCAACGGCCATGGGGTATTCAGAAAAAAAGTACTCAATGGGGGATTATGCCGGAAAATGTTTGCCAATTAGTCAATGATAGGGTTGAGATAAAATCTGAACTGCACTCGATCCATAGCCACTGAAAATATGCCATTCATTTTGGTTTGCTACATAATCTTACTCGGCTATATACCTTGTGAGATTACTCCGCAACCAAGACTCATGGCATATTTTCAGTATTCATGGATCTCGATGCAGTTCCTTATTAAAGCCCATAAGAATGCGACATTTTCCACAGATTCTCACCGATCCGATCACCGATTATAATCAGTAACAAAAATGTCGCTGTCTTATACCCTCAACGCCGATTGCCGATCACACCTTTCCATTTTATGACCTTGTACAGTGAACCGAGTGAGATCAAAGAGAGCCGCCGGGAGCCGAGCCGTGGTGAGCCACAGGCCGCTGGTGTGGATTCATAGAAAATAATTCAAAGTTTAATAACTTTTGATCCGAATAAGATATTGAAAATACGTTTTCAGATTCGTCATCGTCTCTATCTCCCCTGCAAATCGATATGAGGCACTTGTGAATCGGACTAAGGGATGGGTAGCATTGCTGTTGAAACAGCCTACTCAGAATTGGGAACAGTCGGTGAAGTGCATAGTCGGTCATTACCCCCACGCTAGTAATGCCCGACCTGATTAAAATCGGGTCTGTGAAGTGCATACAGCGACCCGATTCTGACCGACCCGACGGATTCGTCGGGCAAAGGTGTGATCGGGCAAAATGGTCGGGTCGCTGTCTTATAGGCTTTAGTCCGAGCTTGCAGCTCCTCCCACGGGCGGGGTCCATGTCCCCGTCCCCCGTCACATAGTCCCTTATTTAAACCCATATATCTGCTATTTATCTCCAACCTCACTTACTGCAATAATTCACGGATCTATCCTTGCTGAGTTTTTCTTACTTGATCATTCTTCATATTGATCGATTGGGCTTTTTTTCCCCTAAAGAGTCTATACGCTCAGTAACTATGAACTATTTACACCCAGGAATAAATAGGATTTACGCTGTTTTTACCCTCACGTATATTTTTACTGCTATATTCTCCATTACCCTTTCGTCTAACTCTCATTAAACGTTTTTTACGCCGTCTCTTGGTCGTTTTTATTGGATTTGAGAAATCCACATCACATTTTAGAGTGTAATCAATTGGATTCACTTTAGAACTTAACAGTTTAAATTGATTCAGAGCATGATTTGTTATAAAAATACGACCGATGCTAGACAGTCAGAAATTAAGCCGTCATCTTCAATTCAGAAAAAAAATTAATTAGAATTTACTAAATGGACACTGGTTTAACGATATTGATGCGCGCTATTTTGAACCATGTCGCTGATTTTTATCGCTCACTCCCCTATTAACGAAGATCCACTGGCAAAAATCAACTAAACAGAAATGATTGGTTCAATGTTAAACCACTGTTAATAAATTTGCATCAACTTCAAAGGTAAAACCGAATTTCTCAAACTTCCCCTGGAGTGTCTCTGAGGGTTCTTTAAAGTGATTTCAAATGCCGTGTCGTCCTTCTTTCTGTTCGTCAATTAATTAACTGCAAAAGGCAATTACGGCCCACCAGCTTTGGTTAGTGAAGCGGCAGGCAATCACTAGGGAAGCCGGCGAGTTTGGTGAGTCTCATTGAGTGGGTCTAATCTGCTCATTATCGCCCACATCCTCCACTTCGGGCAGCCCTGCTGCCAAACAAGATGGCGGCATTGTCACCCCCTCCCCAGTGTTCATGGAATAGGCAGAAAAAAAGAGTGGTCCTCACTGGATCATGACTATCATTATCTATGGTATACAAAACAAACCATTGAAAATGTATGGGGACTCAGTAAACCACGACCCGTTATATAAAACATGCCAGATACTATAACTGTGGTTTACGGATTCAAATATGTGGTATACGACCTCACAGCTGTGGTATGCGTGAAAATCGTCCCTTTGTGTTATAGAGCAAAAAAAAAGACCCTATTGTTGTATTCTATGATGTGGCAATGCTTGGGTTTAATATATTCGAAAATATGGATAATAAATACAACAAATGATGGTTTTATGGATAGGCGGTTCTGTAAACCACTCGATGTGATACACTTGTTATCCTACCCCTAATAAATAAACGCCATAGGCCTAACAAAGGATTTGTTTATGTCACGGGTGTGACATAAATGTTGTTTATGTCACTACTTTCTAATATTCAAAACTCGTTGAAATGGGGTAGGATACAATCTAGACGCCACTCGTTTGAGTTTGTGTTCATTTATGTCACTAATTGTGTTGGCTCCGTAATCTCACTCGTCTTCAACTCGTGGCATTACGCAGCCAACAAAATGCGTGACATGAATAAACTCATACTCAAACTCGTGACGTCTCTTCACATTAGCGCTCGGGTGTGACTATGTGACAACCACTCGTGGTTTATGGCCACCTGTCCACAAAACTTTCGTTTCTTGTCTGTTTATTCAGTAAGGCTCGGCATCCACTGAGCTCTAAATCATCTATGATAGGCCTTTACTAAAAATTAATTACGATGCACTCAGATGTTCCTAGTCTAAATGTTTGTGTAAGATAAAGATGTTCCAGATTGTTTAAGATTTTGGACATTATGCATTGTAGGACATCGGGAGGTCTTAAATTGCTATCGTAGTAGCTGAAAACCAGGGCCCTGTTTTTCAGTCAAGACATAATCGCCCAACGATACCCTAAGATGTCTCCACGATTGGAAGACAATTTGCAAGACACAAAATGGCGGGTGTGCTATAGACACGGTCTCAGTGCGGCGCGCTCGATCGCCGCTAAAAGTGTCTCAAGTCTAGAACTGTCTCAGGCTCTATCAAGGCTCACTGTGTGTATATAGAGGATTTCCTGTGCTTCTCGTACGAATTAAGCAATGCAATTTTAACACGAGTACGGGATACATATAGCCTATAGTCGTACCAAATATGAAGAAGAACAGCCGTATAGTTATGAAGTTATCGGCGTTTGAATATGAAACATTGAGCTATGATCGGATATCGTACACGCACTCTCCTAGCAGATCTTCCGCGGTGTAGCGCGCGAAATCTCTGCTGGGAGAGTGAAATAAGCGCAGTCTATGTCAAGGTCGCCGCATAAATTAGATCACGTGATAGTAGTGGTACACTGGCCACCAGAGCAACATTTGGTATGACGAATTTCACACGCCGATAACTTCATAACGGTGTGGCCGTTTTTCTTCATTTTTGGTACGCTGATAGGCTATATGTATACCTTACTCGTGTTAAAATTTCATTGCTTAATTCCTACGGGAAGTGAAGTTGCGCATTCTGTAGGACATGTCCATAGATGTCTTAGGTCTAAGACACTTTGGAAGACATTTGGAACCACGTGACCCTAAAGATGTCTTATCTATAGTACACCTGACTGCAGCCTAAGTGCTCTTGACGGACAATCGTTGGCCGATCCCCAAAGATGTCTTATCTATAGTACACTGACAGCTGTAAGATATCTTACAAAGAGGATATCGTGACTGAAAAACAGGGCCCAGGCCTAACTTTGAAATCCTCGATGGGATATGGAGCCTAGCCCGGTTTTTACACTAGATGATTATAGGTGGAGATTCTTGAATTTAACACTACCTGACAACTTTCAGCCGTGAAAATACTGAGCGGAACAGTGTTCCGTACGGCAAAATACGGAACACTTGCCCATACGCGTTGACTAAAATATTAATTGTTAGGCTAAATCAAATCAATCAATTTCGGGTATATATTAAATATAGACCGACCTAACATCCTTGTACAAGCCACACAACTCAATATAGAAACGCCTCGTTCCATATAAACCGTAAATTTTCATCTCGTTTTGTAGCTTGTACAGCATGGTCAGGACATGGTCTTACTTACCTGACATTGTCATGTACTTTTACATACAGATCATGGAACCTGCCATACACTGACTGGCATGACTGCTGATCAGACAATGTAATGTAAAACTAGTGATGTACTAATCATGTACATCTTACTTACTTGACATTATCATGTACATTTACATACAGATCATGGAACCTACCATACCTACCATACGCTGACTGGCATGACTGCTGATCAGACAATGTAATGTAAAACTAGTGATGTACTAATCATGTATATCTTACTTACCTGACATTGTCATGTACTTTCACATACAGGTCGTGGAACCTGCCGTATGCTGATCGGCGCGACTGGTTGTCGAGACTTGCTGACTTGAGCCGTGACAGCATCTTGTTTTTCAATTCTACCGCTAGGTGGACCGGAAGTATGTTGAGCAGGAGAACTTCCTGTTATGGAGAAACAAAAAGACAATACTAGAGACGCGTGAAATACGCCGATCAATACGCTCATTGTATAATGGGTGCTGAACGCTTACAAATGGGAATCTCAATTAACTTGATGAAGTTGGTTGATTGTCGCTGGGATTTCATTGGACACGAAAAGAATAGCGGTGAATTTGATCCCACATTTTTAGAGTCGAATCGATCACTGCATTGTGTTCATGACGGAATAATTTGAACGGTTCTGATTTTATTTTCAACAGATCTGTGAAGGAACACTCGCGAGCTTCCTAAGAATTACTTACTGAGTGGATCCAATTAAGTGTAAGTGGGAGGAAATTGGATTGGGTATTTTAATAACGGAGTCGAATGCTTTGTATCAAAGAGATAATTGTGTGTGAAACAGAGCATCAGACTAAAGTGGAACTCACACGGTGGGATTTATGTACCTGACAGTGTGTTTGTCTGAGACAAATCCTGCCGAAATTTTGTTCTAGGACACTAACTCCTCGTCTGAATTGTAGTGTTCCATTTCCCTCAGAATTTTTTTTCTCATGATTGAAAATGGCGGATGGTTGATTGAGGAGCTTCCCTATTGAGGAGTACAAAGGAGGATTTGATAAAGAAAAAAGAAACATCTGCTGTTCATATGATGTGAGACTGAAGATTGTGATGTAAGTTGTTGAATTCAACTGTTTTTTATTGCATGACACTTCCTTTACAAACGTGATTATGCAACCAATTTGGTTCGCAAAGAATCTCAAAGTTTGCTTATGTCCTTAAGTACAACGTCTGTGGGGGAGTGATAGCGGATACAGCGTTGTACTAAGTATAACTATTTAGACAAATGCATCCACTGCTGAGTCGCTGACTTAGTACCCAACCTAGCCAATAGGAGGCCAGCAAGCAGGGTCACAGGTTTTTCACTCCATCCACCACAAGCGTGCTTAAGTACCAGGGTGAGTGTTCACTGTGACCATGTTTGACACTATGTACCAGGAGTTTTTTTCAAGTGAATCAAATTCGCCATTTTTCCTTGGGACTGGTGAAAGCACCTTAGAATCTTGAACCAAAGAAGAATTGTCGGAGACTAGGGGAAATGAGGTATGAAGTATACCATTCTCAGGTACATGAGCCTCTACGTGTGAATCCCACTTCAATGTGAATTTTCACGCGGTACTGAACAGCTGGGTGAGATTTTTAAAACCTGCTAAATTACCGAAAACAGGGTTATTTAAGGCTAATGTTGTATAAACGTATCTCATCGATGTAAAAATGGCATTTTTTGGTGCATCTTTAGATGGTCTTTCATTCCAACATAGGGTTTTGTATAGCTCTGAGGAATTTTTCCTTCCGAAAATCAACAAAAACTGTGATTTTCTAGTGTTTTCATTTTTTTCAAAATCTTGGAGGCACAATGTTGAGCCAATTGTTTCTATTAACTTGTTTAAAGCATATGTCATGAGAAGTGTAGACTATATAGTTATGAAAATTGGTTATAGTTTGAAAAAATATCATAATGGTCAAAACTACCAGGACCTTTAAATTTTCCAATTGAGAGCCCCATAGAGCATGTTGTCCGACACCCCAATTTTGAGAGGATTATACTAATGAGATATACAATGAGAAATTAATTTTTCTTTATTGTAAAATGTTGACCAATATCCTGACTGTGAGACCTGAAAGTTTCAACACAATCAGACTATCCATTCTGATATTAAAACATTGTGATTCCATGATGATATTTTTTCCAAAAAATGGGGTGTTGGACAACAACCCTGTTAAAAGATGTCTAGAAGAAATAATAATTATGATAGAATAACAAATACCTCTGTATATGTTAAGTATTCCTACCACTTTTAAATACCCAGTTTACACTCTTCCTGGATAAAAAAATGTACTTCTTGTGATTCAAAAACTGCAAACGTGTTGTCCGACACCCCGGGGTGTCGGACAACACGCTCTGATATAAATCCTGATTTTGCGGTTGTTTCTTATCAGTAATTGAGTGATTTGCTTTGAAAAATATAGCTTTCTATCATTTCATTAAGAATAAAAAGGATTATAGTTACTGATATTATTTTATTCATTGTTCTGAGCAGTTTTAAAAACGTGTTGTCCGACACCCCGCGTGTTGTCCGACACCCCTGCCAGGCCAAAACCCATATATGGCTCAGAGCTTTTGTTTCAAATCTGATATATGGGTTGCCCATGGCCTTTGGTCAGGGGTGGTCATTGCCCCCCCTGGTGAAACCACTCTACACTCGCGCACCCCTGCGCCACCTCTCCGCTCTCGGCCGCACTAAACATCAAAGTGCGCGAGTGCGACACTGTCCTCTGTCTCATTCGCTTCACTGGTCTCCTTCGCTCAACACCTATTTTTTCTATCGCTCCTTGGCCTATCGCCCTCCGTACCTTCGGTCTCCGTATTCCCCTGAATATCGGCAGACGAGGACAGGGTTACCAAGCGATTCAGTGTAAGGAATTATAGTATAGTCATGTTGACCAGAAGCGCTGTGGCGGCATCCGCACCCGCGGAGGCCGAGACGGACTCGGAAATAACGATAAGACAGCCGGCAGCCGAGAGCGACCACGTGGACTCGGTATCTCAACAGGGAACGAGCGCGAGCGCACGGACTCGGACTTCGCGCATCACAGCCCTGGAGGCCAACCTCGGAGGGGTCAGGACGGACGTCAACGAGGTAAAGACGGACGTCGGTGAAGTAAGGACGGATATGACTAAAATATCGCGCCAGATGGACGGCATGATGGACGCGATCATGCAGATCTCCAGACCGACCTCGCGCCGGGCCGGCTCACGGGCTTCCTCAGCGGCCGAACGGACAAGAGACTGGGCCCAGGATCAAAACGAGCGCCTCCTCCCCGCGCCCAGGGCACTCCGAGAGGCATACACGACCGAGGAACACCTCCAGCATGAATTCGGCCGTGAGGCCATGCGACACGACCGCACAACGGGTAAGAGCCTACTTTCTGATTTAAATGCCCGGAGGCCGACGGCGAAGCCGTACATGTTTATGGACAGAGATGGGGTGTACACACTGCACCAGAAACTGGACCTACGGTCGAGCCTCGGGCCTCTGGAGTACATTTCATGTTTTGTGGCCTTATTGAATGACGATCGCGCCTTGCACCCCGAGGACAAGGAGCATATGTTCAAACATCTATACCAGGTGACGGTTGATGCGCAGGCACGGCCGTGGGCCGGCGTCAGACGCTGGTCAAACTACGTTTTCGACCAGGTCGAGTCGGGCAGGATGCGATGGTCGGACCACGGCCGGATACAGGAAGAACGTGTCCGGCTCGCGATGACCAGTGCCCACACCGCAAACAACAGTCAAAACACGGAGACCGGACGTGCCCGGGGGAGCGAGGCCCCGTGCCGGGACTTCAATGGAGAGAGGGGGTGCCGCCACCGCAGCGACCACACTGAAGGGGGTATCCGGTGGTTGCACGTGTGCACGTTTTGCGACTCTGTGGGCAGGAAGTGCGGTCACTCGGTGCACGCCTGCAACCGTAAGCTGACTTACGGACACGGGTACGACAACACGGCGGCTCCCCCTGTACCCACACCGCGGCGGGTACCCCAGGCGGGGTATCAACTGCAGGCTACTACCAGACCGGCGGCAGCGCAGAGTGTGGTACACCAACCCCAGCCGAGTTAAAAAAACGGGCCGGCCGCGCCCCGCCAGTAGACGAGGCGCGCAACAAAGATGAAAGGGGTGCCGGCAGGACGGAGTGTTGTGTTACGAATCCGGCTCCCCCACGTGACGTCATCGATCACGTGACCCCCTCGGCACGTGGCCGAGGGGTAGAGATAAACAACAACATTGACGGGGGGAATACACTCCCGGAGGAGATACCCCCCTTTTCAGCGGCGGGGGCCGCCCCCGGCACTGTGGGGGATGATGGTCTCAGTCGCTTGCCGGGTGTTAGTGTTAGTGCGCCGGGCCGAGGTCAGGAATCTAACACTCCCGACTTTAAAGCACTTCGCGATGTCTGCGAAACGGGAATCCACCGGGAGGGCGTGAGGACGGACCCGTTAGCCTTCAAACAACATCGCCGGGAGACATGGCCGGAGTTCACGGCCGTGGGGCCCGCCAGGCACGCGGAGATATACCGGACCGTGCGTGACACGGGAATCCCCAATGCACTCGGCGCCAGGGTCGAGGTGCCTTCGGATCTAAACCTACCTGCGTGGGACCATTACCTAGGGCACGTGGAGGAGGCGCAGGAGCTCCTAGGCTTCCTGCGATACGGTTTCCCCCTGGGATACCTGGGACCGGAGAGTGATACCAGAGGGGTGGCCAACCACCCCAGCGCAACCTCTCACCCCGTGCAGGTAGAGAAGTTTCTCGAAAAGGAGGCGGGCTTTACCAATATGATGGGCCCGTTCGCCGAACCGCCTTTTAGCCCGTGGTGTCACGTGTCGCCACTCATGACACGGGAAAAGCGCGGGACGGACGACCGGCGCATCATTACCGATATGACTTTCCCGAGGGAGTGCAGCGTGAACTCGTTCATCATTAAGAACTCGGTCTACGGACTGGAGCGAGAACACGGCCTCCCTACGGTGGACGAGTTTGTGGCCAAACTCGTCAAGGCAGGCACGTCGGCCTACATGTCGTCCATCGACGTGTCGCGTGCCTACAAGAACTTTAGGTGCGATCCCCTCGATTGGCCTCTGTTATGTTTCACGTGGGAGGGCGGGCACTACTGCGATACGGCCATGCCGTTCGGCGCCCGTGCCTCCTCCTACCACATGCAGTGTGTGGCGGAGGCCATCGTGGGGATACTATCATCAAAGGGAGTCACGGCCGCGATGTACCTCGACGACCTCATCATCCTCTCCGAGGACCGAGGTAAGGCGGCCGAGGACTTCAGGATCGCGCGAGACCTTTTCTCGGAATTGGGCCTACCCGAGGCACGCGACAAAGCACAGGAGCCGAGCCAGACCGTGACGTGGTTGGGGATAGAGATCGACGCCCGTGCCATGACTCTATCGATCCCCACGGCCAAGTTGGAGGACATCCGTGGTCACGTGTCGGCCGTAGCCAAACGACGGACGTTGACGAAACGACAGCTTCAGTCGGTGCTCGGCCGGATATTACACGTGGCCAGGTGTATACGTCCGGCGCGGGCATTCGTCTCAAAGCTACTCGAGGCCCTCCGGGGGATGAGAGGCTTCTACATGAACATCAATTCCGAGATGCGCCAGGACCTCGACTGGTTCGTTAAGTTTGCCCGGGGCTGGAACGGCCGCGCCCTCATCCCTCGAGGTCCCCCGACGCGGAGGATCACGGTGGATGCGTGCCTGTCGGGCGTCGGAGGAACCGACGGCCGCTTCTCGTACTCCGGCCAGGTGTGCCCCGTCTTCGATCCCGTGGAGTGCATCTCAGAGCTCGAGGCTCTGAATACCATCTACGCACTCCACACATTTATCACAGACAGGGATCGGGGATCACGGATTGAGGTGTTCTGTGATAACCTCGGAACTGTACAGACCCTCAATAGCGGGCGTGCCCGTAACCCTGTCCTGGCGGAGTGTGCCCGCCAGGCATGGATGGTGCAGGCACGTCTGCAGGTGGAACTGGTCTTCAGCCATATCCCCGGGGTGCAAAACGTCATCGCAGATGCCCTGAGCAGAGCCCATCTGTCGAGGACGGAATACGATAAGGCCACTTCCCTCATTCACATTCATGAGTTGTACCCTATCGTACCGTGTACCCATGCCTCTTTTGTACCCGTACTCCGTCTCTTCTGCAGATCGGGCGCTTCTCTTACTCCAGGCGAAGGCATCTGCGAGGCAGTCAGAGGCGCGTGCCCCAGGTACGCTCGCAAACCAGCGATCCGCAGTCACCACCTACCTGGCGTTCTGCAACCGGATGAGAGCGGACCCCCGGGCACCGACCGTGAGCCTGATCACGTCGTACCTGGAATACGTGGCCGACCACGCCCCCTCGCCGGCCACGGTCGCCAACCAGTTATCGCACGTCCGGGCACACCTCCGACTGACGGGGGGGGACGTGCAGCCAACAGAGGATCACCGGGTGAAGCGTGCCCTCGAGGGCATGAGGAGAAACAAGCTGTACGTGCCAAACGTGAAGGCCCCCATACCAATGGATGTGTTCAGGGCGGTCCTCGACGCCCTGACGGGATCGCCCCTCCATACGGCAATGAGGGCGGGCATGCTCCTCATTGTCTACGCGGCCCTACGGCAGGGGGAGGTGGCGCCGCAGTCGGCTCGGGCATTCGACCCGGCTCGGAACCTCACTCGCGGGGACGTGGTCCTCGGCCGCCGGCATCTCACCATCACCATCAAGGCGGCCAAAAATCTTCAATACGTAGGGCAACAGAAAGTGATGCGCCTCGAGGCCGCGGACGATATCCGGGTGTGCCCGGTAGACGCGGTTCGAGGCCTACTACGGGCGGCCCCTACGGCTTCACTGCGGGACCCGTTTCTGACACTGCCCGATGGGACGACCATCACATCACGGGTTATGACCAACGAATGGGACCGCCTCCTACAGGCCACAGGCCAAACGGTGAAGACATACACCCTCCACAGCCTCAGGAAGGCCGCTGCCACTCAGGCCTTTGAGGCAGGAATACCTGAACTTAACATCCAGAGGTATGGAGGGTGGAGGTCCCAGGCTCATAGAGACTACATCAAAGTATCAGACCAAGAGACTGTCAACAAGTCTCTCATTGAGTCTCTCTCCTTCAAAAAGTGACTATAAAAACTTTCCCACCCTCCTCTTCCCTTAACTATTGGCTTCTTGGCTATTTCTATTATTTTATTATTACATGTTATGTTTAACTATGTAATATCACATAATCGTCATTTATCTTATATCAAATATTATCACAATTGACAAACACATATCTATGTCAATTTCAATATTTGTCATATTGTCACAAATCTTATCACAATTGACAAACACATATCTATGTCAATTTCTATATTTGTCTTATCATTGATACTCATGTATTTCTCTTATTCATATCAATAAGACTCATAAAATTAAATAAAATTTTATAAGCCCACTACGGCCTTCACTCTGTTTCATTGGGGATCTGGGGTAATGATAGAGGTGTTTTGGGTCAAATATCACATATGTCACCATATAATATTAGTTTTTCTCAAATTAAAAGCTTTTATAACGTTTCTTGAAATTTGAAATATTATAGGGGGGTGGCAACATGCAGTATTATACACAACTTCAAAAGGCTCTGAAATCTGAACCATTTGTCTGATTTTGTTGGAATAATGTTTTTCTGGAAGGTATGCTGTAGGAGACTAATATGAAATGTAAAAAGAAGTAGTATTCTAAAATTATTTTTTGAGTGTCTGACCCCAGGAAGAAAGCGTAATTTAGCAGGTTTCAAAAATCCGACCCAGCTACTCCTTCAATTACCTGGGCTATCGGTTGATTTCAGAAGAGGAACATATGGAGTGCGGGTTATGATTTCTACGCTGTAACTTTAATGTACGTAGTGATGAGACGTTCATATGGCTGCAAAGGTCGACTTTGAATTTCAGTATAATGCACTGGTACTAGTAATTAGAACTGCATCAGAACCCTTATCAAAATATCCTTAACCATACTTTTTGTAATTTTTTTTGTCTCTTCTGTATCCTATCAATATCTTTCGCAACTGAGGAAACGCACACTTTCATCAATCAAAAAAAAGATAAACGCTACCAATATTTTAGAATCAGTGTATTATCAATAAAAGCCAGTGTCTACTTGGATTTTGGCGTTTATTACCATCTGTCAGTTTTTTTATCTTAGAGAAACATTCTAACAAGCTATCTTTTGTCTTTCGAAAGAGTGCCATTTAGTAGAGCATGATATGACCCCTCATGAAGTTGATTCAAACAGGGGACGTTTTGAACTTCATTTTGCTGATTTGTCTGGTTGAATTGACGCGCTAGGTAAATCCTAAAATAGAACCCTTTGTACCATGAGCTGCAGTACTAATTAGTTTATTGTATCATCGTTCATTACAAACAAGTCTAAATACGTTATTTGGTGAATCCTGTGAGGGAGAGAGTTTGTGCTGGTTCCCTCCTCCGCTGTGAATGACAGGGGAACTATCGTCAGTTCAAGGTCGCTACAAATCGTGCCATACCTTTCCCATTATTCAATACGGCAAGGAACCAGTCTGAGCATATTTTTCTTCTTTGAGCAAGTCTTTTATTTATCTCTCCACATTATCATACAGCTTGCAAATTTCAGCTTTGCTAAACAATTATCCGTACATTCATTGTTACCTTGTGGTCATTTCCATTGCTCCCTTTTTCTATACTAGTTAACTATATAAAACCAAAACTACCTGAACACCATTTAGGCCATTCTGGAACTAAACTTTTCATCTCAAAGGTCCCCTATACTAATTACATGGTTGCCACCCCTGTAGTGTTGACTCTAACAATTCCGATTATTCCTATTTCTTTTCTTAGAAAAGGTATATGAAGAAGTTTCAGTCTGAGCATTTCTTAGTTCATCAGAACAGTTCCTAGCTCAACCCAGTGGCTCTGAGTTCCCAAAGCACTTCCTAGAACGATGTATTGTCGTAAAATATTTTTGAATAAAAAAAACTAAAGAAAAACTCAACAGAGCACAGCTCAAACAAGTATCTCCAAATAACTGCAAGCATCGAGGAAATTGGACATCTTCAATAAAAGAAATGAAGTTGTTTGATCTTTTCCTGGGTATGTTACATTTGTCTTCCGGTATAGATAGGTCAGACAATTTTCTCTCCACCTACTCTCTGGTCAATAAGTCATTAATCACCACAAGTCTCATTGTGTTTCTAATCTCACGCAGTCTAAACTGGATCTAATAGATTACCCAATAGGAACCTCAAGTGGAATAAATCCACGACTCTCCTGACAGATCGCCGATTTCTCCGCTAGGAGGCTACGGATGGAAATCAATGCGCCATTTTCTTCGCGGAGGCGGAGGGATACCTTCACCTGAATCTGAGTAATGCGGCTCTGGGTTGAAGGTATCCCCGAATTCCTCCGCCCAACGGCGTCCGTAAAGTAGGGCGGAGGTGGCGTTTTTACCGACGGTGTAAATGATGGAGCTCGCCGTAAACTCTGCTTGGAGACAGTGCGGCGCATGCGCGGTCACCATCTCTCAGGGTCATCTTGGGGTAATCGGCTCTATGGAGGCAAAGGGGATCTTTCTATAAGTGTAAACTGGAAGAAGGTACTGGTTTACCGGTCATTTCCGGCCCAGGGCCCACCCACAGGCTTACTTTATCTTATCTTTTACATCACAGGTATCAGAAAGAAGGAGGGACCACAAAGTGACCTAAACACTGTTTATTTAAGTACTGCAGGACCAAGTCTCCAACGGAATGTATAGTTATTTATCACCCGCCTAATACAAAGTGTCCATAGAAACAACATGAGGAGTGTGTATCTACATACCCGGAGCAAACAGATGTGTTTTATGCTCCTTGTTCCGAGAATAAAACATATATCTCCATTTATATTTTCTATGGACACTTTTTGAGAGGGATAATAAATCGTGACTCCCAGTGTGTCCCAGTATGTTACAGTGTGTCGGTATGTTACTGATTTTGGACTTTTTTTGGAATAGATCTCCCCTTTGTTTTCCCGATGTACTGTTTATTGAATTCTTGATATTTAACGCAGTATATTACAATTGAGCCATTGCATGTGATATTACACTGGGTTTGGTGTTCCCGCCCCATGCTGTTTGATTTTATTGGTTTTTTCCAGGATTTTGAACTATTTCCAATTTTTTGGTACAGTTATTCCTCTTTTTTATTTGTTCACTCTTTTGCGAGTTGTTTTGGTCAATTCTATCCCTGACCACTTATTCTTTCACGTTCTTAGGACGTTTATAGCCCATCACTAGTTTGCTTTGGTATGGTCGCTTTGTGGTAGTAGACTTGAAAAATGAAAATTTTCCAGACATATAAACGAGGGGAGATCAGTCCCAGGGCCCAGCCTCCCACTCCTACCACTACCATTAAAAATAGAGTTAAATCTGAAATTCATAATATTGTCAAGTGATAAAAAAGGAGAAAATCCTGAAGATTAAGATCTAAAATCGGTAAAATGGGTCATAAGACCGATATCATGAGTATATTCAAAACAATAGTGACTATAAAGGTTGCCCTACTGCATAAGTTTAAATGAATGATTGTGGTGTTCTGTTGTGTCCTGTCAATGTACCATGTTATTGCTTATTATGTAATGACTTATGTTAGTTGTGACAATTCCGTGGAAGATCGTTAGGAGACTGACGAATGTGAAATATCGGAAATTATTTGAATTAAAAAAAAAAAGGTGGAGACAGAAACAATCTCCGTCATACTGATAGCATAGCTGAGTATTAATGTAAGAATATCTTACTTCGGTCGGTTCGGCCAACTTGATTAAGACAAAAAATAATCACATCTCCCCCATCTGATCTCCGGCTCAAACCTATACCCTCCATGTCCCCATGTCTTGTAATGTTATAGAACCAGGTACCAAGCCCAATGACTTAGTGGTAGGGGTGTTCACCTCAAGCACGGGAGGTCCGGTCGGGCGTACCAAAGACTTTCACACAAATGGTACCCACTGTTCATTCGGCTTAAGACCCGCCACTAGAGGAGGAAGTAGGGGGCTAGGGCCAGAATGAAAGAATAGCTGTATCACAAAAACTCAGTGATTGTACACACAATATTAGAAATTATTTTTCAAAAGTTCACAATCCAATGGATTTGTTGTGATTAAAGCACAAGGGTATAGTATATGTTATAAAAGAAGTTTAATAGAGATTAAGTTAGAACAACGGTTAACGTTGCTATGTCCTTAGTGTATGTATATCCTCTCTATACAAGCCCATAATGAGACCAAAATTAACATGTATTTACTGATGGTTACCCTTGTAGGGCGAACTCCGACCATAAAACAAAAACAAACAAACACTATGAAGAAACTACAAACGATTCTTAGTGGAAATGTCACTGATATGTACCTACTGGAAGCCTAGAAAAACTTGCTGTAATGTGAAGTATGAACATAAGGCTGTTTTTGAAAAAGAAAAAAGTAAACAATATCTTAGATCCCACGAGTATTTGCTGGAGCAGTTCACCTGTATTAAGATAGAAAATGAAACTTGGCCTTCAGCCTCCACAGTTTTCATGTTATTCAGAACAAAATAAGAATACTATCGGGTTACCAATAAGATGTCTATTTCAGATTCTTAAACGTAAAGGTAATATTGAGGACTATGAGCCGAGGGGAAGGGTTACCAAGGCCCATGTTTAGCAACAAATGAAGGCGCGAAATGAAACATAAATGAGACTCTAAAAACTAAAGTTTGATTATTTTCCCAAGGCATAGGGATGGTTGCCTTATTGTTCTTAAGGGAGGGGGAAATCAAAGGGAGGAAGGAAAACATCCAATATAAGTTGTCTTTGAGACAACATCCACAGGCGACGCCATAAAAATACCCACAGTGGGAAGAAAAGGTGACTGAAAAAAACTGAGCCTCCTACTGATCCCCTAGCCTTAGGAACTTCAGAAAGAAAATACACGGATCTCTTTTAGTTATTGTTGCGTTGGTTCTCAATGGGGGGATTAGAGGCAGATTGAATCCTATTTCACGTGAGACGAGGCGCCCCTGGATCCTCACTACCTGGAGGGACCCAGGAGGAGAGAATCCTATTCCCGCTGGAGTAATGTGAGTGAGGGGAAACATCGGCGCCGAGAAATGACCACTTAAACCTTTAAAACCACACTCTCTGACTCCATTAGACCCCGCCAGCCCGCTGCTAAGTCCTGCCCGTGTTTGATGTCAAATTGCAAATTTCCGCGGTGAAAACAGTGTATATCCCGTGCTGATGTGTGGTGTGAGAGGAACTGGCACCAGCTGAGCCGGGCTATACGCAGCAGCTCTCCCACCACAGTCTCAGCCTCCATCGTAAGCTCATTACTAAACGCCGCGAGACGACGCGCCTCGGCTTGGAGAAGCTCATTTTGTAATATCCTCCTAGTTTTCTTTTGCTATGGAGCCGGAGGTGCTTGAAGGGGTTTGGAACTGCTCGGAATGGCTTGGATGTACTCGGAGCTGCTCGGAACTACTCGGGACTACTCGGAGCAACTCGATACGTTACGATGCTTTACGAAAGTGCTTACATATACTCGGGACTGCTCGGAGCTACTCGGAGCTATTCGGGGATGCTCGGAGCTGCTCGGGGAAATCATCGCTCATGGTCGAGGAAGAGAGAGGTTACAAGTTACAATTCCAATGAAGGTCGTAAGGAACCAAACTTGGCACTTTCTGTTGTGTGATGCAACTTTCAGGCTTAAGATGCGAGAAGATGAAACATTCAGATTGTCACCAAGGACTTCAGAGGAGATTGGTGTACTATGAGATTTAATTATATTACGGTGAAGGAGGTGCATAAGAGCTGATTCTCATATGGCTATCGTTTGCGCATTGACCTTTTCCAAGTTAGTATCACTGCGGCATACAGGCAGTATAGTATTAGAGTGAAGTAGTATATGGAAAGCGGGACTTCGTGTGGGCTCAATGCCCTTTCTTTGTCGTAACTTTCTTTAGTAGAGGTGCACTGTACTATAGAAACAGTACCTAAAGAATAGAAATGCCACATAGACTTCAAGCTTGCTGCAAAAATCAATCCCTTAACTATCGGTGTGCTATTCTCTGTGAAGTAAGGAAATGAGCAGAGTGTCTTAGGGCCTTAAGTGGGATTCGCACGATGGGATTTGTGTACATCACAGGGCTCAAAATCTCACGGGATTTTGTTCCTTTTTAGAGGGAAATGTTTTTAACAATTACAGGGAGGAAAATATGTTTCAGGGAAATGAATCCCTATAATTTAGATGAAAAAAATATGTTCGAGTACAGAATCTCAGTAGGATTTGTCTCAGAAAAACACCCTGTGAGGTACATGAATCCCATCGTGTGAATCCCACTTTGGAGGCATGCCTAGCTGACCAAGACCAATCACTTGAGACTAAAATACCTCATGACCCACTGGTGCATGAAATATTTGGTTCCGAGACAGGCAGCTGCAGAAAGGACAAGTTGAGGGGGTACAAGTGGGTTAAAGGAAACGATCAATGATGAACATACCATTTGCTCCTAGTTCAATCATTGTTTACAGACATTTCTCATGACCATTTAAATCATAGTCCAAATTTATCTCGAGAAATTTGATTGGATACACTGTCGTGTAGATACGAACTCAGATACGTAATACAATCTGGAAGTGGACATGGCCCAGTAGAGTTCGAGATGTCAGATTTGTTTTTGACAAGTAGTTTTATTTATCTAGATGCAATACTACATTAGTCCCTATGTGTGAATTTATCCCGCTTAAAGTGTACTTTACCCAGTTTCCCCAATCTCTGATTCTTTTTCCCTGTGTCCAAAAATCTCCCAGACAAAGACTAAATTGGAGCATTCCCAGTCTCAAGAAGAAATAGCGAATTGGATTCACACAAATAATCACGCGGTAAATAATCTCAAATCCCCTTTCACAGGGTACATAGTCTGAGTTGCAGCTTTTCCCCGTGTGAATGCCTTCCTTGATATTCAAAAACCCAATACCTCGTCCAGGGTGCAGGGCCCCTTTCCATGGGAACCCGTTAAAAAACACCTGATTGAGACTAGGGGGACCCTTATTAACAGCAAGGGGTACGCCAGTCTTACCTAAGTGCTCCGAAATTTTTTTAACATGTTTAAAATCAAAATTACTTGAGACTATGCATCTTGGCAGGGGAAATTGACAGCGATAATTTCCCCTTCTTCACATCTGTCTCAGTGAATTGAGAGTAGGGGGTGTCGCACAAGGAGACTACGTACCAGCAAATAATCTCTGGAAAACTGTCTCAGACAAACCCTTCGGAGGTACATGAGTCTCTCCATAGGAATCCCACTTAAAGCCCATTGCCATTGGGCGACTATTTTGCACCGATCTGCAGTTAGGAACCACTGATAGATCTTTTGGGGACACTAACGTCAGATCGGTGAATGCAAACAAGACCTGCACAGAATGCTCACAGATTAATTGTGCATAGATTATGTAACAATGCCAATTAAATCTGTTTGTAACCAGAAAATGCAGTAGAACCAGTGCATACAATACACCCTCACTGATAAATTGATTCCGATATACAGTCAGTGGCACCATTGACAGACTTTCCGAGTAACTCAAAATATCTCCGCCATTTTCGATGGCCAATGTAAATGGCCTTTAAGGATGGGTGACTGCGGCCGAGCTACCCCATGAAGGACGGGTGCTGGTGGCACTTTATACCACTAGGCGACGATCACGTATTTGTCAAAACCCACAATTTCTGTGTTTAGTCACGTGATACAAGACATAATCCTAAATATTTCATTTTTCTGAATAGAAATACTAATTATGCTGTTCGATCCACATTATGTGAAGATTTGATAAATATTGCTCCATTATTTCCTTGCTAAAAATGAATTTGTACATTTTTGAGAAATGATGTCTCAAGGTATCAATCGCCCTGGGCCGGTTGATGCCTCGAGGCATCATTCGCCCTTAAAGGTGATATGTATTTGCACTGACCTGTTGCTGTCGCTCATGCTCCAGACGTATCCGGGACTCTATACAGTTCCTGGTGTCTATAAACGTTCGCTTCAGGATGGAGTCGTTCTGATACTTGTAGAATATGCCGACAAGGTGAGCACATATGTACACGGTGCAGTTTGTCGCCAGCTGAAAAAGGAACCCAGATATGTTAACATCTAAGTCAAATCAAACAGCGTTATTCCAAAGACAAAAATGCCCTTTAATCAGCAAATACCTGACAGCTTTAAATAATGGACAATGGTTTACTTAGTCCCCAAATATTTGTATACAATAGATGATAAAATCGATTATTATCTATGTGTGGTTATCGACGCTACAAGGAAGGGAGCCCTGTGATGTGGTCGCTTTGAAAATATATAAGGAGTCATAAACCGCTACCCATTATTTAAAAGCTGCCAGCTGCTTTGTTTCTGTTTTCCTATAGAATTGTATGATTTTAGACGGTACAAAGAATGGCGCCTTGTGATCTAGGCACGTAAACCACGAGATGATGCCTAGTAATACAGGAGCCCTAGTAGGTGTATTACGACGTCAAACTTAAGTGGTTTAAATAGCCGCCTGTTCACATAACCATCGTCTGTTGCATTGATCATCCATCTTTTAAAATAAATTAAACCTAGTAATTGCCATATTAAAGGGCATAACAATAGGGCCTGTTACTTTGCTCTATATTACAAAGGAACAATATTCCTGCATACAATGGCCTTTAGGCCGTATAACACAGATTTGAAACCATATACCACAGTTATGGTATCTGACAGGTTTTATATAATGGGTCGTGGTTTTGGAGTCCCGCTACATTTTTAATAGGGACTTTTTATACGCTGATAATAAAAAGTCTGCATTAAAAACATTTGGGGTCTCAGTAAACCACAATTCATTGTATTCGGGATTCAAAACAGTTGTATACGGAAAATACACTCATTAATCAGATGTCTAGTCTATCATTTTGTATACACTCAAGGTTGACTTCGTAATACAGTCGCCAACGCTCGTGAGTTGCTGCGCGTCCACCACTCGTGGTTTACGGCCGCCTTTCCATACAAAAATATATTGGTATCTATGTATTTATCTAAAAAGTTAGAATAAGATTTAGTTTTGATGCATGATTGAATTTCTTTAACTCATACATTTCGTTCTGTTGTACACTTAGCTAGACCCTTTCATCGATTTATAAAATATTTGACCTATTCTATGCATGTTTAAAACGTTTGAACATCACATCTGTAAAAGCAAACAAATAATGGCACAATAATGATCTATTCTTGCATAAAAGCTACAATGCTTTGGAGTAGCACAGCATATTGACGTGATTCTGATATATCTGTGTTATTCATATACATGTATAGCAATAACACAATCTCATGCTACTGTAGAGTACCCCGGAAATAAAGTACAAAAAAGGCATTTTTTCCCATTTTGTAATGGATCAAACCAACAAAATATTTTACTAGCTACCATTCAATAGACTATTTACGTAAACTCAGGATGCACACTTCAGTTCCTGACCCTGGGGTCTCTATATGTATACCGTCTCAGCATGTTAATTTCTTTATATATGTTGTATATATGTTGCCTCTGTGCCTAAAAAATCAATGAAATCTTTGTATACTGTAAAACCCGCTGGGCGTGCATTGAAACCAATCGTAAGATTGAGCACGACCCAGGATAAATAAATGTTTCAAAAAAAAAAAAAAAAAAAAGACGAGGAACATCGTGAATTATTGACAGCTGTCCGTACCTGCGGCACGATATAATCTCTTAGCGTATTGGCCATAAGTCCACCAATCAGCAGCTGTAACACAGGCAGCGCACTACCAAATATGGCAGCCATAAGCATGGGCAATGGCATCATAGTGTAGCCGACGACAACGAGGTAAAAGATCCAGGTTACGCCATCTAGCGGAGACCGTACAGTCCGTAAGCACAGGTAGCCGGCGGTGAAGATGAGCATGGTGATACATGTTACCACCGTCAGGGGGAGCATGAATCGCTGGAAGACGGGGATGACGCAGAGAACTCCAACGAACAGGACGAGGACGGCAAGCTCTGACCAGCCAACGATGAGTAACGTGACATCCTCCGGTGGCCGCTCGCTGTCCTGTTAGTAGATGAATAAACACTACATTTAGCAACATTAACGTTAATACCATAATGAATGTAGCAATAATGAATAGGATGATGATTGCAAGTTCTGACCAGCCAACGATGAGTAGCGTGACATATTTCGGTGGCCGCTCGCTGTCCTGTTAACATATAGATAAACACTACATTTAGTAATGTTAAGGTTAATACCATAATAGATAAATAGCAGTGACAAACAGAATGAGGACGGCAAGCTCTGACCAGCTAACGATGAGTAACATGAGATCCTCTGGTGGCCACTAGATGTCCTGTTATTATATAAATAAACATTCCATTTAGTAACATTAACGTTAATACCACAATGGATAAATAGCAACGACAAACGGGATGTGGATGGCAATCTTTGACCAGCCAACGATGAGAGGCATGACATCCTCTGGTGGCTGATCACGACATATTGATATATGAATACATAATACGTTTACTAACATTAACATTAATACTATGAATTTGATGGATAAATAGCGATGTCAAATAGGATGGAGATGGCAAACTCAGACCAGCTAACGATGAGTAACTGGTGGCCTACTGTCCTAGTAATGTATAGATTAACACTACATTAAGTAACATTAAGGTTAATATCATAAGGTTAATATCATAATATCATAATAGTGAGAATTAATATCATTAATACTATCGCGCCGGGTTCTCACTGAAGTAATACTGGCTAGGGGCTGTGTCTTTTTCTGGGCTTTTTTTCTGGCTGATTGTCATAATATGATTTCCTTATCATATGATATAAAAAAGGTACTAAATATCAAGTCCACGCTTAAACATCTCGAATTTGATGTTGTGCCTACATTCTCTGAAAATTGCCATGTTAATTGATCCATTATTTGCTATAGTGTGTAGAGGAGAGGACTGACCTTGTAGATCCACAGGTGCCATGAGATGATGGAGATGGCGTGCAGGGTGAGCAGGAAGAAGAAGGTGATGAGTAGAGAGTGGCGTACGCGAGTCGTGTAGCCCGTCCACACCTCCTCGATATCCATGGCGCCAGTCTGAAGAGGGCAAAACAAATCCACGTCAATACAAGTGACTGCTTTACTCAGAGTCATCAATATACTTAACATGTATCAGTAACGACAGGGACACACCAAGCGAGAAACAGCAACGATCTCCGGGATCGCCAATAGAAGATGGCATGTATGTGAGATGTTATTTCATAATGTAGTGTCTCAGGAGCAATAATCAGGTGAGAAATGAAATGATAGCTCATATATATTGAACTCCGAGAGACATACAACCGCTTTTATCTGAAACCAGTCTACAATTTATCATCCCCTTGGCTTACTTATAGTAGTTCATTTAGGTATGCACTATTTTTCAGTGCACGCTATCGGAACCCGGAGCATACAACATATCTGTATACTATGGGTATTGTGATATATATTCCACATGTGTTTTCTATGAACACTATGTATTAGGTGGATGATAGACCTTCATATCATGCCAATTCCAATACAATACAGCCCAAAGATTGTCTCTGATAATATCGCTGCAGTTGTTATGACAACGCCATAAAAGTCCCAGTTAAGCCTGGTTATGACTTCAATCCACAACTAGTCCTGTCCTAAACATATTGCAATAATTTATTGCTAAGCTAGAGTTCTAACTCATTCAGACTAAACTGCAAAAAAGAATATCAAACTTGATATGCATTTCCCAATTACAAATTATCATAGAGCAGAGAGCGTATTCTAATTCCTTGATGAGCTGTTAGGAGGCTGACGGGAAGTTCTGGTCCTTAAGCAGATCCTTTATCCTGCCAGGAAGCCAAAGGGCACCAAGGATCTACCAGGAGAGTGGGCCACGCGACCTATGAAGATGGCATCATTCGTCGGGGTCCGAGTCTGTTATCAGGGTCTATTGTAATCCATTGATAATCACGCCTGCCACTTTGTGTTTTTGGCATCAGAGGCACGATGGCAGTCTACATGCAGTAATCGCTATATGTCCTGTATAGTTATTATAAAGCTGGATAAACCATAAAGGGGCTCTTCTCCCAGCACACAAGATATGTTGAGACTTGTCATGATTTGGTTGATTGGTTAAGACTTACTAAGTTTTGATAAACCACATGCATTTTTGCCACAGGTATAATTAAGCACATTTGCAATTTGTGTTGTGATAGATCACGGTATGCCGGGGTATGTTGGGCAATAGATCGTTAAGCGTCACAGTGGAGGAGCACCAAAATATACATTATTGAGACAAAATACACTCATCATCATGTGCGGTGTATTGCAGGGTTTTTTTTGTTCAGATTTCTTTATTAATCAGTGGGCGATACAGTGAAGGTTCATCAATCATCGTAATATAATTTTGTGACTAAGGTGTACGTGGTTGTACATTGTTTGTTTGTTATTTACATACGTTATTCCTACCTACATCAAATGTATCACGAATCTGGAGTTTTGTGTAACATAGACCTGGCCATGCAAGGAAACCCGGATCTGAACTGTGCTGAGTCATAGCCATTATAAATAAAAGAGTTAAAAAATAAAGGAGCTCAGTCCTGTACAGTCTGGTTTTAATGATCCGGCAATTCATCGTTACATATTAACTGTCACAGGGGCCGAGAGTTCTATAACAGTTATAACAAAAGAAAATAACGATATTCCATATCCTATTCACCATGTCATTGAACTTGAAATTAATGAATAAAGGAGGGTAAATGCATCAGAGTATATATCTAGATAAGACATTTCACGATGCTGTAAGGCCTGGCGTCCACCTACTACGATAGACCTTTAGACCTACCGATATGGCACCGATACAAAAAGCAAATATCGGAGACATATCCGGAAGGTGCAAAATCGTAGACATATGTCTAGACATACCAATCCACCATGAATTGTATGGGGTTTTCATCGGTGTCTAATCGCAGAAACGTGGTCAACTGCCCCGATATTAGGTGACCTTCCGCCGCGATTTTTATTTGTTATCGGGAGGTACATCGAGGACGATATCGGAGCCATATCGTAGTAGGTGGACGCCGGGCCTAAGATATAACAAGACATGAAAAGATAAAATACGGCAAATCTATCGAGCTGGTGGAATCAGCCCTTTAGGTCTTTACTTCTTCAAGTTTCCTGACTGCTATGACTCCTCTGCCCATGTAGCTGCCTTTATCTGGTTGATGTAGGATGAGGACCAGCGTAAACAGGAGTGGTGTTTGACCCGTCCCCTGGCGGTGTTTTCACAGACCATGCTTATTGTATCTGGTGTCAGCCGGCCCCGTTTTTTACCGACCTCAGCTTGTCCTGTCAGGCCACTAATTGACAGAGAGACTCCGCTGTGTAAACTGTCTCTCCTCCTCATTCGCTTAGAAACAAAAAATAAGTCACGACCTTCAGTGAAGTGTGGCAGAGGTCTGTGCTAGGTGTATCAACCTAGGCAAACACTTGGCGCACCATGTGGTTAGTTCAGAAGATCACTATAGTATGCTTTGCGTCGGGGAGACATGTATATTATCTTAGCCTGGTATAAACGTCCATAGGCTTAGCATTACGAACTCGTTCTCAACAGGCTTGCGAGAACGGTAACTCGTTCTCAACGGGTGATAACGAGATGAATATCTCCAAGCTAAGATAAAATCAGAAACATATTCGTGCTTGGTCTGAGTCCCTGTTCACTCTCTCGTTTGGAGTGCTTCAGAATATTCACTCGGCTATCGCCTCGTTCATATTTCTGCACACTCTAAACTCGATGGCGAACGAGAACACAGACCAAACACTCATCAATTTCCTTCTTACTACTTAATGTTGATAACCATAAAAGACAACCCTGATGTTATTATACGATTAAGCATTAAGGCTTCTCAGGTAGAATTCGGGTGGATTTCAGACGTTCTGTTTTAAACTGAAACATATTGGTTATATCCAACTAGCAGTCATCTAACCAGTAGCTGTAGCACACTTAACTTAGCCTCCCCTCATCTATTCCTTATAATAAAGAGCAAAATGTGCCATCTGCAATGTTTACTTTCTACATACTACTTACCCTTCATTCTACCCCTCACATGAATTGCCATAGTCTAAAGGTTGGGATACACCAAGCGAGTCAAGGCAGCGATCTCCGGAATCGCTAACATAAAATGGCATGTATGTTAATAAGATGAAAAGTTATCTATGATATTGTAGAATATTTATATAAGTTTATTTTCTATCTTTATTCATTTTAATCTCTTGAAAAGAGATTATTGGGGGATCTCGTGAGGGAGAGAAGTCGATGCTTCATCTGCAAGGTTCAAGGTCGCTCAGAATATTCCTCTACCTGTCCCATTATCTATTTGGACAGGGAACCGGTCTGGGCTGGTTCCCCTTTCCGGCTTCACACATTTCATTCCGCCGTGCCTCCTAGCGGATGACCGGGGTACCAGCGTAATATACGTCAGCACTATGGTCACGTGATCGGGTTTATGTGTCAAAATATGTCACGTGACGAGTGACGTGACGTGTGATGCTCGAAACGCTCACCAGGGGGCAGCCTAGTGCTGTAGTGTGATTGGTCCACGTGACCAGAGTCACGTGCACATCGATCATAGCGCCACACAGCGGGACGCGAGCGAGTCAAACGTTGATACCCCTAGCGGCCACCGCTCTAACCAACCACCGTCCTGTTGGAATTCAATCACAGAGTGTGTTCAGGGATATTAGTGCAAATCATTCTGCCCTTGAGATCGTGTGCTTTCGTATTATATGTTATTTGGCACCGCAATCGCAACAGCAAGACAAGAATTCAAGTATATCTGCGAAAATGGGCTCCTCATTCCTTTTGCAAAGTTATGGGGTTTGTATCTGCGGTACTCAATGCACTCATAACCTAGAGTGCGTTTAAAATTAGAGCTTGTTTTTATTTTTTATCTACCTCTTTCTGTTGTGTCTTTAGGGGAAGGGAACATTTAAAGAAGTGGTTACTTTGGCTTGCCTTTCGTGCAGATTTTTCAACACTGTAATAGGGCCCCTGAATCCATGAGGATATTAAAAAAAGGGAGAAATAGTGTCTTTATCTTTTATAATCACGTTTTTTGTCTGATGATTTAGGCATATATTTCCCGCTGAAGCTACAGAACACCGTTTTCTGTGTCTCTGCTAGAGGAGTAAAACTATGTTAAGATTATAAATAGCAAAAAAAGGGGAAAATGAATCCACACAGCGCCATCCTAACCAATTAACAGCCGCGACATGAAACAGGAAGTGTGGCAGGTCAAACAACCAGCGGCCTCTAGTGGCGTTAGACGGAATGACCCAGACACCAGGGCTAATTTTAGAATCAGGCGTTGAGAGGCGTGGCACGTGAAGAAAACTAAATAGGGACGGCACTGACTTGTCCAGGTCACGGGAACGTCGGGGATCAGCGTCCAGGTTCGCCGACTAAAAGTCGTCTGCTTTTACAGATTTGGCGCGAAAACCAGGATCCAGTGTCTAACAGGAGGTGGGAGATAAACATTAACAGATGGAGTTACTTCTAGGCAGTGTGTTTATAGTGTTTGTCGAGTGGGTGCTCTTGTAGAGCTTGGCAATAGGGTATTGTATAGTGCTGAGGCTATAGTGTGTTGTGTGATATAATGCCTTTTTCTACTGGACGAGTACATTCATCATACATCTGCAGTCGGGAACCACCGATCAATTTTTAGGGTATACCAACGCTAGATCGGTGAACTGAAACAGGCATGTAGAGATGTGCTCACCGATTAATTATGCATAGATTAATTAATAAGGCCACTACCGACTGACTTCTTCACCTGCCGTCAAAGTCGAATGGCTTTAAAATTAACAGTGATGATAATCAAGTTTGGATGACAATTCCGTTGGTATGGACCTTGAAATGAGGCTGAAACATGGCATACACAGTACGCTCACCGACTTTAGACACCGACGTGCAGTCGTTGGCCACCACCGACAGACTTTTAGGAGAACTCAAATAATCGGTGCTTTTTTCGTCGGCCAGTGGAAAATGGCTTATAAGGAAATCTATAATTACGCTTCGTTACCACATAGTAACCGTTTGCGTCAACTCGACCATTACAGCAGGTTTACCATCACAGGATTAGATAAACCTACGTAAGGGTACTGGCATAATTTGATTTTATCAGCCTACAAATTAGACAGCATGTACAAAATTGCTAAAGACTTGGAACTATGCTATCAAATAAGGCGCCCGAGCCAGCCCAGCCACGGTATGGGGTAGCGGGAAGCACCATGTCAGCTACTGCACTATATTTGTTGAATTAGATCTTGCAGTTATGTGTTAAGCTCTCAGTTTTCACATACAAACTAAGAACTAGGAGCAAATGATATGTTCATTTTTTATGAATGAGCATGGAATTATAAATGAATAACAATTAAAAGGTTTTGGATATGTTCAGCCTATGGGTGGTGTTCTGTAAGCCGCTTGCACCTAGTCAACATGCCATTTCTGCAACTGCCTAGAATCAAGCACCAGTGGGTCTTGAGGTATTTCAGTTTCGAGTGATTGGTCATGGTCAGCTGGGCACGCCTCTAAGACCCTGAGACACTGGCACTCTTCTTCTTTCCCAGTATTACAGCGAATAGGACGCAGATACTGAAGGGATTTTTTTGCAGCAGTGTGGAAGTCTATGTGACCACTCTAACCTTTAGGCACCGTATATATCGTAAGACTATGTCTCTGAGTATAAATAACGGCCTCAGTCTAGACACGCTTCCATGAGGTATTTCATTTTTGTTTTGATATCTCATCAGTGTATTGCTCTGAGATATAGTGACCAGGCGCTTGACCATCACAAATCACAGCGCCGCAAAACCTCATTAACAATGTAATTAGCCGACTGAGTAATTAGGTGAAGCAGCCTTCCCATACATGCCAATAAAGACTCAATGAATTGGATGTTTCTATTCCAAGTCTTGTCTGACCTTTAGTGCTAGGCTAGGCATGGTAATTTCATGTTCTGTCTTTTATCTAACGCGGACTTGGTTTTTAAGTTGTAAGGGGGCGGGTTCCAATGTTGATGGTACTGTTAGGCAACTTGGTTCAGTACTTCAACTAAAGAGAAGGATTTGTTTAAACAAAGACTGATAAATGTTAGGTTTCTCCTTTTATCATACCCACACATCTAACGGTGATGATTTAAAAAGCAATTCAGATATTTTCAATTTGCGATTCGAGGCTCGTGGAATAAAAAGAAAATTATACAAGAGGACTAAAATGAGCATCATCATTTGCTGTTCTTACTTTATCTAGTCAATAATGGAACAGTATTTCAAATATGTTAAGAATTATTTAAAGAAATATACTAGGGATGCGCCAAAAGTCACGCAAGTATCCGCCTTTTAGTGCTGCAGTTGTAAATTCCAGTGTTATTTACTTAGTGATTGGTGTGATAACAACTCACACATTGAATTTTATGAAATCATAAGCTGCTTCGTAGCATAAACTACGACGCGACGAAACTCAACTGATTCCGTTTCGATCAGTCTCCACCAGTCTCTAGCGGTCTGCACCAGTCTCCATCAGTCTCTAGCAGTCCCCATCAGTCCCAATCAATCCTAATCAGTCCCAATAAGTCCCAATCAGTTTGACCAATCTGCATTAGTCTCCACAAGGCCCCATCAGTCTACATTAGTTTCCACCAGTCTCCATTAGTCTCTACCAGTCTCTACTAGCCTTTTCCATTCTCTACCAGTCTCTAACAGTCTCCATCAGTCTCTACCAGTCTCTACCAGTCTCCACCAGTCTCCACCAGTCTCTGTCAGTCTCCACCAGTCTCTACCAGTCTCCGCCAGTCTCCACCAGTCTCTGTCGTTCTCTACCAGTCTCCGCCAGTCTCTACCAGTCTCCACCAGTCTCCGTCAGTCTCTACCAGTATCCACCAGTCTCCACCAATCTCTACCAGTCTCCACCCATCTCTACCAGTCTCCAGCAGTCTCTACCATCTCTACCAACCTTCATCGGCCTCCACCAGTCTCAATCAGTGTCCATCAGTCTTGCTCAGCCTCCACCAGTCTTCATTAGTCTCTAGCAGTCTTGATCAGCCTCCACCAGTGTCTTCTAGCCTCCACCAGTCTCCACCAGTTTCACCAGTCTCCACCAGTATCTACCAGTCTCTACCAGTCTCAACCAGTCTCCAGGTCCTTGGCGTTTACACTAGACAAAGTCTAGCCTTTTACTACTGAAAGTCGTCAGGTGGTGCTGAATTCAAGGATCACCTCCTATAATCGTCTAGTGTAAACGCCGGGTAAGAGTCGTTGCAGTGCACGGCATATTTCTCAGACCTGGCGCAGTTATTCCTCACTTCATAAAAGGGGAGACTCGTGCTCGGGCCTTTACTTAACCAATGATTAGAATCAATACTCGCAGCAGACGACATACAGCCGCTGACAGCTCGGCACAGTCGTTCCCGCCACTTTGCATACTCTGTCCACCGCAAATATTTATACTGCTCAACACAACGAACTCCACCATGGGAAGGTTAATATTTGAACGAGGCCTCGGTGAATTTTGTGTTTCTAAAAATCTCTAGGCCTGCACACATCTAGATTGCCTTTATTTTTCTCAGTACTTTTTTTAAAATAAATGGTTGGAAAATGGAAGAATTGGGAGTTGGAATAGCAGTGTAGGACAACTATTGATGCTCTCAGAAATAATGGAATTATACAGTGCTACCGACACGTCAGTTTGTAAATGTAACAGAAAGGGGCCTCTATATCAACCTGCCACTGCGACCAGCTCCTAGACTCTCCATGAAAAATATCTGAAATGTTTGATTTAATCAACATTCATCGGCAAACCGGCCACAAATATTCTATATTCCTCTCCAGGAAAGGTTGTTGTAACCCAAGTAGATTATTTTGTGTGTCCAGACAATAAAATGCGCTCCACAATAAGAGTTCTGGTTTCATTTTTACAGCAGAATAACCAGCTTTTCAAAATGACACGGTTTGTTTCATTGGTGTGTACACAACTATCACACAACCACTGGTGACATAATTAAAGGCTAACATCTGCGAGAGCAAAACTTATTTACATTCTTTATGAAGCAGTTATCGCGACCTTGGTAGAATTGTTATCCATTCGGACAGGATTTCACTTTCAATCTAAGTCTTGGCTTCATTCCAGGCTGACATTGGAATATGCAGCATAGGTTTCTATGGAATAAACCAATATGCTTTGGCATACAGGAAACAAGCCTTTGATATACGCTATGAACAGCTATGGTATGTGGGGAAATGCGGACAAACTACAGCATTATACTTACGAATATGGATTTTCTTAACTTAATAGTTGATAATTGTCTCGATCTTTCCAAAGATAAAGATAGACCTATGTTGGCCAGGCTTTTGCCATTGTATATATATATATATATATATATATATATATATATATATATATATATATATATATATCGCTGGTGAGGAATGTTTCTGTGTTTTCTTAACCATATGTGAAGCATTATTGTGGCGATATACATGTTTTACCCTCCAAATTACAATACTATGATATAATTGTAATGTCTCTGTCTAAACAGATGTGATAGACGTATGACTCTCATCTCATGCTAAAGAATATATTGTCAGGTGTTTCCTGGCTGCAGGCAGTGCGTTACCAAGCAGATGGTGGTGGCTAACGACTGCAAGTCGGTGTCAAAGAATTAGTGAGGGTGCTGTGCATGCCTTGCTTTTGTCACATTTGAAAGGTCCATACTGACAGAATAGTCCTCCCAACTCAATGATCATCAACGACGATTTCAAACCCATTTGATTCTGTTTTTTTAACACCTGGATTACAACTATCTATACCTGATAACGTTATGAATGTGATAGAACTATTGGACTTATCTTAAGACTATCGGTTGTAGAATAGAGCATTACTCTGAACTATAATGGGCAAGTGCGTTAAGAACAATGAATTAAGGGTGGCAACCTTAGAATGGAGGTTAGTCAGGTTTTCCAGAAAGTTGAAAATTTGTTCAAGATTCCGCATACCAAAAGAAAGCAAAGGACCACATTTAAACAGACGATCGGTTGTAAGTACCACACATACTTCAGAACTGCACCTATCTATGATTATAATCAATTGAATATGAATGGAAATAAACTGCTCTTTTATAAGACTTAAGAAAAGAAAGAAAAAACAAAACTCAATTCGTTCATGAAGATGATGATCTTTTAGAAGTATCTTGGCCACAATAAATCAGCTCGATGCTATTTTACATTTGACTGCATCAATGTGATTTAGTCACACCTATATCTCACTAAAGTCCTCATCTCACGTTGATAATTACATGACCAGACAGAAAATGTCGTTGATAGCCATTTTCAGTGAAGCCATATCCGACAAACGACCAGACCGCAAGTACACAATGACATTCTGCAGACTGGGCCCGTCTCGGAGAAACGTCATTAGGGCTCATCAATGGCGGATTGTTAACGGCTAAATGTGTTCAAGCAGCGAAGAAAAGTTGTCATCAATGGTCTGACCAGAGAGCCACGGTAAGCTATTTTATCATCACCTGATAGGAATTACGCTCAAACCCCGGCTTTTTAATGAAACTAATATCATTAACATGTACATATGTTGTTGTAGCATCATAGCAAAAGAAATCAGATCTTCATGGAGTTTCATATATTGTCGATATAGGGAGTAAAAGAGAAACCGCCGAATTTTCGTCAAAGTTGTCGTTCTCCATAGGTTTGAGGCGGAGCGATATGAACAATAGGAAGCAGAGCGAATATCGTGTAGCGTTCTTGAGATGAAAACGAGTTAGAGAAAGACAACTTTGACCAAAAAGAGTCACGTTTTGTAATCATCTCACCCGTATACACACTTTAAAAGAAAGGAGGGCAAACTGAATAAATGCCATCATAGACCATGGGGAACGGACAGTAATACTTGTAGGGGCATGGAAAACGAATTATTAATGTTAATGATGGTAGACGAGGCCTAGCAGGTAGTATATCTTCCTCCCATCGCTATGCGACCACGAATCTTTCCCAACCACGGAGTTTTTCTCTGAGAACCCCATTGGAACGAAGAAATACCCCCAAGAATTATCAATGTTAAGCCTGGGACAGGGGTGAGATAACACCAAGAAAGTGATTCAGGATGTTCAAAAGTCTACTGAATCAGACAAGCAGACTCCATTGCAAACCTTTTGAGATAAATTGATGAATGCTTCACATATACCGTGGGGAAACTGTGCTCCCCACTGCATGTTGTAATTGATGGGTGACTATTAAGAAAGACATTGATGAGTTTTTGGTCTATGTCCCCGTTGGCCATCAAGTTTGGAGCATGCAGTAATATGAACGATGTGATAGCTGAGTGGATATTCCGAAGCACGCCAAACAAGATAGCGAACGGGGGGCTCAGACCAAACATGAATATGTTTCTGATTTTATCTTTAGCCAAAACATATTTATCTGATTATCCTCCATTCAGTATGAGTTACCATACTCACAAGCCTGTTGAGGACGTTTATACCAAGCTAAGATAATAAACAGCCCCTTACTCCTAATACTATAGTTAATCAATACGTACCCTACACTCCACGTAAGGCTAGCCTTTGAAGGTGGATAGATGCTTTGTTCACGTAATGGCTGAGAACTGGGAGGGATGGATACAGATCACCTCGCCGCCATTATCCACCATTACCGCCCATTTATCTGGCGTAATGTCCATTTATAACGATGTACCATCAGTTGATAGTTAAAACACGTAGCCTCTAGGTATGTGTAGCCAAACACCTAGACCTTTTCAATGGTTTGTGGTCGTTCTGCTATCATTGTCTATTATTAATATTGCATGTCAATGCATTTTAAGTATAAAATAATATCTAGAAGCATGTAGATAATTCAGGCAATTCACACAAACTGTTGTGTATCTTTCCTTTGAACATCACAGTCTCTCTGTGTTTATTCCAGCTTTGTAAATCTTAGTCCAATCTGCAATAACATTATTTATCTAATCACGGGTTGGACCTATTCTCCTTGTGAAACTATAAAAAGATTTATTCTATTTTACATTGTTTCTGGGCATTTATACCGGATAACCTGGGGCCGTTTAATATCGCGAAGGATTCTCTTAGGCCTGCCATATGAAAGTGATGAAAGTTCATGATGCAAGCCTTCTTGAGATTGGTTCTTCTAAGTCTCTGTCCTGGCCGCTGGTTGGGCTGCCGAGTTAAAGGTAGTGGTAATAATAAGGTCCAGCGTTTAAACCCTGGACAATCCCAATTTTGTTAGTTATAATTTCAATTAAAAAAATTATATTCAAGTGCGCACATTAACTATATATTGGTAAGTTAGGCTACCAGAATCGGAAAGGAGACCTATTAAAATCTCCTTCTAAAAGGAGAGTTTTCAGGATCAAGGTCAGACCAATGACAGATTTATCAAATGGCCTGGGGAGACATTTCAAGTCTCTGTTCTTTTGCCAGTCTTTTGAACGGACAATCCATGTTTATTAAATGCTGTCTTTTCTAGAACAAGACTATGATATGACAGACCTATGACTACCGTACGGCAGTCCTAGGACAACCCTTTCAGATATTGAACTGCCCCCTGTTTATAAATACTAAAAGTACGACGCCGACGTTTCTTTTGTATTGGTACGATTCGTAGGTACAGGACCTCGATCTGCCATCATACCCTTTGTTGTAACGACTCAAGGTAAGTAACAATAACCACCAGTTGAAGGTAAAATCTGTTTATCGACCACCCCGGGCCATCCTTATATCTAACATCATCTTAACTAGCAATCTCTAATTGGTCGTTAATTCAACCAATCCGTGTCAGCCTTCCCGGAGGAGGCGTGGCTCGTCAGGGCCACGGCCACGTAACCACTCTCCGTTAGACCAATTGGTGACTATACTTTATAGCATATATGCGGGGTAGTTACATCTCCTCCCCCTGTTAGTTAGTCTTATGTACTTTTATTTGGTTTTTTACCATTTACACCATTCACTTTTTATGGTAGCTAAGCTACAATGCAATTATACAGTCCTTATCTAGCTAACATGTTCTACCCTTTATTCTTACTACTACATATGCTACACTTTAAATTTTATACGAAAGTTTCTTAACCACACATAAATCATATAATCATTATCCTGCATTCACTGGTATATTTGTTAATATCCACACGTTTGTTGTTTCTTTTCTTTCATATCATAACACAATGGACCATAGCTACACTCTAATTATACAGTCCTTATCTAGTTCACATGTTCTACCATCTATTCTATTACTACATGGGCTACACCTTCTTATCTCATACGAAATCTCTTCGGCTGCACATTAAACCTACAATCATTACCCTGTATTCAACAGTATGCTTTATATACCTCCCCCATGAAACGTTCACCATATTCAAGCACAGTCTCGCACACACCTTGTTTTGCTTTTTCCACTTTCCGTCTTAGCATTTTCACTTGTGCGGGCCCTAAGAACTTGTTAACTATCGCTTCCTTGACATTACACCACTTGTATGCTTTGGGTGGTTCCAGAGCGGCTAGACTTGCCTTTAGATTAGTAAAATATCGCGCTAGTCCTCCCATGGCTTTTGATGCTGCTGCTTCTAGTAGAAGTGTGTCACCCGGCTTCACATTGTTTTCAGCATAGTCGAATTTGTCAATCCACTTACGTAGTGCGGCCCTGTCGATTCCGTCTATCGTCTCGATACCCCTGGAGAATTCATTCAACCTTCTGCGTGTGGCCTCTGCGATGGCTAAATCCAACTTCTTCTGTTCTCTTTGTTCTGGTGTTGTCATTTTACTTACTGGTCGTTTAACTGTTCGAATCTGTAAAAAAGGATCCTGGCAAGATCGCCAATTGTAACGACTCAAGGTAAGTAACAATAACCACCAGTTGAAGGTAAAATCTGTTTATCGACCACCCCGGGCCATCCTTATATCTAACATCATCTTAACTAGCAATCTCTAATTGGTCGTTAATTCAACCAATCCGTGTCAGCCTTTCTGGAGGAGGCGTGGCTCGTCAGGGCCACGGCCACGTGACCACTCTCCGTTAGACCAATTGGTGACTATACTTTATAGCGTATATGCGGGGTAGTTACATTGTGACTCGTGTATCCAGTTACTCTGTTTTCATATGTTAAATGCGTCATAAGTATATCTAGGGGTATAAATAGAGGTGTCTAACCTCGAAAATACAAACAGTTTTGAATTAACAACAACAAAATGGAATTCGCAAAATAAAGCAATATGAACATATACATCGAGATGTAAAATATGCAATTATGATGAGGTGATGATAACGATGGCAGAAGAAGTTCGGTGGCATGTTGCTGTTGGATATAAGGCCCGTTTCCATTGGCCAACGCAAACAGTGTGGAATTGTTGTGTTCTCCTAATAGCTTATTTACATTGGTGATCACCAATATGCAGTCAGGAACCACCGACAGGCCTTTAGCACCGCTGATGCAAAATGTAAATAGGCTATTAGGAGAACACAAAAAAATCTACACCATTTCTGTCGGCCAATGGAAAGAGGCCTATAGGGTGTTTCTCAGAATCGTGGGCTGGGAACTTGTTCCTCGTCCAACACCTGACCATCAGCTCGAGCAACATGTGAAGCAATTCTATCACTCTTTGTTATGCACTGAGGCCTGTCATACTCTCTCACAACCCAACTGTACAAACTACAACGGGAACTCCCGCGGACAATACAACAATCGGGTCGGCGTCCAGGTCGGCGTCCAGGACCGGGGAAGCGTTCCAATTGCGTCTCATTCTCGGAATGTCAGCGTTCATTGGACTCGTTTGCAACACGCTCTCCTATTGGTTGGAGCCCATAACGAGGCCGCTCTCTGGAGTAACTCACTCCGTCTTCATTAGGCCCACCTGTCAACAGGAGGCGCTGCCGTCGCCTAGTTCTAATAAGTCCCGCTAGGTGTCACCTACTTGTGCGGTTGACCATGGCATATGCCCTGCTGTGCACACCCTTCTACATACCCCTTTTACATACCCTTGAATATACCCACGCACACATCCACACACACACAAACTACCCAAGGTAACTGGAGAACCCGACCACGCTATTCACGCCAACACCCATGTATGAACTTAAAGCCCATTACTAACCCATTAGCGGAACACGCATGCCTCGTCCGTACGCTTACAGAGCCCTTACATCTCAGTATAAAGAATACGGATTCTTCAATTATCACCAATTGATGAATCTGTATTCTTAATACTGTTTACTTCTGCTATATTACTATTGCTGGCATACCACTACATATGTTATACTTGATAGAAGTGACTTGTAAATTTCTATGTAATCTTAGGGGATATTTCATGTTTTTTCAGAGGCGTAGCTATGGAAACCAATTGCCAGTAAATTGAGGCTTCTGCCACTTTATTGGGCCTAATGTTTACTACAACAAAGAATAGATATACAAGAATCATATATTGCCTAATGACCCAATAAAGAAACTGTTAAAAAAAGACAACAAAATAACAACAATACCCTTAAACCCAGCATTCTCTCCCGTGAGCTTTTTTTCTCATATAGCTTTAGTTCCAAGACTGGTCTCTGTCATTATCCTACCCCTCATATAAATCTCCATAGATTTAACATGGTGTGACTTTATGCCACGGTTATACCATTAGATATTCATATGCCACGCATGACAGGTGAAATTAAAAACACATGACAGGGTAGGATAAAATCCAAGCGCCACTAGATTTCATATGATTGTTTACATGGCATCCATTGTCTTCTGCTACAGTTATCACTCAGCTCCGCTTCGTAATAACATTCAACGAAGAAAACTCATGCCATATAAACCATCATATGAAATTTACGTTTCTCAATACTATACGTGACGTTTCTTGATAGTATGTACGTTATCTATATTCACCCTTAGCGATATAGTGATGGAGGTTAGTGAACTGACTGTATGCCTTATATGTTTCATCCATTTGAGTTTAACCTCGAGGACAGGCCTTTCTAATAATTATTAGTACCTCTGTATGAACAGTAGGGTACATTATTCATATTCACTGTTAGCGATCTAGAGATACGGAATGGTAATCGTCTATCATCTGTGCTATTGGGGCCGGGTCTTGCAAACATGTCGTTGTGACAGGCTACAGGCATTACAGACAATCTAATCCCGTTAGCGATCAAATGATTTAGGATGCTATTCATTGCCATTTCTCCACTGAGACTTGGTTTAACGTTCGTGTGTGGTCCTCTAGTTGGCAGTGGTGGCGTGAATACTGGAGAACCTATCCCTATCCCTATCCTTAACAGGGAGGGAGGGAGGGAGGGAGGGAGGGAGGGAGGGAGGGAGGGAGGGAGGGAGGGAGGGAGGGAGGGAGGGAGGGAGGGAGGGAGGGAGGGAGGGAGGGAGGGAGACAGGAGTTCGTTGCTCTTAGAAATGTGGAAAAAGCGTTTCTCATGTAATATCGGATGTAGTGTCGTATGGTATCAATTTTTTCATGTTGTATCGCTACCTTTTACAACACCACGTTTTCAGTGACATAGGTGAAATGTTCGTTAGATTTTTAATTGAATACAGATGGTGACATATCTATAATGCGATCTGCAAAAAATCTGGAGCAATGATGTCGACCCCAGTTCGCTACTCTGCGATCCGCAAAACGTGGATCAACGACCCTCAGTGGGTGTTGAGGAGAGGTGAAGGTGTTGACAAGATAACAAAGTGTGGAGGTGTGATGAATTGAGTGAAGACTGCTGTGTTTCTCCTTGTTTCTCAGAACTAAGTTCCCGCGCTACGCCTTGAAGCAGGCAGAGAAGCACTTTGGGGGTTTAGGCCTGGGGCGCTCCGAGGTAAGTGGGTGTATATGAATAGAAAGCCCAGGATGTCTGGTGAAGCGTCTTTATGACCCACTTATCCCATCTTTTCCACTCTCCCCCTGGTCGTCGGTGGTGAAAGTATGCTCGTGTGTTGTTTGGTGGCCCGTAAACTTCATACATAAAGGCATGAGGTTGTGTTTCCATCACAGCATGCATCTTAGCTCCGTATAATACATGAAAAAACAATCTTTCATCGTTACATATAGTTCCCCTATCATAAGACATTTTCTCCCTATTGTGGCCTCATTTTCTGTCGGCTTTGACTAGGCACATATCTTATGCTTCCAGCATAAAATGCAAAGTTGGGCAATCTTTCTCACATTGTGAACACTTGAAAGGCCATCGCTGAGAACATGTTGAAATCCTGAAGACAAGGGACACTCATTATAGATGAGCAGTCCATGAGAAGCTGATCGAATGTGTCTTTTCGCATCTAGTGCCATATTTAAGGTGTTGATACCCAGGGGCTCCCTCTATGGACCAACGTGACATAAAACCACAAGTCTTAAACCCGGCGTTTACACTAGACAACTGAAAATGTGACGACTGTAGATCGTCTAGCCAATTATCTTCAGATGACTATTGATCCGACTGGAAATGATCCGACTGGAAAAGCATTGTTCCTGTAATATCGGATTGTGTCCCTATACATGCGGTATCGCTAATTTTTACGATGTGATAGAGATACAGGACTTCCAAGGGAACATATTGAACGAGGCAGAGGAAAATTCATTAGTTTTTCAATTGTGTGTAGGCGACGCAATAGTTGCAATCAGGCTGACATCTTTCGGTGTGGATCGCTATTCACTGAAGGTAGAAGAGTAAGGGGTGGGGGAGGGGGGGGGGCTGTAGTGCCACCACACATCGTTATTGATAATATTAGGCTGTTTTTAACCTTATAACCTGGACTGATGCGATCCGTAGACGATCAGCTATGATGTGAAGGTCCACGTAAAAAGTATCACTAAATGCCATATTTTACGCAACGAGGGTGATATGCGCTTGTGGTGCAATCCTCTAAATCTCAGGCGCAACGATAAGGCCCTTGGGTCGCTATTCTGGGATCAGCAAAGGTAACGTAAACGTGGAGCAACGGCCCCCTGGCCAGGCAATGTTGGGTTCCGAGTGTATCGGGTCTCAACCCAGACCCATGATAGAAAGCACACCTATTCAAAGAAAATATAGATTTAAAGGGTGGCAGCACATGTTGGACCGTATATGAGTGTTGTATGTCAATGGTAAATCATGTTGAATAGGCTTCTGTAGCAATAGCCGGAAAGTTGCCGAGAGTGAGTTCTACGTCCTGCTGATTTGCAGAATTTACCGACCAATACAGACATGCAAAGTAGACACGTGACGCTCTTAGCAGATCATGTGACCACACCGTGTCCATACGCATGGCCACTCTGTCACCATTTATATTCATTACCATGAACTCACAGAGAATAGAATTAGAGTGATATATTTCGATATTTTTAATGTAGCATAAATGCAAGTTCTTGGTTCAGCAAACATAAGTTTGGTATGTGATAAATGGTTACTGTGGATTAATAATTGATAACATTTAAGAAAGGGGACATTTGATCGAGAGGTATAAGCAATTGGCCGCTATATCCAAATTTATATATACATAGAACTTCATTATCCACCTTATACGGAGTCTCTATACTTCAGACATGGAGCCTACAGATCGCTAATGAGTACAGCTAAAACAGAAAGCCGTATTCTACTCAGTAGAATACGGAAAAAAGTCCCTAGCGTGCAAAGTACTGCGTGAGAATATCGCCAGCAATTTTCTGCTTCCCTTGATAACTTATATTTGGAATGTTGGATAATAAATACAATGATTTTGAGCTGCATGGTCGTATTCAACTTGTAGTTGACAATTCGCAACGATATTTCTCTACGTCGACTACGCGGAGAATACCACCATGCAGATCAAAATCCTGGTAATAGTGTGTATGGATTCTGACTGGGAAGTAGGGACATAGGCAGTTCGCAACACCGGATATCCCATTCAGATCTGTGCCATCAGACTGTGTTAAGGCGGTGAATAATGTATATATTACACGGGATGAATTATTGCGCGTCACATCAGTCGCCCAATCCATTGTCGTGTGATGTCAGAAACATGGCGGTTACCTGAATTCCGCGGATGTTAGGTTACAAAAAGGAGAGTATTTGAATGTGGTCGAGTTGTCAACAGGTAGCACTAACAATCCCTCAACAAACACCAAGGGTGCTCCCTGAACGTTCACACCCGACTCTGCACCATCCTATCCGCCTCTCACATTAGCCTTAATCGCCGGAAACAATTGCCTCAATATAATTGAAAATGTAAATGTGGTTTTCGCCGGGTGAAGGTGCAGTGAATGCGGACGTGGAGATGGGCCCAGTTGTCTACTATGGGCCGACATGACGGGCCGTGTCTGTAAGGGGCCAACATGGAGGCCGCCGCCATACTGTAAGCGGGAGCAGCGCGCCCACACTCAATTTAGCGTCAATTATTCATCGGCAATAATGTCATATCAGTTTTCAATTCAGGAAAGACTGCATTATCGCCCGACGTGACTAGTCCCGCCCCAAACGCCATCTAGCGGCAGACTCGTGAACGTCACGTATTGTCTGCGTCGGCGCGGACGCAAAGAGTTAGTTACTCTCTTCTTACTTGTTACGAATAATCCCATATTTTGTAGAGTTTTGCATAATTTAATCTGACAGACCATCCCGAACATTATCTTTTTTCTTTGGTGTCAACGTTCATCCTATATGTCGTCAAATATTAGGACGGAAGTGTTCTATGGCTTTTCGGCCAACGTCTTTTTGGTGCTTTGTATTGATTTTCCATAACTAGTGTTGGAAATCATTTAGGAAAACCCCATGAATTCATCATTCATCCTATGTTGATGTCCATAACAGCAAATAACAACAACGTCAAAACTAACACCAAAACAAAAGCAGTCATTTCATAGATGTCCGCTCTCTCTCTCTCTCTCTCTCTCTCTCTCTCTCTCTCTCTCTCTCTCTCTCTCTCCCTCTATCTCTCCCTCTCTCTCTCCCTCTATCTCTCCCTCTCTCTCTATCTCTCTCTGCTCTCTGCTCTCTCTATCTCTCTATCTCTATCTCTCCGCTCTCTCCTTTCTCCCTCTCTCTCTATCTTTCTCTCGTTCCCTCTCTCTTTCTCCCTCTTTCTCTCTCGCTCTTTTTCATTCTCTCTCTTGCTCTCGCTCGCTCTCTCTCGCTCTCTCTCGCTCTCTCTCTCCCTCATCTCATTCTCTGTCTCTTGCCCCCTCCCCCTCTCTCTCTCTCTCTCTCTCTCTCTCTCTCTCTCTCGCTCTCTGTGTCGTTCTGCTCTCATTTTGTCTTTGTCACTCCGCTATTGCTCTCAAATTTTGAAAACGGGCTAGAATTAATCGATATATTAATGCGGTATTGGCCACGTACTAAGTGAGAACAGCCATACATCATGTATGTTGTCGCCAGCTCTGTGTCGGCCGCTCACTATATTGACGAGCGTCGATTGTAGCAGACCCATGCCCTGCACAAATAGACGGGCAGGCAATGTTTACAAAATCACCACCATCCAAATCCAGCTTCTTCTCCCATCAATCAACATCCACCGCCGACACTCTCAAATAAACGAGCAGATAAAATTCACCACCCAACTCCCAATTTCCATCGGAAATACAATATGGCGCCGCCGGAGAGACTGTTGTTTATAACTTACTGGTTCACGCCGATGTGAACTAGCTACTCTCTCCTCAACACCTAGAGTCCATGTTAAAGGTGCATACGGTTGGTTTGGGTTGATTTGTTTGTTTATTTAATGTCCCATGGGACGCTGAGGGTATATATAGGGACTAACTCATGGTTTAGCTTTTCTCACTGATTTTACACCACAAGGGTGGTGATCGAATCTATGAGATGAATTTGGGTAAAAATCTCACCCCTACACATTTACCGAAGTGAGAGTTATTTTAGTTCCCACACCACATAGACATGGTATGAGAACGATTGGCCTTTGATATAGCAGTAAATCTACCACTGCTGGGGATGAAGGAGGAAGGTCGCTGAAGTTGGACTCGGACCCACAATCTTTGGATTACAAGTCTACTGCCTTAACCACTGTGCTAACTCGAAATAAGCAGGATGTGAAGATTTGAAGTTAAGGAATATTGAAAAAAATCTGGTGTAATTGTGACAATGTTTCACATAGTGTTTAATTATTGATCATTCACTTTATGGCTGGATATTATTGTTGCTGTAAATGACTCTTCTATAGATACCCGAGGGGGTGGACCACATACGATTATATTTGTGCATATAGTCTATCGAATTTAAGGAATCAAAGTAAGGTATGAGTTTTCTAATTATATTACCAACAGGATAATAATATCGGAAGGTTTGAAAAGAATAAAAAGATAGATAATCCTTGTCTTTCCATCTTAAACATAAACAATCAACAATTAATAAAGCAGATATTATGACTAGAAATTGTACTTACTACCTGAAACAACCTGAAACAATGCTGTGCACGGATGGCTCATAATAGCTAATATTGGATTGGAAACGTAGCAAGTCGAACAGGTAGAAATGACTTGAAAATGCAAATACAAGTAAGAGGATGCACTATGGTGAAAATCTGATCTGTAATTCTGAGGGCTGAAAATCATTACTTGGTTCTGTGTTCTTTTAAGTGTTACAATGACTCATTAGATTAAACTTTGGTATTAAACACCATATTCTGGTCCTTTGTAGACTGAGTACAGCAAACAGTATCAAATATGTTTTCTCAGTGGCCTACCACAGCATTTTTCATGTGTGTGTTATTAATGTCCCCTTTACACATTTGCAATTTTCCACACATTTGTTTCTTAAATAATTTAAACGATAATATACCTGGAACCTAATACCATGTTGTCTTGGTAATCCGACCGCTTGCCAGAGCGACAACAAGTAGAAATGTTAACTAGAAGGATTGATCTACAAGATAAAGTAATAAAACAAATGTTTCCAGGGGGGGCAGAGGAAATGAAAATTTGGGGTCTTGGCCCAGTGTAGAGATGCACTCTGGCCTGTTTATCGATGAAAATTTACAGGCTTACACATATAGTTCCAGCGTTCTACATCTTCTAAATGTGGAGGCGGTTAGTCTGCGCGATTTGTTGTTAAATAATGACCTATGTTTAGTTGGACACTACTCATAAATGACGACAATTGTCTGGTTGCAGTGCAAATGTGACCATTGCCCAAAGCTGAGAACATGTCTATTGAGGAGAGTTCAGAAATCTGACCCTAGTAATGGACACAGCTCGTACACAGGGAGAGGCTATAAAATAAAGTTTTAGAATCTGATAACTGTTAAATGGGGTCCCTGCTCAAAGAGCTGTTGAACCGTATAAAATGTGGACAATGCTCATAGATGAGGATTGCATACTTGGACTGTGACTTTATTGCAAAATCTAGAGCTCAACTTGAGCAAGGTTAAACCTTAAGAAGAAAGGAGTCAAACTAACGAAGTGCTAGATACAAGAGTCAAAGGAAGACTGATTTATTAAAAACATCTGTTTTATCCAAGTCCAGGGGCACGTTTAATAATCTAGGATCGTATATGAAGACCCTTTTCTGTATGCCATAGAGACCCAGGGACGATGTTTGTCAACTTTATTCAACGCTCATGGATGAGCTTATGAAGGCTAATACTGTCTTGGGAACGGACTTAAATATCATTAAACTATAGTCCTTGTACTAGATACAGAAAAGGGTCTTCATGTGCGATCCTAGTTTAATAAACGGGCCCCTGAGTTGACACTGCAGGTTTGACATCTAAGAGAACAATGAAAGAATTGATTTCATCGTGGTCTCTGTTACATTCTCGTTACCTTAACTAATCAGGGTGCTGTTTAAGAAGTTACGAGGGAGAATTGGTCTGGACGATAGGAGACCAGCCGCGAGGGAGGACATTGGGGAGGATCCGGTGTGAATATCGTTTAATAAGGGAGGTCCTGCGTGGACTCTCCTCTCCTTGCTGTAAATTCTCCTAACTTTGACCCAGATCGTCTGTGGAAGGAGATCAGCGTCAGACACGGCAAGGCACCAGTGTATTCAGTCCTGCGGCTACTTCCGTGGATACTTCTGTGATATATAGGAGAATATAAAATCAAGTTTTCGATAAGATTTATTAATATCTATGATATATTTTCATAATAGAATTATCTTTTATAGGTAGTACAAGATATTAGACCTTTCCTGAACAGTTGTCACAACTCAAATATAATGTTTTAATTAGAATAAATAATCGAATCGACCATCTCCCTGGTTATCGCTCACTCTTGTCATTGAGCTCAATGTGAGATACACTGTCACTATAGTAAGAGGCCCCACGCACCCCTTTCACAACTTCTCACAAACTATATGTCGTAATCTTTAAAGGTTCTCACACAGCTACATGTCAGGAAGAATTCTTACCCATACTGACTCTGGGTCTGTGAGAGATGCACAATGCCAGCTAGCAGGGCCACCGTGCACTAACCCACAGGTTCACCCGGTGTACCATGGGGACGGCCGCCGCCGCCGCCACTGCCGGGGCATCGTACCGGGTATGCGTCACTATCACCCGCCCCACAATCACTCGGTCACGTTCTCCCCCGTCGAAGCTCGGCCGCCTATACCAGTCAAACAACCCACATATCATGAGTTTGGAAATATGGGAACTGTTAAGGGAGCTTGACAGAAAATCTAGCTGTTTCTTTTTCAGACTTAAACCATTTTATAATGGGAATTCACAGTTGATTAGACTGCTCCTTCAGAGGAGCACATGGCATTGTTGACAAAACAAAGCCCTGCAACACATGAGGTGCTTTCCACTGTAGAAAGTAATCCCAGAGGCTGTGTCTGGTTTGACATAAATAATAATAGAAATGAGAGTATTTTGTTTACCATATAAATATGTTCATCTCTATTTACATGTAGAACACAAAATACCCTGCAAATCTCTCAGAATTTAGGATAATTGAATAACTGGCGTATAGGCCAGATTTGAGCCCAAACAGGCAGGTTGGAGCAGAGATACAAAGCGACCACAGGAAATAGAGCGCAGGATATCTGCTGGGAGAGTGCTACCGACTCACAACCAGGCTTTCACACGGGCCCTTGACACCTCCCACATGCCGCCCGCAGACGGGTCTACACGGCCGAGCTTCGACGGGGGAGAACGTGACCGAGTGATTGTGGGGCGGGTGATAGTGACCGTACCCGTACCAACTTTCACACAGCCATTGACACTTCATGCATGCTGTCCGTGGACAGGGGAGAAGGTGACCGGGTGATTGTGGGGTGGGTGATAGTGACGCGTACCCGTGTCGAATGGCGTGTGAAAGTCGGTACCGTAGTAGTCCGACCGCGGGGGGGGGGGGGGGGGGGGCGGTGGTAGAACAGCAAGTGTGGGAATAAAAATTAGAATAACAAATAGCAAACAGGGTATACATACAAAAATTACAATTTGAAAGAAAAAGAAATTGAAAAACTTTCACCATTCTACAAAAAGCTGGAGCACCATGAGTCTCTGAAAGTTTTATAATGATAATTTGTTTGACAAGTTATGAAGATTGAATACAGAATAATGGTGTCAGCATTTGATTTCAGCTATGGGATAGAGTTTTATAATATTTTCTTAGTATACAGTGTAACATATACCTTGTGTATTCATATACCTTTCATCCTCCTCTGATTTTGCCACCACAATCAGCCTGTACATTCATGTATGTGGACTCATTTTTATCAAACAAAAGTGCATAATTTAGTAACTTCGGTTCTATCTAAGATATCGGGAAACGGTTTTCAGATTCATCAGCGCTGTTATCTCTTCTATAAATTGATATATGATATTTGTATATTGCATGAGAGGATACAACCTAATCTAATAAAAAATGCTTAAAAGGAATGGTTCACTTCCTATCCAACAGAGGGCACCAGTGCTGCCCCCTATGTGCAGAAATTGGGAGTTGCCATTTCAAAACAATAACAATGACTGCAATGGCGAATGAACTAGGAACATGACTGTAATGACTACTAAACTGGAAATGATTGAATTTCAGAAATCAGTAGAGTGTGGAGGTGTAGAGAATTAGTCGTTATAGATATTGTTTCATTTTATTAAGTCTAAATATAGCGAATGTAGTGTCAGTTCTGACCATTATACACATACTGGTGTATATAACCTTGCACCTACAGCCATGTACACTGTCCAATTATATAATTCAGTTTCTCAGTCTCCACTCATCCAAACTGGACAGTGTGTGTAAATATATATATATATATATATATATATATATATATATATATATATATATATATATATATAAGCATATAAGGGTCATTGGAAGGGCCGCATTCACACGTCGGCCGGCCGTATTTTCACGCCTGTACTCGCTTTCACACGCTCCTGGCAGCATCTGCCCTGCACTGCAAATCAGGTGACTGGGGGTAGGGGTTGGGGTGGCTGCGCCTTGCAGGTAGGTGCACGCGGGTGGTAATTACTTCACAGACTCGAAGTCAGTATGGGTAAGAACTCCTCCTGACATGTAGTCGTGTGAGAACCTTTACAGATTACGACATATAAGTGTGTGAGAAGTTATGAGAGGGGTGCACCCACCTACTACGATAAGGTCCCCAATATACCCCGATAGTAGGAACCCGACAAGAGATGTTCCCGATAGACCCAATGAACATATATATATACAAGACGATCAGGAGATACGATTTCCACGGGAAGGCTACAAGTTTAACTCTTTTTACTAGGTGGGTTTGATTTTTCACAACAAAAAGTCTCCAGTAAACGATAACGATTACAGAAGATTTTTTTAAATTCTGAGGACCACATTCTAAAAAACGGTCTGACACTCCGATCGTTCTCACTATCATATGAGGTTAGTCCTAATCGTAATCGTTCAGCCAATATCGTTTCTAGTTTTAAACCATCTCCCAGACCTTCTCGGCCTACGTATATATCAGGACTGTTTGCTGCAATCCCAGGCGCGATATTCTGCCTCATATCTCTACAGGTTTACATAGGCCCTTCTGCTGAACAACCAATATATAGCCGAGCCGGATGGGGGAATGTGGTCAAGGAGAAGACATGACATGACAGTCTCCCTGTTCTAGTCTCTCCTTGAATAGACAAGAGGGCGACATGAGACAGTGACAATATATGCCGTGCTACTTGATCTGTAAGATTATAATTACTCTGATTCATTTATTGATTAAATATATGATTAAATATTAGTCTTTGACTCCTACCTCTGCCCTGGGAGATGGGATGGATGAGGTGGAATTAATTTGTAGTCTGTTCCCAGTCATAAATTGTTCACACCTAGGAGGAAATAGGCCTTGAATCCAGTTTTAGAGATATTTGAACGAGGGTTTGTATTCACTGAAGATGGCACCCTATAGTGGTCTTTTTAATAACTTTCAAAATTTATAGTAATAAAAGAACCTAACTAAATATTTCAAATATCTTCCCTATGACACTAAATGTTTGTTGTCCATAACAAACATATACTTCAGTTGGTTTAAAATTGATAAATAATGTTGCTCTTTGTAGTTTGTTTCACCTACGATACCTCAGGCGGTGTCACCTTGTATGAAATATAAGACATGTAATGAAAAATGTACTACACTGTGTAGGAGATATAAAGGTGTAATAAATGATATGATGTAATATGATGTAAACATTTGTAGGAGATGTAAAGATGTAATAAATGATATGATGTAATATGATATAAACATAATAGGATTGTAACTGGAATGTAATATGATACGATTATAATATCAGAGGAATGTGCCTAGATATGAATAATGTAATATAATACACTAGAAATAATGAATGTACATCGAAATAAGTTAAGCTACAGGAAACGGATACCAGTAATGATATAAAGGTTGTAAAAACATGTCCAGTAGACATGTAAAAGATTGTTAGACAGTTGGATTGGATACGGTCGATGTCAGAGGCTGGTGTATTGTCCCAGACAGCCACCAGCATCCCCTATGGTATTGTCTGCGCTTGTGGCAGTTGGTGGGGGGATTATAACAAGAGGACAATGTATTGTGTGGCGGTTCTCTGAGCCAGTAATCTGGCGGGAATTATTACAAAGGACCTGTATTCCATTGTCTTACACATCTGTATAAAAGAAAGAGTGAACCAATAAAGAATCAGTATGAGTCTTGAAGCCAACCGGTCTGTGTCTCTCTCTGTTCTAGGATTGTACTGGTAGTCTGACCTTACAAGTGGTGACCACGACGAGACCTCCTATAATAACTAAGGAGTTCGGAACGATTATAGTAAGGTTGAGAGGACGTTATACCTGATCCAGAATGGCAGGAGAGGAGAACGGACGTAACGGTGAAGGAGAGGGAGGAGCCCCTGGAGGCTATGCACCCGACAGGACCAGAGAACTGAGGGGCCGCCTAAAGGAACACGCAAAGAAAATAGGGGTATGTGACGGATCCAGTGAAACAATGGTGAGAGCCTGGTTGAAGGGGATAGGTTTTGCGGCACGCTGCACGGAGGCGGGCGATGCATTAGTAATTGATTTAGCCCAGTATTCCTCCAATGGCAATCTATCCTCGACTATAGAAAGGACGCTGTTGGCGGTACGACCAGAGCAACGGACCTGGGCCCGACTAGAGAAGGCGATAATGGAGGCCTACCTAGGAGAGGAGGAAGCATTAACGCTGAGGGAAAAGGTCGCGAATCTGATGCAACTACCTGGCGAATCGACAAGAATATACGGACTTCGTTTCGCGGAACTGGCAAGCGAGGCTTACACCGGGGTACAGTTGAGAGAGCCTGAGACCTTCAAAATAATCTTGAAAGCCTTCTGCAAGGGTCTGGCGACCCCAGCGGTGGGCACTCAGGTTAGACTACTACGTCCCCTAGACCTGGACTCGGCCTGCAAGATAGCTTGCTCGACAGCGGAGGTGCTAGAGGGCAGCGGAGCAGCGGATCCACTGGAGATGGCCGGTGTAATGAAAAAGGCCAAGGATATATCAACGATAAATGAAACGAACCATGTGATGAAGGCTCTGCAGAAGGATATGAAAGCGCTACACATGAAAGTGGAGACGCTCAGCAAGAATAGTGAAACAGTGACTCAGGCGGCGCTAACGAATAGCTTCGGTCGGCAAGAATCCGAGAGGAGGGAAGGGAGTGCTACGAATCGGCCAGCTGGTGCATCAGGTCAAGGAATGAATCACCAATGGGGAGGCCCACCCCATTCTACGGGGTGGACCAATGCGACTGCGCACCAAGGAGGGAATTGGAATACAGCCCCGATGAATGGACCCCGCGGGGAAGGGCCCGATTGGAATAATGACGGGCATTGGCAGCAAAACACCGGATGGCGAACGCCCCAGCACAATAATTTCCAGAGCTGGGCCCCACAGAATCAACAGAACTGGGCCCCAGTTCAACGAGGGTACGGCGGTAGCCATGGAACCAGAGGGAATCGACCGAGGCCGGCACCAGGGAACAGGCTAGGCACCAGACGAGCAAGAGGAGGGTGTTGGACCTGTGGACTACTGGGCCATATTGCGGCGGAGTGTCCCATGAAAGACCCACACGTACAGGCCGCATTCGAGATAGCGGAAGAAGCGTCATACCCGGACATGAATGGAGAAACGGGCGGATCATATCAGATGGCGTTCCAACAGGCGGCAGGAACGAGGAACGACTGGAACTACGTCCAGGGAAACGGGGGAGCGCGCCAGTAGATGGGAGAGTCACTTTCATTCTCGACCAACCGGGAGGGAATCTGAAAGTACTAGCCGACTCTGGCGCGAGTCGAACAATGGTGAGAGAGGATGTATGGCGGCGGGAGTGTCAATCAAAAGGATTCCCAAGAGTACTGAGACCCGGGGCCCAATTGAGATCTCTCTCGGGCCATGAGATCCCTACATTGGGAACAAGTCATCTGCTCCTGATGGGTGAGTCCATTCCGGTTTTCGTAGTTGGTGAGTTGTCACATGATGTATTACTGGGGATTGATGGAATGAAGGCACTAGAGGCGCAACTTGACTGTCATGAGCAAAATATAACATTAGCCGGAAGAACGTTCCCTTGGGGGGCTAAAGAAAAACTAACAAATCCAATGAACGGGATATTTGCAGAAATAGACGTGTGGAGGGAGAGGTATCCATTAGCGTTCACGAGTCAGGAGAGGCCATTGGGGAGAACCGAATCCATTACAATGAAAATAGAAACGGGAGGGGCAGAGCCTATGAGGCAGAGAGCATACCGAGTGCCGCTACTAAAAAGGCCAGTAGTAGAGGCAGAAATACAATCTCTATTGGAAAAGGGAGTCATTAGGCCTAGCAACAGCCCATGGGCGTCACCCATCCTATTAGTACCAAAGCACGATGGGTCAATGAGATGCGTAGTAGATTTTAGGAAAGTGAATACGGTAACCAAGAAGGATGCTCACCCGATACCACCTATACAGGATATTTTTGACCAACTGAGTGGGGCAAAAATATTCTCGACTTTAGACTTGAAATCGGCCTACTGGCAGGTACCAGTGGAGCCAGAAAGCATAGAGAAAACAGCCATGTCTACTCATTTGGGGTTATTCGAATTTGTACGGATGCCGATGGGTTTAACCAACAGTGCGGCAACATGGCAGAGATTGATCAACGCCGTGCTGGCTCCGTTCCTACACGTATTCGTACTGGTATACCTAGATGATATTGTGATCTTCTCAAAAACACCAGAAGAGCACACAGAGCACCTGGACAAAGTCATGAGACTACTAGTAGACCACAATTTGACACTGAACCCGGAAAAATGTGTATTCCGCTGGAGCGAAGTCAAATTATTAGGGTACCTAGTGGGTGAGGAAGGAATCCAGCCCGATCCCGACAAAACAAGAGCGATAAGCCACATGCCACCGCCCAAAAACGTGAAGGAGGTGAGGCGATTCCTGGGGATGGCCAACTACTATCGTAGCTGTATCAGGAATTTTGCCCTACTTGCGGAGCCTCTGGTGAAACTCACGAGAAATGAAGTAAGGTTTGAATGGGGAGTAGAGCAGCGGGGGGCGTGGGAGAAGCTTAGGGACGCTTTAACCTCAGAAGAAGTGATGTGTTTTCCCAACTTAGAGAAACCTTATGTACTGTATACAGATGCGTCGCACTCCTGCATAGGCGGTATTCTCACGCAGAAGGATGACGAGGGGCTAGAAAAGCCGGTACAATACTTCTCCAAACAGTTAAAGGGGGCCCAGCTGACTTGGGCAACTATAGAGAAAGAGGCGTACGCAGTTATCTATGCATTACGCCATCTACGGCCGTATCTCTTTGGGGCCAACTTCCGAGTGGTAACGGATCACAAGCCTTTACTATCGCTTTTCCTCTCAGAATTGAATAACACAAAGATACAACGGTGGGCAGTACTCCTAGCAGAGTACGGAGCCCCCATAGAATACAGGAGAGGATCAACCAACATACGGGCCGACATGCTCAGTAGATTGGGACCTCCCGTAGTGGGGGAGGAAGCGATAGAGGCCATGGTAGCAGAAGAAAAAGCAGAATGGTATGACCAACATCTAGATAGGCAAGATCTGATAAGAGAGCAAGAGGATATGGAGGAGTATCTAATGGGGGAGAGGCAGGAAGAAGGTCTCCTGTTATTCGAAGGAGTATTGTACACAACCAACGAAAAGAAAGGGAAAGGGGAACATCCAAGAGTACTAATACCCGAAGGGATGAGAGTAGTACTGATAGAGAAAATACATGAAGAGGTAGGACATGCAGGAGTAGAGAAAACAGTAAACCGACTGCTCCAAGCATATAGTTGGCCAGGGATGAGAGGGGATGTGTTTAAGGTATTAGAAGTATGCAGAGTATGTGAGGCGCATAGACGACCGAGAAAATTCCCAGAGTCATCACTGATGCCGATCCCGAGTGAACCAGGGGAAATAATAGGAATGGACCTGTTTGGGCCATTACCCATATCAGAAAATGGAAACCGGTACGCACTGGTGGTAATCGATCATTGCACAGGATGGGCAGAGGTGGAGCCCCTACGGGACAAATCTGCAAGAGGGGTGTGGGCTTTCTTAGAAAGAAAATATGTACCTAGGTATGGGCCCCCAAAAATCGCAATTATGGACAATGGGCTGGAGTTCCGCAACGTACTAGTAAGGGGGTACCTACGACAGGTAGGGACGGAAGTCCGACATACAACAGCGTACCACCCACAAACTAACGGCCGTACGGAGAGATTCAATAGAACCATTAAAACCATTTTGGGGAAGTTGGTGGATGCCAGGGCTAATCGTTGGGAAGAGATGTTAGGAGCGGCACTAACAGCACACAGACAGTCAGTATCGGCGGCCACGGGGTTTACACCATATTTTGCAATGTTCGGGAAAAACCTACACCAACCAGTAGCGGACCTAGGCTGCCCAGGGGAAGAAGATCTGCCTATAATTCTAGGAGAAAAGGCGGCACTATTATGGGATACGAGGGAGGCTATTAAGGAATCTCTAGGCAAACAACAACTGCAGAACAAAAAGCGACTAGACAGGAGACCCCGTATAGGTCAGTTTAGAGTAGGGGACAAGGTGGTACTGTATCAGCCGAACGCGGCCACAATGGACCCAAGGTATGTGGCGGGCTACATTATTATCCAACTACAGGGATCGGTGGCAACCCTTTTAGGCCCAAAGAACAAGCGTCAGACAGTAAATCTAGCACGCATCCAGCTGGAGAAGGGGAACCCAGACAAAGTACTGAACATTGCGTTAGGCCGGGCTAAGCGGAAGCAATGTCAAACGCAATACCCCCAGGAATTAGTATCGAAAGTAGTGTATAGACCAAGTAGCGAAGATGAAGAAGAATCAGGGGAAGAAGAGAATCCAAGGAGCAGGGCTATGAGAGAGGGAATGGGGGTTGTAGGAAATCGAAAAGAAGCTGTGAACCAAAGAGCGACATCAATAGCGGAGCGAGCGGGTCATGACATGGCCGACACAATAGACCTGCATGAAGAGGGGGCCGGCTCAGAACCAGGGACACAGGAAGGTGTGGATGCGATCGGCCAGGGCGACCGCAGGTGGACACCCGCAGGGATTAATACGACAGTGACAGGAAACCCTCAGGCAACGGGAGAACAATGGTCCCGGGGGAGGGGGAGCTTACGGCCAAATCCAAAACCAACAAATAAATTTGGAGTCTGGGGGGATTCAGAGAGGGCACGACGTTTGAACAAAGGCACCGACCAACCGGACAAAGAAACAACTAATGTAGAGCCGGGCGAGTGCGACCATAGAGAGGGTATAAGAGGAAGCTCGGGAAGTGAAGGGGATACAGAGTGGTCCGACGGAGAAGAGCGTGAGGGTGAAGCATAAAAGACAGGGAAGGACAAAATAGATTAGACCCTAGTAAGTAAAAGCCAAGAGGAGGGAAAGCTAGCATCATGACGGTTGAGAGGTTGTTCCTGGTGTTTTCTCTATTAATCTACAGGGTTGAAGGTGACGAACTACTAGCACGAGATGGAGTGACACTACACCAGGAGGGAGAAGTACGGATAGCAACTGGAAAATGGCAAGTCGCGGTAATCATAGACGCACCGATACCGCCAGACCCTGAGGTCTGGGCAAGCCAAGTGGACGACTTCATCAACAGAACGCATCAATTCCTGGACGGGGTGGACATCAATCAGTGGAAGGAAAGACTATCAATGGCGACCCAGATAGTCAGAAACGACCAGCAAACCATGAAACGGATACACACTAGGCAGTTACCCGGCAGGACGAAACGAGCATGGATGGACATAATAGGACGGGCAGGTAGGACCATGTTCGGCCTAGCAACACTGAGCGATGTCAACGAAATACGAGACATAGTGAATAATATACATCATGAGGAGGTGGCAGTAGTTCACCAAGAGAAACGTATGTTATCAGTTATAAATGCGACCAGGATGTTTGTGAAACAGAATAGGCAAGACATTAAAAGCTTGCAATTAGTGTCACAAGAAGTAGAGGAGTTGGCAAGACACGCAGAGAAAGACATCCACGCGCTCTCCTCAGCAGTAAGAACCTTGCAGATAAAAAGGAGAGCTGATCAGTATCTAAACAGCATGGAGAGGATAGCGGGACAATATCAGAGACAAAGAAGCCGGTATGTAAAACAAATAATGGACCTAGAAGCAGGGCGACTAACCAGAACGGTACTTCCGGAGAAAACTCTAGAGTCGGTTATATTAAGAATGGAAAGGGCAGGACAGAATCCCATGAGGGCGCATTGGTATTATAGCTACTGCAAAATAACCCCCCTGTGGAGAGATATAGACGATAAGATGTCCTTTATATCTATTTTGCCATCAGTATCCAATGAGATGTTCAGAAATTACGAATTACAGTATTATCCAGTCCCTTACCACTCACGAACATTCAGGAAAATTTTGGGGGAAAACCAAGTAGCGGTATCAAATCAGTCAAAACATACCGTAAATCCAGACGGGGATCACTGCATGGGTAAGCATCCAGAAATATGTTCAATAGTAATAAAAGAGAGGGACCAGTCGTGTGGGGCAGCCATTATACAGGCAATCAAACCCAAAGCATGTAAGGTATCATTTACCAGGCCTAGCAAACCATCCATGGTGTTCCGGGTGTTGGCTAATATATCAGAAGTAGTAGTATCAGCCACGGAGATGGTAGAAGTAAAAATGCTATGTGTTAATCAGTTCCCGGTAACTTTAGAACATAAAGGTATCAAGAGGTATACCCTGCCTAACCATTGTACACTTATTTCACCTGACTGGGCAATCTCAGGGCTAGATAAGCAGGGCGTGTCGTTGGAGTTAGCACCCCGTGAATTGTCGAATACCAAAGGAATGAATTTCTCCTGGCCGAAAAATCTGCCAGGAGTAATAAGAGAAGCCTTGCATTTTCAAGATCGAGTAGATGTACCCATGATCAATTTCGCGGATATAGAATCTAAAGAAGAGCAATCGGAGGCAGCTATGAAGTGGGAGGGAGTACGCCACTCGGCGAACTCTCTAGGTACAATAGCTTTTCTAATGTCCTCAGGAATGATAGTGGTGATGGCACTAAAGAAAGCCAGGAAACATCCCTGGTACAGAGCCAAAAGGGGTAAAACACAGGATCACAAGGAAATGGTAGATTCAGGGGAAGCGATAGAAATGGTAGCTATAAAGGAAAACTCAGAAAGGAACAGTAGAATACAACAGAGACCTAACCCAAGGGCAATAGACACCTTTTCAGAAGATGAAGAGGAAGAATAGAGAAATAAAGAAAAGACTGACTCAAATACTTGAGTTCTTGTGGAAAGGGGAGAGGTGTAGTATACTGAAAGAAGGTACATGAAATGATGAAATATGTACGATTGTGTATGAAATATAAGACATGTAATGAAAAATGTACTACACTGTGTAGGAGATATAAAGGTGTAATAAATGATATGATGTAATATGATGTAAACATTTGTAGGAGATGTAAAGATGTAATAAATGATATGATGTAATATGATATAAACATAATAGGATTGTAACTGGAATGTAATATGATACGATTATAATATCAGAGGAATGTGCCTAGATATGAATAATGTAATATAATACACTAGAAATAATGAATGTACATCGAAATAAGTTAAGCTACAGGAAACGGATACCAGTAATGATATAAAGGTTGTAAAAACATGTCCAGTAGACATGTAAAAGATTGTTAGACAGTTGGATTGGATACGGTCGATGTCAGAGGCTGGTGTATTGTCCCAGACAGCCACCAGCATCCCCTATGGTATTGTCTGCGCTTGTGGCAGTTGGTGGGGGGATTATAACAAGAGGACAATGTATTGTGTGGCGGTTCTCTGAGCCAGTAATCTGGCGGGAATTATTACAAAGGACCTGTATTCCATTGTCTTACACATCTGTATAAAAGAAAGAGTGAACCAATAAAGAATCAGTATGAGTCTTGAAGCCAACCGGTCTGTGTCTCTCTCTGTTCTAGGATTGTACTGGTAGTCTGACCTTACAACCTGTTAGGACAGGTATGGTAGACTATTGGCGATATAGGCCTTTCCCACGATACATCATTAAACCGAAATGGATGATATCTCGCGTATTGTCGGCTACAACTGTCCTTCCTCACGATAAACTAAATCATCAAACCAGAACCCTCGTACGACTTCTCCTTGGATCTTACACTCTCGTTGGCGTAGCAGATTATGTGAGCCCTTGGTTTATCTATGAGACGAGAGTGCACATTAATAGAAAATAAAAGTATTTTCCTTGGGCCTTTTGAAGTAAATACACATTTGTTAAAACATCCACAAGAGCCCTCCCGATGTTTCCGTTACTTCTGAATTACCCAACTGCACTGTCATTGAAAAGACACGACTTTTGACCAAGTTTGGGAGAAATGATGCACGTGAGATTTATTACGGGATTCTGACATGGCCATATCCCCTAGGACTTGAGTGATGTAAAACAAAACTGAGCTCTTCAGGAAATACAAGCATAGACATTAACACGATCAAATACGAACGATGCACGAAGAAATCTAAGCGAAATCCTTGTAGTCCAACTACAATATTTCACACATGGCCTAATCTTACAAAAAAAACTCCAAGAATAGAAAAAAGAATCTCCTTTGATGTGTGCAGATTATTAGTTCTCAGGCAATGACTCGGAGAAAGTCACCTGAGCTAGTTCAGCCAGTAGGCTTCCGACACCTATCGGCGAGCACTCGTATTAAAAGGATCACGTGAGACGTATCTTTACATCAACAACATTCCACCCCCACTCCTCCACCTTCAACGGACACGTTTCCATGGTGACACAGGTGCATACATCACTGAGGTAATTGAGGTGGTTCTTGGAGACTCGGGTAATGCGAGCTGCGAGGATTTATCTGATCACTTGTCAGGTTGGCCAGTGATGATTGCTCGTGCCTGTGTTTGGTAGGAGACAATCCCACATGTATAATTGAACCCTAGTTAAGTCGGCAATGAGAGGTTCCTGTCGCTCACTCCAAGCCTAATTTACTTTCTACACATCAGCATTTCAGCATGCCTGTGGAGTGTTCTATGGCAGGCCTGTTTCAGGTACGTTCATCACTGCAGAGTCTGCTCTATGGCAGGCCTGTTTCAGGTATCTTCATGCCTGCAGAGCCTACTCTATGGAAGGCCTATTTCAAGTATACTTAATTGCATGTTTTTATTCTGATGGATTTCAAATCCAAAATTTATTATCATTCTCGGATGTCAGGGAGCTGGTGCGGAAATTAGGCTTTTGAGAATTGCCTAAACTAGTTCCCGGGCCAGTCTGTACTTGAAACTAAAAAGCTTGTGGCACACCTGATGGAATACATCTAGTTGCTGGGTGGTCAAATTCTGAGTATGACATAATATGAGATTACTTATTTTAAAAGAATTTCTTAGGAGCTTTTCTAAAATCGAACCGAGCTATTTTATTCACTTCAGTTCCTATTGGGTAATGCTGGTTTTACATCAATTATATAATTTTAAAAAACCTGTGGAGTTGTCCAGAGAGATTATCCCATTATATACCTGAGGTAGTATATCCTACACATACGGCCCGCTGCCTTATTCATATCCACACGACACCTAAAGGCTGTGCAACCATATTGGGGACTGAAAATTAGTTATTTTTTATTTAGTTTACAAAGTTTCTTATAACTTAGGCTCTAAACAAGATACAGCTTGGCAAAATGTAGCATATTAAACCTAAGTTTATGGGCTTTGTTGTCATATATATATATTGAATTTATTTAGGCAGTTGATCTGTTTTCATTTTGTGTGTATTTTCTAAAAAATCATGTTAAAAGTTAGGCAAGATGTTTGACTCCTAGAATATGAGTGAAGATTCAAAAGAATTCCATGTGGGAAAAAAATCTAAACCCAGTTTGATTAAGTAGAGAATTATCTTACAATTATTTTGATACCTTAACTTTTGTCGTACTCATAGTACAAGTCAAAATGGACAGTTTTGTCATGAAAATAGAAAAGTACCAAAAAGCCCCTTTTTGCGATATCTGCCATATGTCAGCGCATTGTCAAAGTAGGCGAAAAATGGAGAAAAAAGGCTTGGTTTAGGAAGGATGCAATATTTTGATATTGTAATTCTCAAGAATGTTTTTTCTTTAGTTGTTATATATAAACAAATGCTTACTTAAATTAATTAGATATGCAGCACAAGTCAATCTATAAGATCTTTTAGGGAAACACTATTTGAATTCTCATTCCACCACAGTCCTTAATATGCCTTCCTGACCTATAGGTGACGTACGGGGTACGTCTGTGGCATACGGGGCATGTATGGCAGCAAAATCCAAAAACTCGCCCAGAACCAAAGGTAAAAATTGGATATTTTAAGGTATATAATAATACGAAAACATGTATACTGTGTCTGTACGTGATGAATACTTGGTAAAATTGACGATAAAACGAAGCTCTGCCATCTACATCGGTTTGTTTTATCGTCAATTTCACCGCGTATTTATCACGTATAGCCACAGAAAACCTGTTTCCGTATATTACTACAATGTGGCTATGATTGGCATGCCCAAATAAAGAGCTCCATGGCACCTTATATATGCCCAGGAACGGGACAATTTCTTGTACAGAAGTTCCACTCTCACATTTAATCAAAGATGCCTGTATGGCGTTTCACAAGGAACACAATGTATATTGTATTGGAGTAGACAGTGAAACGGCTTGACATGATCTATAAGAACCCCTGTCCTTATTTGGACTATCCGAGGCATCTGAAGGAGTAAAATGTCAGTGCTTTCAGTATACAATTACCAAAGGTAAGATGATCATTGAGAACACTAGTAAAACGGGCACAAGAATAGCTCTCCTTGTAGCTGTTTTTGCATGTCCTTTTATTACATGATATGAAGCTGCGCGGCGTACTTGCAATATCCTGAAAGTCAATCCGGCTCGTAAAAGTAGACTGTTTATAGAATGAGGCGTAAGGACACATGAATCCTGTTTCACGCAAATTCCATAACTACGACATCAAAGGTAAATATTAGACCCGAAATTCCTGTATACAAGACTGTTCTGAAAGCATTCTCTTATTCTATAGCAGGCTAAACAAGTCTTAGTAGACAATACATTTGCAAGCAGGAAGTGCCTTTCGTCATAATATATGGCACATAGCTATTGTGTTATGAAGTCGACCATCTTTTCCCTATACTAAATAAAACATCAGGTGGTGGGTTCAGTTATCAACGGATTTTATTCAAAATATTTTTTTTGGTTTGCCATAATAGAGTTTAAGCCTCGTCTTACAATTATTTATAGATTATGACAGCAAATAATAGTGGGTGTCCCCTAACTACAGTGGCACTATCTAATAATTTCCTGGTGGATGATGACAGAACTAGCAATCACTCTGTGCCCATAGTCACACCTTTATCATAGGCAGACGGATAATCTTGTCTCCAGGAGACTTTCTGTATACTAAGAATTAATGATATAGGGAGAGATGTTGTCTGGACGCCAAAGCAAGATTCATCCATAGAATGGGCTTTCAGTGCCAGACCATAGAGCTTGGCAATCATTGACAGAATGTAATCTCCTGAATGGAAGGTATCATTTCGGCAGGGGAAAGTGACCCCTTAATAATACGGGATAATTATTGATATTTGGAGATGAAATGAAACATTATTGTGACGGTCTCATTTCTTGTTTCTTTCGATACAATCACCTTTGGTCCTAGGCCTCACGTACATAGCACAGTCCAGAGAAATACATTTAGAAAAGTTGACCTCCCCCTCCCACACACACATACACTCAAGGGAAGACCAGAGGCCCAGACTGTCGTTAGCCTGGACGCCTGGCCTATGTCCTCCTCACATAGTGGACAGTGAACCAGTCTCAGACTGCAGTGTGTCCCCGCAGAGCAACCGCTTTGGCAACGATTCCTCAGGCGCCCTGCGACCACATCTGAGGAACACTTCCCACCATGGATCGACCAAACAGTCACACAATCGCTCTCCGATCTTTATTGATCTCAGCCAGCGATAGTCACTACTGAAGACACGTCCCAGGATGATGCCAATTACTTACTTCTATACTGGTGTCTCATCCATGTGGGGTACCGTAAACAAACCCCGCTCCCGGCCATCCCTGGGCTTCCCGGGAAAGATGTGTGTTGGGCGTGTGTGCAAAACATCTATATCGAATGTCAGGCGCTTTGCAATTCACTATAAATCCGATATGATCATTGAATCTGAATAATCTGGGTATCATTCGAATGGCCAACAAAAGCTAAACCACAGTCCAGATTCCCAAAACGTTCAGAAACACCGCACAAGAGAGCTCTGGATCTAGCCTCAAGTAATGGAATATTGCGTGAGACACAGACTTGCCAAAGACGCCACACACTGTGAGTCGGGATGGTGCTATAGACTGGAGCTGGTTAACGACGGAGACAACGTCCCACGCCTCGAAACCACCCTCGCGTCGGGCATTTTGAAAATCTCATCGCTTTCTCTCAAGGTGAGGAGATCAGAAATTTACAGGATTAAGTTTTATTTTCGGCATGGATAGCGATACGCCATAAGAAAAAGGGTACCTGAGTAAAGACACCCAAAAAAGAAGACCAAGTACGAGTTTTTCCAGACACAAGATTCTAGCTTTCTTTTCATATATGGTAGGTAAAAATATTGCGAGCTCGTGCAATATCTTTATGGAATGAAACGCGGTAAAGGCTGTCCCAATAAGGTAAACAGGTTTCACTCAAATATCAAACATGTTTGATATTTGGCACAGCTAATCGTCGACTAGCGGTACTTCTACCCAACCAGTCGCAGGCCTTCTAGTCGCAGGGGCAGTGGTTCACACACAAATTAACAAGTCGCAAGCAATTAGGTACGCCCAGTCTCACGTTCGGTACCCCTACTCGCATGGCCTCTAATCGCAGTGTGAGTGGAACTGTAGCCGGAGACACACCAAGCGAGAAGCTCAGCGATTTCCAGAATGACCAACACAAAATGGCGTACAGTGAAACCCCGCTTAAGGGGACAGCCTCCGTTCCGACCAAAGTGACCCCTTAAGCGAGGTGTCCCCTTAAGCGGGGTTAAAATGAACTAAATAAGAATTTCTGTTCCGAACAAGGGTACTCCTTAAGCGGGGTGGCCCCTTAAACGAGGTGTCCCAGAAGCGGGTTTATACTGTATCTATATTTTTTTTCACAGAACATTTTCTTTATTGTCAACTCATAGCATCTTGATTACAATAACGCATAATAAGGAGTCCGTGTATCTTGATAGCATCGTTATTCATCATCACCTTGTCATGTGTCGTTATTGCTACCTTTCTCACAAGTACCTTCATTTTAAAAGTATTGTGGTTAACAATAAACAAAGATATATGTGAGATATTAATTCATTTTTCACCTGATTATTCCTTCAGAGGTGCTCAATTATGGGCAGGAGATATTCCTATGAAATGATATCTTACATACATGCTATTTTTATAATGGCGATTCCAGAGATCGCCGCCTTGACTCGCTTGGTGTGTCCCCGGCATAAGGAGAAAAGTTTTCTCGACAAGCTATAATGTATCTGAAGAATGTGGTCCATCTATAGGTCCTGACACTAGGTACATTATACCAGATGGCGCCACAGATATCTCAGGTGTCACGTGCCTCAGTGTAGCCAATCACCATAGAGTCTAGTTAGCCAATCACCATACAGGTTACTTAGCATGCCAGACGCATCCGGTGGACCCGGGTCTTTATAGCAACGATTGATTTCATCTCGGGGAAATGAGCTTCCGTTAAAGGGAAAGATGTTATCCACCACTCTTTTCATCTTTTAAACTTACTGAAATGGAAAGAATGTTTTATTTCCTTTCATCACATTGATGTATGGCTATATAATTGGGGAATCAATGACCAAATCCAAAATCAAACCAGAAAGCTCTAGAATTGCAAATGCTAAATAACATTTCCAGTGCCTAGACAGGCAATCACAAGGCCATCCATCAGAATTCAATATGCCGCCAGAGATATTAGTGTTCAGAGCTCAGGGTGATTTTTGATAACCCTGGGGTTCGTTGCTCCTAGAAATGTGGTAAAAGAGTTGCACCAGTAATATCGGATCGTGTCGTGTCGTTATTTACACGGTGTATCGCTACTTTTTACAACACCACATTTTCAGTGACATAGGCAAAATATTTATTGGAATTTTAATTGAATATAGATGGTGACATAGGTATGATGCAACCTCGGGTCGCTATTCTGTGATCCACAAAATGTGGAGCAACGCCCCCTGGTCAACGAGAATATATGCATGTAAAGAGGTCCTACGAGGCCTAGCGTTTGAAAATAAAGACAATCATATCAACAAAGGAGGCGGGGAACCAGTGTAGTTCTAAAAGGGATATTATTTGGCGAGACACAGGAACTCGGAGCGGTGCAGTGTATGGATTCTGCTTGTTTCCGAACGCTGGTCGTCCAGGTAGTACGTGACTTGTAGTGAACAGCCTAAGGTCTGCCATATTAGAAGTCGCATATGCTGCCCTCAAGGTTAGGGGATTAGGAAACCACTATAGGGAATTTTGTTTTCTGAATAGCCTGACATGAGCCCCCCAAAAGAATTCTGAGTATACGCATTCAATAAAGAATAGGAGATTTGACTTTTTCCCGACACAAGAATCTCGGCACTTCGATCTCCATACTTGTAAACTCTGTCTCTATACATGTATGTGCGGGAGAAACTCCAAGCAGATACGACAGGATTCTAGTTTTTAGCAATAATGTAAGATGTTTAGTAGGTAACTATCCCTGAGCTATATTCCTTGATACTATCCGCGATTTAATTCTAATTGGTCTGGAATCTGACGTGAGGAGCGGACAGCCCAGATGAGGTAGGGGCAGCTCCTAGCAGTGAAAAACACAGGGGCCGGTTCCTGAAAACAAGCTGAGAATTTCTTCTACTCAGTCTCAAACTGACCACTCCCCTAACGGTAAATGAAATCATAGAACATGTTAATTTCTTTTATGTAGAGAATGATGTAATTGGGTGTAATGAAGCCCCGTTCTAAGCAGTGGCAACCATTCAAGCCGAGCACACACCAAGAGAGAAACGTACCGATTTCCGGAATCGCAAACACAAAATGGCGTGTATGTGAGCTTTTTTTTCATATCTCACCTGATTGTTGCCTCTGAGGCGTTGAATTATCAGTAGGGGATATCATCATGAAATGATAAATCACATATATATGCCTTTTTATTTTGTTGGCAATTCCGGAAATCGCTGCGTTTCTCGTTCGGGGTGTCCCTGGCATAACCATCTTCATGGTACACCTAATTCCCCTGGGACAACTTGCCAACTCAGGCAGTAATACTTCGTTTACTGCTAGCTCCCTAAACCCAGAAACAACAATGTCAGGTGATCTCAGTATATTAGGATCGTAACCGATGACATTTTTCTCTAATAATTCATAGACCCATTTATGCTCCTTGGATTTGTGAAAATTTCATACATTTAAGTAATCATAAAATTTTATATAAACTAAACCCAGAAACAACAATGCCAGGTGATCTCAGCATATCAGCATCGTAACCGATGACATTTTTCTCTAATGATTCAAATACCCATTTATGCTCCTTTGATTTTCAAAGTTTCATAGAATTAAAATAATCATGAAATCCTATATATAACTATCAATGACACCCTTCTACACCATGGATCAGTAGTGCTCAACGAGAAAGCCTAGAAACAGGATGCTGCTGTGGAAGGGTTAACTGGAGCCCAGCTGAGTCGACTACTTCCCCGGGACTGGTTTCAGGACCCGGCCCATGTCTTTCATGTGAGATACGAGCTGTGGTAGGACTCAGAGAGCAGCCTCGTTGGCGCTCTCTGATAATTGGGCGCGCGCACCGGATCTGTCAGGTTTCATATAACGTGGGAGGCCGTCGTGTAATGAGTGAGTGACTGGGCGAGTAGAGACGTATACATACATCAGAGCTGGGCTACATATATCAGAGCTGAGGTGCTCCTGGTTCCGTGCTCCATCTCTATAGGAGCAGCTCGCAATGAGAGGCCTAGCCAGGGTACACTGGCCACCAGAGCTACACCACCTAAGCTCAGGGGGTTGTTGCTCAACGTTGAATAGCGACCCCAGGTAGAAACTGGTGCCCAGATTCGTTACTGCATAAGAATTATGTCGCCATCTATATTCAATTAAGAATCTAATGAACCTTTCACCCATGTCACTGAAAATGTGGTATTGTAAAACGTGAAAATAATGATAGGACACGATCTGATATTACTGGAGCAACACTTTTCCCACATTTCTAGGAGCAACGAACCCCAGGGGGTCGTTGCTCCACGTTTTGCGGATCGCAAAATAGCGATCCGAGGTCGAAAGTGTTGCTCCAGATATTTTGCGGATCGCATCATAACTATGTCGCTATCTATATCCAATTAAAACCCCAATGAACCTGTAATCTATGACACTGAAAATGCGGTGTTTTAAAATATAGCGATACAACGTGAAAATAGCGATAGTACACGATACGATCCGATATTACTGGAGCAACGCTTTCCAGGAGCAACGACCCCCTGGTGGGGTCAAATCTGTGGCCACCCTGACCCATTAGCGGGAACTCTCCTACGATTTTTTGCACTGCTTGGAGAGTGTTTTATTTCATAATCTCGATGCCAGTTTTCCATTTTCGTCTTTCCTCCCGTGTGTATTTAAAGAAAAAATAGTATAATGAAAATATAGTTAGATTCCATTATTAATTGGTTAAGCTATGAATATTTCTGCTTTTAGAACCTACATAGAACAAAATTACTTGGTTTAAGGCGCACACCACAGATACCATATATGATTGAACCGTACCAACCTCTTAGCCAGAACAGAGTAGAGACGGAGGTGGTGGCCAATCTATAGCCAATGCAGCTATAGGCGTGACCTGTCAGTGTATGATCAGTCAGCGTGTTTCACAATTGTATGCGGCATGCCCTAAAAGACTGCAATATGTCTAATTTATTAAATCTTAATTGCTTACTAGTGACTTTGTCGCGTTGTATTTGAGAGGGTGAGGGGTTGTGAGGGCTTAGTGGCTCCCCCTACTATTAATACCTGAAACCATCAATTATTTACCAACCATCATTTCATGTGACACCGATTTTACCGACTACCAGCGGAATTTAGTCACGGAGGCTGATCTCAGAGCAAGGAGATCGGAAAACTACAGTTCTAAATTATGTTTTCAGTATGGCGAAAAATAAATCCTAAGGATGGAAGTAGATCTATGTGGAGAAACACAAAACAAAAAAGAATAGCAGGATTCAGTCTAGTACTGCACGAGAATCTCACTCTCGTGGGCATTCAGTCTCCATGCCTAGGTCTGGTCACTTTGTCTCTATGTACGGGAGACACTCCAAGCGGATTTTACCGGAATCGTAGTTTTTTTAGATATAGTAGGTAATAATCATATCAATATATGTATGACTATATATAACATTGCATATTGGATATGCATTGTCTTGTATATTTGAACCGACATATAGCCTCACATGAGAGGATCCTCATTACTTTGTAAGACCAGACGCACATTGCCTGTAATGGCTGAGTGCACAATGCCACGTGTGACCAGACTCACATTGCCTCGCATAACCAGAACTACATTGCCTCGTATAACCAGACAGGTCTATATCGCCTCATAAAAACAGAACGACATTGCCCCGTGTTGCCAGACCAACATTTCCTTTCCTACCAGACTCACATTTTGTCTCGTAAAACTGGGCCCACATTGAATCGTATAATTAGTCTTACATTGCCTCGTATCGTCAGACCTACATTGGTTTGTATGATCAGCACCTACATTGCCTCCTATTGAGAGACCGATATCTCATCCTTCTTTTGGTGTATTTTTTCGTTCCAATAAAGTTGTAGTGCAACTCCGTGGTTGGAAAAAATTTCGTGGTCGCAACGCGGTGGGCATATGACGCAGTTAACGCTAAGCCTCGTCAACATACGACATTTCATCCTTCAATCAGACTGACATTGCTTCGCATAACCAAACCAACACTATCTCATATCACCAGACACACGTTGCCTTATATGGCAAAACTCACATTGCCTTCTTTAACCAGATGTACATTGCTTCATATAAAACCAGTCCTATATGGCCTCCCATAACCAGAACTACGTTGCCTCTCATAACCAGAACTACATTTCCTCGAATAACCAGACCTATATTGCCTTGCATAACTAGACCTATATTGCCTCAAAACAACATTCTGTTAAGATTTCCCCATCAATTCGCTAATATATATTGTTTAGACGAGGCCTGCTACCGCACGGTTGAACACTTCCACAAGTCATTCCGAGATCAGAATTGTCTCCCAGGTCTGCGTACCTGTTTACTACCTCCTGATTGGCCGAGACGTCTTGGTCTGGGCTAATTTCGCTCTTCTAGTTTGCCCTCACTACCCGACTGTGGTCCGTGTATTCATGGGCAACTAACGTTTTTTATTGAATGTATAGATATAGAAATAGGTCCGTCGCTAAACCACCCTGTCACAGCAGTTTCAAGACAATCTCAATATCACATTGATTTGGAGTGTATCCTCTAGTCTCAATTATTCTGATTGCATATAACACAACTGAATGACAGAAATCTTGCTTTTTGCACTCTTTGTTCCCTTGCTTGATGTTTTCATCTGTATCTATACTCATTATTGTTGTGTTATATGATGGAAAAAACTTGAAAAGGCAAGTATCTTACGGGCGATAAGAATGTACAACAAAATGTAAAATCCGCCAGTATTGGTGAATGTTGTTCAAATAAAAAAAATCTACAGTACATGCCGGGAATCGGAGAAGCGGGCGCATTAGAGCGATTATTAAGGCTTTGTGGGGCCTGGTCATTAGTGGGGGGGGGGGGAACCGTGGGCTGTAAAAATCATTTTGGTCTTATATTTCCGCTAGAAATGGTAAAGAGGCAGCAATTTTTTCCCAAAAATACAATTCGCTAATATATACCAGCTCAATTTCCTACAATATGTGTCTTGTTTCATGAACTCAGGTCACATTCTACTCTGCCTCGTTCTCGATCTGGGAATGTCACCAACGGCGCCATCAAGTCTTGGTCTACTTTATTTACATCTCTCCCTGTCTTTTTATTGATATATTTATCAAGAAACTGGCCTCAAATGAAGGGTTCATATGTAATAAACATCATCTGTGTTATTTTTCTCTTCAACATGGAACTGTGACTTGTGCGATATATCCAGTCTGTAATTACATGATATTATACACTAAGTGTAGACTACGCGATGGGACATTATTTATGATGTATATAGACAGGAAGGTCGGTTAACGAGAATTTGATGTGCACTACATGAGCCGCGTAGTAATATCATTGACGTGCCCAGCGAGTAGCAATTTCAGGGCGATTGATAACATGTATCCTACGTGTTGTATTGACTGCACGTACAGTATGGGATCGTTTATTATATCGGTAATAGAATATGAACAAAGGGAAATACCTAAATCATAGCTCAGTAGATGTTACACTCTAAAAACATCCAATTGGATTTAGACGAATGAACAACAATGAAAATAGAATATATTTCATGTATGGAAGCCACACTTTGACAAGGTATCTGATCCTGAAAACTATAGTTTGTATGAATTTGTTATAGAGGTTAAATACTGTATACCAGGAACATGTTATTATTATATACCTATGGCTGTATCAAGTGCGTATACTGCCCGCTCCTACCCATGGCGTATTTATACCCGTACGGCACACTGTGCCGTACGGGGTATGTGATCACGTGACTAGATAAAATATCGCCATTTTTAGGTATATAATAATACGAAAACGGGCTGACTATCTTCGTACATCAAAATACTTGGAAATATTATTGACCAAATACATCCCTCTGCCTCCGGCATCGGGATGTATGTGATCAATAATTTCACCGCGTATTTTTGACGTACGAAGATAGTAAGCCAGTTTCCGTATATTACATACCTGTGTGTGAATGTCTAGAAAATACTACACGCTGCTAGGGGTGCAGTTTAAATAATGTTCGGGCAGCTCAGTTTGAGGTTATGAATTGGCCATGAAGCGATGACTTTGTATCTGAATAATATGGCCTTTTTTCATCAGTTTTATAATAAGAAAGCGTAGGGATGCCATCCTCGGACTTTCATTTTATGTAAGATGCGAATCCACCTGGCCGAGTAGGTTTTCTGTTATGTGAGGGGCTTCATTCTGATTGAAAAAACATTCAGTGGTGAAAGCCGTCATTGCACAAAAGTTCTGTGAATGAAACAATTCATAGTTTTAAAGGGGCCCGAACCGCAAGGGCATCTTGCACAGGGGTTTAATTTCTAATTCTGTGGAGATCGAGTCTAAAGCCCCTTCCCATTGGCTGATAATTTCCCAGTAACAAAAACGACGTATTTTAACGTAGGAAATAGGTAGATTGCGATGGTTTGGGTAGGTTTACATTGAAAAAATGCCTGACAATTACACAATTTGAATGATTTACGTAGACTTACGAATCCACGTGTAGAAAAACGTAAAGACAAGTATCTCAAACGTCCGACATACGTGGGCTTTGGTAGGTTTACATTAAATTTGGGTAAAACTATGAAACTTTCTAGATTCGAGAGAATATTTGAACATTTCTACGTTTACTCTACGTAAAACTATACAAAACTTCTACCAAATAATTACAGCTTGATAACATTTGTGTTTTCTGGGTTGGCACTAATCTGTGATCAGTAACCACGGTAGATTATTTGGGTTTACCAACGTCAGATTGGTGAATGGAAACGAGACCTTCAAAGAATGCTCACAGATTGATTTAGCATAGATTTTGTTGTCTTCTGCTACAGATATCACTCGGCTCCCCTTTGTGATACCATTCTGTAAGAAAACCCACACCATATAACCAATCATATGAAATTCCGTGACCCTTCTTGATAATATTGAATAGTATTCACAACAATAACCTTGAGTGCTTAACCTTATGCTGGTCTATCCATTGATGATATTGGTATTTATGAAAAGACATCAGGTTCTAGTGAAATTGAGTTCCCATCCACTATTGATGACACTGTTTATGGACAGATCACTATTTCTCACAAGCTGACCAGAGCTAACATGTGGGTGGCAGTGAACTCGATAGAAACTACAGTCGACGATAACCAGCTTTCACTATTTCCTCTTCAGTCATCACTAAAATTAATCATCTAGGCAGCTATCGATGTCAGAATAACTAACTATGTGAACATGTTATATTTTGTGTTAATACCATTTTTGACTTAGCGGAGAGACTCGGGTGGGTACCCTGCCTGCTTCTCCTTCTTAAGTCTGTGTAGTCAGGGTACCAGCCGTTAAATCTATCTCTGTTTAAAAAACAGGATTTCCTGTTCCTGATGTCTGCCAGTTTCTCCTGTGAACGCCGGGAGACATGGACCCCTACTGAAGGATTAACCCTCTCAACTAAGAACCTTATCCAATGCAAACTTCCCAGAAGACGACTACTCTCAGTCAATGTCAGAACTACGCTGTATTTAGATACCGGTGCCGGGTATCTTACAGTTACTAACCTCTGATAAAGAAATAGTAACTGTGAAATATCTACATAGTGTGCAGTAAATCCCTATACTGCAAAGTGTGCGATAAATTGTACACATTACTACACGCTTTGAAGTCTGTCCACTGCACGCATGTTCTACTATGGCTGTGTAAGGAAAATCTGGGACCTGTTTCAGTAGTCTCGTGACATTAGCCCTAGACAGACATCAACAGCAGCACCAACAGTGCAAGCAACAGTGGAAAGAGACTAGCAAATATCAGAAGATCGAAGTGGCCAATCTTCTTCATATTTGGAACGATTATAGATTAGATGTATCCCCTACTCATGTGAAAGTGTCATTGTTTAATTCCTACGACAAGTGAGTGATACTCTGTGTGTCATCGATTGCAATCTTGTGATCTATCCGTATGGTGTCACAGACGCCATCTAGACATGTCACAAAACTACTGAAACAGGTCCCAGGTCAGTGGCCTCTGGGGGAGTTATCATTGAGTGTGCAGGAAAGTGCTGTTTGTACTGAATCGGTGGGGGGTGGATTTACGAATTACAGCCGATTAAGGTAAAATCCATACATTATATTGATGATAATGATGGGTATATAATAAAAGGAATACTAAATGTAGTGTGCCAGATTACGGACCCGAACTCGTTTGTTAACTAAACCCATAGTACGGGTTAAGTTAGCTAACTCGTTTGGCATCGACATCTTGGCACATAAAATTAGAATTCCAGTGATATCAGGTACTACTCTGTCAAATGTATTATGTTGTCAATTAGAATGTTTAGGGCTCTCTTAGCATATAAGACTATGTTGCTATTGAAATAAGAAAGATCACTGTCATTTTATATTCCTATAAATTTAATTTTCATTTACAAATTTTGAAAGTTGCACTGTTGTTTACGAGGCAAGACTTTGAAAGTTTAATCAACTTTTACACAGATTGACTAAATATGGAAGTTTCTTCTTTTGACTATTACTCAAGGCATAATTGATATATCAAGGCATGGTTTGATAAGATAGACTCATGTATAAGGGCCCTTTACTGTGTCTCGTACAAGGGTTATCGTTTAGTAATATCCACGTTTGTCAGCTAAGACAGTTTTAACCGTCCATAATGTCATCCATAAGTGTTGAATAAAGCTGACCCACATCACCCCTGGGTCGTCTTGGCGTACAGAAAAGAGTCTACATGTACGGTCCTAGATTATCAAACAGGCCCCAGGCATCAATCAGACTGATAGGGTTAAATGTCCCCTTCTTTAGCTCGGTCCTGAAGCAGCTGACCAATTGAAAGCAGTGGGGTTGAGGGGTGGGTGGGAGGGGTGGGAGGGGGTGAGAGGGGCTCACTGAAGGAGGAGCCCTGACATTGCTCAGTGACAGGGGGCCAAGGGCCAAGGGGGTCGTTTAAAAACATTTAGTCCTGGTGGAAGATTCCACCAGGGATCACGCCAGCAATCTAAGTGTTACTTGGGGAAAGGAGAACATTCGCGTTTAATAAGTGGTGTCGTGTGTAGGTAGAGAAATCCTGTGTAATTTGTCTCCTTCAACTGAATTTGATCCTGGGCTAAGACAGATAGGCTGTCAGACAGGTCTGGGTCTCCATGGGGAGGAGGGTTTCTAAGAATTGCATGTATTGCCAAATAGCAGTGGTATTGGTAGAAAATTTCATGTTTTATAATTATAAATAAATCTATCTAAATATTTGAGACATTCTCCTTCTTACACTGCCATTTCGTATGTGTGACCATAATACACATATTTCTGCTGGTTTAATTGATAGATAAGGCTGCTCTATACATGTTCATCCCCTCCACGAGGAGCCTATTTTGTATGTGGACGAGAGGATAATTCACGTATTTATGCTACAAAAGACTGAGAACGGCATCCCTACGGATCAGTCACTACGTATATCTTTTATTATATACCTAAAAGATATAAAAAAAAACTCCATTTTATTCACTTTTTATATCATCGATTCATAGCCCATTCATTGCGTGTCAGTGAGCCCATTGAACAGGGTCAGTACTACTCTAGAGTTTGTGCATAGCGCGAAGAGGCAGACTCGTCACAGGCTGTTTGTTGTCTGAAGTCATAAATGAATTATTTCATTACGTAAAATTACACTTTATCCTTAAGTGATATCATAAATTATTTCACCTACTCCTCTTAAATACTATGTTATGACACTTCTTTGTGCAAGTTTGATGTTCGTCGATCTATTGTTATCTGAGGGAAACAATATTAAGAGAAAACGTGGTTACTGAGCCCGTACAGGTGGCCGTTCGAGGTCATTTGATGCAAAAAAAATATGTTTAGACGCCATGGGCGGAGGGACATATTTTTGCTTCAAATGACCGAGAATGGCCGGCTGTACGAGCTCTGTCACTACGTTTTCTTATTACTATACACCACCTAATCGTTTAAAAAGCCCTTTAAATAACTTTACAAAGACCACTGTAATTCACTACGGCCCGCTCTCACGGCGGGCGCGGACATTATTTATACTGCACCCCTAGCAGCGGGCAATATTCATACTGTTCGCCCATAGGTGTATAGTAATATCACAAATGTCATCATAAGGTTTCATCTGCTTTCGCTGATTGATGCTTGAATACATCACCCGCCCTTAAGGTTCAATGTAGATCGACCGATTAATAACTCTGTTTCTGCCATAGCAACTACTCGTATCATATCAAGGCAGGTATATGAGATGAGGAAGATAGACAAGCAGCAAAGGTCTTCCTTCATCAACCACTATAGATGGGCACTTCCGCTACAGGGGCACGGTGCTTAAATGTATCCTCTGATGTGATAGTACCTGAATAGAATATGTATGATAGATGCAATACCTCAAGGCTATGTCCTCTAAATGATGCAGAGTTCATTTACCATAGCCCATCGGCGATGCGATGTCGCTGGAGTACAAAAATTGTTCATACTGTTAAACAGAGTTAGGATGGTCTCCCACTGCGCTTCCGAGACACTATGACAAGGGTTCTGCCATGCTTCTGACACGGAATCACCTTTTCTGTCGGAACAATGAGTATAGAGATCTATACTTGTTGGTCGGATCGAGCAGGTTTCAAAAAGCAGTGGATCCTGTATTCCAACACGGTTTCCGACACACTCCAACACACTCCACCATGGTTCCGACAGAATGGCCTTGTCGCAGGACTTCCTGTAAAATCGATCATGATCGATTTATCACAGGGACTAGGCTGTGTAAGAGTGTGTCCGAGGCATTCTCTACGATATGTAAGCTATGCACTCCCCCTCCTGACTCACATACACCTTCATACCATTTGCATTGGTGCACCTCCTATGTCGTGGCGTATGTCGGTAACATGGTCACCTTTCTATTTCTGCAAAACCCGTTCCAAGACACTGCGACAGAGCCCTAGGGACAGGGCTAAGATTTGAGGATTCATATCGTAGCATATTATAGCCTAAAGGGGGGCGTCCACCAACCACGACAAGGCTACGATAATGGGTTCCTGACAAGGTCCACGATTGGTCTATGATTAGAGGCCTTGTCGTGGTTGGTGCACCCAAGTTCCCTACAAGAGTCTACGACAAGGCCATGACAAGGCCACGATTGGAAGCTTGTTGGGAGCTTCCAACATCGAGCATGTTTGATTTTTCCCACAACGGGACCCTTTTCGTGGCGTGTCATGGCGTGTCGGGAGCGTGTTGCAGAGGTCTACGATAGGAAAATTTGGGGGAGCGTGCACTTTCCGACATGCCCCGATAATGCTGTCGTAAAGCCCCCCCTTCCTACAACAAGGCTGCGACAAGTGCCAATTGGAACCTTTCTGTCAGCGCTTGTCGTAGCCTTGTTGGGTTTGGAGGACGCCACCCTTCATTGATTGTAGCCATGTCAGATTGTGTCGGAAGCAGTGGGAGCCCGGCTTTAGGCCTGGCGTCTACCTACTACTATAGAAATTTAAGACCTCCAGATGCACTATGATGCATAACCATAGACAATCAGGAACCTCTTTATCTTACACAAAAGCCTAGGAACATGGGCGTGCATCGTAATCAGTTTTTAGGTATAGACAATTTGGAGCTCAGCGGACGCCAGGCCTTAGCAGAAGGAAAACTAAATTTGCAGACTCACACTTTACCCCTGCGCCATGGCTCCCTCCCATTTCCCTTTTCATTAAGACTATCAAAATTAAATGAGGATTAAGCGATCATGTCATTAGCCTCCATTCATTGTGACAATACAGTAGACTAATCCATTTAACAGGGAGGGGTCTGTCACTGTGGAGCCGAGCACTAAGGCATCAATAATTCATCAAAGACATCACCTGAGGAGAAAGCTGGGGTTGCTACCACGGTCTCATCTCACTGACTACAGCTGGATGAGCTCCAATCAGCCATGTTTTTTGTTCTTTTTCTGGAAATGAACGTGTTTTATGACACGCCCAGAGTCAGGCTGATACACTCAGTCAAAACGGCCGATCGGAAATTGTCTGCAGGGCTGTCTGTGGCCCGTTCCTTAAACCAGCCCCGAGAAAATGTCTCAGATTCTCTTTAGGAACAGTAATAGGCTTTCAATTTATTAGCCATGGTCCCCATTGAAAATGTACGGGGACTCAGTAAACCACTATTCTTGTTAAAAAAACTGTCAGATACTCTATCCATTGTATACGGATACAAATCCGTGGTCCTTAAGGGAAATTAGTTAACCTAATTGGGACGGCTTATCGTACCGCGTTACTATCGGTAAAATTATAGCATGAGCTGGCATAGCGAATGCGATGATTTTACCGGTACGATAAGCCGTCCCATTAGGTTAACAAGTTTCACTTGTACTATACACCTCTAAATACCTGTAAGCACTTAGAAACTCACCTAAATACGTCGATGTCGAAGTGATAAACAAAGTCGCCTGGGGGGGGGGGGGGCGGAAGTCACTTTCTGTTATGAATGTGTCCCGCGATATTCATAGCCGTGATTTCATAAAATGAAATTCAAACTCTTAGAAAATTATTTTCTTTGCAGATATTAGTCTCATAAAATTATTTATTAATTTTCTGTCTACTATTTGTGTTCGGCTATTGATTATTTATGATTTAATAGTAATCAGGTGGTGCTCAATTATGCAATATCGGCTGCAATAGTCGTCGACCCAAGAAGCAAACCAAGCATTTAAACTAGATAATCTTTCATTTCTTGAATGAGGAATGTATTGCCTCCTGCTATCCACTTAAGTAGGCGTTCACCCTAGACGATTATAAGAGGCAATTCTTGAAAGCTAATCCTCTTTAGACTACCGGTGAATATTTTAATTTCCCGTTAGAAAACCGGTGAAAAAGGTTTGTGTAAAAAGTCGTGGTTGTCGCCACAAAACATCCTCTTTGGCCAAAAGGAGAGATGGTCAACGACTGACTTAGCATTTACACTGGACGATTACTAGCCTTGTACTGCTGAAAGTCGTCAGGTGGTGCTAAATTTATGAATCAGCGCATATGATCGTCAACTGGGATAATCATCTGAACTTTTCTTTAAGCAAAGTTGCATGGTCCTATTTGATGGGAATGAAACAAGTATTTCGATGTGAACCAATGTGAAACTCAACTTTGTTGTTTTCAAAACATTTGTACTGTTTTGTAAAAGTTCCTGTTTGTTCAACCCACCATATTTCTATAACTGGTCATAATACTCTCTTTGTGTTAACGCTATAATTTATCAGATACATCGCTTTATTTGGGTCAAAGCTTTCTATTCGAAAAACTCAACAAAAACAAGTTGACAATTACTGTAATTTTGACATTTATTGTACATAAAATTTGTAAATACCATTGTATCTCATCTATTACTCTTGGTGACAAAATCTCGATGCCATTTAAGAACTGCTATATTAATTTAAAAAACCCTTTTCTAATGACGAATCCTTGCTCTCAAGTCATACCCGTTACGGATGATTGAATTCTTAATGACGCGACTGGCTTCCATTTTGAACAATGCGAATGTGAATTTCAGTTCTGCTGAAATCACTTTCTTCAATTCCTGGAGACTGATTCCTGGAAGCAGCACCAAGTGTCGTGTGAGGGGTGGGAGGAGGTGGAGGGGTGGTGTAGAGGGGGTTACCTGGCATGATTGATTACCATCAATGTTCAGTGGCTTCTCCAGACCCCAAACTTAATGAGCAAGTCTCGGAATGCTGGTGAGGAAAAGAGAGCACTACGCAGTGGACGAGAGAACTGAGAGAGGGGGAGAAGGAGAGAGAGAGGATGGGAAGACAGAATCAGGAAAGAATAAAGAGGAAAGGGATCTATAACAAGGAGCAGATTATCCATCATAGACAGATATAAATGCAGCTAACAGCTTTCCTTGTTATCCTAGGGCACCAGTATAGTGTCCTAGGCTCGTAGGAACATCAATTCCCCTTCAGTACTAGGTAAATACTTCGGGTAATTATCTATTTCCTTGCCTGTATCCCGATAAGGAGGGACGGTAAAATTTGTGTAATCTGTGTAATCGACACCCACTTAGCCTGTCCTTATGGAAGCCAAAGATTACGTAATAACAAATGTTTCCAAGCAAGGAGGGATTGCTCTTCCACGATCTTAGCAACAAAGGAGGAGGTAGGTTGACTGAGACCACCCCATATTACTAAATATCATGTGTGAATGCACATCCAAATATCGTAATGTGAACGATGGTGGTAATGGCAGCAGAGGTGATGGTGGCAGCAGAGGCAGCCGCCAGATTATCAGGTATTACATAAAAGCAGATATATCCCCTCATATAGAGAAGCTGCCCCTAAAATGCATCTTCTATTGCATAACAATCTAGTAGGCTGGCAACATAAGTCCTGGAGAACAGAGGGGGAAGGCATGGGGAAGGTATCCGCCTCTCAGCAGGGAAGAAAGATTGAAAAGATGTGAGAGGAAATGCCACCTCTCCACAGAATGCGTCTATTTCTGACCTCCCACAGATCCCTATGCTGAAGCTCATTTTCGAATCCTTTGTAAACTTGTGATCTGGGCAACAGTCACATGGACAGATCTATAGAGCATAAAAAGGAACATTGTATGGTAACTGGAAGTTAAGAAATGGACACCATAGCTATGGTAGCACTTAGTATAAATGGAAAATTGGTTTATAAAACAGAACAGATAACGATTTCTAAAGACAGAGAGAAATGGGAAGAACTGAGAGAGGGAGAAACTAAATATTGTCGACAAATATGAGAAATGATTTTCTGGAAACGTGGTGAAGCGTACAGTTCGAGAAATGATGAGGAAAATTAGTTTCAGAAAACATGCAAAAACAAAGACGTTCGGAGAAATACAGAACTCAACACGAGGATAGAATCTTACAGAGAAACAAAATTTACAGAAGAAGATAGGCACTAATTAATAGATATGTGAAACCATAACCGCTGTGATCCCTGATGCACAAGGATAATATTTCATGGAGAGCACCTTTCATTGAACTCTTATGGTAAAAACCGGTTAGAGAAGACAACGGATTTAAAATACGTTACTAAAAAGACATCTGGTGGCTCATATTTCAGCCATGATTATACGGTAAGGGTGACGGATCGACCAATCAGATATCATCTTACATTATGAGGCGTTTAAGCCAGGTTTTCTACCCGTGTTTTTCTTTCTACTGAGCACCGCGAGCCACGACTCCGTGCCCCGGGTGTAATGATTAATCTTAAACGGAGAAAACAAGCTGACTGTGGAGAGCATGGGGCAGAAATGAGGAGAAAAAAATGTTTCTTTTATTGGCTGTCAAGAATTTCCACCAGGTTGAGGCCGAGTCCGTATTAAATGTCATCAGTTGAAATCCTAACGACACCCAATAAAGAGAGGTATCTGAATATGGAGACACACCAAGCATGAAACGCAGCGGAGATATATAGTATATATATATATATATATATATATATATATATATATATATATATATATATATATATATATATATATAAATAAATTGGAGACAAGGCAATTGGGGCAGCGGAGGCGTGGGCCTCCCCACGGAACAGAGGCATGCTTGGACGTCCACCTCCCAGGCACCAGTCACTCGCCTGCTTGCGCCCGCGCAGTCAACACACGCCCTTCACTTATGCTTCACACAATGGCAGATGGGATAGATTCCGTTTCTGACTTTGACTTCAGGACCTGGGCTAAGGCTTAGAGCTGAAGACAACAGAGGTCCTGGTACAAGAAGACTATGCAGACGACAAGGTCCTGATGATTATAACCAAGCAAGACGGAAAAGAGGTTTCAATATCACATCTGACCTGATTATTGCTTCTGAGACACTGAATTATCGGTGGGAGATATTACTATGAAATGATACCTCACATGCACTCTATTTTGTGCTGGCGATTCTGGAAGTCGTTGTGTTTCTCGCATGGTGTGTCTCCGGCTTAAGGATGGAAGAGTATGGATCTGAGAACATCGGCCACGAAAGGCAGGAGCAGGCCAGCGAGAGATCTACTTTCTGAAAGTCCTTCCTAATCAGAGCTATCAGTAAATTCAATCTAATCAGAATGTGTGATACGGTTAAAGTGAGTGGGATCAAACTGCTAAAGTCTCAAAAGTAGAACTCATTGAAGGATTGATTCCCAGATCTTTGCATTAATATTATTTTTTTTCTAACAATGACTACAGAACACACAGAGAACGCGCAGAGCATCATTCAAGGCGTCCCTCTCTCACTCTCCTGGTTACCATGGTAACTAGACAACAACAAGATTGCTGGGCGGCCTGCATAAAGACAAACGACGCAACCTCCACCTCAAGTCTCGCCGATTCTCGCTCGTCCGTGTTAAGTCACGCCGGATATTGTCATTGATGGGTGTCTCGTGCCCGGCGACAAACAGCGAGAAACGACGAGACTCCTCGAGACAAGGCGAGCAAAGGGGAGACAACACGAGATAGTGCGAGACCCATGGTATCATGGCTGCCTATTCAGGGGGTAGTTAAAGAATACTTCTTATCAGTACCGGTATACATACATACGTACATACATACGCACATACATACATACATACATACATACATACATACATACATACATACATAGACGCGTAGTAATATCCGAGCAAATCCTAGGATATTACATAGATGCTAGTCCGAGGAGATTACGGTTGCTTTTATCTTAAACCATCCAATATTGTAATTATCATTCAGCATTGCAAATTTGAATAATGAAGGAAAAGACAAAATGACCGCCCAGTGAATTACACAGTCACTATAAGTTTGGTATTAGGAAGGGAAATATGAAACATGTAACATGACGAATTGAAATATAATCTGAAGCCATTGCAGGAAGTTATGTCATGTTGTGCAGGACATTTACGAGTCATTCAATGGGTTAGGATTTCTAGAGACAAGGTGATAGGCAGAAAGAATAAGATAAGGTGAAAGAGTAAGATAAGATGAAAGAGCAAGATACTGAATGTGACAAAGCTAGAACAAGATAGGCTTGATGAGACATGGCTCTGCACTATGGAGATATCAGGACGCATGGTGGGACACCTCGAGATGTGATGATAGGAGCAGAGAAGATTAGACAAGTGGAAAGAACAATATACCATGAGAGATCTGTTACAGCTGATGCTACATGAGATACAGGGTGGTGCAGACAGTGGCGTGCAGAACTGAGATCTCAGATTGATGGTTTGATTACTGGATACCCGCCTTATTCTCTTACATATCATTTGCCTCTGGACACTAACAGTTAATCAGCAGAGTGTTGTTATACCGTTATTTAAATATGCTGCTCAGTATACAATATATGCATATTTGAATAACAGTAGCGAAGCTATGATTTTGTGTTATTTTTTATACTAAATGTTATGATAGAGTTCATGGGGAAATTTAACCCTTTAAGCAATTTATCATGTAAAAACAGAGAGCCAAATAAGAACTACAAGTGACTGTGAGAAAATTAAATGAGAAACGTATCTGCATAAAATATTTATATGCAATGCATGACAAATGAAGTTAAAAACATGTGACGGGGTAGGATAAAGTCTAAACATTACCAATTTTTTTCAAACTGTTTAAATGGCATTCATTGTCTTCTGCTACAGATATCACTCAGCCCCGCTTCGTCATATCATTCCGCCAAGACAACTCACGCCATATAAACAATCACATGAAATTCTATGACGTTTTCTGATAGTATTGTCCCATTGGAAACTACATTCACTCCTTCATCCGCAGCATGATTGGTTAGCCACGAGAATCTTCCTGACACACACATAAATAACCGCGACACTCACACTTAGTCAAGATTTCACCCTGTCATCCTAATTCAACCAACTCCGACCCCTTCTCACGTTACGGCAGTAACTTCAGGGTCTTCTCATGTCAGAGTTTCTTGTAAAATGACGGGGATTTGCGTAAATAACCGTAAAAACTCGTCCCACCTCAGTTCCCGCAGGTCCCACCCGCACGTCGGGGGAGTTGTTCTGTCTGCCCTCCGGAGTGCTATATTTATTTTAAACGGCGTCACATTTAACGTTCGTGACCAACCGGGGCGTTAGGATGAATGGTGTGTCTCTCAATCGGCTATTTATCGCAGTCTTTTTGGCTTTCGAGTGTCTCCTGGCGGGAGTGTTGTGAACTAAAACACATCACGTGCTCTGGCAAGCCTCTTTTTAGAGGAGACAACTTTCATAACGAGGTCCATTAAAGCTCGCTATTTGGAGATCTTGTCACAAGCCTTTAACGTTAATATACATATACATATTCATATTATAAAATATCAATGTATATCAAGCTATAAAGGCTTCTTCCTTGTATTCTACTAAAGTGTTACAGACAGAGAACTCAGAGGTTAGTGTGCCCAAGAGCATTAGGTAGTATCCGGCAACCTGATAGAATGAAATATCAAGTACCGAGTTTTCCTTTTTAGGCTGATGTCCAGTGAGCTCCAAATCGTCTATGATATTCCTTACGATGTACCTAAAACCTTAATACACTGCATGCAGAGGTTCCTAGTCTTGACGTTTGTGTAAGATAAAGATGTCCCCGATTGTTTTTAACATTATGCATTGTAGTGCATCGGGAGGTCTGAAATTGCTATCATAGGAGGTGGATGGCGGGCCTGATGGTTCTGCTATCTCCTATGTTTACTACCACATGCTAGTGTTGAGAGGTTATTTGCTTTTCATGAATATTCCCATCAACAGTCTACTTCTGACCTCTTCGCACAGGTTAATTAATCCTGCTGACTCAATTACAGTGACATTATTGGTCATTCCTGCTTCTTCCGTATAGCTATCTTAAATTGGTGCTCTAGGTTGTTTGCACTGTCCCATTATTGAACCCGGGTAGCTTAGCCTTGATGTAGCACGGCAGAACTCTAGAAATCGGTTCCGGATACTATTGAGATCTTAATGTACTTGAAGCAGTACCATATATTTTGTTAACTTGAATCCAGTTCCGGCAGAGCCTGGTATAAGGATGGTGTCTGAGATCATCTAATGTATTGATTCCCTGATCCGGTGTTTTCTCTAGACGATTATTGGCAGCAATTCTTGAATTTTGCAGCACCTGACGACTTTCAACCATAAAAGGATAGAAATTGTTTAGTGTAAACGCCAAGCGTGTGGCGACTACAACTCGTCTGATAACCTCAGTTTACACTATTTGGCAAAACAAGAGTGACTATTTCAACCTGGCTTGAATTAATTGTCTAGACAGTTGGCGATTAATTGCTGCGGTGCATTTCAAAGATAGGTCATCTAGTGTAAACGCCGAAGGAAACTCTTGGGACGATGACTATTACGGCCAAGGTTGCATTATCGAGTAACAACTGAAGACTATTGGCTAGATGATCTACTGTCTTCACGTTTTTAGTTGTCAAGTGTAAACGCTTGGTAAAATGCATTTTAGTTGCTAGTTAGTTCCACCACTTTCTGAGCGTGGACGCTCATCTTCTCTGCCTAAAGGTTGGAGTGGTCACATCGACTATGAGCTCGCTGCAAAAGATTATCCCTTCACCATCTGCATGCTAACACCGTGACATTGAGAAAGAAGTAGAGGGCCAGTGTCTCGGAGACGTGCCCAACTAACAATGACCAATCACTGGAGACCGAAATACCTCTTTGACCCACTGGTGCTTTATTTATTTGTATACTAATGCAGTTGCAGAGATGGCAAGTTCATTTGGTGCAAGTGGGTTACAGAAAACGACTATAACCCAAACCGTTTAGTTGTTATTTATCTATAATTCCACGCTCATTCATCAATGATGAGCATACCGTTTGCTCCTGGTTGGTTATGCATGAGGTGGTGTTTCTAAGCGCTTAGGCCAGAAAGCCGTGGCACTAAATTCCTACATTGGATTCAAAAGTATTCTGGAAATAGAACGATGCATTCATCTTTACAATCTTTTTCACATTTGAAATTTGATTTTAAGAACCTTTTCTCCCCTATATGGGAGTTTCAAAATATAACAATAAAACTGCTTGCGGTAGGGGAAAGTGGTACCACACACCACTCACAGCCCCCCCCCCCCCCCCCTCCCCCACCCTCGATCCCAGTGCGCAGTCGCAGAAGTGTTCACCAATCAGGAGACTCACCTGTTGTTATCAATCATCACACGAGAACAAATAACCAGTTACCTCGGCCACCAAATAACGCAGAAAGTAGTTCCTGGTGAGGCGGGCGGATATTGATCTCGGGTGATGAATGCGACAAAAAATAGTTCCTCCGCGCCCCGCTGATGGTGGGCAGTGAGGAGGCCTCCGCCACACAGTGTAGTCCCTGACACAGGGCGAGGATTGGTCGTGAATCGGAAGATGATCGATCAGCTGGCGGGCTCTGATTGCCTATCTACGTCACGTGACCCCAGGGCGCAAAACCAGGCACTAGTAGGGGTTTTCTGCTGAATTTTAATTGTGGGTGATGTCTTGAGGTAACAATTATTTATAAGATATATCATTCCAGAACTATTGCAGTGGAGAAAATAGGAGAAAATAAGGAAGGATATAGGATAAACTGGGGGTTAAGTTGAAGTTTAAGTTCAGTTTTTTCCAGTTATTGTTCATCGTTGGAGTGAGCAAGTGTGGTCTATCAGATATACAATTGTGCATCGATGGATTGTTCACATGTTCATACAGAATAGACAAGTTACTACTTTGACTATGTACCTGCTTTTCTGGATTAATAAACAGAGTTCAGCTCTCTTATAAAAAGTGGGGATTGATCACTGACAAAAGAAAAATATGGCCATATGGGAAGACACCATCTGTAGAGCACTGCATGTATGTTTGTGTGTTTGTGTGATTATGCCATAGTGCACACTGTCGACAAACTACATCGCTTTACTTATGTAATAGTATTACACCGTAATACTTGATTTGCTTGCCTCGTATATATGAGAAAGGTCTATATAAAACAGTTTGGTGATATTGAACTGGTTCAAGTCCAGGGTGATACGTCAATGAGTTTGCGGTTGCCAAACAAACTACTTTTCAAGATAGATAAACCAAACAATGAATTCATCAATAAACCTTACAATGCTTTGCCCTATAAACTAAACAGTTTGCAGTCAAAAATATCTTTTAAAGTGTTCAGTTTTAGTCATTAACTTCACGATGGTCAATACCTCCGGCATCTGAAGTATAGTATAAAGTTATCCTGTATCGAATTTCTTATGCAGACAACTCAATGTTAAGTGTATAATGACATAAAAATGTGTACACACTGTTGCATGAGATTTTTCATTGTACACATAGCCTATCTCATCTACCTCATTTCATCATTCATCATTTTTCTTTGTACTTTTATAATTGAATGGCAACAAGTTTTGACTTGTAAACTGCCATTTGCTAAAATTGATGTCCACCCACCTCGGTGACTTTACTGCAATAAATGATTAAAAAAACATTGTATTCATTACAAACTAGATCAACAAGAAATGATATATTCTATAATGGGCTGAACAGCATGTACCGATGGTCTTATAAATGTAACACCTGACGTATTATATGAGTATGTATTTAAACATTCATTGATTGAAAGGTTAAACAAAGTGCACTATGACTACTATCAGATTGTATAACCCTTTAGCTACGCTATGATGCCTGGAAGCATTCCCGGGCCTAGTATGCTATGATGCCTGAAGGCATTCCCGGGGCTAGTACGCTGTGATGCCTTGAGGCATCATTTTCGAAATTAAAATGATTGTTATTTTCTTTTTGAAATAATGAAAATATTTTCATAATATTTACCCAACCTATGTAAAACTATATTGTGGTTAATAATACTACTATTATGTTAAGTCCTAATTATTTTGGATTACCATGGAGAAGTATTGCAATGATGTCATGCTGGGTATGTTAAAAAGTGCCAGCGTACTCCAGGGGTGAAAATGATACTGCAGCAGCGTCTTTCAGGGTGGGTATTTGATACTATGCAGCGTACTGAAAAGGTTAAGGACGAAACTACATCTGTAAATACCATTGCTGGTGTTATTTTACATGTTACATCGATTAGCGTGGAGGAGCGATGAATGTACAGCCGAATGCAAACTTAATCAATAAAAAAGGGGGGGAAATCCTTTTTTTAAAGCGCCTATTAGGGTTTTCAGAATATGGGATTTATTAACTGTTCAAGGACAAAGAAGTAAAACTAAGGAAAAACTATAAATTTTTTTTCGAAATTGCTTACTAAAGTTATATTATCAGAATATATATGTATGGTTAGAAGATCTATATGGCAATCATACATTCCATTTCCGTCTCATTTACATTGTATATCTTTCCTTTTGACGCTATTGTATTCAATGTACTTGAGATGTCTGATAAACTCCGTGATGTCAGAGATTTGTTCTTTCTAAATTACAAAAATTATTAATAGAGTTTTGATATTTACAATATCCTTTCTTTTTAGGAACATGGTCCCCGCACACGTATGTTCGTTGCCGCCAATGCTACCAAGCTTCAAACATGGGTTCACCGTACGTTCACTCTATGAATAGTGTTTCTGCTCAGTAAATGACACATTGACTTTATACAACCCCACCCATTTGATTGTCCACTTTGCGAATTCCATCCTCAATCACTAAAGATGAACATTTATAACATTTATTCATATATAATTTTATCTAAAATTTAAAGTTGAATTAGAAGATACTCTTTAGGATGTAGTATTATATCATGTAGTGAACCTACTTGAACAAACTGACCATAATACCCGGGTATACTGGAAATGCTTTTTCGTTAACCAGTACACGACCGTATTAAGTACTGAATATGTTGCCAATGACCATGGATATAAAAATTTCACATCCACCACACATTGCTCGTCTATTTGTATTATTAAACACCTTCGGTCGAACGTTTCTGAAATAATACCCGCTGCTAGGGGTGCAGTTTAAATAACATAGTTTATGTAATACAAAAGACCTCGAACGTCCATCTCTATGGGCTCAGTAAAGACTTTTATCTTATTACACATATCCAGATTTATAATTGTTTAATCCTCACAATTGTTTCCTCTAAAGATCTAGATATGAATGTATACACCTTTGCATCAAAATCTTGTGAACTTAAAAATTAATGAAATATTGTGAAGGACTGTATCAGCAACATGGCAAAGATGAAAATTAACGGTGAAAAATATTAATGAAAGCTTATTTTTTAACGATTGGACAAAGTTTTTTTGTCACATAGTCCTGTTCAATACAACATAACACGTGAATGATGTCACAAAATGAGGACTCGTTTTTTTGCCATGAACACCACTGACGTCACCCCGTACCGGAATGACGTCACAGTATTCGACGTGAACGCCCCAGACGTCACCCTGAACCACGAGCGACGAGATCTACGCGTAGTGATACGGCACAATGAATGTAGTCCCGGCGGCAAGGTCGCGCGGAGTCGGACGAGCTTATCTACCGTAAGAAAATAATCCCTGGCGCCGGTGGAGATTAAGGGGCGAGCGTCAGTGTTTCATTGATGAGATTTAGGAAACATTGCCTTTGCTGATAATATTCATGATATCTCCAGGAAGCCTCACATAAGACACCATCACACACTGGACACATTAAGTGATTTTTTCCTGGATTTTTCTTTCATCAAGGACTCCTGTTAAGTAACCTGCTTCTTGACCTTTCAGGCGTTTCTTTACAATTCCCCTCATCCCTGTTTTTACGATACGTTCTTATCATATCCTGCGTCTACAGGGTCAATTACTGCATGGACTATCGGTGAACAAACATAACTAATTCCACCTAAATACACATGTTCCTGTGACTGACCTTTGAGAGTAATTAGGCTGATGAGAACTGACTTGCGTCCTGCTGGTTGTGCAGGAGGCGGAGTGGCCCGAGCGGCGATTGGTCTGGTGTCTATTAGATTACAGCGTTTAGGACCTGGATAAGAACCCCGCGGCGTAATCAATGGTGGATCCAGCAGCTCTAACCAACGAGTAGAGAACGAGAGGGGTAGCGCAGGGTGGAGGGACATCTGAGAGATTCTATCTGCCTTATCAGCAATTAGTACTCCCGCCACCCTAACGAATACTGGAGAAGTCAATCCGTAACGAATTCAACCCGTTTTAAGAACTCGACCCGTAACGAACTCAACCCGAACTCAAACCGTAAATAACTCTACCCGTAATGAACTCAACCCATTTTAAGAACTCGACACGTAACGAACTCGACCCGCTTTTAAATATTCTAAACTCAAGTAACTCATTACAATAGTGGATGAGTATTATAATTAGTAGTAAGGACGTAAGCTCGGCTTCAAGTTCTGTCATCTCTGGGGAAGAAAACAAACAGAAACCCCTTCCCCTAAGCCTATCCCAACAGGACCCTACCACTAACCATTTCCCTAAACCCTATCCCTAACCCTTACCCTAACCCTATCCCTATCCCTATCGCTAACCTTAACCCTTCACCCTAAGATAACTGGACCTCTATTTCCACTGGTTTATTCGTCTAAAATCTAACTAGTGAGACGTATACATGTACTTCTATATGAAAATGTCTTATTCATAAGTATCTGAAATGGGTCGAGTTCTCCAATTGATTTCTTCAAAACGGGTCGAGTTCTCCTGACAACTACTGGTCGAGTTCGTTTCGGGTCGACTTCTCCAGTAACTACTCCAACCACTAGTGAGAGACCTATGCCAGGGTCACATGGTAGTAAAACCACCTCCCATAGGTCACCATTGAGGAGTCTCCAAATAGTGTCATTTGCAGGAGACCCTATAGGACCTCATGACCCAGTTAAAATAAAAACAATAGGGAAGTCAGTCCTCTCACTTTGAGTGCATGGAAAAGGCAGGGGAGAAAAGATAGATACATTTAAGCAGACTGTTCGAGGGGCACAGATATGAGCTGTAGGTAGGATTTGGGATTTTGAAAATTGGTCAAACATTTGGAAGTGAACCTTCATTTATGACAGGAGAATCCTGAATACTTTGAACTCTCTCAATTCCCCTTATTACCTTACCCTGCTGTGTGGGATTCACACAGGGGGAATTGTATACCTTACAGGGTATTTGTGTGAGACAAATCCTGCTGACATTCTGTATTGAAACACAATCTCCTTGTCTGCAATTGGCTCAGTGGTTTTGACTCAGCAAGAACGACCTCTAAACCCTTTGAAGGGTATCTACCATGGTCGTTTATATATTGAATTTCTGGCTCATGAATTTCTTGTAAAGATGTTACCTCAGCTTGTTTTCAATATGTGGTGATTAAATTTGATCCTATATGACAATCCTGCTAGAGATTTAAGCCAACCACACTGTATCATTATGTTATTATTCGTCTTTACCGATAGAAGACCACATTTTGTAAAGTGAATTGATCAATAAAAAAAAAACCAAGGAAATGTTGTTCCATATCAGACCGTGAACCCGGCTTTGCTTAATGACGTCACCACTGGGTGACGTCACGCTGGCCTCTCAGACGACGTCTTGGCGTTGCTCCTCAGGCTATGGCCGACATGATTTATCCATTAAGACATTCTGGAGAATAGAAGCTATACTCTGCGCCAGTAACCAGTTTAACATGCGGGAATGACTGTAGTATGGGCCAGGAGTACGTCTTAGACAACGGACGTACACAATAGGGTGCTACTGTATGCAGGCAATGGTAAGTCCCGCGAAACCTTGGCCATACAACTTATGGTGTGCAACTGTATGCCGGCAAAGGCAAGGCATGTTACACAGTAGCCATACAATATGGATGCAGACAGAGGTAAGGTCTGTTACACAGTGGCCATGCAATAGACTTGTAGTGTGCTAATGTATGATGGCAGACGTAAGGCATCCTGTATAGTGATCATACAATAGACTTATTTCGTGCTACTGTATGCAGGCAGAGATAAGATCTGTTTCACAGTGGCCATATAATAGACTTATAGGGTGCTAATGGTTGTAGGCAGAGGAAGGGTATGTTATATAGTGGCTATATGATAGACTTAAAGTGCGTAACTATATGCAGGCTGAGGTATGGTCCATTACACATTGGCCATACAATAGACTTATAGTTTGCTATTGTATGCAGGCAGCAGTAAGTGTTCTCTTACCCAGACTATGGGTATGCAATGAAGTTATAGCTATGTTACTATATATGTATAGTAACATAGCTATAATTTAATTAGAGACATTGGTAAGGTTATGGTACACAGACAGAGGGCACTCAATAGACTTGTCATGTGCTATTGTATGTAGGCAGACAGTTTGTTGCACATTGCAATACCCCCAAGAAAACTCAAATTCTATTACATCGCACATGGCTATATACTTCCTAAATGTTCAGAAATACATTATTATCATATACCTATGTTCGACCATCTGTGAAATACTACTCGCTGCTAGACGTGCAGCATTGTTAATGTTGGCGCCCTAGGGTGGTGTTGAGTGTCTGGTAAAATGTAACATATATGTTATGATATCATACCATAATACAACGTCTCTGAAATACTGCCTGCTGCTAGGGCTGCAGTCTGAATAATGTTCAAGCTCACTCAGACGTAGTGAATGAGCTATGAACTGATGATTTAAAAAGTGAATAAAATGATGGGTTTTTTTTGTTTATTAGAGCATGTTTGCATGCGCTAAATACATCATCTAGAGGTTAGAGTGGTCACATTGAACTTTCAGTGTGCTTCCAGAAAACTATCCCTTTACTATCTGCATGCTGTTCACTGTGATAGTGAGAACAGAGCAGGGAGCCAGTGTCTAAGGGTCTTAGAGGTGTGCCCAGCTGACCATGACCAATCACTCAAGACCGAAATACCTCATGACCTACTGATGCTTGATATGCTTTGATCCTAGACTCAGGCAGTTAGAGAAATGGCAAGTTGACTGCGTCCAAGTGGGTTTCAGAAAACTATCCATAGACTAAATCTAACCCAAACCTTTTAATTGTTATTCATTTATAATTGCACGCTCATTCATCTATGATGAACATCCTATTTGCTCCTAGTTTAGTTATACAACAGTAAGAAAACGTAGTGACAAAGTCGTAGGGGTGTCGTTCTCGGCCTTTTGTAACATAGATTTACAGTCTATCCACCTCTACGTCAAATACAAAGTACTTCGAACGTCCATCCCTACAGGTTCAGTAACTACGTTTTGTCTCAGTACATATTGCTTGCATTTTGCTATATTCGTCAAACCATAGAATAATTCATATTCGTTGAAAACCCCATTACAAATCAAGGCAATTGATTCTCATACCATCTCTGTGAGTCTATATGCATTCTATATCGTCCTAACTCTCTGAAACGTCTAGGTGAAAGGTCAAACCTTCTAATCAGTATTTGCTTGAAAGTCTTTCTCATCCCATATAGTTGTCTGTATCAGTCTTTTAAAAAAGACTGTGTGTTTTTTTAGTTACTTTAAATGAATCTCTCCATACATCTACGTCATGAGTCTATTCCGCCTAACAATATGAAGATATTATCTATAGCTGAAAGAGTGATTTAGGTATCAGGCCTGTATCATTGTTCCTCCTGGCACCATGTGGCCCAGACATACATCATTCCCCATCCCCCACATCCCCCTCACACATATACCGGCCATTGAAACCACCACTACATCAAAGTGATTTACAGAAGGCTTACCATTCAAAACGGCCAAATATCACAGCATTTTCCAAACGAATAGAGACGTATTTCACAGTTGATTGTTAATGGCTTCAGAATTTCGCTTCGCCACTTCGCGTTACATTTTTAATGGACCCCCTTTGTAAAATTCACAGGTGATGTACACAGTACAGCTCTACAACAAAACACGTTTTCATGCAGACACTGTTATATTGATTGATGTCTCTGATAGAATTCAGATTTTGCATCGTCGATGTGATATAGATTATTGATCCTAAAATAAATGCAGCTTGCATGTCGTTAACTGGCTACCATAATGCATTAGTGACTGACACCAGTCCAAGGCACATTTTATGTTATAATCCTGCTTTAAAATTTTCAATTTTCGATATGTATTGTAATAGATTAAGTGAAGAAGACAGTACATATAGGTACTGTAAATCTCGTTTTAACGTGTTAGACACTCTATTGGACGTCCTATTCTTATAATAACCACGTTTTCGTATTTTATAATCATCACGGCTTCTGTTATCTTCAATTGCTGTCAATGCATTGCTTTTATCTCTGAAATTCCTGTTGTTATTCCACGTTTTGTGGTATTGATGGATATTTAAGAGTCATTACATTAAGGGATGTCAGTGGTTCCGATTCTTTTAAAGGTATATCCTACAATACATAGTAGTGCCACCTTGTAATTTTCAAATACTGACAACTATTTAAACTGGTATCTTTGACTTATTCAAATAAAAAATGAGTTATATATAACATAGTATCAATCTTAACATTACGTTATCCAATAGCTAAATATGGCCAATTTACATCTGGCTGATTTATATAGGAAATAAACTAAGAAATATAGTTGTTAATTCTTTCAAAAACAAGGAGGGTGACCTGTGATTACTAAAACGTAGATGTATAGTACTATACTCTGTGAGAGTTTGGAGAAAACGACATGGGTTTTTGTATGTAAACAACAGCTTTTTATAATTTCTATATAGTCTATCATAATATGATCATTATGATTAGATCTAAATCTAAAACTAACTAGCACGGGGTCCTTCAATATTTGAATTAGATATATGCTCTGTAACACTTTGAGATAATCATATATTCAATTTCCAGGAAATTGACATGGTTTTACTATTCAAGGTAACTAGTCTGATGTGCCTTAACTTGGTGGGATTTCATGAGCAAGAACAAATACTGTTATCAATGAGATCTTTTATGCTGCATTTATTTATGAAGAAGCCCCTGATAGTGTAGCTTTTGGCATCGCTAATTTATACTGAGGCTGAAGGTCTGTTCACACTGACTACGATGTGAATATATCACGATCTTTTAGTCCTCTTGCTTCCTGGCTTAGATTCTCAAAATGTATTTTTACCTTCACATCTCAGGTGAATATCTTGATGAAGGCTTACCACAACATGGACACTGTAGTGGTGCTGGCTTTAAGCTTCTTCTAGATCACGTAGTAACTGAGAGCCAGCTTTGTAACCCTGAGGGTTAGTTACCCCCGAGGGTCTGTTCAATTAAGATTACTCAGATATGTTTGCACAACTGGTGGGATTCATATATATCAATGCGTATTTATCTGAGACATTCTGTGCTGGAACACAATCTCATTGTCTGAAAGGGCACCCATTTACATTTTTTTAAATTACTTTATTCATATTGGAGGAATCCGCTATTTGGCATTAGCCACTTCTCTTCTGTTTGTTTGTATTAACTGCAATTGTATATGAATGTAACTAAATATTTCACAAATTCTCCTCGAGTATGTATTTGAGTCCTAATAAACACATTTCCACTAGATTTAAATCAAAAAGGGAAGTTTTTATTAGTCATTATGAATCACCCACGATACCCATAGGGGTGTCGCCTGCCAGGAGAGATGAAAGAAACTTTTTGACGATGTAGACCACCCCTAGGTTGAATTATAAAACCTTAATGGACGATGCCTCGTGTATCGTCGGCTAAAACTGTCCTTCCCCACATTGCATTGAATCATCAAATCAGAACCCTCCTGCGACCTCTCGTTTGACCTTTTACTCTCATTGGCTATATAATAAAACGAGCCCCTGATTGCAGATGAGTTATATTACTGGTAAACAAGATTTCAATATTGACTTTGACCTGTTCAGTAATGCACCGTTGACACTGTGCGACTGGGCATACCTATAGGTGGAGGTATCTGCCAGCGACTAAAACATACAGTGTGACTGGGGGGCTTCCCACTAGTCGGTGACTGGGTGTAATAGTTACCTCCCAGGTATACCCAGCGATTTGAATATCAAACTTGTTTGATATTTGTTATGCAAGTTGAAGACTCGACGTACCGAGGTATGCCCAGTCGCAGGCCTTCTAGTCGCAGGAGCAGTGGTCCACACACATATTTGAGCATACCTTACGACTGGGCATACCTCCGGTATGTCAAGTCACAAGCAGTTTGGCACATTCAGTCTCAAGCTAGGTATCGCTAGTCGGCGACTAGAAGTACCGAGGCGCAAGCTCTCTAGTCGCACAGTGTGAATGGGGCTTAAATGTAGAAATGGCAGTACTTAAGAACTTCCGCCTTCCGGCATCATAACCCCATGTATGAAGCCCCAACAAAAGCTATAGCAGAGAGCTATAGGTCAAGGTCCATGTTCAGGGAACTGTATGATGTGTTGTAAAGACTTCTGCTTCGCTGCAACCGATTTGTATAAAACTGTGAGAGCCTTTCCAGATGAGAGCAACTTCTCGTCCATTATTCAATTTGTACTCGCAGGGCACAGAAGTTAGACCGTGGTAAGAAATCAAAGGCGACCCGACTGCATTTAGTAAAGATGGGTAATTAATGACTGATAACGGCTCTGATGAAAATACATCTTTTTATTGTGTGATACTTCGTCTTTGCTTTTTAATAGAGAACTCTGCCATTGTCTTTACCTCCCGTCTTGAACAACATAATTCTTACTGTAGTTGGGAAGAGGGAATATGTCCACTTTGTATGGGAAAAGTTTGTGTGTGCAGTGCGACGGGGCGAAAGAGCTAAAGTAGAGTGAATGTGAGTGAGCGGCGTAGTGTATGAAAGGGAGTTGTGTGTGTGCATATGTATGTGTTCGCACTGCGGAGCTTAATAACCCGCCAGAGGTCATATACCTCTGCCGAATCAATCCATTCCAGGCCACAAATGTCATATAAAGATCTTCTTTCAATTTTCTGTTCACTCTGCCACTCCGGTAAGAAGTCATACACTTAACATGGTGTGAATGTATATATAGCGGTTTATCCTACTCCTAATATAAAATCCCATAGGCTTAACATTGAGTTTCCGTATGCCAGAGGCATACAGAGTTTTATATGCCACTAGTGGCATACATAATTGTTATCAGGTAATATTCCAAAATCGAGGAGATGGGGTAGGATAAAATCGAAACCTGATTCGTTTTGATCTTGGCTGTCACATTCCACTCCTGAAGTTTTGGCTCTGGACTTCACTCGGCTTTGCATCGTGAAGTCACTGTGCCAAACTCCAGTCGTGGCATTCAGTGGCCAAGATTAAAACTCATCCAGTTTTACAATGATATGCTATATAATATTTATATGCCACAGATGACATATGCAATTAAAATCATGTGACGGGGTAGGATCAAATCTGAACGTCACTCAATTTCATATAACTATTTACATTGCATTCGCTGTCTTCTGCTACAGATATCACTCAGCTCCGCTTGGTGATATCACTCCGTGAAAAAAATCTCATGCCATATAAACAATTATATGAATTTTTGTGATGTTTCTCGATGATATTTCTTTCGGTGCTTAAGACACACTGTGGCGTAATACAGAGGAAACCCATGAAAGTTTAGGGTCTGAGCCCGTATCCCATCGAGTTTATGGGATGGGATCCCTATCCTAAATATCGTATAGGCGTTAGATACGAGTTGCCAATGGTAAGTCTATTGAGAAAAAATATCTGGGGTGAGATAATACAGTAAAACTCTGCTTGAGGGATACCCCACTTTAACGGTCAATTTGCTAGGGACGGAGATTTCCCCCCCTTATTAAGCGTTTATTTTAACCCATGTAAAGAGACACTCCGCATAAGCAGACAATAATTTCGGTAGAGATGCCTGCTGTTAACCATAAGTTATCAATTCGGCGCCGTTCCTCTGGCTGAACAGCATGACAATAGAAGTGAATCTAACTCAATTTGACTTTGTTCTTAGCAGCAAAACGCAACCAGGGCATTTATCTGAGATTTAATGCAGCGTCTTGATTACCAATTCACTTTAGAATCGCGTAATGAATTAAAAGTGATATTTTAACCGCCACAAAAGACAGTCACCACCAAGAAGACACTGATTACAATCTCTAATGATTAATACACCGAAGACGGAGAATCGGGACGGAGAGTGAATTCACACGTACCAGGCAATCATCGGGCGCGGACCATGCTGGGAGCGTGCACTGAGTGACTGCAGAGAGCGCCGATCTGATTGGATAAAGAGCCGTGGCCGCGTTATTTTCTACAGATCCAGGTTCTAATCGTCATCTGTGAGAGGCTCACGTTAATAACTAAGGCTCGGAGCTGCTCGGAGCTGCTCGGAGCTGCTCGGTGTCTCAACTCGCAGTTGGTCGCCCTGCGGTGACATTCATTGGCACTTTTAGCGCGCATCAACCCATTAGTTGATTGCATTCTCCTGCTCTGTGTCTCTGTGGCATTGGCTGACATTATCATCCCCAACTCCTTGGTGGATCTTACTTTTATCAGGTCTCACTCACAAAACGCATTTCTATCTGCATGCGTGTCTACAGGTAGAAAAGCCTTGTCAAAAACAGCATCAAAATCAGATTTCAATAACATAAACGATATTACTATGATGTTGATCTGCTTGGTTATATTCTCCGCGTATTTGATGGGTAGTAATATCCGATCACTGACAGAAAGTAGTATTTGTATTTAATGGATTGCATCGTATACATGACGATATGGTTCGGTGTTGGTTTACGGTTTTTTTTCTTTGGTAGTTGGTTAGATACAAGCATCTCTCTATTTAATTAAATCCCCCCCACACCCCCCTACCCACATACCTATACCTCCTTCCCTCCCTTCCTCCCTCCCTCCTCCATCCCTCCCTCCCTCCCTCACTGCCTCACTCCCTCCCTCCCTCAAACTCCCTCCCTCCCTCCCTCTCCCTCCATCCTCCCTCCCTCCCTTTCTCCTGCCTCTCTCACTCCCTCACTGCCCCTCCCCCCGTTCCTCCCCCGCCTCCCCTACCCTCCCTACCTCCCTTCCTCCCTCACTGTTTACCTCCCTCCGTCCCTTCCTCCTGCCTCTCTTCCTCCCTCCCCCGTCCCTCCCCCGTCACCCAACCCTCCCTCCCTTCCTTCCCCACTGCTTCCCTCCCTCCGTCCCTCTGTCCTCCCTCTCTCCCTTCCTCCCTCCCTCCCTTCCTCCCTCCCTCCCTTCCTCCCTCCCTCCGTCTCCCTACCTCCCTCTTCCTACCCTCCCTCCCTCACTCACTCCCTTCCTTCCTCCCTGCCTCCCTCCCTCCCTCCACCCCCCAATTCCACACTCCCTTCTTCCAGACTAATTACAGCAGGCCAAGGATGCGCGCGCACGCCGCGTCCCATCTGGTGGCGCCCTCTGCCGACTACCGGAGACCTGTCACGTGACTAGTCCTCCATCGAATGACCTTGACACCGGTGACCCCGGAGAGAGCCCAACCTGGGATCAACATGAGATTCAAAGTTTGCATGAAAAGTGACAGTTGACAGGCACCGCTTGCCAGACACCAGCGAACGGCCCCAACACCTGTGAATAGACGCTAAGTGACCTTGACTGAAGGTCACCTCAAAGGTCAGCCGGCATCATTGGCGAGGGGAACGACAGGTGACAGGGGGAGGTGTGTACACGGGAAGCGTTGAGTAGGGAAAGACTGCTTGCAGAGATTGGGATGTAGCATGTCAGTCTTTAATCTTGTACGGGTCTTTTTTTACTGAGCGCGTTCTCATTGCGACTGGACACGACAAGTGATAAAAGTTAACTTCCGAACTCAGTGATCACATTTGAAACACAAATAGTAACGCACATTTACAGACACATACATATGTATATATATACATATATATATATAGATATATACAGTCGGTTCTATTAGATGGCTCCTTTATAGAGTTAGCATATTTTAACACTTTGTCCCATGTTATCTTAGCCTTGTATAAATGCCCATAAGCTTAATATTAAGAACCCATACTCAACAGGCTTGCGAGTATGGTAACTAATACTCAATGGGCAATAAACAGATGAATATTTCTAGGTGAAGATAAAACAAGAAATATCTACGTGTTTGGTCTGAGTCCTCGTTCGCCATCTCGTTTGAAGCGCTTCGGAATATTCATTTGCCTCTTGCCTCGTTCTCCAAACTAAATGGCGAATGGGGGCACAGACCAGACACTTCTCAATTTCTTTCTCAATATCAAGCCATACATAATCAGTATTAATTCTATATACATTTTCTAAACTATCTTTCATTTCTATCGTCGTTATATGTGTGGCTAATTGCCTGTCATCCTGTCAATACAGATAACTTTTGAGGACACATTCCTGCTATCCTGTTTTCTACTAGATTAAATGAATATTCATAAAAGGTCACTAGAAGGAAAGTCGCAAAATGAAAATAACTTGGTCTGTACTCCGCTTGGTCTATCTATATCGAGAGGAATTTGGATTTTATCTCAGCCCGTATAACATTATTAAGTGGCCATCCATAAAGTATATACGTAAAATTTCCGAAATCTTTGGCCCCCGCCCCTTGGTGCATACGTACTTTATGGATGGCCTCTAATTGATAAAAATAAATCACACAATTATCCATTGAGTATTGGGTACACTACCTTCACCGCTGTGGAGTATGAGTTCCTCACGTTAAACCTATGGAGAAAAGAATACAGGTGTGAGATAAAAAAATGAAAATGGTTAAATGCGAACTGAGGAGGCGGTTCAATAGCAACGATAGTAAACAGTACTTTTGTTAAAGGGAAAAGCTATGGTCTTTGATAAGACTAGGAAAGAAGTGTACGCTAATCTTTGATGAATGAGCAAGGAATCTCTAAAGGGAACAATCTAAAGGTCTGGGTCCCTTGCTGTGGTCCTGTCGGTATCAGCCATCTTGTCAGTTGTATATCAGCTTATAAAGGGGGCAAATGTATCACGAATGGCTTACTTTGGTCTGTAGTGATTGGTCAATACGCATAGGATCTCGATGGTCTGGAGATTACAAAATGAACGAATTATCTGTCGATAATCATACACTAATAACATCAATATTCTTGGTTGTCACTATACCATCTTTTTTAAAAGCTTCAAATGGAATTCGCACGGTGGGATTCATGCACCCTAGAGGGTGTTTGTCTGAGACAAATCCTGCTGAGAATCTGTACTAGAACACATAGATTCTATGCCGGGAATTTTCATTAAAAAGAAATGCGGCACGTGAGGCGGTTCAAATAAGGTAAACATGTTTTACTAAATTATAAAGTATCTTGTGACAATGAAGGAAAAGTTAAGGGGAACAGCATCATGGGTGCCTTATCAGTAGTATGGTAACAACATATAAAAATGTAGGGTGAACAATGACGGAAAAGTGTAAAAAAAAAATATTAAAAAAAAATTAAAATTAAAAAAAAAGGAATCTAGATGTAAGTGCAACGGCAATAGTGCCTGGATTGATAATACTGAATGTACTACCTTTTACAGAAAAAAAATACAGGACACACAAATAACACGGAGATGGTGTCTGGGTCTGGGAAGGGAGCAGCAGAACATTCGCATAAGCCATATACGAGATGCTGTCTATCTCTGTTTGTTTAGGATACTAGGCGTAGCGGAATGGGGTCAGATATAAGGCCCGTTTCCATTGGCCGATTTCCCATTACCGATCTACAGTCAGGAACCACCGACGGATTTTTGGCACTGCTGACCCAAATTCTGTCAATGGAAACGACCCTGCTCTTGAATTGACCAACAACATTTTCTGCTTAGATTATGCAATGTGGCACCACCCACCGCTGAGTGAAAGCTTGGTCACTGAGTGAAATCTACTACCCTCACCGATTTTTCGATACCGACGCACAGTCAGTGTCACAACCGACAGACATTCTAATTAACTCAAAAAACTCCGCTGTTTTCGTCGGCCAATGGAAACGGGTTTATACAAACACATATATCTATATATGGCTTCAGTCTTTTTTGCTATATTGTGATGGAAATTATTGTCGCCAGTTGTCGACATGGGCAGGTATGTTTTTGCAATTTTCCCGTACACTTTTCCCTGTCGCCGTGGCTCGCTGTGGCCGTCTGGCGGGGAATTGTTTTGTGCAGGTATGTTTGTTTTATACTGCCCCTCGTATAATCTCCATAGACATGGTGTGATTGTATGCCGTCGTTATTCCATAAAATATGTATATGCCATGGGTGACATATGGAGTTAAAAACATGGGAATAGGTAGGATAAAATCTAACCATCATTAGATTTCTTACGATTGTTTACATTGTGTTCGTTGTCTTCCACTTAGCCACACTTCGTGAAATCATTCCGCGAAGAAAACTCACGCCATATAAACAATCATACGAAATCTTGCGATGTTTCTTGATAATATGATTCTTCCATGAAAGGCCTCTGACCTAGACCCTCTCCGCCCTGTTCTCTATGAGACCTGAGCGCAGTTATTGATTTAACTGCAGATGATCTCAACATGCAGAGAGGTTTTTTTCCCGGAGGAAGGGGTTCAGCCCATTTCGAGGTAAATAACGACTCGTTTGTAAGTTTATGACTTCAAGAGGAGCTGCAGATCTGAGGGCTTGCCGCGAACTCCACCAAGGGTCAGCGATAGGAATGGATGCACGTCGGACATGAAGTTATGAGTTACAGATGGGAAACTCAGATCTACCAGCTACTAGCCTGCACTAAGTTAGTGCTCGCAACTGCTCGGAATTGCTCCGCATTGCTTCAAACCGTTCCATAATCCTGCTCTGAGAAGCTCTTGGAATTACTTTGAACTGCTCCCAAATGGAGTGACTGCGATGATTTAATATGGACAAACATAGATGACTCAATTCAAGATATAACAAAAGATATCGATATCTGTTCCCGATTCACTCCGACCATCGGCTCGGTGAGAGTGGGGAATGAAATGTCGATGTCTTATAATTTTAGATACAATTTTACATAGGTTGAAAAAATATTATCAAAATATTCGCATTATTTAATCAAAAATTAATAATTACTTAAATTTCGGAATTGATGCCTCAAGGCATCATAGTGCAATACGCATGGGAATACCTCCATGCATCACAGCGCACTATGCCCAGGAATACCTCTAGGCATCATAGCGTAGCTAAAGTGTTAATTATACCTATAATAAATCGACATTCACACTATTCCCTATCACATATCCCCCTTTTACAACCTCGTAAATGGCCCGGGATGAGACCAAAGAGCCCGGCCGTGAGCTGGCTTTGGCTATTTCCCGAGCCGGGTGATGAATCTACAGGAAATAATGCAAAGATGGATGACTTCTGTTATCTTTAAGATATCAGAAAAATTGTTTTGAGATCTATACTGGCCGCCTCTAACTCCAAAACAAATCGATATGAAGCACTTGTTAATCGGACTGGGGGATAGGTAGCATCGCAATTTAAACGGCCTGCTCAGAATCGGGAACAGTCGGTGGATGTGCGTACATCGACAGTTAGGGGGCGTTTCAGTTACAACCAAGCTAATAATAAACAGAGTTCCCAAGGCTTATGGCAAAAGAAGAGGGACCTTAGTTATATGTTCTTAAAAGCGCCGAGAATAAAAAATGAGCACTACTGAAAGAGACTGATTTAATGCCTTGACGTTGATCGAAAACGCATTAAGCACACTGTAAATAAGACATCGTTTTATGTTATATCATGTATTTCAACAAGGTAAAACTTTATTCAAAAGTTGACCTCGAACCTGCTGCACTCAAACCTGCCTGTACTCCAGAATGGAAAAAGAATTTAAAAACCAAAAGAGATGGGCTGTAATTGCTCCTTCCGCTGCGAAATACTCACTAAGAGTAAAGCCCATATCTAGGAAATGTTAATTTTCCTGGGAGCTACTGGACACCATTAACCGTAATTCATTCATTTCCAGGAATATCCTATTGCCATACATTGTGACAACGTGCCTGTTCGTGCACTATTTTCATTAATGTCAATTCGCTCACTTCTAGGAACGTACGACCGCAGTCACTACCCATTCATTAACCTTTAGGCATTTTTGGAAACTCTCACAGTCCACCATCTATCTCACTGTGGCTTAGCGTTTATCCTCACTCAGCCACTTCTGACACCGTTTGATTAGTGTTGAAATCGGTGTGGATTACTGACATTCCGGACTACCCGGCTGGGTCGCTGGGGGCACCTCAGGTGTTCGTACCTGGCCGTCTGGCAGGTGAGACTTCTTACTGAATGTCACGCGCGTGCTTGGCCTTCATCTAATCACCAGGTATTGCTCTTCCTTGTCCTGCCCCACCTCTTCACACCTCTCCCATCGCAGGCCAGGAGATCACTCAGTAGCGGCACGCAGATAGTGAAATAGTAACATCTCTAAATCTGTACAATATCATGTCATCACCTTGTGTCGCTTTCCCACCTGGTGAAGGAAACCGCACCGATAATTTTCATTCTATACAAAAGCCGGGTGCAGGTTCTCCCTGTGAAAAGTCTGTGGCACATAATCAGTGACCTGGAACCTGTTTCAGTGGTCTCGTGACATTAGGCCTAGACAGACATCAACAGCGGCACCAACAGTGCAAGCAACAGCAGAAAAAGACTAGCAAATATCAGAAGATCGAAGTGGCCAATCTACGTCATATCTGGAACGATTATAGATTATATGTATCCCCTACTCATGTTAAAGTGTCATTGCTTAATTCCTACGAAAAGTGAGTGAAACTCCGTGTGTCATCGATTGCAATCTTGTGATCTGTCTGTATGGTGTCACAGACGCCATCTAGACATGTCACAAAACTACTGAAACAGGTCCCTGCACTGCCTGCATGTGTTTCCATTTACCATTTAAAGGTTCACCGATAGATGACTTTTGGTAGTTAACTGCGGATTGGATATTAATTCAACACGGTTTGAATTCATCTATGAGCTCAAAAGTCGGTTGATGGTACCATATTGCTTTAATATGGAGAGAAAAAAATCGTTGACCATTTCTGTTTCCACTTCCACCACTACGATCATTGTAGGGAATATGTTATATAATCAGTCGGTTGTGGGGAAAGCCATTATCGGTAAGCATAATCGGCAGGTGGAAACGCCACATTGGGAGAAATCACACCTTTCCACTTATTTTCATTTTAGGGAATTAAAATACAAGGATCCCAGTGATGTGTAATGCTACTGAATAATATAAAGTAAGTATTGATGAATGTAAAAAGCAGATATCAGATTGAAGAGTTCATTTTCATATCTTTTAGACAACACCTGTGAGAACTACTATTCATGTTGGATGCATTTCCGAGTGCTTCTACATTGTTTTAATGCTGTAGTGCTGATTTTTGAATTTCAAAGTAAAAAAAACATTATTTAAATATGCCACGTGTAGATATCCTGGCGAACAGCCTGACATCTGTTCGAAAATTTTATACGAGGGCCAGCGCCATTACTTCACCGCTTCAAGTTTCACTCGTGGTTGTTTATGAAACAGGCGCCATGTCTGGTGCTGTAAATCCGGGACCTTCCTCTACGTCATCACGTTCTAGGTGACGTATAAAACACCAGGTATGCGTTGCCATGCAGCCGCCATCATGATTTCCTAACCCCCCCCCCCCCCCCCCCCTATTTTCACGCTTCTGTCTTGTCACTATCTCATGGCACGAATTGGCCATAAAGAGTGAGCTTTTAAAATTTAATCTCAGTATTTAGGAAATTCCGAAGCCGAGAGATTCCCCCTCCCAACATTTCCCACCACCGTTGCCGTATTTTGATGCACTTTGGAATGCCTGGCGCCTCCCTCCCCCTCGTGCCGTTACCATGGATACACAGCACTGAGCACGTGAGCCAAACTTTGAGCTGGTCACGTGACCAGATGGTTCGGGCTGTTGGTCATTCTCCCGGCAGATCTTTGGTCATTCCCTAGCATCTCTTTACGCACTGTGAGCAGTAGATGAATGCGCTTGGAGAGGTGTTGCTGGCGGACTGTATGGAGCTTTCTATAAACCTTTTCCATGTTACATCTGGTGGTGGTCTCAAAAAGATGTATGGGCTATCGCAAGAGTCAGCTTCGTGACCTAACTAACAAAGAAAATACTAGACAACGTGAAAAATTGTAGATATATATACTGTATAAACCTTGAATCGTATGTTGATATGATAACTTTGTTCCAACCACGGAATTTCGCGTAAACCCAAACCAAAGGAAAGAAAACATTCACCAATAAACCACGAAGTATACACAAAACCACTACTCAATTGAGGGATGATGATCTGGAACCAGTTGGATGTCAATATACAGAATATTGATTGGCAATAGAGAAGAAAACTTTAAAGCAGCTATAGAAATTGAAATCCCCAAAATAATGGAAAACAATGGCAAAAACAACTAAAGGTATGTGGCTCACAATAAAGTATAGAGTATGTGATGTGGTTCACATTGGTACTACTGATAGCTGCCCTGGATCCTATATAGTATTTATGTATTATGTCTACATCAATTGTCAAGATACTAACAATATGATAGATACCACAGCTATGTCAAATACTGGGATTCATGTTGTATTTTTGTATAGTTTTTGCATATGTCTTCGACTACGTTCCCAATGACTATACATGGAAGAACGTTAATTATATAAAACGATGAAAATTGATAAATAAACACTGCCATTAAAAATGATATTAAGAAAATAACCATCCTATAAGGCCTCCTCGTACCCTGCACTTTCCTGCATGCCTCGATGGCACTGATGGCGGTGGATAGTACTTAATGTGGGTGTGGTCTATAGGTGTCTGTGTGATTGGTCGCCAGTTCCCTGAGCAGACATGGCATCAGCCTCACGATATGTTATCTGTAAAAACCCACAGATCAACCTTGACTCAGGGACCCAAGGCTGGGGCAGCGATGAACTTCTCGAATTCATTCTGAGTGATTACAAAGTGTAATTTTGGATGTTTAGCCAGGAGCTGCTGAATTGAATATCAATTATCATTTTCATAATTACCCACATCCGTCTGCGGTGTACGTATAATTTATGGCATCAAGAGACCTCAAACGGCCATACTACACTCTCAATAACAACGTTTTCTATTAGTAGTGAGAATGCCAATACCATGAATTATCTCACCCCAGATATTTTTCTCCATAGACTTAACATTGGAAACTCGTATCTAACACCCATTAGATATTTAGGGAAAATATCCAATGGGGGATAATGTCACAAATGTTAGCCCATTAGTCAATATTAAGGGTGAGATAAATTCAGAAACCCATTCAAGTTTAGGGTCAGAGCTCGATCCCATCTCATTTTAATCACATAGCAATTCACGCGGCTTCACCTTGTGAATTACTACGTGATTCAAACTCGATGGGATACGAGCTCAGACCCTAAACTTTCATGGGTTTCCTCTATATAATCTATGCAATATCCTCTCATTCGTTAGGATATTCCCACGCGTCAACTACGTGGAGAATACGACCATGCAGATCAAAATCATGGTAGTATTGTATATCTTCCGTCTTTGAATTCAAGTATTAAGAATTCAAGTATTAAAGGAAGTGATTTCTGCACCCACAAACAAAGATCATTGATGTTCACTCGCTTACTTTATGAATTGAGAGGGGTTTTTCACTCGCTGACCTTTCACAAGGTATACCAGACAAGTGAAAATCGGCCATTTTTTATGTCGAGTCCAGAAATCGCTTCCTTCACTCGGTTGGTGCCTTTACATAGATACATCGTCTGATGTTCCTGTATGGGGGCCGTCCATAAAGTACCTACACACTGAGGGGGGTGACGGTAAAAAGGGAAATTGGAAATTCTGCGCATGCCCCTTCTTTATTCTATCGCGTACCAGGCTGGGAGCGGACGAGTGGGCGGGTTTCATATGACTGTTCATATGACATGAGTTGCCGTCGCGGAATGATATCATGAAGCAGAGCTGACTGATATCTGTAGCAGTAGACAACAAACGTCATGTAAACAAATATATGAAAATGAGTAACATTTAAATTTCATCTTACCCATCCGCATGTTTTTAACTTCATATGCCATGCATGCCATGACCATGGCACACAGTCACACCATGTTAAGTCTATGGAGATTTATATGAGGGGTTAGGATAAATACACAATATTGCCTTTTTTTCAAATACAACCGGCCATATGCTAAGAGGAGTTGACGCGTAATAATATCCGAGCGCATGTGAGGATATATTTCCGCAGAGGCAACTCCGAGGAGCATACAACTGCTTTTATCTGAATTGTTAGGTGAAAAAGACGTGTAATCGGCGAGCGACTGCTGGTATGTGACGGCGTTCTCTCGGCCGGCGGGCGGCGTGTGAGTTAATTTATTCCGGTCAACTTCAAAGGAAGGTGTCCACTGGTCAATGCTAGTCACATGCTGTCTAATTAGGTCACTGATTCGTGTAAATTGAGACAAAGAGAGGCGGGAAACGTTCTAGACCAATCTGAATGTCTGGCTTAGCATTGTTTGGGTGCCTGTGGAGGGGAACCAGTGTAAACTGTGTGACAGTGGTGCCCTCTGGTGTGATTTTATGGCATTGATGTTAGAGAGAGTCTGTGGTGGCGCTCCCTATAGTGTTCTGTGTGGAAGTGTGTAAATGGTTTGTTCAGGTTGATGTTAACTGTCTTAACCATACCAGCAGTTTCAAATGCGTACATTCTCGTCAGGCTATAATGGCTGATTACGTGAATATCGTCCTCTCAGTTTGGAGGATTATTCTTTGGGTTTAGGGTCAGAAGTGGTTTGGAGGAATAGATTGCAGAAGACCGTCACATTCAGTCGCCTCGTTGGTGGTGGGTATAGAGAGATTCAAATAAGATAAAAATGATTTGCGTCGATTCGGGCGTCTCCGCATTCCCGGTGGGGTGTGGGTGACTGTATGGATCGGGCGACCGGAGCTCGAAAGCCGGGGACGGTGGCCGCAACGGCGCCGCCCGGGCGTTCTTGCATGGCACGCCGGGCCGCGTTCGCGGCACGCCATCCGGGGCGTCTGCGGCATCGGAGCCCGGCCGGCGGGCCGGCCAGCGGGCACCGGGAGACGGGGAGTCCGACCGACACCAAGGCATCACCGCCAGTAACACGGGAGCCTATGGGGGTGGTCGAGGACCCGTTACAGATGCTGTCATTCATACTCCTGAACACTCGCTTCAGGGGTCGAGTGACAATGCTGTCAGAACTTATAGGAAATCGATGATAACTGATTTCTTTAAACCAATCGGACCCAAAAAGTCAGATTGCAGAGGTTCTCTGTGTGGCAACGAAAGTACCCACAGAGACCCAGCTAAACCCAGCAAAGAGACTGGGTTTGCAGACAATGACATCGACACTACTGATGTCAGAACCTGCTGTCACACTGGTACCATACCTACCACTGACACGATTACTACGAATATTGGGACAATTAACACCAATACTTCGAGACATGCCAGACTCGTGAAACAAAGACCTCACGTACAACCCCGACTGGGTGAAACCACACAAATTCGTGGCGACACACAGACGGGGACCGATTACGGTGATTCCAACAAAAAGGGAGATGACACCGTTTTGCAAATGTTACAGGATCTCGACACAGAGACCGAAAAGTGTAAACACACACCTACAGTAGCAGTAAATTCTCCCAAGCACGATGAGGCTAGTGGAGAAATAGATTTGAGTAGTCTGAATCAGTCTAATGTCACACCAGACAAAACCAAGATCCAGTCTAGATCTAAAAACAAATCAGTAAATAGTCGCACCAATGCATCTAATGAAATGTATGTCGATCATGCCAAAATTGACTGTATCGATTGGACCAAACTTAACGATGGTAATAACGAATCCTTTTTTTCTTCCCATCAGGTCATCGACGACTTGCTACCGGAGGTAGCCCATCTCGCATGGAGGGACATGCGAGATGCCAACTTGCGCTACCATAAGAGCGAGGCGCGAGCAGGGTTTTACGAGGCATGTCTAAGGTACAACCACATCGAACCTTGGACGGCTGGCCTCGCCCCAACACCAGTTTACGTGGACACAAAGCTCCTAGACAGCATCAACCAAGAGAGATGCGAGTCAGCGAGACGCATCACCGAGCTCACGGCGAAGGCCCTACGTACACAGCAGCACGTCGAGAGGGCACGCCGCGAACAACTGTCGGACATGATCTACAATATGGTGAGGTCATCGGGCACCGACAGAGAGGAGAGCAAACGTCTAATCGTACGGACCAGGGCTCACTCCGATCTCACAGCCAAAAGAGATCATAAAAAGGAGACTGAGATCTTCAGTGACCGGATGTCTAAACGTGCGTCCAGGGCACCCACCGTTGTACAAATGAACGATCCCTACAAGGCGAGAGGCACCTTCAGTGCCCCCAAGACTCAGAAATCTGAGACAGCCACCTCTGAGTCCCAGGCCCGTCCAGATTTTCCGCCCCCCCCCCCCCGCTCCGAAGACCAACTCCCAGAGGGGCAAGAATCGAGGACGCGGGGGAAAAGGAGGACGAGGTCCGAGACGATCGGGACCCCAGGGCAACCGAGACCCGCGCACCCAACATGTTACCAGCCTGTTAAAACGGCCACAACCTGTGCAGAATCTGTTACTGTTAACAATAAAGATTCCCGTTGTTACCAATTGTTCTGTTCTTTACCTAAAGACTTACCGATTAATAACACACAATCAACGAGTCAGGTAATTTCCGAACCTAGCCAAACGAACCGAGATAAACTAGTACAGTCCCTTCAGGACAATACCAGTACAGTGATCAACCTTTCTAACAGGAATCTGTCCGCAACGGACCTATCCCTATTAGAAAAAGGCCTCAACTTCTGTCCCACCGAGTTGCGGATAGAAGAAGGAGAGGTCAAGTCTGAATTAGATAGCTTCCACCGTAATCTCAGAATCAAACAATTCTTTGACAAAGATACCGCCATAGATGGCCCTAAAAATACGACCGTATGGGCCATGAGGAACACGGGAGCCGCGTTCCACGACCCAAGTCTGATAAAAAAACTAGGAGATAAATCCACCTGGTCGGCACCCCAAGGTTCCAGTAACCTCGAGGGTTTTATCGCTGTCAACGAAATTGCGCTCTCCAGTCGCAACTTAAATAAACCCAAACCGAGACATAACCTCAGTCAGGGCGAACGCAAGTCCCTCAAAACCTTATCCAAAGACAGGGAGATCACCATCAAACCTGCAGATAAAGGCGGAGGTGTGGTCATCCTCAACACCACTGACTACATCACGGAAGCACTCAGACAATTGAATGATACATCCACCTATGAACCTAGGGGGGTCGACTTGACCGCAACCCACAACAAAGAGGTGGATGAGTACATCAATAACATGGTTGAGAAAAAAGAAATCACTGAAAGAATGGGGAAAGCCCTGAAAACCAAAACACCCAGAGCCCCACAGGTCTATTTTCTATTCAAAATACACAAAGGGACAATACCCCCTCCAGGTAGACCTGTTGTATCAGCCAACGGCTGTCCAACGGAAAAAATCTCGGCCTTTGTGGACAACTTCCTCAAAGAAGAAGTCCCAAAGATTAAGTCGTATATCAAGGACACGAACCACTTCCTGCAGAAAATTGAGGAAGTGGGAAAGCTAGGAACGGACGACATACTGGGCACAATGGATGTTAGCGCACTGTACACTAACATACCAAACGATGAAAGCATCGAAATCATCCGGGGGAAACTGGAAAGTTCCAGAAATCAATCGGCCCTACCTGCCACGGCGAGTATAACCGATCTCCTCGAGATGGTGCTCAGAAAGAACAACATACAGTTTAACAGTAAGAACTACCTACAAATAGGCGGGACAGCCATGGGGACCAAACTGGCCCCATCATACGCCAACCTATTTATGGAAATTCTAGAAGAACGAATGCTCAATGCCTACCCACTCAAACCAAAGGTCTGGTGGAGATACATTGACGACATCTTCTTCATTTGGGAGCATGGCACCGAAGAACTTGAAAAATGGCACAAATGGACAAATGAGTACCACAAAACCATCAAGTTCACTATGGAAAGGTCACACACCGAAGTAGCCTTCCTAGACACGAAAATCAAAAAATCAATAGAGGGGAACCTCTACAGTGATTTATTTGTGAAACCGACGGATCGCAACACATACCTTAGGTATGACTCTGCTCATCCACCCTCACAAAAAAGGAGCATTCCTTACTCCCAACTATTGAGGGTAAAGAGAATATGCACTAACCAGGTGGACTATGAAAAACATGCCCAAGAGAAACTCAAAGAGTTCAGAGAAAGGGGGTACCCCGAGAAAACTCTAAGAGAATGCAAAGAAAAAACAGACAATCTCCTAAGAGATGCTCTTCTCAGGAAGAACAAACCGAAGGATAAGGACATAGAACGAAATGACAAGACATTTCTGATATGCCCCTACCACACAAACGGAAACACCCTACCCAAAATCGTAGATAAGAATTGGGACCTACTGGGAAAATCAAAAACGACCAAGAAAATCTTTGAGAGCAGATTGGTCAAAGGCTACCGAAGACCCAAAAACCTGAGAAACCACCTGGTGAGGGCGAAAACAGACTACAAGGCACTCCCGGAAGGGAACCAAACCACACGCAAAAGCAATGAGTGCAAACGCAAAAGCTGCGATCACTGCAAACGAATCAAGGCCACTGGCACCACCAAAAGCAAAAGCACAAATAGACAGCACACTGTGAAACACACAGCAACATGCAATAGCTCAAACCTGATATACTGCATCACCTGCAAAACTTGCAAGATGCAGTATATTGGACAAACCAAGAGAAAAATCAGAGAACGAATGAGGGAACACCTCAGATCGGTAGTCACAAAGAGCAAGATCAGCGATGTACCTAAACACTTCAACAAAAAAGACCACCATGGCACAGAAGACATGGAGTTCACCATGTTGGACTACGTACACTGCCACCCGGACAGCAGGAACTCAAGGAACTCCGGCTCAAAATCAAGTATAACTGGATACACCGGATGAAAACCCAGGCACCACAAGGCCTCAACACTATGGACAGTAGATACGGGTGAGTGGGTAACCACCAAAGCCACGTCAAAATTTTTTTGCCCGATCCATACAGTCACCCACACCCCACCGGGAACGCGGAGACGCCCGAATCGACGCAAATCATTTTTATCTTATTTTATCTAAATTGTATTTATTATTCAACTTTTCCTGATAAGTGGTGTACTGATATTAGTTAATTTTAGGTATGCACTATTTTTTCATATGCACTATTTTTCCGTTTGCGCCGGGTTTTGCAGTCCTGTATGGTCCATGTATGTAGATACACGCTGCCCATGTGTTTTGTATGGACACTTTGTATTACGTGGATAATAAAGAAATAGAGGCTCACCTGAGGGTTTGTGGCACTAGGGAGGTTTGGGAGATGATCCACCCAGGAGGAACCCTATGGGCTGTGGTGAGATGGCATGGGGAGATACGCTGGCCGGTGGGGGACCTGGAATGCGTGTGAAGCGGGTGCTGGTGGCGGGTGTAGTGATGAACGGCTGGTAAGTCAAGGGTTCCTGTCGGGGCTCAGTAGGTCAGAGTGGAGGGTTACATACAAACGCATCCATCAATAAAGTGTCTGTCAGTGAGCTGAGTGTTAAGGCCTGATTCCCACTTGGAGATTCTTGCCCCAAAGACTGATGCCCGGCATAGCCACAGACTAGGAGTAAATGGTATGTTCATCATTGATGAATAAGCGTGCAATTTTAAATGAATAACATTTGAAAGAAAATTCAGTATATTTGGATTGTTTTCTGTAACCCACTTGCACCCAGTTAACTTGCCATTTCTTTAGGAGTCTAGGATCCAAATATATCAAGCACTGATAGGTCAATCAAGTATTTCGATCTTGAGTGATTGGTCATGGTCAGTAAGTAGCACACAGATAGTGAAGGGATCGTGTCTTTGCGCAAGCAGCCACTCTAAGCTTTAGGCGACGTATATACAGCGTGCAAGCATGCTCTAAAAATACCAGTCGCACAGCAGGTAGGAGGACAGAGTTAGTGACTATAGCAGCCCAAATATTTCAAACATATTTGAATTCAAATTGCAAGGGACGAGAGCCTTTTGGGGATGTATTCTAGTTGGCGACTCTTGCCCACTTCATAGGTGGGCAGAGTGTAACATTCGCCAACCATTTTGCATTATTGCTTTCCCACTTAGCGATTTCCCACTATGAACGATTCCTAAAAAATTGTATTTATAGTTGCCAACAGAAGCTTCACACATGCCTCAAAATCTGTTAGCGGGAATTTGCCCTTAGACCATGGAGATAACACCTCCCACCATGATCTGCTGACACGCTGAGACACTGACAACCGACTTGTAATACCTGAAACACATGTTTTGCGATGCAGTTATTAGAACCAACTCAGCAGGGTCTGCATCCTTAGAATTCCGCCACGCAAATGCGCATTCTGTTGATTAAATTGCATCCATTGGAAGAAGTGTTCCCTCAACAGAATTTAATATACGCGTCCATTTAAAAAAAAAAAGAGTGTGTACCTTAATTCTCCACAACACATTATCAGCAGTCTAAAGTAATTAAGTGCAATACGTCAATTACGGTACCACTCGACAGTGTAAAAGTAGCTGATTTATTTGTTACCCGTCAGCAGTTTAAGTGAGACATTTATTACAAATACAATACATTCATTACCACAGCGCAGTGCATGGAATTTACTACAATACATTTTTCACACCTCAGCAATGCAAATTGAAGAGCAACCATCGAGAGATGGGTCAGTTTAATTAGTTGGGAACAAGTACAAGTATCCTGATCCCATGTAGTCTATTTCAGGTTTGTCTAGACCTTCGATGAAGTCTGGGGTCCGTTTAGCGACCCTCTACAAAGATAGTATATATATGCTTGTAGGAGAAGTCCTAGGGGGCCTAACGTTTGAATATAAAAACAATCTTGGCGGATGACTGTCCTCGGGGACGATGCACTGCAAATATGCCCAAAGTGTTCAACAAAAGTTAGGCCTGGCGTCCACCTACTATGATAGACATTTAGACCTACTGATATGGCACCGATGCAAAAAGCAAATATCGGAGACATATCGGGAAGGTACAAAATCGTTAAAATATATTTAGACATGCCAATCCAACATGCATCGTAAGGGGTTTATTTCGGTGCCTAATCGCAGAAACGTGGTCAATTGCCCTGATATTAGGTGACCTCCCGACGCGATTTTGATTTTTTTTATCGGGAGGTGCATCGTGGACCATATCGGAGCCATATTGTAGTAGGTGGACGCCAGGCCTAACCCATATCTTCAATACCCTCCTTCACATATAGAAAAATCTCCTAGCGGAAGACTCTACCTGAGGTCTCCTAGATAACTTAAATTCACAAAGAGTAGCCTTATATCAATAAAACTAGAGGAAATATGCTTATTATGGTGTCTAATACAAAACAGTAGTGTTAGGGGGAACATATCTGAAATACTTAGATTCCTTGATAACTATAAATGATTAGATTATACAACAAAAAGCTACTAGGTGGCACTACCTGCTGTTATTAGAGAATCTCCTCCTCAAGAACACCCAAACCTGCCTGACAGTCTATTTGTCCTAGTCCAGGGTCATATTCACATGTAGGAGACTAATCATACAATGTTTCTCTACCTACAGGGGATAGGAGTTGTTAGACATGACTGGTCTCCTCTCCTCAAATACCTCTTGCATTGCTGACATGATCCCTGGTTGATTCTTCCCCTGGGACCACATGTTTTTACACGGACCCCTTGCTCCGAGCATGCCACATAGACACGAGAGTCTGAGAAATTCCCACGTATCTGTTTATGTTTCTTGCAACGAAGTGTCAGAGGATGTTTACAAAACTCACCCAAGTACTGAGCACTGGCGATAAGTATCATCAACTTCGAAGGGCTATGCCATCATAATGTTATTGCTTTCAAATGACTGGTGCCATAAGCTCAGACCATATGCCACCTGTATAAATATTCCCCAAATGACTAATTCTGCAATATCAAAGATCAATCTGGAAGACTCTATAGATAGAGTTTGATATAATCACAGTAGTGTTCATTGCCAACTCTTGCTACTAAGCCGCGGATTCGCTGGTGCAATGCGTACGTTTCACAATAGTACTTTTTTTTTTTATATATTTTTTTTTTTTTTTACAATTTTGGCATAATGTTCATTATTGAGGTAGCCATTGAGGAACATCTGGGTGTCTCTATTAAGGCCAATTCACATTGTGTGACTAGAGGGCTTGCGACTCCGGTTGACGACTGGAGGTACCCAGTACACCCAGTAGCTCAGTGTGAACGGGATGTTAGTGAAGTCCCATAGTTAAGGCAATTGCACTGCTGTAAGATCTCAACGATGTCTATATATAAGATAATGTCCGCTGTACACGCTGCATGTAAGTGATTTGTGGATGATAAATCGACAAAATTCATGTCTGATGCACTCTGTACCAGCAAAGACCATTATTATACCTTAAGACGACGTTAAGCAAAGATCATGACTAGGGACCTTACATGAAGACCCTTTTCTGGACCTCGTACAAGGGTTAGCATTCAATAACATTTAAGTCTGTTAGCTATGACAATATCAGCCGTCCACAAGGTCGTCCATAAGTGTTGAATAAAGTTGACCCACATCGTCCCAGGGTCTCTATGGCATACAGAAAAGAGTATACATGTACATAGAAGACCCTAGAATATTAAACGGGTCCCTGTTCAGTTGGATTTATTCAATCTTAGCTATTTCTGGTACTCTACTTAGCCGGCTGTCGTTGATTTGTTAGAGCAGGAGTGATGTGCAAGTATCGGCTGAATCCACAAACGGCCAATGAAGGACGTGAAGGTGAATACGGTAGGAGTTGGAATAGAAAATAATCAGAGATCATCAAATGTATTTGGTCAGCGATGGCATGTCAAGAAGAAATGTACGTCATGCGATGCGCTTATGTATGTAATCTCCTAATGGTTCTACTCTTGTGGAACGCAAGTCTCAGATTTAGTTCGAGCTATCATTTTTCTGGTAGCATTTCATTACTTTCACGAACATTTCTCCTGAGTATTACACATTTCTTACAAACTTAATGGTCCATGATACATATATATATTCCGACAATGATATTCATCTGTGGTTTGTTCTTTGCTCCATTTTCTTTGGATTTTTGGTTTAAAGCACTAGATTGTTTCCTGACTATCTGTTTCTACCTTAAAATATTGCATATGACGTATTGGAGATCCACCTATTCTTTCTTCCGATATAATAACATTTTCAGTAGTAGTTGTTTTCAAATATTTTCGTGAGGATAGTGCGTAACGATGCATTTCTCTGCAGAATTTCTTTTTCAGTTGTACTTTAAAAGAGTAGTACTTAAAAGACGTTCCGACTTGCCGATTTTTCATCTTTTCTATAACATATCCTTTAGCTCGTTCACAAGCCTCTGCGTCTGGGCGCTGAGATTACCGACATCACAGACATCACGTGACAAATGCGACTTAATGATATGAACGTGACATGTAACATAACAATACATCACACAACATAAAGGACACAACTAATCAATAGCTGGAGATTGTACAAAGAGAACGGTGGTTTAACCAATGTTACATTTCTTCACCCAGATCTTCAGGACTACAATAAAGTTTACCTTATCAAATATCCCCTTATTCCCTGATGAATAGAGCTCATCAAGAAGACATTAAAGACTCTGCCAGAATATTCCCGAGGTCAAAGAGGCACATACTTTACTTGATTAGATCTAGAACTCTCTGGGATTGCTCGTATACTGAGGTGAAGATGTGTAACGACAGTAACGGTATGAGGAGAGCGGCGACAGTGGACGGCCATCTTTAAATCCACTGTCGTCGGTAATGGCGCTGACCTTTACTTGAGGCATGCGCAGTGTTGTCCACGGCGCGGGCTCAGAGAGAGAGAGACGCGCGGGAGACGCTGGAGAGACGCGCCGTACCACGCCTCGGGACAGAAGATTTTATGCGGCGCTTAGTGCAACGTAATTATTCTCAACGATAAAGCCATTTTCCACTGGCTGACAAAAACGGCACCGATTAATTGAGTTCTCCATATAGTTGGTTGGTGGTGCACATCAGTGTTAAACGCATAAAAAAAGACTTAGACATTCTGGGCTTGATCTTACGCGAAGATGTGCTTATTCCTATATGCCTATGGGCGAATGTCTCACTTTTACTTACCAGTGGAACAGATTCCGTTCGTCACTGAGTGACGAAAGAATATTCATACGTCCCTCCATACCATGTGACCACGTATTCTGCTATATAGTGAGTTGTAGAATGGCATTCTTAATGATTTCTAGGTATATAATCATAAAGAGACACAGTGAGTGTTACTGAATTCAAACTCGGTGGGTATTTCTGACCAAAGTATCTTTGAACAGATTCCATTCAGTCACACTAAATATGTCTCTATATATTACCTACCACATATAAAACGTGTCAATTCTGTCGGATCTACATGGAGTTTCTCCTGCACATAGAGACAGAGTGTAGCAGAACTATGCGTGAAGAGTAAAGTCCCATGAATGTGAGAATCTAGTGGACAGAAGAACTCGTACCTGCTCTTCTCTTTTTTGTAGCTCTAACTCGGATATTCTTACCTCATAATTGATGCCTGGCTATGCCTGTCTTGACAATTTTGACACTGATCTCGATGACAAGTATGTGGTTGTCGTAACTAGGATGGAATAATAAAAAGCAGACCGCTTCGTCCTAAAACGTTGTAATGCAACCTTTTTTGTGTATTCTTGTCGGACCCATCTCTTTTTTCGTTTCTTTTTTTGGGGGGATGGGTGGGGGGGGGGGTCTATGAGGTGGGAGATCAACTTTTTAAAATCGATTTCCCGAAGACTGTACTATATGTGCCTCCTAGGGCCAAATGCGTTAGTAGTTAAACGCAAACCGTCACTGGACCTCTCTTACGGGCATAACTCTCCTAGGACCACATAGTTAAATACCTCCCCCCCTCCCCCCGATGCCTCTGAATTACTGGATAATAGAAGCTAGTGCTGTATATTCAAGTTATATTAGGCCCGGCGTTCGCTGAGCTCAGGAATTGTCTACGATAGGCCTTACTATGGACAGACAATCCTACTATGATGCACGCCTAAGTCTAGCCGTCTGTATAAGATTAAAGATGATCATGATTGTCTATGAGTTTTGAAAGTATGCATTGAAGTGCATCAGGAGGTTTTAAATTTCTATCGTAGTATGTGGATGCCGGGCCTTATGCTTACAAATTCTGAGACACTTGGAGCATCATAATTGTCAGCATGTGAACCTTGTAAATCTCCTTCTCGGGACCTGTTTGTGAGCGCCCTAGGGTGATCCAGCAGCCCGTATCGGCCTCTTGAACCCCGCAATGTTAGTAATGCAGTTCCTATTTCACCATCACATTGGCTGTAGAACATCTAGAATCGTAATGGCTTTAGGCCTAGAAGGACTGCTAGAAGTTCAACCACAGTGTACTTTGTAAAACCCCGTGTACAAACTTGACTTTATTAACGCCCTCCAACGTATATAAGAACAATGACATAGCCCTGATGATGTAACTCAAATGTCCACTTGGGTTAGGGAGTTCAAGATAACGATTAGGAACAGGTGCTTACAATATGAATGGAGGAAACAATAACCCTGCAGGTCCACTTTCAGTAGGTTAAACTTACTAAATTGCCATCCATTACCCATTTATACACAATGTGATACTATTTGTATTATGACATGTACCACACACAATAGTGGAAGAGTTTGTGCAGAACTATTTTGATCAATGAAAAGAATTATATATACATAAATTTAACCAGCTTTTTGACAGTGAGGATATTATACTCCTCAAGATTTAAGTACATTTGTACATGTATAACGTAATTGCTAACGCATTCAATAGACCTCTTTCATATACAATGCAACGTATTCTTTAGCATTGGATGACTGAGTGTGTGATAATAAGACATCAATAATACCCATTTAGATGTTGCCCAGAGAAAGTGCATTACATCGTATTCTATGGTATTCCAACTCCAGTGTGTCCAGTGTGTTAACCATGCAATTCTTTTTGTAGTACTTCAGATAACAGGAACACTGAATTCAGCAGGCTGTCAACCAAATTCCTATCTTTATCTATGGGAATGGTGACACAATTATTAACCTCGAAGTTTTGACAGCTTCGACTAATATAATTTCCTAGATAGTATAATTCCTTAGTATCTTGCCGTACAACAGTTTTGCGATCACATTCACTGTTGACACCCTAGGCGTGATAGCACTGTGTCACATAGACCTTGGGCCAGACTGAGCTGGGGTATTTTCCGAGAGAAGGCTTAACTGAGCAATGCTTTTGTATTCGAGAATGATACAATCACGTTGATCAAACTTTGTCCCCTAAAGGGGCTGTTCCATCTTGCCGAATTCTCAGCCGAAATATTGTTCACGGTCGTCTTTTAGGTGTCTGATCCGAAGAAACTTATTTGAGTATGGGTATCTGCCATTTTATTTGGTTCTGTATACCTTCGACAATTTCAAAGTTCGTTCCGGCGTCCACCTACTCTGATAGATGAGTTTGAACGCAGTGGATGCTGGGCCTTAGCTGTCTATGTGGACGCCCAGAATGGACGTATTCATATGAAAATATCAGTAGACACAGCCTGTATCCTACCTCTCATATAAATCTCCATAGACTTAACAAGATGTGATTGTATGCTATGGTTATGCCATAATATATTTATATGCCATGTATGACACATGAAGTTAGAAACATGTTCCGGATAAAATCTAAACGTCACTCAATTTCATATGGTTGTTTACGTGGCATTCGTTGTCTTTCGCTATAGACATCAATCAAGGCCGCTTTGTGATATCATTCTGCAAAGATAACTCACTCCATATTAACAATCATATAAAATTTCGTGACGTTTCTTGATATTATGAGCGTTTGGCGATGGTGTTAAGATTACCAAACCACATGTTTGTCCCGTGTAATTGATCTGATGGAGTCGGTAACTGCCTGTTTATCACATATCATACCATAAGTCGCCATTGCTAAGAGACTTTTTATCCTGTTCTTTGGAAGCTGTTCATATTCTCCTGAAAACCTGATGCTGCATTGTTCTCCCTTATTGCTTCAATTACCATGAAGATGAGGGGCAGTCGGGACGGCGGGAAACGCCCAGGTGGATATGGAGCGTCCGTATGCAGTGCGCAGGCGTGGCCTCGTCCAATCAGCGCTCACTGTCGCGCCGCGGCCTGCAGTGAATGCCAACTCGTGCTCCGATTGGCTCGCTAATTGAAAATAAACCCTGCCATGTCCGACGCGGCACGCGGTACTTTTCAGCGGGCAAGGCAGCCTGGTGGTGGTACGAGGTACTAATTGTCGGGACGTTTTCACACCGCCGGCCCCTGGCCTCCCTTCCCGAGATGCAGTTCGCGTCTAAACAGGCCTGGTAATGAATGTAAGCAGATTGGACAGGGCGGCGCCATGACAGCGATTTACGCTGCTTGTTGTGTGTCTTCAGAACGTTGATGAGTTTTACGCAGTTTTACTCACAAGCAACAAGTTCCCAGCACTTCTCATGTGGTCACTGAAGGGGAGGGGGAGGCTTGTAGGGTGAGGGGAGAGGGATATAACTCTGTAGGAACAAGTTAGTCTTGGAACATCACTTCAGTTTCCCACGTACTTTTCTTACACAAAAGTACATCTGCATGGTACTGAGGGATTTGGTCACATGGTAAAACCATGGATACACTTCCATGGTTAAACTTATGGTGAAGTTTCCCAGAATCCTTCTTAGCCCCACATTATCACAAACAATCTATTTGACGTTATCCTATTGAAATTCACCCTAAAAAGCAAAATCTGACTGCATAGGCATGTATGCAAACTTATTGTTCAGACAGACTTAAAGTATGATTTTCGATCTAAATCCTTGGTAACATAACGCTATACACATCAGAATGTATGTACAATGCATTGAGTGGATACTATCTTAATCTGTGGAAATTCTATCGAATGCATAGTGACTTCTTTTTTATTCATTTCGGCAATTTTTTTGAGGATATTTTATTTACTATTCAAATTACAGTAATAGTTTAGTATCATTGAACATCCGACTTCAATCATAAACTTAATTAATAGGGTTTGATGTGATTCACGTTTGTTTGTTTATTTTGGGTCATTATCCATGGAATACAAAGTGCACATTGAGAATAGTCACCCGGTGCTATAGAGCAAAAGAATTAGTCCCTATCGATATAACCTTTAATATGATAATTCCTAGGTTTCATTTATTGAAAGAAAATTGATAGTCGATACCATAAACGATTGTTTTGAGGTCAGGTGACTCTGTAAACCACTTGAGGTTGACGTTGTAATACACTTGCTGACACTCGTGCATTTCGGCGCGTCAACCTCTCGTAGTTTACGACCACCTGTTTGTAAAATCATCGATTATGGTTCATTTATATCCGATCGACCATTATAGGTCCTTTCAAGTCTTTCTCAAGGGTTCAGCATTTCTCTCTGGTATTTACACCACTTGGGTGGTGATTGAATCCCAATTTATTAATTATAATTAATATCTATATTACCTATGCAACATCTGTACCATAGAACTGTTGTGTCTTGTATTATAAGTATCATTTCCTGTATTGTAAATATGGTGACCTGTGAATATTGTATTGTGTTATTATTCTAACAGTCAATAATTTGACTATACTAATGTTTGATGTGAATACAACTTAAGCATATGACTAGAAATTCATTGTTGGCTACATGGAAGAACTCCCGATTGAAGTAAATGTAACGGCTTGATCTGAAGATATAAAACATGAATTCAAAATCTACGAAATACCAAATTCATGTATAAAGAAGGATAAGAGAAATTCCTGTTAAACAGATTGTTCTATATTTTCAACACGACTTTGTGAATGGGACACAACTGTCCAAATACTGCACACGCGGTTGACTGCAAACAATGAGAGAAGATTTAAAATGTAAACAGCCCCCAGGCAAAAACCAAACACACCACACGCAGAAAGAGGAGAGGCCACTCGTAAAATCACTTAAATGGATTCGAAATAATTGATTTGGATAACAAAATTTTACCATGTCAATTTAGTGACTAAAATAGGAATCAAGGCACTAAATTGAGTGGTATTGAGGGCTGGGAAGTTTCAGGTCAAAGGGAAGCATTTTCTCGTGTAGACCCTAACTCGTATCTGAAATCTTATTTTAAATATTATCGAAATGAAAGTGTGTGGTGAGAAATAGTTACCTTCAGTGCATATTTATGGAACGTCCTTCAACTAAATAATTAGTATTTTGGGTAAAAGGAATTTTTTTTGGAAATTAAGAACATTTTCACTACAACACAGGGTGGCGTATAAGTGAGTTATTATTTAATATTTTACCTGATTATTGCTTCAGAGACGGTAAATTATCAGTTGGAGATATAACTGTAAAATAATGTACGTGTAAGCGAATTTCTTTTGGAGAATCTGGGGATCTCTTTCGTTGCTTGCTTGGTGTGTCTCTATCATGGGTATCTACACGTTTCCGTAAAGAAAATTATTATATTAATAGTGTGGAAAGATAACTTGAATAGCAACATTTAATATGGAAGGAGGGTGTATGGGAATCGTCTACTTCAAAAAAAGTGGGATGTTGGTGTCAGATTAAATTCTCAATTAATGCAGAAGTTGAATTTCTTAAATTTAAATTTAAAGAGTTAAAAAATGTACAGTCATAAAGTAAACCAAATGACTAGGACAAAATGGTATGTTTATCATTGATAAATGTGCGTGGAATTATAGAAAATAACAGCCTAAAGAATTTTGGTTATATTCAGCTTTTGGGTCATTTTCTAAATATATCAAGCAACAGTTGGACAATGAGGTCATTGAAGCTGGGGACACACCAAGCGAGAATCGCCGACAAAAAATGGCATGTATGTGAGATATCATTTCATAGTAATATCTCCCACCAATCAATGACTTTGTGTCTCAGAAGCAGTAATCATGTGATATATGAAATAATGGCTCATATTCACGCCATTTTGTGTTGGCGATTCTGGAAATTGCAGCATTTCTCACTTGGTGTCTCTCCCGCTTGGGAAATTCAGACACTGGCCCTCTGCTCCTTCCCCAAGGTCACAGTGTTAGCTCCCAGATTGTAAGGCCCGGCGCCCACCTACTACGATATGGCTCCGATATGCTCTACGATGCACCTGCCGATAGAAAATTAAAATCGCGTCGGAAGGTCACCTTATATCGGGGTAGTTGACCACGTTCCTGCGATTAGCAACCGATAAAAACCACATGCAATAAGTGGTGAAGTGGGATGTCTAGACACAAGTCTACGATTTTGCACCTTCCCGATATGTCTCCGATATTTGCTTTTTGTATCGGTGCCATATCGGTAGGTCTAAATCTCTATCGTAGTAGGTGGACGCCAGGCCTAAAGGGTTAGTTTTTGCAGCAAGGTAAAAGTTGATGTGACCACTCTAACCTTTAGACAGAGTAAATGAGCGTGTCGTCCATGCTCAACTAGGTGCAAATGGTACTGTAATATAATTACACCCAGCCAACCTGCCATTTCTGCAACCACTTGAGTGTAGGATCCAAACATATAAGCACCAGTGGGTTGATGAAGTATTTCAGTCTCTAATGATCGGTCATGGTCAGCTAAGCATGCCTCTAAGACCCTGAGACACTGGTACCTTGCTCCTTTCTCACTATCACAGTGAAGATAGTTTTCTGGCAGCACGCTGGAAGTGTATGTGACCACTGAACACATATGCAGTGTATATAGGCGTGTCCTCCATGCTCAATAAACACGAAAGAGCTCGTGCCAATTTCTAAGAGACAGTTGTTCGTAGCCATATTAGAGGAAATAGAACTTTGTAGAAGCCTTTGGGAGAATGATGACAAACACTGCAGCCTGTGACGCAGACCATTCAGGTATATATAAACAGTGCTATATATATATTTATAGGCAGACTATTGAACCCTGTATTATCTGGACAAAGACCACACTCCCACAATGCACCAGACACAGCGCCACACGGTGGTCGGGGGCAGCGAATCAATGGGAGGTACAACCAGGTTCAACAACGTCATTGATTGGTTCTACGATTCGTAATACCGGCCATGGGGTACTCAGAGGGTGGACAGTGTGAGGACAGCGGTTTTATCCCATCGTTCATATAAATCTCCATAGACTTAACATGGTCTGACTATATGCCACGGTCATGCCATAAAATATTTGTATGCCACTGGTAACATATGAATTTAAAAACATGTGACAATGTAGGATAAAATCGAAACATCACAAAATTTCATGTGATTGTTTACATGCTGTTTGTTGTCTTCCGCTACAGATATCAGTCAGCTCTGTTTCGTGATTCTGCTTGGTTGTGATATCATTCCGCGAATACTACTCATGCCATATAATAATCATATGAAATTTCATTATGTTTCTTGATCTCGAGTGGTTTACAGAGCTGACTGTCACCAGTTATCGTTTGTTGTATTTATTATCCATCTTCTCCAAAAAAGTTGAACCCAGTAATTGCCATATTAAAGGTTATATCAAAGGGATTTTGTACCTGTATACAATGGCTTTGAGGCCATATACCTCGGACTTGAATCTGTATGCCATAGTCATGGTATCTACCAGTTTTTAGATAATGGGTAATGGTCTACTGAGTCCCAACACATTCTCAATTGGTACTTTCTATACCATGGATGATAAAAGCCACATCCCCGAAGAGGCAGCCAGAGTTCCCTAAAAGCAATTTTCCATTGGCCGATTATTCACCACCTTTCTGCAGTCAGAAACCACCGATCGATTTCTTTAAGGAAACAAGACATGTAAAGAAATGATCACCTACTAATTGTGCAAAGAGTATGCAATAAGGCCACCACCGACCGACTTGGTCAACGACCAACAAAATTAAAACGCTTTGATTTCATCAGTGATGCTCAAGGTTTTAGGGGGAAACCTAAATCGGTATAGACATGCAAAATACTGTAGAAAAAAGCCATCCTCTGCACCCTCACCAATTATTTGATACAGACGTGCAGTCGGTGGGCCCACCGTCAGACTTTTAAAGGAACTCAATTGATCTGTGGCGTTTTCGTTGGCCAGTGGAAAATGGCTTTGTTGGCCCATTTCCATTGGCCGACTCCCCGTCACTAATCTACAGTCAGGAACCACCGACAGACCTCTTGGACTGCTGACCCAAAATCGGTCAATGGAAATTATCCAGCTCGTGAAACGATTCACAACTTATTCCACTTAGATTATGCAATGTGGCACCACCCGCCACTGAGTGAAAGCTTGGTCATTGATTGAAATCTACTACCCTCACAGATTTTCCTATACCGACGCACAGTCGGTGGCACCACGGGCAGACTGTCTGGGTAATTCAAAAAATCTCTGGCGTTTTCGTCGGCCAATGGGAAGGAACCTTTAGTCTACAACACTAAACACAGTCCCAAATTGCCCGCAGCACAAGGATTAGTGCATACAGCACAAAGCCCGTGGATCTAACCTCGTCCTGTGTTGTAGACAGAACGCTGGAACCAGCAGCCACGTAAACTTGGCACCGCGAGGAGAACCGGATACCAGCTCAGGATCCCGCCTCGTGTCAGCGCCCCCACACGGCGTACGCTACACACGCCACCTGGTGAGAGGATCCTCCGTGACCCCTTGACCCCGGGTACCTTATCTCCCCCGAGATAAACCCCAACCTCCCCGGCCAACCCACCACCACTGCCGCTACCCCCTCTGGTGTGCTCCCCAAGCACCGAGCTAGTATTAGCGATTGTGTATGGAATATCGGAACAAACATGATCAAGTTCGCGCAGAATTACTAGCCTGTGACGTTTTTGAATTATCTGCAATTTTTATTGATTTCCTCGATTTTTTAAGCAAATTAAATATGGTAGTACTATAACTGTTATGAAATTTAGCTAACTTCTTCAAGTTTCCAGTTTTTTACAAGTGGAAGTATCTAGTTAGCCGAAAAACCTAGGATATAGGTCACAGAGTGATAGCTAGTTCTATCATCACTCGCCAGTAAATTGTTACACAGCGCCAATCGGGGGACAACCACTATTTGCTGCGATCATAATCTATAGATAATCATGAGACGAGGGTAAAACCCTTCCATGGCAAACCATAAAAAATATTTTTGACAAGATCAATTGATAAATGGACCCGCCACCTGGTGTTTAACATAATAGCCATGTGCCCTTTAAGTCTGCCACTGCACTTTGGCCTAATTATGATAGATGCATAAGTATTACATGTCCTTATAGAAAAGGGGGAGATCTCATCTACCAGCCCAAAACACCGTTTTATCAATATAGTGTGATATACCAAAAAGACTTGCGTGTATTTGCTATATATATATATCACTAAAAAGCCACTTCCACTCTACATGTTAAGATACGCCAGATATGTTAATAGTTGGAAGCATTGGAATACTGATCACAATTTAGATGGAATCCTATGTATCAATATAAGAAATACAGGCTGCTTAAACAAAACAAAACTGGAAGTATCTGGTTGTAGAGTAATGTTAGAGCTCATGCATCATTATCTCCGAACGTAGGATTGGTCATATATACCTCAAGTGGGAACTCGAATAGAATTGTCCATCGCTGATGGACAAAACTGTTTGAGTCACGAACCAGCAACTCTCCAAGTACCGTTGTTCTGCTTTCTCCTTGATGTAATGAATTCAGAGGATCTGCATGGAGTTTGTCAGAGGGTTTAAACTGACTCAGTTAAGTAGGATCCATCAAGAATGTTTCTGCTTGCTGTTATTGTGACTTCATCGTCGAAGACTAATGGTGTATTGAAAGCGGGCCATGTTATCACTGCAAGCGATCTGTTGATAGGAGATGGGAACGTCTTTTAACACCTCGCCCTCATGCATCACGAGATGGTTAACGGTGTGAATCTCACAACACATACTTTTAATCACCAAAACTAGACTTAGGCCCGGCGTCCACTGAGCTCCAGATCGTCTACGATAACGATGCACGCCGATGTTCCTTGTCTAGACATTTGTGTAAGATAAAGAGTTTCCCAATTGCCTATGATTTATGACATTATGCATTGTAGTGCATCGGGAGGTCTTAACGTCCTACCCCTGCCGCCACTGCCTCCCTTACTCCCCAGCCTATCCTCCACCTCACAGATGATTCCTGCGCCAGCTATAGGAAGCTTACACAGTGTAATGCATTTCATATTGATTTATTCTAAAAAGCTTCTGAAAGCTCATAATCAAAGACTTGAGGAAGTATATACTCTACCCTACCAGTGATATTAATATCTATAGACTTAACATGATGTGACTGTATGCCACGGCTATGCCATAAGTTATCTATATGCCACGGGTGACATATGAAGCTAAAAATACATGACGGGGTAGGATAAAATCTACACATCACACAAATTCACATGATTGTTTAGATGGCATGAGTTGTGGTGTGGGTGTAGGAAAGAGTGGGGTATGTGGACAACTCATGCCATATAAACAATCATATGAAATGTCGTGACGTTTCTTGATGATATTTCAAGATATAAGAAAACGTTAAACTTCCAGACGCGCGTCATCGACATTGTAGCGCGTTGGCGTGCTTCTACAAAGTGGGAGGCTTGTCTAAGTATAGCATTGTTGTGGATGATACTGTGGGACAAATCCTACGAGCCATTACTGTGTGGTTATGTAGTATGGCGAATGTAACGACAACCCATATAATTACATCACGCAAATGATGGCAGAAGGCGGTGCTGTTAAAGGTGGGTTGTGTTTCATATTAAGTTATCGTCCCAATAAATTAGATGCTGTGACTGTTCGGATGTCGGGGCCTGGCTCCTAATATAAATCCGAAAATTTCTCTACATAGTCTCAGAGAAGAGAATCTACTTGTCGCATAACCTTACCTGAACAGTGATGTATGTGGCAATTCCAGAAGGAAACTCATGAGATGAAAATAACTTGGTCCCTACTCCACTGAGTTTTCCCGCAGAGTAATTCATGAAGCAAGGCTGAGTGAATTAAGTAGTGGTCAAAAGAGGTGGAGTGTGGACCAAGTTATTTTGATCGAGTGGGATTCTGAATTTTTCTCACCCCGATTGCACGACCAAGTACATTGTTAATTAATAGAATAACTCACCCAATGAGTATCAGGTACAATACCTTCACAGCCGTGGAGTATGAGTTCTTAACGTTAAGCCTATGGAGAAAAATACTAGAGTGAGATAATATCGTAAAACCCGTAGATACAGGATATTTTCTCGACATCTTCTGTGTAATTTTTTTTTGTTATATTTTCGGAAAAGGCTCGAAAATAGGCGAAAATCGGGACCCGATTTTGCGGGAAAGATTTTTTTCACATAGGTATCAAAAATGGAGTCTGGGATTGGCTGAGCCGCCCTCCTCAGTTTCAGGAGCTGAACCAGGGGCCTCATTAGGAGTATTTAGTGCCCCACGCTCACCTTCCCTCACGTAAATGCGATAACACGTAGTGGCAATAGCCGATAAACAAGTCAACTCATTAGACACGCACCCTGTGATATGCCCACCGCGGCCACCTCCACCTCTACCACACCCGACCTTTTACGTGATCCACACACTATAGGTGGGTCCTAGTCACAATTATCAGTTTTTATTTAACATATATAGCATCTGAGGCTGTATCCTTGGCCTGCTATACATTTAGAGAAAAGGCACACTTTTAGAATTTCTCTCCATGGTATGTCAAAGTCGGGCCATTATCTCACCCCTTGCATTTTTCTCCCATAGACTTAACATTGGTAACTTGTAGACAACGCCCATTGAGTATTTAGAAAAAAATGCTCAAATTGGGATTATGTCACAAAGGTTTGTCAATGCGAATGGTGAATTAGATTTAAAAACCTGTTCAAGTTCACGGTCATCATCTCACTTGAATCGCTGTGTAATTCAAGTGGTGTCACCTTTTGAATTACTACACTATTCAAACTCGATGATTTATTAGACCTGACCCTAAACCGTTATGAATAGGTTTCCTCTATAATACCCAGCCCTGTCAGTCCCAAACAAGGCCGGTTTGCTCTCCATGCTGCGCACTAGATATTTGCTAGTTCCCTGTTGATTTGTAGTGGCAAGGAGAACCAGTACAACTTCACTCTCTCACGAGATTCTCCAAATAACTTTGTATTGAACGATGCTACAAAATAAAGTAATAGCAACCTTTCAAAAGATAAAAGATAGCTGTTTAGAATGTATCTTTTGAAAAATAAAAGATTTCACCATGCCCTCTAGCGGGTAATCCAACAAGCAACCGTCAGGTATCAGCTGAATGCAATCCAGCAATGCACTAGAAAATGGTGGTAGTGACCTGCCCTAATATGTGAGAAGGACATCAAAATCGCGTCGGAAAGTCAGCTATAATTGGGGCAGTTGATCACCAGTCAGCTAATGATGGCAGACCGCTGTGTATCGGCTAATTGTATGTCGCTATGTTTGTTCTTGAATGAAAAAAGATGACCCTACTATGTACACCGTCCCTCAACAATTTGCCCCCGATAAAAACGTTCATCGTAGGGTATCTACATTTAATCATGATTACATGTCACAAGAGTTGCAGAAAAGCCAAATAGAATCCATGTAAAACATTTGTCTAATATCACTTAAATCATTGAACATGTTAAATTACAAAGTTAGTATCAGCAAGTGAATATCTAGTTGTTTTCATACCACCTTGAGGTAGCCCTACCAGTGTTTCTGCGTTATGACCTTTGTGATATAATAGTTACGTAAGTCATCATCATATAGACAACCAGTAGCTGCAGGTTCACTTTGATGTTAAGCATGATACCACGAGAAAAGAGATGTATATTAACCTGGTGTGATCTCGCTACACCTCAATGACTATTTGTTCAGTAAACATGGCTGCCCATTAGTCACATGATCTGAACGCGCTGACGTCACATGACACAAAGGACCACGCAGGAAGTGTCACAGTACCATTGAGCCGGCTGGAATGTCGGCCACTTTGGTGACCTTTGAGAAATGTGCATAACGCTAAATAACCTTCGATCTGTGGCACTGGGAGCAAGGGTAAATATTATCAGCTCTGGAGGCAACCTATTGATCGCTGGGACTTGCGGGTAATGGAAATGACATAAACAAATACAGGGATTTTTTTATAAGGCATTCCAGCATTCATCATGTGAAATTACATCTGGCAGCCATCAGGGGTAAAAAGATGTCGCTGATATTGTTTGATGTAGGCCATTAGAAGCCCACAATGAGAGTACTTGCATAGAACAGTATTTTGTACATTCTTTATAACACCAACCATACTGATGTGACCCTTGGGCATTCACTCCTGCCCAAATCTTTGAGTTGAACATGAATACCCTTTTCTGTATGCCATAGAGACCGTGGGTCAACTGTCTTCAATAATGATGGAAGAGCTTATGGACGGCTAAGATTGTCTTAGCGAACGATCTTGAAATTTGTTAAATGATAGCCCCCCTACTAGTTACAGAAAAGAGTCTTCATATATGATCGTAGATTATTCAACGGGCCCCTGGCAGGGGGTTCATTTCATAGATTTCCTGAGTGTTTCCACCTGACACTGATTCACTCGGCCACTCCCTGGTTATGCCTTACACGGAAAAGTTTTTTTGTTTGTTTTATTCATAATTATCGCTCATAATTCACGTAGGTGTGGGTGGTCTTCTAATTTGAAAAAAAACTACTCCAAGTGGTGTGCTTATTTTCAAGGATTTTGTATACAATATGAATGATAATAATGAGGTAGTTCATCAATGGATAAGATATTATTACGAAGAAGACTATCAAAGTAGTGGCTATAACAGCAGTACAAAAAGCAATACATTTCAAAACATACAGGTATGCAAGTGAAGTGTGTACACTACTTTGGGGATTTCTCTAAGAGTTCACACCGCGGTCGTTCTAATTTGAACTGATTCTTTTCTTTTCCTATTTTTGTATGTGCACTTGTTGTTTAAATAATACTTTATTTGTTGATAAATAGGGGTGCAAATAATGTCACCTTAACCCTTTCCATACCGGTGCCTGGAACCGAGCCACTCCCTTAAGGACCGGTGCTGGTGGCAGTTTGTCTCCCCAGTCGACCGGCACATAATGGTTAAAATCATAATTCAAGTTTGTAATTACGTAATACAATATATAAGCATACATATTTTGTTTCTTTTGAATAGAAATACTAAAGATGATATCATATATACATTTTGTGAAAATTTCATAAATATTGCTCTATTATTTATTTTCATTTTGGCAGCAACTATTTTTCTATGGTGCTGCCATTTGGCAGCAGCGGTTCTCCCGTGGTGCTGCCATATGGCAGCACCGGTATTTCTATGGTGCTGCCATATGACAGCACCGGTCGCGAAAGGGTTAAGCCCAAGCTATTTGTACTCTCTTCTATTATTAGTTATCATTATATAACGTTCTTATATCGGATTAAATAAGAATGTTTCTATTGAACAACCGTCATTGATTTCGTTAATGGAGGGTTGAGTTTCTTTTCTTTTTCTCTTTTTAGACTGCAAGACTATTCAGCCAAGAAGGCCCATGTGATTTTCCCTTATAGTATCGAAGTCTGGGTTCGATCAACAGTTAGTTTGGAGTCAAATTCACAACAAGTATTAGCCTATTCACATGAATAGCTCCATATACTATAAATCATTTATAACATAAGTTCCAGATTCCTTTTGTCAATAACCTTAGTTATTGAACTCATTCTTCTTTGTACTACATTTCAGGTTACGTATAAACTATATCATGGCAATGAGTCACCTATGTGATAGTCATCAGTGATATTTATATAATCAGTTACCATTCTGAAAGTATTTGAAAGGTGACTTATCGTTCCTGAGATTCTGTATTGTAAATGTCTGTGTAGGGGATATAGGTGCCAGCCTTGCTCAGATAGCCCCTGGCAGAAGGCATTTGAATGCCTTTGTATAAGATCACTACTGGCCAGAAGAGGCTTATCTCTGAGAGAAAGATCAACGTTCTGCCTTCTGACCCTGCCCCAAACTCCAGTCCCATAAAGAAAAAAAAAACCCGAGTTCATTGTGCTATTATAGGCTTTGACTCGAATGGAAACAGGGCCCTCTTGATTGCTCTCCATTCAAAGTAGATGAAATATGTTCCCCTTGCCGATTGAGACCCTGAGGAAATTGGAGAGCGAGCGAGGCGAAAGACGAATGCTTCAGAGTAACTCGAGGTCATCCTTCTCAATCCTGGTCACAGAGGACACGCCCTCCTGCCCCCACCCGTCTTGAGAGCCCTCTGGCGGCAGGCTATGGGGTCTCCAAGACAGAGATTCTTCATCATGCGTCTGACCCTCCTGCGCGGCCGGCCCCTGAGGCGTCGTCTACACTGCCTCAACTGTGTCCACTGTCTGCCCATCTACCCAGACTCCATTGTCTGCCCTTCTACCGTGTCTCCACTGTCTGCTCGTCTACCCAGTATCCACTGTCTGCCCATCTACCCAGACTCCACTGTCTGCCCATCTACCCAGACTCCACTGTCTGCCCATCTATCCTGTATCCACTGCCCCCTTTATTATCCATCGTATACAAAGACACCATTGAAAATGTATGGGGACTCAGTAAACCACGACCAATTTTATAAAACCTGTCAGATACCGTAACTGTTGTATACAGATTCATATCTGTGGTATACGGCCTCAAAACCATGGTATATGGGGTAAAAAAGCCCCTTTGTGCTGTAGAGCAAAGAAATAGTCCTTATTGTTATACCATTAAATATGGCAATTATAGTGGGTTTAATTTATTTTTAAAGATGGATGACAAATGCCATAAACGATAGTTATGTGGACAGACGGCTACGTAAACCACTTGAGGTTGACGTCGTAATACACTCGCTAGCGATCGTGTATTACTACGCATCAACCACTCGTGGTTTACGGCCTCTTGTACACAGAACCATCGATTACTGTCTATTTATATCATGTCTCTGCTGTCTGCCTATCTAGTCTGTCTCCAGTATCTGTCCATCTACTCAATCTCCACTGCCTGTCCGTCTATCCTGTTTCCACTGTCGGTCCATCTACTCAGTCTGCACTGCCTGTCCATCTACCCTGTTTCCACTGTCTGTCTATCCACCCAGTCCCTACTGTCTATTGTGTCTATCCTGTATCCAATATCAGTCTATGTTCCCTGTCTCCTCTGTCTGTCCATCTACCCTGTCTTTCCTACCGCGAAGCCAAAATTCTGACGGTGTGCCTGTCTTCACTGTCTGCCCGTCTACCCATTCTCCATTGTGTGTCCTTCTACCCTGTTTCCACTCCCCGCCCATCTACCCTGTGTCCAATGTCTATCCATATACCTTGTCCTTATTGATTGTCTGTCCAACCTGTAGCCACTCCCCGCCTATCTACCATGCATCCACTATCTCTATATCTACCAAGTCTCCAGGTTTGTCCATAAACCCTGTCTCCGCTTCTTTTCCATCCACTTTCTCAATCCAGTCTCCAGCCCTTCATTCCCTGCACATCTTGGCATGTTTCTCTACCCCAGGTCATCTCAGCCTGCTATCTGCTCAGACCGCATCCCACTCTTACCCCGCCCACCTGCCTCTCGTCCTGCCCGACTATTCCACCCAGTTCTACACTATTCCGCCCATCTCCACTGCTTACCGCCCCTGTCCGTTCTCCACCAGCCCCCCTTCCCCACTCCCCACCCCCACCCACGTCCCCGGTGTCCATCCCTGAGCCTGCGACCCTGGCGCCGTGACTGTAATCCCCAGCTGACCACGAGGATCACCTGGAGGAGAGGGACCCCAATCATCCCCCCGGGCCTGGCTGATGGCTTCTCCCCTCCCCTAGACTTGCTCAAGTCTTTGATTGTGAACATTAAATAAATGATAAACCTAAACAAGGATGAAATGCATTAGGATATGTAACCCTTTCCTTGACTGGCCCAGGAATCAAACCAGGGGCCCGTTTGATAACCTAGGATCCTACGTATAGGCCCTTTTTTGTATGCCATAGAGACCCAGGGACAATATTGCTCAACTTTATTCAACACTTATTGATGACCTTATGGACGGACTTAGCGAACAGACTTAAAAAATCATTATATGAAACCTCTTGTACAAGGTACAGAGAAAGGTCTTTATATACGATCCCATATTATCAAACGGCACCCAGGGCGAAGAGGGGTGGAGTAAGTTGAGGGCTAGGCATAACATGGACACAGGGACAGAAGCCAGTCTATCCCTCCCCCAGCGTCCCGCCCGCCCGCTCCCCCGCCCGCCCGGCCCCGGGGCTAGGGACTAGACACACGGCCCAGGGTCGCGCTCCCTGCCGGGCCGCCCGGACGGTACGGGTCAGTCTCTATCTACCCGTCTAATCCACCCTGTATCCACTATCTCCCAGACCCCGTCTGAGCATGCGCCGACCCCGTGTATCTGGGTAAAGCCGTTACTTCCGGTCCTGATACAGCCTACTTCCGGTTCCGGGTCCTGGCTTAGTTTTGAGGTCTTGAGGTCATATGGACACTCGCACTCGCCCTGGAACCCCCTCCCTCGCTGTCATTCATCTTCCAAATGCGATAACATATGTATGTATGTAAGTAGTGACACTAACCTATGCAAAATATGCCCAGACTACAACCCACCAAGTCTTGTCCTACCCAACGCGGGATTCACACGTAGTGACTAATGACCTGTCCTGAGATGGGTGTACTTCACACCTTTTCCCCAGTCTAAAGTGGAATTCACACGGTGCGATTCATGTACCTCACAGGGGTCAAGATCTCATGAGATTCTGTTCCTTTTTAGAGATAAATGTCGCCAAAAATTGCAGCGGAAAAAAACATGTCTCAGGGAAAAGGAACCCTACAATTTAGACGAGGACATTGTGTTAGAGTACAGAATTTCAGCAGGATTTCTCTAAGACAAACACCCTCTGAGCTACATTAATCCCATCGTGTGAATCCCGCTTTAGCCAATTCTCCTGTGGTTCAAAAATCTCAGCAGATGGTGCCAGGTTATTACTTTTCATAATCTTAATGAAAAATGGCAAATTTGATTCACATGCTAGGACATACTTGGTACATAGTCTCAGACATAAACCCAGTGAATACTCACCCTGGGACTCACGTATCCTCGAGGTGAGGGGTGTGAGATTCTGTTCCATCACAGATTCTCAGCAAGACAAACACCCTGTGACCGTATGAATTCCACTTAACTGGTCCGCCTTAGTTAATAATGGGATCGGTTAACGTGTACCAACCAGGACCTTGAACTTTGCATATCACACCTACCGCCCTCTGATGAAGTCCCCAAAGTTACTCTTTAAAATAAATGGGAATACAAAATAAGCCAGTATCAACCTTACAAGATATAACAAGTAATGTTTAACATGTTTTACCAGAACCAAAGATCCCGCATACACTGTGCAGCCGCAAAATGTAAGCTGGTTCATTGGTGATATAGCGTGTGTTCCATCTAACCAACAGCACTTTCTTGATCGTTAGCCTGGTCCTGGCAAAATGGACAAGTCTTTTGATGAAAACACGCTTAAGAACATCACCTTGGCAGTAACTGGGGGCATCGATTCTGATTCTGACACCCTGCCGCTAGTGCCCGAAAATGTTATAAATTGACTTCAGCCGATTGCAACCCTGCCTGAGCTCCATGTTCTCGATCGTGCCCAACTGTGCCCGATACCTGCAGGCGGGTTTGTTGGCTGCTGTACCATTGTACCGATGAGTCCAGAACACAGTAAAGTGCTGGTTCAAACACAATGAATTTGCCGTGTTATATCTTGGTATATCTTGTTATATCTTACAGTGTTGTGATATGTTCTACCTCCTTTGGTGCAACACAATGCGTGTGATGATATGTGTATTTTTTTCTGATGTCATATGTATATATTTTGGTGCTCCTCCATTGAAACGCTTCAAGATCTATTGCACACATATCGCGGCATACCGCGATATATCACAGCAGGAACATGGCAAAGGTGGTTAACCAGACCGATGCATCGTGGTAAGTATGCACACAATTATTCGAAACCTATACCAGCAAGACAAAAAAATCTTGACAATCTTACTATGTCTTGTGTGTTGGTGGAACCAGCACTTCAGAATGAATGGAGATGTCCAAAACATGATCGGGAACAATCTTTCGGCTGGGAATTCGGCTTGATGGAACACACATCTCTGGTGGGGCACCAAGTGATGGGCAGTACCTGGCTTAATGTGTTTACGCCATAGGTCAGGCTTCCAGGCTAGTCTTACTTCCTCTTATCCGGTGTATGAGGTTAGTCCTGGGTTTCCAGGTAATCTCGGCCCTTAAACCTCCGTGAATCCCCTCTGAAGCTTCTCTTTACCTTGGATCCATGCCACCTACCATCCGGCCACTGGCAACTATAAACACGTCAATGTTACCAACCCTCACTTTATATCATCTTCCTAGGTTCACAAAAAGGAGGGCTCAAATAGAGCTAAGGCGTTGTATAACTGAGACGGGAATTTGTATGTTATTAGTGTAAACTCATGGAGGTATAAGCATATATGTAACCAAACTAGACAATCTAAAAGTGTACAAATAAATGTTAGGAAATTAGAGTTATCTATTCTCACTCTCATGCATTTAAAATAAGGAGTTTGCATGCAGAAGGAAGGTCACATGTAACTACCAGAATTTCTGAAGATAAACAAAAGTGCAGCTCGAATTAGATATAAAAGATACATACTCCCATGTAAATGCCTACTTTCAGTTATCTGACTTTCGCTTAACCTGCGACACTATCACCTGGGAGGGACGGGGTATGTCATCATATGACTAGTAAGATATCAGCAATTTTAGGTATAAAATAATACAAAAACAGGCAGCTTGTCTGCGTCCGTCAATATATTTGGTAGAAGTATTGCTAATTTATATCACTCTGCCCTCGGCATCTAACTCTAAAGAAGAAATACCGGAAGATTTACTGATGGCCGTTATATAGTTCTAACTGTAAATCAGAACTGTACTAACCCGTATTTTGATAACGGTACAAATCCGTTATATATTTCTGACCGCAAATCTTGAATCTATTAAACCGTACTTTAATAACGGTTCAAACCTGTAAATATGAAAGTGGGAAGCTGTCTGAATATACTATATAGATGGCGTATTAATATGCATATACCATCAATATTGTTATTGAGGGTCTCTAGAACTGTTTTATGTAAGAGATATTTAATAAATGAATACAGTAGTGAATATTTTAACATCAAAGTTGTTCAACTCTAATGTTATTAGTTCCAACTATATACTCATCGGAATCTCATAGCATAAGTCTGCATTTGATATGGTGCTATGAAGTAATTTATGCGTTTTTTAATTTTTTTATTAAAACTTGTGAACGAATATGGTTAAAATGGCAGAAACCTTGCAGGAGATTAATGGATATCTATTACACATTTTGATGAAATTAACTTCTAGATTTATTCACTACTTTGATTTGTTGCTAATATTGGACCTATTCTAAGTGTATCTATTGGCGCCATAAGTTTAGTATGGAGACTCCGTATCAGGGGGACGATAAATTAGATACAGTCACCTCCTATAAGATAGATCTCCATACATGGTGCTGTAAGTCAGCCTGTCTGGGTAAGGTGAATTTGCGTCTCTCGTAGACCTGCTAAATGCCTGCTCTGAGAGTGACAGTAATGGAGCAGTGTAGGCGGGCCTGTCTAGATGGTGATTCTTTAGTCCTGAGGTTGGCACACGAACACAGGAGCAGTTCATTCTCTATAACAACATCCCTTTGGCCAATGATTTGCCCCTAGGTTCTTATACATGCCCACGCGTCTTAGAGCGTCTTACTAAAATGCTATTGGGGAAAGCACTTCTCGAAATTTGCCAAGTGATTTTTCGTTCCTAAATATTGGTAGTATTTGCATTGCATTTTATATCATAAATTTATATGTTTCATCTTAATGTATTTATGATATTCTGATAATTTGATGTCTAAGGTGAGATGCATGTTGTTCATGAGGAATTGCTAATGATGTATTATCTTTTTGTTGGTTTTATTATTGTTTCTTCTGTATCTTTGTTTTGCCTTCGATGTTTTAACATTGGCCTTCCATACAAAAGTGGGATCAGATTTTGTATACACAACATAAATATGTCTGGCTCTAACCTCCTCCATCTTGCTTCATGAGTCATTTTACATGTAACGCGAACAGTATCATCGAGCTGTTGAAAGGGGTGTGTAGTGTCAGGCCCAGCCTCCAACTACTACAGGAAAGCCATTTTCCACTGGCCGATGAAAACGCTACCGATTATTTGAGTTCTCCAAAAAGTCAGTTGGTGGTGGCCAACGACTGCACGTCGGTATCTAAAAATCAGTGAGGGTACTATGTATGCCTTGTTTCTGCTGCATTTAACAGGTCCATACCGACTTAACTGTCTTCCAAACTCAATGACCATCATTGATTTCAAACCCCTTTGATTTTGTTGGTCGTTGACTAAGTCAGGCGGTGGCGGCCTTATTGCATAATCTATACACAATTAACCAGTGAAGACTTCTCTGCATGTCTGTTTCCATTCACTGAGCCGGCATCGGTGGTTCCCGACTGCAGATCAGTGGTGAATAGTCGGCCAGTGGAAAATGGCTTATAGCAGTTTAAGACCTCCGGATGCACCAAAACGCATAGTGTATCACATAAATACACTACAAATTATAATTAATACTACCTAAATTATAATAACATGAATAGGATGGGTAACTTGACATAGAATATAAATCAGAAACATGTGCACCACAAATCATACCTTCATGATAATCATGACTATAGCATGCGAGGGACCCTGAAAGCTTGTAAATTGAATGATCAATAAAAGAGCTTGTCTCATATGTTAACATAAACAAATAAAAATATTGAGATATGGATCACAACTCACCACATTGTCCGTCGCCCAGAAATAAGAGAGGTTGTATACATACCTGAAACGAAAACAATACGTAATTGTTATCTATGTATGGATCACATTGTACGACCGTCAATTGAACATTAAATAAGACTAAAAATGAGCACCACATCTTACCCATGAAACGGTCTGAGAAGAATTTGAATAGATTAAGACATTATTGTAAAACCGAGAAAAGCGTTAAGGCTTTATTCTTTAGAAGAACAATGTGTGCCAGTGGGTTAAAACACTTGTAAACCGATGAAGGTTTTAAAACTCATGGACAATCAGGAATATCTTTATCTTATACAAACGTCTAGAATAGAAACATCGGCGTGCATCGTAATTGATTTTTAAGTACGTCGTAAGGCCGATCATGCACGATTTGGAGCTCAGTGGACACTGGGCCTTATGTTTGTCCAGCAACGCTGTTTCCTGAGTTGTGGTTGTAGCCAGACAAGGATGACATAAGGTAGATACGGAGAATATGAGATTGAAATGAAATTGAGTGTAAATTGACTATTGGTCTCTAATATCAGTATTACACTAATTCAAATCATGAATTTCCTACCCATCTTAAGTTCTACGCAGACAATTCTTTCTAGTACCTGTGCCTCAACCTGATTTAATCCCTCTTCTCGGTCATAACCTAGCTCCGAACTTTATTCACTCATGTAGCATGGTTTACTGCTACTGCTGGCTATTACATATCCTTCGCTTTCCTTTCCCCTTCCCCCTTCCCACTTCATTTCAAGAGATGTTCCCTCCCACAGCATCTCGATTACCTGCCGGTACAATATATGCATTGATCATGTTAATTCCCAAAATAGGAGACCGAGGTTTAGTGGGTTTCTTTTCCTTTTAAAAACTATTGAAGACATAAAAGAAATAAGGGAGCACCACATCTTACCCATGAAACTGTCTGAGAAGAATTGGGATAGATCTTTAGAAGAACAATGTGTGTCAGTGGATTAAAACACTTGTATCGAGAGCTAAACATAAACATTTTGTTCAACGGTAGATTGTCAAGCACATAGATATAGCATTCTGGATACATAATTGTGCTACGAAGGATGGTCACACGTCCAAATTATTTGTAATGAATTCATGGATCAATAATATCATGAAACATCACAAAATTTCATATGATTATTTATATTGCATGAGTTGTTTTTGCGGGAGGATATCACGAGGCGGAGCTGAGTGATATCTGTAGCGGAAGACATATAACAATTATATGAAAGTGAGTGATGTTTAAATTTCATCCTACCCTGTCACATGTTTTAAACTTTATATGTCACCAGTGGCATATAGTCACATCATGTTAAGTCTATGGAGATTTATATGATGAGTAGGAAAAAGAAGAGCACTGCTCGTTAAAAAAAGAAATCTTATATTATCTTCACGGATCATCTTTCCTTATCACCACCTTCTCTCCCATGACTTCCCACCCTCCCCTGTCTCCCCCTCACATCTTCTCCACCCCGAGTTAGTTCCTCTGTTCTCCTCTCAGGTTTCATGGATTAACCTCTTCCCCTTTCTGCTCGTCTTTCTGGCCGTCCTCCCTGGAGGAGGTAGTTTCACCTGCCCCGTGTACGGTGTACGGGTCCCCTGCCTGGGTGTCCTCTCCTCGGCTGGTCACCTGCCTGACGGCGGGGTCCTCTGGTCACCTCCGGGTCTCTGCGTGCCAGCTGCCGGCCCTCAACGCTGGCAGAGCCGGGGAGGTGGCTGCACGCAATAGTCGTCAGTTTACCTTCACCGGGCATGCAGTATATAAGTATTCATTACCCACCTAATATGGAGTCTCCATACTAGGCCCATGGAGCATACATGTTTCTACTGAATAGAATACGGTTGTTTTTTTGCTATATTTGTTAATGTCATTCCTATGTCTAAATAGGGGTGAGATAAATGGTCAACATACTCATTTGTACAGCTTATATCAGGATGGCAGCAATATCATCCCTTAGAATATCCTATTAAGTATCAGAGATGATATAACCACAGGGAAATTGGCAGACTGCCTCTTCCCACCCTTCTCTTCCCCTTTTTTTATCAATTCTATTGAGGGGATATCTTGTGTACAACCACCGAGTTCAGCTATATGGTTGTTTTTCCACTCGGGCCCTATACGAAATAGATTGTCACTGGATGTTGTCCAGTGAAACCAAGCCCCCAAACTCCTCATTTCAATGGCGGGTGTTAAGCCGTAGAACAGTGGGTACCATATTTGTGGAAGTCTTTGGTATGACCCGACCAGGGTTGAAACCCCCGACCTCCCATGCTTGAGGCGAACGCCCCTACCACGTGGCCACTGAGCTTGTGTGTCCTGTGTTGTCCTTGTCCCATCTGTGTTACATGGAGACTATAAGGATGCCTGAGTATAATCTGTTCCGAGTTGTTTTGGTGTGTTGAGACATACTGAGTTCGGAAGATACGGCATGTCTAAACACAAAACCAAAAACAAACAGGACTAGGTGTTTTTAGGCACCCTCACTTTGTCCCCTTATCACATACCTGGAAATTATTATTTTTAAAACACATTACTTGGTAACTACATTTTGAAATGCCTTTAGTATGAAATTCCTGCATCATAGCCTTGCCAGAATGTTGAGAAATTCTGTTTAATAGAATGTTTGAGTATGAAACTAAACTACCACATTGTGACTGTGTCAGATACATGCTAAAAAAAGTCTGTGTTGTAGTGTGTCATAATGCTTGTTTTAATGTGTCGAGAGCTCAATGGGTTCCCAGCCTTATATATGTTCGCTCATTAATTAAGTTGACCAGACATGGTACAAATGGCCTTAACTCCTGCCTTTCAGTATACAGATGTCTTGTACCAGGTGCTAATCAGCAACTGATTAATTAGTGACGTTTTACCAGGTAGAACTTATACTTGGAGATCAATGCCTCATATACTTATCTGAGGGGAGGGGAGGGAACCGCACAGCCACTTCAGATCAATGTGAAATTGTAAAACTTCACTATGTCAGCAGCGAGGAGTGATATTTGATTTTTGAAGCTTGTATGTATACACATAAAAATCTATTTATTTTCTTATGTCAATATACAATAAGAAATTATTTTCCACTGTCTAATTAGGATGGCACACCTAATCAGACGTCATAACAATGTATGTATAACAAGGTGATAATTCGCCCAAGAGTGTGTATGTATTTGCCTCCAAAATGAAAGACCACCAAATTTGGTGAATTGTGTGATTAAACAAAAAAAAACAAAAAAAACAACAGAATATGTTACATAAACATAGATTATTGTTTTTGGATTTGCTAGATTGAAAAAAAAGTGATTCGCACGGTATTTGTTCTAACTTTCTATAGGCATGACGCTATCTGAACATTTCTAGAACCTGACATTCTACATTAAGATGTCCTTCCTTAATCCTACCATCACATGTGTATTTCATCCTGATCACAAGGGACCTCGGTGAAATGGAAAATAGATGAGTGTGTTCATCGAATATCGACATTGGTCAACATTTTTTTAATGGTCAACATCTTTTTAAAAATCTTAATGGGGGAGTGAGCAATCATCTGGCCGTGACCGCTTAACAAAAACAATTATATCAACGTTAATCCAGAATAACATAACGTTACCAATTTCAATTATTTACCAATCTATACCTCTCGGTCTAGAACGACTGAATTTGTACCTCAATAAGAGATAAACCTGAAATGTTAACCTTGTTAAAGAGAGTCATGAAACGTTGGTTCACTAAAAAAAATGCCTACTAAAACGATCGGCTGCCTTGTAGTTCTACCGTCACATCCACACATAATTATATCAACAGGATAGGGGTAACTACTTCACATTTCATGTTTATTCCTATCAAAGATTTCCAATAAAGGCAATTAAATTCAAGTCGCGGGTGAACCCAACGCATAGCCAAATCGATTTTTATCCACTCTTACCACTAATAACATTTTTTTCACGTAAGATCCGATTGTAACGGTTCTTATTTCTCCTTTGGTGCACTTTTGGTATTTTATGTAGAGTTCCGTCTTCCGGTGCAATGCATGTTGGGTCCACCGGCGGCCACTTCATCTCGTCATGTCGCGCCACCTGGTGTTGACAGGCATGGATAATGGCGTATAGATGGCTGACATGATGTGGGGCTTTCAAGGTGAACCCGACAAAGGCTCTTATGAAACAGAGCCCTGAAGCTAAGGATTTTGTGCTGACTCATTGTTCCAATGGCGAACTGGCTAATTGAATATTTCATATACCAAATACGGAATACACTGAAGATTCAATATACTAAAAGGCAAAGTTGGTATTATATACCTGTGCCTGAATGTTTTACACTTACCGGGCTAATCTAGACTCCTTTTCTGTACCTCGTACAAGGGTTATCGTTTAATAATATAAGTCTGTTTGCTAAGGCAGGCTTAGCTGTCCATAAGGTCGTCTATGAGTGGATGAATAAAGTTTCCCCATATCGTCCCTTGGTGTCCTTGGCGTCCAAAAAAGCTTGAGGGGCTTCGTTTACAAGCCTGTATTATTCAGCACCTTGGCCATGAGATTTTTTTACCGAAGGAGAATTGTCTGAAACTAGGGCAAAAGTGTGAAGCACACCAGTCTCAGGTACGTTGGTCTCTACGTGTGAATCCCGCTTTAGACTAGGGGAAAGGTGTGAAGTACACCTGTCTCAGGTACATTGGTCTCTACGTGTGAAATCCGCTTTTGACTAGGGGAGAGGTGTGAAGTGCACCCGTCTCAGGTACATTGGTCTCTACGTGTGAATTCCCCTTTAGTTAAACACATTTTCATTAAAGTATTGAACGCTCATTACGAACCCATCTTCCGAAGAGTGTGTGATGGAAAACAGAGAAGCTCCACAGATGCCCCTCACGTGGGATAACAAATGTTCCCTCTACCCACCAGCACTCATCACTCTATAGACGTCACTTCCGTTATTAGCAGTGACCTTTTGTTCCAATTGGTGAAAAACAGGGAAATGAGCATTTCGGCCGCTGTGTGGCGCCTGTCACGGTCTCTGCTGGGCGTCGACGCCGGCGCTGGGAGAGTGAGAACAACGGGTACATTCCTGAGCACGGCAATAAATCATCGTCAATGTGAGATGGGAGTCGGCCGACGGCTTACAACGGAATAATGCTCTGTCTGTGTTTTACTGGCATAAATAATGATTTCTCTGAGTACCACTGCTATTAATCAGGCGAATGTAGACAATATCTGCCATTATCCTACCCCTACCATAAAATCCCATAGGCTTAATATTGAGTTTCCGTATGCCACGCTGACGGAGTTTTATATGCCACTAGTGGCATACAGAAGTGTTATCACGTAATATTCCAAAATCGAGTAGACGGGGTAGGATGAAATGCCCAGTCGGCCACTGGAGGTACCTGCAAGCACCTGGCACCACATAGCACACAGTGTGAACTACACGCTGTCCTCTATGTGGGAAAACGTGGCGTATCTGGAAGTGCGAGCCTTTCTCCTACCACATGCGACCACTGAATAGAAATTACAAACATACACGCTGTCCTCTAGTCTGCAACTGGGCGTACCAGGTATCTCACGTACACCCAGTCGCAATCATTTTGAATACAAACATGTTAGTCACCTAGGTACGCCCAGTCAGAAGCTTTCAAATCGCAGGGGCAAAGGACCACACATATATTTGAGCATACTTTGCGACTGGCAAACTTACTTCCGGTACGCCCAGTCGCAAGCAACTTGGAACGTTCAGTCTCAAGCTAGGTACCATTCACAGTTAAGAGTAATGGCAGCAGTTGTTAGTATCGGTATACGTTGAAGGTCCAGGACTACTTTGCACAACCCTAGCGTATCACATGTCCTATCTATAGTGAGAATAGGGCCCGGCGTCCACCTACTACGATAGAAATTTAGACCTACCGATATGGCTCCGATACAAAAAGTCAATATCGGTGACATATCGGGAAGGTGCAAAATCGTAGACATATGTTTAGACATGCCAATCCACAACGCATTGTATGGGGTTTTTATCGGTGTCTAATCGCAGAGACGTGGTCAACTGCCCCGATATTAGGTGAGCTTCCGACGCGATTTTGATTTTTTATCAAGAGGTGCATCGTAGACCATATTGGAGCCATATCGTAGTAGGTGGACGCCGGGCCTAACTTTCAATAGGTAACCTTTATACTCATGCCACCCTTCACAATGATTCAAATAAGAGATATTTCATCCTTTCTACCATATTTGTTCCACATATGGCACTGCAGGTTGCCTAGTAGTTGTACCTTTATACTTTGTCTCTGTGTCTGACTTGGAAATTATTAAATGTAGCTCTATGTGGTTTGTTTAATGATGTTTCGGTTGTTCTGATGGTGCGAACTGAAGGAACGCGATTGTATGCTAAATTGATGAATTATAATATAAACGCTAATGTTTACGAATACCTACTATCATCCTCATTTCATCATATCTACACCTATATCATTGATATTTGTGTTATGGTTTGATGGCTGATCTGGTCATATGTGCCACTTAAACTCTTTTGTTTGTGTAAAGTACTCTAGTACCGGAATGGTACTCTGTACTTTGATTTAAACACCTCTGTTGGAAGAACTGCTCATCGTAGTAGAACTATCTAAACAGATGGACCATGTAGACCACACAGTTAGGGGTACTAGAGGAGACGACTAGATCAGGTTAGAAATGTTTCGTTTCAAGCACAACGGTTACCGTAAAAGTCCGGACTACAGGATGAAGAACCTATGAAATGGACTGAGCACAGAAACGCAAAAGGCACCGCATGAGATCTCTTTTAAAGACATGCTAAAGGCGGGACTGGACGGAAATGCCGGTTAACCTGGTAACAAGGACATAAACCTAATGATGTTTGAAACGAGCCTGGTAATTTCCACAACCGGTTCCCACCGACACGTTTCCCTAATGCCCCAGTCACACTGGCATAAAAAACGCCGTTTTCCCGTGTACGCACCTCTACGTTCTTCTATGCATTTTGAAATAGACAAATGAGCGGCGATGCGCGGGAAAACGCGGAGATACGTAAATGAAAGTCGGAATGCGTACACAAACGTAGAAGATACGTACCAAATACGCGGTGTCAGAATAGCTTTTAAAAATTTTAAACTTTTCTCTATGCATTTTTTTCCGTAAAAGAACGCGCAAATAAGTCAAGATGCATAGAGAAGCATACAGCAGCATACAAGAAACGTACTCGAATGTGAATCCGTTGGAAATACGTACTAAATACGCGGAAATCGCGTCCTTTAAAATACGTAGAAGAAACGCCGTTTTTTACGCCAGTGTGACTGGGGCATAACCTCAACGGTAGGAAAAACATTAGAAACACAAGGACCTGAACCTAAAAACCAACTTCCAACAACTATTCCTTGTTTATCATGTTCCTGAATAATAAGTCAAATTGCCATTCCGGCTTTTTGTACAATTTCTTTATTAGGTTTTCACACATATGGATACAAAGTCGTGGTACAATCATTCGTGTTGCATACAACCCTCATAAGGGGTATTCACTTCAATTATCTAAGCAATTGGTTTCATTGGCTCTGCCTTATCATTTTATATAACCCATTTTATACTGAGATTCGCGATCTAAAACAAGATTGTTACATAGATATGAATTCATGTCTTTAAGGTAAAGTATGCTTCTCTTTGGAGAAATAACCAAAATGAACTTATAGAAATAATCAAGTTATGCATATCCTTGGTATTAACACAGATGGCTTATATCCATACACATCGTGGTATAAACTGTCTCATAGACTCATATATGTAGATGCATTCTGAATGGTTTCAAGATATTGTAACTCACCTACCTAATCAACTCATTTTCTTGTTTCCAAATAAATTTGACTACTGTGTTCACAAGATGTGACAAACTATTTCATGTAAGATTTGTTTGTATCAACATTCTGAAGTAAAGTTCCTAAAAATGATCCTTTCAGACCACAAGGAAACAAACCGAAACATTTAGAAACATCAAAAAGAACATGACTGCCGGGATTATTTAACTGGATTTGTAACAGCTATCAGATAATATGAAGAGACGTAACAAGTTAGAGTCTGGGTTTATTTATGTCACGCATTTTGTTCGCTCCGTAATTTCACGAGTCGAAGACGAGTGACATTACGAAGCCAACAAAATGAGTGGCATAAATAAACTCAAACTCAAACGACATAAGTCACAGTAGTGACATAAACAACACTTTATGTCATACCCATGACATAAAGAAATACCATGATAAGCCTATGGAGTATTTTTATGAGGGGTAAGAACACGTCCTTCCGAAGAGTGTTCTCTAAGTCTGTTTATTTCCTGGCCTGATAGCCGCCTTATACAGTCACATGTTTAAGTACATGTGATATCTGATAATTGGTTGTGACAGTGAATTTGACACCTATCAATCATACTAGGCTCCTCCCTCCTGTCAGGGCAACAGAAAACACATAATCAAAACAATTAATACATGACAATATGAATACATAGGTATCTAACATAAACTTGAGTATAGACATTTTCTATAACAGTTAACTACATGATCACAACAGATTCATCACTCGAGACATAACTAGATACACTGGGTGTCGGGGAATCCGTCAGACCCAACTACTTTAAATATAGATCCATCGTATTCGGGGTCGACCAAAGCATCATCCATCAAGCAACTACAGCAGGGGAAGAAGAACGTCCGGCCTTCTACATTATTTGTTACAGAGGGCAAACGGCTATTACCGGTAGCTCGGTGGAGAGACTACTAAAGATTTCAGTTGAAAGCTTTGGGCACATCAATCAGGATGGTTCTCTACACTTTAGGGGTTTTTTTAAATTCAAAATTACCAGGTATGACGAAGAAAATGCCACCGTGGGGGCGTTTAACTACTCTGAGTAGGAGCCCGTTTCCATTAGCCGATAGTTCGCCACCGATCTGCAGTCGGGAACCACTGATCACTCTACAGGCCCGTTTCCATTGCCCGACGAAGATTGCTTACCCGATGTGGTCCAGATGTACTCCAGTCTTGGTGCTGACGCCCAAATACCCTGTTCCATTGCGCCGATGGCCGCCAGACAGACACCAGACATAGGCCAGTTATGGTGCCAGGGCTGAAACTGGAGTACATCTGGACCACATCGGGTTACACAGAAAGCTTGTCGGTGGTACCACTGACTGTGCGTCGGTATAGATTAATCGCTGAGGTTAGTAGATTTCACTCAGTGACAAAGCTTTCACTCAGAAGTGGGTGGTGCCACATTGCATAATCTAAGCAGAAAAAGTCCTGAGGCATTTCACGACTTTGGTTGTTTCCATTGACCGATATTGGGCCCACAGTGCTTAAAGTCCCTCGGTGGTTCCTGACTGCAGATCAGTGATGGGAAATCAGCCAATGGAAACGGGCCTTATAGCTGATTTCTATTGGCCGATGAAAAGGGTGTAGATGTTTTGAGTTACCCAGAAAGTCTGTCGGTGGTGCCACTCACTGTGCGTCTATATAGAAGGGAGGTAGATTTCACTCAGTGACCAACCTGTCACTCAGGGTGGGTGGCGCCACATTGCATAACCTAAGCAGAAAATGTTGTGGGGGATTTCATTATCTGGGTCGTTTCCATCGACCGATTTTTGGTCAGCGGCACCAAAAGTCTGTCAGTGGTTCCTGACTATAGATAAGTGACGGGAGATCGGCCAATGGAAATGGGCCTTGTAAGGCCCGTTTCCATTGGCCGACGTAAACGGTGTAGATTTAAAAAAATTCTTTTAAAAGCCCATCACCTTTGGCCATCACCGATCTACAGTCAGAAACCACTGACGGACCTTTATCACTGCTGAGGCACAATGAAAATTGGCTATTAGGAGAACTCAAAAAAATCTATACCGTTTTCTTCGGCCAATGGAAACACGAAAGATCGGTGAATGGATACGAGACCTGCATACGATGATCACAGATAAAATTGGCGTATATTATGTAACAGGGCCCGTATTTTCTGGATAAACACATCTTTTCTGTGAGAACAATCATCAGTGATGGCCTTATTGCATCATATATACGTATGAGACTAATTATACACGTTTCATCTCTATGGACAAAAGGTGTTACCAAACGTGAATGGTCTCCTCTCCTGAAATAGCTCTTGCATTGCTGACGTGATCCCAGGTGGAATCTTCTGCCAGTGCTAAATGTTCCTAAACGGCCGCGCCTGTAAGATTCCTAAAGCGTGTTCCCGTTCTTTAACACACGTTCTATTTACAGAGATCCCCTCGTGAACACATACAATAGACACCACAGAAAGTACCAGGGACTACAGGACAATACAATTCAGAATCTAAGTATACAAGATGGTCGATCTTATGATCGCGATGCCTATTGCATCTCATAATCTTGACTCTGAGGGGCTATAGATTTACCATGTACTTTGTGTGCTGTCGCTGTGACTCCAGTTTCTGTTGCATGAGCAGGAGGCGTGCCCGCAGGAGGACAACAGGGGGAGGTGGGGGAGCTGTGGAAGGTGGGGGTCAGTAAAGGCATCACCTTTGGCTCACGCCATGCCACCCGACACCGCCGCCACAAAGTAGAACCGGGACGAGTGTCCTTCTTTGACATTTCCCATGTTGCACCTTGAGGCAGGACACGTGACCAGGTGAAGCCGCACACTGGTCACCTGGGGATATGGGTTGACAGGATGCTGCGGCCAGCCGTTACAAGGGTTGTTTACGACACGGCAGTCATTGCTTGAGTCTGTGGTCAGCCGTTACAAGGGTTGTTTACGACACGGCAGTCATTGCTTGAGTCTGTGGTCAGCCATTACAAGGGTTGTTTACGACACGGCAGTCATTGCTTGAGTCTGTGGTCAGCCGTTACAAGGGTTGTTTATGACATGGCAGTCATTGCTTGAGTCTGTGGTCAGCCAATACAAGGGTTGTTTACGACACGGCAGTCATTGCTTGAGTCTGTGGTCAGCCGTTACAAGGGTTGTTTACGACACGGCAGTCATTGCTTGAGTCTGTGGCCAGCCGTTACAAGGGTTGTTTATGACACGGCAGTCATTGCTTGAGTATTTGGTCAGCCATTACAAGGGTTGTTTACGACATGGCAGTCATTGTTTGAGTCTGTGGTCAGCCGTTACAAGGGTTGTTTACGACACGGCAGTCATTGCTTGAGTCTGTGGTTAGCCGTTACAAGGGTTGTTTACGACACGGCAGTCATTGCTTGAGTCTGTGGCCAGCCGTTACAAGGGTTGTTTACGACACAGCAGTCATTGCTTGAGTATTTGGCCAGCCGTTACAAGGGTTGTTTACGACATGGGAGGCACTGCTAGTGTCTGTGGTCATCCTTTGCAATGGGTTGTTTACAACACAGCAGGCATTGCTAGTGCCTGTCTTCAGCCATTACTACAGCTCATTTATGACACAGGTGGCACTGCTAGTGTCTGTGATCAGCCATTGCAGTCGGTTGTTTATGACACAGCAGGCACTGCTAGTTCTTGGTCGGCCATTGCAATGGGTTGTTTACAACAAAGCAGGCACTTCTCATATCTGTGACCAACCATCACAATGAATTGTTTAAGACAAAGGAGGCATTGCTATAGTCCTGAGCGTTTAATATGGGACAAAAAACTAGTTTTTTCTAACTTGATAAAGGGAAATTGCTGTTGTGTCATTAATAATGGGACGATTCTTATAAACAAAACATTGTCAGAAAGCTAAGACTTGAGCCTAACCATTGCTGTATATCTTATATACCGGTGTTATGGCTAAGATTTCCTATCGTAGATTGAACATTGGAAATTGCTAGGTAAAAAAACTAAAACATGTTACCTTCCTGTCTTCAGAGTGATTTAATGAAAAATCTATCACGATGACCCATAGAAATAAACACCTTATTTCAAGAAAATTAAAATGATACTTATATTGCCAGGCTGTGATAAATACTTCCTGAGATACAGGAGCATTATGACAGATGAAAAACACTCCAAACATGCCCTAAAACGTGATTTTCTGATATTATTGCATTTTTAGCATATGGCATAGCTAGAAACGGCCAATAATGATTAACTAGAGAGCGCATTATAGTGTATGGTATTTATTATACTTTGGACAATTTATACGTAGTATAACTATTGAGTATAGTAATACCAATGCGTAATACAATTGACGAGGTATTACGAGAAGTATTAAATTGGTAACATGAAATTTGAAAATTGCAGATTTGACAATTGTTATACAGATACACACGTAGTGTAAGAAAATTGATACAATGTATCAAAATGACATTGGATAATTGTTGAGTTTATCAAAAAACAAGTACAAGTGAAAAACCCTTTTTCACCCATAAAACAGTTTATGTAGGGTGGGTGGGTGGAAAATTTAAATGCTTCTTGAGATAAAGTTCGAAGTGAAGACTGGAGGTCACGTGACCGAGCGTGGTCTTATAAACGTCCGATAGGGGGCGCATGTGTCTATGAAAGCGCCCTCTGTATTCATTACTGTTCACAAGTTCGCTCTAATTACCGCTAAATAATATTTAATAAATAAGATACTGGTTGTATTCTGTGGGGGTTCATCTACAAATTATTCTTTATTTGAAGTATCTATGCCAAATATTGACTGAGATAAGACTGAAGGAAAATCAAGTCATGCTGGCTTACTTATAATGTCAGTAATTCAAGTAGAAATATGACCTCAGGCCAAAGTTCTTTGATAAAATGTCAGGTGGCAGTACAATCTTAGAATCTTAGGCCTGAAAAGTTCTGTTATGTATTTTTCATAAAGTTCTCTTGATTCCTATCTACTTAATTTTCGAAAATATTATCTTTTTACAAATGCTGCATTTGATTTAACTAGATATTGTAATTCTACACATATTAAACCCTCAGGACTATAATGTCTGTGGTCATCCCTGACAATGGGTTGTCTATAACACTGCACGCGCTGCTAGCCTCTGTGGTCAGCTATTACAATGGGTTCTTTATCCTACTCCTAATAAAAAAAACCATAGGCTTAACATTGGATTTGTTTATGTCACGGATGTGACATAAAATGTTGTTTGTATCACTACTTTCTAATATTCAAAAATCGTGGAAACGGGGTAGGATAAAATCTAGACGCCACTCGTTTGAGTTTAAGTTTATTTATGTCACGCATTTTGTTGGCTCGATAACTCTTGAGTTAACGGAGCCAAGACTATCTCACGAGTCTTCGACTCGTGAGATTACGGAGCCAACAAAATGCGTGACATGAATAAACTCATACTCAAACTCGTGACGTCTCTTGATATTATGACGCACAGACATTGCTGGGGTCTGTGGTCAGCCATTACAACAGGTCGTTTTTAACACTGAAAGCACTTTCTCCTTCCTAATAGATAAAAACATAACATTATGATTGGAAGGGTATAAAAAGAATTAATTTCAGATTCTATCTTTATTTCTCATTTCAAATAATTGATAAAAAAAAATTAATCCCAGCTATCACCCCCAATTATAAGCAATTGCAAAATCAATTTCAGATCGGCGGATATTGGTCAATTATGCAAAGAAACATGTCTCAGCAGGCTTTACGAGGCTGCCGCTTTGTAGGTGATGAAATCAATAAGTTAAACACGAGATATCCCAAATTTCATGCTAAATCATATGGTACTGAGAAAAAGATTAATTGTGCATAGATTATGCAATAAGGTCACCACCAACTCACTTGGTGAACGACCGACAGGATCATAGGGGTTTGAAATCGTCAGTGATGGTCATTGTGTTTGGAGGATTAAACAAGAAAAAGGTTTTGGTCAAAGGCGTCGTTCTCCACAAGTTTGATGCGGAGTGATATGAACTAGGCGACAGCCGAGTGAATATCACGCAGCATTCAAACGAGGTGTGAGAATTACTTCTTTGACCAAAACAAGTTGCTTTCTGTACTTATTTCACCCCTGCACACACTAAGAGGATATACGATGCACGGGATATAGACCATGGAGAATGGACTGCAATACTTGTAGGGGCATGAAGAAAGAGTTCCCAATGTTAAGCCTATGGACATTTGTTCGAGGGATGAGATATAATTCTGTCCATATGCACACTGGTACCATTTTCATCAGTCAATGAACAATGGTTTTTATCTAGATCTAATTAAAAAGAAAGTACGACCGGAGTAGGACTACGTCAAACTTTGGCTGTACGAAAGAATACACTTTATTTCACCTAGATCTAAGTTAACAGTAGCCTACCCGGATATAGTTCGTGTCTATTAAAATTTGGCTAAGGTCAATGTAGAGAAATTGTGATGATGGAATATTAGGGTACATCTACTGGTGGTAGGAATGGGTTAGTTAATGGCGAGTTTGTGGAATCTAAACCTGAAGCTAGATAGAATAACTACATTGATTCAACATGGTGCTAGCTTGTCCTGCAACCGGATCTGGAGGAGGGTCCATGGGGAGGTGGGCTGCACTGTGACCCTGAGCTACTCACTACCTTCAGACTTTGTCTCACTCACTGCGGTCTTAACGTCCGTCCAACATGGAAATGTCAGACTGCTTCGTAGTAACAATTCACACCTTTTTCCGATAGATGTTATTTCACCTGGTTTTGGTCAGAAAGATACTCGGATGTTTTATCGACGAGAAACCATGTGCCACAGATCTAGAGGAGCTGGTTTCAATTGTAACACCTAAAAGTATTGGTATCAAACAGCTACGTATCAAACTTTATTGTCCACCTGAAACAAAGTGCCCATGGAAATAACAAAGGTAGTGCGTATACCCGGAGCATACAGATATGTTGTATGCTCCGGGTTCTGATAAAGCACATATACGGAAAAATAGTGCGTACTGCAAAATAGTGCGTACCTAAATGAACTTATATCGGTGCACCACTTGTCAGGAAAAGATGGATGATAAATACTATATAGAATGGTTTCAGATAAAAGCGGTTGAATGCTCTTCGGAATTGACTCTGTGCAATATCTTCGCATGCGCTCGGACATTACTACGAGTCAACTTTTCGGAGCATACGACCGCTTGTATCTGAAACCAGTCAATATTGTGTAAGCATACAATGCATGGTTGTGTTCATAGAATGAATCATACAAGGCAAACTGTCATGTTTTAGTATCTGATAAATGTATAAATTATCCTTTGGGATAGGTATTTTATTGCCTACTTCGGAAATTGACTTTATTTAGTGTTAGCTAGACTCTATTGCATAGCCTCTCAAATTTGGTCAATATTCTGCTCTGTAAATGTAATGTGGCGTTTCCAGCCGCCGATTATGACCACTGGTTTTCTCTTATAACACAATATGGCACCACCGACCGACTCTTGAGCCCACCGACAAAATCAAACCGGGTTGAATTAATCGGTGGCGGTCTGTAGTTTGCAACCAAAAGTAATTTATCGGCTTACTTTGAAATGGCAAATGGAAATACATGCCGGCAGTGCTGGTCACCGATTGTGTGCCGCTGATTTTTCACGAGGAAAACCACCCATCGACTTTGTACAGCATGAAAATTATTGGTGGGGTTTTCTTCGGCAGGTGGAAATGCCACATAGGGTGGATACTGGGAGTGTAAACCCCCATTTTCACCATTGCATTTCTCATTCCTGTGGCGCAGTGATTAGGATTTGGTAGATATCACCTCGTAGCTTAACGCTTAGATCCCCTGGATCCTGGTTGGATCTTGTTGGATCCCTCTCTGTGGTAAACTAGAGTAACGGAACCATTCGGAGCACCAATGTGAAGGATCTAAACCAGGGACCTGTTTCACTAGCCTTGTGACATGTCTGTGACACCATACAAACATTGGGGTTGTCCAGTTTCGTGACAACACAAGTAGCTGCCCGTAGGAAAAGACAGACCCAAAACATAAGAATTAGACAAATCTACACATCATGGACCTGTTTCACTAGTTTCGTGACAAAAGTGTTAGACAGACATGAAAAGCGGTACCAACAGTGCAAGTAAGAACGAAAAAAACGAAGTCTAATGTCTAGTTCTTATGAAACCGGACACACCATCTAGACGCCATCTAGACATGTCACGAAACTAGTGAAACAGGTCCCAGGACAATCAATGCAATTCTATGTTGTGTAATCACTGCAGAATATGTATGCTACTTAACAAAAAGTAGAAGTCCCTCGAATGTGGTGAATTGATAGTTACGTTACGTGCTGAAATCAGAATATTCCATTTAGAAAGGTTGACGCGTAGTAATGCACACGCTGTCGCTCGTGTATTACACCATCAACCTTGAGTGGCTTACAGACCCGACCGTTTAAAAACCATCGATTCTAAAATTTTATACTCATGGTCATTAATAGTAAATTTACATTCCTAGAAATTTGATAATGGGCTTGGAAAAGCCATGGGTATAGTTAACGACCAGTAATAAACAATGGGTAGTGGATTACGGTGGCCCCATACATTTTCAATGGGAACTTCGTAACCCATGGGTAAGAAAACCGAACTATGCAGTGACTCACGTATACATGCTTTCCATTTCTGGTCTATGGTGAGCAGGTATTAACAGGCTACCTACCAAAACCAGACAGAGCCTAGTAACAAGCTGGCCGGCACAGAGATGAGACAGAGTTAAATCAATCTGGCCCCAGGGCTGTCGCCCCCTGCCGTAATCAGGCCGAGATGGAATGTGAGATGGAAGGGTATGGACATACCACATCGGGCTGTCAGCGGAAGAGAGTAGTCAGCCAGAGCAGATCACGCAACATGTATTTATGATCCTCTGTAGCTGACCATTATACATAGTTTTCTGTGTGTGTACTTACTGGGATGTGCCTCACATCTCGTGCATTAATACCTTCCTGTTATGTTATATTTTATGATAGTGATTCACATAAATTGATTATATATACATGTATATGTGTGTGTGTTACTGTTCAGATTACTACAAGGTTTTGTTGAGCTTCCCTCAGCCACCAGACATACTGAAAAATCCTCTGCTGTGTTTTTTGGTGTTTTTATTTTTTTTTTTAAATCATGATACACAGGTCTATGGCTGAACATCTATGAAATACTGCCCGCTACTAGGGTTGTAGTATAAATGATATTCGGGCTCACTGAGACGTAATGAATGTTCGGGTGCACTGTGCCCGTAGTGTTCTTCACAAGTACATTATATATGAATTCTTTGTATTTTTAGGTGTATAAGAATGAAATAAACGTAGTGACTGGACCTGTACCAATTCTGTTCTCTGCCTTTTATTCCATAAAATATGTTCTACTGCCTCGGGTGTCAGGACGTCTTTTATGGGACAAAACGGCAATCACTACGGGCTCACTAACTATGTTTTCTCTTATTACAAGCATACAAATAGTGTAGCTCCTTCTCCCCACCTATTTTTGGCAAACATTTTTATCTTCCTTCATTCTACAATATCAACATCTTTCAAGATGTTGTAAAATCATAGTCACATTTGTTTGACTTCTTCACCTTGTGTTACACTCTTCCATTCAGCTTTTCCCTGTGTACAACTACAAACTTCAAGGCATTCCCTACTCATATACTTATACTATGGTGATATGCAATGCTGTGATATAGTGTTCAAGATATATGGAACCTAATCTATGGAATCTATGAAACCACACTGCATTTCACTGGTATCAACATACCATGTGAGTGTCAAGGATATGCAGGTGGTAGGGCCACAAATAACTCAAAACCTTGGCCGATCATAGTACAGCTGATGATATGGTGTACGGTGTAGGCGTACCCTTACCCATTTATCACCATAGAAAAAACGTGGAGTGGACTTGGTCTGGTACGAAGGTAATTAACATAACGATCGAATAGTTAGGATTAAGAGGAGACGTAGTTACTGAGCCCTTTGTTCCATAAAATACATCGCGACGCCAGAGGGGAATGGACATGTCTTATGGGACAAAAGGTTGAGAACGGCATTCTTACGAAATTAGTCACTACGTTTTCTTATTATTATATAACTAAATCTGATTTTTAAAAACACGCCATTTTATGTACTTACTGGGTACACTACTGGTGTAGTGTATCCCAACATTCAATACGGGCACAGTGCGCCCCAACATTCATACTGCACCCCAGTATTTCATTGATGTTCGGCAATACGTGTATCATAGTAATACTGTTGGGCACATAGATCCACTTGTTATAAATAATGGCTATATGAACAACGCCCCTCTTCTAGACTGATGTACAACCTGATAATAAGTTGAATTTGGATACGATTTCCTAAATCCTGAGATATGGTGGGGTGGAGACACTTGCTTACATATAGTAGAGTGACCAACACCATAATTATAACAAATTTACCACAGTGTAAACGATATCTTCACTAAGATGATAAGAGTTTTCAAATCAGAATACACAGGCATGAATCATATATTATTATATACCCATGGGCGGATGTTTCACATTTATTGACCAGATTCCTGAGTACCTGAGTACAGATTCCGTTTATCCCTTGGTGACGAAGTAATATTCATACGTCTCTCCGTACCATATGACCACTATAAAATGGCGTTCTCCGAATGATTTCCAGGCATAGTTCGTGTACCTGAATTCCATCTGTTCCTCGATAATTTGGTGGCAATATTCAATTCGTTCTTCGGACTCCATGAATATTGCCAAACAAAAATAGCCTGGTACAGATTCCATTTAGGTACACTAACCATGTCTCCATACATTACTATACACAGTACACTGAGGAGATTTCCAACGATATATTGGTGAGGTGGATTAGGAGTTTCTAAAACGTTATCACTGAAACTTGGATTTGGACCAGAGGCCCGCTTTATTGGGCAATCACGCCTCCCCCTCAAAATCGAAACATATAAGCAGTTTTAAAAGAAAGTAGCGAACTTGCATTGAGGTAATAATCTGACTCGTTACTGTTATATTGATGTGGCTTACAATGCAGTTATAAGAGAAAACGTGGTAACTGAGCCCGAAGGGATGCCCGTTCGAGGTCTTTTGATGTCATAAATACGTCCTGATGCCGCAGGCAGAGGGACGTATTTATGGCATCAAAAGGCCGAGACTAGCTAACCCTACAGGCTCAGTCACTACGTTTCTTATTATTACATACATACTTGTTTTATGTACCAACTGACCCGATAGTCACAGTGCGCCCGAATATTTAATACGGGTGCAGTGCGCCCGAACAATATTTATACTTCATAGACGTTCGGCTATAGGTATGTAATAATATATGAGTTGTACTTCACAGGTACATCCCTTTTTTTAATTTTTGACCCTAGGGTAACAGTATCAAACGAAAACCTGTCTGTGATAATGATTTTTGTATTCATTGTGAAAACTAGTCAAACGATTGCCCTTGAACATGTGATGAATGTTGACTTGAAGTCTTTTTTATTTCTAACCTATTGTATAAACACAAATATAATGATGACGAAGATCACTGCTACAGAAAAGATACTTGAACAAAAAGAGAAATGGGGGAAATCACTAATATCATAGACAGAAAACATGGGCTAGCAGAACTATAGTCTGCTAAATCCCTAGTGACCTTTTGGTCCACTATATATAACATTTGTGTAGACCATATTATTAGATACCTGTGGCTGTATGAACTACATATGCTACCCGCTCCTACCCATGGCGTATTTATACCCTTACGCCACACTGTAACGTACAGGGTATGTGATCACATGACTAGATAAAATATCACCATTTTTAGGTATATAATAATATACGGAAACTGGCTTACGATCTTCGTACGTCAAAGATACGCGGTGATATTGTTGTACAACCTGTGTCCTCCCAGAATTGAATTTAAAAAGGCATCAGAGAGGCTGAAGTGAAAGAGAGGAGTTAAAAAATTTCTCGTCCCCTATATTCTTTTGGAAAATATTGGAAAAAATATTTTGAAAAAGATCATTTTGTTCTAGTGAGCTATACATTCTCTACGTGATATCATTGTTTTGTTCGTCTTTGTGTGCACACAGATTGATATTACTCTCTATCGGCTTAGAACGCGGCGTCACGTTGCTGTCAACCGGAACCGGAACCACTCCGAGAAATGTCTGCCGGAAATGATCTCCAGGGACGCTGAGGCTTTGATTGGACCGACAGAGACACCTGGCGGTATGAAAGTGATACCTGTCTTTCCGGGAATAACTCGCTGAAATGAAACGGGTTCCCAATGATAGTGATTGGGCTGCCCTACTTATGTGGCGTTTTCACCTGCCAAAGAAAACCCCACTGATTATATGAAACCTGTACAAAAGTCGGTCAATGGTTCCATTGAGAAACTATCAATGGGTATAAATGCTGCTTCCTGAAGATAACTGAGGTAGTCGCTGACCGAATTTTGACACTCGAATTCATTCTGCCACCAATAGATTCAACACAGAGACAATTTGTTAGTGGTACAAATAGTCTGTCGGTGGTGCTAGATTATATAATATTGAAGACACAAATCTTTGAACATTCTTGTTTCCACCTGACGATTATCGCACCGAAATGTAACATAATCGGTCCACGGTTCTAAATGGCATAATCGGTGGTCATAGTCAGTAGGTAGAAACACTACATGAGGCAATTCTCACCTAGTTTTCTGTACTGGTTTTCTGGTTCACTAGTCCCAGTTTTCATCAGAAAAGGAATATATGCTAAAATAACCCTTTACATGCATCAGGGACTTAACGCTTTTCCACTGGCTGGATTCGCACCTTATCTTCTTGGTTACGCAGTGCCTGCAGCCAAAGAAACACCTGGCAATGTATTTTCTATCGTTGGATGACTGAGTGTATGAGCGCAATACGTTTATGATATCCTAGAGTATTATTCCAAGAAAAAGTACCGAGATTGCATCACATTCTATGGTGTTCCAGCTACACTTTGGTGTGGCATACATGCATATCACCTCAATAATACAAGTTTAAGATATACCTTAGATAATACTGGCTACATATAATACATTGGCAGGCCTAGCTATCTCTCCCAAGGGCAACCAAATACAATTATCATACATGAAGTTTAGACAGCCGAGACTCGTTGATACAATGTCCTAGATTGTTCCAGCAATTTTATCTGTTAAAAGAACAACACTCCTACCATCACACTCACCGTTCACACTTAAGGTATATATATATGCAAGAGGCCAGACCTGGACGTGTTTGCCCAAGCGATGGCCTAACAAACCAATGCACGTTTAGGATGCGTTGAACGGCAACACCTATATTCCCCAAGACTGTCTAAAACTGCATTCACTGCCTGTAATGGCAACCTTCCTACTGTAGGTACCTGAAACCCAGAAACAGTAAAGCCAAGTGTTTTTGGTAACTGGTGGTACTTTGATTGTTTTCTACACAACTCTGACCAAATAATTACATAATATCACCATGATTTTGCTCTTAGTGACCGTATTCTCCGCGTAGTTGACACAAAGTAAAACTCCGAGCGACAGCGAGGATTATTGCGTAGTGTCAACTACAAGTCTTTAATTTATTTAAACTCTGTATATACTTTTTCTGTTCTTTATATATATATATATACATACATACATACTATCGGAAAACTGGATGAGGTTTAATCTTGTCCACCGTATTCCACGACTGGAGTTTGGCAAAGTGACTTCATGAGGCGAAGCCGAGTGAAGTCCGGAGCCAAAACTTCAGGAGTGGGATGCAATGGACAAGATTAAAACGAATCAGGTTTTGATTTTATCCTACCCTATCTCCTCGATTTTGGAATATTACGTGATAACAATGCTGTATGACATTAGTGGCATATAAAACTCTGTATGCCAGTCAGCGTGGCATACCGAAACCCAATGTTAAGCCTATGGGATTTTATATTAGGGGTAGGATAAATAAATATTTATCCTGATCCTGATTGGGTGAGATACAGGAATTCCCAGACATGCTATGATTAGACCTACCAGCATGCAGTAGACTCCCATACCTGGGTTTGGGGTGTAAGGACAGTTAATTAACCTCAGTACACCTCATCCGCTCGAGGCTAAAAAAACCGCTGATACATGCGATAGATAGTAGCCCCACCTGTGTTCCTAACCGTGATGACGTCACTGATAGAGAATAATCCAGTCTAGATAAGAGATAATAGCTGATTACCAATGGTGATACTTGTATACTGAGGTGATATCACTCAAGTCAGTCTTAGCGGTCCATAAGTTCGTCTATAGGTGTTGAATAAAGTAAACCCACATCGCCCCTGGGTCTCCTTAGCATACAGAAAAGGGAATGCATGTACGGACCTAGATCATTCAACGGGCCCCAGGATCAAATTAAGTTGAAGAAGACTAATGTAGATCAGACATATATAAATTGGCTTTATTAACCTATCAAGATTGGATAAACTGGACACAACGTTGTATTTACTCATTTGGCAGTAGAATGAATGCTAGGGAACTAGTTTTGATTGATCATTGACGATATTCAAAAATCACCAGGCGGCAACATGTGTTCAACCTTTACTTCGTCTTATTGACAACTAATTCTCTTTGTGGCCATCTTGAAATACAGCCAAGACGCGTCCGTATACAAGAGGAAACAGTCTTGTATACGCCTCATACGCTGGCGTGAAATATTTAGTAGAAACCAAACGAGAGTTAGCCTCGTCAATGTTTATGCCACGATGGGCAGGTTGTGTATTACTACACGAGGCGTTAGCCGAGTTTAGTGAGTAGCAGACCTGACCGGAGTGGTATAAACATTGACAAGGCTAACTCGAGTTCGGTTTCGTATTTATCCTACCCCATCTCACCAATATACAAAGAATATTTGTAATTATCCATGTTAGTAGTTATCAATGCTGCCGGATCTACTTTCGTTATCTCGTCCCTGATTGGTCCGTTTTTTTTATTCACCTCGGTGCATAAATAACACTTTATTGAACGCTCCGTCAAATACATTGAGTCAATGTTAAACCTATGGCGCTTTTTATTAGGGGTAGGATAAAGGCGTATATATATATGAAAACAAGTCAATATTCTGCCGATACATGCAATTACGCGATGGCGTATATAGGAATAAACTGGTTAGGTTCGTGCAGTGAAAGTTCTGAAGAAAAAAAACATGGTGAATTCTAGGATATGTTTTTAATGCTATTATCTGAGGTGTTGCCCTTCGACACTGAATATATCGTGTGGGGAATACTCAAGATACTCGTCAATCCATCACTAGATGCACACTGCGCGTTGTCATAGTTACTGCAGGCATGGACCCACACCCTAAAAGCCCTTTTGTGTCGTCCATGTCGTGGCGCAGTTTCAGGGAATCCTGTCTTTCCTAATGAGCCTCGTGGTCTCCGCAGGTAAACATGCTTTAGCTTCTCACCAACACCTCTCTCCGTCCACCGGCGCCTGCGAGCAGCTCTGAGCAGCTCTGAGCAGTTCATAACAGCGTGTCTAGTCACCTATCTGTATATCCGAGCCTGTCTACGTGTATTTCACTGTCTTAACAGCTATGTAATGTAGTCAAATATATCTCGCCCCTGGTGTATTTTCTCCATAGACTTAACATTGGGAACTCGTATCTAACGCCCATTAGATATTTAGGAAAAATATCCAATGGGGAATGATAGGCCATTAGTCAATATTAAGGGTGAGATAAATTTAGAAACCCATTCAAGTTTAGTGTCAGAGCTCGATCCTATCTCATTTGAATCACTACGTAATTCACGCAGCTTCCCCTTGAGAATTACTACGTGATTCAAACTCGATGGGATACAAGCTCAGACCCTAAACTCTCATTTAACTTACAGATAGGTACTCGCGTACCTCATTTCTTTTGATAATGATATTCTAATAGAAAGTGTACTGTTATTGGTGCCGTAATGATGGTATTATAACCCTAAATTAATTTATATAGAGGGGGTAGCATATTTCCTTTTAACTTAGCTATAGTCGCAAGAGATGTTTACTTTGGAGGAGGATATTTCATCTCCTACTTGATGAAGGCTTATTCAATATTTCCATAATTGTTAATCTAGACATCAGCTTCTTGCGGAATTTGCTTTGGACTATTCATAAAGTTCCTTATCAGACTATGATTTGTACTAATTGAGCTACTCTCTTGTTGCATGGAGTCAGCAGTGCACGGTAACCTTACACACTAACTAACCAGAGGTATAATGACAAGTCAAAGAAACTTAGTATTAGTTTAATGAGTCTTTGGTCTCTCAAGTGTTGCAATTCAAATAGAATCAAATGCCAAAGCATCATGATCGGCAGATGTGTTAACAACCTATATAAGTTGCATCCATTAATCGTTGATTCATAATAACAACTTCCCATAGTACATTTCAATCTGATAGAAAGAATAATCGATGCGGCGATCTTAATTCTTGCTTCTAGATCTTACTTTCTTACTTTCTAGAGCTGCTTCTACACCTGTCTTATACACAACTTAGCTATCCAATGAGCGTTGCGCACACTTCATACACAATGTGCCGCTCCTTATTAAGAAATGATCTACACAGTTTCCGTATGCCAACTGCATTAATACATGGTTCAACTTAATTCAACACTTATGGACAACCCTTTTTTCTTTTTTTTTATTCAGGCAAAAGTGACACCAGTTCTGCTACGAAGGCAGTTCTTCCACTGGGCAGATGGACGGCTATCTTAGCGAACGATATTATATATTACTATATACTCATGCCGTATATACTGTAAATACGCACCGTTTTGGCATATGATGTACAAATACTGTACGGACCAGTGGTCCGTACATTAAAATACGGACCACCTAGCCATACACATTTATTAAAATTTTGGTTGTTAAGAAAAATGAAATTGATTTTTTTTTAAATTTCGGGTATATAGTTAATATATAACGTCCAACCATGCTTGTACAAGTCACAGAACTTGATGCTAATTTACCGTTTGTATAAACGGTCAACTAGCATCTCGTTCTGTGACTTGTACAACATGGTCAGGACGTTCTATATAATTATTAAACGACTACCCTTGTACGAGGTCTGCATGTACGAGCCTACATTATTCAACAGGCTTCAGGAGGTGTATATGAGTTCCATATCAACACCCACATTGATACAGAGGAGGGTAGGTGCCAGAGGTGGTACCCTGCCATCTCCCAGACACACCCGAAGTGTCTATTGGTCCATTTTTTTTGGTAATAGTTCCCAGACGTATATAAATAGAGGACTGCCTGGTTGTTGATACGGGCTTCGTATCAGTTTTAGACAGCCCATTTTTACATCACGTCCGTTAATACCCGGTGGCCTGTCCCGCAACTGATACAGACCCCGTATCAACAAGTCGCTTCTCTCCATTCATCAGCGTCATTCTTTCATATATTGTTATGTTACGTTTTATGAACGTAATTTCAATCAAATGTTTTTTCCGGTATAGTCTAGAATGAAAAACTGAAAGGATAAGGCAAGTGACTCATTGGTGGATATATGGAAAAGACAGTATGCATTTTAACCCTTTCGTACCGGGTGCCTGGGGCCGAGTGACGGCCGATACACGAGCGCTAGCGAGTGTATTACGACGTCAACCTCGAGTATATTCATTATCCATTTTTTTCGAACAAATTTACCCAGAAATTGACATATTAATGAGTATAACAATAGGGACTATTTCTCTGCTCTATAGCACAAAGTTAAGCAGGTATTACCGACCAAAAAATACGAGGCACCAGTATTAAAATCATTTAGACCTAATAGTGCCGTTTATATGAAGTCCGTTCATTATCATTGAGCCAAACTTTGGAATGCCCAGCTGAGCTACGTGAGAAACGTTGAAACTTTAAAAGAATTTAAATCACTTACAAAATCTAAAACCCGGCAAAATCTAGACTTGGCCCCATTTGTACTGGATCAATTGTGTACCTCCACTGGTTGGATACTTTAACAAACCACTAGTCGTTTTATAGAAAATTGTACTGTATTTGTATGCTTTAATAGGTTCATCTCAAACAATGTGACAATAGGTCGGATTGATGTATTTTTCTTACGAATACTCTTGGGGAATTAGAAATACTGCTATGGCATAGCCATGAAAAACAATTGCTATGACAATTGAGGCTTTGCCCCTTTATTGGGCTATCCTGTTCTATATTACGATATCAAGACGTAAAAGGAATGTATACCCCTGGAAGATCCCAATAAAGAAACTGATTTGAAAAAAGGGACTTCACCATGGCCTTGAGGCCTAGACACCATAGATTTGAATCCGTAAACCACGGTTATAGTGTCCGACAGGTTTTATATGATGTTTCCTGGGCTTCTGAGTCCTCAATGGATGTGACAACTCTGTATATAGTCCAGCTGTGTTTAACCTGATCGTGTCTAATAAGCTTCAGCATCCTCGTCTCGTTTTCGCTGTGAATGGGGTTGTTTTATAACTAAAAACGATGACTGTCTCTGTGAGGAGGTGGGTGGTGAGGATGTCTGAGATATAAATCCAGCACGGACGTACGTGTGTGCTCAAACACAGATGAGGGCAGAAACAACTTTCATCTTTGAGGATATCTCCAGAGCGTGCTCAGGTATGTGCGCTGAGATAATCAATGACGTATCAGTTAAGGGCCGTTTCCATTGGCCGACGAAAACGTTTTTTTAGTTCTCCTTATAGCCAATTTCCATTTTGTGTCAGCAGTGCTAGGGTCCGTTGGTGGTTCTTAAATGTACATCGTTGTTTGCCAATGGAAATGGGCTATTAGGAGAACTCAAATAATTTATACCGTTTTCGTCGGCCAGTGGAAACGGGCCTTTATTAGTATCGCCGTTTGCCGGCCTGTTGCTTTTTTCTGCTTGGTGTTTCCCGCTGTAAATGGACAGGGTATGAAGGATATAGGTCACTTTTGTTTAACATTATGACCTATTTGCAGCCATCGTCTTTAGGGACTTCCTCCACAAGGATTGTCCTTTTATTTAAACGCAAACCATCCTAGGAATTCTCCTACAGGCAGAACTCTCCTATGACCAGATAATTAAATGCTACTGGACGACTCTTTGCTAGACAATCTACAGTCATCACGTTTACAGTTGCACTTGGAGACACTGGGAAAGGTTTCATTATTTCAATTGAATTACCCTCCATGCCTCCATATATTCTCTCTGTTAAGTATGTCTTTTACTGCGCCTTAGGGAATTTTGAATAATACCTGGTCATGTACATTCACCTCAGACCATCATATTTCTGTCACTGCTCCGGGAGAAGAATCTGGTGGCTTTTTACTGCTGATTGAGGGCATCATTCTATGAAATTAATCATGTAGGCTTCACCTTGGTCTGACATGTTCGTTAAATCCTGGCAGGACAAGCATATCAAATGCATCTCTGATACACCCCGGAAAACAGGTTACATTGACAGGCTCAGGAGAATTACAAAGACACCGCGTGGGTGTCACTTTATAACCTCGTTTCCATTGGCCAAGAAAAACGGCCTTTTGAGTTCCCCATAAAAGCCTGTTTCCATTGGCCGACCAAAAGAGCTAAGATTATATTATTCCCCTTAAGGCTCTTTTCCATTGACCGATAAATACGGTGAAGATTTTCTGTGTTCTCCTAATAGCCTTTGTACATTTTGCATCAGCAGTGCTAAAGGTCCGTCGGAGGTTCCCGATTGTATATCAGTGATGGCCAATGGAAATAGGCTATTAGGAGAACACAAAAAGTCTACCGTTTTCGTCGGCCAATGATTCACACATAGCACGGGTATGGACTTAAAACTTATTAAGTAGACTTGAGATACAGGATAATTTTATAAGTCCAATAATAATATACACTTGAGGTAGAAAGAAGAGTTTATGAGCTATTGAAGAGCCCTACGGAGTAGGAGAGATTGAGAAGATGAGATTCAAGAGTTTTTGTAGGGTGGGTGGGTGGTTCCTTCTCGTTGGCGTCCAAGGTTTGAAGTGGACGCAGGCGGGTTGGAGAGTGGCGTGGTCACGTGAGTCGGAGGAGTCCTAGACGACCGTGCTCTGGTTCACATTACAGCCAACTCTTCAGTTAGCCCCAATGGAAACAGGCCTTAAAGGTCTGTTGGTGGTGCCACTGACTGTGCGTCAGTATCAAATAATTGGTGGGAGTAGCAGTTTTCACCCAGTGAAATTTTCTCTCAGTGTTCACAGTCTATAGACTTTCAGATCCCTGACGAAATCAAAGGGCTTTTATTCTGTCGGTTGGGAAATAAATCCGTCGGTGGTGACACATTAAATAATCTAAGTATAAAAACTCATTCGGTCATTACATTTGTTGTATTGTTTCTATTGACCGATTTTGCGTCAGTAGTGCTAAAATTCTCTCGGGGGCTTCTGATTTTAGATCGTCGATGGGAAATCAGCCAATGGAAACAAGCTGTCAGTATCGATTCTTTCGCGAAGGTACATTGTATGCACTATTTCTACTGTATTTTCCAGGTACACACAGATCTGTTGTGAGAAAATCCGTCGATGGTGGCCTTGTTTCATAATCCATACCAAATTAATCTTGGAGCATTCTCTGTTTCCTTTCACCGACCTATCGTCAGTATATCCTAAAGGTCTATCAGTGGTTCCCGACTGCAGATCGGTACAGAATAATCCGCCAATGACAACGGGCTTTAAGGCCCGGTCCCACTGGTGCGACGGAGTCCACGCAAGCCAATAAAAAGTACTAAACACCTCCTATTTCGTTATCTTATCATGTGTATATCAGAGAACATTCATTTAGTATCCACCTCATACAAAATGCCCATAGAAAACACGTGGGCAGCATGTATTTAAATACCTGGAGCATACAGCCTCCGGATAGCAAAAGGCGATGCATTCGGAAAAATAGTGCATATGAAAAAATAGTGCATACCTAAATGAACTAATATCAGTACCCTACCTGTCAGGAAAAAGTGGATAATAAATACAATATAGACTGGTATTAGATAAAAGCGGTTATATGCTCCTGGGAGTTGCCTCTGCGCAATATCCTCACATTCGTTCGAATATTACTTTGCGTCACCTCCTGGCAGCATATGATCGTTTGTATCTGCAACCAGTCAATATTGTGCATTGAATTTATCACCCACCTATTACGAACTCTCCATAGGAAATGTATAGGGCGCCTGGAATGCGCTACCCGGAGATTCTGACGTGCCAGAATCTCCGGCAGGAGATTCCGAAAAAATAGTCCTATCCATAGTTAGATAAAATCATCCTGTACCTCGAAATACGTTTCTAGCATGATTATTCATTGTTAACCATTTAGAACCGGTGAAAATGATCTCAGTTACTATCAGAACTTACTGTCATAACACGTATTGAATGCTAAAAGCACAGGGTAATACACCGAATTACCCCCTTGCTTGACAGTGATGTGGCATTATTGAATGTGTAGGACTTCGTCCTTTATGTCGATACATGGCCCTTCTTGATATTAATCGTGTAGATTGGTAATAAGTACAATAACCACTGGTTTAGTGTACGAATGATCACAATATCCTCGTAGTTGACGACGTAATATCCTGATGTTACTACGTGTCATCTACTCGGAAATTACGGCCACTCGCACACAAAACCAGTCTTTGTGTATGTAATCATCCACTTCTCCATTAACCCAGGCATCACCTAGCACTGGTGCATGATGTATACTACAGTTAATCATTATTACGCTTGTCAGCCTTCACTCAGGTATCATGTCAAAGCAAGCCGTGAAAAGGGCAGGCAGTGGCTGCAGGCTCACACCAGAAACAGATAGGCCACACACCTCAGAGAGAGAGTACCACGGAGTGATGATTATATTCCCTATACATGTACAAACATGGCCTTTATACCTGTGTAGAATAACCTATTCAAATATAACTATATATGCATCTATATTTAAGGCCCCTAGCTATTAGGGTATTCATAGGTGTTATAACTTTGTATTAATATATCGGTTCCACATGTAACATCAAGATGAGGTTTCTGCTTTGTTTTCAGCATTACAATGTTATTAGAGCGTGCTCGCATGCGCTATATACGTTGCCTATAAAGGTTTAGAGTGGTCACATACACTTTCAGTATGCTGAGACAAATCTATCCCTTCACAATCTGCGTGTTAATCGCTGTGCCATTGGATAAAGGCCCATTCCCACTAGGCGATTTCCGCCCCTGAGACTACTGCCGGGCATAATCGCCGGGAAACCGCAGTCGTACAGCGGGTGGGATGGTCATAGTCACCGACTATGCCCTGATATATTTCAAACATGTTTGAAATTGAATCGCAAGAGACTGGTGCCCTTTTAAGAGACAATCCAGTTGCCGACTCAAGCTTGAACAACGGAAGGCAGGCCAATAGTCGCAGTCGCCATTTTGTATTCCCACTTGGCGACTCATGAAATTCCTAGAAATTTTGGCTGATAGTCGGCGATGGGTGCCCTCTGAATGCCCCAAAATCGCTTAGTGGGAACCAGGCTTTAGGAGCAGGGTGCCAGTGTGTGAGGGTGCCAGCTGACCATGACCAATCACTCTAGACCGAAATACACCATTGACCTTGCTTGATATGTTTAGATCCTATGTGCGACGATCGCGTCAGTTTTTGTTTGGTTCTCTGACGTACGTATCACTTCATCAGCTTTTTAGAATATTTCATCACCGAAATGTGGCCATCATCAAGCGTCTTGCTTGAGGATGGTTTATTGCCGCCCCGCGCTGGTGAAACATCTTATCACAGACCCCATCTCTTGTTTCACCTCACTTCGCTACTCCCCTACAATTCACCTCTTTCCGCCTTCATTTTCACCACCACTATTTCACCACTACTTCACCTTTACGTGTTTTACCCACCCATCCACACCAAAAATGTCCTTATTATCTCATCATTTTTTTTAATAATTCTTTCCCCGATATTTTTCTCATTTTATGAAGTATACATGTACTTTCATTGCATTACTATGTACTCTGTAATATGTGTAATCGGTTTACATTTTATTCATCTCATATGAAATTTATGTTCATATGCTCAATTTTGTCGACCGATTTCAGCTTCATCATCTTATTTGGCTCGTGAAAGGGAGTTCACGATAATGTGAGGTTGTATTTATGAAACCGGGTGTTCACTCAACCACGGCGGATTTTGCCCAAGCGTTTTCACCTACCGATTATGACCACCGCATTTAGCTCAGCCGACCGATTATTTTGCGCTGTTAGAATGCAATAATCGTCAGGCGAAAACATAAAGGGTTAACAACTTTTTTATCCGACTTTACATGATATGGTTCCACCAACCGATTTTTTATACCACCGACGAAATTAAACCAGGTTGAATTCATTGGTTGTGGAATGAACTTGAGTATAAAAGAGCGGTCGGTGACAACCTTAATTTTCATCACAAAAACACTCTTTTGCTGACTGTCACTTATTATGCGTACCGACAATTTCTCAAATGGAACCACCGACCAACTTTTGTACAGGGTACATGTAATCGGTAACCTTTTTGTCTGCATGTGGAAACACCACATTGCTCCGAGTTTAGCACTTAGTTTATCTATGTAACGCCATTAAAGTGATCCCTGAGTTCTCAGAAAGGAGCATTGATATTGTCCTGAGGAGATCTCCGATATTCTTCCAGAACTCGACTTGTAGTAGTATATGAAAATGACACAATGGGGATGGTAGATGAGTCAAGATCAATTTTTAGTACCGGTTTGGTGACCATTCAATACTATGACAAGGCTGCTCCAGGATGTTAATCGTAATAACAGAACGAAATTCCTGATGTGTTTGAGTAGGTCATGAGCCCATAGGGCGAGCTACATACTCAGGGCCATCAGGAATTGAGTTTGATTTTCAAGATGAACATTACTAAGGTGTCCTGTCCTTATTATACACCCATGATGTAAATAGTTTACCGTAAATCGCTGTAGAAGTCCATCAAGGCGCAAACTTCGCCATTCTTAGATTTGCAGTTCACTCTCAGACACTCACTGTGATACGCAGTGGTATCATTGGCGATTATGATTAGGAACTGATGTATGGTTTATGCCAGCTTGCCAAATGTGAAATTTCACAGAGACTCGATTGGAGAGCGAGTCCATGCGCTTAGCTGGTTGCCATAGATCTGTTTAAACCTTATCTGGTCGAGCGGTGCAGTATACTATGATAACTGTACACAGTTGCAATGAAAAACTTTTACTGAATGTCCCAGAACGTGAACTAATTCATAGAAGTGTGTGCACAGGTGTATGATGCCATTATAAATGTAATGGTCTTTTCCTTTCGTTCACTTGTGGATACTTATTGTTGGGAATCTTCGATAGGACAAAAGATTATCACAAAATAAGTCTACCTTCAGACTCTCGCTGTGTAAAGCATAATAATGCAGACAAGTGCAATTGGATATGATTATGTTGAATTGCGATAGAAGTCTAAGAATGGATCTAGCTATTTCTATTGCAGTGTGAAAAATGCAAATTCTACAATTCGCAGGGGCGCCACCTGGTGATTTTTGAATATTCACATTTATCTATTTGAATTGGTTCTTCCAAAACCAAACAAGCAAATTCAAGTTTGGTCTAGATTGACTTAACCAAATAGGTAAAATAGGCCCATTATCAGTTGTTTGAGTTAGATAGCTAATGTACTGAAGAACAGAGCTTTCTTCAATTAATTCAAACAGAAGGATGGTGACCTATAGTTTTTTAGAATTTAAATGTTCTGTGAAAATTTAAATGAAAATTTGAAGAAAAAGACATGGGTTTTAGCATATAGAAATAAACTATTTCGAATTTCTGGATATTACACCAAAATACTATCAAAGTATCAGTCTCTAAAGCAAAAACTAGCATGGTAACTCCCGATTTTTAAGTTACCTATGTGTTCCATGATACTTTGAGGTCATCATATTCAATTTTCAGAATTGTCCGATTTTCCTTTACGAGTATGAGTATGACTACTCCTCGATGAGAATTCCCAACAAGTAGATATACGTTAAGCGTACACTATGGACCTCTCTAGTGTCTGTATAGGAGTTGGAGCAGACTGTAAAATGTTTTTATCCGAGTCGAGTGAGGTCAGAACGTGGTGAATAACGACGCACTGACTTCTCCTCTCTGTCCACCCAGGCTGATCACAATCAGGACCACATTCAGACCTCCTATTGATATAGGAATATATGCGTAACCTCAATTACCTTACAGAAATAGGAGAGAGCGATAAGGCAGGCCCTAGGGGCGAGTAAGGGGGCAGGTGGAGGGGTTACAGGGAGGGCGGGGTGGGGAACACAATGCTGAGCACGAGGGCGGGATTTGATTAGAGCGCATGACGACAGACGCAGGCATTTCCGGTGGCGGGCGGACGCTGGCCGCGCGTCAATATTCACTGCGCATGAAAAAAGGCCGCCTTTTCTGTAGCACGTCATGTGGTCTGCAATAAGAGCATCTGAGAGAAGTACGAACCAAAGCCCTCTCAAAGATGACTGACCCGCTCCCCCTGGTGGCGGAGAGGGGCAGCAGCGCCGCCGCCGCTTGACCACTTGACCGCCGCCGCCGGAATCAGCCTTGTGCCACCTTAAAGCGTTCAGGTCTCGGGACACTAATTCCCGGCGGCGGAAAGGGGACAAATCCTCCATCACCCTCTCGCCAGGTGCTGCCGAGGTGGGTTTCCCGGCGTCCCGCTAGGAGGAGGGCAGCGACAGGGGCGCCTCCTAGCGACGCCCGAGGGAATCGATACAAGGTGGCGGCGAAGCTGGTGACCGGCGAGTGACTGTCAGGTCTTTTTAAGAACCAGCGGAGCGAGGGGTCCGACGGAGACCGTTACTATTGTCCTCCTTGGTACGGCCGCTTGAGCAGAGACACGTCAAATTAAATAACTCCCGATCCCTGGTGTAGACTTAATTAAATCCCAATTAGCTTCACCGACTGCTTGGCCCCAGCATAAACATGCGCATTCACTAATTGTCTTTCACATCTCCGAGAAATCTGTATCGATACCGTGTACATTGCTTATTGTTTTGGCAATGTAGGCTTATCTATATAACTCAGTTAAATAAGGTTTGTGAACTCTGAAGATTATCAGTTGGATTTAAACAGAGTAGCTTCCCCAACCTCTCATGTCCACTATGTCAATAGATAACAGCGTGGTATCAAATGGAAGAATGGTGCAGTTAACTTGGTAATGCATTTTTCATATAGATAAGGCCCGGCGTCCACTAAGCTTCAGGTCATCTGCGATAGGCCTTATGATGTACCTAAAAACCAATTACAATGCACACCGATGTTCCTCGTCTAGCTAAAGAGGTTCCCGACGACCGTCTGCGATTTCTGATATTATGCATTGTAGTGCATCGAGAGGTCTCAAAGTTCTATCGTAGTAGGTGGTCGCCGGACAAAACTCGGTGATACAATTCATGACCTTTCTCTCTTTTCATATATGTTACATCCGGCCTTTATCTGCTTTATCTGATTTTATTTTTCCACACCATATAATCTTTAATGTGAGAAATCTTGATTAAACTGTCATCACATTCAGAAATTCGAATTTCCATTAAACAGAGAAATATCTGAAGACTTTAACTGATGATTGAGTCTCATTTATGATAGAATGGAACAACCAGGAGCAAATGGTATCTTCATCATTGATGAATGAGTGTGGATTTATGAATAAATTGCTACTAAAAGGTTTGGGTTGTATACAGTCTACGGGTCGTTTCTGTGGCCCATCTTGCACCCAGTCAACTTGCTCCTACATCAGCCTGTCTGGGATCAAACTGTATCAAGCACAAGTGGGTCAATGAGGTGCTTCGGTAATAGTGATGGGTCATGGTCAGTTGGGCACACCTCTGAGATCCTGTGACACTGGCCATCTGTTCCTTTCTCAATGGCATAGTGTTAAGTGGTGATCCTCCCAGCACACAAGATATAGCGAGATTAGTCACGATTCGGTTATCTTGCTAAATCTTGCTAGGTCTTGAATAATGGCGTGCATATTTGCTGCGATGTGTCTTGAGGTGTCGTGGTGGTGGAGCACCAAAATAGACACACGACATCGCGCTACATATCACGACATAGGAGGTACGAATATCACGACACTGTTAGAGGGGACCCCGTCCTACCACGATAGGCCATGAAATGCTTCCCGATCGCTATGATTTGAAATGGCGAAATCGTGACCTATCGGGAGGTCCCCGAATCATAGACCTCTGTCGTGATCCAATCGGGGAATCATACGCGCTGACCACGATATCTTCCCGATAGGCTACGATACCCAACGACAGGCTACGAAATTTCCAACATGTTGGAAATTATCGGGACCTCTATGATTGGCGTTTTCATTGCAGCCTATCGTGGGGTATCGTAGAGTGAATCGCAGAAACCTGTTCCACCTACCACAATTTTGCCCGACCTCACGCTAGAATCGGAATGGTGTCGGGAAAGCCGTCGTAAGGCCAATCGGGACCAGAATCGTGGTAGGTGGGGGCAGGCTTTAAGACACTACAACACATACCAAGACATACCACAGCAAATCCATCGTGTTGCTGGAACCAGCCCTTTAGCAGCCTCAAAGACCCCGCAAAACTGACCCTCTGCTCCTATCCCAATGGCACAGTGTTAGCACACAGATGGTGAACGGTTAAGTGTTTTTTGCACCAATCTCAAAGTCTATGTGACAACTCTAACCTTTAGGCAGCATATACGAGCCTGTGGCCCCACGCTCAGTAAATATACGACCACACCTCTCGATCTGTATGGACCATCATAGTCCAAATATTGGCCATTTTAAACTTGAGCTTCGCTGTTCAGGTTCAGCCTGATAAGTGTCCGACTATTGACCTTCATCAGGAAAAGCCTTCCAACTTCCAAGGACTTTTTTCGCTGGGTGTTGCTCTCATATGGGACTACATGAATAGAATGACCTTTAATATCTCAATGTCAGGCATCTGGTCCCGGTCCTGGGGAAGATTTGTGGAGAATGAGGAGAGCAGTGGGAATTGCAATCAAATATTTCAAACTCTGAAATACATATTCCCTCATGATTAAACTTTATACCAATCGTATACAAAGGCTCCATTGATAATATATGAAGACTCAGTAAATGAGGCCAGAACTATTTTCTTAGTTGCTCATGTTCTGGCGTCACAAGTTTTAAGCTTTATATGTCACACCGTGGCATACAGTCACACTATGTTAAGTCTAAGGAGATCCATATAATGGGTAGGATAATTGAAGCTGGGTTTTATGTCAGTTATTAGACTGATCATAAAAAAGCGAGACTTATGTGTAACTGTTCAGTGAATGGTAGAATTGACCGGTGCACCGGAGATAACTCCCTAGAAATAATTAACCATATAGTAGAGCAGCAATGAGCCAAAAATAGATGCCAGTATTGACTGAACTCCACAAAGTGGATTACACAGAAACCTACAGGTGAGCAACAGCCTGTCTGTGGTTGTGATGAACATGTACACGGCCGGCATGCTTGCCACTGCCACTTGTGAGCAACTCACAACTTCCTGATGTTGAACAGGCACTCATCACAGACATAGGCCAACAGGCCAACACATGTAAGTATTTTTCTATTTCAATTCTTTATATATCCTGGAACAAGATCGGTTGTCAACCGGTTTGAATACGGGTCCAGCCTTACATAAATCACATGGCTCTTTTACCTGGTTTTATGTCATCCTCATCTTAGGATCAAAATATTCACACAAAGATACAATTCAACAGAGTCATTGGAAATAATCTTAGATCTACTTTTGAGATAGAAGATCAACTGCTCGTCATCTTAGTGTGCCTCCTGTTGTTCGTTCAATCGCCTTTCAAAGGTTTGAGAGTTTCATCTTGGTAATTATTTCATATTACCAGAAATGTATCAAACTCCCAACTATTATATACTGGCAGTAGACACTAAGATTTCATCTGTAGGTTTGGGGCGTGGCAAACAGACTGGACCTAGAAATCTGGATTGTGGGTGGTGGATTTGATACACAATAGTGACTGGTTCTGTGTACGAGTGGCCATAATCTCCGAGTAGTTGACGTTGTATTATTACGTCGTCAACTATGAGGACATTACAGCCTCTCGCACACAAAACCAGTCGTTATTGTATTTATTGTTCACTTACACGATTAATAACAGGCAATAACAAGTTCATTGCAAGATAAACTTACGCCATAACGCCACAGCACTGTAAAGCACGGTGGTAATTCGGTGTAGACTTACGCCAGTATATAGTTCACTATTTTCCCATGTTTAGGCATGCCTAGCATTTTATGACAGTGATTTCTGATGGTAAATGAGATTTTTATGAGTGGTTATAGAAAATTGATGTTGAACAAGAAGCTTATTTCGAGGTACATCATGATTCAATTTCTGGTCTGTACTTCATCATCTTTGACCGCAGAGTAATTCACGAAGTGAAGCTAAGTGAATTACTCTAGGGGAGTGCGGACCGAGTTATTTTTTTTATCGAGTAGATTTCTGATTTTATCTCACTCCAGATACAGAATCAGAAACATTATTGATCAATAGACTAAAAACTCACACAATTAGCCACTAAGTATTGGGTACACTACCTTCACAGTTATGGAGTATGAGTTCCTAACCTTATGAATAAAACTATGGAGAAAAATACCAGAGTGAGTAATATAAAGGAAACTCACGAGATGAAAGTAACTTGGTCCGTGCTTCACCGAGTTTGAGTGTAGTGTAATTCACAAAGCAAAGCTGAGTGAATTACTCTGCGGTCAAACGAGTTGGAGCCGCGCACCAAGTGATACTCATCTGGGACCTGTTTCAGTAGTTTCGTGACATTAGGCCTAGACAGACATCAACAGCGGCACCAACAGTGCAAGCAACAGCGGACAAAATTCTGTCAGGTTTCAAAACGCATGTCACAGTTAATGTCGGATATCAGCGGATCAGAGCCACCAATTTTCTTCATATTTGGGACGATTATAGGTTATATGTATCCCTTACTCGTGTTTAAGTTTCATTGCTTAATTCCTACAGGGAGTGAGTGAAATTGCCTAATACTTTTGAAACCAGACACACCGTGTTTGGGGTCTGCCTTGTCCTAAGTGCTGCAACTTGTGTTGATCTGTCCGTATGGTGTCACAGACGCCATCTAGACATGTCACGAAACTACTGAAATGGGTCCCTGGTGGGTTTCTGATTTTATCTCACCCTGTATAACATTATTAATTGATAAAATAAATCACTCAATTAGCCATTGAGTATTGGGTACACTACCTTCATGGCTGTGGAGTTTGAGTTCCTAATGTTCAGCCTATGGAGTATGGAGAAAAATACCAGGGTGAGATGAATATAACCACACACGGCTCACATGCTGGCATGCTGGTCATTGCTGATTTTATCTCACCCCATATAACATTATTAATTGATAAAATAAATCACTCAACTAGTCATTGAGTATTGGGTACACTACCTTCATGGCCCGTGGAGTTTGAGTTCCTAATGTTCAGCCTATGGAGTATGGAGAAAAATACGGGGGTGAGATGAATATAACCACACACGGCTCACATGCTGGCGTGCTGGTCATTGCTCTAAAAGCGAGCTACCCGCAGTCTGTGGGTGTCGGGTGTAATCAGCTGCTTATTACCCAAAACTAGACGAGGAGTAGATAACCGTTAATGGGTCTCTAATGTAACCAGCCTGTAGCGTTACCTCACACCACCACTGTACATAAACTCTGATCACTCTCCAAGCACCGCTACAGGCCCCAGCGTCTCCGCCAAGCACCATCACGTGACTAGTTAGTTAACGCGCATGCGTAGACAGCGCCCTGAGCATTGTGGGAAAAACGCGCCAGGAGAAACGGAACGGAAAGAGCAGCTCGGGAGGACCCGAAGGGACACTCTATTCACAACTGAAGCCCGGTTCCCACTAAGCGATTTTGGGGCATCCAGAGGGCACCCTTCGGTGACTATCGGCCATAATTTCTAGGAATTTGCTGAGTCGCCAAGTGGAAGCGCAAAATGGCAAAATCCTCAGCCATTATTGCCCTATCCCCCATTGTTTGTGCTTGAGTTAGTGACTGGATTCCCTCTAAAATAAAAAGTGCACCAGTCTCTTGCGATTCAATTTCAAACATGTTTGAAATATATCAGGGCATATTCGCTGACCCCGACTATGCCCTCCCACCTGCTGTACGATTGCCGTTTTCCAGCGATTATGCCCGGTAGTAGTCTTAGGGTCAGGAATCGCCAATTGGGAATGTTAAGGCACCGTTTCCACCTACCGACAAAAACCTACCGATCATTTGCACATTGTACATAAGTCAGTCGGTGGTACTCCTTAAAAATGTGTCTGTGCTAATAATTGTAACCCAAAGAGCACACACTGTGTTTCAACCTGACGACCGATTATGTGTTCCATGTGCACCGATTATTCAATATTGATAGGACCTAACAAGCCTGAAGATTATAACCCTCCCTGAAATATTGCCGCATAAATACATTTGCCATAGACAAAATAGTGAGATTCCTCAATGTGTGTGTTGGGTTAACAGATAAATCTGTGACGGTAACAAAAAAAGCCCTTTTGCCCTTGAAATGGAGGTGGTCACCGACCGATTTTTGGCCACCACCACCGAATAATTCAACCTGATTTGTTTTCATAAGTGACCTTAAGCATCAGTCAGTGGTGCTAGATTATCTAATATTAGAGATAAAAATCGTTGATCCTTTTTGTTTCCACCTGACGATTATTGCATAAAAAGTATCACATAGTCGGTCGGCGGTGCTAAATGCCATAATCGGTGGTCATAGTCGGCATGTGGAAACGCCATTTAACCCGGCGTGGGGAGCGTAAAACACCGTAGTGCCAGTGGGAGAGGTGTTTTTGATGGGTGTGTAGCTCTGTGGACCTGTCATACCAGATAGCCCCGAGTAGAGGGAGAGCTTATCAGGACAGCTTAACATGACTGTCTCGCATACGCAATACATTGAAGATACAATTCAGCATATATTAAATGAGATGTATAGTTTTACAGTTTGCAAAACTACAACTAGATTATTAGTTGTTAGGCCAAATTACGATAAACTTTTAATTATTTTCGGGTATATGATAAATATAAAACAACATACCATGGTTGAATAAGCTATGATTCATGGTTCGTACGGAACTCGACACGAACGCCTCGTTCCGTACTAACTGTAAATCATCATCCCGTTTTGTAGCATGTAACATTGTAAGGTCGTTTTATATGAATATAGAATATCAGTATTTCCTATATACCTATGACCGTACACTCTATGCTTACACCACGTTCTGGGGGGGGGGGGTGGAGTAACTATGTGATACTACCCAAGGTTGCCGTATACTACCCGATAAGGTTGGATATGACTTCACGATTGAAAGCGGGTAAGCAAATAACGGTTTTTATCAATGATAGATCACAATTGAAGGTATATAGGAATAGGGAAACCACGTACCGGTGTACGTAAGTACGCCGCGGGCAGTAATTTTTCCAAGCCTTACCGAGTAACTTTGACTTACGTACAACGGAACATAGTTTCCCTCTAATACGTATTCATATACATATACATATGTAGTGATTCAATGTGGCCTTATACATTTTTAATAGAGGCAATGGATGATAAAATCGACAATAGTATTCAATGTAACTCAGGCAGTTCGGAGAGGTGACGTCTTGAGATTTGATGTCTTCAAAAAGGATCACGGAGCAGGAGGTCGTATTTAAGTGGTCACAGTGTCCGGTGTCTTATGGGAAGTCACGTGACCCGTGTTGTCGTAGGAGGACCGCCAGGGGGCAGGGTGAGGGGCTCCTCAAGGAGATTTGAGAAAAGGTCAAATAAAAGATCGGGTTTCCTGGACTCGCCAATATTTAATGAAACTTAAGTTGGCAAATCAGTATCACTCATAATAAGTTGGTGGCAATTGAAGAAACTGCAAAATGATTAAACAAAAAGAGTTTAGTTTCACATAGCATGGTAAAAGGGTACAAGGGCGAGAACTTATACCAATATTTTCTATTAAATATTCAAAGTAGAGGCATTGGATGCTCTCGAATTAACAAAGTTATTTCTGTGAGAGTGCATGTTTTTATTTCTTTTCATCAAATCTTTACCTGCTTTCAAAGTCTTTCGGTTCTAACCTTGTATGCCGACAATGCATACTAAACTTTGCCTTATGTCGTACTAAAATATAATGTTTATTACTTCTTTTCTTAATGCTATGCTTGTTATTCTCAGAAATTTCAGATCCCGATGAACTACGATGCATGATATCAAAAATCATAGATGATCTGGAACCTCTTGATCTTACACAAACGTCAGGACTAGGAACATCAGCGTGTATTGTAATCGATTTTAAAGGTACATCTTATAGACGATTCGGAGCTCAGTGGACGCTGGGACTTATATATAGGCATCTTTTCAATGCCTTATGGTTTCGGGAAACGGCTACTGCTGGGTTAAGGCCACATGTGGAGGTATTGTTATACCAGCAAGCTTAGACAGCGTACACCATTAATAGAGACTGGGCGAGAGACCCTTCGCAAAGTTTACCCACGGTAAAAGACTGGAGCCGCCGGCCGCCGGACGGGTGTGTGTTGAGGGATGGGTGTGTACACACCACACAATATCCCAGCAATACGGTCATTACCCTCCCACCGCCCGCACGGCGGCGCTGCCCTCCCTACTTCCGGTGGACATTGGTTGACACAAATCAAAGGTTGGCAGTAGAAGCCCATCAACATTCATGAAGTGAAGGCGCCTTCAAGCTGTTAGACATCCCCCGCCGATGTTTTATTTTCTGTTCTCTAACCAGGGGCCCGTTTAATAATCTAGGATCATACATGAAGACCTTTCTCTGTACCTCAAACATGGGTTGCCGTTTAATATTTCTATGAGTTCGTTTAACATCGTTGAATTAAGTTGGTTCACATCGTCCCTGAGTCTTCTAGGCATACGGAAAAGGGTCTTTTATGTACGACCCTAGATTATTCAATGGGCCCCAGGCTCGGGTCTCTTGTAACGTTGTGCCGTAAATCATTGCCTGAACGGGCATTGTTGGGTAGTCACTCTGAAGCTTTAATATACACCTTTATCTTATCCCTGGTATTTTTTCTCCATAGAATGAAAATTGGGAACTCGTATTCAACGCCCTTGAGATATTCAGGAAAAATATCCAATGGGGGATTATGTCGCAACTGTTAGCCCATTAGTCAATGTGAAGGGTGAGATAAATTCAGAAACCCTTCAAGTTTAGGGTCGGAGCTCAATCCCATCTCGTTTGAATTGCTACAGAATTCATGCGGCTTCGCCTTGTGAATTACTATGCGATTCAAACTCGATGGGATACGGGCTCTGACCCTAAACTTTCATAGGTTTACTGTATAGTACACGTTAGTCCTATGCTTACTGACCTATGCTCAGTATATAGCACAAAATTCATATATCACATTGGTCAGAAAATATGATACGTCCCAGACGACCTGTGAATGCGTAACTTGGGCAAATTAGCAGAAAAGCTAAAATTTCCACAAAAATGTATGCCCTATACGAAGCTCTGCATGCCCAAATTTAACTTTAAAAGGCGGTTATAGGTCTTTTCTTATCAATTTAAAACATTTGAATGTGTATGATAAGGGGAAAACAGACCAGGCAAATAATCTGTCAATCATTATTACTCACTAACAGACCCTTAAATACGCTGCTCCTGCGTCAGGGCAAGTATTTTCGGTTCTATGAGTTCGTAACAATTCACAGATTACACGTCCCGTCAGTTTTACCACTTTAGTGTTGCAACGGGATGATTTTTCTAATGGTATACCTTCTCATTCATATGTGTTATTTTCATAACACCAAAAAAATGGAACTAGTTTATCGATGATATCAATATCACATTTCATCGCAAATGTGGTATTATTACTAACTCCATCAATATAAATAATTATCTCTATATCATCTGTACGAACTGAATCTAGATGTATGATCATTTAATCAATTGGAAAACTGTTGTCAACCAAAGTGAATAAAAGCTTCACTATTTTTAAAAATTTAAAATGTGCGGCACATAGCCCTCCACGTATGGCAGCGCCATCTCACGGGTCACACTGGCGCGTGAAGCACCCTAGTGGGTGGTCTGGAAAGCAAGATAGGCTATGTGCTGTGTACACTGGTCACCAGAGCTACACTACATCAGCACTGGTTGGGTTAAATCCGTGGCACCTTGACCCACTAACTGTAACACTCTCCCTCCAGATGTTTCATGTGGCCTGGGCCTATGGTGGGTGAATGTGTCAATTCTCACTCATGAAGCTTTTTTTCCATGTTCATATTTCCTTTTCTGTGTATTGTAAATGAAATAACCATAAAGGTAGACTTCATTGTCACTTTTGTGAGCTACGAATATCTCTTGATAAGTAGATAAGCTCGCAGAATCCACGGATGATGAAAGTTACTCCGTCTGAGAGTGAGAATTCGTGGACACGACCAGGGTTTAACCATACCAACCTCTAAGTTGTAACACTATAGACAGAGGTGGCGGCCAATCTACGTGCCGTATAGTTGGTAAAGTGTGTCCAGAGAATAATCACAATGTCAGCTACCGTAAAGGCAGTAAGTGGCGCACCATATCGCTTTGTTTAGAGCCCTATCCGTGGGAATCGCATAAACCCACATGAGAAATGTCTTGCCCTACAACATGTTGTATAGATTTATCACAACATTTACCCTGATTCATTTATCATTCCCCGATGCTGATAACCTTGCCGGAATAGGCGGTGGCCGCGCACTTTGCCCGTTAGGGGGCAGCAATGGTGTGTGCGTCAGTGATTAACTGACTGACTGGAGGTTGGTGGGTTAGGCTGCCTCTTGACCGTCTACCATATCATCACCACCCCCGCCACATACACCCTGCCTACCACTATGGGCACTGCGCTATCACTTTGATGTATGATCTCACGTCTCAGAGAAAGGTCAAGTTATACCAATATAGTGATGCTAGCTACAGCAACGATGTCAAATTATGTGTAGTATTTTTCTTTACTACGAACCAATCATCCGTTATTGCTTGATATTTATAGATTTGGCTCCAAATACTGGAACACCGCCGCTATGGACGAATTATATGTTAAGTAGAACCCCGCATAAACGGACACCCGTCCCGTGCCAAAGTGCCCGCGGGGTGTCCACTTACACAGGGCAATTGTTAGGTTGATATATGATACTAGACTTGCTCAAGTCTTTGATTATGAACATTCATTAAATGATTAAAGAAAATCGGAATAAAATTCATGATAGTAGTATCCTTCTCTGACTGGCCCATGAATGTCACTCAGAAGGGTTGGAGGGGTAGGATACAGGGACTGAGGCCAGTCTAATATGATACCTATATACCGGTGTTACTATGGCATATAGACACTGTTATCATCACACTGACGCCTACCTGATGCCTACATGAGCAGCCGTTGCTTTGTTTTTGATTGTCCAGTTTACCCGCCTCACATACATACAATAACAATGAATCAATATGATCTGGAGTGTTGTCCTCACACCGCCCTGCCATATTCGTATTGAAATACAGGGTTGAAATGAACATCTAATAGAGAGTAACGTTTCTGTCTGGAGCAAAATAGCCACTGTCACAATTCTAACCCTCCTCACATATGTGTATAGAGCCGCTCATGTGAAAACAAACATGTCCTGAGTTTCATCTTTAATTCACAGAAATTGGGATGGGTGTCGAGACACAAAGGTTTAAAACTTTGAAAGTCAGTTAAATTTCGACGGACATATGAATTAATTATGTTATAATATCTTAGTTCAAAAATCTTCCTCTTATGTACAGTGCCCTGCAACAGCAGTTCTACCAAGGAACTTCACGAACATTGCTATGATTTTGAAATATGCCTCGAGTTGAAGGTTCGTGGTGATTTTAGATGGACCGGCCAGCTGAGATCTTGTAGAAACTCCGACTGTATAAATGTGAGTGTCGTTCTGAATTTATCCCAAGCCCTGAACTGTGGATTATACAAGAATGTGTTAAGCAGTTCTCTTAAAATGCCGCTCGTAGTTCCTGCTAATGGGTGCATTGACCTCTTGTTGGCAGCACTTGTTACATAACATGTTGGAAAGCCTATACTTTCAACTCATTGAAGTCGGTTGGCTAATATTTAGGTGAAGTCATAAATATTCACAATCTTGTTGAATATTGCACACCAAATCTAACGAGAGTTCAGTACCTTGCTATGTTAAGTGATTAGCGAAGGAAGACCAGGGATGGGATAATGAGATCCAATTGGATCGGGAATCGTATGAATAAACAATACTCCATGAGTCTGGATGTGCAGTCATCATCATCAAGGCGAAACCAAGTGACGATTACAGTGCATCCATGTGGAGGGAGCATTGTTTATCTTTTTTATTTGAGTGCAGTTCTTGATTTATTTCACCCCATTCACTGACATCAAATAGCTACACAATATCAGAATAATTCAAATTGTTTACACAAATCCAGTTAGGAACGTATAAATCTCCATGTTGACATCTCATCTACTTTCTCAAATAATGTCCGCTGATTGGCCAGTCGATTATGACGTCATCTCACATCACTCTTCTACGACCATGGTGCGGTATTGTCACTTAATGTGGGTGAACGTTGCATATGATTTCGTTGTAGTAATTGATGTTATTCCAATGGCTAAACACTTGTACCAGGTTTGAGGTAAATGACCTTTCCTGGACAGAAGGAAAAAGGTGCGAAGAACGAGAGAGAAAGAGATACGGCTCCTCTCAAACCCACCATTAAGGGTCTGTTCCATCTAGCCTACAGCATGTTCGTAATCGTCGGCCTGGGCCTGGTAGATTCGACAACAATCTTTTGCCGATAATTGGTGAAAGAAAAGGTTTAAAAAAACGTCACCCTGGCAGTATCTGGTACCATCTGTTCCGATGTTGACACCCCGCCGATGGTACCCGAAAATGTTAGGGTCCTCTGAATTCACCCGAGCGTATGTCCAGATGAGTTCCACAGTCCTGGGCCTGTAGACTGTAATTTAACTTGATTACAGTTAGAATCCTATTCTTTTTCAAGAGAATCACTATACACAAAGTTTATTCACATCAAGAAAAACCCCTACCTTCAAATGGACACTCTCAGTAAACATGCCAGAAGTCATGGTTGCAGCTCTTATTTCCTAGTTCGGACACCAGAAGACACCGCTAGCGGAATACGGGTATACTAGCATCGGTATGCGTCTAACATATAGGACAAGGCACCCGAGAGCGGCCGACGGTGGGCGACAAAGACCGATGGTGGCCGACGGGTCCGATCTTACCAGATTATGGTGTTCCATTAGACCGATGTTACCCGAATAATTAATCAGACACTGTCAGCATCATGATTCGCCTGAGAATCCGGCCAGACGGAACAGCCCCTTTAAGCAGCTGCTCCACGCCTCCCTTTGCAGTCCAGGTTAGGCGGTCATTCAGGCTTTCCTCTAGGCCCCGGCCTAATCTGTTAGGCCTATTTGCATTGTTTTCTGCAGCTCTGCGAAGATGATGAGGAAAAGATCCGCGGGCGTCAGAGACCAGCATCTAGTTATCTGACCAGAAAAGCACCATACAGACATTGGGGTTGTCTAGTTTCGTGACAACACAAGTAGCTGCCCTTAGGAAAAGACATACCCTAAATATAAGAATTAGACGAATCTACACATCATGGACCTGTTTCACTAGTGTCGTGACAAAAGTGTTAGACAGACATGAAAAGCGAACGAACAAAACGAAGTCTAATGTCTAGTTCTTATGAAACTGGACACACCATCTAGACGCCATCTAGACATGTCACGAAACTAGTGAAACAGGTCCCTGTTTCGCATCTAGTTATCTGACCAGGAAAGAACTGGGCATGGGAATCTAGTTCTTCAGCGGTCGTCTCCATGACACCGATCCCCACCCCTCACACCCTGATGAGCTCCTCACCACCTCCGTCCAAAGAACAACCCCTCCAGCTTCCCGCAGGAGTGACAAATTAAGTAACTAAACAGCACCAATACGATTTGTTGTTAGTCCACATGCCTGTTTGTGTTTAATGGGTTTCATTTAATGGATTTCCGGTTCACACTATAAGCCATTTTCCATGGGCCAAGAAAACGGCACCGCTTAATTGAGCTCTCATGTCAGAATCTCCACGGGAAAAACGGCGGCCATTTTGTTTTGGGGTATTTTGGGACTATTTTGTCCACTTCTCCCAATGGATTTGTATATAGATTCATTATATGTTGTTCAGGCAAGGCTTGGGCCTACAATTTCACAGAAAAACTTTGTACATTGAATTTTCGAGGTTATATCATAGACTTCCTCCATCGTTACCCGAAAAATCGGTTGGTTTTCCCGACTGCAGATCGGTTGAGAATAGTCGGCAAATGGAAACGGGCTTAAACTGATTTCCGTGGTCCTGCGGAATGATAGGAAAGTGCCCGGTGCGGAAGGGTGAATTCATTGCGTGTTGTATATAAAAACGAGGGAGAGGTTAATCTATGCACAGATTGTAAATATGTACGCCATAATCGATGGGTTTGTAGACAGACGGCCGTAAACCACGAGAGGTAGATGCGTAGTAATAAAAGAGCAAGTGTATTACAACGTCAACCTCGAGTGGTTAACAGAGCCGTCTATCCCCAAATCCATCGTTTGTTTCATCTATTATCCATCTTCTCAAATAAAGTAAACCCATGAATTGGCATACTAAAGGGTATTTATTCTTGCTTTATAGCACCGATGGACTATTTTCCCATATACAATGGCTTTGAGGCCGTATACCAGGTATTTGAATCCGTATACTATAGTTATGGTATCTGACAGTTTTTAAACAATGGGTAGTGGTCTACTGAGTCCCCATACATCTCAATGGGTACTTTGTATACCATGGATGATAAACAATGGGTAGTGTTCTGCTGAGTCGATGGGTACCATGGATAATGAATTGGTCTCTTAGATCCTTTTACAGAGCCTAGTCGTGAAGACTGTGAAGTGTGGCTGGTGTCACCGACTCTGGCATAGCTTTACCTGAGGCGGGTGACTGTAGCGACGCTATGTGTATACCCAGCATCCTGCCCTTGAAGGGTTTCATAGTAAAGGTCATGGCGAAGCACGCTCCATGTCGGGAGCTATGTTTTTATAACACTATCAGATCTATGTGAGGTTATATCAGCAGTTTGGATTTATCAGAAGGACTATGCTATTAGGTCTCGCATTATACGGCAATTCAACACAGAAAAGTGTTTAACCAAATATCGCAAGTAATTTAACGCATGTTTAATTCTGTGTTAATGGAATTTCACCTAATTGCATTATCTTTGGCTGTATATTTCATCTATTCATGAAAAAATGCGGTCATAATTTATCTAATCGCCTGCGTGCAGGCATTCGTAATTGTAGTATCACATCATCATATAAACTATATATACTACAACGATTGTCTCCTAGCCTTGAATACTCCTCCCTGACTTCCCGACTCCCTCCCTGCCTGGATCCCTGTCTCCTTGCCTGCCCTCCTCCTTCTCTGCCTCTCTCTGTACCTGCCTGGATCCCTGTCTCCTTGCCTGCCCTCCTCCTTCTCTGCCTCTCTCTGTACCTGCCTGGCTCCCTGTCTCCTTGCCTGCTCTCTTCCTTCTCTGCCTCTCTCTGGACCTGCCTGGCTCCCTGTCTCCTTGCCTGCCCTCCTCCTTCTCTGCCTCTCTCTGGACCTGCCTGGTTCCCTGTCTCCTTGCCTGCTCTCTTCCTTCTCTGCCTCTCTCTGGACCTGCCTGGCTCCCTGTCTCCTTGCCTGCCCTCCTCCTTCTCTGCCTCTCTCTGGACCTGCCTGGCTCCCTGTCTCCTTGCCTGCCCTCCTCCTTCTCTGCCTCTCTCTGTACCTGCCTGGCCCCCTGTCTCCTTACCTTCCATCCTCGTTCCCTGCCTCCCTCTGTACCTCCCTGACTCCGTGTTTCTTTGCCTTTCATCTTCCTTCCCTGGCTCCCTCTTTACCTGCCTGACTTTTTCCCCTGCCTTCCTGCCTCCATGCCTCACTTCCTCACCCCTCTGCCTCCTTACCAGCTGGTCCCTTTCATTTCCCCTCCACCCCTCTCTACCTCTCCGCTTCCCTGTCTCCCTCTCCTCATTACGATACTTTCTCACGAGCAACAAGAAAAATACCTCTAATGACGTGGTCTCGTTCGTGTACTCCATTGAATGTACGAGTGTCCTTTTCTTCCATTGGTGTACGATTTGCACGTTCATATTGCGTTGCGAGATTACCCCTAAAATAGGGTTCTCCTTTTTATAGTGAAATGTTTTATTAATACTTAAATCAATTTGGCATGCAATTAGTCAGAATAATCGCAGTCTTTACCACGTCCATAATGCTGTTATGATGATCCTGTTTGAACAATTAAAAGTGGAAAATTATCGAGTTTGTTTTTCGTGTAATTGATACTAATATGTTTCAAGGTACGCTTAGGTTGAAAGGCCCCTCTCTACAGTACATTCACACACCCTCTGCCGTATACTCATACTCTGCACATAACGTTCATGCACACCGACTGCATATTCGTCTAATAATGTCCGGTAATGTCTCGGTGACTTAAAAGTGAACGGACTGGCGTCAAACGGACGTTTATTTAGGTTGTCGGAGTCGGTGTAAATTAGCTTCATTTGGCGGCCAACTCGGTGTTCGTAGTGTGTGTCTATTAGAGTAGACGCAGCAGTAGTACACAGCCACTGAGTCTATCTTAGTGACCCAGGACAGCAGCCACAGTCAATAGATACGCAATACTACCATGATTTTGATCTGAGTGGTCGTATTCTGCGCGTAGTTGACGCGTAGTAAAACTTCAAGTAATAGAGAGGAGTATTGCAGTATCAAATACAAGGAGAATAGAACCGTGCAGATCGAATTCATGGTAGTGTTGTATTTATCACCCACCTTTCAACTAGTTATTAGAATGAAAATCATATAGAATACAGCTTTCTGTTTTCTACTTAGTAGCGATCCGTAGGCTCCATATGTTTAGGAGAGAGACTCTATCAGGTGGACAATAAAGAAGGAGTCCATCCTCAGAAAATGTAATTCTCTTCAGTTAATGAGAGTACCAAAGCCTGCCAATCATGAACTGAAAGACGGTACTGTCAGTCCAAGTGAGTTCATGAGGGAAATCTTGTTAGCAACATTGTTAATAACCATAAAAGCGTATACAGCTTAAGAAGAGCTAGATTGATTCCTTTAAGCCGGACACCCACTGCTTGGGACATGGCTACGACATGGCTAGGAATATACATTTTGCATCATAACCTTGTTAGAATGTTGAGAAATTTAGTATCATGGAATGTTAGAGTACGAAACTGAATTACTACATCGTCGTGTCGTCGGAGCGTTACAAATGTCTGTGTTCTAGTGTGTCGGAATACTTGTCATAGTGTTTCGGGAACTCAGCCTTAGGCCTCAGCTATGGACCTCAGATATCCAGCCGTTTCTCTCGTAAAGCTGAGCACCCACTGCTTGTGATGTGGCTCCCACATAGCTAAGACATAGCTATGAATAAAAATACCCGCATCATTGCTTTTTCAGTGTGCTGAAAAATTCTGTTTTATAGAATGTCAGAGTACAAAAGTGAACTGTGTCGGAATGTTGAAAAATTATGTATCGTAGTGTGTTGGAACGCTTGTGGTAATGTGTCAGGAGCCCCGTGGGTTCCTGACCTAACGCTATGTAACATAAGCTCAAAAACAAGGCTTCATGATGGGCACTATGATGAGCACTATTCCTTATCTGAGATATTAGGTGTTTTGATGACCCCCTTATGTTCACTGTATAATCATGTCAGGCACAAGAGTACTCTGTGAGAAACCAGGGGGAGCCTGCACAACGTCCACGTGAATGAACGACTGACTCGGTATCAACATAGCGGTAAACAGTTGTCATAAGGGAATTCCAGAATGACCCAGACTTCCTCTGTTACCGCATCATCGCCTACCTCTATGTGTTCCCTTTCTTTCTCCTTCTCACTCTCTCTTTCTCTCTCTTTCTCTGTCTCTTTCCCTGTCTTTTTCTCTGTCTCTTTCTCTCTTATTCACGCTCTCATTGTCTCTCCCACTCACCTTCCCTCTCTCTCTCTCGCTTTCCCTCTCTCTATCTCTCCCTCCCTCTCTCCTATTCTCTCTCTATCTATCTACCTACACCCTCTCTCCTTCCTCCTCCCTTCATCTCTCTATCTATTTCTCTCACTCTCCTTTCCTTTCTCTCTTTTCTCTCTCTTTCTCTATTTCTTTTTTCCTCTCTCTCTCTCTCCCTCCATGTCTCCTTTCCTCTCTCTATCTCTTTCTCGCTCTGTCTATCTATCTCTTCCTCCATCTCTCCCCCCCCCCCTTTCTCTTTCTCTCTCTTTCTTTCTTTACCTATCTCTCACTGCCTCTCTAAAACCAGAGACAAAGTGTTATACAGTAAAACGCCGATGAATCTCCTCCATTCCGAGCAAATTGTCCCCTTATCCAGCTAGAGGGTCGCACTGAAAATGTTCACAGGGTTTCGGACTTACCTTGGTCTCGTCAGGTGCTTGGTTGAAGAATGCCGTATGGACACGGGTTCCGTGGATATATATCGCCTTGTCCTGGCCGGGTCGTGAGCTATGTGGGCGGGCGGGGGAGGGAGGGGAGAGGAGGGGGGCACAAGACTGGGTTAGGTTATCGTGGTTATTATCCGACCACCACCACCGGAACCACACGGATCACAGCGAGACGTCCCGCCAGGTGGAGTGGTGTCGGGGGCAAGTCGTTGAGGTGTGGCGATAACGCTGCGGTGAAGTCAGCCATACCTCCAGTAGCTCACCCTACTCCTCCTGTAAGCCTGGAGCTGTACTCCTCCACGCAGCGCCAAGCAGAGGAAACCACGTGGTTTATTTATCGTACATTTATATTCCCTATGAATAGAAATATGGGATTCTTTAGGAATCTTAGTATCAGTTCGATATATACATATATGAATCCAATTGGGATCGTTTAATTTACTTAAATATATCACCGAAGTGATAGAGATCCGATGGGTTTAACACAGATTTTATATTATTGATTTAGAACAAATGAATTAAGTCCAAGCTGAATCTGTAGGAATCTAATTCCATGTCGGCTCTTCAGGAATCCCAATCGAAGTCCGATTAATCCTGGAACGAAACTAGAAATCCAATCCTAATTTGTGTTCGTTTTTCGTTCCCGCTTTTCTCGCCACCTGAGAGTCTCTCTGGTGGTTTGAGCGTGCGGCCTTGAGCGGGCGACTGGACGGGCGGTGGAATGAAGCTCCTCATACGTGCACACGTGTAGAGGTGGTCTGGTGAGTGTTCCCTCTCTGAGAAAAACGCACACAGTTAGCCGAAGCCTGCACGCGCGCTCTGGATCCCCAACGCGTACACCGTGCACGTGCTGCTCACGTGTTGCTGTGGATACACGGCGTTCGTCCCGCGCCGCCCGCGCGCGCCGCAAACAAACTCGAGCAGACGACTTTTTCTGATTGATTTCTCGGCGACTTTCCCGCCGCCGGACCAACTCCCAACTACGGAAGGCCGCTCGGCGCGTTCGGGTCCGGCGTCGCTGGCGCCTGTTGGCCCCGAATGTCGGAGGTGCGCGCGCAGCTGGTGCGGCGAGCAGTGAGACGCTGAGACCCGCTCTGTGAAGTGAGCACTGCGCCGCTTAACTGAGAGGCGCCGCGCTGTGAACTGATCACTGCGCCACTCGCGGGATACGAGGCGAGCCGAGCCGCCGCCGCTCGCAGCGCGCCCTGGTGCCAGCCGTATTCTGTGACTATAGTCTATCCAGCAGCAGATGGCCAGACTGCTAAAGAAGGGAGGGAGAGGTGCGGCACTGATGACCAGTAATAAAGAGAAACTGTATCCCTGTGGAGTAATCTTCGGGTTTCCGAACACGTTTCACCGGAGATTTAAACCGAGTTCGTAGAACGAGTGTTTCCGTTTAACGCCACCGAACGGTGAGTTCCTTAGTTAGGCCGTCACTCGGACAAACACGGCCGAATCCGGCCTCATGACGTATAGCAATCACCTACAGTGTGAACGGGGGTGTGATTGCAGGAGTGTTGTCTTTTTGATAGATTACACTACTAGAGCAAACTAGGACATTACACGAGAATGGGCTTTCTAAATCTCAGAGTTCATTATTGCCTTGGTTTTTCCTTGGAAAAAGATAGGCATATGATAGCTTAGCCAGTTTCGGTGTTCCTGTGTTATCTAAGGGACATGGATATCTAAAGTATTATTGAGGTGATATGCATGTATGACTCACCAAGTCACACCTGGAATACCATAGAATACGATGCAATTACTGCTCTTTCCCGGATATAACATACAGGATATTACAAACGTATTACTCTCAGACACAGTCAACCAATGCTAAGGTTTTTGTTTGGCTGAAGGTATTGCGTTCAAATGGCCAAATAAATTGGCCGCCACCTCTGTCTCCACTCTGTTCCAACTAAGTGGTTCGTATGGTTCAGCTCAGGATCAAGCAATTTTGTTCTATGTAGGTTTTGAGGGCTAAAATACTAACTGAAAAATATTCATAGCTCACAGAATTGATAAGGTCTTCATTTTTGTCAATTATATTTGATATGCATACAAAGGGAAATAAGATCATTGAAAACCATAGCTTCAAGAGTAGAAAATTACACACTCTCCAACCATAGGTCCAGGTCGCATGAAACATCTGCTGGGAGAGTGACAGCCACTTACAGGTAGTAGGTCAAGGTGCCACAGATTTAACCCAACCAGAGCCAACATATTGTAACTCTGGTGGCCAGTGTAATGACCAGAAGGCTAAACCGGGAAGTCAGCGGTACAGCGCTGCTGACCAGTAATAAGGTCCGTATCATACGTTTATCTATGTGTCAACCCCAGTGTTTATCAAGTTAGCCAACTGCCACTTCCCTGTAGACAAGTGCTGCAGTCTCTAAATTCAGAACGCTGACGTTATCTGTAGTTATATTATATCCAGCACTACTTGTACACTCATAACATTATCTTCATTCAGCCATTTTCGAGCATAAGGTAATACAAAGGAAGAGAGAGGAAAAAAAGTTAAGATGAGAGGTATTATAGCACCATGACATAGTAAGCTACTCCTCTTATTTATTATATAATAAACGCTAATGCTCTCAATTTTGGTTTAAATGTTTCTTTCGTTCAGATAATTTTAGGGAAGAACGGCCATTTCAAATCATAAACCACATCCATCGATAGCGTAGTTTCCGTCTCCAATGCGAGAGTGAACACTATCATGAACAGGATATAACAAGATATTTCTACGAATGGATCATAATTCTGATCAAAGCAAGACATCACTTAAATCACAACGGCAGCTTCTAAAAACAAGACTCAGAACAATTCTCGCATAGAAAGCAATGCTCTAAATTACAGTTTTCGCGGCTTTGATTTGAAGCTATTACAATATCTACATTGACTCTTCTGCGTTTGAGCCTGTATGGTTGGCTTAGACCCCCTCGTGATGGACGGAGTATACTCACGTTACTGGGTGAGCTGCTCGTTCGTGCTGAGTAAATGGGAAGTACTCAGGGAACTGCACAGTAGTATTACCAGTCATGTTGGCAGTCATGTATAACAAAGCAGGTTGAGAGGGTAAAACCATACTTTATTATGATGGGGATATAGATGATGGATCCAGGAAGTTATATGGATCCAGGTTAAGTTATATTTGATATCCTGAAGAATTCACAATACACAAGGGTCAAATTTTTCTCAAAATGTATAGGCGAACTAGTTTACTTAGGTCTCAATTACCCGCATATATGTATGCAAATATGTCCCCTCGGGCATCAACAAAGCCTTCATATCTGCATCAAATTTATGCGCACGTATTTATACGTATATGTTAATCCTGGGGCTATATTTATACAAATTTACACAACTTTCTATTTTTTTCCGAGCTCTGCTCCCAGGCGACACTATTGTCATTTTAATTTTATTTGCCATTAACCATGAAAGTCTGGAAACTCTATGGAAACTACGATCTGATATTACTAGTTTTTATCATAAAACGTTTCCAATACCCGATTGGGTATCATTGATTAAATATATATATAATATACCCATCATTCTGTTGTCTTTCTACGGTTTTTTAATAGATTTTACTTTGCAAAAATAAAATTTGCTAGTTTTTATATCATTCCACAGGTTATAAGCCATATTGACGAATTATATTACAATTGCGAGGATGCTGGTTACAACTTGTAAACAGGTAGACACTGCCTCATTTTACCCAGGATATTATAAGATATAAAAAAAATAGATTGCTGACGCAGTTATGATAACGTTAGAAAGTGACTTCACAGCCTGTTACAAGATTAATGTCTTTTCTCTCAACTTCTGCTTCTCCATTATCCTGGGTGGGGGGCCATTGAAAAGAGTATTGTAGAGGTGTTTTTGAGGCTAAGTGTAGCATAAAAAATGTGTCGTAGGCGTAAGAACTTTTGAAGAATGGATAACCTTAAAGGTCTTAGAAGGTGTGGTATATGCATACATTTAGTGAGTGCAAATCTTTAACCAAAGTATAGAGAAATGCAATTTACAATATAGAATATATGGTACACATGCAAGGGTGTCTACCGTGCTGTCTGCCAAATTGCCCTCTTTGTGCCTACCATACTCTGTGACATGTTGTCTGCCCAAATGCCTGCCATATCATCAAGAGACGTCACGAGTTTGAGTCTGAGTTTATTTATGCCACGCATTTTGTTGGCTCCATAATTACGGAGCCAACAAAATGAGTGGCATAAATAAGCTCAAACTCAAACGAGTGGCGTCTAGATTTTATCCTACCCCGTTTCCATATTTTTTCAGTATCAGAAAGTAGTGGCATAAACAACACTTTATGTGTCACACGTGAAATAAACAAATCCCATGTTAAGCCTATGGCGTTTTTTATTAGGGGTAGGATAATATCTTTTATGTTTTCTGCCCAATCGCCTCTCATGCTCTTTGACTCGTTGCCTGCTATACTCCCTGCTATGTTCTCATCTTTATTGCATCTTATATTATATGCTGTGTATTACGCCCTGCTGCCGGCAATTTTGCTTACCATGCTACTCGTGTCATTTTCCATGTTCTGAGCTGCCCTGTTGCCTGCTATTTTGCCTACAATATTTGTTGCCTGATCTATCGGCCACCATGTTTGCTCCATTGTCCCCCATGCTGCCTGCCATGTCTTTTGCTGAATTGCCTGCCAAATTGATCATTGGTCATCCTGCTAAATTCAAAGCCATTTTTCACTGGCCAACTATTCACCACCAATCTGCAGTCAGGAACCACTGATCGATTATTAGGGTATACCAACGCCAGATCGTTGAATGAAAACAGGCATGCAGAGAAGTGCTCACTGATTAATTGTGCAAAGATTATGCAATGAGGCCACCGACTGACTTCTGGACTGACAGAACCAAATGGGTTCTAAATCGTCAGTGTTAGTCACTCTGTCTGGAGGGCAGTTCTGTCAGTAGGGACCAGTCAAATGCGGCAAATACAAGGCATACACAATACCCTCACTGATTTTTAGATAACGATGTGCAGTCGTTGGCCACTGAGTTGAGAACTCAGTTTTCGTCAGCCAGTGAAAAATGGCTTATACGTGTCCTTTCCTCTGCTACCTGCCATGAAACTGCAATAACTATTGCAATATGCCACATTATGTACCTGTAGAAGCGTAGATAAATGTTGAGGAATATTAAGAAACGTAATAGAATGTAAAAGCTATGCAAACAGAAACATTCACAATCCGCAGCTGATACATGATGCCGCCTGTCCTAAATACATAATAAAACCGCCAGAAACGACGCCCGTGCGACTGGATTGTATGGTAGAATGTAAAAGTGTTGAACTTGTGTCCTAGATACGCGAAAGTCGCGTTATTTCTAATACATACAAAATAACGCCGAAATTATACGCCAGTGTGACATGGGCATAAGCTATACGGTCCATTTAGGAATGCATTTTTATTATTATGGACAACACAGCACCTCAAGTGTAACGTCACGTAAGCGAGACATAATCCTGACGTCACATCCGGTGACTGGCAGGTCTTAACGCTGGTTCTGGGTCGTCGCGCGTTCAATGGGATCAGGGCGGCGCTTGTCACTGGCGTCCCACCATCAGGCCGACCCCGATCTACCATTAGACCCTGGATCGTCGGGTACCAGCGCGCAGTCAACAAACAGGCAGGAAAAGCCTCAGTGATTGACTGCTCGCCGGGAACAGGTGACAGATAGCACTGCGCATGCGTGGTGAGGTGTCTGCTTCGTTTTAGCAGACGACACTTTTTTTTCTAACTCCATGGTTTCGCCTCCGCTGAAAGTGGGGCAGATTCCCACAAGGAGTTGGCACACGATAGTGCAGATTGATTCTACACCGTGTGGTAAATGTGTTTAAACGGAGCCTCATTCTAAATCCGGCCGGCCGGCTGACTGAATAGGGTCACACCTGCAGGTCTCATATCAGCGTGCCTGATACGCCACCTACTGAGCATACTGAGCATGAATTTAGTCAAAATGGTGTCAATTGATGTAAGACGGGTTTTGCTATTTCCACTTCCGCGGACTAATGCTACCGTGGCAGACTGTACTTAAATATGGCTGACACGTTATTTCGATTCTGTCATCTCCCATGAATTCTGAAAATGTTTGCTAGTGTGTCATTATCGTTTATCATTATTTGCAAACGGAGAAGCACATTTCAGTTACTCAATATGACTAGCGGGATCAACAGGAACCACAATGGAATTCTCGTTGAGTCGAACTACATTGTATCCACTATAGTTCTTGTAAAATATTTAGCCACAATATAACTGTGAAGTTGAGCTAGGACTAACTATACGGTATTTTGTCGCTATGTTTATCAGTCAGATTTTTTTAAGTTGTCTTGCAGAGATATTCCTTGTAAATAGTTTGGTATTTCTTATAGTTCTTCCCCACTGTTCACAGTGTGTTACTAGGTGGGTACTTCTAGTTGCCGACTGGAGATACTGCGCTTGAAACTGGAGGTTTGAACCACCTCCCTTGCGACTGGAAAGACTAGCAGTACCAAATATCATATTCATGTTTTATATTCAAAATTCTTGCGACAGGACGTAACTGAGGTACCTCAGAACTCGGAACAGGTTTCATCAAGGCACACTAACCACGTATCCACATATTGTCGTAATAGCGTGTTTACCTGATGTCCCATTAGACTATGCTTGCATTTTTAAATGCGGAAAAGATGTGGCCTGTAGAATAATTTAGGGTCGTACATGAAGGTCCTTTCTTGTATGCCAAGAAGACCTAGACGATGTGGGCCAACTTTATTCAACACTTATGGACGACCTTATGGACCGCTAAGACAAACTAGCAGACAAACTCTAGAAATATTAAACAATAAGCCTTGTGCGAGATAGAGAAAAGGGCCTTCAATTAGGATCCTAGGTTATTCCCATGTGTTATCCAACAGGCCCCAGTTTCTCCCCTTGCATCAGTCAAGGCAGTGTACAGCTCAAAGACCGCTAGTGAGTGGTAGAGACTGGGGAAGATGTAGAGAGCAGCACATCAAACGAACTGTGGTCCAAACACAGCAGGCTGTAAACCTGTCACCATCCCAGCAACAGTTTACTTGAGTCTAGCAGTACGGTATACTCAGACGGAGACTGCAAGGTGCGAATACACATCGGGTATCGGTACATTTCGAGATTAGTTTGGATAATTTAATGTTAATGCTGTATTCATTTGTAGATCTTGCATGATTAGTTATAGGTTTATCAGAAAATAATTCAAAAGCTTAGCATGCCGACCCAAAGACCCAGTTCCAGCTCGGAATCAATAAAGGATCAATAAAAAATGCTTACACAAAAAGATCGACTCCCTCGTACATTAGATCTATTAACCTTACCATAGTTTTTTTAAATATATTTTTTATTCGTCATAAGTTCAAACTTTCCTTTGGTTTTCAACTATGGCCATTCTATAATCATATCGAAATTTCATTTTCCTAGGCTGATGGTTACCAAAAGTTTACAAGTCTATAGACATATTAACAGGAACAAGAAACAATTGTTGTGAAGATGACAGTGAAGTAGTAATAGTGATGTAGTTGATATGAAGTTATTTCATCTTCTATTGAGGAAGATCAACGTTTATTGCATTCAATGTAGGTACACTTTCTTCCATGTAACTGTGATCCTGGTATAGTACAGCACATGTAGTATCTAGTTATTAATTGGTTCATCCACTGTTTATAACCGATACAATCTATAAACATCAATCAACTTTTATGATGATATCCATGTTTGCTATAGTACATGGAAAACTGTCCAGTGCTGATAAGGTTGAAGTAGTAACATATCCAGCTAGGAAGCGATACTTGACAATGAAAATACAGTCAGGTATTTTTAGGTGATTTCCTGTATACCTCCAGTACCTAGTGATGGTTCGTGTTTGTGTAGTGAACGTACTTACTGTGTGGTTGTCAGACAGAGAGAACTACTGGTACTAATCCTAAGAGTAGCGAATATAATCTCTATCACCTCAGGACAACGAAACATCGGAGAGGGATGAAGTTATTTTAAAGACTAGATTTGAACATCTACTTAAGTGTATTGTTTATTTTAGATAGATGTGAATAACCCTTGGTGTGTATCGTACATCTTCTGTTTATATCCTCATGCGTACGTATATTGAGCAATCTTTCACATCGCCTATCTAAGTGCATTGTGTATTGAGTAAATAGATTTTATCATCCCCTGATGTTTATTGTATAGCAAGTAGACTTGAACATCTCCTTATTAAGTGTGCAAGTATAGAGTAGACTTGAAAACATCCTACTTAAGTGTAAAAATAGATCTGAGCATCTCCTACCCAAGTATAAGTATATTAAATAGACTTGGTCGTCTCCCACTTAAGTGTACCATGTGATTAGGTAGGCTTGAATATTATCTGAGGTATATCTGTAATAAAAGAAAACGTAGTTACTGAGCCCGAATGGATGCGTGTTCGAGTTCTCATATACCATATTAAATACGTCCCATGCCGAAGGTGGGGGGAGGTATTAATAGTACAAAAGGCTTAGAATAGCATCCCTTCGGACTCAGTAACTACATTTTCATATTACATTCCTAAAATGGATGAAAATAAACATTTTATTCACTTACAGAGCCATTGCTTCATAGCCGATTCCCTACGTCACAGTGAGCCCAAACATTCTTTATACGGCACCCCTAGCAGCGGGTAGCATTTGATAGACGTTCAGCCATAGGTATGTGATAATATGAGAAAAGGTGGTTATTCAGCCTGTACAGGTGGCCGTTCGAGGTCATATGATAAAAAAATATGGCTCTCCCGCCTGCGGTGTCGGGCCAAGAACGGACACTGTATGGTCTCAGTCACTACGTTTTCTTATTACTATATACCTCATACTCATTTGAAATGCCGTTTTATTAACTGTACAAAGCATATGCCATTCACTACGGTCCGCTGTCGCAGCGGGCGTGACCATTATGTACACTACACCCCTAGCAGCGTGTAGTATTTCATAGACATTCGCTCACAGGTTTATGATAATAAAGAGACTTGCACATTTCCTATCTAGGTGTATTGTTTATTAAGCAGACATGAACATCTTCTAGAATACTATATACCTATGTGTATACTGTAAATATTCACCGCTTCAACATATTTCTTTTTTTATTAGGTTTATTGTCACTCTCATGGATATGAGTTTTTCAGTCACGACATTCGATGATGTACACATAGACTTACAAAGATATACTGAGTAGATAGAGTAATAGAGAGAGGAAATAGTTGTACAACGTAAAAATACCATGCCGAACACTCTTCTGTATGGCAAAATATGGAACACTATTCCGTATGTGTTGACTAAAACATTAGCTAGTAGGCCAAACTAAGTTAATTATTTTATCAACTTCGGACATGGATTTAGTAAATATAGAACAACCCTCCATCATTAGAAAAGTTACAAACTCGGTTATTATTTACGGTATGGGCAGGTCTTTCTACATAAGTATTGTATCATTTATTAACTAGATGCCATATGTGGCAGGAACAATTAACTTAATGACCAGACCTCTTCACTTACTACAACTGCGATTTCCAGAGTGTATCAAAGATTTCCCATCTTGTTCGACTAAATATTCTACCTTAATCAGTTTCATCATTCAACCTTTCAGTTTCATAATTAATATTTTAAGAGCTCCATTTATTGGCCCTCATTGACTAATAGCTCATGCCCAAGTAAACCCTATCTGCTGCTCAAGCCAAATGCCATCAACAAATATTTGTCAATTTGTCAATGTCATCTCAGGGTCATTGTTTTCCTAATCGGAAACAGATTTTTGTATGTGATAATAAAAGCCCATGCTTAAACTGACGAAAACTAAACAGGTTAGAAGAATCACCTCAATTAATAATCATTGCGATAGTCCACTTGTAAACACGTTTAGTTATGTTTGAGTCAACAATTTAACACCTGCTAGTAATGAGGCTGCCTACATCGACCCTCCGATAAATACACTAATTTAATTTTGTTTAATTCCGAGAATGACATGTATTATTGTATATGAGGTATGCATTTAGCCTACGTGTAGGCGAGGTAAGTTGTTTACTTGGAAATACCCAAAGATATTTTTACTTGCATTTCCAATGTTAGTTTATAAATGCGCATCGGATAACATGTGTTGTCATAAGTAGGATACGCCCTAGCATTTATAAATATGATATGCCTCAGGTGATCTGCCTGTAGATTGTAATGGTGATAGCATGCTGATTCGATCTAGCAATAGGTGCTTCCGTTTTTTAATACATAATGAATGAATTTGAATGAGCCACTTATCATGGAAATGGGTTAATGGTTAGAAACTGAACAAATAACATTTCCGCCGACGATGACTGTTTTTATATTATAGAATCTACCCATACATTCCACACCAGTCTTTCCTTGCAGGGTTATAACATTAAGGAGGAATTCAATTTGATTAAGCAAAATTTCCCAATTATAATGCTTACAAATAGCGCCAAGATCAGTTTCTATCTGACCAGCCTGGAGTGTATCGCAGGTCTGCTCTGCCTCAATATTTCTGTTTGTGTCCACCAAGCCCAACAAATTGATACTACATGTAATATTAGGAGAAAACGTCCAGACTGTGGCTGAACTATGTCTTAGTTCGAGGTCACCTGTGTCCGACATTCGCCCCGACGCCGTGGGCGGAGGGGCGAATGTCGGACACAGGTGACCGAGAACTTAGACATAGTTCTGGCCACAGTATGGATGTTTTCTTATTATTACATACCTTAATTCGATCAGAAAGACGCCATTTATCGAGTTCCTATGTCACAACCGCTCCATGTTGTCACTGTCTGCTACGAACCGGAAGCCAACTCACAGGATGTGCTCGTTGCGCATGCTCCACTCTCCGAACCGTAGTCCTAGACGTAAGCGGCTGGCGGAATGCAGCGAGCTACTACGATTAGGAGAGTGAAGTTAACCTAGATAACTTTGCGCATGCGCTACAAGTACATCCGCTCTGTCTGTGCGTCGCCCGTTGCGGACGCGGGTGAGTTGTTATTATCGATGAATTTAGCCTATTTGAGCAATTTAAACGGTGTCAGGTGAGAGCTGTACGTTAGTTACCTTGACGATTGGTCATTAGGGACTTGTAATTGTTGCGGGGGCCTGTATCACGAGTTTAAAGTCGCGATTCGACGACGTTCGCCATGTTGTTTTTGGTTGCGATGACGTCAAATACGCACGCCTAGCGCGGTGCGGCGAGTTAGTTACATACACGTTAGAATCTTACAGTGAGACGAAGCGCACCATAGTGGGCCGTAGTCGCGATATACTACACCCCCGTGAGCGGGTAGTATTTCACTGACGTTCGGCTATAGGTATGTAATAATACTTTAATTGTTTAGGGTTTTATCTGACACAAACTGAACAAACACCATATAATTTGGGTTATAAAAGTTTTGATTTCATCGGCGCAACATTTCGACATGAAAAGTATATCTTCGTAATGTGTAAAGAGTTATGGTTATTAACTACCATATATAAAAAGGCATGATTTCAATAGGATCTGCTCGGAGTTGCTCCGCCACATAGAGACAAACAGAACTAGACCTGTGTTTGGAGAATGAAATGCCACGAGAGTGAGACTGTTGTGTGCAGAAAAACTCAAACCTGCTGTTCTTTTTTGTAGGCCTATAGTTGGGTGCACTTTTCCACTTACGAATTATTTTTAGACATGTTGAAAACACAAACTAATACTCTTTACCCTGAGAAAAGTGTGTGACTGCCTCCGCCATTCCAAGATGGCGCAAGTTATGCTGGTCCCTAAATCACGCCAAATTCGAACATAACATCGCCTATATATTTTGGCTCACCACCCTTCTGCTTATGAATTTTCATGATGGGATCCCCCGCCTCATGCACGTGTGACGATCGGGGAATCCCTGCGATGAAAGCGATGACGTCATCCCATAGGAGTGTTCATATGAGCAGTGTAACGGCAGCCACCGGATCTTCAATGAAGTGTCCTGTGCGCAGATCTGCCTTGGGTTTCCTTACTCTCAAAAGGGGGGACAAGGGTCTCGACAGAAGAGGCTGAAGAAAGTTTGTTGGAAAAGTTTGTCGTCTTCTTTATTTCCATTATTCTCCAGTACTCTCCGTGAAAACTATAAATCAAACCATATTACATATCTTAGGAAGGGTTAACAGTAGCTGTCATTTACATTTATAGCAAAGGTGACAGTAAACTATAATACTTCTAAATTAGACTCATAGTGATAGTGACAAAGTGCATTACTCATATAGAGGAACAGTTAACCCATAGTGGCAGACTATAGTACTCAGTCAAAATTACAGTAAACCCATAGTGACAGACTATGATACCTGAAATTACTGTAATATCTCAATAAAACTCTGAACTGACATGAAGAGGGGCTATGGCCACAGTTACAGCAAAGACAAAGAGAGTTCCAATACAACTTTCTACATGATTCAACCACTATAGTACTTGGCTTCATAATCTTCATATAAACATGCATCAACTTATGTAAAAGTTACATCAAACATGTTCCTTGGATCTATATTGACATATATATCTAGTTAACATACCTCCTTGGTCCCTTATTACTTGATTATTTCATCTTTTGCTGGAGAGGAACAGGAGCTACTCTCTCCTTTGTGTGGTTTTGGCTCCATGTGCTCAGAGGGAGCTACAGTATTTGGAAGGCACTTCCTGTATAAACAAAGTTGTAATCCTATCCCCTTTCCTTTATCAAACATTTGCAAAGGTACTAAATCAAAAGACAGGATTGATATCATCTTAGTTAGATACATATATAACTATAGCATGACATTATTCTTGAAGAAAGCATGTCTAAACTCTAAAGGTATAATCAAAATAACAATCACTCCCTAGTGTCTGACACTAGATGGCAGCAGAAGTGCTGTTGGTTAGTTCCCACAGGAAACACAAGGTGGCAGCAGTCCCTATGGACTGTCTGTCTTTACATGGCTCCTCAAAATTAGAATAATTTTTCTTAATATCAGTAAGTGGCAAGTATAGTCAGTCAATCTTAACGCTAATAATATCTCAAGTTGTTCGTAACTATGAAACTACACGTCTGATGGTTCACTCCAGATCCACGACGAAGTAACCCTAAGGGAATAATATCTTACATTCCCAAAAACATGAAGCAATTTTTATCTTAAGGCTCCTTGACGGGGATGCCCTTTTTTCCTGATCCTTCAACAAGCAGGACCAACTTCTGGATTGGGCGATCCAAATACGCCTGCTGTTTTCCACTATTGCCAATGGCAACCTTTACTCTACGCACATGGTTGTCATCACTTGGGAGAGTTTTTTCTACTCGTCCCATTTGCCATTGGTTCCTTGGTTGGTTGTCATCCTTGATGACAACATCACCAATCTGTAGATCCCGTTGTGGGCGTATCCATTTCTGCCGTGGCTGCAGATTTTGAAGGAACTCCTTCCTCCAGCGAGACCAGAACTCATTAGCTAAGTGCTGGACTCTACGCCATCTTTTCCTGAGGTATATATCAGCTCGCTGAAACTCACCTGGGGGTGGCAAGACTATTCGAGATTTTGCTGTCAAGAGGTGATTTGGCGTAAGTGGTGCGAGCGAGGTTGGATCATTGAGATTGTCCACTGTCAGTGGACGGCAGTTGACTATAGCAGCAGCTTCACACATGAGAGTTCTTAAAGACTCATCATCCAGCTGAGAACCAGCTTGGTGCATCAGTGATTCTAGTATGCTACGTACTGTTCGTATCTGGCGCTCCCAAACCCCGCCTGTGTGGCTGGCTGAAGCAGAATTCATCTTAAAGTGGCAGCTTTCTCTTGAAAGGACTTCTCGCACATGATCATTGTTTATCTCCTTCAAGGCCTCCTTGAGTTCTTTCTTGGCACCAATGAAGTTTGTGCCTTGGTCTGATCGCATGAGTGACACTGGACCACAGATTGATATGAATCTTCGCAGTGCATTGATAAATGAATCTGTCTCAAGAGAATTTGATGTCTCAATGTGAATTGCGCGAGATGCTAAGCAGGTGAAAAGCACTCCATATCTTTTCAGTACCTTGCGACCCTCCTTGATGTACCAAGGGCCAAAGTAGTCAACACCACAATATGTGAATGGTGGTGCTGGATTCACTCTATCTGCAGGCAAATCTGCCATCTTTTGTTCCTGCACCTTGCATCGGAGCTTCCTGCATTTGGTGCACTTTGATATGAGGCTGGAGACAACAGAGCTGCAACCCACTATCCAGAAGCCATTTGCTCGGATCTGATTGATTGTCAGACCACGGCCTTGGTGCTGAGTTTGTTGATGACAATGCCATATCACCAGATCTGTGATGTGATGCTGTCTAGGAAGAATCGCAGGATGCTTTAAATCCTGGGATATCTCTGCATTTCTTATCCGACCTCCCACACGCATTATGCCATCTCTGTCTAGGAAGGGATCTAAGCGGTAGATTGTGCTTGTGTTCTTTATGGCTATGTTGCGTTCATTGGCAAGCTTCCTGTCAGTGACACTCTCTCTAACTTTAAGTGCCTGAAGAGTCTTAACTTCGTCTTTGAAGTATTCTCCTTGAACTTGCCTGATTATTTCAAGCTCTGCCTTCCGAATTTCCTCTACAGTGACTGGCTGATAAGAAGGAATATTTCGTTTTGGCGTTTGAGCATGCCTCACAGTCTGTGGCTTCTTTGTTCCATGGGTTTTAGCTTGTCTTTGAACTTTAAACAGACAGCAACAGCTCTTTTTGCTCTGTGCCAATCTGAAAAGTATTCTAGTCTTTTGAGGAGTTCTATTTTACCCAAGGAACCCTTGACATGCACAGAGAAGGTCTGTACCTTCTTTACTTCTGGGTCATCAGTGCTAATCCTGAGATCAGCCGCATCTTTGTCTTTGACAGGGATTTCTTCCTTCCAGAGGAAATCCGGTCCAGTTAACCATTTGGACTGGTGAATCAGTTCCTCAACAGTAAGACCTCTAGAGGCATCATCTGCCGGGTTTTCATGTGTTTTGACATGTCGCCATTGTGATGGGGTGCTGTGGTCTCTGATTTGTTGCACACGATTTGCAACAAATACATGAAACCTTCGTGTATCATTAGCAATGTAGCCAAGAACTACCTTGCTGTCTGTCCAGAACACTTCAGCATCGACATGTAGTTCAAGTTCTTTTTGAAGGAGTTCACTAACCTTCACAGACACGAGTGCTGCAGTCAACTCTAAACGGGGAATGGTCACCGGTTTTAGAGGGGTAACTCTTGCCTTTCCCATTAGCAGTGAGCAATGTACCTTTGACCGGTCATCGATGAGACGCAGGTAAGAACACTGCCCATAACCATTTGTACTGGCATCAGAGAAATGGTGCAATTCAACTGAGCGTTGCTTTCCGAAGCCATCTGGTTTAAAACACCTTTGGAGTCGGACCTTCTCTAGATTTGGTAGGTCACTTCTCCATTTAGCCCACTGTGATCTCAGTGCCTCTGGGACAGGAGTATCCCAGTCAGTTTGATCTCTGCACATCTGCTGCAGTATTTGCTTTCCAGTTAGTATCACTGGTGCAATGAAACCTAATGGATCGTAAACGGAACATAGAGTGGACAGAACCCCACGTCTTGTCAATGGTTTGTCCATCAATGTTATTCTGAATTGGAATGTGTCTGACTCAACACACCATTGAACCCCTAAGGCTCTTTCAACGGGAAGTGGATCTTGAAGGAGATCAAGCTCCTTCACTCCCTTTGCACGGTCTTCTGGTGGAATGCTCTCTAACACAGCCTTTGAGTTTGAAACAAACTTATGGAGCCGGAGTCCACCTCGCAAACAAAGTTCTTGACTTTCTTTTATCAGTGTGATGGCCTCTGCTTCTGTTGCCACAGACTTCAGTCCATCATCGACATAGAAGTTAGAGCGAACAAAGGTCGCTGCTTCTGGTCCGAATTCAAGCTCATTATCATTTGCGGTCTGTTTAAGACCAAAGTTCGCACAGCCAGGTGACGATGTAGCTCCAAATAGGTGCACTTTCATCCTGTATTCAACTGGCTGTTGTTCTGGGTTGCCTTCCTCCCACCACAGAAATCGTAGGTAATTGCGATGTTCCTCATTCACCATGAATTGGTGGAACATCTGCTCAATATCGCACATGAAGGCAACTGGTTGTTGGCGCATACGTATCAATACCCCAACCAAGGCATTTGTCAAGTCGGGCCCTTGTAGAAGGTGGTCATTTAGGGATTCACCTTTGTACCTTGCACTGCAGTCAAATACGACTCGTATTTTCTCTGGCTTTTTGGGATGGTACACTCCATGGTGAGGTATATACCAGATGGAGCCATCCTGTTTTTCTAGGTCAGACACTGGCACCCTTTCAGCATGACCATTGTCTATGATACTCTGCATGAAACCAGTGTAGTCTTTCTGGTACCCTTTGTCCCTTTTGAATCGGGCCGCCAGCTGTTTCAGACGATGAAGTGCGAGAGGTTTGTTGTTCGGGAGAATCACCCTGGATTCCTTTAATGGCAGGGGCATTTCATAATGCCCATTTTTTTTATGAATCCCTTCTCCAATTTTCTGGAGGAACCTTCTGTCGTCATTAGAGAGAGCTGTCTCTCTATGAGTTTTCTCACTGAAATCAAGTTCCATCATTTTTGTCACCTGTGAGGGATTGATAACCTCCTTGACCTTTGTCTGGAAAGATACCAAGACCTGATTAGGATGGTTACAATCCGCCTTCAATGAGAGTGATCCTGGAACCTCACAGGTCATGACTCTATGGCTAACGCCAATGGAGTCATAGCAGTCTACCTGAGTCGGATCGACAATCCCTACAATTCCCCAACCTAGGTCCGTTCGCTGACCATAAGGTTCATTGTTTGTAGGAGGGATGATATCCCTAGGTGCTAATGCACGGGGACAGTTGTATCCTATCAGTAAGCCAACTTCACAATTTGCCAGTGGCATAAGCTTGTCGGCAATCCCTTCAAGGTGCGGCCATTTCTTGGCCACTTCTGGTGTTGGGATGTGCGACCGGTTGGCAGGCATTATACCTCTTGTGAAGGTCACAGGGAGAGGAATTTTTAGATCACTGTTAAATCCTCTCACCATAAGCCCAGTTATTTTTCGACTATCAATTAACTGGTCTTTTGACAGCATTGTAGATAACGAGAGTTTTGTCTTAGGTCCATTTAGGTCTAGATCCACACATGTCGCTTCTAAGATAAAGGAAGTGTCCGACTGTGTGTCAAGTAGTGCGTACACTAGCTTCTCTCTTTCTGGACTGTCACGATGAGAGACCAAAACAGGCATGATCATCGAACACTTACTGTGTTGTCCTGTGTCGTTGAGATGACTGACTCTCGACTCTCTGACATTTCCAGCATCTTTCTGACTTTCAGGCTTATCTACTCTATCTTTCACTTGGCTATCTTTCTTCTCAGCCTTATCAAAGTGCCTCACATCACCATGTAGAGATGTGGGATGTTTCTTCTTGCAAGTTTTACAGGTTTTCTTCTGTTTGCAAGTACTTGATCTGTGCCCCTTTTCCAGACAACCATAAAACAAACCATGGTCTCTGATTAGGATTTTCCTTTCCTGCATAGGCTTTCCCATGAATACCCTGCAATTATCTAAATCATGTCCTGACCTACCTTCATGAAGAGGACATGACCGTTCAGCGTTCTGTTTTGTCTCTGTTGTTTCAGTAGAGAAAGTCTTAGCGCCAGGAGTATGTTTCCGGCCCTTACCACCAACAGATGAACGATCCTGTTCTGGTTGCCTATCTCCTTTCAAGGCCTGAAGTGAGGTCACTGGATCACACGCTATATTTGCTTCTCTTGCAACAAAGCTCATGAAGTCCTTGAAAGGTGGGAACATTGCTTTTTGTTCCCTCGCATCTGCAACCACTCTTGCCCAGCGAGTAACTAGCCAGTCAGGCAGCTTGGCAAGCAGTTTCTTGTTCTCTCGCTCATCGTTTAGTACGTTTAGACTTCCGATTGTCTTCATAGCTGTATTACACTGCCTTAGAAAGTCTGCTAGTTTTCTTAAAGCGAAACCATCTCTGGGAGCTATCCTTGGCCATGCATCTAGCTTATCTCTGAATGCATTGGCCACAATAAAGGAATCGCCATATCTCTTTTCCAGGAGATCCTTGGCTTCCTGAAAAGCCTCTCCTGTTGATAGAAGAAAGAAGCCCTCAATAGCTTCTTTTGCTGCATCTCCAAGGTACTTCTTCAGGTAATGGATCCTCTCAGAGAGTGGAATACCCTTTTGCTCAATTAGAGCCTCAAAGGAGCTCTTCCAACTCGGGTACTGTAGAGGATCACCTGAAAACGTACCAGGCTCTGGAGGAGGTAAACGGCCTAAGTTTACCTGGTCTGCAAGTGACTTTGCTAAGTCAAATAGCTGTCTTTGTGATGGCAGGTCTGTCAGTGCTTCACTGCAGATCTGAACTTCATCACTGTCACGAACCTGGGAAGCAAGTTGTCGGCCAGAAATAGGGACGAACGTGCTTGCGGCAGGATTTAGACGTTTTGAGGAACTGGCTGATACTAAACCAGTCTTCTTAGCGGGGACAGGATTAGACCTATCCTCTTCAGCTTTTGGAGGAGCAGGCATAGTATTCATGGAAACCACAGGAAAAGTGACAACAGGATCTGAACACTTGTTCAGATAATCTTGGACATAGTCATTCATGCCATCTGTGGGCAATTTGCATTCAGTTTCACTACTAATGGATTCTTCCTGCTCCACAGTATTGATCGCATTGAGCTTGGCCTCGGCCATGTCAAGCTCTTTTAAGGTTTGCAACTTTTCTAGTTCTGCCTTCTTTTTAGTTTCCACGTCTAGATACTTTAGCTTCACCCTTAGTGAAGCTGCCTCCGATGCTACCTCTGCCTTTTTTGAGGCATTTGAAGCTCTTGAAGATCTAGAGCCCCGAGAAGATTTGCTTCTTCTCGACGAGGTCTCACTAAACTCTGCTTTAATTTCAAGTATACGCTGTGAGACTTGGCCCATCATCTTGTGGTGATCTGACTGTATGGACTCGAGTCTCTTGTACTGTTCCTCAAGTTCATCCTCAGACAGAAGGTCAGAAAGTCCTTCATAGTCTGATGTCACCTTCTTTATGTCTTCTCCTAAGAGTCTGCGCTCACTCTTGAGGAGAGAAATATCTCGTGTATCAGTAGTCAGAGATTCCAAATGGCTCGCACGTTTACGCCATGCGATTACTGCTAACCTGAAACGCCGCTGAATTTGGGAAACTTGTTGTTCTAGACCCTTTTCTGTAAGTTTTCTCTCTCTAAAACTGATACGTACCTTGTTGAAATCCTCGGAGTCATCCGCACCTGGATCTGCATGTGAACCATCAGACTTCTCTGAGATTTGAGATTTTTCATTTTTGCCTGTTAATTGTTCAACCTTACCTGAGTCACCATTTGATTTGATCTTACCCTGATCTTGCTCTGCTGCCCCTAGGAGAACCTGAGGTGACCCTTCTGAATCCATTTTGATATATCAAGTATCACAATGGTTTTATGGATTGACATAAACTTTCTAGCATTTGCTAAGTTTGACTCACAACAAAAAAACTTTACCCTATTCATCCAAGAAACAGAAAATATACTCCTTTAGCACACCATCAGTTCAAAGGCTTGTCAGTCAGAATATATCCCAAATAACTTATTTAACAGTCAAGTGTTAGTCAAAGTTATTACTCAAATATAGAATACCATGTAAATACTCTTTGTAAAACTACTGTTTACATTTACACTGCAGGATGACACACTTTGTCATATTTCACCCAAAACTTCAAAAATATCCTGTTAAAAGGAAGAATCACAATATTATTAATCTGTGACATTTAAGGGTGTAGTTAGGTTACATCAGTTAAACCCTGTGTGTATAAATAACACTAATTTCAGTTTCTTTGACAACAGTTCTCTTGACACATCTAGTCACTGTGCTGTTTTGTCCATGTCGAGCCCCACGGGATCTGGATCCTGAGGCGCACTTGCTCTTCACGGAACCTTCAGCTATGCCTCATGCAACAGTTTACTGGTTGTGTGATGACAGTTCATTCTTTGACGTGTCAGTCGGACTTGCTGTAGTTTGGTGTTGCATGGAACCTGCATCTGCTTGATGGAATTTGCTGGTAATACAATTCTTCTCACAAGGAATGTTTTCATTAACGAGGAGTTTTCACTGTAACGGCAGCCACCGGATCTTCAATGAAGTGTCCTGTGCGCAGATCTGCCTTGGGTTTCCTTACTCTCAAAAGGGGGGACAAGGGTCTCGACAGAAGAGGCTGAAGAAAGTTTGTTGGAAAAGTTTGTCGTCTTCTTTATTTCCATTATTCTCCAGTACTCTCCGTGAAAACTATAAATCAAACCATATTACATATCTTAGGAAGGGTTAACAGTAGCTGTCATTTACATTTATAGCAAAGGTGACAGTAAACTATAATACTTCTAAATTAGACTCATAGTGATAGTGACAAAGTGCATTACTCATATAGAGGAACAGTTAACCCATAGTGGCAGACTATAGTACTCAGTCAAAATTACAGTAAACCCATAGTGACAGACTATGATACCTGAAATTACTGTAATATCTCAATAAAACTCTGAACTGACATGAAGAGGGGCTATGGCCACAGTTACAGCAAAGACAAAGAGAGTTCCAATACAACTTTCTACATGATTCAACCACTATAGTACTTGGCTTCATAATCTTCATATAAACATGCATCAACTTATGTAAAAGTTACATCAAACATGTTCCTTGGATCTATATTGACATATATATCTAGTTAACATACCTCCTTGGTCCCTTATTACTTGATTATTTCATCTTTTGCTGGAGAGGAACAGGAGCTACTCTCTCCTTTGTGTGGTTTTGGCTCCATGTGCTCAGAGGGAGCTACAGTATTTGGAAGGCACTTCCTGTATAAACAAAGTTGTAATCCTATCCCCTTTCCTTTATCAAACATTTGCAAAGGTACTAAATCAAAAGACAGGATTGATATCATCTTAGTTAGATACATATATAACTATAGCATGACATTATTCTTGAAGAAAGCATGTCTAAACTCTAAAGGTATAATCAAAATAACAATCACTCCCTAGTGTCTGACACTAGATGGCAGCAGAAGTACTGTTGGTTAGTTCCCACAGGAAACACAAGGTGGCAGCAGTCCCTATGGACTGTCTGTCTTTACAAGCAGGTTGGGGTGGCAGCCAACTCCAACTCGACTAAGTCCCTAGTAATGACTAAAGTGTACAAAATGAGCAAAAACATGTTATGTAACTATGGTATTTATGATGACTTCATATTCTTCTGATATTTTTCTCGGGTGTCTTCTGATTCAGTATAGTTTTAATTCCTGTGGGCGGTGTACCTTTCATTCCTTAACGATTTCATTTATTTATGATAATTGATAACATTAGAAATTGGATAACTTTTAAAATGTTTTATATGAATATTGAATTATATGCATGAGGTATGTACATATAAGGTTGCATTGTCGTAGTTTCAAGCAATTTGCAGCGTGGCCGTCTAGTAAAGAATCATTATTGTATCTGTTCATTGTATCAACATATACCTTGACCTTTGACCCGCTGTAGCTTAATGGTAAATGATGGAAAGACTATTTTTAGGGCTCTACTAGGGCATTGTGTCAGCTATCCTAAATAACTTTTTTTCAAATTGAAGTACAGGCATACTAGAACAAGTTATGGAAACTATTTGAAGTCCTTATAGAAAATTTGGTGAAATTCAGGGCGGAAACATTCCATTTGTTGACCTTGACTTTGATAAAATGCATGATGGTGACAAAAGTCGATGACTCCATGGTGTCTTAATCCTTCTGCCAAATATCTAAGAAATTAAATTCATACTTTTGGAAAAATGACAAAATATATTTCAATTTCAAAACCCTTTGAAATTTCATGATCCTAGACCTCGAATAAAAGGTGGAATGAACGCGTAATTTCCAGAAAGATGGCTGCCGGATATGGAATGGCGGAAGTCTTAGCTTGCATTTGATGCAATGAAATTACTGTTATTCTCTCAAGGAACGAGACTCCTTAGATAACAGGATTTTAGGGAGCTGGCTCCCTGACTAATGACTGTTATCAACCTGTTGTTGATAACGATACTCAGAGTGCCTTAAGTGTCTGAATACTCCCTTAAATACATACACAATAATGTGATATGATCATAACGTTATATTTCCAACGTCATCTAGACTTTGTAGAGTGAAAAAATTCTTTCTTCAAATTGTTGGGCTCCCCTTCCCCTTGGGGGTGTGTTGAGGCCAATTAATTTTCGAAAAAATCTAGACTTTGTTCTCGTCTCCAGAGTAGAAATCTGTATCATATTCTTGGACGTGAAACTGTATTGAATTTGGTCAGCTATGCCAGGATAGTGAGATGTAAACATAATAGTTTGTGGCTTGGTACACCAAATTAATTTCGCTCTTTCATTCCTGTCCTCCTTCTTTGACCAAATAGTGGATCATCCAATGCACCGACTATCAAATCCCTTTTTCCCAATGGTTCCTAAATTCAATGCCACCGCAAAATGAATGAAAACGGAGGAAATCCAATTTGCATACCGATTGGAGGATTACATTTAAAAACCGACGAGGAGGACATTGAATTCGGTGAAAGCAAGATGATAAAAAGATAATACCCGTACACAAGAAGCAGGCTGATTCCGTTGACAATTTGTGTTTTCCAGGGAAAGTGGCCCTGGTGTGTAATTGTTGTCAGCTCAAAACATTAAAGATCCGTTTACACTATGTCCCGATGGCCACATCGGCCGCGTTTTGAGGAACTGTGGAGGTAAAGAGGACGAACATGGGTAAACGTGGAAGAGCGTAACATACCTTGATCACTGTGGTAGCCAGGGTAGAATTTCAAACTGTTAAGAATTCAGGCACAGTGGCCACAGTGAAATTGTTCCGGACCGTAGTGACATGTGGTGAATGCCACACAATGCGACCCTGAAGCCGAGGGCCATATTTTTGAGTCAAATGACCGAGAACGGCATCCCTACGGGCTCAGTTACTATGTTTTATTATACAGGCCTACCTCATAATTGTTTGAAAAAGCCATTTTATCAACCTACATGCTCCAGGATTCATCGTATTTATAAGTCCACTGTCATTCACCCCGGTCTGCTGTGAAGAATTGTCCATATTAGGCATGTGTAGACGATGCCGAATGTTTTTTGTTTATTTTACAATCATTTCTGATAGGTTTGTAGTGTTGGGTGTTTGTATCGCAATCATTTAACAATGATTTAAGGCCCATTTCTGTTTATCCTTTAGACTGCGCATAGATCTCGGAAAAGGCGATAACTTTCGTTAATGAGCCAAATGCTGCAGTTAGTGGGCCCGACCATTATTCATATTACACCCGTAGCAGCAGGCAGTATTTCATAGACATTCGCACACAGATATATGATAATATTCTTTAAATACAGCTACTAGACTACATTTTTTGGTTGCATTTACAGACACTGACTGTCTGTCTAATAGTCCTGACTGGTATGTATACTTCGCCTTACAGACTGTCTGAACCTGACTGGAACCCGACTGGAGTATATGTGTTGTTTGTCATATGGGTCTATGTATAATGTAAAAATGTAAGGTTGTCTTTTTATTGATTTCTTTATTGGGTCTATTGTATACATTGAATCATATTTGCGCATTGGTTTTGCTGGAATGAATCATCGATCCGCAAAAGGGGCATTCGCCTCAGTTGACATAGCAACTGGCATTCTTGGCTTTGCCGTCTACAGCCATACATATAACCCTTATGGGATAACAATGCAATCCACTTTTCTTAGTTGATCAACATGATTGATTTAGAACCTTCTATAACCGATTAAGTTTTAGAATATGTCGAACATAAGTGCACAATTTCCTGTCCCAACGACAAGTAAATGTAACTCATAGATACAGCACATATATGTGTAAGAGGGACCAGTACAGAGTTGTAAGTCAGCCTAATACACTGATGTCATATTTATTACTGTAACATAGCAAATGGTCATGCAAGAAAACCGCATAGAATGCTGAGCTATGCTCAAAATAAATAAAAGATTTAGAAGGAAAAATATATATATATATATAACGTAGTAGCAAAACAACCAATAGGGAAGGCTGACTTTGCTCAACTCTACAAACCATCATAGTCATATCCTCATCTACCTCATCTTTAATGTGGTGCCTGACAGTATTTCAAGTTTGTTTTCTGTTTGTTGTCCAAGGTGTTGTTTCATTGTTCAAAAGAAAAACTACCATTTACAATGAATTCAGAATTAATAACAAAAGTAATCCACTTTCAGAGTTTTCCACTAATGCCTTTCTTACGATCCTCCTTGAACCTTTCCTCCAGTTTTCTCTACTGGAAACTCCATCGCTAATACTTAACGGGACAATGCATTTCCATGTTTGGTCATTACAGCAGCAACTCTTTTTTCTTCAAATAACTAGCTATAGGTCAAGCACTTCCCTGGATGCTCCGGCCTCAATGCAAATGATCCATCAACAATCCACTAACAAATCAACAGAAACACGTGAATGATGGCGTTATAGGAAAATATCGGATGATTTTTAACAAGTGTTTTTCACTCCCTTTTGCAATCTCAAAATAATGGAAATATGACCATTATTGATTCTACATCAAGGATATAAACGAGTTCTTTGCCATCAGGCTTCAAAGTTAATCAATATCATGAAGATAAATCAATCACTCCATGTATTACATAAAAAATACGCTAAATGTCCGTTGATTCATGTAAGCGGATTCATGACATGTTACTACATAAGAAAATACGGAGACCTTTCGGTTTTGTTTGCTGAACGGTAATCATTAGAATCGCCAGTGAGCGACCACTAAATCCCCTGTCAGACTATACTCCGGGCGGGACAAATTGCAGGATCTTCGGGAATTAACCGTTCTTTTTTAGACGTCCGCCAATAATCACGGCAATTCTCCGATTTTAAGTATACTTTTTTTACAGGTGGCGCCCTCTCCCGGCACGCTGTGATTAATCACAGGGAGAGCTAATAAAAGGTTCCAGTGACGTCACAATCAGCGTCCCATTCGGATGACGTCTGATCTGGTAAACAGAGTTTTGTTACAGTTCTAAAATACAGTTGATCCAGAGGAGGCACCATCGTACAGCAGTTACCACCATGTAGGTAATGGAGAGAAAAATATCATCCTGTAGACCCCGAATATAAATTTCCCTAGACTTAACATGGTGTGACTGTATGTCACGGCTTTGCTGTAAAATATCTATATGCCACAGGTGACATATGTAATTAAAACATGTGATCAGGTAGGTTAAAATCTAAACATCACTTAATTTGATATGCCTTTCTTTTTTGCAAATTTTTTTTCTTTCAGATATCTGATATACAATAAAACCGCACATAAGGGCTCACTCTCCATTCTGGGCCAAAGCGCCAACTTACACAGGTCTTCAGTCTGTCTTGGGTTAGGTTATGTAATATATGATACCTGCAGGTGATACTTTCACATAGAGACGCTGTTAAAACCACACAGACATATCAGAGACACCTACCTGACACAGGTCTACATGAGCCTACGCAGGCTGTTGCCTGGTGTCTGATTGTCTAGACCCCAGTCTACCGACCTCACATACATATACATATACACACCATAAACAAGGAATCAAGATAATCTGGAGTGTTGTTCCCACACTGCTGAAGTGTCCCTCTGTGGTGTCCATTAACATTGGGGTAAATGGCTTTTCCTACCAAAATAATCGTCCGTTAAATACGGGCTGTCCGCGAACGTGGGGTAGCTGCTTATGCAGGATTGAAATAAACATCTAATCGATATCTCAAATAAGAAGTTCATGATTCTTTTTTAATCATTTATGCATCACTTGTCAAAAGTGTTATCAGTTCGCCGTATCAAATTACAGTAGAGCCCTGCCCAGTGAACACCCTACGTGAGGGAACACCAAGTGGACATTTTGCTCTTAACGGTTTCCTCTATTAGATCTTTATTTAAGGTGAACACCCTGTGTAAGCGGACACTTTCGTCTAGAACGGAGGTTATTCACTTACACTGGGTTCTACTATATCTAAAATTTTGGAGTTTACCAATCACAATACCCGGTGTTTACACTAGACGATTATAGGCGGCAATTCTTGAATTTAGCACCACCTGACGACTATCAGCAGTAAATGACTAGAAATCGTCTAGTGTAAACGCGAAGGCATTGACGACTACAGATTTGAATAATTACATCATCCCATGCAATTTGGCACCACCTGACGACTATACGACATGCTCTGACGCCGGCGACTATTTCAGTCCGGCTTGAATCAGTTGGGTAGACATTTATTCTTATATATAGACAATAATCGATGGTTTTGTGGACAGGCGGCCGTAAACCACGAGAGGTTGTCACGTCGTAATACACGAGCGCATGTCCACAAAATCATCGTTTGTTGCATTTATTATCCATCTTTTCAAATAGACTAAACCCAGTAATTGCCATATTAAAGGGTTTAACAATAGGGACTACTTCTTTGCTCTTTAGCAAAATGAACTATTTTTCCCGTATACCATGTCTTTTAAGGCCGTATACCACAGGTTTGAATCTGTATACCACAGTTATGGTATCTGACGGGTTTTATACAACGGGTCGTTGTTTACTGAGTCCCCATACTTTTTCAATGGGGTCTTTGTAGAAAAAGTCGTCTGGTGTAAACAATGGAGGCTTTTCTGAGGTGGACGACTATTGCGGCCGATATTGTTTAATTGAGCACCACCTGACGACCAGTGGCCAGACGATCTACAGTCGCCGGGTTAGTCCCCCATCAGTGGCCCCTATCATATCGTGGGCCATGAGTCTATCTGACAAGCTTATTGATTTGACATGGATTTGGTCATCATATTTACTGCGATGTTTTCCTCGCGGTTCTAATCACTCGGCACAATTAGAAAAATTCTATTTTGACAATCGATTTGCCTTATTTAAGGATAGCAGAGAAAATGGCGATTGCCCTTTAATTCAGGCCGTTTTGACCGGTTCTTTATGGCAATACGATTGACCTTTAGGAGAACCTGTACAGGCCAGAGGAAAATGAAAAATAGACTGAACACTGATGGAGATGGGTTGTATTTGTCAATGAGTCAGCGCAGATGTTCAGCTGAACTAGAGACGAATTGTGATTATCTATTTTTTTTTTAATTTAATTGATAAAGACATGCATTTCTCGTGTAAACATGGTCTACATTGCTTTACAATTATGCAGATTATTGAGAACACTGCATTCATTTACTCATTTGTTTTAGATGCTCATTTACAGAATGGTATTGGGCACAACCTTCATTGAGCTCCAAATCTTATACGATAGGCCCTACAATGTACCTAGACACCGATCACCGATGTTCTTAGTCTAGACGTTTGTATAAGATAAAGATGTTCCATTGTCTATGCTTTTTGACATTATGCATTTTAATGTATCAAGACGTCTTTATTGTTATCGTGACAGGTGGACACTGGGCCTTGATAAAGAATGGCAGTGAATGATTCCAAGTAATAAGTAGGGCACAAACGTTCATGGTCCTAGCAGTGATGACACGATAAGGTTTAAAACTGGGAGTCTTAAAAGGGTATCACCGAAAAGAAATCCTAATTCAAAAAGCCTCCTCTTTTCAGGGTAATCTGAAACATGCTCGATGTTAAAGGAATATCCTACAATCAGCAGTGGCACCACCGGGTGATTTTCAAATATTCACATTTGTCAAATTAAATTGGTAATTAGTGACATAATCCAAACCTAAAAAAGCAATTTTTATGTTTTGTTTAGTTTGACTTAACCCAATGGGTAAAATTTTACTTTGCTTTATTTATATAGGAAATGTACTTTTTTTTGTACCGACTTTTAGATTAAATATCTGTTCCCTACCAATTTTCAAGAGATCATTGTATTCAGTTTTCAGGAACTCGACATGTGTATGGGTTTTAGTTTTCAAGGCACCTTGTCTGATATGTCTTTAATTTGCAAAAGATTGAGACGATCACAGTTTTCAAGAGGGCAATAAAAGAAATATCTCTCGGATATGAAGTAAAATTCTGGTCACACCTTTGGTCAGTTTTTTCAATAGTAATTCCAAACATCCTTCTCTTATCATCATCAATCACAGCCCTTTTGTCTCACTGTCACAAATTAGTGAATTCTAAACTCGATGGTGAGCGAATTATTGTACCTATTTTACTTTTATATTATCATGTTCAACGGATGTTGATTTTTTAAACAATTAAAACATGTTGTTCAAGACTAATATCCTGTCAAATTAATGTTTATGTGGAGCTGTTTAAATTTACTGCTGTTACCCTAATTAAATCAATCCAACCTTTATAGCTCTTGCCGTCGTGTTTTCCTGAGATTCTGCTCCTTAGTTAATACTATTTTCTGACATTTAAGAATGTAGAACAAACATGAAATGTTGTCATTATACATACAATCAAGGACATAATTATTGCCTCAAATATATATACTATTATGATTTTTTTTCGAGAAAAAAAATGAAAGATTATTCCAATTTTTTTAGATTTGATAATTCTTACTTGAGGGACTCTTTCATCCCCTCCGTGGCAATGCCTGGGGGCATTGTTCTTCCACTCCATAGAAGTTCTTCAACTTATCATTATTGGTTTATTTTATGAGAAATCGTCAAAAGCTTGCAGGGATCCCTGAGTTCAAGTGAACTATAAAAAATCATTTCTATAAATTCATATACTATACCTCCCATACCCCCCCCCCCCTCCTCCATAGGAGGGTGATTGTGACCCACTAAATTTTAGGTCAACTATAGACTATAAATAACATGTAGGGAGGTCAGGGTGAAGGTCGCGGTTTGCTCCGAATGCAGTCATTGGCTACTGGGTCTACCCTATTCCTTATATGGCAGTTAATGCAGGGGGACAATTCCATGCAGGTAGACGTAACATGGTATGCCTGTATTCCATGATTATGCCTTAAAATATATGTCATACTTGACAAATGAAGTTAAAAACAAGTGACTGGTTAGGATAAAATCTAAAAACGTCACTCAATATCCTATAATTGTTTACATGGTGTTTATTGTCTTCTGCTATTACTATCACTCAGCCCCACTACATTATATCATTCAGTGAAGACAACTCACATCATAGAAACAATCATATGAAATGACGTATTTCTGATAGTACTGTGTGCATGTTGTACTATGCTGAATGTTCTCAACTCATTTCATCTAATAATAGATCTCTTCTTTAATCTATACATATAACTAATCTATAAAAAAATCATTACGTTATTACAGCAAACTTGAGATGCTGATTTGTGCTTAAATGATATAATGTAATCCATTGGAAGAACTGGCATAAGCCGGAAATGGCCTTTGAATTAAAAAAAACTATTTGGAGCTACAAAACCAGTCATAATAAGCTTTGCAGGAAGCATCAGATAATTCACTCCATTGTGTCATGAGATCAGAATATTTACTAACAATTTCCACTCGTATCTACTCAAATCAAATAAAAACAATGGCGGTTTCTCGCGGTCTGCATGTTTCGCTGGACGGAATTTCACCTAATGCCAATCCCCCATGAGTATTCCTTGTTTTCAGCAACCCTCTTTTCACCAATAAAGCCGAATAAAAGCCATGCAATTCATCACATAGCCAACCAAACTATCTTTCTAATCTTGTTTTTTGTCCCGCTTTGCTCAGTAGTGAGATTACTTTGGCCGGTGTCACACTCACAGACAAGAGAAGACCGCAACCTGCGACTTGCCGTGTGATTCCATCCGACCCACAGAGGGAGATTTATTTGATTACATCTACTCGGCTGCTTTCACTTTGGTGGGGCTCTGTGAAGGTGGCGGGCGACGCCAGGCTTCACCCTGCCCACTCAAATAGCCTCATTGTCGTACCAAATTACTGCCACAATGCACCGGGACCCTCGTGAGGGGTGCCTGGTTTCCGGGGCGGCCTGGCTATGGTTGCTTCACACCAGGAGAAACGGTAGCGGTCAAGTGGGAGTCAAAACAACTGTACCGAGGTTCATGGGGAGGCTAGCCCTTTTGTTACTTATTCTGTTTCTACTTGATGATAATGAATACTACTTCATCTCTTAGTTCTCTTCTATCGTCAGATCTCGTTTAGGTTAAAGTGCTGGGAGCTGTTTCAAAAGTCGGGATGGTGCTAAACGAGAGTACTCATCGCCAAAGCGAGAGCTAACAATGGCACTTCGAGGCGTCGCTGTCGAGGTGACACAGATTTAAATTTTAGTAAGCACGGACGAAAACTATGTAACATGATTAATGACAAAAAAAGCAATTTTTAGAAGGATTAGACATCTAATATATAAAGGGACAGCCCTGACTGTGGTGAAAACCTGTCTACTGCCAGTTGCCGATCATTGTTCCTTTTTACTAGAGGGCTCTACTGTTGAAACCAAAATGAGATTGAATCGGAGTATATATCGGACTTTGAGAACTGTATTGCTTAAAAAAGCATACCATAATGGGAAATTTATACCCACTGGAAAATTATTGAGTGAATGTGGGGTAGCGCATCCTGAGATACGAAGGAGATCATTACTAATGGGAATTATAAAAAGGCTAAGGGATATATCTCAACTACGGGAAATAGAACGAGATAAAGAAAGTAGACAAACTAGATCACACGATAAGTGTATGCTCTATCTGCCCCGTCCGAAGAAAGAAAAGTTTAGGAAATCATTGGTATATTTTGGGTTGAGCCTCTGGAACACCTTATCATTAGAAACGCAGAATCAAGAGTCTAAAACTGTATTTAAAAAGAGCATCCTACTTAAATTGAAAGATGAATAAAAAGATAATTTAAAGATAAGGCCCTAATATGACAAGATTAAGTATGCTAGCATCACGAGAAGTATAGGGTCAAAATGGTTGTATCATCATCAAATCTGAATGTATATCATGAGCAAATGTACCCTTAACAAATGTAGGCTCTGTGAAAGCGAACAAAAAATCTTTATCATCTTTGTACATACTCATTCACCTGTTCTATCTGTTATGTTCCACCCATGCTGTTACTGGAAGAGCGATTTGTACGAATCGAAGTAATAAAAGCCTTTACAAATAAAAAAAATGGTGCCGCTCACTATATATTGGGTATTGGTAGCGGTTTTTGTGCCGCTTTGATTCAAAGTGCCGCTCGCTGTTGCGGCCTCCCGCTTTCAAAATGTGACGTGCCGCTGGCAAGACCTCACTCGACTTTTGAAACAGCTCCCTGGTTCCACCAACGCCATACATTTGCTGTGTTATATCTTGTCACATCTTGGAATATCTTACATCCTTTGCCGTGACACGTCGCACGCGATGATATGTCTATTTTTTACGATGTCGTGTGTATATTTTGGTACTCTACCACCGCGATCTATTACCAATAAAGCGCGGCATATATGGCGATCGATTGCGGCAAGAGCATGGCAAAGGTGTTTGACTTATATAGAGCTGCATCGAGAATCGTAAAAATAGACAAATCTCCATGAGTTTGGATGGGCCATAATCGTCATCAAGGCGAAGCCGAGTGACGGTTATGGCACAACCAAACGAGTGGAGTATTGTGCATTTTACGATTCAAGTGCGGTTCTAGATTTATCTCACCCCTTTCTATGACATTAATTTTCATCGTAATTTCAGAATAGTTAAAATATACTTAGCAAATCCATGTGACGTTATCTCAAATCCACTACGCCATGGCCGTGGCATAGCATTGTCACTTTACTGGGGTGATCGTTGAGTATTTTTCTCTAATCTTATTCCTATGGCTAAACTTGTACCAGGGGTGACATAAATGATTATTCAAAACCTAGCAAGATTTAGCAAGACAACCAAATAGTGACTAATCTCGCTTTGTCTTGTGTGTTGGTGGAACTAGCACTTCAGTCCTTACTGTAATAGAGCAGTCTTGGCAGCAATGCAATAGCCCTCACTCTGAACAATCATCGCTCAAGCACCTGTCAAAGCAAAGTCTTTTTTTCATCTGGAATCACATTTAGTTTGAAAGTTTGCTGGTGAAATGTAGATATAACACCTTCATAATACATCACATATTGTGAATATATATTCAATGATTAGAGAATCTTATTCATCTGAGAGCTCGAGAGCTATATTTAGCACGGCCAACGAAAAAAACTGTCACATCTGGCCAATCAGCAGCTAGTTCTGGTAGACTCCAATAGACCCTTGTCAAGCTGCCTTGCGCGCCTCCAAGCGTTCTGTGGAAGAGACTTATATATGACATACCGGACTGAGCCTGGGGGGGCGGGTCCTCCTTTGTCCAGAAACTTTTCATGAGGGTTGCATTAAAAAGTCTAATGGATGGATACGAATGGGAAGGTATCTAATACTCAAAGTATGAAAAAGGCGCATAAGATAAGTAAAGGTCTTCCACGTATCTAACCCATTTTAGTTTTCCCCCATAGACTTAACATTGGAAACTCGTACTCAACGTCCGTGGAGTATTGTAGACTAATACTCAATGGGGTATGATGTCCCAGATATTCGCCAATTAGTCAGTGATAGGGGTCAGATAAAATCTGAACTGTATTCGATCCGTAGCTAATGATAATATGCCATTCATTTTGGATTGCTACATAATCTCATTTGGCCTTGTGACATTACTCCGCAACCAAAACTCATGGCATGTTGTCAGTGGCTATCTCGTTGCAGTTCTTTATAAATCTATTGCTATGTTCCCCTGGGGGTTAACATATATATATATATATATATGTCCCAGGTTCAGGTTACTGTAACAAAGGTTTCCTATTTCCGATGTCGCTATAATAGAGCAGGGTCATAATATCTATGCCGAGATCTCAGGCTGACAGCTAACATTAGTCTGACGAACAATACCAGACATAATTGCCCTTTCACTATGGTACATCAATATTATCGTTATTATCCTCCTTCTGGCCTCGCTCCAAACTAGACCCAGCCTCACTCACTGTGGGTCGCTGACCCCGCTGCATCTCCACCCGAACCCGATACAATCTCCTGCGTGTCTCCTGCCGTCAGCGCTTGAGGGCGCTGTCTCCGCCATGATCTCTCACTCCGCCACCGGCCACCGGGCGGCGCCACTGGGCTGACGGACGCTGATCACGTGGTGTCTGCGGGATTCTCAGTCTCCGGGCTGAGTTTAGGCGCTGTTGGGCGTGTGTGAATGGTGACTGTGGTTGGAGAATGCAGACGTCCTGACATGTTCTATCGGGAGGCAGGATCTCCGCTATCACCGCTATCCGCGATCACAGATCGCCAGGGGGAAGCACTGGGGATGGAACTGATGCTCCATCTAATTACTCAAAGTGTGGTGAAGACTGGATGGCCGGATGGCAGTTGTCAGAGAAGTTAGGTTGATGATACAAGCTGTGTTTACAGGAGATGTTAAAGTGGACATTTGTAAGAAACGTCGTCAAAGAGTGTTGAATTAGGTTGCTCCACATTGCCCCTGGTTCTCTTTTGCTTTTTTCAATCAGTGAAATTTTATGACAAAAAGTAATTGATTGAATTGTTGTCCTATCCCTTATGTGCAAGCATATATACCCCGGATATAATGAGTTATTGAGTTTTTAATCTCCACAGGCAATGCCCTGAGACCTGGGAAATTATAAAGTATTTTTCTTTGAATACAAAAAATCGCATTGGCGTTTTTCCTTACAAAATTCTATGGACAGCAGTATATTATAGCAATAAAACATGGACATTACAAACACTCATACACACAAAGACCAATCGTGAAAATATCATGTTCAAAGAAAGTCAATCTTGATCTAGTGATTTTCCTAGTTGGCACTTGTATACACATATCTAGTAACTGTATAATAGTTTCATGACGGAATTATGATTCTACCACAGTTATATTTTTCAAGTCTAAGACATATAGCAAGACTACAAGAGAGTACTATCGAATCATATGAAAATGTTAAACCAACTTTAATGTTATATTTTGCCACTACTGATTAATTTCAGTCCCAGAAACCATTTGTCTATGTGTTTATGAAAGGAATGTACATTTATAGGGTTATATGAAGGTGTATATGTTATTGCAGCATTATTCCCCAGCCATACATTTTCTCAGGTTTACGAGTGTAAGTAGCATAAGGAAAATGTGGTTTTAACCAGAGATCCAGGGTGCTGTTTAAGAACTTACGACGGAGAAAATAAAGGGTCGTTCGATTCTCCTTGGCCCAATATCGTTTAATAAGGGCTAGGCTAGATTGTCCTCCACATGGTCCTACGTCGTCCAAAAACGGACAATTAAACGACACGTATAGGGGGTGTCGTACAGGGAGCTTGTACCTCTGTCCCTGGTAAAATATGTTTACCGGAAGAGAAACGTAAGACTTGCGGAGACCAGCGGATATAAACGGATATAAACGGAAAAGTTACGGTAAAGGAACGGAGGTATTTCTTGTGTTACGTTTGTGTTACGGTTGTGTTACGGAAGCATTACGGAGAGCTTTCTCACTAGATATACAGGTAGGGATGTGCTACATCCTACATCATTACATCCTACTTCCCTACCTCCTACATCACTACATCCTATATACCCACATCCTACATCCTACATCCCACATCCCCACATCCTACATTCCTACATCCCTACATCTTACACCCCCACATCTTACATCACTAAATCCTACATCACTACATCCTACATCACTACATCACTACATCACTACATCCTACATCCTACATCACTACATCCCTACATCCCCACATCCTACATCAATACATCACTACATCACAACATCCTACATCTCTACATCCACATATCCCCACATCCCCACATCCTACATCACTACATCACTACATCCACATAGTGATGTAGTGATGTAGGATGTATGATGTAGTGATGTAGGAGGTAGGATGTAGGATGTGGGGATGTGTGGCTGTGTGGATGTTGGATGTAGTGATGCAGTGATGCAGTGATGTAGGATGTAGTGATGTAGTGATGCAGGATGTAGTGATGTAGGATGTAGTGATGTAGGATGTAGTGATGTAGGATGTAGTGATGTAGGATGTAGGGATGTAGGATGTAGGATGTAGTGATGTAGGATGTAGGATGTAGTGATGTAAGATGTAGGGATGTAGGATGTAGGATGTAGTGATGTAGGGATGTAGGATGTAGTGATGCAGGATGTAGTGATGTAGGTTGTAGTGATGCAGGATGTAGTGATGTAGGATGTAGTGATATAGGATGTAGGGATGTAAGATGTAGGATGTAGTGATGTAGTGATGTAGGATGTAGTGATGTAGTGATGCAGGATGTAGTGATGTAGGATGTAGTGATGTAGGGATGTAGGATGTAGGATGTAGTGATGTAGTGATGCAGGATGTAGTGATGTAGGGATGTAGTGATGTAGGAATGTAGGATGTGGGGATGTGGGATGTAGGATGTAGGATGTGGGTATGTAGGATGTAGGGATGTAGGATGTAGTGATGTAGGATGTGGGGATGTAGTGATGTAGGATGTAGGATGTGGGTATGTAGGATGTAGGGATGTAGGATGTAGTGATGTAGGATGTAGTGATGTAGGATGTTGGGATGTAGTGATAAATTTTTGGTAGGGTGTCCATCGGAAGTGTCCGCTTATGCAGGTCTTTTAGGCCTTTTTGTACCGAAATAACTGTCCGCTTATGCGGGGTGTCCGCTTAGGCGGGGTGCCCGGTTACACGGGGTTAAATTAAATATCTAATAGAGGGAAAAATTTCCGTTCCAAGCAAAAATGTCCGCTGACACGGGGTGTCCGCTTACGCGGGTTAACCGTTAGGCGGGGCTCTACTGTATATATATATCTATATATATCTATATATATCTATATTCATCTATATATATCTATATATATATATGCTTCCGTAAAGTATATATATATATATATATATATATTCATTAGGTCTATCGGGAACATCTCTTGTCGGGTTCCTACTATCGGGGTATATTGGGGACCTTATCGTAGTAGGTGGGTGCGGCCTCTTACTATAGTGACAGTGTGTCTGACATTGAGCTCAATGACAAGAGTGAGTGATAACCAGGGAGATGGTTGATTCAATTATTTATTTTAATTAAAACATTATATTTGAGATTTGACAACTGTTCAGGAAAGGTCTAATATCTATAAAAGATAATTCTATTATAAAAATATATCATAAATATTAATCAATCTTATCGAAAACTTGATTTTATATTCTCCTATATATCACAGAAGTATCCACGGAAGTAGCCGCAGGACTGAATACACTGGTGCCCTGCCGTGTCCGACGCTGATGTCCTTCCACAGACGATCTGGGTCAAAGTTAGGAGAATTTACAGCAAGGAGAGGAGAGTCCACGCAGGACCTCCCTTATTAAACGATATTCACACCGGATCCTCCCCAATGTCCTCCCTCGCGGCTGGTCTCCTATCGTCCAGACCAATTCTCCCTCGTTACTTTTTAAACATCACCCAGGGCACATAAATGTCACCACATCAAAAGGTAAAATATAACTATTGCCGACTTCATCAGCAAGCTGTACCCAGTGTGTATATGTTATTGCTGCATTATTCCCCAGCCATACATTTTCTCAGGTTTACGAGTATAAGTAGCATAAGGAAAATGTGGTTTTAACCAGGGATCCTGGGCACATATATATGTCACCAGATCAAAATGTAACTATTGCCGACTTCATCTGCAAGCTCTAACCAGTGTTGGTAAGAGATGGTCTTACTAAAATGTATAACTATTAAAGAAAATACTACTAAGAAATCGGGGCCCGATTTAGGAAAATCAGCGAACCGATTTCGTCGAGGGAGTTCCCACCTAACATGAATAACTGCGTAATAATTAGTTTGGAGTTGTCATGAGTTTTTTCTATTTGTTTTGACTTTTAATTTCTACCTATTTTATCAAACTAATGGAAAGAACATTTTTCAAATTTACATCATAACAACCAATGATATTCTTTTTGAATGCATTGCTTTCGATAGTCTTATATTTGCGATAAAGAATCAACAAATCAATATACACAAATCCAATGAAAAAGTATCACAAAATGTTGTAAATGCAATTGATCATCTCATAAGCTCTACATCAAGCACTAATAACTACTACTCTATATCAATAAATCTTGTACCATCAACTGCAAAGAAGTTGAATGTTTGTATACAATTCACAACGTACTTGCAATTCGTTTCAGTTATCAACATCTCTAATCGGTAAACGACTCTTTCGCGGTAATTTCCTTTGCCTTTGGGAAGACTGCACGAATCAAGTTTCGATTTACTACACTCGCTCCTTAATTGATATGTCCTCCTGGGTTTCCTCTGGACCATCTCACTGCAGTTGTATCATCTAAATTCTGTAAGTGATGTACATGTATCTTTTCACTAGACCATTCAGTCCAGCAAGGAAGCATAGAACTTGAATAGATATGTCAGAAAAGAAATACAGCTATTGATGCAGTACTTCTATAGATATATTAACGGTATCAAGATTTTAGAAAAGAGAAAAAACAAAAACATAGCAGAGCCATACCATAAATGAATGGATCAGCTCTGTGTGCCCAAATTTGACATCGAATTGTGATAAAAGGTAAAATATTATAATATATGAAATATTTCAAGGCCTATAACAAAGGGAAAATGGACCAGGTATCTGTGACCCATAGCCTCGGAAATACGCCCCTCCTGCCTAACGGCGTCAGGGAGAGTACTTGCCGAGTCCTTGAGTTTGTGTTGAGTTCATTCACAGTTTAAATCACAGATAAATATCCCCACTGTATAAGTTCTGAGCATGATTTACCTGCTAGAAGACTGCACATATAGGCTCATAACTGCCTAGTGTCGAGTGTACTTAGCAAATATCACCATAGTACCTAGGATATCCTTGGATATTATCCTACCCCTAATATAAAATCCCATGGGCTTAACATTGAGTTTCCGTATGCCACGCTGATTGGCATACAGAGTTTTTTATGCTATTAGTTGCATACAGAATTGTCATCACGTAATATTACAAAATCGAGGAGACGGGGTAGCATAAAATCAAAACCTGATTCGTTTTAATCTTGGCCACCGCATGCCACTCCTGGAGTTTTGGTTCTGGACTTCACTCGGTGTCACCTCATGAGAAAAACCATTAAACTATAAGTTATTTCTCCTCAAAATAAGGGGGTTACTCATATCTATAAAGAGAAAAGTATAGTCCGGGAACCTCGGGCAGTAATTTTTCCGGTCCTCACCGAGTAACTTTGACTTTCTCTGACTGGTACTTGGTTTCCCTATTCCTATATACCTTCAAATATCGATAACAATGATTATTTCTTTACCTGCGATAGCTCCAGAAAAATGTCCATCCTTATCGAGTAACTGCAATAGCTATGTTTTCGTCCCGGCGCTCTTCATATCACGTGGTCAGCCCGGGACGAAAACGTCAGCCTTGCTACATAACTCATAATTATTGTTTAAAATCTTTTTCCTCTCAAGAGGATTGACATATAGGGCCTGCAAGGTCCAGTGTGTCCATTGGGGTCCATGTGGGGTCCCTTTCTTGTTTAGAAAAAAAATTTGGCTTTCCCGCCGCTCTTTGTCTGGATCTTCAGCCAATGAAAAGCCCCGAAATCGATCACATGATCGAATTAACCTATAATGGTCTAGCTCTGTGAAGGGATTCAGAAGTAATGAATATTAATTAACCCCGTGGCGCCTAGCTTGAAGCGTCAGTTCGGTCACTTGCTCAATAGTCGCGGTAGCAGCCTCGTCTCACACTACATAACTCATAATTACTACACCCCCAGCAGCGATATGTAACTATAGAGGTTTCGGAAATGGGTATATAGGAATACCCTGTACCCTGTATACACTATATTTTTCCTGTGAACCCTGAGGTGTATCCGAACTTGACCTGAAACTCATTACATGTCGAAATGTCTCAAGAAATTGGTCTATATGTCCTATCCGTCTACTCATAATCATTGATTCTCCAATTCAGGCTTATCTCCTCAAACAAACAAAAATACACAAAAACAATGAGCAGCATTTAAACCAGCTCTACTTGTCAAGAAAACAGAAAAGGACGTGTAAACATGACTGAAGTAAAATCCTTATATAAAAAGAAAGCCCAAAGAATGTCTGGAGGTATCTTCAGGACGAAAATGCTTGGAGGTATCTTCAACATCTGCCAGGGGAATGCCTGCAGGTATGTTCAGTATCTGCTAGGGGAATGCCTTGAGCCATCTCCAGTATCTGCCAGCGGAATGCCTCCAGTCTCAAACACAGTGTGGTAGGAGAATCACCCTCATTTCTATTACCCGCCCCCACGTTTACCACATCTTCCATGCCCGTATAGTGTGTCTCCGTTATCCGGAGCCCATCTCGTATCAGGCCGTCTCTAGACGTGAGAGCGAGTCCTGATACTGAGTGCATACACCACCGTGTTTACCCCGAGCATGTCTGAGCAAATGGAAACAGCTCAGTGTCCTTCTGAGCTGCTCCCAGCCCTAAAATCTATCTAGCACGGGCGCTTAGAGTGAATCCAGGCACCCACATCCACGCTACACTCTCCAGGAATTCTTAATCATACCCACAGCACCACTCTCATCCTCAGTCCCGCCATGAACCACACCCATGTCCCTCACAGCCACCGCCACTGGTCTCCAGCGCCATCCAAGACCATCAGGCTACATTATCTGGCTACATTCACAGTATTCAGCAATTCCAGCAATGCCACACCCAGATTCAATGCCACACCCAGCCATACTCTCAATCACACTCAGACCCCACAGCCTTATTCACACCAACACTCTTTTTTTCTTTTTTTAATCCTTTTATCTATCCTGGTGGTATGTGAATATGATCAATGGTTTTGTGGACTGGCGACCGTAAAAAGCGGGAATTGACACATAGTAATACACGAGCGCTAGCGATTATATTACGACGTCAACATCGATTCGTTTACAGAGCCGCCTGTTCACAAAGCCATAGTTTGTGGTATCTATTATCAATCTTCGCGAGTAAATTAAACCGAGTAATTGCAGTATTAAAGGGTATATATCCAAAGGACTATTTTTATCTCCATAGCACAAAGGGACTATTTTCCCCTATACAATGGCTTTGAGGCCGTATAGGTCCATTTATTAATGTACTATATTTTTTCAGTTTTCCTTCTTCTTGACGTAGAGGTTTTTAACCTTGTCTCCTTATCAATGGATTATAAAAACTGATAGCCAACGTTGTCCCCCGACTATTACAATTTCCTGGCGAATGATGACGGAACTAGCAATCACTCTGTGCCCCGACCAGCTCACAGGCATGCGCACACCAGTCTCACTGTAGATGGCAGGGCAGTTGGAGGAGGGCAACACTTGATTTAATGGCGTATTATTCGACGACCATGTTTAATTTCCCCCTGAGGCGGACAGTGGCGACACGCTGCGGACATTGGGGTCAGAGGGTATGGCAGGGTACGGGTGTGGGGTGAGGGGGGTGAGAGGGGTGGTGGTGTAGGGTGAGGATGAGGGGAGGAGGGAGGTGAGGGTGTAAGGCTCGTCAGGGCTCGTCACTCATTGGAACGGGGTCGGGTAGAAGGAAACATGCGTAAAACATGATCTCTTGGCCGAATTCCCATTTCCCCGATTTCTATTAGGCTAAAGCCCGGCGTCCACTAAGCTCCCAGTACCCTACGATAGACCTTACGATGCATCTCCAGAAACATAATCGCTATCGCGTTGGAAAGTCAGCTGGGAAGATGCACCCCGATGCATGCATCGTAAGGTCTATCATAGGGTATTGGGAGCTCAGTGGACACCAGGTTTTGTAGCCACTAAGGTCCGGCATCTACTGGGCTCCAAACCATCTTCGATAGGCCTTATTATGCACCTAAAAACCGATTATTGTGCACGCCGATGTTTCTAGTAACCCACTTTGTGTAATATAAAGAGATTTCTGATCATCTGTGATTTTTGACATTATGCATTGTAGTGATTGAGGAGGTCTTAAATTGATATTGTAGTAGGTTTAACTTGGATGTGCTGTAATCGTCATCGAGGCGAAGACAAATTACTATTACGTCACATCCAAATGCGTGCAGTATTATCTATTATACGATTCGGGTACGGTTCTGTATCTATCTCACCCCTTTCATGGACATTAAATAGCATAAAATCTCAAATCCTTGCCGCTGATTGGTTAGTCTGCCAAGACCATGGCATATTATTGTCACTTTACCTGGGTGATCATTGCGTGTAATTTTTTTTTGTGTAGCTAAACTTGTCCCAGGAGTGAGATAAATACACTAAATAGTTAACTGAGTATGCTGTCAAATCGATGTAGTGCACTGCTAAATCAATACCGTCAGTTGCATAAACCAATATAGTTAGTAGGCTGCTAGCTATTTTTGTAGACTGTCCTTCCATTCTAATATGGTATATTGCCAATCCCGGAGCCCAATAAATACTCTAGGATCGTACTTAAAGACTATTTTATGTATGCCATAGAGACAATAGGAACGATGTGGGTCAACTTTCTTCAACACTTATTGACGACTTTATGGACGGCTAATACTGTCCTAGCGAACAGACTTCAACAATATCAAATGATAACCTTTGTGCGAGGTACAGAAAAGGGTCTTCGTGTACGATCCTAGATTACTAAACGGACCCCAGGATATCTTGTCTATATAAAGTCAATACATCACAGTGCCCATCCAATACATTACATATGGCCTCTGGAATACAGTGCCAAGCATTACAAGCTATTAGAGTCTCAGATAGCGCCTTTTAAAGTCAGGGTAGACTCTGTGATATCTGACTAATCGGACATTGCCAGCTGCAGCTATTTCAAGTCTCGTTAGTCGTCTCACAGCATTGCGGGAGCTGGCGGCCATCGTTTCCGCTACACGTGGCTGTGTGATCCTCTAATCAGTGTAGAGGCACGTTAAGGGGCGAGCTGCTCCTCTGTGGAGGGGAGAGCTCGAGGTAATATTAGGAAACGTCCTTACTGTGGACGAAACGGTTCCTGTTCGAGGTCAGTCGTGGATATCATACCGCCTGACGCCATAGGCGGAAGGCAGTAGGAAATCGATGACTGACCGAGAACGAGAATCATTTCGTCTACAGTCAGGACGTTTGCTCATTATTATATACCTTAAATCGATGAAAAAACGACATTTTAATGACTTATTATTTCACTCTCACAGCGGGCACGAACATTATTATTACTGCACCCCTAGCAGCGGGCAGTATTTCATAGACATTCGGACATAGGTATGTAATAATAGGGCTGACCTGCAGTCATTTAGACAGATTAAGCCGGACACCCACTGCTTGCAATATGCCTCTTACATAGCTACGACATGGCTATGGATCAATAGTCATGCATGATAGCCTTGTCAGAATGTTGAAAAATTAGGTTTTATAGAATGTCAGAGTATGTAACTAAATTAAGGCATCACTGCTGTGTCGGAATGTTGAAAAGGTGTGTGTCGTAGCTTGTCAGAAGCTCAGTAGGTTCCCTGCCTTACACGCTTTAGAGAGGGTGTTCTCCAAAGATATAATCACTGACGTGATATCGTAGACTTCATAATTTAAACATCAAGGATCGGCGTGAAATCTTGGAACTCATCGTGCAATTAGGTTTCTATGGTGCAGCCTACGACGCCCAGCGACGTACACCGACGCACACTGTTATACGCATCCTAGGGTGTCTATGATATGCAAATGTTCAACTTTCGTAGCACGTCGGTGCCAAATCTGTGCCATAGCGTAGACGCGCTACGATTAGGGCTTTTGCGTTGGCGTGCGTTTTTGTTTGTTTTGTTTTTATTAAATTGAGATATATATACGGATACAAACAATCGCCAAACAATAGGGCCTTCTTCCATGAGAGATCCAACATAACAACGTTTGACAATAGGAAGATATCTCAGCATGCATTCTATTATTTTTGTAAGTATTACATTACGTCCAGGTCATGTGACTCTGGGGAAATTTCATTAATAGTTCTTGTTTGATAGTGTCCATTATAGCTGTCAGTATAATTCTCTTATCCATTTTTGTTTTGATAATGGACAGCACACCACATCTTCATATATTTACAATACGACAAGACATGGGAGGTCTGCGATAGCGCGTCGGCGTGCGTTTTAGTAGGTGGACACCCCCTCTCATGAGACATGCCAATATGGGAAGGTAGATCTGATGTCATACCACCTTAGAGCTGTGCATAATTGGTGTGAACCTTCGGGATTTGTGTAAGAAGCATATTATACCGGCTTTTTGTCAAGTCAGTCTTATTGGGAGAACTTTCCTAGGGTTTACAGTTTATATACTGCATAAATAACATAAACATAAAATATGCAGGCATGAGAAATTCACTGTCTTTATTGCGAGGCAAGTGTGCGTAGCGGAAGTTAGTCCTTTCTCGACTCGCATACAAATGCGATACTTGCCTCGCGGAATCACTGTAAAATTATTTATTAATCTTACCACAACTGCGTCTAGAATCTATGAGCTACAGGCATTTTGCCACCAAGAGTCCTTCGTATCACCAATATGTATTAACCCATAAAGACCAATTACAAGTTTGTAGCCGAATTAGATAGACTCGTACACATATTATTCAAAGACTCAATCTGATCCAGACTGTAATTTTTGTTATACATTATTATTTTTATGTGACGGCTACTGTCCCCTTAATACTGATTACATTCCTGGTAGAATGAGGTGTTATCAAATGTACCATGGCTGGTTGTAGCTTATAATCCTAGCCTACGAGAAATATTGACAAATATTGACATTCGGCAGAAATATCTCCATAAAATATTTTCCCCTTCTGTAGCCAGGTTTTCACTTAAAGTGGCAATCTATCACGGTTACGTGCTATCGACACTTCAAACACTGACACCGGTCTAGTTATGATGGTCTGGAAGCTTTCCTCCTATTTGAACGTTTTAAAGTGTAGCGACTTCTTACCCAGCAGCGGCAGAGTCACAGCTCGAGTGACAAACAAGCACGTCTAACGTGAAAGAGATGGCATTTTTATCATTAACTCCACACTATCCTCTGTAGATACCTCCCTATAGACCAATCCCGAGCGTGTTTGACTGTGGATGGCGCTGTGTTCATGTGGCCATAGCGGAAGTGTGATTTAGAAGTTATTTGACTGTCTCTATCGAGAACATATCTCTTCCATTAGCTTTTAAGCTGGTGATATGCAAAGGGATCATTCTCACACATTTTGTGCAACTTAGGGGACTTCTAGCTCTCATCAAAACTGGGCTCATATTATCACAATAAGCCTCTAGCATTCAAATTATACCAAATAATGATTGAATGACGCAATCCTTTGAATCTTGAGAGTGCCTTTCTATCAGTTTCCTATTTATTTCAATCTAATCATAGGGTTTTACTCCTCAGTTATATAACTGAAACTCAAATGCCTCGTTAGGTTTGTATTCATGGCCATTTAAAGGCATATCCTACAATTCACAGTGGCGCTAACAGGTGATTTTTTTTATTTCTTGAATTATCAGTCAAAACTGGATCCTTGTGATTCATTATGCCAATCGAGTAAATACAATGTTTTATCCAATTTATCGTAACCCAAAAGGTAAGATGGGCCACTTTATACTGAGTTGATTAATATAGGAAATGTACGGAAAAGTGGTTTTCTTGAATTCTCTCAAAAAAGAAGTGCGATGACCTCTAGTTTTCAGTATATATTTTCCATATTCTTTGAATGTTAAAGAAAATGGCATGGGTTTCCTGTGTGAAAAACAACTGTGTAGAATTTCCATGTATTCTTTCTTATAATACTGCCATAATCATTATCACCAAATCAAAAACGAGTATGGTGACCCCGATCTTAAATTAGCTTTGTGTGCTGCTATAATTACTCATATTCAATTTTCAGGAAATTGACATGACTTTTACTCTTCAAGGTAAATTGTCCGATATTCCTTTGGGCAAATGAACCTGGGGCCTGTTGACTAATCGAGGATCGTACAAGAAGACTCTTTTCTGGTTATATCCTACAATTCACAAGGGTCATCATGTAAAACTATTTAAGTTCGTTCTTTTAGACAGTTTTGACCGTCGATAAGGTGTTAAATAAAGTTTACCCACATAGTCCCTGTGTCTCCTTGGCATTCAGAAACGTGTTTTCATGTTCGAATGATCGTATGCTACGAGGAGTTGATGCATGGTAATATCCGGGCGCATGCGAGGATATTGCGTAGGGTCAACTCCGCGGCCGCTTGTATGTGAAACCAGTCAATATTGTGTATATATTCCCTAGGGTTTTTTATGCATGGACATACATATAGCTGACACTTAAACCTGGCCCCCACCTACCACGATTCCGGTCGCGATTGGCCTTCCGACACCATTCCGATTCTATCGTGAGGTCAACCAAAATCGTGGTAGGTGGGACAGGTTTCTGCGATTTCGTCTACGACAGCTCACAATAGGCTGCGATTGAAAACGCCAATCGTAGAGGTCCCGATAACTCCCAACATGTTGGAAATTTTGTAGACTGTCGTATTGGAGGTGATTTAACAGGAAAAACCTCTTGTGGATGAAATAATTAGCGGAAAATTATGAAATTCTGGAATTAGGTAGGGCGCATATAGATATATAATCGATGTAAATATGATATTATTTCATGAAGTCCAAGTGTCTGAAAATAATAGTTTCATATTGGAATTATTATTCTACCACAGTTATATTGTTCAATTTGATTGTTTTAATGTTTGAAAATAATATCATAATATATTGTAAATAGATGTAGAAATGTTTTCGGATTCATTCAATGTTTCCAAAATTATAGTATATATCAATATTAAAATCATGCCTGAGATCTACTGTGAATCACCCATTGCTCTACACGCACCGCGAAAGTAAAATGTAAGAGTTTGGTTTGGGAAAATAAAATTTTATTTTTGTGGTAAAATTTTATGATAAGACATTTTAATAATAATAGACATATTATACTATTAAAATGTATAAAATTGAGAAATGAGAAATATAAGTGTATTTGTGATAAAAATTGGTTATGAGGAATGTGTGATTTGTTGTAAAGGATGTGGGTGGGTGGGTAAAATGTGTGTCGTCCAACGGGGTTGAGCGACGACAGGGAAGTGAGAGCGGTGTGTGTTTTTGTGCGGGTTATGAGTAGCACAGTGAATTGGAATGTGTTTCGCACTGCCGAGCTCAATGAGACGCCAGAGGCCGTACCTCTGCCGAACCAATTGAATCGTGAGCCAATCGTGACCATGGTTTATGTTTTGGTCCTCCCAAGGCGTTTCTACGCTCTACGATTTCAACAATTTGAAACAATCGGGGACCCTCCGATAGGTCGCGATTTGGGCATTTCAAATCGTAGCTATCGGGAAGTGTGTCGTAGACCATCGTGGTAGGTGGACGCCAGGCCTTAGTAGCACACAAGCAACTCTACACCACACATGGAGCGCATAATAGCCACTCTATATTGCATTTGTTTTCCATCCTATGATATACAAACCTGAAGAATAAATGCCATTCCCAATGACTGGTTGCGTGCCAATTTCAGTTCACTTTAGTTATGCACTATTGTTTTCATATGCATCATTCTTCCGCAAGCGCTGGGGTTTGCAGCCAGAGCTTAAAACATATCCATATGCACCGGGTATGTTCATACAGTGTTCCTATAGCCTCACTATGGACACTTTACATTAGGTGGATAATAGAGCGTTTTATCCCATGCCCTATACTATCCCTATCCCATTCCCACATCTCCCACTCACTCACAGCACAGCACGGTCCATCGGACCTGTATGAATAGCACAATATATACAACATTAGATTCTCCTGAAATAGCGACCACAATCACCAACAGACGTAGCTCAACATGGGGTCGCTGGTACCGCCCCCGTCCCTCCCTACTTCATTAGGAACGCCCCGGTACCAGCAGATGGGGTGGGTGACCGCGAGGCGTTATCAGGCAACCTGCAGCGCCACCAGAACGCAGCGGCCATCAGTCACACTATATGGGTGATGGCGCACGACTGATGTACCTGAGAGTATGGGAGGTAAAGCGACTGGTGTAGTGCCCACTTTAAATAGATGACAAAAACTCACTTCTACATTCAAACTGTGATCTACAATAGTATAAAGCCTATTTATTGCCTCCTGAAGACATTTGTCAACATGATTTGGTTAGTAATTTGCATCTAAGATTAGTAATTATAAGTATGAAATAACTCACTTGCAAAGTTACATACAATACATTTTCTATTATTCTATCATTAACTTATGATTCATTGTAATCAAATACGAAATTCTTGGTCGATGTCTATTATAGAGAAGGGTGTATCATATACCTGGTATTTTCTCCCCAAAGATTTAACATCGAGATTATTCCGCAACCAAAACTCATGGCATATTTTCTGTATCTATGGATCTTGATGCAGTTCCCTTTTTGATTCAGTCTATTTTAACCACTGCATAGAATGTAAGGTCATTCCCCGTGCGAAAAAGGTAGACTAAAATACGTAATGAAGCTGGAAAAACGTATCCGTCAGTAACGAAATACATTACATTTTTTCTTTGAATATTCAAAGCTAAAATGATGATGGTATTACGATTTCAAGGATTTCTAAAATCAGCATCTATGATGACCTGTGTCAATCTCATCTCATTTTTTTTTCACTTCTGATGATGGTCATTGTCCTGTTGGACATGTAACTAGCTTTCAGATTGCAACTGATCGAAAAACTCACTTTATGAGAGGTGCAATTGATGAACTAAATAAAAACCACCCAATTAGGATGGTGGAGGACGCATCTGACTCCCGAAAAGAAATATCTTAACCACAACGCTCTGGAAAACCACACTCAAGAGAGCATGGCAACGAGAACGTTGGGAATATCAGGAAGGAATTCCACAAAAAAGATACATCTGACCCGGCGTTTACACTAGACGATTAAAGGCGGCAGTTCTTGAGTCAAGTACCACCTGATAACTTTCTAACATAATTACTAGAAAACATCGAGTGTAAACGTAATTGCATGGCGACAACAGATCGTCTTATTTTGTCTCATTACATCAGATTATGCAATTTGGCACCACCTGGCGATTATGTAGAGACCTTAACGGCAGATGGCTATTTCAAGCCAGCTTGAATTATTCGTCTAGACAGTTGGCGATTCTGCAATACCTCAGTCGTTGACCAATTCTCGTTCTGGCCAGGAATGCATGTTCTGCCTCAGCGACCATGCCTTTTTATTAAACCCCTTTTCACCTGCAGTCTTCAAATAGAAAATGAATATTCACCTATAGTACAAGCAGGGTTAACTTTCAAGAATCACTGCCCATAATCGTCTTGTGTAAATGCCTGCTAATGCGGACAGTAGAAAGTAATAGGTTCCTCATTTGAGAGAGCATAGATCGCCTAGTGTAAACGCTTGAGGAAATTTATGGGTCGTAAACTATTGAAGCTGACATTGCGTAATCGAGCACCACCTGACGACTGTTGGCATGACGATCTACGGTCGTCCCATTTTTAGTCGTCTAGTGTAAACGTCGGGTGACACTCACCTGACAAGCTCTCCTCAGATAGATCAGTGATTTTAGTGTAAGATGTTGGATCCTTCTCTATGATACCTGTACGGGTCATTACTGTTAAAGCTAGAGAGACCCTTTTAGGGAAATACTTCTAAAGAAGGAATTACTATAATTGGCTTCTGGAGAGAAATGTTACCAAAGTTTGTGCGGATTTAATGGAGTTAGACCTCCTTTAATATAGATCCTAGAAATCGGCCCCAGCAATCCAGGCAGGACGTAATGATCTCAGATGCACAAGACGAACCAGGGCGTACATTTCAAATCACGGAATTAAATAATCGTCAGTGAGCATTGATCGTGGAAGGGAGACGGTAACCGAAGCCTGACTGATGAGAGATAATTGTGAGGGTTAATGAGAGGTGCTGCCCTCTCGCGACGCGGTACCTGCCAGACGCTGATGACGCGTTCGGACGCAGACGACATTTTTTAGTATGGGGCGGACCCGCGCTGGGCGTTAAGAGAAAGCCGAGACAAACAGAAGGGCGTACCGTGAGGGGGTGGGTGAGAAATTTGTTTCTTCTATTTATAGTTAAAAGGTTATGGTGGTATATAATGATAATTTTTGATGCTACTATTATACTTTTTACCACTATTGAACTAGTATAAACAAATATTGTAAGTGAAAAACTCGCTTTGCGAGAGTTTGCAATTGCTAATTAAAAAAAATAAAATAAAAAAATACATAATGTACCATTTTCGCAAGAGGTAAAATACCTTCAAAACCTATGTAAGAAGGATACGTAGGTTTGGTACAGGTAGACCCAGATGTGCCCCCCTCCTAAAAACACCACCTATATACCCCTGTTAGAAGGCCATTCGACAATGCAACTATGGCACGTAGAAATAGATCCTGAAAATCCAAACCAATACCGAGAACTGGTATTTTTGAAATACCGCTCTCTTCATTAAACATTTAGAAAACATTGTAGATATATAGACATATCAATTATATCATAAGGTAATATAGTAGGATAAATTTTCCCAGGGGAAATTCTACATTTCCCTATACTACTTCAGCATTGTTCATAAACTTCCCAGTAGGAATTGTACATTTTTCTATACTATTTCGGCTTTGTTATTGGGATGCCAGTAGAAACGTGATATTTTCCTTCACTACTTACAAGTGTCTAATCTCCAGAAGTATGAGCCTCAGTATAAAGTTTGTAATCATACAGACACCCTCATCGCCAAAAGGGTTCGTTAACACATGGGCTGCGGGCGACTGCAGGAGATGTACACTAATATCAAAGTAAAGACAAGTGAATTCGGAATATCTTCTTTATCTCACCCTTGGAATAAATGTCCATAGGCTTAATAGTAGGGGAGCAAATGACCTGAAAAAGGGGTCACAATGACGACCGAGAGTCTCCTGGCTGAAACTTGCCATGTTGGTCGATTATGACCTCAGGAATCTGAATCTGATGCTCGTTTGTTCCAAAAAGTGTAGCATCATGCTCGTTTCCATGGTAACAGAAGGAAAACATATTTTGATAATTACTGATGTATATTAAATACTTTGATATAAAAAGGTAAAAGTATGCATTTTTTCTTTGAAGAAAATCATTGATTCTTGTGTCATAAGTATTCACTATGAAAATATGCCATTTTCCATTTTCATGGAAGAATTGTTGCCATGGTAACATTCCAATTTCTAGGAGAACCCTTATTTTTGTTTTTCTTATGGTACTTTATGCTACTTGATGTTGAATAAAAAGATTTATTTTATGAACAATACATCAGAAAAAATGCATACTTTTACCTTTTTATATCAAAGTATTTAATATACATCAGTAATTATCAAAATATGTTTTCCTTCTGTTACCATGGAAACGAGCATGATGCTACACTTTTTGGAACAAACGAGCATCAGATTCAGATTCCTGAGGTCATAATCGACCAACATGGCAAGTTTCAGCCAGGAGACTCTCGGGTGTCATTGTGACCCCTTTTTAAGGGCCTTTTTGACACTCTGCTCCTCTACTATAACATTGGGAACTCATTCTCCAGGATTGCAGCCCGTTCTCCATGGTTTATGTCATGTGTGTTGTCCTTTTAGTGTGTACAGGGGTGAGATGAATACAGAAAGCAACTTGTTTTGGTCAAAGAAGTCATTCTCCAATTCGTTTGAATGCTACGAGATATTCACTCGGCTGTCGCCTAGTTCATATCACTCTGCATCCAACTCATGTAGAATGACGACTTTGACTGAAACTTGTTGGTTTCTTCTTTATGAAGAAGAATGATCTTACACAGATATGTATTATTGACATATTCTAAACCACACATTCTAAAGTGCAGAGATACATATTTCAATTTTCAACGACATATATTCACATTCACTTCTGTTGAGTTCATATCATATAGCCCCTTTTGGTTGCTGCTGTATTCACAATCTATCAGTGCTCCTGACACTCCTTTCAGTTATTGTCCAATGTCTACTTAACTTGTGGATAGAGGTGATCCCTAAAGCCTATAAGACAGCGACCCGACCATTGTCCCCGATCACACCTTTGCCCGACGAATCCGTCGGGTCGGTCAGAATCGGGTCGCTGTACGCACTTCACAGACCCGATTTTAATCGGGTCGGGCATTACTAGCGTGGGGGTAATAACCGACTCTGCCCGACCATAATTGTGTCGCTGTACGCACTTCACCGACTGTTCCCGATTCTGAGAAGGCCATTTGAACATCGATTCTATCTATCCCCTAGTCCGATTTACAAGTGCCTTTTACCGATTTGTAGGGGAGACAGAGGTGATAATGAATCTGAAAACTGTTTCCGAATATCTTAATTGGATCCAAACTTTGAATTATTTTCTATAAATCCACACCACTGGCCTATGGCTCACCCCGGCTTGGCTCGCGGCGGCTCTCTTTGATCTCAATCGGGTCGCTGTACAAGGTCATAAAGTGGAGACGTGTGATCGGCAAAGGGTATAAGACAGCGACATTCTTGTTCCCGATTATAATCGGTGATCGGATCGGGGACAATCTGTGGAAAATGTCGCTGTCTTGTGGGCTTAAGTGGTAGGATATGGTGGTAGCAGTGATCAATCCCTGTTCCCTGTTTCCACCCGATACTGCGTGTTGATACCTGAAGGTATCACCCATCAAGTGGTCTACATAATCGCCAGGTGGTGCCGAATTGCATAATAAGACACCATCAGACGATTTTTAGTCGCCATGCACTTGGCGTTTACACTGGATGATTTCTAGTCTTTTACAGGTCATCAGGTGGTGCTAGATACAAGAATTGTCGCCAATAATCGTCAAGTGTAAACGCCGGGTTAGCCTATCATACCCTGATGACAATATGCTAAGGTTAACTTCATTATAAACAATTGTTGTGTGTGAGTCTCGAATAAGATGGGTTGATTCCCGCCGGATTTCGTGTCTCAATTAATGAAACAGTATATGGTGTACTTAAGTCTATATATTGCCTCCGAGGGTGGTTGTGGCTCATTAGATTGTAGGTCAACTCTCGACTGTACAGCCGTCCCAAGGCGCTAGAAAATATCATGTAAGGAGGTCAGGGTCAAAGTCGGGGTTTGCTGTGAATGCAGTCATTGGCTACTCGGTCTACTTTATTCCTTATATGGAATTAGTGTAATGGGACAACTCCATGGTGCTCCCAATATCTCATCACAGTTTCATTGTTTCACATAGCGCTATATGGTGAAATGCTACATGTGTTTACAACATGCGGATACATACACAACCACAAAATCAATATATGTAAAATACCTGTAGTACTACTTGTCACTCGTAAAATAAAAACTTTAGCCTTGGATCGCTATTACATACCAAACTGTTGACAAAGCCAGCCTTATGGGATCACCCTTTCTACAGCCCTGCGGATAAAGAGATCTCCTCCCTGAAAGCCAGACGACATTCCTCACTGTTCCCGCCTCTCAATGCCATTGGCTGAACAAGTCATTAAATGCTCCACTCACAGACAGAAAAATGTCGTCTGCGTCTATTGAGACTACAGTCCGACTCTTCCCGCCTTTCTAAGAGTCTATTACCGGGACGTTTCACAGGCTATTTACAGATTATAGGATGATCTCTGTGACGCTGAGCTCCACCGGGCTTAACATCCACAGCCTCGCTTTGAGACGTAGACAGAAATAGCCTCGTAATGACGGCGGAAGGACGCGTATTGTGAGCGTTCCCCGGTCGGGATGAGGGGATTAAAACGGCAATTTCCGGAATAGGTCCTCCAACGGGGGCGTCTACCACCAGGTGGAAGCACAAGCATGAGTCGAACCACGCACCTGTGGTGTTATGGTGCTGGGGTATAGGGAAGATAGCTATTGTATTATGGAGGCGGCCATCTTGCCCCCGACGCCAAACAAAACACCAGGTGGCGGGTCTAGTTATCAATGGATTTGATTAAATATATGTTTTTTTGCTTGCAATATGGGGATCTTAGCCTCGTCTCACAATTATCTATAGATTATAATGGCACAAAATAGTGGTTGTCCCCCGAATACAGTTGGGCTATTTCAAAGTTTCCTGGTGGGTGATGACAGAACTAGCAATCACTCGGTGCCCTATAGGGCAAATAGGTAATGTTCCCTGAGAGTCGCCATTTTCCCCCCAAAAAGGTGTTTTTCAAAGGAGGTGAAATATTAGCTGTTCTTCACTATTGGAGGTGCGAAAGTAAGTGAGTGATGATAAGCCACTATCACAATTCTAGCCTCTCTCACGTATGTGTATAGAGCCTCTCAAGTAAAAACAAATATGTTCTGGGCTTCATTTTTAAGTCCTCTTAAACTGGGATGGGTGCAGAGAGACAAAAGAGGCATTTTAATAAAACTTTAGTTGTCAGTTGAATTTTGTAAGAACAAAAATGTCACAGTCCAGGAACTGTCCTCCGAATGGTATTGCCATAATGTTGAACACCTGGTGAATGCTTCATGAACTAACAATGGCTCTGTACCCCTATATAACCAGTGAACTAACCTACCCGCCTTATTGGTTCTTATTCAGTGCACTAGATGGCAGCAGACGTGGTGCTACCATCGCAATGAGAGGATTTCATCTAATCACCTCTCGTTCGGTCCAAGTAGGTACATCTGCCAGATGACAGTGTACCTACTTAGATGCCTCGAAGTCGGGGTTAGTATTATCAAAAAACATGGTAATGACGCCAGTACGGCAAAACTTATTCGAGGTGTCGACGATAAATTCGACCTCGTTCAGAACGATTTATCGTCGACACCTCGAATAAGTTTTGCCGTACTGGCGTCATAAAATGTTTTTTTATTATTATATACCTTAGATTGGTTATAATCCTCCGATATCGACTCTGTTGACACTATCACTGTCCACCAGCGCGGCAAGTACATCACGATACTCATCCGGAAGTTGATTACGCCTGCGCGAGTGACATTTGATCTTCGAACAGATCTTTGGTTCAAATAGATAGTGTTAAGGAACCTGAACTACGCTTGGAGAATGTGAAGTTACCCGGATTCACTTTTTACATCACCCATCGTATATCTACTGATTGTTTATTTGATCAAACGGAACGGAAGATCGACTTCGGAGAGTGAAGTTAACGTTTTCTAGTTACCATGGCGCCTTGGTTCGTAGTGTCTCAATTCGCGTGTTGCGATGCGTCTTACACGCGCAACTTCACGAGTTATCACGTGTATTGACCAAATTTTAAAGCAACTAACGTCTAGCTTTAACTTGATACCGTTTAAATAGCTGAAACATGCGAGATCGAACGATGAAAACACTCGCCGGTAAGTAACGCCGACTTGACAGTGCGGCTGCCGATGACGTCATCGTCGGGATTTCCCAGAGCGTAGGGAACCCCCGATAATGACGTCACACAGATACGGCCGCCTTTGTTGACGCTCGCTCGGCGAGGGTCGGTGTTGATATCGAACGAATACACGCATTTAAGCTATTTACACGGTATTGCTTGCATGCTGCACGTTATCCACCTCAATATTTGGTCAGTACACGTAATAACTCGTTGCGTTGCGCGTGTAAGACGCATCGGAACAAGTGAAGTGAACAGAACCGCCATTTGCAATTCTTCTGCCAAGATTCATGTTGTCGGCCTCTTGGCCAATCAGATTCCGTTATTTGTTCAAAGCACGCCGTACTAAGGTCAAAGCACGCCGTACTAAGGTCCAAAGCACGCCGTACTAAGGTTCAAAGCACGCAATCTGTATGTAAGTACGATGTTACACGGCTTATCGCGCATTAGGTGCGTTACGAATGAACCCCCCAGCAGCGTACAGTAAGGTCTGTTCCTTAGTGCATAGGTATATAATAATAGAGAAAATACCCTATTCAAATTATCTATAGTTTTCTATTTATCTTAACATCGCCTGACAAGCAAGACTGTGTTTGATATATGGAGATGCGAATCTACACAATCGAGTAGAAACTTCTCAATTATGCGAGGGATTTCTGAAACATTTCCCATTATCGCCCAACATCTGAAGATGCCTCTATTATCACCCAGCACGATCTCCTGGGAGGGTTAAAACGACCGACTGGACACTGGGGTACCAGCGTCGCTGCTGCTGGTTCGTGGCACAAGGACGCACTTTGTGTCGGAGTGGGCGGATTCCGATCACGTGACCATCCTCTGAGACTGTCGATAGAGGGCGTCATTGACGGGGGATGCTGAATATCGGGAATTGACCAACCGGAAGCCTGCTTTCATTTGACGCCAGGGTGGCCATTCACTGCGACACTGACACGGAATGTGGTCATTCTGTGCGGAGCTGCTGTGTAGGTCTCGCCTGACTGATTTTGGTCATTATCCCTGTGGGGCAGTTTCAGAGACGTGCCTTTGACGGTAGCTGACAACTCGTGAGGACACGAGAGCACGGGAAGGAATCTCTATTCACAGGTTCACTTTTCTCCGAGGTGGCTTTAAAATGTATGTGAATCATACCTGGCGTTTACACCAGACGATCATAGGCAGCGATTCTTGAATTAAACACCACCTGACGACGTACAGCAATAAAAGGCCATAAATCGTCTAGTGTAAAGGCCAAGTGTATGACGACTGCACATCGTCTGATTACATCTGATCATGCAATTTGGCACCACCTGGTGATTACGTATACCACTTGACGGCGGAGGACTATTTCAAGCCAGTTTCGCTTATTCATCTAGACAGCTAGCTATTCTGTTAAATCTCAGTCATCAACCACCTCTCACTTTTTCCAAAAACTTGCGTTCTGTTTCAATGACCACAACTTATTACTTAAATCAGTGTTCTAATGGAAAATTGATATATAAATTTACCTGTAGTTCAAACAAGTTAACCTTCAAAATCCATCTTTCATGGTGGTCTAGGTTAAACGCCTGCTTCTGTGGATAGCAGGAACTTATATGTTCCTCATTTATGAGATGCAGAATCGTCTCGTGTAAACGCTTGACGTGCTTCGTGGGTTGATGACTATTGCGGCTGATATTGCGTGGTCGTGCACCACTTGCTGACTATTGGGTAGACAATCTACATTTGTTACATTTAAAGTCGTCTAGTGCAGACGCCAGATAAAGAAATAAGAACTAGAGATTATTGAGTCACAACAGCTGACCATTTATGGGTTTTTTTATGTAAGAGGGTTTATTTCCTATATTAGACACATCGACTTTTATATGTAAATATGCTTTCCATTTGTAAATATGGACAATGTTTCCTTTATTCTGTTACTTATTTTGTTTTTATTACTCACTTTTCTTTCTCTTTTCCATTATCTACATACACTAATATAAGAGCTACAATATATAAGATACATAATACATTTGAAATTGAACATGATAAGCATAAATTAAATATGTGACATCACAGCTTTATGATTACATGTTTATTGATTTGGGTTGAGTCTTTAGTGTCCATACCTTTTAGTATAGGCTTGTTCCTTTTCTTACCTAGAAATATCTTATTTATTACCCACCTACATGAGTAATAGCAAATCTATTGCAGTTAAAGCTTTATGGAGTTTCATATTACGCCACATATCCTAGCACTGTCAAACAAGGTGGTTGTAATTCGGTGTGGACTTACGTCGGTTACATAGTTGTCCATGTTTTCAGCGTGTAAAATGATTTATAACAGTGATTTCTGGTAGATGGGAGTATTTTTCCGGGATCTCTGGGGAGCGAATTTCCTATTTAGAGTTCGTAATACACCATTAGCTGAGCTATCAGGCGTGACCGCAGACCGAATAAGAAACAAACAAGTTTTGGTCTAAGTCATCGTTCCCAACGAGTTTGATGCGGAGTGATGTGAACGAGGCGACAGCCGAGTGAATATCACATAGCATTCAAACAAGTTGGAGAACAACAATGTGACCAAAACGAGTTGCTTACTGCATTTATCTCACATCTTTACCCACTAAAAAATGGATGACACACAGGATATAGACCATGGAGAACAGACTGCAATACTCGTAGGGGCATGGAAAACGTGTCCCCAATGTTAGGCCTGCGGTACAAAAATACCAGGGGTGAGATAATAGGCAGTGTCCGAGTCCCATTTCTGATCACTTTTCCCGTTCTCGGTTTACAGTGGGTCATCTTTCTGGTCCATGAGGAAGGCCACGAACTCGTCATACTGGAGCTCACCGTCCCCGCTGGAGTCGTGCTTGGCGACGAGTGACTCCACCTCGCAGTCGGAGATGTTCAGTTTACGCAGCATCTTCTTACACTCCTTCACTGAGATGCTCCCACTGCCGTCCTTGTCGTACTCTGCGAACATCATCCGCACCCACTCGATCCTGTATTAATAGTCAGGTTCAATATGTTGAACATTTAGGTTGGTTAGGGTTCGTTGAAACAGGTATCAAATGGCGACCAATTTGAAGAAATCCAAGATGGCCGCCAAAGAGTGGGTTGAAAATTTGTCAACATCAATTTTTGAAATCTAGAGGTTCTAAGCTTTCCAAAAATTGTATAGGTTACAAAATCCCCACGAAACCCCAACAAAAAACATATTCACCCCGGCTATAAGAGTAAACGTAGTTAATGCCATTTTCCACTGGCCGACGGAAACGGCACCGATTAATCAATTTCTCCTGAAAGTCGGTTGGTGGTGGCCAACGACTGCACGCTGGTATATAAAAATACATAAGGTTCTGTGTTTCTATGCCTTGTTTCTACCACATTTAACAGGTCCCTACAGAACTGTCCTCGAAACAAAAATGACCATCGTGGTGGTGGCCTTATTGCATAATCTATGCATAATTAATCGGTGAACACTTCTCTGCATGTTTGTTTCCATTCACCGATCTGGCGTCTGTGGTTCCTGACTGCAGATTGGTGGTGAATAGTCAGCAAGTGGAAAATGGCTTATAGTGAGTGTGTAGCGAATACACATCTGGCGTTGTTGACCTTACATAATATCCTCGCATGCCCTCGGATATTACTACATGTCAACTCTTCGAAGCATACGACCGCTTGTATCTCAAACCAGTCAATATTGTGTATGTATTCACCAAGGTTTATGTAAGGTCCAGGGGCCTGTTTTATTTATAACTTTTGTAGTCCCGACAAAGGGTACCGAGAGAACCCAAGGACCAAAATATGCCAGAAAACCACTTTAGAGGAGACTTAAACGAGGATTACTTTTTACAACTAATTTCATCATTTGTAATTATAAATGAATCTAACTAGATATCTCAATAATTCTCTATCTAACAGTTTGTACTTGAGACATAATTTCGGACATAAGAAACACATTTCCGCTAGTTGAAATTAATAAAAAAAAGCTGTTATTTGTTGTTGTGAATCACCCGCGACACCCCTAGGGGTCTCGCCCGCCAGGAGAGGTGAGGGAGACTATGGACGAGGTATCCTGGCCCGACGATACATAATAAAACGGAAATGGACGAAACCGCATGGATCGTCTGCTACAACTGTCCTTCCCGACGATACTTTGACTAATTGAACTCAAACCCTCATACGACCTCTCCTTGGGCCTTATACTCTCGTTGGTGTAGAAAATAAAACGGGCCCCCATTCTTACCGCGTGTCGATGCGGTGGTAGAACTTGCAGAACTCGTTGTAGTTGAGCTTGCGGTCGTTGTTGGAGTCGTAGCGCGAGAAGAGAGCGAGCGATTGGTCTCTGGTGAAGGCCAGCTCCTTCTTCAGCACCGTGTGAGCCTCCTCAAAGGACACGATGCCGTTACCGTCAAGGTCAAACTCACGAAACCGGCGTCTAATGGCGGCGATCCTGTCACGTCATCAACAAAAATACTGATGAAGTGTGTGAAATGGCTGTACAAATAAAATATAGCACATAATAGAGAAGAAACCAACAATTTCTGGTCAAAGTCATCGTTTTCCATGATTTTGATGCGGAGTGATATGAACGAGCCGACAGGCAAATGAATATTGGATAAAAACAACCTCGACCAAAAACGAGTTGCTTTCCGTATTCATCTCACCCCTGTTCACACTAAAAGAATAGATGATGCACAGGATATATATAGACCATGGAGAGTGGGCTGCAATACTTGTAGGGGCATGGAGAATGAGTTCCCAATGTAAAGCCTATTTGGGGTATTTAGATAAAATACTCAATGGGGGATTATGTCACAAATATCAGCCAATTAGTCAATGTCAGGAGTGAGATGAATTCAGAAATCCCATCTCGTTTGAATCTCTACATAATTCACGCGGCTTCGCCTTGTGCATTACTGCACTATTCAAACTCGATGGTATACGAGCTCTGACTGTAAACATTCATAGGTTTTCTCTATGATGTGCATGATATCTTTTGTATCCGGGTTTAAATTAATGTATCACAAATATGCGCGCCGCCGATTAGACTGGTCCATCAGGCTTATGTAAGAGGGTTTATAGTGGCAAGGCATCTAACGAAACAATACTTGACATTTAATTTCCTACATATGATTGTAATTTGCTATTTGGTTTCGCTCAGCATTTATGTGTATACTCAAAATGATTAGATATATTCCAAAGAGTATAAGATGTATTCAGTGGCTAATATATTCAGCATAAAAATCTATTTCATTTCCATTTCTATATCATATTTGAAACAACCTAGATTAGAAATATACTTTCTGGCAACAGGCAATAACATTAGTACCTAGCAGTTTAACAGGATGGAGAATATTACCCCACAAGTCGATAGCACCCGGTTTTGTTTTATTTACAAAGTAATCAGTAAAATGCATGCTCCTCAACCTCATCTACGGGATGCATCATGCTTCTATCATACTCCGACACTAGTAGATGTCTTACTCTAGCAACCTCACGCAAATCAAAGGTGATACAACTATAAGCCATTTTCAGCTGACCGACTGTTTGCCACTGATCTGCATTCGGGAACAACCAGTCGATTTTTAGGGTATACCGACGCCAGATCAGTGAATGGAAACAGGCATGCAGAGAAGTGCTCATCGATTAATTGTGAATAAATTATGTAATTGGGCCACCACTGAACGACTTCTTCACCTTTCGACAGAATAAAAAAAATTGTCTGTGACGGTCATTGTGTTCAGAGCACAATTCCGTCAGTATGGAACTTTCAAATGTGGTAGAAACAAGGCATACACAACACTCTCGGTCACCTTTAGACACCGACGTGCAGTCAGTGGCCACCACTGGCCAACCGACTTTTAGGTTATAACTCTGCCAATAATACTTGGAGCTAGTTTTGTGTGGCGTTTCCTTCTGCTGACTATGACATTTAGGGCATTTAGCACCACCGACCGACTACGTGATACTTTTTTTGCAATAATCATCAGGTGGGAACAAAAAGGGCCAACAAAATTGGTCTCTCCAACATTACACAATTATTGAGACCATGGACAAAATCAGAACATGTTGAATTAGTCAGTGGCAGCAACCGAAATTGGAGCGGTGACCACCTCCATATCTGTCTAAAAGCAGCGTTTTTTCTCAACGCCACCGATTTCTATGTCAATTTAGCGAGGGTTAGTCTTCAGGCTTGACAGGTCCTATTGAATCATTGTTGCACAATGCACATATAATTGATCGTCAGGTGAAAACAGAGTATGTGCTTTGGGGCTAACGATTGCTAGCACAGACAAATTCTTAAGGAGGATCACCGTCCGACTTTTGTACATGGCGCACATAATCGGTGGGGTTTTCGTCAGTAGGTGGAAACGCCACTTTAGATGTGTGTAGAGTACAGGCGCGTATATAGTTAACTAGACCTGCGCCTTTATTCACAGTGATGACTGGAGTATCTAAGTATATCAAAGTACTACTAAGTAGACAGAAGGAAGGGATGGTAGGCCAGGGGGTGAGTGGTAAGGGAATGAGAGGTTGGCAGCAGGGAAGGCTGGCGGGGGATAGATTGGCAGTCATGGGAAGACGGTGGGAGTTGGATGGTCGTCGTGTTGGCAGTAGGGGAAAGAGGCAGGCATTCAGGCAGGGTGATTGGCAGGGAGACAGAGGGAGTCAGGGTTAGAATGAGGGAGAGAGGGATAGAGAGAGGGAAGGAGGCAGGGGCCGGCATGCAGGAAGAAAGGATGGGATGCGGGGAGAGCAGGAAGGAGGGAAAGATAGAGGGAGGCGGGGGCAGGCAGGAGGGAAAGATAGAAGGAGGCGGGGGCAGGCAGGAGGGAAAGATAGAGGGAGGCGGGGGCAGGCAGGTGGGAAAGATGGGAGGCAGGGAGGGCAGGAAGGAGAGAGGGAGAGAGGGAGGCAGGAGGAGAAAGGCAGGAAGGATGGGAGGCAGAAAGAGCAGGAAGGAGGGAAAGATAGAGAGAGGCGGGGACAGGCAGGAGGGAAAGAAGGGAGGCAGGAATGGCAGGAAGGAGAGAGGGAGAGAGAGAGGCAGGGGAAGAAAGGCAGGAAGGATGGAAGTCAGTGAGGGCAGGTAGGCGGGAGGCATAGAGGGAGGCGACAGGGGGAGGGAGGCAGGAAGGACTGGAGGCAGAAAGAAGAAAGGAAGGAGGGATCGAGAGATGGGGAAAGGGAGGGAGACGGGGAGGCAGGGGGAGACAGACAGGAAGGCTGGGAGGCAGGGATGCAGGGGAAAAGGGCAGGATCGAGGGATGGAGAGAGGGGGGAGGCAGGGGCAGACGGGGAGGATGGAAGGAAAGAAGGAAGGAAGGAGAGGGGAGCGAGGGATAGAGAGAGGAAGACAGAGAATACGAGTAGAAGGGTTCCAGGATGGGAGAGGGGTCGGGTTATGGCAAGGAATGAATGGGCAATAATTGGGAAGTAGGAGCGGGGGGGGGGGGGGGTCATCTTAGGGTTGGTTAAATGGCAGTAGAGAAAGATTTTATCATTGGATGTAGGGGAGATAGATAGGTAGCGCGGGGAAATGTGATGGTGGGAGGTGGAAGGCTAGCTGGGTGGCAGTGAGGATAAATTGTAGTATGGAATTCAGGAAGGGGAGTTCTTATCCATGGTTACGAAGTCCCCAATTGAAAACCACTACGCAATGTTTATTAGTGGCCGTAAACCACACTCATGGTTTACGGCTTTTCCAAACCCATTTTCGAATTTCTGAGAATAGAAATTATCATTAGCGACCATGGGTAAGAAATAAGAAATACAATAATCGATGGTTTTTGGACGGTCGGCTCTGCAAAACACTAGAGGCTATCGCTCGTGGTGTACGGCTGTCCGTCTAAAATACATCGATTATTGTCTGTTTAGACAATGGGAGTGTGATGGTGGACGTTGTAGGGCTGGCGATGGAGAGGGGCGGTGGAAGGTGGATGGGCATTGTTATAGAGTTCTATGCCACCACAAGATGAGTAGTCTAACTATGTATGACTACCCTGCACGTCACCTACCGCTTCTCTAGATCAGGTGCAGTGATTGTCGGGACCGCGCGCCTGAACGAGGTCAACAGAGGCATTGATTCACACGTTAAACTCAAACCATAGGGCACCACTAACCATAGGGCACCCCTAACCATAGGGCACGCCTAACCATAGGCCACCCCTAATCATAGGGAACCCCTAACCATAGAGCACGCCTAGCTATAGGGCACCCCTAACCATAGGCCACCCCTAACCATAGGGCACCCCTAACTATAGGGCACCCCTAACCATAGGGCACCCCTAATAATAGCGCACCTCTAACCATAGGGCACCACTAACCATAGGGCACCACTAACCAAAGGGCACCCTTAACCATAGGGAACCCCTAACCATAGGGCACCCCTAACCATAGGGCACCCCTAACCATCGGCCACCTCTAACCATAGGGCACCCCTAACCATAGGGCACCCCTTACCATAGGGCATCCCTAACCATAGGGCACCTCTAACCATCGGCCACCTCTAACCATAGGGCACCCCTAACCATAGGGCACCCCTTACCATAGGGCACCCCTAACCATAGGGCCTCCCTCACCATAGGGCACCCCTCAGGTCACCCATCAATAGGCATATTATCCACCTGATACAAAGTGTCCACAAAAAACAAGGGTAGTGTGTATCACCATACCTGGAGCATACATTTATGTTGTATGCTCCGGGCTTCAAAAAGCGGCGCATATTGAAAAATAGTGCGTATGAGAAATATTGCATACCTAAATGAATTAATATCAGTACGCAACTTGTCAGGAAAAGGTGGATACTGAATACAATATAGACTGGTTTCAGATAAAAGCGGTTGTATGCTCCTCGGAGATGACTGTGAGCAATGTACTCCCATGCACCCGGATATTACTGCATGTCAACTCTTCGGAGCATAAGGCCACTTGTATCTGAAACCAGTGGAAAAACCCAACATAAATCATCCAAAAGTAAAGGTAAAATATTGGATATTTATGGTATAAAATAATACGAAAACAGGGTACTGTGTCCGTACGTGATAAATACTTGGTAAAATCGTCAATTCTGCTGTGTATCTTTTCACGTATACCCAAAGTATACTATAAAAAATCTTATCTTTTAGGAATCTTACATACCCGCGCAAAATGTGCAATAGACTCCAAAACTCCACTATGCTCATTGTGAACACTGTCCTTTGACTCAAGTTGGGCAGTTTATCATGCAGTATAAACCCAACAGCCAAGGTTTATCGAAGTAGCAATCAATGGGTACAAATGACAACAATGTCTTTGATTGATGTTGCAGTTCTCATTGAGACTAAGATATGCACTAATCCAGCTCAGACCTGTGCTAAAATGCAAGATTGGTATCAGAATTCAAAAGTCAAATTTCATGTCCACAAGAGATTTGCCGGACCTCCTTGCTTCATGGGCTTTGCTAGTCTGGTATCTTCCCAGGGATTTGTTATACAGTCATATGTTCACTACTTGTTTGAGAAGTGTTTTCCAAATAACTGTATGTTCCTCGAAACAAACCTGAATGTTTTTCTCCCGGTAAAATTTATTGCGAGACGGGATTCGCCCTTTATCGAATAAGCGTGTCTCGATATTGGGTTATGAAAAATTATTTTCTCAATCAAAATTCAGCCACACTAAAAGGCATTCAGCGGAATATGTTTTTTCTCTCTGCACCAGAATTGAAAACATAAGAAGCTTAAGTGTACCATTGCTGTAGATACATAATATGTACATGACATTTCACAAATTTCACACTCCAGTTTGCAAAATATTATTGTGAATTTCCATTCAATGTGAAGAATCGAATTAAATCTTAGTATATTGAATTCATAGGAATAGTCAGATATGAAATACAGCAAGTCATAAATAAAGAAATTATATAAAGACAAATAATTTAGATTAAAAATCAATTCATATGACTAGATTTATGTATAAATAAGGGGCATTTTATGAATAGGTAATAGTTAAACAAACGAGTTTAAATAATTTACTCTATATTTTTCCTCCTTTTAGGCAATATGAATATAGAAGGAAACGACTCGCTGCAATACATGACGTATAATTCATCGGAACATATACAATGCAATATTGTAAGTTACTGTGAATATAACCCACTTTATTTCGGAAAAGGTGTAATGTGCAAATTTATAAACGGATATATATGCTCTATGTAGTTGGTTTTGAAAGATATGTACTGGGACTTTCTTTATATTTTCTTTTACAACATTAGAGATCTTATATCTAAAATATTGATTTTAAATGATATTGTGTGAATGCTCTGAATCCACTGCCCTAAAGGCAGACAGATAACACAGAATCTTCTTTTTAAATGGGCCTCTTTCTTTTCCCGCCTAAACATGCCAATCAAAGGTGCACACTTATAAGATTTTAATTTCAATCCAATAAGAACAATATTACTCTTTTAGACGATATGATGGGATAAAGATACACTATTGATATTGAAACAAAGAGTAGTTTACTTAATGGAGTTTTAATACATTGAGAAAAGACGAAGATTGCGCTACAAAAGAGACCAGACTGTCACAATCCTTATAAGGGTGACAGATGAGAGTGAATCAAAGCTTATGGTGTGAGATCGTATAGACATAAATAAACTTATGCCCGAACCTCTATTAAATTCTTCACACTGCTAGTGCAGTTTAATTAATGTTCGGTCTCACTAAGATATACTGAATGGGCTAAGAAAGCGTTTGCTTTCGTGTATATATTGTTCAGGTATTTAATAATAAGAAAAAAGTAGTGAGTGAACCAGTTGCAATTCCGTGCTAAGCCCTTTGTCCTAAAACTACGGCCCTCCACCTCTGGCGTCAGGCCGTAGTTATAGGACAAAAGACCTTGAACGGTAATCGCTTCAGGCTCACTACTAACGTTTTCTCTTATCATCATTTCTTCTCGCGTTACGAGGTTATACTGTATTATTGGCTGTCATGTTATGGAACGATGATTTCATGATGTGACAACATAAGATAGTGATGTCATGATGTGACGTCATAGGATGCTGATATTCTCACCTCGTCTCTTCTTCCGGTGCTGATAACGTACTTCCGGGCATGGCGCGCACAAACTCCTCAAAGCTGAGCATTCCGTCATGGTTTCTGTCCCAGCGCCTCACCATCTCCTGAAAGTTTTTTAGTTTTTTGTCTTTTTCTTAATTGAGTTAATTTAGCGACATATAATAATCACCACAGGTCTGGGGGTTCTTCCTTTTATCCTACCCCTCATATCAATATCCATAGACTTAACATGATATGACTGTATGCCACGGTTATGCCATAAAATATTTCTAGAACCTCATTTGTATCAAGAGTGAGTACCTCATTTTAAACTTCATATCTAAAAACATCAATGCGTTCTTCATGCTGGGTTTTGTTTTCGCTCAACTCATTTCGTAATTCAAAACTCATATATAACGGCATTATGTAAAGGTTTCTGCACCTGTTTCCATCATCGTGATTTTGATTTCATTTTTTCCGTGTCTTCAGGTGTATATCATAATTATAAGAAAACGTAGAGAGTGAACCCGTAGCGATTCTGTTCTCAGAAGCTTTAGTCTATTTTGTATTGAATATATCATCATAGAATCTCATCCATAATAAAGAATGGAGAGAACATATCATATAGACAAAGGGTAATTTCTGAGAGTTTAATGTAACTGTAGACGGATCACCTCTATGTCATCGTTGCTCATCTTGTAGCCGAGTTTGACGGACACTTTCGACAACTCATTGGCGCTGATGAGTCCATCCTTATTTAGGTCATACATGGCGAAACAGTGACGGTAGAACTGCAGACTGTCAGGAGTAAAGTCCTCCAGTAACTTCTCGGGGATATCCACAAACCTAGAGACACATACATACTGTCAGTGAAAAACAACTAACATGAAGACTAACAGCAAGCATATATTTAGAACTCTAAGGAGTGTCACATAGTACACAACCTCACAGGTTCTTTTTGATGATATTCAATGACATACTTCTCATTGGGTTACATGCTGTGTCACATCTTCTCTTCTCAGGGCTGTCACGCTTCTCCTGTGTGCCGCAGTGAGCTAGACCGACTCACGCCTAGATTAGGAGCAAATGATAGTATCACGGTGCGCAGGATACAGATGTGAAGGGATAGTGCTTTTAATGTATGCTGGAAGCCTGTATGTGACCACTTTAACCTTTAGGCAATATATATAATGTTCGTGCAAGCACGCCCGAATAAGACATTCCTTACATAACATAGGTCAGCAGCAGTAGCACACTCTCTAAGCAGAGTCTTAACTAGTTTGTATATACTTGCAGCCCACACTGTGTTACAATGTCACAACCCCAGATTTAATCTTTCCTGAAACATGTAGAAACTAGATTTAATGTCACCATGATTTTGATGAAGGATTCGTCATAATTCTCCAAAATTGGAGATCAATGAAACTTCTAAGGGAGTGGGGCTGCCAGCAGACAGAATACCATGCAGAATAAGGGCTGAGTGGTGACAGCAGCAGCAGATGCTACATCCAGGGCTACAGGTAGTCACCATGTATGCAGGGATCAAGATATTGTGTGTCACAAATTACATTGGGCCTAGCGTCCACCTACTACAATAGAACTTTAGACCTCCCGATATGGCATCGATACAAAAATCAAATATCGGAGACATATCGGGAAGGTGACATACCGTAGTAGGTGGACGCCAGGCCTTAGGCCCGGCGTCCACCTACTACGATATGGCACCGATATGCCCTACGATGCACCTCCCGATGAAAAAATCAAAATCGCGTCGGAAGGTTACCTAATATCGGGGCAGTTGACCACGTTTCTGCGATTAGACGCCGATAAAACTCCCATACAATGCGTGGTGGATTAGACATATGTCTACGATTTTGCAAGATCCCGATATGGCACCGATTTTGACATTTTGTATCGGTGCCATATCGGGAGGTCTACGATTCTATCGTAGTAGGTGGACGCCGGGCCTAATCCTCTATATCATGAGAAATGCACCATAACACCACCGTATCGATATCAGTGACATAATGAGTGAATTGAGTATTGTGCAACTTGTTCAGTTTGAAGTAAATTCGGGGCATGTAACAAAAAGTGCAGCAGTCCCGAGCAAAGAAGACGTTTTCTGAGGTATGTAACACAACGAGAAGTGCTACATTAAATATCATCAATAGAACCTGTGGAGTTGTGTACTGTGTGGAAGGAGTAAAGTCTTCAAGCAGTTTATCCAGATTCTCCAAAGATCAAAAAAGATATATCTACCATCCAGGATAAACCAGATTACATGAATAAAGCATCTTTAGACCTGTAGGTTTTCAAAAACAGCAATTCGAAGATCTTTACTTTTGATGAAGTGTGAATTTTGATGATCCAAAGGAATACAAAATAACTGATATATTAAGGTAAAAACTTAGTTGTAAGCAATCCTTTTATCTGTTAACATACAAACTTAAACGTCATAATCTTTTGTCACTGACTTATTAGTCATTATTGTATATTCAGGTCAAATTGAATGAGGTCCCCACTGATATGTAATTAACCCAGTCATTGGTGTACAATAATATTGTCATTAAGTAAAACGGAGATACTCACCCATCAGGCGTCTTCTCTATGCGTTGATTTATTTTCTTTTTGCGTAACATCTTTTGGGAACAGTCAGACCTGAAGTATAGTAAAGAAATGAATATTTGAATTCCACTTGGAAATTTTGGAACCAATTTCTGTCTTAATAGACAACAACCATTGATTCTCGAAATAAACGGAATTTCATCAAATTTTGCAGAACATATATTGTGTCACAATTTCTAGCCTTTTACTGTTCAAAGTCGTCAGGTGGTGCAAAATTCAAGAATGGTCGCCTATAATCGTCCAGTATAAACTCCGGGTAGGTTTCAATAACAAGTTTATGTTAGGCCCGGTGGCCCCTGCAATTGAGCAGCATAGACTATATTATTATGTAAATAAACATAGTAAAATATCATATTAGTAAAGTAAGTCCACAGTTGATCAACGAGACAAACTCAAGTACAAATGCCCACGGTTTCTGCTCATCGTCAGTTTATTGTTGATGACTCGCTGTCCGTTCTGACCGCCTTCAAGTACCCAGTGACATGGTGCGGTATTTATTATTTACGTCCAGCCGCGCTCACAGGCGGTCTGTGCCAGTACAGGGCAGACAGCGCGGGCCGCTTCCCTGCACGTCATACTAAAGAAACTAATGAGTGTTTGGTACGTGTCCTCGTTCCCCATCGAGTTTAGAGTGCGCAGTCATATGAACGTGGTGATAGTCGAGTGAATATTACGAAGTGCTCCAAATGAGGTGGTGAATGGGAACTCAGACCAAATCATAAATAGCTTTCTGATTTTTTCTTAGCTTAGGAACTATCTAACCGTGTATCGCCCATTGAGTATGAGTTGCCGTACTCGCAAGCCCGTTGAGTACGAGTTTTTTAATGTTAAGCCTATGGGCGTTTATACCAGGCTAAGATATAAAGTGGGATTCGTACTGTGAGATTCATGTACCTCACAGGGTTGCAAAATCTCATGAGATTCTGTTCCTTTTTAGGGTTAAATATCGCAAGCAATTGCAGTGGAAAAACATGTCTAATGTGGAATTCACCCGATGGGATTCATGTACCTTGCAAGGTTCAAAATCTGGTGAGATTCTGTTCCTTGTTAGGGGTAAATGTCGCCAACAATTGTCAAGGAAAAACATGTCTAAGGGAAATGGAACCCTACAATTTAGACGAAGAGATTGTGTTCAAGTACAGAATCTCAGCAGGATTTGTCTCAGACAAGCAACTTGTGAAGTACATGAACCCCATCATTTGAATCCCGTGTAAAGTGGAATTCACCTGGTGGATTTCATGTTCCTCATATAATTAAAAATCTCATGAGATTCTGTTCCTTTTTAGGTGTAAAGTCGCCAACAATTGTCAGGAGAAAACATGTCACAGGGAAATGGAACCCTACAATTTATATGAAGAGATTGTGTTTGAGAACAGAATCTCAGCAGGACAAACTCCTTCTGAGGTATATGAATCCCATCGTGTGAATCCCACTTTACCTCGTTTCCATATCTGCATTGGCCGACGAAAACGGTGGAGATTATTTAGTTAGCCTAAATATCTGTCAGTGGTACCACTGACTGCACGTCGGTAAGGTTAGTATTTGCACTCATGATCAGTGACCATGTTTAGCTCTGATGAAATCAAAGGGGTTTGATTCTGTCAGTCAGATAAGAAGTCCTTCGGTGTTGCCAGGATCATTTAATTTGAGCAGAAAGAGCCATGGGTCATCTCTCATTCTCGGTTGTTTTCACTGACCGATTTTGTCAGTAGCGCTAAAATTCTGATGATGGTTACTGACTTTAAATCGGTGCCAAATGGCGGGCCAATGGAAACCGGCTATAAGGCCCAGTTTACACCTGCCGACAGAAAATGACTGATACAATTTCGGGAGTCCTATAGCAATTTGCAGTGCATTTTATTAGTATGTGTAATTTTGATCAATTAGCTTCACTTGTTCACTAAAAATTACAATCAGACTATGCAGCAGTTGGTACAATGATTTGCTGTGCTACTTTGATATCACTTCCGTTGTTAGTAACGATAATTAGATGCTTGACTCCTATTAAAATATTTATATGCTTATGAAAGGTCCTCGTCTTCCTTTGCTACATAACCTACGTCTTACACCTGACGACCGATTAAATTTTTGCATCTATTTTTATGATATAGAACCGATCTCATATAGAGAAGGAGAAAATCTGAATATATTTACCCTGCCTACACTACAGCTAAATGTATACATTTCTCATTGTAAAATAGCAGGGTACCTCTATGTATTTAAGGCTTATGATAAAAATCGTTGTCAGTGATGTGCACGCCCTGTTTTCACTGAAAGGTAGCGTTACTTGCGGATAGAGGCTTTGCCCAATCTGCGGGTCCTTCACTGACGATTTCAAAGCGCTTTGAAATCATCGGAGGTCTCAAAAGTCGGTGGGTGGTGCCATGTTCTGCAATTTGGGGTTAAGGAATTGTTGACCAGGGACCTGTTTCACTAGTTTTGTGACATGTCTGTGACACCATACAGACATTGGGGTTGTCTAGTTTCGTGACAACACAAGTAGCTGCCCTTAGGAAAAGACACACCCAAAATATAAGAATTAGACAAATCTACACATCATGGACCTGTTTCGTAACAAAAGTGTGAGACAGACATGAAAAGCGGCACCAACAGTGCAAGCAATAATGGACAAAACAAAGTCTAATGTCTAGTTCTTATGAAACCGGACACACCATCTAGACACCATCTAAACATGTCACGAAACTAGTGAAACAGGTCCCAGGTCTGTATTTCTTTTGTTTTCACTTAAATCAGGAACGTGTAATAATCGGTCGGTAAATCTGTTCCTTGTTGTTTTGGTCGGAACAGATTCACCTCGCTCTTGGAACTCGGTGAATATTTCCGACAAAAACAACTTGGAACAGATTCCATTCAGTCATACTAACCATGTCTCCATATAGTATCAATGATGCTTAACAAGGGCCAGCAGGTGGCGCCACAATTGGCGTCCTGCCAAGTAGCTTCGTTTCTTTTTTAGGAACAAAACTTGATCATGAAGACAACGGTACGACATGCTACATGCTAGATCGTTAGATATCAGTAGACTATACTAAGATAAAATGTAGTTAGTGAGCCTGTAGCGATTGCCGATTGATGTCTTTAGTCCACTAAAATACCTCGTGATGCCAGGGGCGGAGGGACATACATGTATATATGTATTGAATGTGACTAAAGACTGAGAACGGAACCACTATGGGTTCACTTACTACGTTTTATTTTTATTATACACATAAAAATATTAATAAAATATAGTCATATTATTTACTTGTCAAGTACACAACCGGCCAACACAACACGCCCGGACATTTATTACGTCTCAGTAAGCCTGAACATTATCTATACTACACTCTTAGCAGCGGGTAGTATTTTATAGACTTTCATCCATAGCTATAGGTGTATGATAACATCAAATTTTGTACTGTAGGATATTAGTTGTCAGGTAAATGATTACAGAGACCCCCAAAGATGAGTAGACTGTATGATATATAGTCCCGACCCATCCATATATAACCATATATAACCACTTTACCCTCTTGTGTTTTTTATATCAATTGGCATATAATATCAAACCAGGTGCAAAGAAATGCTGTTACTAAGTTTTTTTGTAAATCAATTGGCATATACATGTAATATCAAATTAGGTGCAACAAAAACACTGTTACTAAGCTTTGCCTCCAACAGTACCTTACCCTGTTTTATCGGGATAATTTAGTTCCGGACGCGCTCGTGCGGGGGCGTGTCCGCGCTGAACTCCATTGGGCATGCGTAGGAGTCAGTTGGGTATTAAATAATGGAGGCGGAGATGTGATTACTACCGGATACCCATGGCCTCTGAACTCTACTGGGCATGCGCAGACGTCAGCCTTCTGGGGGCCTTTGTTCTCGTCTCGTATTTTCTCGCGTGGTTTTAACCGGGAAGGTCGTCAAGAAAAATAAACGAAACGTGAGAAGGGTAATCAGAACCAGACCGCAAGGCAGTGGGACATTCGGCGTAACCCGTGAGAGGTTTTATTAGTCGGCTTATTACAAACGGGGCGGGGGAGGGTTGTGACATGGTTACCTTTTGGTTACCATTCAATTTGCAAGCATGTCATCTAAACATTCTAGAAGTAATGAGTGGTTGACACAGACTATAGGCCAGTTTCCATTGGCCGAAAAAAATGGTGTAGATTGTTTGTGTTCTCCTAATAGCCTATTTACATTTTGTGTCAGCAGTGATAAAGGTCTCTTGGTAGTTCCTGATTGTATATCGGTGATGGCCAATAGAAATGAGCTATTAGATGGACACAAAAAATCTACACCGTTTTCGTCGGCCAATAGAAATGGGCCTTATAGAGGAAACCTAAGAAAGTTTAGGGTCAGAGCTTGTATCCCATCGAGTTTGAATCACGTTATGATTCATAAGGGGAAGTCGTGGGAATTATGTAGTGATCAAACGAGATGGGATCGAGCTCTGACCCTAAACTTGAATGGGTTTCTAAATTTATCTCACCATTCACATTGACTAATGGACTAACATTTGTCACATAATCCCCCACTGGATATTTTTCCTAAATAATACATGGGAGTTGAATATGCGTTCCCATTGTTAAGTCTATGAAGAAAAAATACCAGGGTGAGATAAAGGGAAGAAACTGTTCTGTGGCTAATCTTTTATAACATGCAAAGCGCCTTCTATCTTAAGGGGCTGTTCAATAATCTAGAAACGTAAATGATGAAAATATTATCATGGTTTATCACTCTAAATAAAAATAGGGAACATAGATTTGAGAATCATGAAAGGGAATCTAGTCATCAGTATTGGTTAACCAAAAGACATTAGACATTTTGTCAGCAAGGCACATTTGCCTTTTCTCGCAGCTTCAATGTAACAAGTTGATTAACGTGTTGACATTGTCCAGTGTAGCTATCATTATATACCTGTGGCTGACATTGTTCAGTGTAGCTATCATTATATACCTGTGGCCATATATCCTGCTTTTACCACCCGGTCCTACACATGTCGTATTTATTGTCGTAAAACACGTACGTGGCGAATATTCTAGGTACGTTATGAAACCCAACAAATCATCCAAAAGCAAAGGTAAAAGATGAATATTTTAGGGTATATGATACTTGGTAAAATTAGCGATTAGATGAACCTCTGATATTGGCATCTGTTCATCTGATTGTCAGAAACCCTGTTTCCGTATATTACATCATCAACAACAGTACAGACACTGTTAATCATATTAACCATCAATGTCATATAAACCCTATTAACCTTGATTCATATGTGATTTTTTTGTATAACCCGATTGGCCTATTTTCACTTTCAATAATGCTCATAAAGACACCAGTATCTTGCTTGTTCGAGAGTGACATTCTTGTCTTGTTCAGAATGTCTCTGGGTTATGCTTATACATCATCACTCATTGGCTAAAGAGATTTCCCAAAGATTGACACCGGTGGAGACACCTCGCTGTTGAGGTACCCCTGCCGTTCGCTATGCTAGCCTAGCGAACGGAATATTTAATAAATTAATATCTGATGAATAATTTGATAATTCCAAATTATTCCTCGCATTCTTCCCCATATTTCAGCTTTTATTTGACGTCTCTATGTGTATTTTCAGCTGAGTCACGGAGCCAATACTGTAGGTCTCGCTTGTAAGATATGGAAGTGATAGCCTAAGGTCGGGCGCTGCAGTAGGTTCCATGTGAAAATGGGCTGAGTGGTGCAGTGCCTCCAATTCTTGGTTTTAGTTGGAATAATGTTTCTCACAAAGGAGTTAACTATTAGAGACTTATGAAAATCGATATAGGGTTAATAAATACATATGGAATTGTTCGGAACATGTTTTACTTAAATATGTTATAATTTATGATAAAATATGTTTTGAAATTTCTGTTATTATCAGCACGAGAGGGTGGACCCTTTCATGAACAGCGGTAGCACTAACAGCAAGAACTCACTAACTATTGAAACAGGTAATACCACTGTTGGTGCCGCTTTGGTCCAAAGTGCCGCTCGCTGTTGGCATCCTCTCCTATTGCAACACGAGGTGCGGCTATTTGGTTAGCGAGACCAACTATGAGAGTTTTTTCAACTAATGAAACAGCTCCCATAATCATACATGAAGACCCGTTTCTGTATCTTGTACAAGGGTTATTTAAGTCTGTTCGCTAAGACAGTCTTATCCATCCATAAGGTCATTAGGCCTGGCGTCCACCTACTACGATAGAAATTTAGACCTCCCCTTGGCACCGATACAAAAAGCAAATATCGGAGACATATCGGGAAGGTGCAAAATCGTAGACATATGTCTAGACATGCCAATCGACCACGCATTGTATGGGGGGTTTTATCGGTGTCTAATCGCAGAAACGTGGTCAACTGCCCCGATATTAGGTGACCTTCCGACGCGATTTCGATTCTGTATCGGGAGCTGCATCATAGACCATATTGGGGCCATATCGTAGTAGGTGGACGCCGGGCCTTAATATGTGTTTAATTTAGTTCCTGGGTCTCTATGGCACACAGAAACGAGTCTACATGTACAATCCGAGATTATTAAACGGACCCCAGTATCCACCAGGTTCCCGGGTGACAATGACTCACAATGTGATCAGCGTGTTGACATTCCTATCTTGTTCACAGTGGCTCTGAGTAAATACGTCATCACTGACGACATAGATGGGACTGACGTCAGGCAGCCTGTGAGTTACGAGCCTCGTCTTTTTTCACTGGTCAGCTGTCAGCCTCGTTCTCGCTGTTCGTTCAGAGAGGGCTTCTGGTTATGAGCCTAACCTGAATCCATGAAGACAGCATGTCTGATGAGAGGGGCCAGGTTTGAGTCTAAAGCCCAATGCCCATCTACCGATTTCGGAACATTTATGTACCTTTGTCGGCGACAAACGGAGGGTAATTTGCCTCAGCCATATACCAAGTGCTAGAAATCAATGAGTCATCCCTTACGTAAAGCCGGAGACACACAAAGCGAGAAACGCAGCGATTTCCAGAACCGCCAACATAAAATGGCGTGTATGTGAGCTATTATTTGATATTTCACCAGATTATTGCTTCTGAGACACTGCATACACTGCAATTGTCGTTAACCAAAGAATTTTCTCAAGCGTTTACACTTTTTTGGATGGATGTACAACCTTGAAATAGTCGTCGGCGTCAGGTCACCTACCTAATCATCAGGTGGTGCCAAATTCTGACGTAATCTGATTATCTGTAGTCGCTTGGCATTTACACTATACATAGGCTTTTCACTGCCGATAGTCGTCAGGTGGTGCTGAATTCAAGAATTGTCGCCCAGAATCGTCTCGTGTAAACGCTGGGTAATGATGCCATTTTCTCTCGAAAAGGATCATGCGTTTTAGACATGATAAGATAGAACTTCCCTATGAGTATGATGCCATTAGGTCATGAGTTTTTGAATAGAAGTTATGGAAAGTGTGTTGGTTCCTCAGAACAACTAAATGATATTTACATTTGTCTCACTCCTGGTATTTTTCCCAATAGATTTAAAATCTGAAACTCGTATCCAACGCCAGTTGAGTATTTAGAAAAAATGTTCAATGGGGGATTATGTCACAAAGGTTAACCCATTAGTCAATGTAAAGTGTGAGATAAATTCAGAAACCCATTCGTGTTTTGTCAGAGCTCGATCCCATCTCACTTGAATAGCTACGTAATTCACGTAGCTTCGCCTTGTGAATTATCATGTGATTCAATCTCAATGGGATACGAGCTCTGACCCTACACATTCATAGGCTTTATCTAGAAGCCTCCCTGATCCTATTCCCTCGAAATGGTTCATCTAGATATTCAGATAAGTAAGCATTGTGACTAAACAGAAATATGAGAGAAGCGGAATAACATTTCAACTGACGTCTATAAGTGAGTCTATTAAGGAATACTGTGCTTGATGGCGCATGCGTGTGACCTCTGACCTCTGGCTGCTGGTATTAATGATCAGAGCTGCTCCTCACCTGACGATAAAGGAGAGATGGGATCTGCTCTGTGCAGATTGATTTCTCATCGATCCGTGGAGCTCTAAGAATAAACCCAGCATGGGGCATCACTGCCGTAACGTTTATTATCCACCTAATACAAAGTGCCCATAGAAGACACATAGGCAGTATGTATCACCATACCTGGAGCATACAGATATGTTGTATGCTCCAGGTTGCTATAAAGCACGTACATATGGAAACATATTGCATACTGAAAAATAGTGCGTACTTAAAATAGACTAATATCAGAGGGCTAGACATCTGGAAAAGGCGGATCACACATACAATATAATTATACTGGTTTCAGATAAAAGTGGTCATATGCTCCTCGGAGTTGACTCATAGCATACGGCCGCTTGTATCTGAAACCAGCCAATATTGCATATGTATCGGTTCCCCTGTTTACAATTAATTGAGTTTTCTGTACAGTCGGTTGGTGGTGGCCAACAAATGCACGTCGGTGTAAAATTTGGCGAGGGTGCTTTAAATGCCTTGTTTCTGCCGCATTTGACAGTTCTATACGATTTCAAACTCTTTTGATTCTGTCGGAAGGTAAAGAAGTCGGTGGGTGGTGGCCTCACTGCATAATCTATGCACAATTTATCAGTGGGCATTTCTCTGGATGCTTGTTTCCATTCACTGATCTAACCTAAAGATCGATCGGAAGTTCCCGACTGCAGATTGGTGGCGAATAGTCGGCCAGTGGAAAAAAGCTTTATGGCAGATAATGATATGTAGTCTGGGGAGGGTACACAGTTAGATGCAAGAGTTAGGCCAGTTATCTGATTGAATGCATCACAGTTTCCTGTGCAATCCTGCTCTCATATGACACATTGTTGATCCCATTTTATAATCCTCTGTAGTGGGGCGGGAATCCAGCAGTGTTCAGACGTTCTACAGAAGAGTCAATCCTTACTGTGCAGTGGTTCCAGCCAACGCCGCGCACGAGAGTGGTGCGGCGGAGGCCGGGATTACATAACGCTGGGTATATATACTCAGCGTTCACAGTAGGTCGACAGGCTGTCCTCGCGCGTCTCTCCCTGAGAGCGGACCCTTGGACCCTCACTTTGCAGGCGGGTTCTCGTAACCTTCCTGGTGGTTAGGCGAGTCTTTTAGATTAGCCTCTCCAGCATTACCTGGCACACAGTGCTGGGGTACTGTACTTGCGGGAAAGACCTTCCAGATCTTTCTGGGGAGTAGTGTTAATAAACATTCCTGTTTAGTAAACGTGTGAGTTGTGTTTTGTGTTACTAAGTATATGTAAACCTACCGAAAACTGAGCCAACCTACGTAGTTGTTCGTAGGGTGGAATTCCGCCGGGAACTAGCATTCCAGAAAGGGGTCTTCCTACCTGCTAGCCAGGCTGTGGCCACCACACCTCTGTCGGTTTAACAGCACTACTCATCCAGCAACTGGCTGAAAGTTCCCATTGGTCTGACAATTCAAATAGGGAAAGCTATGCCCCCTCCCCAGATGATTAAGAATCTTAGTTGGTGCTCCTAATTACCTTGTGGCATCTCAGAGTCACAAATGAAATCATAATCATCATCGAAAGCTAGAAAGTGGGTTAGTGTGGCGTTTCCACCTACCGATTTTGACCACTGATTATGTTATTTAGCACCACCGACCGATTGTGTGATTTCGTTTGGGTAATAATCGTCAGGTAAAGACGAAAAGAGTCAACGATACTTCTCTCCAACATTGCGCAATATCGTACCACCAACCAACTTTTAGGCCACCGAGGAAATCAAACCGGGTTGAATTAATTGGTGATAATTGCCAAAGATTGGTCAGTGACTGCCTTCATTTCTGTCCAAAGACAGCGTTTTTTCTCTTTGCTAATTTAAGGAGAGTTAATCTTCAGGCTGATTAGGTCCTTTACATATTGAACAATCGGCACATGGAACACATAACCGGTTGTCAGATGGAAACACAGTGTGTACATTGAGGTCAACAATTATTAGCACAGATAAATTTTCAAGGATGACCACCGACCGACTTTTGTAATTGGGGCTTATTATCGGTGGCGTTTTCATCGGCAAGTGGAATCGCCACTTTAGAGTGATTCGAAGTCCGTTTGTGTAATATGTACCTCTTGCTGACACACTCACTTAGTCTCCGGAGAAAATCTATCACATAAACTAAGAGGGATGAAGGAATGGAAGCTCTATTGGGATACGCTGGAATATATACTGGCTTATGTACATCAAGAACACTTCGATTAATCCTTTGCTGAGAAAAACATCGCATTGCTGGAAATAACCTGATAACTGGCTTCCCTATAACAATCTTCTATTTTTGGGGTGTGCCTTGGTAATAGCTCATAAGGAAAAATAAAGAGAAGGATTAGGATAATTGTCTGATAAATTGTTTATACCTATCCTGTAGTGAACATGTAAAGCATAAGGACTTACCGTGTTGCTTGGAGGTGGAGTCTCAGAGCTGCTCGGAGCTGCTCGGAGCTGCTCGGATGTAGGCCGACTCAGAGGCGAGCAGCTGATTGAGCCCGTCACGGTTCAATGAGAAATCAATAGAGCGTGACGAGGTCTGCCTACTATGAGGCATCATTGGAGGCCAGCCTTATCAGGTGCTGTGTTTTCTCGGGTGCATCTTGGCGTGCTTCTTCTTCGCCCCGCAGCAGCCACCCACTACAAGCCATCCGCATAAATCTATCCAATAAATTACTCCCATAACCCATCCAAACAAATTGCCCATGAATCACCCATAAACCACCCGCACAAATCACCCATAAACTACCCCAACAAATCATCCCCATAAACCACCCCCCTAAATCAACCATAAACCACCCCAACAAATTAACCATAAACCACCCATATCACCCATAAAGCACCTCAACATATCAACCATAAACCACCCCAACAAATCACCCCCATATAAACCATACAAACATTTCACCCCAACGAACCACCCCAACAAATCACCTTAAAACCACCCAAGCACATCACCCATGAATCACTCAAATAAATCAACCATAAGCCACTCCTTACCAATAAACCACACAAACAAATCACCCATAAACCACCCTAATAAATCACCCATGGACCATCCCAACAAACCATCGAAAAAATCAACTGTACCGAAACTTAAACAGAAATACATACTGCAATACCTAACTATAAACCATAATCATTAAATCATAGTCAATCCCATCATCCAAACTTTAGCACTATAAGAAAGCAGGGAAACCATGCTGAGCGATACCTAACTATGGGCAGTAAGCCCGACTTATCTAATGTTCTGTTCTTTTTCTCTTTATTATTTGGAAAGAAGTTACTTACCTAACCATATTAAGACATTAATGCTAGATGTTGCGAAAGCCTGACATTGTACTGGGCGCGAGGAAGTGAGGGCTGCGAGACTAGACCATTCCAGGATAAATAAATGAATAAATAAAACAAAAACAATACCCCAATAAATGACCCATAAAGCACCCAAACAAATAACCCACTAACCACACCAACAAATAACCATGAATCACCCATAAACAACCCAAACAAATCACCGATAAACAATCCCAATAAATCACCCATAAATCACCCCAAAAATCGCCACCATAAACGACCCCGACAAATCACCCTTAAACCACCCAAAAAGATCATGCATAGACCACCCCAACAAACCATCCCCGAAACCGCCCCAATAAATCACCCATAAATAAACCAAACAAACCACGGATAAATCACCCCATAAACCACCCCAACAAATCACCCATAAACCACTTCTACAAACCACCTACACAAACATTTTTATAGAATACCTCTATAAAAAAGTTTTTGAAAAAGGGAAAAAAAGCTTCACAAACCACTCCCACAAGCCACTCCACAAAAGGAACAAGAAAATCATCCTCATAAACCACCAAGAAAAACAACCCCCATACACCAGCCTCTCAAACTGTATTTCCTCCCCCCCCCCCCCCCTCCCTTAAATCGATGCCACTGACTGTAAGCATTTAAACAATAGATGGGGATTAGCCAATTCTACTCTGAAGGTGGAGCCATTGTAGGTTAAACACTGAAAATAAGATACCCACTTACAAAAGTGCATTCATGGTGGCAGTCACAGAACGATCGTTACCATAAAATGTTTTAATACCCTCAAATATTCCCATTATAATATTATTTATAATCAGACTGATTCTAGTGAGGATATGGTGTATGCTATGTTTTCACAGTGAGAACAGAAACAGAAACTGAGAGTCACCAAAAGAGCAGTTCCGTGGAGAGTCATCGACAATTTCGTTCAGCTTACTATCAATTTCACGTTGCTGTGACGTTACTGTGGCTCCATCTCCAATTTCAGACTGGTACTAAGGTGCTGCATCGTCACTTGGGCTCCCCTCTACATTGATACTAGTTTCCGAACCAACATCTAGGTGCTGCCTGCTATAGATTTTAAAGCCAAGAAGGCAAATAGGGGACTATATCTTATACATTGACCTGTGATGCATATATATATACTTAGTTTAAGTAAGCATTTGTTTGTAGAAAACAATCAAAAGAAAAACATTCGTTCAAATTGAATTTTCAAAATCTTGCATTATTTCCAACTGAGCCTTCTTTCCTCATTCGTTTTGCTTGCTATGACATTGCTTTAATTTATGGCAGATATCACTAAAATGGGTTTTGCTACTTTTCTATTTGAATAAAAAAAAAAAGACCAGTCCATTTTTACTTTTATTATGTGTCCAACAAGCATTTCCACCTGCCGACTATGACCACCGATTATGGCAAATATTTTTTGTTGTGTACAATAATCATCAGGTGGAAACAAAATGGGTCAATAAAACAAAATGGGTCTCCAATATTACGCAATATGGCACGACCGACTGATTCTTGAGGTCACAGACGAAATCAAACCATGTTGCACTAGTCGGTGGTGGTGACCAAAGATCGGTCAGTGACTGCCTCCAGTTCTGTCTAAAGAGAGCCTTTTTTTCTCTTTGCTCATTTAAGGAGGGTTAATCTTCAAGCTGGTCAGGCCATACTTATATTGGATAATCGGTGCACATGGAAACACATAATCGGTCGTCAGGTCGTCTGCTTTGGATTTAACCATTGTTAGCACAGACAAATTCTCAAGGAGGACCACCAACCGACTTACGTACAGGGTCTACATACTCGGTAGGGTATTTGTGTGCAGGTGGAAATGCCAGATTAGGCTACATGTGTCAGAATGATGTGCAGTAGATCCACTGATAGCTGGGTAATCATTTGTAAACAGTGTAGCTGTTGACTTTGTGTTTACTTGTGGCCTCTATCTAACGGTACACACATCATTACAATGTCTGGTAAGTCTCTCAATGGCCAAGCTTACTCAATCTATTATTTTGAGGTAGAATATTTATAATGTTGAAAATATAATGTGCTATATTATAGGGCGATATCGTTCCACACTATCTCTAAAGATTGGTGTTATGATATGCTATTCCTGTTCCACTTCTATGATGTGACTTGCTTGAACAAAGTCCAGGAGAAATGCAGCAGAATGTGGGAGTGTTCAGATATTACTGGTTTTTTTTTTATTAATTTCAGCAAAAAAACAGGATAAGGCAGTCTGCTCGCGGCAGGTTTTGTTTGTATGGAAAGAATATATTGAAAATTGTTGTTGGTTTTACACATTGGAGTAAGTGCAGAATTAATCTAGGACTTGAGTAAAGTCTTATCCTATGGCTAAGATATAAAATATTATCTGTCTTTTTTTGTCATTTCAGTAGATATGCACAGATCTCCGGCGTATATCTTAAGGATTTAAACAAATCAAAACAGATAATTCACTGTACAAAACATCGAAGAACATTTAATCAAGAACTTTTAAGACAATGCAAAACAAAAATGAGTCAGATATAAATATATAGAACAGCTGTGAAGGTACTATATATTCAACGACATAACAATGTAAGCAATTAAAATAAAAGATTTCAAACAATCAAGATAGTTCAAATCTTTAAATCATCAATCTCAGTACTTATAAAACATTTACCTATCCTAAACGATTCCGTGTTGATCTGACGCTCAAACTTTAAACCAATCATTTCCGCTTTGATAAAGGTCACTAAACAGACCGGCCGTGGATCTTCCTTTCGTAGTCATGTGAACCCTCGCACCCCACAACGAAGTAAATGCGAAAGGTTCATTACAAATATGACTCTCCACGTGCTACGAGTTGACTTTCCACGAGTGCCCATAATGTTGATACCACGTCAAACAATCAGTGACAGTTTAGCAGTTGTTAGTTTACCCCCTGCACAATTTTACATGGCTTTACTTGGGTGACTTGGCAATATGATGGCGGTTCTTCTGATATGTTTTTCCGCGTTGGTCTGAGTGCTTGGTCCTAGAAGTGTGGACAAATATTGAGTCTGCCGATGACGAGGCGGTGGAGGCAGACGATAATTGGCTCACGTGATGGTGCAACAAATGGCTATCGCAACAACTGGCGCCCAACGGCCAGAAACTAGCCTCGTGTTGTGGATTAGCGTATATGTGCGAGCACATTTATTAAAACAACAGTGGAGAGTGAGAGTGGAGTTAATAGCCTTAATGTGTGAGGCACCGTGAACGGGTGATTTTAGTGTTTGACCGGATGGAACATCAAAAGTCGCCTTATTAAAGCGCAGTATTATTGTGCCATCCAGTTGACCAGCCTAGATCTAGGACAAATGCCAATAAGTGACTTATATTTTAATTGCTATTTCAACCGCTTGTATTACATTATAAGGTTGGAGTTCATCTCTTACAGAAGAGGTTATTTCTGAGGTTTGATTTGATATTTGTATTTCAGCTGTATTTCCTTTGAGACACACTTATTGGACATATGTAGTTGATGCTTTATTTTCTTTTTCTTCCTTTTGGTTTTTGTTTGTTTTTAATATGAGCACAGCTCTTTTATCAGTATCCTTGGGGATTGAACATGTGAAATTTTTAGACACACTTATTGGACGTATGTAGTTAGTGCTCTTTTTTCTTTTTTTCTTTGGGGTTTTTGTTTGTTTTAAATCTAAGCATAGCTCTTTTATTGATCTGTAACCTTGGGGATTGGACATGTGAGTTTCCCACGACATACATGTGTTCTTTCCAACGGCGTTGTACATGTGAATCTTCCATTGTTGTCTTTAACGTTTAATGTTCTTAGTTGTTTAACTTTTTTGCATAGAAGTTTATCATATAACTTCTTTCTAGCAAGCTATTTTCTTTTGTACATGTTTATTGACAAGGTACGGAACTGTACATAAGAATACAGAACAATACATTGGCAGTAAGTCGTGGTACATTATCAATTAATTTTCTTTCGGATCTTATATCACGCAATTGCAAGTTTTGACAAGATATTATAAAGTCCTTTGGAGTTAGTATAATTTCCATGATCTGCATTTCAAAACCAAGAATTTAATTAGTCTCCCCTCATGAGTTCCAAACCTACACTCTCACCATTCATGACAGAACAGTCATACTTCAATTTCGTTTTATGGCTTTAAAATAATAGCCTTTCCAAAAAGAAACATGTGATTTTTTCCCCCGGGACTCCCTTTCATTTTGTGGTATTAAAGAACCAGAGGCCTGTTTGATAATCAAGGCTCGTACATGTAGACCCTTTTCTGTATACCATAATGACCCAGGGATGATGTGGGTCAACGTTATTCAACACTTATGGATGACATTATGGACGGCTAATACTGTCTCCTAGACTATCAAACGAGCCCCTGGATTCATCCATCCAGAATGTAGGCTTTAACGGATTAGATCGATCCAAGACCCCGTAATTGTCCCGCTGACCCACTGCGACCTCCTCTCAGATTATCAGGCTCTCCGAGCTCGTCAACTCCATCGACCTTGACCATATCCGATATAATTTGGTAAAACGGACGGCTATTAATACATCATTGCGCTTTCTAGTGCTTCTACAAATTACAGAGTAAGTGTGAATTGAACGCCAATTAGTTTCTTCGGTTCCGCGCAATTTACTGTGGTCACTACTTAGCACCTGGTGGAGGACGCTGGCCAAGCAGACGACATTTGTCGCGGTCTTTTATAATGTCCAATAGCTGATCCCTCATACTATGCAGAAGCTTTTGATGATGCTTTATAATACATATATGTGCACATTGTTCGTTTATTATCCATGGTATACAAAGTCCGCATTGAAAATCTATGGGGACTCAGTAAACCAAGACCCATTATGTAAAACCTGTGTTTGTAATCTTTATTTCTTTCCCTTGAGGGTTCGCGAAACGTCGTGGTTGGAAAAATATTTCTCTCTATCGTGGTCGCAAAGCGGTGGAGAAGGTGATACACTGTTAAACCTTTCTCTGCAACACCCAGGAACCCTGCTCAGCATTACACGGCAGGCATTGCCTGCCCAAACGACCCTGCTATGGCAGGCACCAATTCTCTTGGAAATAGCAATGTCACATGTTGTGTCATGTGATTTAAGTAATTTACCTTGGTGACTGATCATGTTTTGTTATACCAAATCAAAGATCAATATGGCTCTTATATATTGTAAAAATCTCTTTTGAATCAAACAATTATCTTTTTATCTATTGAATTTTGTATATAAGTATCAATGATGCCTCTAAGATGCCTGGAGGTATCTTCCTGTCGTAGCCAGGGGAGTGCCTGGAGGCATCTTCCTGCCATAGCCAGGGGAATGCCTGGAGGCATCTTCCTGCTGTTAAAGGGTTAAGCCCCGTTTTTTCACCATCATATAAAACCTGTCAGATACTATACTATAGTCATGGTATACGAGAAAATAGTCCATTTGTGCTATAGAGCGAAAATAGTCCCTATTGATTTACAACAAAATATGGCAATTCCTGGGTTTAATTCATCTGGAGAAGATGGATAACAGATACGATAATCAATAGTTTTGTGGACAGGTGGGTCTGTAAACCACCGGAAGTAGACGTCGTAATAGATTCGTTAGCGCTCGTGTATTACTACGCGTCAACCTCTCGTGATTTACGGCCGCCTGTCCAATAAACCATCGATTATGGTTTATTTATCTCACCCCTTGTACAAGCTTAGCCATAGAAATAACATTAGGAAAAAAATACTCAACGATCACCCCCGTAAAGTGACAATACTATACGCCATGGCCGTGGCGTAGTGAATGTAAGATGACGTCATATGGATTTGCTAGGAATATTCGAACTATTCTGATATTTTGATGCTATCTAATGTTGTAGAAAGGGGAGAGATAAATCTATAACTGCACTCGAAACGTAAAATAGACAACATTCCACTTGTTTGGATGTGCCATAATCATCACTTGGCTTTGCCTCAATGAAGATTCAGACACATCCAAACTCATGGAGTATTGTCTATTTATACGATTCTCGATGCAGTTCTATATAAATACTCGTTGACCTCTGCTCCGTATATCGTAAACATCATTTACGGCACACTGTGCCGTACTCTATTGTACGACCCAGTTCTGTATGCCCAAATTGTACTTCGAATGGCGCTTACAGGTAGTTTCCTATTGATTTAAAACATTTGAAGGTGTATGATAAAGGGAAAACGGTCCTGGCGTTTAATCTGATAATTATTACTCACTACCAGATTGTGGAATACGAGCTTCCCGCTTAATAGCGTCGGGTCACGTATTTCTCACGTTTCATTTTCTAACGAGATGAATAGATAAAAGGTAGAAAATTAAAGACACACTGAGCCAATGGTTTCTAAAATATTCCGATGTTAAAGTTGAGTCAATACACCGGTTTATCAACTAATTCCATTATATGGTATGTTAAATAGATTATATGGCCATCAATACAGGTGTTGCCGCTCTGTACCGCCTAACGGTCCTGCCAAGTTACGCGGGCGCTCGGACAAACACGGCCTCATACACTCAGTTATCCAATGCTAAAGAATATGTTGTAAGGTGTTTGTTCGGCTGCAGGCTTTGCGCAACTCGGCAGATAAGGTGAGACACCAGCCTGTGGAAAAATTATAGGACGGTCCCCTTGTTCTAATCGAGAGATTGTATACAGAGATTGAAGTTGCAGCAGACTGCCGCGTCATTTCTCTCACTTTCTCACTCTATCACTCCATACTTTCTTTCGTCTGTTTCTTTCTATTTGCTCTCTGTCCTCGTATTCTCCCTCCCCTAATTTTTTTGTCTTCCTTCTGTCTCCCTCTATCTCCCCTTTCCTCTCCTCTTTTCTTCTCTTGCCTTGACCCCTCATTCTCTCTCCCAATCTCTCTCCTCTTTCTTTTACTTTTCTCTGCAGTCTGCCTTCAACAGATCAGAGGCAAAAAAAATAAATAAAAAAAGTAACAACCAGGATTAGAATCAACAAGATACCTGTCCAATTCACACACAAAAAACTTGGTGGGGGCTGAGTCCCTCGGGCTGGCCAATTCACATAGCCAGCCCTGCGGACACGGTTGAGATCTCAACTTGAGATCCCTAGAGGTTATTTCCTGCCAGGTACAAGATTCTGCAATAGAAAATTATTGATTTGAGACACTTATATTTATCCAAATTAGACCATTTTTACAGAGAAAAATTTTCCATGTCCATTTGATCCAATCCTCAAACTTCATAATTTTCCGTAGAGTGTTCATAAGTGAGACATGTTTTACTTTTTGAATGGGTGTTGTTGTTATTTACAAATACGGAATTATCTTGACCTCACCCTGTTCAGATAGACCGAGCATCACAGTAGGATACACAACCAACCTGAGTGGTGCAGTGCCTGCCTTTTTCAGATTTCCAGACAAATGTTTATCATGGTCTTAGTAACCACAGGAAAACTATGAAATTTGTGATAAAGGTATGTTAGATTATTTCACTCTTAATATTTCCTAATGTGGATAAGTTTTAGAACCTGAAAAGAAGTTATGACAAGTATCGACTGGTCTCAGGTTGAGACCGTTTTTGAGATCATTTCACTTGAGATCCCTTGAGATCGTCTCAATTGAAAAACACCTAAATCACCCAAAACGGTCGCATCTCAGTCTCAACCTGAGATCCCTGAAGATCGTCACAACTGAAAAACACCTTGCCCCACAAACGGTCTTAACTTAAGATTGTCACGACTGAGAAACACCCCTCTGATCTCACCTAGAACCGGGCATTTACAAGATATCTATGCTGATCCTCTTTGTGATTACGAAAAGGTTCCAGTCCTAACCACTACACTGTGGGGTATAAGACTACTATAGAGTGACTGGGCTATATTGGAATCCTGTGCCATCCCCTCCACCTACGTCACAGTACCTCACTGGGTCTCTGTCAGTCAAACATGTGTAGCTCTTTTTCTCTTTCTTAGTGCCATAAATCTGTATCTCTCTTGATCTTTTTATTTCTGCCTGTCAAATGTCTGCATTTCTCTGTAAGTCTGACTTTATCTATAGCCTTGCTATAAACGCTTATAAAACGCTTATAAAAGACATTTTAAGCAAAGGCGCACAAAAGTCATTTGCAGACACTCTGTGGTTGAACTGAATTTTTACATTTGTGTGGCAGGTAGTATGTGGTGTGCAATGTGTGGCATTAATTCAACGCGGTTCTTTTCTCCATAGGCTTAAGTTTAAGAACTCATACTCCACTGCTGTGAAGGCAATGTACCCAGTACTAAATGGCTAATTGGGTGAGTGATTTTATTGATTGATAATGTTCCTGATCATGTATACGGGGTAAGATAAAATCAGAAACTCACTGATGAAAATCACTTGACCTGTAATCCACCTTCTTTGACGACTACGTAATTCACTCAGCTTCGCTGCGTGAAACATGCAGTGATCAAACTTGGTGGAGAACTGGCCAAGTTATTATTATCATCTCATGAGTTTCCATCAAATGAAGTGTGTGGTGTGCAGTGTGTGGTTTACTGTGAGCACCATGCAGTGTGTGGTGTGCAGTATGTGGTGTGCAGTATGTGGTGTGCAGTATGTGGTGTGCAGTATGCGGTGTGCAGTATGCGGTGTGCAGTATGTGGTTTGCAGTGTGTGGTGTGTAGTGTGCAGTGGGTGGTATGCAGTGAATGGTGTACAGTTGGTGGCGTATTATACAGAAACAGGGTTACTGTGGCTGCACGTGATAAATACGCAATAAAATTGACGATAAACCCAACCGATGCCGATGGCGAAGGTCTATTTTGTCATCAATTTTACCGCGTATTTATCATGTACATACACAGTATACCTGATTTCGTGTTATTAAATACCTTAAAATATCCAATCTTTACCTTTGCTTCTGGGCAAGTTTTTGGATTTCGCTGCCGTACATGCCCCGTACGCCACATACATTCCCTGTCAGTCACCTAGGTGTCATACAGATATAGATATGACATGGGTAGGAGCGGGCCATATTTGTAGGATATGCTACCACAGGTTTATAATAATGTAATGAAACGTCATGAAATTTCACGCGATTGTTAAGGTTTTTAACTTCATATGTCACACGTGGTATGTAGATATTTTATAAAAAATCCTTTCATATTTGCATTTTCTCAGTGGCGATATTGGATAAATTGAGGAATTTGGCCAAGCCCTTGGGGTATTTGAGCCTTTTTCCTACTGGAAAAAATTATATGGCAGAACCATGGCATACGATCACACCATGTTAGTTCTATGGAGATCTATATGAGGGGTAGGATAAGGCATGTGACGAGCGGCGTGTGGCGTACGGCAAGTAGCGTGTGGCGTGTGGCGCATGGCGAGTAGCGTGTGGCGTGTGGCGCACGGCGTGTGGCGTACGGCGCACGGCGTACGGCGTACGCAGGTGGCATACGGCGTGTGGCGTACGGCGTACGGCGTGTGGCGCACGGCGTGTGGCGGGTGGCGTACGGCGTATGGCGTACGGCGCGCGGTGAGGCGCAGCGGGGAGGCCCGTGCACCACACGTGTGGCTCCGTGCTATAAGTGCGCCGTCCGCTGCTCTCCAGGGCAGAGTCCACTGAGTAACTGACCGCCAGCTGGACGCACAGTCCCCGGCTCCTCCAGGCACCGGACCCCGTACACGAGTATACCCCAGCACCCAGCCTTCTCAGCCTTCTAAGCGGCCTTCTCACCAGCCTTTTCAATTTCTAGGGTGAGTGCCTCTACTTGTTCCCGAGTGTCTCATCCTCTGCGTTCTACAGTGCGACCCATACCAGCAACATAGAGAAGATTGATATAAATTGTTTAGTGCACTTATTGAGGAGTGTGATGAACATTATTTATACTCACAGCTTGTTGTCTCAGGTTTACAAGTAGATTATCTCACCCCTGTATTTTCTCCATAGGCTTAACGTTAGGTACTCATACACCACGGCCGTGAAGGTTTTGTACCCAATACTCAATGGCTAATTGGGTGAGATTGTATTGATCAATAATGTTCCTCATCATTTATTACTCACCTATTACGAACTCTTCATAGGATGTGTACAAGGCACATGGGATTCGCTACCCGGAGATTCTGACATATCCGAATCTCCAGGAAAATAATCCCATCAATAACGAGGCAAAATTACCATGTACTTCGAAATGAGTTTCTTGAATGTTCATTCAATATTGGTTACTTATAATCAGTCATAATAATCTGTTTTACCATCAGAACTCACTCTCATAAATCGTTTTGCATGCTAAAAACATTAAAGAATAGCGAACTATATAACTGGCAGAAGTCTACACCGAATTACCACCTTCGTTAAAAGTGCTGTGGCGTTGTGGTATAATCTGAGACTAGATAAACTTTATATTCATGTTATTACTCATGTGGGTGGGTAATAGATGTGATAACGACTGGTTTTGTGTACGAGTGGCTGTAATCTTCTCGTAGTTGAAGACACGATATCCTCGCTGTTGCATAGATATTACTAAGCGTCAACTACTCGTAGATTACGGCCACTCGTACACAAAACCAGTCACTGTTGTGTATGTGTAGGGGGTGAGATACAATCCTTAGTCTATTCTTCTGCATTCTCGATGTGAAGAGGAAATAGGCTGTTTGTGTACCTGCATCTTCCAGTGGCAGATCTAACCACTGAGTTAGAACTGTATGTATATAAAAACAAAAACAAAAAAAATCTGAATCCACAGGATGAAAATAAGGTAATCCACCTTCTTTGACTTGGCATCGAGGATTACGTAGCAGTCAAACTTGGTGGAGTACGGACCAAGTTGTTTTCATCTCATGAGCTTCCTTCGAAATATGATTTGTTGTTTCTGCATTGCTTTCATCCGGTCAAGCTTCTAGCCATAACTTTCCATAAATATTATTATGTGCTTAAATACAATCTAGCATTGATCTGTAAAATGAAAAAGAAACCTTTCCCAGTGACAGGTTTGATACACTGGTCAATCCCTCTTTACTTGGCGGGTTAATCTACTGTTCTGGTCGGAATAACCTGGTCACTTATGCAGGATTTCACCTTTCATCTGAGCCTTGGGGATAAGTACCAGTTGCTTGTGTACTGTTCTTCTTGTGTATAAAACCAACTGCGACAAGGAGGGGCCTAGAGTCGAGGACCTAGTCCGACGTGGTTCTTCTTTGTTTTAAAAGAGGACTTGTGGTCACGAGCATGTGTATTTGTTCGTAATAGTATTTATCATTTGTTTTTAGACAATCATCCCATTAACTTTTTGTGCAGATCTTTAACAATTCTGTAAGAAATAACATTGTATTGGTGGCGTATCAATGTATATACCATGTATCACAGTATTATATTTAAAAGCAATATATATTGAATATGTTTATTGATATTTATCCTACCCCTCATTTAAATATCTAGAAACTTAACATGGTGTGACTGTATGGCACAGTTATGCCATAAAATATGTATATGCCATGGATGACATATAAAGTAAAGAACATTTGACGGGGTAGGATAACATCTAAACCTCACTCAATTTCATGTAATTGTTTACATTGCCTCTGTTGTCTTCCGCTACAGATATCACTCAGCTCCGCTTCGTCAAATCATTCAGTGTAGACAACTTGTTTTGCCTTCTGTTTTTTTTAGATAATGTTTATTCCACATTCTGGAAGAAAGTACATATCTTCCATGAGAGACAACTCACTCATGCCATTTAAACAATCATGTGAAATTTCGTGACGTTTCCTGATAATATACATATATAGACACACAAAATAGCTTGTAGCAGCAGCGACAAGATGTGGAATGAACCCAGACTATTGGAGAAGATTGGCGAGACTATTAGTCAATACAATGATTAACGCTTGGCCACTCTAATTCCCAGTTTCTATTTCGCGCAGCCGTTACTTTATATTATACATATTAAACCCTAGATCTACGAAACTGCCCTAGAGACTAGAAATCCTATATTGACACACTGAAGTAGAATAGTACATAGATATCGATCTTTATCCTCCAACTAGAAAACTCTATAACGCCGAACCCGACGGTGAAACCACAGTTCTAAGCACCTCCATATAGCGTAAACGCTTAATCCCGTCGATTGGATTAGAGATTTGGCAGGTATGTTAAGAGGTGGGGGAGGGGAGCATTTAGCAGAGGGGGATCAAGGCATACAGTCAGACACAGATATGACTTGTATCACCTCACAACTGACTAGGAACTGTGCACCTTCCACAGCAAACTTTACCGGAGATCCGAGACAATTAAATGAGGACGGACAATACAAAATGGGTTTAGAATTATCCAGCGTATTGAGGATGATATAGACATTCTAGCCCAGACAAGTACAGATAGTTTCCTGTAGTATCCAACCCTGTTTGAAACATGGAGACTAATGATTGAAGTATTATGTATTTATCTGATTCTATTGCGGTTCTGGATTTATCTTACCCCTTTCAATGGCATTAAATAGCATCATAATATCAGAAAAATTTACAATACTTCGCAAATCCAATTCAGAACATTTAGATCTCTATGTTGATATCTTGTCTTTTCTCTACAATCCTGGCCGCTGATTGGTCAATCGTAAATAACGTCATCTCGCATTCATTCCGCCATGACCTTGGCGTAGTATTTTCACTTTTCGGGGGTGCTCGTTGAGTATTTTTTTAATGGTATTCCTATGGCTAAACTTGTACCAGGGTGAGATAATAGACAGGACCCTACAAGACAAGAATACGCAGTTCTTCCTGAAACTTCGAGACTTGTAAGGACCAAAAGATGCAAGACCATTCAATTCTTTATATCATCTCACCCCAGTACTTTTCTCCATAGGCTTAAAATTAGGAATACTCCACGGCCGTGAAGGTAGCGTTCCCAATACTCAATGGCCAATTCGGTGATTCATTTTTTGTATCAATAATGTCCCTGATCATGTATACAGGTTGAGATTAAACCAGAAACCCACTCAATGAAATAACTTGGTCCGCACTCCACATCGTTTGACCGGGGAGTAATTCACGAACCGATTCCAACCTGCGTGAAGAATAGACCAAGTTATTTTCATCTCGTGAGTTTCCTTCCAAGTATTTAACTATGTTTGAAACCTCAAACCTCATTAAACAATGCTCTGCGTATACCTTTTGGCATAAAAAGTAATATAGATGAATCATAGATAATTTGCTGAATAAAGCAAAAGTAATGTTGTGAGAAGAAAGGCGGAAGATACATATATTACCATATGTACACATTGGTGGGTGTACACTCAAGGACATAAAGATGAAAAAGAAAGATACAGAATATCTAATAAGAGCAGTGGTAGGAGATACAAGGAGATTCATAACAAAAGAATTAAAAATCTAAAAAAGGCCATCTGTATGGAGATGCCACGATATGGACTAAATTTCCGGGAAATATAAAATCAAATGATAAACACTGCACGAAACCTACCGCTTTACATATGTATCCGAAACGCGTCTAACAGTAGGATTTTGCGTCTAGAAGTTCGACCTGTTATCCGTCTCGTAGATGCCTTATCTGGTGGCGTATATACATGTCCATGGTGCGGTCTTATATACGTCATATATATACGCCTGATTCCATAGTATATACACCACCATCCAATAGTTCCGATTTTTGCAACTTGGGGACACTACTGGTAGCATATTTCATTTGCCATTAACCATCCAAGTCTGTATTAAATGAAAATTGCAATCTTATATTACCAATTTATTTTATAAAAACCTAATTAAGTATAAATTTATTTATTACACACAGTAAACCTTGCATTATGTTGTTTTTTTAATTGTTTTTCTAATAGATCTTACTTTAAAACACCATTTCAATGTGTGGACAGTCAGGCTTACTTTATAATAGCCTCCCGCCCAGTGTCTCTGTGCGCCTGAAGTCTGACTCCCAACTCCGACTCTGACTCCGACTCCGCCCCCGCCTTGTAAGAATTAGTGTGAATGCGGCCGCCGCCCTCACAGCCACCCGCTCAGCCGCCCGCTGACACAAGCCGAGCGGCCGCTAATCCGTCTACACACACTGCAGGGAGGCGGGGGTCGTGTACTAGGGCTTCACTGTGGGTAGAGTGAGTGTAGGATGGTGGGGTGGTGGGGTGTCGGGGGGGGGGGGGGGGGGGCGGTCGGGGGTGGTTTTGGCAGGTCGCGGGTGGTAGGTCAGTGTTGGTGCATCCTCTACCAACGCCCACAGGACGGGGCGGGCCGCGGGTCGCAATTTATTTATTTTTGGTATCATATCTACGCCTGGCGAATATATATTGGGCAGAGTATTTTTATCTTGGATACGCCAGGTGTGAAATACAGCCAAGTCGCGCGCGTCTACATATGGAAACTGTCTCGTAGACGCCCAAAACGCAGACGCGGATAAGAGGCGTATATAAATGAAAATAAGTCAATATTCAGCCGATACGTGCGTTATCGCGATGGCGTATATATATGTAAAATGGTGGTTTTCATGCAGTGAAATGGATATCACGAATAAGTGGTAACAAAATGAAACTCCTTGACTTCACTGTAAAATGAAGATAAATTTAGAATTTCAGAGTGTCATGACATTCATGTCTACGGGTTTTGTTTTGTTATGTGTCGTTTAAGATGCATTTGATATAATCATCATTTTGTCTTTCCTTATCTTGTTTCTCGTCTATATAAGTTTAAGGATGGTGATAAACGTGATGAAGTATAACCTTGAAATGGCACTATTACCACCATAAAGGAAAACGAGGTAATATACATGGTCGAGCGACCTTGGATATAAGAAACAGTATATGAATGAGAAATAATATTGCAGCTTGCTGGCCTCCCATTGGAGGTGACTCAGTAGTGCGTCCATTTGTTTCGCCTCAATGTCCCTATACATTCAAAAGTGGGATTCACACGTGGAGAAAGTGTTCCTGAGACGAGTGTACTTCACACCTTTCCTCTAGTCTCAGAAAATTCTCATTTAGTACAAAACTCTCTAGGCAAGGTTCTTTTACCAGTCTCAAGGGAAAATGGCGAATCACGTGGAAGGACATACATTGTGCATAATCTCATACCTAGTCCCAGTGAACACTCATCCTGGGACTAAAATACCATTGAGGTAAATGGTGTGACACACATGTGATCATGCTTGCTGACCTCCTATTGGCTAGAATGGGTACTTAGCCTGCGACTCAGCAGTTGGTCCATTTGTCTCACCAAAACGCCCCTGTAAATTTTAAACAGATTCTTTTCACTGCTACCACTTTAGAGGTAATTGTTGCCGACAATTACAGGGGAACTACTTGCTCAGGGAAATGGAACTCTCCCATTCAGATGAGCAGATAATGTTCCAATACCGAAACTCAGGTATTGTCTCAGTCATATACCTTGTGAGGTACATGAATCCCACCGTGTGAATTCCACCTAACCATCGATATATATCGTCGTCGTTCCTATTAGGCCCGGCGTCCACCTACTACGATAAAATCGTAGACCTCCCGATATGGCACCGATACAAAATATCAAAATCGGTGCCATATCGGGAAGGTGCAAAATCGTAGACATATGTCTAGACAGGCCAATCCACCATGCGTTGTATGGGGATTTTATCGGTGTCTAATCGCAGAAACGTGGTCAACTGCCCCGATATCAGGTAACCTTCCGACGCAATTTTATTTTTTTTTATCGGGAAGTGCATCGTAGACCATATCGGTGCCATATCGTAGTAGGTGGACGCCGGGCCTAACAAACAACGTGCTCCAGGAAGTAAGGTGCAACACACCCACATACTATACCTGTTACAATAATGCCTACAACGGCGCAGACCCCAGGGGCCCGTTGAATAATCTAGGATCCTACATGAAGACCCTTATCTGCACCTCCTACACAGGTTATCGTTTAATATTATCTAAGTTCATTTGCTAAGACAGTCTTAACCGTCTATAGGGTCGTCCGTAAGTGTTGAATAAAGTTGGCCCACATCGTTTCCTGGGCGTACAGAAAAGGGTCTCCATGTATGAGCCTATTTCATTAAACGGGCCCCAGTGCCGTACGGTTTGCCGGGAGAGGCTCAGGTACCTAGCGTGTGATTTTCAAGATGGCTTCCCTCTGGTCGTAACGTCGTCCAGGTCTATACAGCTCCAGCCTGTGTCTGGGGCGGTTACAAGACTCTCCATGGCTTGGCACCAGACGAAAGTTTTGTGGAATCGAGATTTTATAAACCCCTTCATTTAGGTACAAGTGATTCGAGCTTAGCCGCGAAGCATGAGGAGACCTCTGTTAAGGGTAATACGTCAGGTAGATTAAGCCTTGAAACCACATCCTGGTGCTAGACAATACAAGCTAGCATCGTAACATGCATGATGGCGTCAGCAGGAAATACGAGCATTATTCTAGGCGTGTGCCAAATGCCAATAATGATAACATTAGTACAGAATGTCACTCGTGTTTGATAACGCAGCGCAATGCACACAACCGAACCACCGACCGCCGACAGACAATGTAGTTCCAAATTGTGTATAACAATGCTTCATAATACTTACCTGGCGTTTACATTAGACGACTTAAAACGTGACGACTGGAGATCGTCTAGCCAAAAGTCGTCAGTTGGTGCTCGATAACGCAATATCGGCTGCAATAGTTGTCAACCCAAGAATTTCCTCGAGCGCTTGCACTAGACGGTCTATCATCTCTTAAATGAGGAACGTCTTACTTTCTACTGTCCACTTGAGCAGGCGTTTACCCTAGACCATTATAAGCAACGAATCCTGAAGGTTAATGCTGCCTAAACTACAGGTGAATATATTTATTTCCTATTAGAAAAATCGCAGGTAAAATAGGGTTAAGTAAAAAGTCGTGGTCGTCGATGCAGAACAGACATTTTTAGCCGGAAGAAGAGGTGGTCAATAACTGAGATTTAACAGAATCGCCAGCTGTCATGACAAATAAGAAATAGTCGTCGGCTGTCAATTGGTCTAAATGATCGTCAGGTGGTGCCAAATGCACAATCTGATGCAATCAGACATGATCAGACGAAAACGCCACCGATTAATTGGGTTCTCCTCATAGTCGCTCGATGGGGCCAACATACTATACGTCGTTGTCTAAAAATCGGTAATGCCGGGGACATACCAAGCGATTAACGGCAGCGATCTCCAGAATCGCCAACATAAATCTGCCTGTATGTGCCGTATTATTTCATAATAATACCCCCCACCAACAATGTAGCATCTCTGACGCAATAATCAGGTGAAATATGAAATAATAGCTCACGTATAAGCCATTTTGTGTTGGCGCTTCCGGAAATCGCTGCGTTTCTCGCTTGGTGTGTCTCCAGCTTAAGGGTGGTGTGTTCCTTGTTTCTGCCGCATTTGACAGGTCCATACCGACTAAAGTCGTTCGGTGGTGGCCTCATTGAATAATCCTAGCATTTCTCTGAATACCTGTTTCCATTAATCGATCTGGCGTAGGTATACCTTAATAATCGATGGGTGGTTCAGTGGCAAATAGTCGGCCAGTGGAAAATGGCTCATAGAAGAACAAATCGAAGGAAGGCATGCATCATGAACTGGCTTTCTGAAGTATTCAGATCAGGAGAAGGATAGTAAGATATGGACAACACTTAATCAATGTTCGTTGTTCTCCCACGAACTCTCATACCATTGTCCTCATCTTTCTCCCTGTCCCCAGGAGGGTGGTTGTGGCCCATTAGATTGTAGGTCAACTCTCGACTGCGGAGCCGTCCCAAGGCGCTAGAAAATATTATGTAAGGAGGTCAGGGTGAAGGTCGGGGTTTGCTGCGAATGCAGTCATTGGCTACTCGGTCTACTATATTCCTTATATGGAATTATGGTAATGGGACAACTCCATGGTGGCAGATAGTAAACAGCTCCTTGTTCCTGTGGCAGAAACTCATGATCTGGGAGAGCGCGTGGAAAAAGACACAGTAAGGACTGAATGGTGGGTCTCGGAGTGTGTATTTTCTCTCCAAGTGCTGATCACACCATAACTTATAAAGTCCTGGCATTGGTCTATAAAATCTAATCTCCTGTTCCTAAACCCTGGAGAAATATATTTCCATATTTTAACAGACACAAAGGAAAAACGAAGTGCCATTCCAACACATTGTTAACTATCCGAGATCAATAATATGTAAAGAGCATTAAAACACCTCCATTGGTGAAAGTCAATAAATAAATTTATAAAAAGAAAATTCAAGTTCAGAGGAGGTTATTGTTCTGCGATGTCAGAGTTCAGAATTGTTGAGAATGGTTTAGGAGTCCAGCCCAGGTGATTTGACGGTTTCCGAGAAGTGCTTTGTTGTGGGTCAATGAGCGTATATTTTTTGGCACGGACTTACAGCCAGACCCATGTCGAGCGGTGCGATGACATAACAGTGGAGTTATTCTGCACGAATCGGCAGTAATAATGTGCTGGTAGGAGGATCGGAGGGGGTGAAGAATTGGCACGCGAGCTGAACGGATTATTAGAACGTGCTCTCACGCCCTATATACGTTGCCTAAATGTTAGAGTGGTCACATATAGACCGCTGCAAAACACTATCCCGTCACAATGTGCGTGCTATTCACACTCACTGTGATATTGGGAAAGGAGCAGGGCCTCTGGGTCTGGCCTACTCAGCTGACCATGACCAATCACTCAATACCAAAATACCTCAAGACCTCAGCAGGGACCTGGGACCTGTTTCACTAGTTTCGTGATTGTCTAGTTTCGTGACAACACAAGTAGTTGCCCTTAAGAAAAGACAAACCCCAAACATAAGAATTAGACAAATCTACACATCATGGACCTGTTTCACTAGTTTCGTGACAAAAGTGTTAGACAGACATGAAAAGCGGCACCAACAGGGCAAGCAAGAACGGACAAAACAAAGTCTAATGTCTAGTTCTTATGAAACCGGACACACCATCTAGACAGCAGCTAGACAAGTCATGAAACTAGTGAAACAGATCCCTGGTCCTTGATTCGTTTGGATCCTAGACTCAGGAAGTTGTAAAAATGGCAAGTTGACTGGCAGTAAGTGGGTTATAGAAAAGTATCCATAGACAGAATGTAACCCAAACCTTTTAATTGGTGTTCATTTATAATTGCACGCTCATTCATTAATGATGAACATATCCTAGTTATTATGATACACCTGTAAAATATTATATATTGGTGAAATACTACCGGCTGAAATGGCTGCATTATAAATTATGTTTGGGCTCACTGAGACGTAGTGAATCAGCTATGAATAGATGACTTAGTAAGTAGATAAAATATCGTTTTTTTTATTGTTATTTAGGTAATAAAAAAAACCTAGTGACTGAATCCAGAGGGGTGCCATTCTCGGCTTTTTTTCATAAAATACGTACCTCCGCCTCCTGCGTCCAGACATATTCTATGGGACGAAAGACCTCGAACGGACATCCTTACAGGCTCAGTAACTACGTTTTCTCTTAGTGCCGATCAAGGATCTCCTGATGTGGTGCCAACACACTCCGCCCGCCTTCAGCATGCGTTTTGTTATGATTTCTCCGAGTGTAAAGATCATAGGAGAACGATGTAATCATAGCTGCATTACCGACTTTTAGATACAGTGTCAATACACACCGACTATCTGTGTCAACAGCAACACTGCAATGCTCGGTCATTGAACAGCAAGATGTCGTAACACAATGAGTATATTTGTTGTCATTATCCCTATGCACGAACTCAGTGTAAAGTATGTAGATGTAAATGACATATGGACGACACTTATTTAACACGATGGCTCTCCCATCCTTAGAAAACCCAAAACAAAGATAGTTTCCTAATTTTCATGTAGGAATGTCCTCCATAAAGACGGATCAATTTAGGGGACGAGAATGCAGCAAAAACCCTGATAGGATCAATTATTTTATCGTTCTTAGTTTTAAAAACACTTCCCATGTCATTGTCCTCTCAAGAGCTCTCCTATCATTGTCCTTATCCTTCTTGTTCTCCCAAAATATTAAACTGCCTCCTGGGAGATTTTTTTTTTTAAACTGAGAACGATAATCACTTTCGGCATATGACGTAAAAATACTGTACGGACCGCCGGTCCGTACACTAAAATACGGACCACCTTGCCATACACGTTTATTAACATATCGGAAGTTGAAAATTAAATTAATGATTTTTTTTTAAATTTTGGGTATATAGTAAATATAGAACGTCCAACCATGCTTGTACAAGTCAAAGAACTCGATGGTAATTTACGGTTTGTACGGAACTCGGCATAAATGCCTCGTTCCATACAAACCGTAAATTACCATCTCGTTCTGTGAATTGTACAGTGTGGTCAGGACGTTCTATACAAGTACGTACGCAGAATTTCTGAAATGTTGGACCCCCTCTCCCGATCTTGTACGCAATAGAACAGAGAGGGAGCATACGCAGATTTTCCAAAATTTCTGAACCCCCCCCCCCCCTCGGTGCGTACGTTCTTTATGGATGGCCCCCCTGTAAAACTGTGATTAGCACCTACCACAGCGATACCAACTAGGATCTTCATGTCGGTCCACATTTTAAACGTGGGCGTCAAAATCCAAGACATATATTGAAGTTTTCATCTTATTATTTCTCCCTTCGTGTTGGGAAACATTTTGTTATGTACAATGAATTTCACATAGCAACGAATCGAAAAAAGGTATATCACTTTTTCTAGAACTCAAATTTACGATTTTTCATTTATCGCCTTGTAGGATCGTCTCCCATAAAGACTGATCACTTAAGGTGACGACAATCCAACAAAGACCACGATACGATCTTTTTTGTCATCGTTCTTAAATTTAGAAACACTTCGCCGCCGTCCCTGCCGGGCACGATCGGACCTGTCCAACCGACCAAAGCTCACTCTCTGATCCCCTGAACTCTGTCAACCGTGAGAGATCCTGTAAATATGATATAATTCTTCGTTCTCAGTTCTCCTCTAGTCCATACATATCTACATTTTGATATTATCGCTGAATTGCATTTTTAAGGGGCACACCTTGCTCATGGGTATACTATTATTGCTCAATTGCATTTTTAAGGGGAACACCCTGCTTATAGAATACTATTATTGCTCAATTGCATTTCTATGGGGAACACCCTGCTTATAGAATACTATTAGGGTAATGATTGCTGAATTACATTTCTAAGGGGAACACCCTGCGTGCGGGGATATTTTTGCTCACAGCTTAATTGTCCACAGCATTTGGCCCGGCGTCCCTCTACTACGATATGGCTCCGATATGGTCTACGATGCACCTCCCGATTAAAATTGAATCGGGAGGTCACCTAATATCCGGGCAGTTGACCACGTTTCTGCGATTGGACACTGATAAAAAGACCATACAATGCATGGTGGACTGGCATGCCTAGATATATGTCTACGATTTTGTACCTTCCCGATTTGTCTCCGATATTTGCTTTTTGTATCGGCGTCATATCGATAGGGTTAAATTTCTATCGTAGTAGGTGGACGCCAGTCCTTAGATATTTAAGCCTACCTTCCTTAAGGGAGGGCCTGCAGGGACACCCCATGTAGGGGGCATATTCCCCCGCTATGAAGGGTCTCTTAAGGATGAGTGTATTTCATGTGTGCGTCTCTGGTGGCAGAGGTCTATTTACAGTTGATATATTCGGGTAAAGTCTAACGCTGACCGCTTACTCTATTACAAAAATATAGACATGAGTGCTTGACTTGGAGTAATACACGAGCGCTAGTGAGGGTATTACATGAACCTTGGTTGGTTTACAGAACTGCCTGTCCACAAAATCATTGTCTGTTGTATTTATCATCCATTTTTTTCAAATAGATTAAACCCAGTAATTTCCATATATATGAAAGGTATAACCATAAGTACTAAGACAATTTTGCCGCATACCATGGTTTGGAGGCTGTATACCATGGTTTTGAATCCCTATACCACAGTTATGCTATCTGACATGTTTTATATAATAGGTCGTGGTTTACTGAGTCCCAATTCATTCTCAATGTATGTACGATGGATAATATACAACCAGGAACCAACAAGTAACTAATGTTAATGTTATTTTCGTATTGCACCCTGGCGTCATGTTCGAACGAAGGGAGTAACATTTACCGAATACCATCATGTTTGACAGTTTGTTAATAGGAACTAATGTAGAGGTCGCTAGCTTCATCTCACTGGCCTAATGTTTGCCCATTGGCGCTGGCATGCGAAAGGTTATTTTTACGATTTCTACAACCTTGGAAAAGATGTGAAATATGTGGTATATAGATTGCAAGCTTGCATATAATTGATAAAAGTTTCTCGGTTGCAAAAAGAATATCATACTTTAAATAATTACAAATCTATAAGCAACAGGCAAAGGCACCACCGACAGACCTTTAGGAGAACTAAAAATATCTCTGCCATTTTTGTCGGCTGATGGAAATGAGCTTAAAAATCGTTAGGAGGTCCCCGACTGAAGATCGGTGGAAAATGGCTTATAAAGTATCATCGTGTGTTTTTATATTATGCTCTTGCGAACGAAGACTTTACTTTTCATGTTTGTGGCTAGAACAGCTCCTTGGCTACAGATACGTTGTATAGTAATCCCTAAACCAAATTTAAATGCAATTACTCTTAACATATGGCAGGGTCCTCCTGGTTAATACTCTACATCCCCTTGAGTAGGGAATCATATTATAACTGGCACTGCATTTCTAGTTCAATCTGATGTAGCATTGCTGATATACCCTTCAGTGTGAGTGTGTTTATATTAAAGATCACACGATCACTGCTAATGTGATAGTTTTCCGAATCGCCTATTTCAATACTTGGAAGTGGGGGCTTATCTTAAAACCTTTATACAACGTCGCACATTACAAAGTGATTGATAAGGGTTTGTCAACTATCATATATAAAAAAAACTAGATACTTTTCGGATCTGCTTGGAGTTTCTCCCATATATAGAGACAAAGTAAACCAGACCTATGATGTGAGATTGAAGTCCCACGAGAGTGGGTGAGATTCTCGTGTATGGAATAACTCAAACCTGGTATCCCTTTTTGTATGTTTATAACTCAGTTGTATTTTATCCTCTTGCTTTATGCCCAGCTATACTGAAAACTAAATTATATAGAGCAGTTTTCTGATCTCTTTTCCCTGACGGGAACCAGCAGAGGCCGTCTACTGCACCGCTCAAGTTTGCTGTGTCTCGCCAAATGATATCCCACTGAGTACTACGTTGGTTATCAATGAAAATTGACAGTTAGACACTAGTGTTGGAATAAAGAGACTTAAATGGCTTACCTGACCTCTCACCTTTTTACTGAGGAGAAAAACACCGGGAAATTCTCCCAAGAGAACGTTTAAAAGCACTCTCAATGACCTTAGATTTAAAAAACCTTTTGTTGTTATTTTTCTGTTTGAAATAAATTGTATTCTTATCATTCAAAGGCGAATACATTTAGATATAATTGTTAGAAACTCTGAAAATACTATTAAAGCGTGTACATTGATCATATAGTGGTTAGTTAGGCGACCAGCTTCAGAAAAGACACCTATTGAGGGTCTTTCCAAACGGAGAGATATTTCAGGAAAGCCTAAAAGGACATCTCAACCGTCTTCATCCGTCTCCCTGACCTTTGATAGGACAATCCATATTGTCCTATTGTTTCTCAAACTCTGACATAATACAAGTATCCAACATGTATCCTGTTAAGTTGTTGCCGCAAAATCGCACGTGTCCCATACATGGAGATTGAAAAACAATCTCGTAGATGGAAACGCCCCGTATTGCATGAACTACACACTACCCCAACAATAGCAATAAATGTATACCTAAGAACTGTCCAATGTACAAAGATATTTGGCAATGTGAGTAATGAATACATAATCATTGGATTTGTGTTGGACGGCCGTTTATATTGTGGTGTTAGTGATGCAATAAGTGGTGGTTCCACTGGCCCGATATTTATGGCTGGCAGGGTTGGGCGGAGTCTTGCATTTGTTGGCTGCATCTTGCTGGATAGAATTAAAACCTTTAAGACATTCCTGCCTGATTACCACTGCATGTGCTGCCTCTGTTATCACTTAGGGCTATCCGTAGGGGAAATGGTGTTCCACCAAACCAATCCAACACAGCGTACTCATAAGATTCGGTAGGGATCTTTACATTCACTAACGCCCGCTTCCATTGGCCGATTATTCGGCACCGATCTGCAGTAAGGAACCACCGATAAATGTTTTGAGTACATAAAGGTCAGGTTAACGTTGGGTATTGGAATTCACACGGTGGGATTCATGTACCTCACGGGGCATTTGTCTGTGACAAATCCTGCAAGATTCTGCACTGGAGCACAATCTCCTCGTCTTAATTGTAGGGTTTCATTTTCCTGACACAAGTTTTCCCCCTGCAATTGTCATCGACAATTACCCCTAAGGAGGTAGAGAATTTCATGAAATGTTTGAAATTTACAGGGGCATTTTGGTGAGACAAATGGACACGACTGGCCCACAAAGTACCTAACCTAGCCGATAGCAGGCCAGCAAGCATGATCACATGTTTTTAACATCTCTCACCTGTGACTATCTGAGACCAGTACCAGGTGTGTCCTTCCATGTGAATCAAATTCGCCATTTGTCATTTAGATTGGTTGAAGCATCTTGCTATGAGAATTTTGCAGCAAAAGGAGAATTGTCTGAAGCTAGAGAAAAGGTGTGAAGTACACCCATCTCAGGTACATTAGTCTCTAGCTGTGAATCCCGCTTAAAGTGGGATTCATACGATGGGATTCACGTACCACGTTTGAGACAAATCCTGTTGAGATTCGGTACTGGATTACAATCTCCTCGTGTGAATGACAGGGTTCCATTTTGCTGAGACAACTTTTTTCACTTGCAATTGTCGGTGATAATCACCCCTTAAGTGGGATTCACACAATGGGACAAAATATACCTGAGACTGGTGTACTTCACACCTTTGCACCAGTCGGCTACAATTTCCAGCTGGGTAAAAAGTTTCACAGATTGGGGTTTCCTATAGTCTCAGGGTAACATGGCGGATTCAATTCACATGGGAAGACTTAACAGGTACATAGTCTCACCCCTACACCTCTACACAGGGTACACAGGGTGAACAGGGTACATAGTCGCCGACTCAGGGTACTTCCCCGTGTGAATAGGTGTTATTTGAGACCACTGAGACTCACAGGTTGGGGGAGAACGTGTGAAGTACATTTGTCTCACCAAAAGGTCCCTCTAAATTTTAAACCTGTTTAAAGTCAAAATCTCATGAGATTCTGTTCCTTGTTAGGGGTGATTGTCGCCGACAATTGCAAGAGAAAAAGGTTATCTCCGCAAAATTAAAGCCTGTCATTACAAGGAACAGAATCTCATGAGATGTTGACTTTAAACAGGTTTAAAATTTAGAGGGCATTTTGGTGAGATAAGTGTATTTCACACATTCTCCCAGTTGTCTCAGTTGTCCCAAATAACACCTATTCACATAGGGAAGTACCCTGAGTTAGCGACTTGTACCCTGTGTACCTTGTGTACCCTGTGTAGGGGTGTAGAGGTGAGACTATGTACCTGTTAAGTCTTTCCATGTGTGCCATGTTACCCTGAGACTGTAGAACATCCCAATCTGTGAAACTCTGTACCCAGCTGGAAATAGTAGCCGACTGGTGCAAAGCTGTGAAGTACACCAGTCTCAGGTCCATTTGTCCCATCGTGGAATCCAGGATCAACACCTACGAGTTTCGATTCACAGATCCAGTGGTCGGATATGGGAGTCAATTCTATGACTTAATGTACCTCAGGGTTAATGGTTTAGGGGTGATGGAGAAATTCAATGCACAGCTGTCAGAATGCATGTCTATCAAATGTTTGATCTATACGCTCTGCTCTACGTGTTCTCATTGTGTTTATGTTGTCAAGTTACTGTTCTAAATGTCAGGACCACAGCAGCAATGCAGCAGGAGGCGGTATAGTGTAAGAACCGCATTACAAATACAATGGCCATTGCTGGACCTCAGTATCTAAATATCGGTGACGGTGCTGTGTATGCCTTGTTGCTGCCGCATTTGAAGCCCCATATAGACTGCATTGTACTCCAAACAAAATGACCATCACCGACGATTTCAAACCCCTTTGATTATGTCGCTCATTGATCAAGCCTTTAGGTGGTATCGGCCTTAGTGCATAACTTATACACAATTAATTGGTGAACACTTCTCTGCATGTCTGTTTCCATTCAGTGATCTGGAGTCAGTGATTCCCGACAGCAGATCGCTGGTGAATAGATGGTCACTGGAAAATGGCTTATACAACATGGAACCCCTTTGGTGGAAAGTGTAGTGTTGGACAGTTGAGTGTGTTGCAGTACTGGGAGCAAATAGTATGTTTATCATTGATAAAGGAGCTTGAAATTATGAATAAATAACAATTAAAAGGTTTCGGTTTATTCGGTCTTTAGGCTATTTTCTGTGATCCACTTGCACCCAGTCAACTTGCTTCAACAAAAGCTTGTCTAGGATCCAGATATATCAAGCACAAGTGGGTCAATGCGGTATTTCGGTCCCTAATGATTGGTCATGGACAGTTGCTCATGCCTCTAGCTAGGAAATGGGACACTGGCCCTCTGCTCCCTTCCCTTATCACAGTGAATAGCATGCAGATAGTGAAGGGATAGTTTTTGCAGCAAACTGGAAGTCTACGTGACCACTCTAACCGTTAGACCGCGTATATGAGCGTGTGGCCCGTACTGAAAAAGAACAACGAATCAACAGGAAAACGGTGGCCGACGCTTTGGAGACATCTCACGAAACTAACTGTGCCCTGAACTTCAGAAAACCAAAAATAACAAGCAATAAGCAATATTCAAATTCAAATATTGATCTTATATCTTTAGGTGGCGAAGAGGAGATGTTAGTTAGCCTTGCTTACCATTATCGGCTTATTCTATGGACTCGGTCAATTAACTCATAACTCACGTAGGTATGCACAGTTCACAGTATGGTGCAAAACAGGTCTAAGGCCTTGGGCTGTTTTCTCATCAGGTGACTGTGCGCTTTGCCTTGAGATTACGAGGCGCACCCTATGGTCATATCATTATTGACGCATTTTCTCAGATAATACATTTGCAGCATGGAAACCTCAGTGCCTGGGCCCATTACCAAAGAAAACAACAATAAGTTATTAATTTCCCCGAGAAGGCTGTACCAACGAACAAAGGAAGATCTGACTGCCAAATAACGGATTTCGATGGATATTTGTTTTTGTGATTATTGGCGGCTCTTTGATTTCTATACAAATTATATTTCATGTGAGATGTGTAAGGGATTTCAGCAGAAAATAAGACTACATCGTATGATTACCGATGCGGAAAAAAAGGTGCGAAAAATAATACGTGAGATGCCCCTTCTTAAAGCCGGAAATATCTAAAGTGCGCTGTGCCAATATTTACCAATGGTAATTGACTAAAGCCAACACGTGAATGGAAAAGAAATTATGTATACACAGATTTATTGTTAATCTTCTTCGAATCAACAGTAACAGATACAGTCTGCAATTGTTTTTTTATCTCTTCTGCTGTGAGGAAATCACAAGAGAAGAAACCAGGAAGCGATTGCTCAAAATAAATATATTAACATTTACAAATCCCTTCTCACTTCCATAATCTTATTTTTTCTCCTTAAATCTCAAAAGTCTCCTTACATTTATCCCATCAGAATGCGGCTGTACACTACTTCCTTTTGACAAAAATTGTACTCCACCTCAGGAAACATGAAAAGTGAACCATTTCGTAGCGCATGTAACAACTTTTATTATATAACCTTTTAGCAAGGCACATTTGTTTTCACAATTACTCACCTTCTAAAAATTTGAATTTAGAAACATAACATTGCAATAGAGTATGCAAATCTCAAAAGGTGTGGAGGTCCGTGACGTAAAGCAATGCCTTAGTCAGAACTAAATATCCTGTAACATACAAGGGAAGTGAGGGCCTTGGGCAGAATACTGTCTGAGTCTCAAAGTAGCCATCACTTAATGGACCGCTGCAGCTACTGAATGGTCTAATGCGCAGGCGTGGTGACCACGTGATCAACGTAGCTGATACCCGTGACGCAGAGTGATGTTTATACAAGCTATTATCAATATTCTCCTTTTGACATCGGCCAGAGTACGCCAACAACAACATTATTCACACCGTCCTGCCTCTTGTCGTTTCTGTTTTCCTCTTTTCTGGGAGGGCCAAGTATTCTTTGTTAAAAGCATGTTGGCAATATCTCACCGGGCCACCTACGCTGAGCGGAGGGCTGCGAGTATACGAGTGACATCCTGCCCAAGTCACACTTGCGTAAAACATGGGACCTCTCCATTTATTTACGTTTTATTTAATATACAAATACGTTGCAATACATGGTAGAACGCAGAGATACGTAAATGTTAGTTGGAATGCGTAAAAGCGTCAACAAAACGTAGCAAAAATGTGGAGTCAGAATTAGTTTAACAATTTTTAATTTATCTCAGAGTTTTATTTTCCATGCATAAACGAACGCCGAAATATGCCGCAATACGTAAAGAAATATTAAAGGAGGTACAATAAAGCATAAAACAAAATAAAAACGTTCACAGCTAGTACATCGTGTCCACCTTTACCTAGTGCATAACAAAATTGTCAATTTTTAAGGACAGTGTGACAGGATTGCGTGAAAATGTAAATTTATGTAAAAGCATTGAATTCGCATAGCTTCTTATACGTAGAAAAAACAGTTTTTAAGCCTCTCATCGGGGCAGTTGATACCTCTCTGCGATGGAAGATGCGTGGCAAAGTGGCTTGTCTAGACATTTGTCTACGATATGGACCTTCCCGATGTCTATCGTAGTAGCGTCAACTCCTCGGGGCATACGATCGCTTGTATCTAAAAACGGCCAATATTGTGTATAATTTATTCACGGGTTAATATTGTGTATTCATATACAGTGGAGCAGCAAATTGGTCACTTCCGGCATGTCACTCATGGTTAATACCTTGAGACGGTTTGATTGTGACTCTCTTGATCGCTCGCTGCCTTTCACCACCTCCTTCCAGATTATAAATCTGCCGGAATCCATCAGTAATCACACACTTCCGCGAGCCACTGCTGTGGCTGTGCGCGTGTGTGTATGGTAAGGGGTGGTGGGGGTTTTAGTCCCACTTGGACAATTCCTGTGTGAGTATTGGCCACTCCTCCGGTCGCTTTACTCCCAACTACCTGCGTATTGTTCCGCTAAAATGAGTCCCCGCTGCGATTCCCCGAATTTCACCCGTCATGCAACGCGCTAATCCAGCGGTCGTGGCGCCTCCTATCGGCGCGGTGTTGTTTAGCGCCCTGAGGACTTAGCACCGCCGGATCTTGATAATACATAACCCTGGCCCGGGGCCCAGAACAGTGGTATATCGCTCGGGCACAGTACTCTAGAGAGTGTCATTCCTGCACGCGGTCTATCAGCTGTATACACAATACTCGGAGGTGTAGCCGATGCCGGGATATACTTTCAGACATGTAAGTACACATTGTACGAGATGTTTATCATTGACTCGAACTGCTACTTCTGGTAATCTTTACTTTAGGGGAATGATTTCTTCAAATAGTCAGGTATGGTTGCACAGTTAAAAGTAGAACTGGTATTTGGTTGCGCACTGCAAAGACTTGTTAGTCTACCAAAAAGAAACTATTCCGAATAACTGTACAGTTTTTTTCAATTTCGTTTTACCCTACTGACGATTTACCAGTACTTTTTTTATTATTCTACTGGGACTTTACCTTTCAGGTATTTCTTTCTATCTTTATGGAGGTTTGCGATGCTATAGTTTTGTTATTGTTTGTGACTTATTTCTGTTTTTTCTGTTGTTCTGAACTTGGATTTTCAAAGTTTATTGTGGGTTTATTCGTTTGAACGTTTTGATGCTTGAATGCATGTCAGTGAAGCTATCCTCAACAATTCACCATCCGTGTGTGTGTGTGATTTCTAGCCTACTCTAACGGTGTATATACCTTAAACAGTCTTGAATCAGTTTCACAAGAAGTTGGTTGCACTGGTTAGTTTTCGCTCTTCAATTTGGTTGGTGGTCGTATGGTTACTGGATAACTCACCCCGTTTCAGGAGCGTACCCAGGGAAGGGGGCACAGAGGTACCTCCCCCCGATATTTCCTAAGGATCATCTGTTCCAACTGAAAATTCCTTAAAATCACTCTTTCTTAATTTGTTTCAATCGTCTCAGTTGTGTAACCCCCGCCTCCGAAACAAAATCCTGAGAACACCTTATATAATGTATAAAAACCAAGTGCTTCAGGAGTTTTGCCCCCTGGACCCCTGACAATCTCCCCAGGTAGTCTTAGGTGTGTAAATCTCCTCCCCAAAGCATAATCCTCGGTACATCTCTTTTGAGTATGAAATCCAAATGATCCTAGAAGATTTGCACCCTCAACCCCCATGAGAGTTTTTTCTGTTGGACCCCTGGTAACATTCTCAGACAATTGAGGGGATGTAACCCCACTCCTGGAAATAAAATCCTGGATACAGCTCTTATAATCTTTAATGTCCAAGTGTTCCAAGGGCTCCCCCCTGGACCCCCAAGAGGGGCTATACCACTATACCCCTGGTAATTGTCCCTGGTAGTCTCAGGTATGTACCTACCCCTCCCCAAAACAAAAACCTTTGTATAATCTATGAAATCCAAATGTTTCTGGGGGTTCGCCACCTGGACTCCAGGAGGGCCGTTCCTGCTAAACCTCTGACAATATTCCAAGATAACCTAAGATATGCAACCCCCTACTTGAAAAAAAACCTGGATACAGCTTTATAAATCAAAGTGATCTTGGAGGTCTTGCCCCGTGGATTACCAAGAGGGACTTTGCGGCTAGACTGCCGATAATATTCCCAGATAGCCTAAGATGTATAACCCCTGTCCCTGAAACAAAATCCTCGATACAGAAAGGGTTTTGCTGCTAGATCCCTGACAGTATTCACAGATAGCCTAAGATGTATAACCCCTGTCCCTGAAACAAAATCCTCGATGCAGAAAGGGTTTTGCTGCTAGATCCCTGACAGTATTCACAAATAGCCTAAGATGTGTACCTGCCGATGCAAAAGCAAAAACATGGATGCTTGTATGATCTATAGAATTCAGGTTCTTCTGGGGGCTTCACCCCCTGGACCCCCCAGGAAGAGCTTTGCTGTTGGATCCCTTTCAACATTCCCCCTAAAACAGGATACAGGATACAACATGCGTCCAGGGTTTGCCCCAGTACCCTCAGGAGGGACTTCTTAGCTGGACCCCAACCATTCCTCAAAGGTGTGCTCCCCCCCCCCCCTCCTCCCAAAAAAAATCCTGGGTACGCCCCTGCATTTTAGAGAATTTAAAGGGGAACTCCCCCAAACTCCCCACCTACCCCGGGGAGATAAGACATTGATAAGACTGCGGGTTTGGGAAATATGTCCAGTTAGGTTTGGGGTTAGATATAGGGTTAAGGATAGGGTTAGGCTTAGGGTTAGGCTTAGGGTTAAGGCTAGGGTTAAGTTTAGGGTTAAGGTTTTCTGTTCTTCTTCCCCCGAGAAATACGTGAAACATGACAGATTGGTTTGTGACCATAACTACCCACCCACCCACCACCCAGCCGATTTGCTCATATTTATCCGTATGTTTCCATAACGATTTTCGGGGCGACTTCGTTTCGGGGCGAGTTCTGTAAACGCGGCGACTTCGTTTTGAGGCGAGTAAACTCCGGGACCACTTCGTTTTGGGGCGAGTTTTCCAGTATTCAGTCGTATTTGTGGGGTGGACGTGGGAGCGGATCAACCATTCACGTTTATTCTTGGCAGTGTGTCTTGGACGTCAACTATGGAATTACACCCGAATGAATTGTTAAAAAGCTGTGAAAATCCCTGTACCTCTACTAACGGTGCCAACTCGGATGTTAAGCTCAGATTAGAACTTTGCCCACCTGGAAATAAGTGCAGCATTTATTGTTATTGCTGTCAATTTGCTGACCGGTTTCTGAATTATCATTATCCTAGACATTACAGAGGTTATAAGACTTCCTGATTTACACACACCAGAGAATGCATATTTATATGCCAGGGTTTTGATGAATAGTTTTCCTATGATAATAACGCTTAGCCTTTCGCAAGCAAATGCTATCACCTTGTAGCACTAGTTCTATTAAGGAAAAGACAATTAGGATTTTTTGAGTAGCACAACACCGTACCGGAAAAATAAAATTAAAATTTTTTTTCAAAAAGACCTTTCAAGAAATTAGATATATGATTTATATTTGTCACACAAAACAATCAGGAGACAGTGTTGCTTAATTATTATCCAACATTAAAACCAATGGCTTCAAAGAAAAGTCCGGCCAACAGAATAAAAGAACTTTAGGCCAAAATGAGTAATGAGGCGCAAAATGCCCAACCAAAGGAAGCTTGATGCGGATTGCTTAACAGAAGCTAACTTGACTAAATGGCTAACTCCTGATTGAAACTCTTCTAACACCAGTCGGTAATACCCAAGAGCATAGCAAGCACTACAAGAACTTTCCACACTATGACTTTAGCAAAACATGTTTACCTTCTTGGAACGGCATTTCATGCCACGTTTGTTTGAATAAAAATAGTCCACGAGCTCGTAGAGCGAATGGATTATTTTTATCCAAATAAACAAGATTTTGAGATGTAGTCCCAAGAGGGTTAACACATTAGACTTGTATCATATACCTGTAAGTATCAATAATTACTTAAACATTCATCGGAACTTGATAACATCGAACTTCTCTTCAAAGTGTGCTGGGCAGATGTTACGTTGAGCTATGTTCACAACCTCATTTTCGTTAAAGAAAAATTGAATGCTTTCAAAATGATTTTCTTTGCATTATCTATAATCCTGATATTATTTTTGAAATTTTCGGTATGAATTTCTAGTCCGTATGTTATTTCTTTTTCATTTACGTATTCACATGCTAAGTGCAATCAATCCTATTCAAAGTATGGTCGCCATACCGGCACAGTGTGGTGGTACGTGTCAACCATGACTTCTCTAGCAGAGATTGGTATTTACAGTATTTTTGGCACATGTATATCATATAAAGCATGACATGAGACTCTTTTGGGATTTACCACACGTGTATTAACAGAACATTGCCTAAGAAACGTTTACTATGTGGCTTTCCCCATCAACTCGTCATAATCGCCTCAATTATTGTATGCTTCTTTGCTTAACCACTATTTTATGGAAGATCTGTCAAGTGTGATAGAATGAAATAAAAAACAACTTGTTTTAAAGTAACTGGCCTCCATGATTTAACGGTTATTTATATTCACAATGGGTTAATGAATAATCAATAAATGTGTCTATCTGCAACGCTGCTGTTTACCAAGGAATTTGATTATTTATGACATAACGAGCTCACCTCTGGCCCCGATAGTGCATAATGAATTAAGAGTTCATGGGTTCATGGAATAGGGTCATTCGTATGCTTTATTATTCACGTTCCGTGCCCTGATATACCTCCTGTAATAAAGCGACAATGCGTTCTCTACCAGACCTTCAATTCCACTAGGACTAAACCCCAGCTCAACTTCCAAGCCTAACCCTCAATTATTTCAACAGAAATAGGAGTCACCATAGAAAGTGTTTGGAAAGTTGATCCATTGACTTTATTATCCATCGTATACAAAGTCCCCATTGAAAATGTATGGGGACTCAGTAAACCACGACCCATTGTATAAAACCTGCCAGATACCATAACTGTGGTATACGGATTCAAACCTGTGGTATACGGCCTCAAAACCATGGTATACGGGAAACATAGTCCCTTTTGCTATAGAGCAAAGAAATAGTTCCGAATTTTATACCCGTTAATATGGCAATTACTGGGTTTAATCTATTCGGAAAGATGGATAATAAATGCAACAAACGATGATTTTGTGGACAGGCAGCTCTGTAAACCACTCGCGGTTAACCTCGTAATACACTCGCTAGCGCTTGTGTATTACTACGCGTCAACCGCTCGTGGTTTACGGCCGCCTGTCCACAAAACCATTGATTATTGTCTATGTATTAATGCAAGGGACCAATTGAGAATAAGAAAATGGTTTGGGTTGAAACATAGCAGCCTCCATGGGTTCAGGTCAGGTTGCAATTTTTTTTTTTTTTTTCGAGCACATTTTTTCTTCTTTTTCCTATCTAAAATGAAAAAATTGCTATTTGTACGTGGATAACGTTTGGATACAAATACATAACTAACTGAAAATCATAATAAAATTGTCTACCTCCATTTGTAAGTCAAAAGTGGTCTGGCGCCTGGACTAAAAGGAAATGCCCTCGATTCTCTTGATTTAAATATCTGTGTGAATTGTTGTTCGTGGATGTGCATGTGCCTTGGGCCGTTGACTAATAAACCTACGATTCAAAAAAAAGGATTGTAGAAGTGTCTTTGGTTACGAAATGTAGCATAAAAATATGTCGTAGCGGTATGAGCCTTTGATAATACAAAAACCTTAACGGTCGTAACTGGAGTAGAAATCGTTAATTTTGTAAATGTCGTCCATTTGTCGTCCAGGAGGACACCTCTAGAGATGTCGTAGCCGATCTCAAACTCGTTTTTCTTGCGCTAGATTTCATTTGAATTAAAAGATATTTCCAATAAAGAATTCTATGAGTATCTGATACATGTATACCAAATTTATCAATTTTCAATGATCAAATCGTTTTTGAGCTTGGTGGTCATTTTGACTGATAGACAGGGACTGCATCACTCGGTCTGCTTGTCTCAGACATACCACTGCATCCCTTGATGGGTATTGGTGTGTTTCAGCATTTATATAGGAAAGGTATATATAAGCACATAGAAATAGGTCAATTGAAATGATAATTGTATGGACATTCTGTGTATACAATAATGCTAAAGCTCACAACCAGGTTTATGCTACCTGAATGGAAAGCTCGTTCAGGATGTTGTTTGTCTTTCGATTTACCTTATCGTCCAGCCTCGCCTATGACAAAATATTATTAAACGGCCCCTGGTACCCAGTGTAAGGCTTGTATGGATTTCTACATTTGCTAGACCATTAACTTATTATGGCCATTACATCAGAGGGCACTAAACCCCATTGGGAGTTCTGTAACAAAGGCATTGATTGGCTCATAAGCATGGGTCCACGAATGTGCGTGTTACACTTTCTCGTGAGTAGAAACTGTGATAGACATCGCATTGAACATCCTATAAGCGCGTTTCCATTGGCCGACGAAAACGGCGGAGATTTTTTAGTTCTCCTAAAAGCCAGTTTCCATTGGCCGTCATCAATCTGCAGTCAGGAACCGCCAATGGGACCTTTAGCAGCGCTGACGCAATATCAGTCAGTGGAAACCGGCTTTTAGGAGAACTAAAAAAATCTCCGCCATTTTCATCGTCCAATGGAAACGGGCTTTATCATATACTCTTGAATGTAAGATATTTCTATTACTAGTATATACTACAAATCGCTGCTGTTGTCATGTCTCACATCTGCAATACTGGAGGAAATGAAGTTGCTGAATGTGTGGGAGCTATATGACAAATGAGTTCCTAACGTTAAGCCTATGGAGAAAAATACCAGGGGGAGATAAAGTAAGAAATACAACATAACCATGATTTCGATCACTATGCCCGTATTCTCCTTGTAGCTGACACTACGCAATACTGTGTGTCAACTACATACTATGTTCCATCTAATATAGGAGCGGTTTGTAGTATTGGTGTATATTATATATCATAACTGTTTCCATGTCTGACAGATGAGCGAGTGGCGCAGCTCGACGCTGCCGCTCCTCCTCCTGCTGAGCTGCTCACTGAGCTGCTCGCTGGCGGTGAGGGTGGAGAACCCGCAGAGTAAGCACCAGACCCTGGAGGACGGGAGGACGCAGGCCATGTCCAACGCCCGGGTGGCGCTGGAGGACTCCGACTACCGCGTGCGCCGCCATGCCCCACGTACGCACATTTTTTCCTTTTTTTTAGGTTTTTATTCTCACTACTGCAAATACTAGCGGAATATGAAATAAAGAGATAAACGGCTGGCTGGGTAAATAAAATATTTATTAATGATAAGATATTTTATGTAGTATGAATATTATACGTACAGTATAAAATGAGGTACGTGATAAATATATATGTAAAATAGATAGAGGATAAATGTTTCATGAACTTGATAATAACCCCCATGAAGTATGATTTTTTTTTTTTTCTTTTTTGATTTTTTTTATTTCACAATAGATGAATAAGAAGTTGTACAGGCAGTCTGCTATTGCAGGTTTTGTATGCCTCTGTGGGGCTGTTACATATTTCGATGGCAATAACAATTCCGGTCTATAAGATATGTACAAGATTTACACATGGTAAGTACAGTAGTAATGATGAGATGATTTGTGTGCTATGATTAATCAGATAAATCTCTTGGTCTGTTAGATATATCACATTTCTTTTTCATAGATGTCCTTACTCTTCGCACGGGCATAATTTTTATATGAGTACATCGAGGTTATGTCTTGTACTTCTACTGGCAGATTATTCCAGTAGAGCATGCCCTCATACAGAGGATTTTTCTTGTAGAAATTTGTACGAGGTCTCTTCAGCTTAATATTTCGTTTCTCTTGTTCTCTAGTTTTGGGATTAGTTTCCCTCACAATATGCTTCGTATATCTCTTCATGTACATCAGCTTTAGATAAATCCTACGTGATCCAAGTCTGACAATTTTACACCTGTTATGTAGTTCATCTATGCTTATTTCCCTCATCTTTTTCCTAGTACAAATTCTCAGCGCTCTATTTTGGACTTTCTGAAGTTTGTCAAGAAGGTTTTTAGATGCGCCATTGATAAAGTAACCGCTATGGTCAAAGATTGGGGAAATAAAAGTTTTGTAGATCTTTAGACTAGTTATCTCGTCAATATATTTACGGATTTTAGCAAGCTGAAATAACTTTTGGCTCACTCTCCTACACACATCGTTAATCGCACTTTTCCAAGTTAGCGATTTGTCAAGAATTACACCAAGATACTTAAACGTTTCACAGCACGGGATTTCTTTACCGTTAATATATACATGACTGTTATTTACCCCGTCCCGGTCATTAGATAATTGTCGCTCTGATCCAAAAATACATAACTTAGTTTTGTTTTCATTTATCTTCATGTTATTTAAGGTGCACCATTCCTCCATTAGACGGACATCATGTTGTATTCTGTTAATACTGTTAGGTACTCCAACATCATTGGTATAAATTACCATATCGTCCGCATAGAATAAATGTTTACACAGCAGAGGTAACTCCTTTATATCATCTATAAAGCAGTTAAATAAGAGAGGCCCTAATATACTGCCCTGAGGCACCCCTGAGAAATTTTGTTCACTTGAGGACAGAGTGCTGCCAACTCGCGTGCTTTTGGTCCGGTTCTCTAGATAACTGGTTATGCATTTAGTCAAGGTTTTACTGACAGAAAAGTTATTAAATAGTTTTTGAATAATTAAATTTCGATCTACACGGTCAAAAGCTTTACTGAAATCTATAAAAAGGCAAGGGGTTATGCGTTTGTTATCACGGTCTGTATATAGGTCATTGACTAAATGCATAACCGCGTCAGTGGTGCCTCTGGCCAGTCTAAAGCCATACTGACAGTCGTTAAAAAGATTATTTCCCTCAATATGATCATTCAGGTAAGAATGTATAATGCGCTCGAACATTTTCCCGGGCAGGGGTAATAGGGAAATAGGTCTCCAGTCGCCAGGTTGCGTACATATATTGGTTTTAGGTATAGGTATAATTGTAGCATGGGCCCATTCTTTCGGAAAAATAGAACTGTCAATGATAGTCTGATATAGGTGCCTTAGTTGGTCACATAGAACAAAGAAGGCATCACGAAGTATACCGGAATTAACGCCTTCAATACCACTTGATTTATTTATGTCCAAGTTTTTTATACCCTCATAAACCTGATCTAGACTAATACTAATATTGTTTAATTTTTGTCCAACAAGAACCTCCTCAAGTTCATTCAAGTCAAACTCAGGGATAGTACGGTTATCAGTACTTCCGACATTGGCGAAGTAGTGGTTCAGGTGGTCTGCCATGTCTTTACCTACCAAGTTTTCACCCTTTTCTTTGTCAAATAGGCTAGTCATGTGCCCAGATTCTTGTGGATCGTAAAAGGATTTTAAGTGTCTCCAAAATTTTTTAGGATTGTTCTCGTCACTACTCAGTTTTTCTCTCCAATAATTCTTCTTAGCATTTTTTATCGAGGTAGCTATCTGCTTTTTTATTGCCTTTAACCTTAAGATTATTTCCCTCTGATAGTACATAGAGTTTTCACTGGTCAGTTCCCGTCGTTCAATCATCAGATTTATTATGTCCTCCGTCAACCATTCGGCACGCTTTTGATTAAATTTAAAAGATTTAAAAGGGCAATGTTCATCTAAAAACTCTTCTCACATTATCGTCACCCATAATGTGCTTTTCGTAGTTTCGGAATGCATAAGTGGAGCACACCTCCTCCAGCGAGTCTAGTAAAGCATCGAGATCGCCTGACGGCGGTCTGTAGTAGAACACAATCAACATTTTTTTGTTTTTTGGTTTTTCAACTGTTATAACTAATAGCTCGAAATCGTTATTTGAGTCAGACATGTCTGAGATATATTTACAATATGGTCTATGTTTCTCTTTTATGTAGCAGCATAATCCGCCACCAACTTTTGCCACTTGGTCTGATATAGGTCTGGTAAAAAAGGAAAATGTAGTAAAAAAGAATTTGGGGGGGGGGGGTGGGTGGGTAAAAAAATATTGGTGTGTGTAGTGAGGAGGAATGGCGGAATGGAAGGAAGAAAACAATGGTAAGTTAGTCTCCTTTCTACATCGATTTCTAGAACCTTTCCTGTATTCTCGCTGGGTGGTTCGGGTACCAAATAGCCCCCGAAATCAGTACATGGGTTGGTCGAGTTTTTTTGTCTTTTTTTGTTGTAATCCCACATGTTGGAGAAGATTTATTCTATAGCTTCCGATAACATTTGATAGGTAGATAATTAGAGAAAAAACCAATAACTTTTGGTCAAATTCACCATTCATCATGAGTTTGATGCGGAGCGATATGAACTAGGCAAAGCCAACTGAATATCGTGTAGTGTTCTACCGAATTGAGATGGGTTCTACTTTTGAAGGTAAATTGTCCGATATGCCTTTAACCCACACCTTCGTACATTCTCCTCCTGTAGATGAGGCGCACTCCCGTCAGAAGCGGGCCACCGTGGAATTCGATGAGGACGATGTGGAGGAGATCCTTGAGTCGCACAATGAATACCGGCAGATTCCATCCGCGGCTGACATGAACTACCTGGTAGGAACAGAGTATTCTTATCCACCTAAATACACAATATTGACTGGTTTCAGATACAAGTGGCCGTATGCTCCGAGGAGTTGACGCGTAGTAATATCCGAGCGTATGCGAGGATATTGCGTAGTCAACTCCGAGGAGCATGCAACCGGTTTTATCTGAAGCTAGTCTATATTGTATTTATTATCCACCTTTTCTGCACAAGTGGCATGTCGATATCAGTTCATTTTCGTTATGGACTATTTTTCCATACGCACTATTTTTCCGTATGCGCCACCCGGAGCATACATCATATCCGTATGCGCCGGGTATGTCCATGCAAACTTCCTATGTGTTTTCTATGGGCACTTTGTATTCGGTGGATAATAATACGGAGTATCTACATTTAGGCCCGGCGTCCCCCTACTACGAACTACATTCAGACCTACCGATATTTGCTCCGATACAAAAAGTCAAAATCGGAGGCATATATAGGGAAGGTGCAAAATCGTAGACAAATGTCTGGACAACCCACTTCACCATGCATCGTAAGGGGTTGACTGGTTAAAAAAGGTCTCGGTATACCCCACGATCCATCGTAGGCCATATCGGAACGTATCGGGAGCTCAGTGGACGTCGGCCCTTAGGCCCGGCGTCCACCTACTACGATAGAAATTTAGACCTGTCGATATGACACCGATACAAATTTAAGAGGGTGCGTCCACCAACCACGACAGGGCTGCGACACGCGCCGACAAGAAAGTTCCAATCGCAGCTTTGTCGCAGCCTTGTCGTGAGAAGGGGGGCTGTCGTGACCCCTTGTCACAGCCTGTTGGGACGTCCACGCTCCACCTAAATATTCTATCGTAGACCTCTGCGACAACCTCCCGACACGCCACGACACGCCACGACACGCCACGACACGGCTCCAAAATCGAACATGTTCGATTTTGTCGTAACCTTGTCGGAAGGCCCCCGACAGGCCCCCGACAAGCTTCATGTCGCAGCCTGTCGTGGCCTTGTCGTAGCCTCTTGTCGGGAACTGTGGTCCACCAACCACGACAAGGCTACGACAAGGCTTCCAATCGTAGAGCTGTCGTGGACCCTGTCGGAAAGCCGTTGTCGCAGCCTTGTCGTGGTTGGTGGACGCACCCCCTAAGCGAATATGGGAGGCATATCGGGAAGGTGCAAAATCGTAGACATATGTCTAGACATGCCAATCCACCACGCATTGTATGGGGTTTTTATCGGTGTCTAATCGCAGAAACGTAGTCAACTGCCCCGATATTAGGTAACCTTCCGACGTGATTTAGATTTTGTATCGGGAGGTGCATCGTAGGCCATATAGGAGCCATATCGTAGTAGGTGGACGCCAGGCCTTATCCACCTAATCCGCAGTATCCACACTAAAGCGCTGATTCCACCGAGCAACCGAAACTTCCCGCGATGGAAATCGGGAAATATTGTGTAAGATTATCGGGCGGTGGAAGCGTGCATTTTTTTCTGGTAATTTCGGGCACCAATACGATACGATATGCCCTATGATACACCTCCCGAGAAAAAATCTAAATCGCGTCAGAGGGTCACCTATAATCGGGACAGTTGATCACCTCTCTCTGATTAGGCTCCGATGCAAAACGGGCTTCTACGATTTGCTCCCGGTGAAAAACTGCATCGTAGAGTGTCTACGATATTCAATCATTATTAAATGTTGGTAGCTAATATGGAGCATCTTAGAGTATTCTGCCGGGAAAATCAATCTCACATGTGAGATACTCAACAGAAATTTATGAAATTTTGGAATGAAGTAGGCGACACATAAGCATATTAGTCGAGGTTGACGTCTAACGCTCGTGTATTACTACGCGTCAAACTGTCGTGGTTTACGGTCGCTCGTCCACAAAACCACCGACTATTGTCTATATAATTACCACGATTACGTCTGATATGAAACCATGCATGACAAATGAACGGAACTAAACTATCTGTGAACATGTATGAACTGAGCAATCATTCACAACATGTCTAAGACGCCTGCTGACCCCTCGTCTGAGGACAGTGCTTCCAACAAGTGAACCGTGACTTTACCCACTGTGGAGGTTCATCCATCCATGTCGAGAGCAATTTGAGAACGAAAGGAGCAGATGAGGTCACAGGGCAGTGGGTCAAAAGTTGATATCAGTAAATGATTAATCATGAATAACAGATTAATATAGAAATATGTCTCACACAAACAAATAGGCTTATTCAGGCAGCTCGAGTCGCATTCTCCGGTTCATTGATATTAACTTTGTACTATTTATGTTCATGTTAGTAGGCGTGGGTTGGCAATGGTTACCGTTCCCAGGTCGGCTAGGGTTGGGGAGCTCTTTAGTGAGGAGGTGGGAAACTATTCAGGCGGCAATGTTTATGTATTGATCAGCTTTGTCATGAGGTATTCCTTGAATGGGTCATAACATTACCGTTACCAGGACAACAAGAAGCGGATTCGTCTTTGTCCAGAATTCTCTACTGACGTTATACTAACAATGCCTATCAACACTTTCCCTGCAGCACCCAGTTCCCCTACTCAGCATTACACGGCAGGCATTGCCTGCCCAAACGACCCTGCTACGGCAGGCACCTTTTTGGGGAATTAGCAATGTCATGTGATCTGTCATGTGATTTGAGTAATTTACCATTACATGGGGACTGATCATATTTTGTTATACCAAATCAAAGGTCAATATGGCTCTAATACACTGTCCAAATTCCTTTTAAATCAATCAATTATCTTTTTATCTATTGAATTTTGTATATAAGTATCAATGATGCCTCTAAGATGCCTGGAGGCATTTTCCTGCCATAGCCAGGGGAATGCCTGGAGGCATCTTCCTGCTGTTAAAGGGTTAATGTTACCTAATAACCTTGCTTATTGTCTTCAGATATGAACCGATATGTTATTTCATATAATATTTGTTACATGTCCTCAGAAACAAAACTTTTACATATCAAGTCTACATAAATACATAATATTGCCTGGTTTCAGATATAAACGGACGTATGCTTCAAGGAGTTGATGCGTAGTAATATCCGAGCGTATGCGAGGATATTGCATAGAGTCAACTCCAAGGAGCACACACCCGTTTTTATCTGAAACCAGTCTATATTGTGTTTACTATCCACCTTTATCCCACTGGTGGCGTGCTGATGTTAGTTCACTTTAGTTACGCATTATTTTTTCATATATATGCACTATTTTTTCCGGATGTGCACATAGCTGTATGTGCCGGATATATCCATACAGGGTTCCTATAGGTTTACTATGGGAACTTTGTATTAGGTGAATGACCTTCTCATATATAGTAGTCATAACATGTCTACAGCTGAGGACTCAACATATTAAATTGTTTACATGCCTACATGCATGGTTCTATCGAATATCATACATATTGCTCATCTTCAGGCATGATTCTTTCATAAATCATATCTATTACATATCTATTACAAATCATCAGGCATGGAACTTTTGTATATCATATTTATTACTCATCTTCAGGGATGAACTTGCTATATATGATATTTGACATGCTTTCATATTTCATACTTGTTACATATCATATTTATTGCATACCTTCAGGTATGATCCTGTCAAGATATCATACTTATTGCTCACCTTCAGACACAAACCTGTCAAGATATGTATATCATACTTATTGCGCACCTTCAGACACAAACCTGTCGTATATCATATACTTATTGCACACCTTCAGGTATGATCCTGTCGTATATCATATACTTATTGCACACCTTCCAGGTATGATCCTGTTATATATATCATACCTATTGCACACCTTTGGGCACAAACCTGTCATATATCATACTTAGGCCACTAAAAAAAAAAATTGTTTCTCATCACCAAACCATGAAAATTATGACGAGGGCGCTTTTTTTTTGCTGTATCAAAGATGGCAGATATATAGTAAAACCCTGCATAAGCGGACACCCTCCGATCCGGGACAAAGTGCCTGCTTACGCGGGGTGTCTGCTTACGCGGGGTTTCCAGATTTTTACTGGCTATACATTTAATGCATCCCTGACATCAGGAGCTTTAATTTGATACTAAATACATATACCTTTCATAATTTCTATCAAGGTTCATATATTTAAAAAAAAAAATTCTTCTAAAATCGTTTTTCTGATGCGCGCGGTGATGAGAAACAAGTTGTTTTTTTTGAGTGGCCTTATTGCAAGACTTCAGGCATGATCCTGTCATATATCATACTTATTGCACACCTTTGAACACGAACCTGTCATATATCATATACTTATTGCACACTTTCGGGCATGAACCTGTCATATATCATATATTTATTTCACACCTTCGGACATAAACCTGTGGTATATGATACTTATTGCACACCTTCGGACACAAACCTATCATATATCATACTTATTGCACACCTTCAAGTATGAACCTGTCGTATATCAAACTTATCGCACCCCTTCAGGCATGAACCTGTCGTATATATCATACTTATTGCACACATTCAGACACGTACCTGTCGGATATCGTACTTATTGCACACCTTCGGACGCGATCCTGTCATATACCATACTGATTGCACACCTTCGGACGCGAACCTGTCGTATATGATATTTACTGAATTCTTTCAGACATGGAACGCCGACCTGGCAGAGCAGGCGCAGGCTTGGGCAGACGACTGTGTCATGGAGCACGGCAACCACGCCCGTACAGCCGTCAGTAACGTCTACTCCACGGTGGGGCAGAACCTCTTCATGGTGACCGGCTTCCTGCCTGACAACGGCTACTTTGTGCGTGCATGGTACAATGAGGTGTCCTACTACACCTACTCGACAAAGTCATGCCAGTCCGGCCAGGCATGTGGACATTATACGCAGGTAACAACATGGAATTTGCTCCTTTTTAGAGAGTGCTCGCACGCCCTATATATATTGCCTAAAGGTTAGAGTGGTCACGTATAGACTTCCAGCATGCTGCAAATTGTCCCCTTTGCTATCTGTGTGCTATTCACTGTGATATCAGGAAAGGAGCAGGGTGCCAGTGTCTCAGGAGCTTAGAGGCATGCCCAGCTGACCATGATCAATCAATCAAGACTGTAATACCGCATGACCAAGTGGTGCTTGATATGTTTGGAACCTAGACTCAGGCAGTTGCAGAAATAGCAAGTTGACTGGGAAACGATACATAGGCTGCATGGAACCCAAACCTTTTAATTGTTATTCATTTAAAATTGCACGTACATTCATTAATGATGAATATACCATTTGCTCCTAGTTTCATTACATTCAATGCACAAACATTGTTCTTCCTTGTTATTGCTTTTTCAAAAGTACATCGAGTAGCTTTCCCCTTCAGGCCAAGCCACTCAGGCGATTGTCCCTTATTGCGACTATATATTCTTGTAATATATTCGGATTTCTGACATTCAAGATATAGTTAGTTTGGTTTGTTTGTTCATTGAACGTCCCCGGGGACCCTGAGGGTATAAATGGACTAAGTCATGGTTCAGCTTTTCTTACTGGTTTTACACCACAAGGGTGGTGCTCGAATTTATTAGATAAATTCAGGCAGAAATCTCACGCCTACACATTTACCGAGGTGAGTTACATTTTTATCTCACCCCTGGTACAAGTTTAGCCATAGGAATAACATTGAAAATAGAACTCAACGATCACTCCAGTAAAATGGCAATACTACACCATGGCTATGGCAGAGTGAATGCAAGATGAGATCATATGCGATTGACCTATTAGCGGCTAGGATGTCAAATAGAAGAGATGTAGAGATTAAGATATTGCGAACTGGATTTGCAAAGTAATCTGAATTATTCTGATATTGAGATGTTATTCTATTGTCCGTGAAAGGGGCGAGATAAATCCAGCATCGCACTCGAATTGTAAAATACAAAATATACTTCCCTTGTTTGGATGCACCATAATCGTCACTCGGCTTCGCCTAGATGACGATCACTTATCTATAATTATGAGAGCAGAAGATAATGGTTGTCCCCTGACTACGGTGGCGCTATCTTACAATTTCTTTGTTGATGATGGTGGAACTAGCAATCACTATGTGCCCTATAGACCCAGCATGGTTTCTTGATAATGTGGTTTTTTCCCTCTTTTTCTTATAAATTCATTTAAGACAATATCTTTTATCGCAAATGATGATAATTTGCTTTGCTCTAGTTGAGCGTGGACCATACGCTCATATACACTGCCTAAAGGTTAGAGTAGTCGCATAGACTATGAACTTGCTGCAAGGCATGCCTATATGGTAAATATGAATACAACGCTCTTGTGGTACCTCACAGGTACCATGTCTGGCAGGTGAGGTTCAACTTTCACACTGCTTCATGATAAAGCATGATATAACCAGATTACACTGCTTTCTATTGTGCTTTATGGTAGAGCGTGATGTAATACGCTGACCTTTCAATGGCCACTCAGTACTGCATAGTGAGGTAGTATTTCCTAATTGACTCTCGGTAGACTGTGATGTAATTACCATACAATAAGACCCTATGATGGACCATTGTGTAATAGCATTGCTTTGTTATATACACGTGCACATTGTTCTTATACTTACTGACCTCTACTCCCTACACCATTAAAAAAGCATTAACGGCCCAGTGTGCCGTACGCTGTTGTACCCAGATTGTACTTCGAATGGCAATTACAGGTAATTTCTTAATTGCCCGAATTTTACTTCGAATGGCAAATACAGGTAATTTCTTATTTATCTAAAATATTTGAAGGTGTGTGATAAAGGGAAAACAGACCAGGCATTTAATCTGATAATTGTTACTCACTCCTGGGGCCCATTTAATAATCTAGGATCGTACATGAAGACCCTCTCTGTACCTTGTACAAGGGTTATCGCTTGATGATTTTTACGTTCGTTCGCTAAGTCTGTCTTAGCCGTCGATAAGGTCATCATAAGTGTTGAATAAAGTTGACCCACATCGTCCCTGGGTCTCCTTGGGGTACGGAAAAGGGTCTACATGTACAATCCTAGATTATTAAACGGGCCCCAGGAGTCGTAAATATTCCTAGGAACAAAAGCTATCTTCATTATTGAAGAAAGACCATGGAATTATAATGAATGAACAATTGAAAGGTTTGGGTTTTATCCATTCAGTGGGTCATTTGCTGTAACCCACCTGACAACCAGCCACTTCTACTACTGCTTTGTAGCATCCAAGTATGTCCAAAACCAGTGGGTCAATGAGGTGTTTCAATCTGAGGTGATTGCTCATAGGGGGAAGTTTCATAATCCAGAATCGTACATGAAGAACCTTTTCTGTACCTCGTACAAGGGTTATCGTCTTATAATATTTAAGTCTGATGGCTAAGACAGTAGTCGCCGTCCATAAGGTCGTCCTTAAGTGTTGAATGAAATTGACCCGCATTGTCCCTGGGTCTCTATGGCGCACAGAAAAGGGTCTACATGTACGATCCTGGATTATGAAACCAATATCACAGAGTTGGTACACAGATAGCAAGGGAAGGTGAAAGGACTCAATGTACCCAAAGGATCTATCGGTGGTTCCCAATTGCAGACCGGTGCCAAGTAGTCGGCCAATGGAAACAGGCTTTAGGTATTCTAAGGATACTGAAGACTGAAAACAAGTATTATATTTCAAACAAGAATTATAATGATGACTGATTGTAGACCTTATTCACAGTGTCTTTCATGTACTGTATCAGAGACCGCAATAAAAAAAACTGATTAAAGAAACGACAACAAAAAACACATTGAGATGCTGCCTTGTCTCGCTACAGGTGATCTGGGCATCCACAAAACAGGTGGGCTGTGGCAAGAAAAGGTGCGCTACTCTGCAGGATCACATCTCCTCCACATCCTACAGCAATGCGATGTACGTTGTGTGCAACTATGGACCGGCGTAAGTATATCACTTTATTAAAGCGTGCTTGCATGGAATATATATACGTTGCTTAAAGGTTAGAGTGTTTACATGGACTTCCCGCCTGCTGCAAAAAGAACTACCCCGTCACAATATGTATGCTATCCAATGTGATATTGTGACAGGAGCAGAGGGCCAGTGTCTCAGGGTCTTCGAGGGGTGCCCAGCTGACCATCACCAATCCCTCAAGACAAACATACCTCATTGACCTACTGGTGCTTGATATGTTTTGATCCTAGACTCAGGCAGTTAGAGAAATGACAAGTTGACTGGGTGCAGGTGGGTTACAGAAAACTATCCATAGGCTAAATCTGACTCAAACCTTTTAATTGTTATTCATTTAAAATTGCACACTCATTCATCTGTGATGAACATACTTTTGGCTTCTAGTCTCATAGTATGCCGGATCTGTCCATGACCAATCACTTGAGACCGAAATTCCTCATTGACCTACTGGTGCTTGATATGTTTTGATCCTAGACTCATGCAGTTGTATAAAAAGCAAGTTGACTGGGTGCAAGTGGGCTAGAGAAAATGATCCATAGACTGAATATATCCAAAATCTTTTAATTCTTATTTATTCATATTTGCCCGCTCAGTCATCAATGATGAACATACGATTTGCTCCTATTTATCCACTTTAGGCCAGCTCCCACTGCTTCCGAGACAATCTGACACGCCTACGATAAGGCTACGATATAACAGTAGCCTATCGGAAGGGCTCTGTTGCAGTGTGTCGGAACAGGTTTCGCGGAAATAAAAAGGTGACCACAGTATTGATAAACGCTACAACATAGGAGCTACACTAATGGCCAGTTCACACTGTGCGTATTGAGGTACCTCAAAAGTAACGGCATAACTGTGGCATACAGTCACACCATGTTAAGTCTATGGAGATTTATATGAAGGGTAGGATAAAGTCAAGTTCCACCTTAACCAGGGACATTATGTCTCTTACCTCTTGGTTTCAGGGGCAACGTAGTCGGCAACTTTCCGTACGTAGATGGGACTGCGTGCACAGAATGTGGTAGTGGGAGCTTTCAGTGCTGGGAGGACAAGTTATGCCGTAAGTAGAAAATCTCTATACTTCAAAAATCCTCTCCCCAAATGCAATCTGACAGATATATATGCGATGATTTGTATACACCATAACATTAACGAAGGCGACATCGGCATTAGCTAACGTTCTTTCCGGTAGAAGTCTAGGGAATACATGTGTAAGTGTAGATTGGTGGAGATAAAGTTAGGATGATGTTGGCACAATTCAGCGGGAACATTGATATGGTATTTAATATGTGAATGAATACAAACTCATGGCACTCGATCATACTTGTCCCGACGCCATTAGACGGAGAGGCATATTTTCAAGTCCGTATTTATGCTAACATCATGCATATACAATATGGGTTGCTTTCAAATACAAACGGTCGTATGCTCCGAGCAGTTTACGCGTAGTATTATCCGATTGCATACGAGGATATTGCGCAAAGCCAACTACAAGGTTTTATCTGAAACCAATCCATATTGTATTTATCATCCACCTTTTCCTGACCATATAGGTGCGCACTGTTTTTCAGTATGCCCTATTCCGTATGGGCGCTTTATCGGAATCGGGAGCATACAACATATCTATGGTATGTTGATACATGCTCCCTATCTGTTTTATATGGACACTTTGTATTAGGGGGATGATAAAGAACTATATTGGCAGAGTGTAGTAAATATTTGCATTGGACCCCTGTGATGTATGCTTTGTATCCTCTTATTGCAGGTGACTGCGTGGCCGAGGGCATCTCTGAATGCAGTATGAGACCTTTACTTACTTTCGTATTTGATTATGCCGATACGGCATGGGTATATAGTAAATACCGTAAATTAGCATCTCGTTCTGTGACTTGTACAGCATGGTCAGGACGTTCTATAAAATTACAGTATTTATCTAAGCCTGGTATACCGTCTATAGGCTTGACATTAAGAACTCATACTGAACAGGCTTGCAAGTATGGTCATTCATATTCATAGAGCAATAAACAGATAACTATTTCAATGCTAAGAAAAAATCAGAAACATATTCGTGTTTGGTATGTGTCCCCGTTCGCCATCTCATTTGGGGTGCTTCAGAATATTCACTTGTCTATCGTCTCGTTCATATTACTAGGCGCTCCAAACTCGATGCGAACGGGGACACAGACCAAACATTTACTTTCTTAACCCCCCCCCCCTTGCCTTCGTCGTTAACAAGCATCCTTCTCACCGGATTACCACTAATCTCAACAACGGGAAAAAAACAACAGGAAATTGGCTTTTCGATGGAAAATTCCTGTGTCATTCATCATTTTGAAATTATGTTGTTTCTCCGGCTTGCAATAATTCAGCCTGCACGGCAGACTGTGGCTGTGGAACCAGGAACGACGCCGCCTGCACATGCGCATGTCAGACTGGGTGGACTGGAGGCCGCTGCTGCAGTAAGTTCTCTTTGATTTACTTAATCTTGATGAATTCTAGAAATGAAGTCAACCATTGTGTCTACTAGTTGCTTTCCATATTTGTACACAACATTGACTGGTTTCAGATACAATCAGCCGTATGCTCCGAGGAGTTGATGATAGTAATATCCGAGCGTATACGAGGATATTGCGCAGAGTTAACTCTGAGAAGTTTGCACAGCCATAAACAAATAATCAAGTTAATCCAGAGTTTTGTCTCCACATCGGCTAGCTGATTTTCATAAGGTGTCACTCCAAAGTGTCAGCTTACGCGAGGTTGAATGGATCTTTGTACCGAAATATCTCCTTATGTGGGGTGGCCGCTTATGCGGGGTGTGCTTACACCGATTGAAATAAACGTCTAATAGAGGGGAAGATTTCTGTTCCAAGGAAAATTGTCGGCTAACATGGGGTGTCTGCTTATGCAGGGTGTTCGTTGTGGTGGGGTTCTACTGTATTGCTTATCATCAACACTTATTTCCTTATAATACTCATATGCTGCTACTTTCCATATATCACTTACATGCGATGCTACTTTATTCATATCACTGTGCTTATACTACCGGTATAATATTTTCCGTTTACTAGGTATATGATGTACTTTCCATGTATCACTGTCAGTTACTGTCCATATATTATTTACCTATAAATGTTACTATTGAATGCACTTTCCAAGTATTACTTATTAAGGATGCTACTTTCCATATACTACTTATGCCATGCTACTTTCCATACACTACTCATATGTGATGCTACTTTCCTTCTGTGAATTACACTTGATGCTACTATTTATATAATACTACATTTTTTACCACTTCCCATGCATATATTTCTTGCTGAAAGATATTTTGGCGTATCTATGAAGAAGATACGAGGTGAATATTTCCGACTTAAAAAACTCAGAAAACTCAGATTTCGTTCAGGCACACTAACCATGTTTTCCTATACTACTACCTCTAGATAAAAACAGGCAGCTACTGACAGGACATTAAAGATTCTGATTATTTATTACCCACCTAATACGGAGTCTCCATAGGAAATGTGTAGAACACCTGGAATTCTCTACCTGGAGATTCCGGAATGTCAGAATCTCCTGCTGTAGTTGACTACGTGATATCCTCGCTAATCGCTCGGAAATTACTTCGCGTTAAAGGCTCGGAGATAACGGCCACTCGTACACAAAATCAGTCATTATTGTGTATATATTTAGCCCATTCAGGCCGAGTGATGCCCTGAGGCATTCCCCAGTGTAGGGCGAATGATGCCCCATTTACAATATTTATGATAATATTGTTTTATCATGAAATAATGAATCAATAACACATGAAACTTGCAGAGATTATATCCATGATATCATATCTAATATTGTAGGGTAAATCAAATGTTTATATTAAGGTGGAGTGTCATATCACGTGATTAAACAACTGAATTTGGGTTTGGACGATAATAGGCTCGCCCCCTACCATACTACCTGTCCCTGGTACCCGTGCCAACCAACATGGGTCTGTCACAGACTCCCGCCTGTAAAGGGTTAAGAATAATCAAGTCCAATTCTATATTTTTATTCTATTATAAACCAGTTGAATCGCCTGCTCTTCCTTTCTGTAACTATAGTGTATACATTCTTTTTCAGAGCCATGCGACAATTACCACGCTAACTGCAATAATGGATGGTACTCCTCAAACTGTAACGCACAGGTCTACATCCCATCCTACTGCCCCAAAATGTGCGGCGTGTGCAGTAAGTGAATAACTTTTGTTTACAATCATGAACCATATATAGGTATATAGGCCTGTTTCCATTGGCCGATTATTGTGCACCGATCTGCAGTCATGAACCACAGACGCAAGATCGGTGAATGGAAACAGCCCGGCATTTGAAATAGTGACCAACTAATTTTGGTGAAAATTACAGAATCAACCACTGAATCAATCGAGGCTCGAAGTATTTCCATCAATGTGCACATGTGAAACGCATTGAAAACACGGTATCCACTGTACCCTCTCAGATCACTGACTCCATGTAAACGTTCAGGGTCTTCCGAAAAACCAGTGCCAATGGAAACAAGGTTTTCGGCATCCTGGAAAATTAGGTCATAAAGTATTTAAGATTTCGCCATAACTTTTATGGAACAAAAAACCTGAACGGCAATCCCTACTGGCACAGTAACCAAGTTTTTAGAGCATGCTTGCACACGCTAAATACATCATCTAGAGGTTAGAGTCAGGGTTAGAGTCAGAGTTAGAGTGGTCAGATTGAACTTTCAGTGTGCTTCCAGAAAACTATCCCTTTACTATCTGCATGCTGTTCACTGTGATAGTGAGAACAGAGCAAGGAGCCAGTGTCTCAGGGTCTTAGAGGTGTGCCCAGTTGACCATGACCAATCACTCAAGACCACTGTTGCTTGATATGTTTTGATCCTAGACTCAGGCAGTTAGAGAAATGACAAGTCGACTGAGTGCAGGTGGGTTACAGAAAACTATCTATAGGCTAAATCTGACTCAAACTTTTTAATTGTTATTCATTTATAATTGCACACTCATTCATCTGTGATGAACATACTTTTGGCTCCTAGTCTCATAGTATGCCGGATCTGTCATCGTGCAACGTTTATGAATTGAATTACAATAACCTGAAGGAAGAAAATGGATCCAGTCTCTAGCTCTCCAATGGTTTTTTCCCCATAGACTTAACATTGATAACTCGTACTATACACCCATTGACTCAATGGGGGATGTCGTCACTCAATGGGGGATGTTGGTATAAAATCAGAACCACACTCGATCCGTAACCATTGAGAATATTGGTTTGATATACTTGATCTCACTCCGCTTTGCTTCGTGAAATTACCCTGCAACCAAAACTCATGGCATATTTTCATTGGCTGTGGATCTCTTAAAAAGAAACCCACGAGATGAAAATAACTTGGTCCTACTCCAACAAGTTTGACCATGGAGTGATTCACGAAGTGAAGTTAAGTGAATGCAGTCAAATGAGGTGGCGTGTGCACCATGTTATTTTCATCATGTGGGTTTCTGATTTTATCTTACCCCATATACATGATCAAGAACATCATTGATAAATCATATAATTCCCCCAATTAGCCATTGAGTATTAGGTACACTACTTTCATGACCATGGAGTGTGAGTTCCTAATGTTAAGCCTATGGAAAGTAATACCCGGGTGAGATAAAATTCAAGTTCTTCTTAATAGATCATGGACAAAGTAGCCGCATTTATGCCTGCTGTTTTACTGGCGTTGTGACGTTACGCCCAATGTGCTGATCACGTGACATATCGTTCAGCTGAAGCTGGTGCCGGCGCATGTACGCTGCCAGCCAATCGGCAGTGCGTCCCTGCGTCCTCGAGTTCCGGCACCACGGCGTCCTCTGGAGGAGGAGGGGGAGGAGGAGGAGGAGGAGGTGCAGCTACAACCACGACCACGGCGTCCAGTGCACCAACCACCGCCGCCGCCGCCGCCTCCGCGGATAGCCCCACCACCGCCGCCGCCGCGGGTGGCGCCACCACCGCGGCGGGAAGCGCCACCACCACCACCGCCGCCGGCACCACCACCACAGTGTCGTCTGCCGGTAAACCAGATTTCTCACTTTACCTCTGAAACTGCACTCTAATCTATAGACATACCTGGGGGCCGTTGAATAGTATTTACTGTCGTACCTGAGGCTGGACGATAAGATAAATCGAATGATAAACGATATTCTGGGTGACTTTTTTGCAATGAGGGTAACATTAGACTATAGTCGTGAGCGTCAGCATTATCGTTCATATAGAATGTCGTTCAATTGTCGTACAATTGACTTATTTCGACGTGCTATACATTTCCTATATAAACGTTAATACACATCGAGTGTTGCAGTAGTATGTCTGAGACAAGCAGGCCGAGTGGTGCAGTCCTTGTACATCAGTTTGAATGGTAAAATGTTTTTTCCAAAACGATTTCATCACAGCAAATGATGATGTTTGTACAAATGTATCACATACGTATAGAACTCTCTGTTTAGAATATCTTTCAATTTGAGTAAGATCTATTGTATGAAAAACGAGTCTGACATTAGCTGCAACACCTCTGGTGGGTGTCCTCCTGGTCAGCAAATGGATGACAACTGGACGACATTTTCAAAATGAACGATTTCTTTCACCATATCTTTTAAGACCTTGAAGGATATCATATCGTCAAAAGGTCTCATGCCTACGACATATCTTTTAATGTTACTCTAAGGTCCAAAGAACATTTCTGAGATACTTGTTTTTATCGTACTATTCTGTCAACGGCCCCCTGATGTATTGTATCACGAAATCTTGGATTTCTTTTTGATTAATTTTATTAACCCTTTTTTGTAAAGTAGAATTTATTGACAAAAACATTCGGATATGGACAAATACAATAGAAAGTAGACAGGACCTAACAAGTTATCTCTACGTTTATACTAATCGGATCACAATTATAGCTATATAGTTAACAGGTATTCCTTTATTCTATCTTTAAAAATCTGTACCATAGCTTAACAATTGTATATTCCGTGGTAATACATTCCATATACAATTTCCATAATAAAGTGGTCCATGTTTATATTTTCCAGTGTTGGGTTTTTTTATCTTCAATATAATCTTTTCAGTGCTCCTAGTTTTATAAAGTTCATTTACATAACAGTTATCTTCATCCATAGTCCATCATTTTATCATACATACAAACGACAATTTCTGCGGAATTGTAGGAACGCATATTACATTTTTCTAGTATTCATTATTATGCAATAAAAAAATATTTTTCGTTTCAAATCACTACTCTCAGCCTTTTGTTTATCAATGTTTGAAGTTTAGTTTTCCGTTGTTCACCCATTAGTTTAGCCAGAGTATTCCAAAACCGGAAGCAAAATTTATTTCATTATTTTTATCTTAGTGTCCTTTTTAGAAAGTATGCTGATTTCCTAAATTTAAACAATTTGAAGTTATAATCCTTAGTTATTTTTATTAAAATGCTGTTTAAGTCAAAATTTATTATATATTAGTAACCCTAGGTATCTATACACGTTAATCACTTCTATTTTCTCCTTCCCTATTTCTACTTGTATAGTGCTATTGTATCCTTACGATTACTAGTCCACATTACTTTTGTTTTCTTGTAGTTAGTTGCCAGTTTATTTTACATGGGGTTAAAATAAACATCTAATAGAGAGATCCGTTCTGAGCAAAGGTGTCCGTTAACGCGAGGTATTCGCTTCCGCGGGGTGTCCTTTGGGCGGGGTTCTACTGTAGTCAGCTGTATGATACATACACAATATTGACTGGTTTCAGATACAAGCGGCCGTATGCTCCGAGGAGTTGACGCATAGTAATATCCGAGCATATGCGAGGATATTGCGCAGAGTCAACTCCGAGGAGCATACAACCGCTTTTATCTGAAACCAGTCTTTATCCTACCCCTAATATAAAATCCCATAAGCTTAACATTGACTTTCCGTATGCGCCCGTATGTCACATACGGATAAAAATCGCTCCTATCGCGTATCACGTACAAAAAATGGACCAATCAGAGATCAGCAGCTGAAAGTAGTTTCAAGCGCCTTCAGAGCAGCAAGGAGAGCTATATGGAGGACTTCAGAAAGTTTTTATCGTGTTTTTTTTTATTATCCTCACATAAAATATCGTTCACAGGGGGTAGGATAAAATCAAAACCTTATTTGTTTTAATCTGGGCTACCGTATGCGACTCCTGGGCCCTGTTTTTCAAGTTGAGACCGTTTCGAAGCCAAACTGTTTTTCAGTTGAGACGATCTCTGGGGATCTCAGCCTGAGACTGAGATGCGACCGTTTTGGATGATTTCAGTGTTTTTCAGTTGTGATGATCTAAAGGGATCTCAAGTGAAATGATCTCTCAAACGGTCTCAACCTGAGACCAGTTGATACTAGTCATAACTTATTTTTTCAGGTGCTTACACTTATTCAAATTAGAAAATATTTAGAGCGAATGGTTCTGCTAATCTGACATACCTATATCCGAAATTTCATAGTTTTCTTGTGGTTATTAAGACTGTAATAAACATTTGTCTGGAAATCTTAAAGATGCAGTCACTGCCCCACTCAAACAGCTTGTGTATACCTACTGTGATGCTCGATGTTATTTGAGCAGGGTAGGGTCAAGGTCACTCCATATTTATAAATAACAACATTACCCATTCACAAAGAAAAATAGGTCTAACTCTTGAAATATTCAATAGAAAATTATGAAATCTTAGGATCCAATTAGATGGACATGGACAATTATTCGCTGTAAATATGGTCTAATTTGAATAAGTATGAGTATCTCAAATCAATAAATTCTGAGTGCAGTATCTTGTACCTGGCAGAAATGATCTCAGCCAAAACGATCACAACCTGAGATCGTCCTGAGATTCGCTGTGGCGCACTGAGACCTTGACTGAAAAACACCTGCATCCATTGATCTCCCAAACTTCATTTTTGTCAGGGGCCTGTTTTTCAGTTGAGATCATGTCCACTTGAGATCCGCTGAGATCGAAAGTGTTTTTCAGTTGAGATCATTTGAGGTGATCTCAAGTTAAGACTAAAATAAGACCGTTTGGGGTGCTTTGGGTGTTTTTCAGTTGAGATGATCTCAGGGATCTCAAGTGAAAGGATCTCAACTTGGGTCTCAACTTGAGATCAGTTGATACTTGTCTCAACTTTTTTATCCAGTGCTAAAACTTATCAAAATTAAAAGATATTTAGAGCAAAGTCTATTGATAACCTGGCAAACGTATATTCCAAATTTCATAGTTTTATTGTGGTTATTATGACCATGAGAGACAATTGATAAGCAACATAAAAACAAGGCACTGCACCACTCAGCTAGTTTGTGCTGAACCTACTGTAATGCTCAAAGTCAGTTTCAACTTGAGATCGGTCTCAACTTTGAGATCGGTCTCAACTTGAGACCGGTCTCAACTTGACATTGGTTCACAAAAGTTATCGCAAGGGACTTGACATAACAGTTTGGGGCAACAATAGGCAATTTAGAGGCTCTGGTTTACTTAAACCACAGGAAGATCACTATAGAACTTAAGATAGCTATACACTGAGGGCTAGGGATCTCAACTTGAGATCCTTGGAGTTGAGATCCCCTAAGATCGGCTGTGTAGACTTGAGACAACGTCTGAAAAACACTTTCCGCCATTGATCTCAAAGTTGGTCTCAGGATCTTGGATTGATCTTAGCGGATCTCAAGTTGAGATCCTCTCGACTGAAAAACACCCCCCAGGATCGCTCATGGATCTCAGTGGATATCAGCTTGAGATCGTCTCGACTGAAAAACAGGGCCCTGGAGTTATGGCTCCGGATATCACTCAGCTCCGCCTCGTGATATCACTACGCCAAACTCCAGTCGTCGCATACGGGAGCCCAGATTAAAACTCATCCGGTTTTACAATAGTATGTGGATTTGTATGGGTTTTACCAAATATTAGATAAACACTTTCCAGCTATATCTTTTAAATCAAGTAGCCTTTTTTACCATGGTGCCCAAGGTGGGAGTCACCTTTTATATTATGCCGCATCAATATGTGATGTTACATATCCATCACAAGGCAGGTAAGAAGATAGATCTTCCCCATTATTTGTTGTAAGAGCATATTAATCCAAATTTGCCTTTGGGGAGACACTGGCAGGTGGGAGTTTTGGTATAGTGGAAACGTTTATGATATGTTTCAATATATCATAGATATGACTTGAAATATATGTATATGGAATCATTACAAACTGTATAAATATATTTGTGTTATTCTCTATTAATTATTAGGTAGTTCGTTGAAGCATGTTCTGCACCATCAGTCCCATGGCTCTTGTGGCCATCATAGCATTTATCACAAGAATGGCTGTGTCCTATGCATGCATACACCATTCATGTCCTGGCTGTCAAGCTTTTTGATATAAGTCATTACTCTCTTGAACAGTCCCTTCGTGAATCATTGTAGAGAGAATTCCCAAATCAAGATATGTATGATACAGATGTATCTACATAATCCTCAATACAATCCATGAGCAACACTTGATTTGTTGGTCTTTAAAAAAAGAACCATAGGTGAAAACCAGTTCTACAGAACCCACGAGCTAATGCCATGTATTCGTACGTGTGCTCAATAATAAATTAAAATGCCAAAAACCGCAGCAAGTTTGTTCCTCTCAAGAATTTTTTTTTCTCTTTTACATAGAATGCATGTTTGCACAAATAGTGACATGACAGCCATGAAAGGTGTACATTATTTTGCTCTTGAGAATTTGTTGTCTCACCAATAGATCTTTATATCGCATGCATGCCACACCAATCACCATAGTGACACGATAGCCATGAAATGTAGCATGTTATGTTCCCCCTGAGAACCTCTTGTTTAACCTGTTATTATGTTACACAGGACAAGGTCTTCAGTTTATTAACAATTACACCATTGGCAGTGTTTTTGGACCATTTCAGACCATTTCGGACTATTTCGTCTCCAGCGTATACACCGTATATAAGATAGTTAACGTATGTTTACACGCACATAATGGCTGTAATGGTCGTCATGCGTAAACACACGTAAATGACGATACGGCTATATACGTGCACGTATAGACATCACCTATGATGTGGCATAAACTGTAGTAAACATTGATTATACATATGCCTACACTCCGCAAATACCCACATGTTTATATATAGATAAAAAATAAAGTTTACCCACAGCCCTCTGTATACGCATTATCAACCGCCTCCCCACCTGTGATTAACATATACATATATAGTCTTGGCCGTAAACATGATGCAAATATGAGGGTTTTATTGATGCCCCAGGAGACATACATACGTGTACATACGCGAAGATTAAACAGACGTAAACTCGAGATCTCGTCCTGTGTTAGATACATACCGCACCACTAGTGATATAACGGTAATGATGCTCAGAATGCAAGTAGTTCTAAACCCTGCATGCCTGCACCCTTAGTCTCATAACCTGCTTCTATCAAAACAGCCCCGACCACCACAACAGTTGCGACTACGACGACAGTCTCGACAAGCACCACAGAGGCCGTGTCCACAACGACAGCGGCTCAGGAGGGTGAGGAGGCTGCCAGGAGCCAATCAAAACATGCCATTTGCTTTCTGAAACCCATACACCATCCCCCCTTAATAAAGTCCATTTCTGTAATACACTAGGTTTGTTATGAGTGTTAAGACTTTTGCTTAGAAGGAAGTAGATTCTCACGTAAATTTAGTTATTGTTTGAATATCATTAAGATGGTTTTATTTTGGTTTTATTTTTTTCCTTAAGTTACATAGGCTTATAAGGCTTTGCAGTACTTCAGCATGGTTATGTTAGTTCATTTCTGTTACATTGACATTCAATCATGTATGGTATCCCTGGTTGCTCTTTGTTTTTGTTTTTCTTTTCTTTTCTATAATATGTATGAAACTATGGAAATTTGCTATAGCTGATACCCATCCTTATCTAAAGATCCTGACTGTGTTCAACTAATTTAGAAGTTGCCACCCATTCTGTATTATTCCTTTTTCAGTTTGTGTACACTCCAGTGTTCTTTAGTCTGAGATTAAACAAAGTGATACCTATCACAATAGGCTAAGAATTAAGGTAGTTTATTAAATACTTAAGATTAGATATGTATCTGCATGGAATGCTGATTGTTTGACTGTCTACCTCGTCCAAAAGTATTACCTTTTTGTGTACCCTGTGTCTCCAACCTTTTGTCTGGTGACTACCCTTTACTACATTTTATACTTTCGACAGGGTTTTTTGTTCTTTTAGGATTGCTTCTTTGAAGTAGGGTTACTTAAGGACTCAATTTAGATATTCTCTATTCATCTTTTGTAACGCATATAGAGTATTGGAACGTTATTTTAGATGAAAAGGGAAAAGAAAATGGGGAAAGGCAGCAATTGTTCTGTATTAAGTCTAAGATAATTCACTCTATACAGATCTGTCGTAGGTATACATTACATTGGATATCAATTTCTAGATATATCATTCCATATCTATGAGTATTGACTTGTAAAATAAACACTGCTTTATTAAAAAATATATATTCAGAGTGAAAGACTTTGAAATTAAAGTAATCATCATTGTATACACATTTAAAATGCTGCTGATTAATCGTCATCTTTGTAATGAGAATAAAGATAGTTCATAGAGTACTTTTCAAATTTCTGCATTTATTGGTTTTACTAGTACGCGATGCTCAGGCAAATTCAGGTGTGCTCTTCAAACTGCAAGGTTCCCTCAGCCAGGTGAGAAACTGCTTCTTAACTATGACCTAGGCAAACAAATATTTATAATTCAGTTCTTGATTCTTATCGCACCTCTGGTATTTTTTCCACATATACTTTACAGGGGAACTCGTATCCAACGCCCATTGAGTATTTGGAAATAATACTCAATGGGGTTATGTCACAAAGGTTAGCCCATTATTCAATGTGAAGGTTGAGATAAATTCAGAAACCCATTCAAGTTTAGGGTCAAAGCTTGATCCCATCTCGTTTGAATAGGTTCGCCATTTGAATTACTAAGCGTTTCAAACTAGATCAGATATGAACTCTGACCCTAAACTTGAATAGGTTTCCACTATAATATTCAAAGAAAATATATGTTTCATTATACGTGTAATACAGACAGTCCATACACAAGTAATAATAATAATCATGGGAAATATGAAATGATAGCTCACTTACACCCTCTTTTGTTTTGGTGATTCGGGAAATCGCTGCGTTTCTCGCTTGGTGTGTCCCAAGCATTAGTGACTGTGACAAACATTAGTTCTAGGTACCACCTGAAATTCCCTTTTCAAATTTGTCATTTGATCAGTTCTTCAGCCTAGGTTTTGAGACACATGTTAATTCATAGCTAGTTTCTACCTTGAGATTTCTATGGGAGATTGCTTTGTTCACAGTGGTCAAGCATCTGGACGAGCCTTCAGGGGATCCTGGTAGACGCCATTAACAGTGCCTGTAACACGCAGCAGTACTACTCGCAGTGCTGTCCCGGGTCAGGCCCACAGGGGTAAGTTCACTTATCACCTGGGACCTGGGAGCTGTTTCAAAAGTCAGGAGGGTGCTAAACGAGAGTACTCACCGCCAAAGCGAGAGCTAACAATGGCACTTGAAGTGTCGCTGTCGAGGTGGAGGTGCCGCTCGCTATTGGGTATTGGTAGCGGTTTTGCTGCAGCTTTGATTCAAAGTGCCGCTCGCTGTTGCAACCTCTCACTTTGAAATGCGACGTGCCGCTGACGAGACTTCACGAGACCTTTGAAACTAGTTTCGTGACATTTCTAGATGGCGTCTGTGACACCATACAGACGTATTAGGGTTGACTAGTTTTATGACCACACGTAGCACTGGCACAAGTGGCGCTGTAGTGTCACTGTTCGCAACACCGACATTGTGACACAACATGCAACAATAGATGTGACATGCAGTATGAAACGTGACTTCATTTTGTCCGTTCTTGCTTGCACTCTTGATGCCGCTTTACATGTCTGCCTAACACTTTTATCACGAAACTAGTGAAATAGATCCCAGGTGTCATACTTTCAGTCAAGGTAAATTCACTTATCACTGGTTGTCACACTAAAGTGGAATTCACACGGTGGGATTCATGTACCTCACAGGTCTCATGAGATTCTGTTCCTTTTTAGGGGTAAATGTCGCCATCAATTGCAGGGGTAAAAACATGACTCAGGGAAATGGAACCCTACAATTTAGACAAGAGATTGTGTTCGAGTACAGAACCTCAGCAGGATTTGTCTCAGACAAACACCCTGTGAGGTACATGTATCCCATCATGTGAACTTCACTTTATAGTCAGCTTAGGCTCATTTATCACCAGGTGTCATACTGACAGTCATGACATTATTATGATTGTACTTCATTTGGCACTTTACATTGAATTATACTAGCCATAAGGAAGATCATCTTGAAATATGTGTGAATTTATAGCCTTTATTGATTGAACTATGAACTGAGTGTACTTAACTATAAACGTCGTTTTCATCCCAATTAGGTTGTTATTTACAAAATTGACTATGTGTAAATCTACAACACCTAGATATCAATGCTATCATGGAATGCTGTGATGCAAGACTTATATAGAACTGTATCGAAAATTGTATGAATAGACAATACTCCACATGTTTGGATGCTCCCCAATCGTCATAGAGACAAAGCCAATCATGGTGCATCCAAATGAGTGGAGTATTGTCCATTCATATGACTCGAGTGCGGTTCTGGATTTATTTAACCCATTTTACAGCAAGAGAATAGCATTACAATATCAAAATAATTCAAATTACTTCGTAAATCCAGTTGAGAATGTATAAATCTCCATGTTGATATATCATCTGCTCTTTGAAACCTCAACTGTTGATTGGTCAATTGCATATGACGTCATCTCACATGACTCCGCCACAGCCATAGCGTAGTATTGCTACTTTACGTGGGTGATCGTTGAGTGTATTTTTTTAAATGTTATTCCTATGGTTAAACTTGTACCATGGGTGAGATAACACCTACTACAAGGTGAATATCAGGCAAATAAATAAAAACGTAATGTTTGTGGCATGTAACTACCCCGATACAAGGTTCTCTTATGTTTCTTTTCTATCAGGTCCGCACAGGCAGACTATGTGAGTAGGGACACGGTCCTTGTGGCACATGGTTACCCAATACAAAGTACAGAAGCTGATAGCATTGAGGCCATCATTTATGCCCAACCACTGACCAACAACCAGCTCTGCCAGCCGGCGACGAGACGCCGACGTCACGTGACCGACCAGGCACGGGACCTGCTCACCCGCATCCGCCGGGCCAGTGAGTTTCTTACCTTATATATGTCTACAAAGAACTAAACTACAAGAAGCTCACCTAAAATCTTGATTCATTATTATATGTATCATACATAGGACTTGCGGAAGTTTAGATATGACAGGTTTATATCATGTTTTGATAGTTTAAGACTTAAAAAACAATACAATATATAATTTATTTGTTTCTATTTACTTCTGATAGCATGAGATTTTCAAATTATTATGATTGACTGCAAAACATGTGTAGCAAGCGTTGCTCTGGTGGCCAGTGTACCTATGGCAGTGACAATCTTTTGAAACGAGGCCATTCCTTTATTTCATATTTTCGTGCATTTCAAACCAGTGTAAATAAGTTATTTGAAAAATCTCATGAGGGAGAGAGGTGCTTGTTTCCCCTGCTGCTGCCAATGACCGGAGAACCAGCGCAAGTTTAAGGTCGTTTCAAATCGTGCTTAACCTGTCCCATTGTTTATTTGGGCAGGGAACCATCTAACTTCAATATCCAACGTTGTGGTCTTTCTTATTCACCACAGAGCAATCTTTAGCACAAATGCCTTGTTAGCCAATCAGTATCTGTTCATATATTCACTGCGGAGTAGCCTTCATGAAGTCTGCCTTTTTAACCAATGCGTATGTTTTCTCTCTTATTCACTGCGGAGCAGCTTCCATGAAGCCCGCCCTATTAACCAATGCGTATATTTTCTCTTATTCACCGCGGAGCAGCTTTCACCATGCCCACCTTCCTTCCACAAGAAGTACTGTTTACTGCGGTGTCGGACTCCTCACAGAACATTAGCTCCACCTTGACCGCCTGCTGTAACGTCACTGTCGCCTCAGTCGGCAAGAGCAGTGCCCCAGTGACCGAAGCGCCCCCTACTTCCGGTCTCCCGGGCTGGGCCATCGCTCTGGCAGTCATTGCGGGAGTCGTCCTAGCAGGCATAGTCGTTGCAGTAGTTGTCTATGTGACTGTATCCAAAAAGTAAGTCCCCGTTTACTTTCACTGTTTCATCTCTTTATTTTGTATGACGACGTACTAAGAAAGAAACTGATGAGTATTTGGTCTGAGTCCGCAATTAATTTTCCATCGAGTTTGGAGCGCACAGTAGTATGAGCGAGGCAATAGCTGAGTGAATATTCCAAAGGACTCCAAATGAGACGGCGAACGGGGACTCAAATCAAACACGAATATGTTTCTGACTTTATCTTAGCCTAGAAATATTAATCTGTATATCGCACATTGAGTTTGAGTTATTATACTCGCAAGCCTGTTGAGTACGAGTTCAGGACTAATGTTAGGCCTATGGATTATGGACTATTAGATAAATCTTTACACGTGATTTATACTGGAGAGCAGCAACAACACGACCAAAGTAAAGCAATTGTAGAAGTAAATCCATCGTCGCTGACAGAAAGTGATGTCAAGACACAAGAGAGAACATTGTTATAATTGACATCCCTATATCTTAAATCGGCATGTGTATCAACTGATTCCGAGCTGTTCATATTAGCAGATTACGAGAATATCAATTAAAATATATTTTAACCTTGGTGCCAGAGCAACCCCTTTTGGAGGATATGGGTTCCAAGGATCTTAATTCTTTTTAGATATCTTAAGGATCTAGGATATTAAGTCTCTCTAGATATCAAGAAGTAGGGAGACCCCCTATGCACCTCGATATTGGTTCAAATTCCTAATGTGGATTCTGAATAGAGTATATCTTGTTTGCCAATCTCTATCCTGAACCTATCCTCTGTCCTAGCCCTGCTTTACATTGCTCTTTTAAAACTAAAAGCTAGTTCATATATTTTCTTCATCCGTTATATGCGTTGCTCCTATACATGTGATCTTTCCTTCAAGCTTTTGGTGAAGCCATTGTTATCATGTATAAATCTTATGTAAAATGGTTGAAGTTCACAACATATATATGATAATAACTGCAATTAAGTACTATGTTATTGTTTTAACTAACAGACCGAAGAAGACGGTACCCGTGGACACCGCGTATGTGACCAAACGACAGACTCATCAATCATCGAGCAAACAGAGTACGCCCCGCTACTCCTCTACCACCACGGGTATGGATACATATAACTCCTCGCAGCCCAACGTACCCTCTGTCCAGTAGCTCCTACATGACGCCATCGAGTAACTCCCACATGGCTTCACATGACTTCACATGACACCGTTCAGTAGTTACGACATGACGCCGCCCAGTAATTATTTCATCCAGTAACTCTGACATGATGCCGTCCAGTGATTACTTCATAGCAACTTAGTCGAAAGCGCCTATGGACACACTATCTGATTGATATTGGTCACACTACAGGGTTCCGTCTCCAGTGCAAACAATAGGGCACTTACAGCTCTATTGTGGTAGGTAATCAGCGGCGATTTATTTGACCGGAGTTGGTTAACAGCAGAAATAACGTTGCATGTCCTGAAACCATCCTTGCGTGTGGCATTTTACAACACTCATTGCTTTCTCTCGAAATTAGGAGATCAAAAATCACAGAAATAAATCTTATTATCGGCACAGCTAAAGATAAAGCATAGGAAAAAAGGTATATCTGAGTGTAGAGATCTAAAAGTAGGGGCCTACAGGTTTGTGTTTTTCTCTACACGAGAATATCACTCTCGTGGCATGTCAGTCTTCAACCCTAGACTTGGTTCACTGTCTCTATGTGGGGGGGGGGGGGGGAACTCCAAGCGGATCCGACAGAATTCTAGTTTTTTATACATGGTAGGTAATAACCATCCTGTAACTCTGACATGATGCCGTCCATTGCTTACTTCATGACATCATCCTGTTACTTCCACATGATGCCGTCCAGTGTCCTTCATGACACCACCTAGTAACTCCGACATGCTTCTACATGACGGGCTTCTACATGACACTGGCTAGTAACGATTATGATGTCGTCCAGTAACTATTACAACACACCATTCTGGAGTTCCTTCATAGAGGGGCAAATTGAGCCCACTGAAACGCTTGATACCCGAGCTTCAAACAGTATTTTCAGATTTTGGCATTCAGTTCCTCAACTTTATAGGTTACAGAGTATCTCCAATCTTTCAAATGAATATTTTCGATACGCTCAACAACTGTTATTATAACTTTGTGACAAACTTATTCAGAGACGATAGTAGTAACCTACACTTCAATCGTAGCAAATGAGACCAAAAACGAAGTAGTAGCCTCGAACCCCCATAGTTTAAGCACTAAGCCTCTTCATACTTGCCTCCAGAGATAGTGTTTTGCTCATGGGTATCTGCAGTTTCAGCGGGGTCACTTTGACTCCATATAGACTATCCAGTAACTCCCACATGACTCTCTTCATGATGACCTACATAAAGGCCTTTCTCCACTCTGCGACTGAGGGGGCTTGCGATCCGGTATCTCCAGTCTCAGACTGGAAGTACCGGCTTGGCGTGTCGCATGTACCTCGGATCGCAAGGTAACATCGATTCCGTGTAAAGACAACCCTCCTTGCGACTGGAGCGCTTGCGATCCTAGCTATATATGTACGCCGAGTCTGGGACTGGGCGTACCAAATATCAAACATGTTTGATATTTAAAAACGCTTGCGATCCCAGGTACATGCGGTACCTTCAGTCTGTGACTGGGTGTACTGGTACGCCCAGTCTTAGACTGGAGGGAAACTTGCTGTCTCTACTGTGCATTTTGCTGCGTTGCGATCCTGAAGGTACCTCCCGTCTCAGACTGGGCGTACCTATGTACCTTGGATCGCACAGTGGAGACAGGGCTTTAGGTTTCAGGTGATTTATGAGTTACTGAAGTTTTTCATTGAGATCATGTCAACCACTTCGTGCCTTTATTGAATTTTCATTATTCTACCATATCTTGGAGAGTCACTTTACAATTCTATCTTATCTCCTATACAAAGGTGTTCTTTAAGCTATACATGTATATACATATACACATATTCAGGTCTGTGATAAGGAAATAAGGGGAGGGGGCATTAGATAATCTGTTCTATATCACTATTGTTCTACCCTTTAGGCCATCAATATTGTCCTCTCATCCTGTTAAATGATGAAGTATTGTATGAGCAATGCTAGTCAAATTGTTAGCGATCATGTGATGGAGGATGGTGATTTTGGTTACTATTAGCGTCGAGTAGTTTTTATAAACGGTGACTTTCCATTTCTAGTCATGTTGTACTTTGTGTGTGATATTTACCACCGATAAAGCTAGTTTTGTCTAAATTATCTCACCTCTGGTATATTTCCCCATAGAATTAACATTGGGAACTCGTACTCAACACCCATGGAGTATTGTAAACAAAATTCCCAATGGGGATGACGTCACCAATGTTTGCCAAGTAGTCAGTGATGGGGGTGAGATAAATTCTGGACCGCGCTCGATCTATAGCCACTGAAAATATGCCATTTCATTTTGCTACGTAATCTCCTTCGGCAGTGTCTCTTACTCCACAACCAAAATTCATGACATATTTTCAGTGGCTACGGATCTTGATGCAGTCCGTTCTTAGAGTCATCGATAACTTGACCAGTGTATAGCATTTACTACTTCTGTATCTCGGTGGGAATAATTTGTCTGAGGCAACCACTCATCTATTACTCATCTATTACAAAGTCCTCATTGGAAATGTATGAGCCACAATAAACGACTACCTATGATGTAATAAAGTAAACCAGAGATAACTAAAACCACAGCTATGCAATACCAGAAATTATCTATGGGATATGGCAAGTAGGTAGTCGGAAATAATGTTTTTATTATTACCTGCTTACTGCAGAATCTGTACATGTAGAGTAAAGTCGGGGGGGGGGGGGGTCCACATACTACGATAGAAATGGAAGACCTATCGATGCACTATGATGTAGATTGCCCATATCGCAGTGCAGCCTACGAAGCATCTCTTTTTGTCAGGAGGTTGTCGTAATACATTGCTGTGAATTCTTTTTAACAGTGAAAAGGATGTTACTCTGTGAAAGCTAACTTATTAGGCCACTCAAAAAAAAAAAATTGTTTCTCATCACCAAGCCATGAAAAATATGACGAGGGCGCTTTTTTTTTTTTTTTTTTTTTTTTTTTGCTGGGTCAGAGATGGCTTTTGAAGTGTCTCTATTCCGAGCAAACTGTCCCCTTAAGCGGGATGGTTCCCCCGATGGTTAGGCTACTTCATACAGGCCAAACTCTGGCAAAGAGACACTGTTATAACCACACAGACACCCACAGACACCTACCTGACTGTCGGAGGCCTCCCAACATGCTTACGACAATTCCAACATGGTGGAATTGTTGGAGTGTGTCGGGAGGCTTCCGACATGTTGGAGTGTGTCGGAGCATGTCAGAAAGCTATCGTAGCATGCTGCACTAGTGGAGGCAGGCTTCCGACAAGGGCTAAAGGTGGGCGTCCACCAACCACGAAAAGGCTATGACAATGGCATTCTGACAAGGTCCACGACAGGCCTACGATTGGTGGACTTGTCGTAGCCTTGTCGTGGTTGGTGGACCCCAGTTCCCAACAAGAGTCTACGACAAGGCCATGACAGGCTGTGACTGGGAAGCTTGTCGGGGGCCTTCCGACAAGGCTACAACAAAATCATGTTCGATTTTACCTACAACTGGACCTTTGTTGTGGAGTGTCATGGCGTGTCAGGAGCGTGTGGGGTGTCCCAGGAGCGGGGTTTTGCTCTAAAGGGGGGCATCCACCAACCACGACAAGGCTACAACAAGTGCCGACATGAAAGTTCCAATCGCAGCCTTGTCGTGAGAAGAGCAGTGTCGGGACAGCATGGCGGGCGTGTCGTAGACGTTCCTGGTTGCCGTAAAAAAGGCGCCCATGGTTCTGACACACTACAACAGTGATATCGAGGGATCCACAACACTCCACGACAAAGGTCCAGTCGTGGCAAAAATTGAACATGTTCAATATTGTCGTAGCCTTGTCGGAAGGCCCCCAACAAGCTTCATGTGGCAGCCTGTCGGGGCCTTGTCGTAGCCTCTTGTCGGGAACTGGGGTCCACCAACACAGCAGTGTCATGGCATGTCGGGAGCTTGTGGGCTGTCCCAGGAGTGGGGTTTTACTCTAAAGGGGGGCATCCACCAACCACGACAAGGCTACGACAAGTGCCGACATGAAAGTTCCAATCGCAGCCTGGTCACAGCCTTGTCATGAGAATAGCAGGGTCGGAACAGCGGTGTGGTGGCGTATCATAGACGTTGCTGGTTGCCATAAAAAAGGTGCCCATGGTTCTGACACACTACGACAGTGATATCGAGGAATCCACAACACTCCAACTCCGGAAGGCCCCCGACAAGCTTCATGTCGCAGCCTGTCATGGCCTTGTTGTAGGCTCTTGTCGGGAACTGGGGTCCACCAACCACGACAAGGCTACAACAAGGCTTCCAATCGTAGAGCTGCCGTGGACGTTGTCGGAAAGCCATTGTCGTAGCCTTGTAGTGGTTGGTGGATGCCCCCCTGAATTGGTTACATGACAACACTTGATGCATCACTTTTGCCAACCATATAACCACATTGATTGCATTCCTTACATCAGGAGCTTTAATTTGATACCAAATACTCATATTTTTCATGATTTCTATCAATGTTTCATCTCATCTATGAAAAAAAAAAAAAAAAAAAAAATCTTCTAAAAACGTTTTTGCTGACGCGCGCGGTGATGAGAAACAAGTTTTTTTTTTAAGTGGCCTTAATAAACCTGTATATTCTATTATAATATTTCCATGATATCTATCTTTGTATCAAAAACTAGCACGGTGACTCGCGATTTTTAAGTTAGATATGTATTCTACAACACTAGGAGATCATCATATTTAATTTCCAGGATATTAAATTTTCAAGGTAAATTGTCCGATATTCCTTTAAAAATTGTCAGAGATATTAACTACAATGATAAAATGCTTGCCTGGAATGTCCATGCGGTGCCCGTATTTTCATATGTGTAGGTGAGCAATTGATAATTTGATGTATTTATGTTTCGACGACCATAAACACCTGCATGTTTAAAACGTTGATATACTCGCTACTTTTGTGTATTACTATATGTCAACATATCAGTGTGTCTGACCTTCCATCCCGAAATCCAGTGGTTATCATGCATGTATATTTCACATACTTGACATGTTAGGTAGAAGAGATGTACTGTCCCTATTTCCATGTAACATATTCATCCGGACACTCAACAGAGAAACTATTCATGTGTGTAAAGTGTAATCAATGTTAACATCTGTATGTAAACAAGTACACAGGTTTTACCTAATTCCATTAAACGTTTCCTAAACCTATTCTTCTCGCGAGTTCTTTCCTTCATTTTTTTAGGTCACACCATTACAAAGAACAGATGAACCCATAAAGTTATATGGTGCACCATTAAATACCGCTTAATTTTAAGAGTCATTATATAGAACGACTTGACCATGCTGTACAAGCTACAAAACAAGATGATTATTTACGATTCGTAGGGAACGAGGAGTTTACACCAAGTTCCGTATGAACCGTAAATCGCGAAATGTGGGGAAAGGCATAAGTAGAGTAATAAAATAAAGATATTCAGCAGGGTTTTTTGTATGCAATGCAAGTTCCGTTCGCTATGCCAGCATAGCGAACGGAAGGTGAGGCCAACAGCGATGAAGATGTTGCAACGAGATTTGGAAATGTGATCTGGTTTTTTCCCATGTCATAATGCTGTTATTTTGGTGCTCCGTTCGCCATTATGCCGAAACTAAATACCACGGTAAAGGACCAGAAGATCCAGTTCGAAGTTGGTCAACTAATATTCCCAAAGTGTCAGCCTATTTGGTAATATCCTAGTATCAACTGGAAATGGAAACTCAAAGTAAACATGTGAACCCACAGACACCCACAGTATGATGGCCGTTTGCAGGGACAATTTAGTTGCTCATAAAAAAGACTTTGTGCGAAGATATCGAAAGAAATAAAAGTAAAGAGGTACTAAAGGAAATGGGGAGATGCTCTAGAGATATAGGATGCAGAATGAAAAAAGAAAAGAGTGAATACTGCAGGAAAAAGTTAGTGGAACCACAGGGTTACCCCAGGAATTTCTGGAGTACAATTAAAGAGCTTTTAAACCCCGAACAAAAAGAATCCAGTTGCGAGCTCAAAATAGATGGGAATATAATACATAAACAACAAATCCCGAACACCCTGAATCAGTTTTTTTAACACAGTTGGCGAAACTTGAGCAGGACCATTTATGAGAATATCTAGAACATCTAGATCAGGTAATAGTTAATGTTAGAGGAAATCTTCAAATTGACATAAATGAAGAAGATATCCAAAAGATATTGAAGGACTCAAAAAATAGTTTTTACTCAATTCTGTCAAATGCTTCTGATCTTCTATCGAAACTAGTATCCCCCCCCCCCCCCCAAAAAAAAAAATGATAATGATAATGATAGCAGTTTTGCAAGCTATTTCACCTATGTCTCAAGTTACCCAAAATATGGGGTAACTTGAGACAGTTTATTATCAAATATATATTTTTTGTTGAATAATCTGCATTTTAAAACTAGGTTAAAAATTGTGTTGGACCATTGGAAAAAAACTATGATTTTTACAGTTTGCATCAATCTAAAAAATTTGCAAAGTTATTTTAGAAAATGTTTAAAAAGTGTCTCAAGTTACCCCCAATGACGGTATAGATCTAGTATCAATCATAAATATGCATTATTTCTGGAATTATAAAGGAAATATTGTTAATCATGCTGGTTGCGTCGTGAGCTATATAATATTGGTATATTATACCAATAAATAGACCCTAGTTTTAGCTTTTCAATAGTGTTTTATCCATAAAGATCAGCCTGTTATTTATGACACAACAAATAACATTTTTAGATTATTTAAACGTGGCTGCATGAAACACCTCTGCTGCAAGCCGATGCTACCTTGATTAAAAAAAATTACAAATAGCATTTTTAGTTAACTCTGTCCTCATGGTTCTGAAGCCACTATCAGTTTCCTTTTATCTAACCAGTTTTGCCCAGATCATGTTGGACTTTACTATAGCAGCTATAATGTCACTGAGTACAGTGTTTTCACACCTTGTTCGAGGTGTCAAGTCTCTCCAGTCAGGTGTTATGCCACAGGAGGTGTCAGACTGACATTTTTCCACGGTGAAAAGTCAGGGCTTAGCCATCATTGCATGCTAAAAGGTCAGACTGATATTTTCTCCACTGTGAAAAGTCAGAGCTTAGCCATCATTGCATGCTAAAAACTCAGACTTTGACATTTTTCCATGGTTAGAAGTCAGGGCTTATAGCCATCATTGCATGCTAAAAAGTCGGACTGACATTTTCTCCACGGTGAAAAGTCAGAGCTTACCCATCATTCCATGCTAGAAAGTCAGACTTTGACATTTTTCTATGGTGAAAAGTCAGAGCTTAGCCATCATTGCATGCTAAAAAGTCAGACTTTGACACTTTTCCACAGTGAAAAGTCAGGGATTAGCCATCATTGCATGTTAAAATGTCAGACTTTGACATATTTCTGTTTTGGAAAGTCATGGCCTGGCCATTGATACACACTAAGAAGTCAGGCTTTGAACTTTTTCACAGTGAAAAGTCCAGGCTAACTAAAAAGTTAGATTTAGACATTTTTCGATATTGAAAAATCAGGACAGTTTTTACACTTGATTGAGTTAAATTTGAAGGTGCTGACTTTATGGGACTAGTAAAAAAAATGGGGGAGGGGCTGCCCACCCTGCCCCCCCCCCCCCCCCATTCTGGTGGCACTGCCACCCAGTAACTGCTTTATGAACTAACAATGGCTCTGTCCCCTATATTTCTATATGTAAATCAGTCCACTTACCTTTATCTCACCCCTGTATTTTTCTCCATAGGCTTAACATTAGGAACTTACACTCCACGGCCGCGAAGGTAGTGTACCCACTAGTCAATGGCTAATTGGGTGGTTTCTTTTATCAATTAATAATGTTATATGGGATGAGATAAAATCAGAAACCCACTTGATGAAAATAAGTTGGTCCACAGTCCACCTCGTCTGACTTCTATATAATTCACTCAGCTTTGCTTTGTGAATTACTCCGTGGTGAAATTCGGTGGAGTATGGACCAAGTTATTTTCATCTTGTGAGTTTCCTTCTAAATACCAAATGCTACCAATAAGTTTAAACAAAAATGGAACCCCCAGCAGTCATTGGTTTAAGGGAATACACATAAGAAAGACTCTCCAGTTATCTACAGAACTAGAGAAAATATTTCCCTGGTTAATTCAAAGGAAATATTTAATCGTTATTTTCATCATGGGCAGTGTATTAAAAGTGAATATTTAAGATAGACTGTCCATGATGAAAATAAGTTTAATAACCCAGTCCATACTCCACCTCGTTTGACCGCTACATAATTCACTCAGCCCCGCTTTGTGAATTACTCCGAAGTCAAACTCGGTGCAGTATGGACCAAGTTATTTTCATCTCGTGAGTTTCCTTCTACATCTCAATTCTCATACAGGATTTCTCTCTAAATATAGTCTACACATGTATACAATTTGGCCACTGGCGAGTAAGATTGGTACTAACCTACTTGATCACCTGGTGAACAGAGATGGTACTAGAAACTCAGAGTCATATTGGCACTCGCCCAGAGTTTTTTTTTTTTTTTTTTTTATTCAGATAACATATTTACGACAACATTACTCGCCTAGCAGGGGCGATCTTCCGTAATGAGGTCCGATCAGGACTATACAGTACAACACAACACACCACAGTGACAATACAGGACGGACAGTGAAAAAAATACAACAAAGTTGTCCGTGTTTCTTATACAATAGTACACATTTATGCTTCATAACTCTTTTGAGTCATTTACATTTATACTTTCAAAGGTACTAGTTATTACTCACTCCACAAGTATATTAATCAAGGTCTTCGAGATTTATAATTTGTGGTAGAGTTTCCTTTACTTTGAACTTAAATTTATCTCCTAGTGGCAGCTGCTGCACTTCCACAGGTAACTTGTTCCAGTAGTCATTACCCCTATTTAAAGGGGATTGTCTAAATTTTTCCAGTTTAATTTTCGGGATTTTTAACCTAACCTTTTGATCTAGCCTAGTTCTCTTCTCCTTAGTATCAAAAATGTTATCTGAGTCAGTTGCCCACCACCTAATCATAATTAGTATATGTTGGGCTCTCCGGATTCCTAGTGGTCTCATTTTGCATGTTTCATATAAATATTCTCTGCTGACATCTCTAGTTTTTTTAATCCCTATGGCCACCCTCATAGCATTGTTTATTAAAATTTGCAGTTTCTGTTTATGGTGTTTACTCATACAATAGTGTACTATGTCGGCGTATTCCAAAACAGGAACTAACATGTGTTTAAAAAGTTTGATTCCTAAATTAACATTTAGCAGGTTTCTTATTTTTCTAAATTTAAATAGTTTGTGATTAAACTCATTATTAATTTTCTCGAAGTGGTCTTTAAACGTTAAGTTACTATCAATAAGCACTCCTAGGTAACGGTATACTTGGACTGCCGCTATTACAGATGGTCCCATATTAACTCTCATGTTTTTGTCCATTATCCTCTGATTTCCAAACCACATGATTTTTGTTTTACTGTAATTAAGGTAAAGTTTATTCCTGACTGACCACCGTGTTATTTCTCTAAGGTCTGATTCCATTCTATCTTTAGCTTCTTGTTGATTCTTGCCTTCCACAGTTAATACTATATCATCAGCATACAATATGGGTTTAACGTAGTTTAAAGGTGCAATTATATCGTTAATGAATGTTAAGAATAACAGTGGTCCAATAACAGAACCTTGGGGTACGCCACTAATTACTTTATCCTCTTCTGATAGTGTTTCACCTAGTTTTGTTTTTACTTTCCTATCCTTCAAATAATCGGCTATTAAACGTATTAGGCGGGGGTTTAGTTGTATGGTATTTAGTTTACTTATTAGAATTCTATGGTCTACTGAATCGAATGCTTTTCGAAAGTCGATATATGTTACTAGTATTATTTTTTTATTATTTAATTGACATAGGATTTCATTTACCAAACTAAATATAGCCTGCGCAGTCGAGCGTTTCGGGAGAAAACCAAATTGCTTTGAAACTAAGTAATCCTTTTCAACTAGTTCAAGATAGAGTCGCTTATGCATCACCTTCTCAAAAATTTTAGAGATAAAGCTTAAGACAGTAATTGGTCTCCAATTGTTGTATCGCTTTAAATCACCATCCTTCGGTAATGGCGTTATTACCCCTAATTTTAGAATCTGTGGAAATATGTTTGTCTCCAGAGTTGCATTGATAAGGTTCACAAGGGATGCTGGTTGTGATAAAAATATTACTTTGAGATGCTCTGACTTAATGAGATCCAAACCCGTGCTCTTACCATTTTTTGTAGATTTTACAAATTTCTCAATTTCTTCATTATCAGTGGCTATGATGTTCTTGCCTTTTGTACATACCTTAGCTATCGATACATCTTCCTGTTGTTCTGCTTCCATAGGTAGAATCTGTTGGGCGAGTTCAACAGCAGTCCCCATGTTTATAAAATATTGGTTCAATTCATTACTTATATCATTGGGGGTTTTTCCTGGTATCGATAAAGCTACTGTTTGTTTTTTACCATTCCCTTTCCATACATTGTTTAAATGGCGCCAAAATTTTTTAGGGTTGTCAATATTTTCATCCAGATTCTGTTGAATCCTTTTGGCTTTAGCCCTATGCAATCCAGTACTTATTTGCCATCTTAGTTTCCTGGCCGTTTTCAAGTTTTTTAAGTATCTCGGATCTTTAGCGTTAAGTTTTGATAGACTTTTAATCATTTTTGCTCTTAATTCAATTTTATCACTTATTATTTTTGGAATAACCTCGCCAGCCTTCGTACGTATTACCTTTTCTTTCACCGGGTATCTAGCATCAAATTCCTGTTCAAGGTGGTTAATCAGATTTTCACAATTAGTGTCCACATCGCTATTGTCATTACCACAGCTATAAGTGTCCATAATATCTTTCGCTTTTTTTTTATCGAAATGTTTTAAATTTCTATATCTGATAGTGTTTCTTAAATTTTTATCTCTCATTTTCTTCCTAATGCCAAAAATCATAACATGATCTGATATATAAAAATTTACGTTGCCAGAGTTACTTTGGAATCTACTATTGGTATAAATGTGGTCTATTGTGCTTTTACCCTCGTTGTGTAGAAAAGTTTCTTTGGTTTTTAATATATCCAGGTTGTTATTTAAGAGAAACTGTCTCATAATTTTATACTTTTTACATCTGGTGGCTGTGCTGTTTACATTAAAGTCTCCCATTATCCAATGTTCTGAGTTTTTAAAACGTACATCGTTTAAGACTTCTGAGATGAAATCATAACAAGTATCCACATGATCCCCCGGTGGTCTGTAGACTGCCATTATTAACAGACTCTTTTGCTTAGGCATTTTGACATGGCAAGTTATGCATTCTATAGTTTCTCTTGAAACTGTATAGTCTTCAATAATTTGTAAATGTTCACTGTATTTAACATTAGCATAAAGGGCTACTCCTCCTCCAGTTTTCTTATTAGAATGAGTTCTGTCACTTCTATAAATATCCATATTTCCCAATTGTAACATATCCTTATCATACTTATTTGTTAACCAACTTTCTGTTACTGCAAGGAAATCGATATCATAAAAACTATGTCGTAGATCTTCTAATCTCTTATATAAACTGTGCACGTTTGCAGTAACAAACTTGATTCCTTTCATGTCTTGCAATTCAGTTGGAGTTACATACGCCATATTGAGAATATGATACTAAGAACTAACCCAGTTAACAACTTATCAAACCACATTCTCAGCAACCCTTCACAATCAAAACCTTCTAACATAGAACAACAAGACAGACACATACGACAAATATACGGAGACGAGTGCAGGGTGTTGACACAAGAGGGCACTTCAATAGCAAGTGGCCAATTGAGCCTCGAGGTAAAGTAATATTTACCTAAAGGCATTGTTACAGGTGGGAAGCGGTGTATATATAACATAAAAGGGCCAAAAACAAGACCAACTGGTAAACGAGAAAAAGAAAAAGTAGCACAAAAGGGCAAGAAATAATACGAAATACTAATAAAGGATAAATAAGTGGATAAGGGGGGGGGTATCGAGGCAGCAGGCAAGCGGTAGTCTATATATGTATAAGATCTTTATCATACCATCTTAGTACATACTTTCATCAGTATCAACACAGTATACAAGTATATAGGTAAGCATGTGATCTCAGTACTACATTGTCATATTTAGCGGCTTGTAGGACTAACAAGTAACATTACACATATTTGCACAGTTAGATCTTCATAATACTACCTCAGTACATAAGTTCATAGTTATCATCACAGCATCTATCTAGTTGATAGTGTAATAGTGTGGTTTCGCTCAACTTAGAAGCTCTTTTTTTTATGCGTGTAAGCAGCACATCATTGATAGGTATAGCAAAATTCTATTGAATTTTACAGGTACATGACTAATAACTTCTCATATATATGTCCATAGATAATACATTTCTTATCACAGGGTACCAACTCGATATATATAACTAGCATCTGTTTAGATTTTTTTAGTAGGCAGTCTGTCCAATAATATTTCACAAGTATCAAGTACTGTGAAGTGTCACATTCTAGGCAATAGTGCCCTTGTACGTATTACCTCATTAACCCGGTTGGTCATCAGTACTTTAGCTGTTGTTTATGGTCATAATAGTCTTTCAGTTATTCATTTAGGCATGGTTTCCACTCATTATGTTTTTGTCGAGACAGTGACAAAGAATACGAGTTATGTTAGCCTGAGTATGTAGGTACGGGTGCACCCCATCGTAAAGTTTGTAATACATGTTTTTCATGGGAAGTCCTCGAATATTCCTATGTATTTCTCTCGCTAGGTATGGCGTGCTCACTCCATTATCTCCATTTAGTTTCGAGATGCCCTTATTTATAGCCTTTACTACCTCTTCCAGTCTACGTTGATTCGGGTGGATTCCTATCTGGAGGCGGTTTGCTTGTTGCAGATCCATTGCGTAAATTGAGCCCAATACAACAGTACAACTGGGATCACTCGCGTTGATGGCTAATATTAGGTCCTGATATAGGTCAATTGTTTCGTCCACAATCTCAGATATTCGACCTTCTCTCAGCTGTATGGTATAAGGGTTTGTTGTTTTGGTGGTTAGACTGTTCGTACCCCCTACCGTATACACTGCCCGGTATCTCTGTCCTGCACGCGCTGCCCTCTGGATTTCCATAACTGCACGGTTGGTGAGTCGTTGAAGCGTAGCACCGGGGACAAAAATAACATGGCACTGGTTTCCTCTCCAATTCGACAGCAGGGTATGCATGTGGCGCGCTCTTGAGTCGCCTATTATCAAATAGTCAGACCACATCATGCAAAGTTCAGTATTCTCGCTGGTACAGCGCTGACAAAACAAATAGACTGGTTCACATTTACCGGTAAACAACTTACATCAAATGCAGAAGCAGTATGGCGTTAGGGCATGCGCAATCATTACAGACATGCAACCTACAGTGGTTCAATTAGGAACTAACCAGATTTTACTTTCAATGCCTCACAGGCCCGCTCACGAATCAATTCCTCACGGACTTTCATGAGAATGACTCCCAATTTATTTTCTCCACTGTAGTACCCATCATCATACATTTGAGAATCAAAATCATGTCCTCCTCCCCAGAACCTGTCTGCTGTCCCTTCTATCAGATCGGCCGGATGGCTGTTCATTAATTTATTTTTAAGTTCTGGATTTTGTCTGAATTTCTCGTTTACTGCAAACTCCATCACTTCAATCCTGGAGTTCAACCACTTTATGATAACCTCGCACCTGTCGCCTATCCTTTTCGCTTCATATGGCGTTTTGCTGGCCAAAACTTCAAGTACTAGCCCAGGTTGGTTATTAATCCTGCACTTTTCCGCCTGGTAACAATGTTCTAATGTGTCATAGTTTACTCCATTGTGCTTTATATTACACCTGTAGAAGTTACTGAGGTAAGCTGTAGTTCCTTTAAAGATCAACCCCGCTTTAGTCGATTTGAGACCTCTTTTTAGCCTATCGCCTCTGTTAGGTAACGGGTTGTTTACGGGACTCTGACTACTACTTGATTGGTCCTCACCTCTCACCTGTGGTTGTTTTATTCCCTCCGTTACTTGGACAGTCGTTTTTGACACATCGTGGTCTACAGCTACATTAGGATTATGAGTATCTTCCCTTACCGGTATGTCCATTTTCTCAGGAACTCTAGTTGTTACACCTTCTGTTAAGTCTACTTTTGAACACAATTCTTTTGAATTGTCAGTGTTTAAGTCAATGTGCTCGTTGTTAGGTACCGCAGTAGCTACATGCGAGTCTTGTTGTGTGCTCTGTGGTTGTCTAGTGCTTTGGTAGCCTGCTATTTTGTTTGTGTTCAAGACCCTTGTCATTCTGTTTTCATCTGTTGCCCATGGGAGAAACTCATTTGGTACATTGCTGATATCTCTGCCATTGTACCATTCACCACATACACATACTTCCTCTCCTTTTAAGTTTGTTTCATACCCCAGCCGTCTACAATAGATCGCTATAGCACGGGCTCTACCTCTGGCCTGGCGCTGTTCAAGTGGTTCGTCAGGGTTTATGTAGACATTTTGGTATCCTTCAACATCCCTAAGTTGTCGTTTATTACGAAGTATTGAATCACGCATTCGTATCGAAGTTAGGCACACCAACAATGATGGATTATCCTGACCCCGCTGATCTTTTCTTTTTACCCTTTGCGCAAAGTTGATGTCTTGTATACTTATGTCAGGGATTACGTTCACTAGTGTGGTTAGTGCTGATTTGTAGGGGTCTTCATTGTGTAATTCCCGTAGCCCTTCAACATAGACATTTAGTCTTCTTGGCGAAAGATACTTTTGATCTTGTATGTTGCCATACGTGTTTTGTTGTCTTATATATTCTAGTTCTTCCCCGTGTTGGTGTACATGATGTGCGAGTGAGTTTACTTCACTTTTAGCTGTCTTTAGAGCACTTTTAACATTGAATGTAATGCTAGCAATTTCTTTTTCCAAGCTTTTGTGTGTTTCGTCTGCTGTATTTCTGTTTTGTTCTATTTCTTTCTTCAGTACTGAGAACTCGTCTTGTAAATGTGTGTACATTTCTGTTAATTTGTCATTTTCTTTTTTCATAGTTTCATTTAGATTACAGACTGATTTGTTCACTGTACATATTTTTTCTTCTAAGTTATCTTGAGTGCGCTGCATTCTGATCCCTAGACATCTTACATCAATTTTTGTCTCCTCAACTTTTGTAGTTACCTCTCCAACCCTATGCTCTAGATGTTCTTTTGTGCTTTGCAAGTCTCATTTGACTATGTTTACATCCCTATGCGTCTGTTCTAGTGTCAATGTCAAACTCTCAAACCTGTGATTGAGTGCACTTGTCATTCCGTCCAGCTTACTAGATACACTTGTCATGAAGTCCCCAAGCATAGTTTCTGGAACTGTCAGTAATTTCGGTTGGCATGCGGTAGTGCTTACACGTTTATTTGCCTGTTTTAAGGGTGGTTGTTCAGTAGGTGACTTTTTATTTCCCTTTGTTACCTGGTCACTACTTCGGGACCTAGCCCGTTTCGGATATCTCTTACGAACCGCTAGTTTACACTTTGGCGTGTCTTCCCCATTTATCGCCCTATCCGTTGTTTTGATTCTATCAATACTTGGCGAGAACGGGTATTGACTTATAGGTAGATTGTCCCTATCTTCATACATTTGAGTATCATCAACAACCATACAGCTATCATCAACTGATTGCTGTTTGTCTACTACCTTTTCAGGTGAACCGGTAGTAATATCGGGTATCGTATCATGATTAGCAGTCAAGTCGCCGTCCGTGCTAGCCATGCCTTTATACAGGTCCGTAGGATCAAATACCAAGATGGCCACTACCTTACACCGGTGAGTCCCGACTTACAACTTCTGTTGTTACACCAGTTAGATCTTATATACACTTACAGTTTAACATCAAGATCAATCTACACACATTTACAACACTCAAATTGACAATTGGTAATCACTACAATGTCTTAAGTCCAATGTATCTATGTTATTGCCGCTGCCTCGATCGAACACCCTACCTTACTCGTCTGCGCATATCTGCATATTTGAGAGTGGGTACTTATTGTTTTATACACGACGGTTTGCTGAAGTTTCAGGGACAAGGACGCAGACTTATTTTGTCTTTTAGTTAATTACCTCTAGTCTATTAAAAATTCTTAGCATGTCTCACCCAAAGAATCGGCATCAGGATTTCACCTTTGAGCATGTTTTGTGTAACTCTTGAACAACGGTCTGTGATTGAACTAATGAAATTATATAAAAAAAGCACGGACATGGAAGACCTGAATAAGAAACCCACCCGTGTTGGCCTACTTATGATTGCCTCGCTATTGTTCTCGAGTTCACACCTTTGCTGCAAGGCGGCGCCGCATTAACACCTTAGTTTAACACCTTATCCACTAGATGGCATGTAGAGCATGCAACATTCTATGGTGTAATTAGGTATAAGAACACCATGCCTCTGGTGCAATGAGACTGAAGCATCCTTCATATCATTATCATATATTCATATATCATTTGATTATAAAAAATCAGTTAAAATAATGTGAACAGAAATAATTATATTTATTTCACTATGAAAATAAAAAAATTAAATTAACCATAATTTCAACTGTTCTATTTAGGAAGTGTCTTGAGATCGTCGGTGAAGTAGTCTATTAAGGGTTGGCGTGATGGGAATATTTTTAAAATCTTGACTTTCTGTGCCTGATTATCTGAAAATGAGGGAAATGTGCCTGCCGACCCCAGTCTAAGTCACACAAAATCTGCCGCTTGTCTGGAATCCCCCAGCACACTTACAGTCATAATCTTTACTGTCCCAGTTAGGTACATATCTGAAATCGTCGGTGAAATAGTCTATTAAGGCCTGTTGAGGGGGAAATATTTTTGAAATCTTGATTTTCCATGTCAACACCCTGAAATTGAGGCAAATCTGAGTCCTGACCCTTCCCAAAGTGACCCAAAATGTGCCACTTGTCTAGAACCCCCTACTACGCTTAGGACCATAATTTCAACTGTTCTATTTAGGAAGTGTCTTGAGATCGTCGGTGAAATAGTCTATTAAGGGTTGGCGTGATGGGAATATTTTTGAAATCTTGATTTTCTGTGCCTGATTATCTGAAAATGAGGGAAATGTGCCTGCCGACCCCAGTCTAAGTCACACAAAATCTGCCGCTTGTCTGGAATCCCCCAGCACACTTACAGTCATAATCTTTACTGTCCCAGTTAGGTACATATCTGAAATCGTCGGTGAAATAGTCTATTAAGGCCTGTTGAGGGGGAAATATTTTTGAAATCTTGATTTTCCATGTCAACACCCTGAAATTGAGGCAAATCTGAGTCCTGACCCTTCCCAAAGTGACCCAAAATGTGCCACTTGTCTAGAACCCCCTACTATGCGTAGGACCATAATTTCAACTGTTCTATTTAGGAAGTGTCTTGAGATCGTCGGTGAAATAGTCTATTAAGGGTTGGCGTGATGGGAATATTTTTGAAATCTTGATTTTCTGTGCCTGATTATCTGAAAATGAGGGAAATGTGCCTGCCGACCCCAGTCTAAGTCACACAAAATCTGCCGCTTGTCTGGAATCCCCCAGCACACTTACAGTCATAATCTTTACTGTCCCAGTTAGGTACATATCTGAAATCGTCGGTGAAATAGTCTATTAAGGCCTGTTGAGGGGGAAATATTTTTGAAATCTTGATTTTCCATGTCAACACCCTGAAATTGAGGCAAATCTGAGTCCTGACCCTTCCCAAAGTGACCCAAAATGTGCCACTTGTCTAGAACCCCCTACTATGCGTAGGACCATAATTTCAACTGTTCTATTTAGGAAGTGTCTTGAGATCGTCGGTGAAATAGTCTATTAAGGGTTGGCGTGATGGGAATATTTTTGAAATCTTGATTTTCTGTGCCTGATTATCTGAAAATGAGGGAAATGTGCCTGCCGACCCCAGACCCTGCCGACCCCAGATTTTATGTGACTTAGACTCGTGGATGAAAATATTAGAATCTGTTCTTCTTTTTTGTAGATCTATTGGCAGAAATATCTTTTCTCTTATGATTTATTTCGAGCCATGCAGAAATCAATGTTTAGTAGTGTAGTTTTCTTATCTACTTTTCTCATGAGAAACCAATAAGATCTCAACTTTCGCTGGTCGCCCCACTTTGAAAACTCTGCTGATTCCCTCCACCCAGCAAGAGCCTAAGTATTTGACCCTATTAGAGCATCTGACTTTGTGGAGTAGTGGGCAGGGTGTTTCCCTGGCAATGCGAGTGTCGGGTGTTCGAACCCAGCAATAGGCAGCCCATAATTTCATTTTTCAATATTCTCCCCTTAACTCGGACTCGACGAAGTCGCTAAATATATCCATGATATTTATGAAAGATAGATAAAAGAAGCAAAAGGAACCAAACTGATTTGTTCCTGCTATATTTTGAGCGTACCAATCTCTGATCACTTTAAAGTTTGCCTATAATGGATGGATAGCAAACCATTCCTGTTGAGGAAGCATTTGTTTCACACCGTCTCCACCAGGTGGCAAACCTGTACCATGACTTGACCAGTCTCTCCTCACTGGTAGGGTTCCCTACACAGCATGTTGCAGGGCTTGCCCTGTAGAGGAATCATGTGTATCTTGTCCTGTATAACAAATTCAGAATGCTCTCATCAGCAATGTTTAGCAAGACACATACTGATATTACATTATCTACCAATGACAAAGGGTTGGAGGGTTTCAATGTGATTTTTCTTGAGAAATCCTACATTGAAAAACGTCCCTGTGAACTAAATGCTTTTTCATAGAGGTAAATTAATTGCTCTTGAATGCTATTCCAGTGAGGGATTATGATATCAGTATATGGTAGTATTGTGGAGCAGCTTATAGGACTATTTCTTGGATTCTAAAAAAGCATGATTGAGACTTTTGTCATGGACTTCATAGGGCTCTATGTTCAAGTGAGGCCATTGTTTTAAAATGATACAAACATGATCAATTATACATAATTATCATATTTGACCTGAACTTCACCAAGGAAAATGCCATAAATCGTAAATAAACTGGGGGGAGAGGGTCTTCTAGAGATAAGTGAAAATATGCACGTCAAATATATCCATGATACTTATTACCTACTATATCTAAAAAACTACGATTCTGGTAGTATCTGCTTGGACTTCTGCCCGCACAAAAGGACAGAGTGAACCAGACTTAGGCTTGGAGAGTGAGGGGCCACGAGAGTGGGAATCACTTGGATGAAAATATTAGAATCTGTTCTTCTTTTTTGTAGATCTATTGGCAGAAATATCTTTTCTCTTATGATTTATTTGGAGCCATGCCGAAATCAATGTTTAGTAGTGTAGTTTTCTTATCTACTTTTCTCATGAGAAACCAATTAGATCTCAACTTTCGCTGGTCGCCCCACTTTGGAAACTCTGCTGATTCCCTCCACCCTTACTTATTACCTACTTTATCTAAAAAACTACGATTCTGGTAGTATCTGCTTGGACTTCTGCCCGCACATAAGGACAGAGTGAACCAGACTTAGGCTTGGAGAGTGAGGGGCCACCAGAGTGAGAATCTCGTGGAGGAAAATATTAGAATCTGTTCTTCTTTTTTGTATATCTATTGGCAGAAATATCTTTTCTGTTATGATTTATTTGGAGCCATGCAGAAATCAATGTTTAGTAGTGTAGTTTTCTTATCTACTTTTCTCGTGAGAAACCAATGAGATCTCAACTTTCGCTGGTCGCCCCACTTTGAAAACTCCGCTGATTCCCCCCACCCAGCAACAGCCTAAGTATTTGACCCTATTAGAGCATCTGACTTTGTGGAGTAGTGGGCATGGTGTTTCCCTGGCAATGCGAGTGTCGGGTGTTCGAACCCAGCAATAGGCAGCCCATAATTTCATTTTTCAATATCTCCCCTTAACTCGGACTCGACGAAGTCGCTAAATATATCCATGATATTTATGAAAGATAGATAAAAGGAGCAAAAGGAACCAAACTGATTTGTTCCTGCTATATTTTGAGCGTACCAATCTCTGATCACTTTAAAGTTTGCTTATAATGGATGGATAGCAAACCATTCCTGTTGAGGAAGCATTTTTTTCACACCGTCTCCACCAGGTGGCAAGCCTGTACCATGATTTTACCAGTCTCTCCTCACTGGTAGGGTTCCCTACACAGCATGTTGCAGGGCTTGCCCTGTAGAGGAATCATGTGCATCTTGTCCTGTATAACAAATTCAGAATACTCTCATCAGCAATGTTTAGCAAGACACATACTGATATTACATTATCTACCAATGACAAAGGGTTGGAGGGTTTCAATGTGATTTTTCTTGAGAAATCCTACATTGAAAAACGTCCCTGTGAACTAAATGCTTTTTCATAGAGGTAAATTAATTGCTCTTGAATGCTATTCCAGTGAGCGATTATGATATCAGTATATGGTAGTATTGTGGAGCAGCTTATAGGACTATTTCTTGGATTCTAAAAAAGCATGATTGAGACTTTTGTCATGGACTTCATAGGGCTTTATGTTCAAGTGAGGCCATTGTTTTAAAATGATACAAACATGATCAATTATACATAATTATCATATTTGACCTGAACTTCACCAAGGAAAATGCCATAAATCGTAAATAAACTGGGGGAGAGGGTCTTCTAGAGATAAGTGAAAATATGCATGTCAAATATATCCATGATACTTATTGCCTACTATATCCAAAAAACTACGATTCTGGTAGTATCTGCTTGGACTTCTGCCCGCACATAAGGACAGAGTGAACCAGACTTAGGCTTGGAGAGTGAGGGGCCACCGGAGTGAGAATCTTGTGGAGGAAAATATTAGAATCTGTTCTTCTTTTTTGTATATCTATTGGCAGAAATATCTTTTCTGTTATGATTTATTTCGAGCCATGCAGAAATCAATGTTTAGTAGTGTAGTTTTCTTATCTACTTTTCTCGTGAGAAACCAATGAGATCTCAACTTTCGCTGGTCGCCCCACTTTCAAAACTCCACTGTTCCCTCCACCCAGCAACAGCCTAAGTATTTGACCCTATTAGAGCATCTGACTTTGTGGAGTAGTGGGCAGGGTGTTTCCCTAGCAATGTGAGTGTCGGGTGTTCGAACCCAGCAATAGGCAGCCCATCATTTCATTTTTCAATATTCTCTCCTTAACACTTTAGGGACGCATGATGCCTGGAGGCATCACCGCGCTAAAGACGCATGATGCCTGGAGGCATCACCGCACTAAAGACGCATGATGCCTTGAGGCATCATTGTCCCGATATTAAGAAAAATGTTTTAACAAAGAAATAATAGAGCAATATTAATGAAATCTTCAGAAAATGTAGATATAATATCATATTTAGTATGTCTCTTAAAAAGAAATAAAACATTTATGATTATGTATCATATTGCATAATTACAAACTTGGATGTCAGTTTTAACTATTATGTTGCCTTCCTGTAGCCAGACAGACTGCCACCAGTATCCGTCCTTATGGGAGTAGCTGGACCCCTGGCAGCCGTCCTTAAAGGGTTAACTTGGACTCGACGAAGTTGCTAAATATATCCATGATATTTATGAAAGAAAGATAAAAGGAGCAAAAGGAACCAAACTGATTTGTTCCTGCTATATTTTGAGAGTACCAATCTCTGATCACTTTAAAGTTTGCCGATAATGGATGGATAGCAAACCATTCCTGTTGAGGAAGCATTTGTTTCACACCGTTTCCACCAGGTGGCAAGCCTGTACCATGACTTGACCAGTCTCTCCTCACTGGTAGGGTTCCCTACACAGCATGTTGCAGGGCTTGCCCTGTAGAGGAATCATGTGCATCTTGTCCTGTATAACAAATTCAGAATACTCTCATCAGCAATGTTTAGCAAGACACATACTGATATTACATTATCTACCAATGACAAAGGGTTGGAGGGTTTCAATGTGATTTTTCTTGAGAAATCCTACATTGAAAAACGTCCCTGTGAACTAAATGCTTTTTCATAGAGGTAAATTAATTGCTCTTGAATGCTATTCCAGTGAGCGATTATGATATCAGTATATGGTAGTATTGTGGAGCAGCTTATAGGACTATTTCTTGGATTCTAAAAAAGCATAATTGAGACGTTTGTCATGGACTTCATAGGGCTCTATGTTCAAGTGAGGCCATTGTTTTAAAATGATACAAACATGATCAATTATACATAATTATCATATTTGACCTGAACTTCACCAAGGAAAATGCCATAAATCGTAAATAAACTGGGGGAGAGGGTCTTCTAGAGATAAGTGAAAATATCCATGTCAAATATATCCATGATACTTATTACCTACTATATCTAAAAAACTACGATTCTGGTAGTATCTGCTTGGACTTCTGCCCGCACATAAGGAAAGAGTGAACCAGACTTAGGCTTGGAGAGTGAGGGGCCACCAGAGTGAGAATCTCGTGGAGGAAAATATTAGAATCTGTTCTTCTTTTTTGTAGATCTATTGGCAGAAATATCTTTTCTCTTATGATTTATTTGGAGCCATGCCGAAATCAATGTTTAGTAGTGTAGTTTTCTTATCTACTTTTCTCGTGAGAAACCAATGAGATCTCAACTTTCGCTGGTCGCCCCACTTTGAAAACTCTGCTGATTCCCTCCACCCAGCAAGAGCCAAAGTATTTGACCCTATTAGAGCATCTGACTTTGTGGAGTAGTGGGCAGGGTGTTTCCCTGGCAATGCGAGTGTCGGGTGTTCGAACCCAGCAATAGGCAGCCCATAATTTCATTTTTCAATATTCTGCCCTTAACTCGGACTCGACGAAGTCGCTAAATATATCCATGATATTTATGAAAGATAGATAAAAGAAGCAAAAGGAACCAAACTGATTTGTTCCTGCTATATTTTGAGCGTACCAATCTCTGATCACTTTAAAGTTTGCCCATAATGGATGGATAGCAAACCATTCCTGTTGAGGAAGCATTTGTTTCACACCGTCTCCACCAGGTGGCAAGCCTGTACCATGACTTGACCAGTCTCTCCTCACTGGTAGGGTTCCCTACACAGCATGTTGCAGGGCTTGCCCTGTAGAGGAATCATGTGCATCTTGTCCTGTATAACAAATTCAGAATACTCTCATCAGCAATGTTTAGCAAGACACATACTGATATTACATTATCTACCAATGACAAAGGGTTGGAGGGTTTCAATGTGATTTTTCTTGAGAAATCCTACATTGAAAAACGTCCCTGTGAACTAAATGCTTTTTCATAGAGGTAAATTAATTGCTCTTGAATGCTATTCCAGTGAGGGATTATGATATCAGTATATGGTAGTATTGTGGAGCAGCTTATAGGACTATTTCTTGGATTCTAAAAAAGCATGATTGCAATTTTGTCATCGACTTCATAGGGCTCTATGTTCAAGTGAGGCCATTGTTTTAAAATGATACAAACATGATCAATTATACATAATTATCATATTTGACCTGAACTTCACCAAGGAAAATGCCATAAATCGTAAATAAACTGGGGGGAGAGGGTCTTTTAGAGATAAGTGAAAATATGCATGTCAAATATATCCATGATACTTATTACCTACTATATCTAAAAAACTACGATTCTGCTAGCATCTGCTTGGACTTCTGCCCGCACAAAAGGACAGAGTGAACGAGACTTAGGCTTGGAGAGTGAGGGGCCACGAGAGTGGGAATCACTTGGATGAAAATATTAGAATCTGTTCTTCTTTTTTGTAGATCTATTGGCAGAAATATCTTTTCTCTTATGATTTATTTGGAGCCATGCCGAAATCAATGTTTAGTAGTGTAGTTTTCTTATCTACTTTTCTCGTGAGAAACCAATGAGATCTCAATTTTCGCTGGTCGCCCCACTTTCAAAACTCCGCTGATTCCCTCCACCCAGCAGGAGCCTAAGTATTTGACCCTATTAGAGCATCTGACTTTGTGGAGTAGTGGGCAGGGTGTTTCCCTGGCAATGCGAGTGTCGGGTGTTCGAACCAAGCAATAGGCAGCCCATCATTTCATTTTTCAATATTCTCCCCTTAACTCGGACTCGACGAAGTCGCTAAATATATCCATGATATTTATGAAAGATAGATAAAAGAAGCAAAAGGAACCAAACTGATTTGTTCCTGCTATATTTTGAGAGCACCAATCTCTGATCACTTTAAAGTTTGCTTATAATGGATGGATAGCAAACCATTCCTGTTGAGGAAGCATTTGTTTCACACCGTCTCCACCAGGTGGCAAGCCTGTACCATGACTTGACCAGTCTCTCCTCACTGGTAGGGTTCCCTCCACAGCATGTTGCAGGGCTTGCCCTGTAGAGGAATCATGTGCATCTTGTCCTGTATAACAAATTCAGAATACTCTCATCAGCAATGTTTAGCAAGACACATACTGATATTACATTATCTACCAATGACAAAGGGTTGGAGGGTTTCAATGTGATTTTTCTTGAGAAATCCTACATTGAAAAACGTCCCTGTGAACTAAATGCTTTTTCATAGAGGTAAATTAATTGCTCTTGAATGCTATTCCAGTGAGGGATTATGATATCAGTATATGGTAGTATTGTGGAGCAGCTTATAGGACTATTTCTTGGATTCTAAAAAAGCATGATTGAGACTTTTGTCATGGACTTCATAGGGCTTTATGATCAAGTGAGGCCATTGTTTTAAAATGATACAAACATGATCAATTATACATAATTATCATATTTGACCTGAACTTCACCGAGGAAAATGCCATAAATCGTAAATAAACTGGGGGAGAGGGTCTTCTAGAGATAAGTGAAAATATGCATGTCAAATATATCCATGATACTTATTGCCTACTATATCCAAAAAACTACGATTCTGGTAGTATCTGCTTGGACTTCTGCCCGCACATAAGGACAGAGTGAACCAGACTTAGGCTTGGAGAGTGAGGGGCCACCGGAGTGAGAATCTTGTGGAGGAAAATATTAGAATCTGTTCTTCTTTTTTGTATATCTATTGGCAGAAATATCTTTTCTGTTATGATTTATTTCGAGCCATGCAGAAATCAATGTTTAGTAGTGTAGTTTTCTTATCTACTTTTCTCGTGAGAAACCAATGAGATCTCAACTTTCGCTGGTCGCCCCACTTTGAAAACTCCGCTGATTCCCTCCACCCAGCAAGAGCCAAAGTATTTGACCCTATTAGAGCATCTGACTTTGTGGAGTAGTGGGCAGGGTGTTTCCCTGGCAATGCGAGTGTCGGGTGTTCGAACCCAGCAATAGGCAGCCCATAATTTCATTTTTCAATATTCTGCCCTTAACTCGGACTCGACGAAGTCGCTAAATATATCCATGATATTTATGAAAGATAGATAAAAGAAGCAAAAGGAACCAAACTGATTTGTTCCTGCTATATTTTGAGCGTACCAATCTCTGATCACTTTAAAGTTTGCCCATAATGGATGGATAGCAAACCATTCCTGTTGAGGAAGCATTTGTTTCACACCGTCTCCACCAGGTGGCAAGCCTGTACCATGACTTGACCAGTCTCTCCTCACTGGTAGGGTTCCCTACACAGCATGTTGCAGGGCTTGCCCTGTAGAGGAATCATGTGCATCTTGTCCTGTATAACAAATTCAGAATACTCTCATCAGCAATGTTTAGCAAGACACATACTGATATTACATTATCTACCAATGACAAAGGGTTGGAGGGTTTCAATGTGATTTTTCTTGAGAAATCCTACATTGAAAAACGTCCCTGTGAACTAAATGCTTTTTCATAGAGGTAAATTAATTGCTCTTGAATGCTATTCCAGTGAGGGATTATGATATCAGTATATGGTAGTATTGTGGAGCAGCTTATAGGACTATTTCTTGGATTCTAAAAAAGCATGATTGCAATTTTGTCATCGACTTCATAGGGCTCTATGTTCAAGTGAGGCCATTGTTTTAAAATGATACAAACATGATCAATTATACATAATTATCATATTTGACCTGAACTTCACCAAGGAAAATGCCATAAATCGTAAATAAACTGGGGGGAGAGGGTCTTTTAGAGATAAGTGAAAATATGCATGTCAAATATATCCATGATACTTATTACCTACTATATCTAAAAAACTACGATTCTGCTAGCATCTGCTTGGACTTCTGCCCGCACAAAAGGACAGAGTGAACGAGACTTAGGCTTGGAGAGTGAGGGGCCACGAGAGTGGGAATCACTTGGATGAAAATATTAGAATCTGTTCTTCTTTTTTGTAGATCTATTGGCAGAAATATCTTTTCTCTTATGATTTATTTGGAGCCATGCCGAAATCAATGTTTAGTAGTGTAGTTTTCTTATCTACTTTTCTCGTGAGAAACCAATGAGATCTCAATTTTCGCTGGTCGCCCCACTTTCAAAACTCCGCTGATTCCCTCCACCCAGCAGGAGCCTAAGTATTTGACCCTATTAGAGCATCTGACTTTGTGGAGTAGTGGGCAGGGTGTTTCCCTGGCAATGCGAGTGTCGGGTGTTCGAACCAAGCAATAGGCAGCCCATCATTTCATTTTTCAATATTCTCCCCTTAACTCGGACTCGACGAAGTCGCTAAATATATCCATGATATTTATGAAAGATAGATAAAAGAAGCAAAAGGAACCAAACTGATTTGTTCCTGCTATATTTTGAGAGCACCAATCTCTGATCACTTTAAAGTTTGCTTATAATGGATGGATAGCAAACCATTCCTGTTGAGGAAGCATTTGTTTCACACCGTCTCCACCAGGTGGCAAGCCTGTACCATGACTTGACCAGTCTCTCCTCACTGGTAGGGTTCCCTCCACAGCATGTTGCAGGGCTTGCCCTGTAGAGGAATCATGTGCATCTTGTCCTGTATAACAAATTCAGAATACTCTCATCAGCAATGTTTAGCAAGACACATACTGATATTACATTATCTACCAATGACAAAGGGTTGGAGGGTTTCAATGTGATTTTTCTTGAGAAATCCTACATTGAAAAACGTCCCTGTGAACTAAATGCTTTTTCATAGAGGTAAATTAATTGCTCTTGAATGCTATTCCAGTGAGGGATTATGATATCAGTATATGGTAGTATTGTGGAGCAGCTTATAGGACTATTTCTTGGATTCTAAAAAAGCATGATTGAGACTTTTGTCATGGACTTCATAGGGCTTTATGATCAAGTGAGGCCATTGTTTTAAAATGATACAAACATGATCAATTATACATAATTATCATATTTGACCTGAACTTCACCGAGGAAAATGCCATAAATCGTAAATAAACTGGGGGAGAGGGTCTTCTAGAGATAAGTGAAAATATGCATGTCAAATATATCCATGATACTTATTGCCTACTATATCCAAAAAACTACGATTCTGGTAGTATCTGCTTGGACTTCTGCCCGCACATAAGGACAGAGTGAACCAGACTTAGGCTTGGAGAGTGAGGGGCCACCGGAGTGAGAATCTTGTGGAGGAAAATATTAGAATCTGTTCTTCTTTTTTGTATATCTATTGGCAGAAATATCTTTTCTGTTATGATTTATTTCGAGCCATGCAGAAATCAATGTTTAGTAGTGTAGTTTTCTTATCTACTTTTCTCGTGAGAAACCAATGAGATCTCAACTTTCGCTGGTCGCCCCACTTTCAAAACTCCGCTGATTCCCTCCACCCAGCAAGAGCCTAAGTATTTGACCCTATTAGAGCATCTGACTTTGTGGAGTAGTGGGCAGGGTGTTTCCCTGGCAATGCGAGTGTCGGGTGTTCGAACCAAGCAATAGGCAGCCCATAATTTCATTTTTCAATATTCTCCCCTTAACTCGGACTCGACGAAGTCGCTAAATATATCCATGATATTTATGAAAGATAGATAAAAGAAGCAAAAGGAACCAAACTGATTTGTTCCTGCTATATTTTGAGAGTACCAATCTCTGATCACTTTAAAGTTTGCTTATAATGGATGGATAGCAAACCATTCCTGTTGAGGAAGCATTTGTTCCACACCGTCTCCACCAGGTGGCAAGCCTGTACCATGACTTGACCAGTCTCTCCTCACTGGTAGGGTTCCCTCCACAGCATGTTGCAGGGCTTGCCCTGTAGAGGAATCATGTGCATCTTGTCCTGTAAAACAAATTCATAATACTCTCAGCAGCAATGTTTAGCAAGACACATACTGATATTACATTATCTACCAATGACAAAGGGTTGGAGGGTTTCAATGTGATTTTTCTTGAGAAATCCTACATTGAAAAACGTCCCTGTGAACTAAATGCTTTTTCATAGAGGTAAATTAATTGCTCTTGAATGCTATTCCAGTGAGGGATTATGATATCAGTATATGGTAGTATTGTGGAGCAGCTTATAGGACTATTTCTTGGATTCTAAAAAAGCATGATTGAGACTTTTGTCGTTGACTTCATAGGGCTCTATGTTCAAGTGAGGCCATTGTTTTAAAATGATACAAACATGATCAATTATACATAATTATCATATTTGACCTGAACTTCACCAAGGAAAATGCCATAAATCGTAAATAAACTGGGGGAGAGGGTCTTCTAGAGATAAGTGAAAATATGCATGTCAAATATATCCATGATACTTATTACCTACTATATCTAAAAAACTACGATTCTGGTAGTATCTGCTTGGACTTCTGCCTGCACATAAGGAAAGAGTGAACCAGACTTAGGCTTGGAAGAGTGAGGGGCCACCAGAGTGAGAATCTCGTGGAGGAAAATATTAGAATCTGTTCTTCTTTTTTGTATATCTATTGGCAGAAATATCTTTTCTATTATGATTTATTTGGAGCCATGCCGAAATCAATGTTTAGTAGTGTAGTTTTCTTATCTACTTTTCTCGTGAGAAACCAATGAGATCTCAACTTTCGCTGGTCGCCCTACTTTCAAAACTCCACTGTTCCCTCCACCCAGCAACAGCCTAAGTATTTGACCCTATTAGAGCATCTGACTTTGTGGAGTAGTGGGCAGGATGTTTCCCTAGCAATGTGAGTGTCGGGTGTTCGAACCCAGCAATAGGCAGCCCATCATTTCATTTTTCAATATTCTCTCCTTAACACTTTAAGGACGCATGATGCCTGGAGGCATCACCGCGCTAAGATGCATGATGCCTGGAGGCATCACCGCACTAAAGACGCATGATGCCTTGAGGCATCATTGTCCCGATATTAAGAAAAATGTTTTAACAAAGAAATAATAGAGCAATATTAATGAAATCTTCAGAAAATGTAGATATAATATCATATTTAGTATGTCTCTTAAAAAGAAATAAAACATTTATGATTATGTATCATATTGCATAATTACAAACTTGGATGTCAGTTTTAACTATTATGTTGCCTTCCTGTAGCCAGACAGACTGCCACCAGTATCCGTCCTTATGGGAGTAGCTGGACCCCTGGCAGCCGTCCTTAAAGGGTTAACTTGGACTCGACGAAGTCGCTAAATATATCCATGATATTTATGAAAGATAGATAAAAGGAGCAAAAGGAACCAAACTGATTTGTTCCTGCTATATTTTGAGAGTACCAATCTCTGATCACTTTAAAGTTTGCCTATAATGGATGGATAGCAAACCATTCCTGTTGAGGAAGCATTTGTTTCACACCGTTTCCACCAGGTGGCAAGCCTGTACCATGACTTGACCAGTCTCTCCTCACTGGTAGGGTTCCCTACACAGCATGTTGCAGGGCTTGCCCTGTAGAGGAATCATGTGCATCTTGTCCTGTATAACAAATTCAGAATACTCTCATCAGCAATGTTTAGCAAGACACATACTGATATTACATTATCTACCAATGACAAAGGGTTGGAGGGTTTCAATGTGATTTTTCTTGAGAAATCCTACATTGAAAAACGTCCCTGTGAACTAAATGCTTTTTCATAGAGGTAAATTAATTGCTCTTGAATGCTATTCCAGTGAGGGATTATGATATCAGTATATGGTAGTATTGTGGAGCAGCTTATAGGACTTTTTCTTGGATTCTAAAAAAGCATAATTGAGACGTTTGTCATGGACTTCATAGGGCTCTATGTTCAAGTGAGGCCATTGTTTTAAAATGATACAAACATGATCAATTATACATAATTATCATATTTGACCTGAACTTCACCAAGGAAAATGCCATAAATGGTAAATAAACTGGGGGAGAGGGTCTTCTAGAGATAAGTGAAAATATCCATGTCAAATATATCCATGATACTTATTACCTACTATATCTAAAAAACTACGATTCTGGTAGTATCTGCTTGGACTTCTGCCCGCACATAAGGAAAGAGTGAACCAGACTTCGGCTTGGAGAGTGAGGGGCCACCAGAGTGAGAATCTCGTGGAGGAAAATATTAGAATCTGTTCTTCTTTTTGGTAGATCTATTGGCAGAAAAATCTTTTCTCTTATGATTTATTTGGAGCCATGCCGAAATCAATGTTTAGTAGTGTAGTTTTCTTATCTACTTTTCTCGTGAGAAACCAATGAGATCTCAACTTTCGCTGGTCGCCCCACTTTGAAAACTCTGCTGATTCCCTCCACCCAGCAAGAGCCAAAGTATTTGACCCTATTAGAGCATCTGACTTTGTGGAGTAGTGGGCAGGGTGTTTCCCTGGCAATGCGAGTGTCGGGTGTTCGAACCCAGCAATAGGCAGCCCATAATTTCATTTTTCAATATTCTCCCCTTAACTCGGACTCGACGAAGTCGCTAAATATATCCATGATATTTATGAAAGATAGATAAAAGAAGCAAAAGGAACCAAACTGATTTGTTCCTGCTATATTTTGAGCGTACCAATCTCTGATCACTTTAAAGTTTGCCCATAATGGATGGATAGCAAACCATTCCTGTTGAGGAAGCATTTGTTTCACACCGTCTCCACCAGGTGGCAAGCCTGTACCATGACTTGACCAGTCTCTCCTCACTGGTAGGGTTCCCTACACAGCATGTTGCAGGGCTTGCCCTGTAGAGGAATCATGTGCATCTTGTCCTGTATAACAAATTCAGAATACTCTCATCAGCAATGTTTAGCAAGACACATACTGATATTACATTATCTACCAATGACAAAGGGTTGGAGGGTTTCAATGTGATTTTTCTTGAGAAATCCTACATTGAAAAACGTCCCTGTGAACTAAATGCTTTTTCATAGAGGTAAATTAATTGCTCTTGAATGCTATTCCAGTGAGCGATTATGATATCAGTATATGGTAGTATTGTGGAGCAGCTTATAGGACTATTTCTTGGATTCTAAAAAAGCATGATTGACACTTTTGTCATCGACTTCATAGGGCTCTATGTTCAAGTGAGGCCATTGTTTTAAAATGATACAAACATGATCAATTATACATAATTATCATATTTGACCTGAACTTCACCAAGGAAAATGCCATAAATCGTAAATAAACTGGGGGGAGAGGGTCTTTTAGAGATAAGTGAAAATATGCATGTCAAATATATCCATGATACTTATTACCTACTATATCTAAAAAACTACGATTCTGGTAGCATCTGCTTGGACTTCTGCCCGCACAAAAGGACAGAGTGAACGAGACTTAGGCTTGGAGAGTGAGGGGCCACGAGAGTGGGAATCACTTGGATGAAAATATTAGAATCTGTTCTTCTTTTTTGTAGATCTATTGGCAGAAATATCTTTTCTCTTATGATTTATTTGGAGCCATGCCGAAATCAATGTTTAGTAGTGTAGTTTTCTTATCTACTTTTCTCATGAGAAACCAATGAGATCTCAACTTTCGCTGGTCGCCCCACTTTGAAAACTCTGCTGATTCCCTCCACCGTTACTTATTACCTACTATATCGAAAAAACTACGATTCTGGTAGTATCTGCTTGGACTTCTGCCCGCACTTCAGGACAGAGTGAACCAGACTTAGGCTTGGAGAGTGAGGGGCCACCAGAGTGAGAATCTCGTGGAGGAAAATATTAGAATCTGTTCTTCTTTTTTGTATATCTATTGGCAGAAATATCTTTTCTCTTATGATTTATTTCGAGCCATGCAGAAATCAATGTTTAGTAGTGTAGTTTTCTTATCTACTTTTCTCGTGAGAAACCAATGAGATCTCAACTTTCGCTGGTCGCCCCACTTTGAAAACTCTGCTGATTCCCTCCACCCAGCAAGAGCCAAAGTATTTGACCCTATTAGAGCATCTGACTTTGTGGAGTAGTGGGCAGGGTGTTTCCCTGGCAATGCGAGTGTCGGGTGTTCGAACCCAGCAGTAGGCAGCCCATAATTTCATTTTTCAATATCTCCCCTTAACTCGGACTCGACGAAGTCGCTAAATATATCCATGATATTTATGAAAGATAGATAAAAGGAGCAAAAGGAACCAAACTGATTTGTTCCTGCTATATTTTGAGCGTACCAATCTCTGATCACTTTAAAGTTTGCTTATAATGGATGGATAGCAAACCATTCCTGTTGAGGAAGCATTTGTTTCACACCGTCTCCACCAGGTGGCAAGCCTGTACCAGATTTTACCAGTCTCTCCTCACTGGTAGGGTTCCCTACACAGCATGTTGCAGGGCTTGCCCTGTAGAGGAATCATGTGCATCTTGTCCTGTATAACAAATTCAGAATACTCTCATCAGCAATGTTTAGCAAGACACATACTGATATTACATTATCTACCAATGACAAAGGGTTGGAGGGTTTCAATGTGATTTTTCTTGAGAAATCCTACATTGAAAAACGTCCCTGTGAACTAAATGCTTTTTCAAAGAGGTAAATTAATTGCTCTTGAATGCTATTCCAGTGAGGGATTATGATATCAGTATATGGTAGTATTGTGGAGCAGCTTATAGGACTATTTCTTGGATTCTAAAAAAGCATGATTGACACTTTTGTCATCGACTTCATAGGGCTTTATGTTCAAGTGAGGCCATTGTTTTAAAATGATACAAACATGATCAATTATACATAATTATCATATTTGACCTGAACTTCACCAAGGAAAATGCCATAAATCGTAAATAAACTGGGGGAGAGGGTCTTCTAGAGATAAGTGAAAATATGCATGTCAAATATATCCATGATACTTATTGCCTACTATATCCAAAAAACTACGATTCTGGTAGTATCTGCTTGGACTTCTGCCCGCACATAAGGAAAGAGTGAACCAGACTTAGGCTTGGAGAGTGAGGGGCCACCGGAGTGAGAATCTTGTGGAGGAAAATATTAGAATCTGTTCTTCTTTTTGGTATATCTATTGGCAGAAATATCTTTTCTGTTATGATTTATTTCGAGCCATGCAGAAATCAATGTTTAGTAGTGTAGTTTTCTTATCTACTTTTCTCGTGAGAAACCAATGAGATCTCAACTTTTGCTGGTCGCCCCACTTTCAAAACTCCGCTGATTCCCTCCACCCAGCAAGAGCCTAAGTATTTGACCCTATTAGAGCATCTGACTTTGTGGAGTAGTGGGCAGGGTGTTTCCCTGGCAATGCGAGTGTCGGGTGTTCGAACCAAGCAATAGGCAGCCCATAATTTCATTTTTCAATATTCTCCCCTTAACTCGGACTCGACGAAGTCGCTAAATATATCCATGATATTTATGAAAGATAGATAAAAGAAGCAAAAGGAACCAAACTGATTTGTTCCTGCTATATTTTGAGAGTACCAATCTCTGATCACTTTAAAGTTTGCTTATAATGGATGGATAGCAAACCATTCCTGTTGAGGAAGCATTTGTTTCACACCGTCTCCACCAGGTGGCAAGCCTGTACCATGACTTGACCAGTCTCTCCTCACTGGTAGGGTTCCCTCCACAGCATGTTGCAGGGCTTGCCCTGTAGAGGAATCATGTGCATCTTGTCCTGTATAACAAATTCAGAATACTCTCATCAGCAATGTTTAGCAAGACACATACTGATATTACATTATCTACCAATGACAAAGGGTTGGAGGGTTTCAATGTGATTTTTCTTGAGAAATCCTACATTGAAAAACGTCCCTGTGAACTAAATGCTTTTTCATAGAATAAATTAATTGCTCTTGAATGCTATTCCAGTGAGGGATTATGATATCAGTATATGGTAGTATTGTGGAGCAGCTTATAGGACTATTTCTTGGATTCTAAAAAAGCATAATTGAGACGTTTGTCATGGACTTCATAGGGCTCTATGTTCAAGTGAGGCCATTGTTTTAAAATGATACAAACATGATCAATTATACATAATTATCATATTTGACCTGAACTTCACCAAGGAAAATGCCATAAATCGTAAATAAACTGGGGGAGAGGGTCTTCTAGAGATAAGTGAAAATATGCATGTCAAATATATCCATGATACTTATTACCTACTATATCTAAAAAACTACGATTCTGGTAGTATCTGCTTGGACTTCTGCCCGCACATAAGGAAAGAGTGAACCAGACTTAGGCTTGGAGAGTGAGGGGCCACCAGAGTGAGAATCTCGTGGAGGAAAATATTAGAATCTGTTCTTCTTTTTTGTAGATCTATTGGCAGAAATATCTTTTCTCTTATGATTTATTTCGAGCCATGCAGAAATCAATGTTTAGTAGTGTAGTTTTCTTATCTACTTTTCTCGTGAGAAACCAATGAGATCTCAACTTTCGCTGGTCGCCCCACTTTGAAAACTCTGCTGATTCCCTCCACCCAGCAAGAGCCAAAGTATTTGACCCTATTAGAGCATCTGACTTTGTGGAGTAGTGGGCAGGGTGTTTCCCTGGCAATGCGAGTGTCGGGTGTTCGAACCCAGCAATAGGCAGCCCATAATTTCATTTTTCAATATTCTCCCCTTAACTCGGACTCGACGAAGTCGCTAAATATATCCATGATATTTATGAAAGATAGATAAAAGAAGCAAAAGGAACCTTACTGATTTGTTCCTGCTATATTTTGAGCGTACCAATCTCTGATCACTTTAAAGTTTGCCCATAATGGATGGATAGCAAACCATTCCTGTTGAGGAAGCATTTGTTTCACACCGTCTCCACCAGGTGGCAAGCCTGTACCATGACTTGACCAGTCTCTCCTCACTGGTAGGGTTCCCTACACAGCATGTTGCAGGGCTTGCCCTGTAGAGGAATCATGTGCATCTTGTCCTGTATAACAAATTCAGAATACTCTCATCAGCAATGTTTAGCAAGACACATACTGATATTACATTATCTACCAATGACAAAGGGTTGGAGGGTTTCAATGTGATTTTTCTTGAGAAATCCTACATTGAAAAACGTCCCTGTGAACTAAATGCTTTTTCATAGAGGTAAATTAATTGCTCTTGAATGCTATTCCAGTGAGCGATTATGATATCAGTATATGGTAGTATTGTGGAGCAGCTTATAGGACTATTTCTTGGATTCTAAAAAAGCATGATTGAGACGTTTGTCATGGACTTCATAGGGCTCTATGTTCAAGTGAGGCCATTGTTTTAAAATGATACAAACATGATCAATTATACATAATTATCATATTTGACCTGAACTTCACCAAGGAAAATGCCATAAATCGTAAATAAACTGGGGGAGAGGGTCTTCTAGAGATAAGTGAAAATATCCATGTCAAATATATCCATGATACTTATTACCTACTATATCTAAAAAACTACGATTCTGGTAGTATCTGCTTGGACTTCTGCCCGCACATAAGGAAAGAGTGAACCAGACTTCGGCTTGGAGAGTGAGGGGCCACCAGAGTGAGAATCTCGTGGAGGAAAATATTAGAATCTGTTCTTCTTTTTGGTAGATCTATTGGCAGAAAAATCTTTTCTCTTATGATTTATTTGGAGCCATGCCGAAATCAATGTTTAGTAGTGTAGTTTTCTTATCTACTTTTCTCGTGAGAAACCAATGAGATCTCAACTTTCGCTGGTCGCCCCACTTTGAAAACTCTGCTGATTCCCTCCACCCAGCAAGAGCCAAAGTATTTGACCCTATTAGAGCATCTGACTTTGTGGAGTAGTGGGCAGGGTGTTTCCCTGGCAATGCGATTGTCGGGTGTTCGAACCCAGCAATAGGCAGCCCATAATTTCATTTTTCAATATTCTCCCCTTAACTCGGACTCGACGAAGTCGCTAAATATATCCATGATATTTATGAAAGATAGATAAAAGAAGCAAAAGGAACCAAACTGATTTGTTCCTGCTATATTTTGAGCGTACCAATCTCTGATCACTTTAAAGTTTGCCCATAATGGATGGATAGCAAACCATTCCTGTTGAGGAAGCATTTGTTTCACACCGTCTCCACCAGGTGGCAAGCCTGTACCATGACTTGACCAGTCTCTCCTCACTGGTAGGGTTCCCTACACAGCATGTTGCAGGGCTTGCCCTGTAGAGGAATCATGTGCATCTTGTCCTGTATAACAAATTCAGAATACTCTCATCAGCAATGTTTAGCAAGACACATACTGATATTACATTATCTACCAATGACAAAGGGTTGGAGGGTTTCAATGTGATTTTTCTTGAGAAATCCTACATTGAAAAACGTCCCTGTGAACTAAATGCTTTTTCATAGAGGTAAATTAATTGCTCTTGAATGCTATTCCAGTGAGCGATTATGATATCAGTATATGGTAGTATTGTGGAGCAGCTTATAGGACTATTTCTTGGATTCTAAAAAAGCATGATTGACACTTTTGTCATCGACTTCATAGGGCTCTATGTTCAAGTGAGGCCATTGTTTTAAAATGATACAAACATGATCAATTATACATAATTATCATATTTGACCTGAACTTCACCAAGGAAAATGCCATAAATCGTAAATAAACTGGGGGGAGAGGGTCTTTTAGAGATAAGTGAAAATATGCATGTCAAATATATCCATGATACTTATTACCTACTATATCTAAAAAACTACGATTCTGGTAGCATCTGCTTGGACTTCTGCCCGCACAAAAGGACAGAGTGAACGAGACTTAGGCTTGGAGAGTGAGGGGCCACGAGAGTGGGAATCACTTGGATGAAAATATTAGAATCTGTTCTTCTTTTTTGTAGATCTATTGGCAGAAATATCTTTTCTCTTATGATTTATTTGGAGCCATGCCGAAATCAATGTTTAGTAGTGTAGTTTTCTTATCTACTTTTCTCATGAGAAACCAATGAGATCTCAACTTTCGCTGGTCGCCCCACTTTGAAAACTCTGCTGATTCCCTCCACCGTTACTTATTACCTACTATATCGAAAAAACTACGATTCTGGTAGTATCTGCTTGGACTTCTGCCCGCACTTCAGGACAGAGTGAACCAGACTTAGGCTTGGAGAGTGAGGGGCCACCAGAGTGAGAATCTCGTGGAGGAAAATATTAGAATCTGTTCTTCTTTTTTGTATATCTATTGGCAGAAATATCTTTTCTGTTATGATTTATTTCGAGCCATGCAGAAATCAATGTTTAGTAGTGTAGTTTTCTTATCTACTTTTCTCGTGAGAAACCAATGAGATCTCAACTTTCGCTGGTCGCCCCACTTTGAAAACTCTGCTGATTCCCTCCACCCAGCAAGAGCCAAAGTATTTGACCCTATTAGAGCATCTGACTTTGTGGAGTAGTGGGCAGGGTGTTTCCCTGGCAATGCGAGTGTCGGGTGTTCGAACCCAGCAGTAGGCAGCCCATAATTTCATTTTTCAATATCTCCCCTTAACTCGGACTCGACGAAGTCGCTAAATATATCCATGATATTTATGAAAGATAGATAAAAGGAGCAAAAGGAACCAAACTGATTTGTTCCTGCTATATTTTGAGCGTACCAATCTCTGATCACTTTAAAGTTTGCTTATAATGGATGGATAGCAAACCATTCCTGTTGAGGAAGCATTTGTTTCACACCGTCTCCACCAGGTGGCAAGCCTGTACCATGATTTTACCAGTCTCTCCTCACTGGTAGGGTTCCCTACACAGCATGTTGCAGGGCTTGCCCTGTAGAGGAATCATGTGCATCTTGTCCTGTATAACAAATTCAGAATACTCTCATCAGCAATGTTTAGCAAGACACATACTGATATTACATTATCTACCAATGACAAAGGGTTGGAGGGTTTCAATGTGATTTTTCTTGAGAAATCCTACATTGAAAAACGTCCCTGTGAACTAAATGCTTTTTCAAAGAGGTAAATTAATTGCTCTTGAATGCTATTCCAGTGAGGGATTATGATATCAGTATATGGTAGTATTGTGGAGCAGCTTATAGGACTATTTCTTGGATTCTAAAAAAGCATGATTGACACTTTTGTCATCGACTTCATAGGGCTTTATGTTCAAGTGAGGCCATTGTTTTAAAATGATACAAACATGATCAATTATACATAATTATCATATTTGACCTGAACTTCACCAAGGAAAATGCCATAAATCGTAAATAAACTGGGGGAGAGGGTCTTCTAGAGATAAGTGAAAATATGCATGTCAAATATATCCATGATACTTATTGCCTACTATATCCAAAAAACCACGATTCTGGTAGTATCTGCTTGGACTTCTGCCCGCACATAAGGAAACAGTGAACCAGACTTAGGCTTGGAGAGTGAGGGGCCACCGGAGTGAGAATCTTGTGGAGGAAAATATTAGAATCTGTTCTTCTTTTTTGTATATCTATTGGCAGAAATATCTTTTCTGTTATGATTTATTTCGAGCCATGCAGAAATCAATGTTTAGTAGTGTAGTTTTCTTATCTACTTTTCTCGTGAGAAACCAATGAGATCTCAACTTTTGCTGGTCACCCCACTTTGAAAACTCTGCTGATTCCCTCCACCGTTACTTATTACCTACTATATCTAAAAAACTACGATTCTGGTAGTATCTGCTTGGACTTCTGCCCGCACATAAGGAAAGAGTGAACCAGACTTAGGCTTGGAGAGTGAGGGGCCACCAGAGTGAGAATCTCGTGGAGGAAAATATTAGAATCGGTTCTTCTTTTTTGTAGATCTATTGGCAGAAATATCTTTTCTCTTATGATTTATTTCGAGCCATGCAGAAATCAATGTTTAGTAGTGTAGTTTTCTTATCTACTTTTCTCGTGAGAAACCAATGAGATCTCAACTTTCGCTGGTCGCCCCACTTTGAAAACTCTGCTGATTCCCTCCACCCAGCAAGAGCCAAAGTATTTGACCCTATTAGAGCATCTGACTTTGTGGAGTAGTGGGCAGGGTGTTTCCCTGGCAATGCGAGTGTCGGGTGTTCGAACCCAGCAATAGGCAGCCCATAATTTCATTTTTCAATATTCTCCCCTTAACTCGGACTCGACGAAGTCGCTAAATATATCCATGATATTTATGAAAGATAGATAAAAGAAGCAAAAGGAACCTTACTGATTTGTTCCTGCTATATTTTGAGCGTACCAATCTCTGATCACTTTAAAGTTTGCCCATAATGGATGGATAGCAAACCATTCCTGTTGAGGAAGCATTTGTTTCACACCGTCTCCACCAGGTGGCAAGCCTGTACCATGACTTGACCAGTCTCTCCTCACTGGTAGGGTTCCCTACACAGCATGTTGCAGGGCTTGCCCTGTAGAGGAATCATGTGCATCTTGTCCTGTATAACAAATTCAGAATACTCTCATCAGCAATGTTTAGCAAGACACATACTGATATTACATTATCTACCAATGACAAAGGGTTGGAGGGTTTCAATGTGATTTTTCTTGAGAAATCCTACATTGAAAAACGTCCCTGTGAACTAAATGCTTTTTCATAGAGGTAAATTAATTGCTCTTGAATGCTATTCCAGTGAGGGATTATGATATCAGTATATGGTAGTATTGTGGAGCAGCTTATAGGACTATTTCTTGGATTCTAAAAAAGCATGATTGAGACGTTTGTCATGGACTTCATAGGGCTCTATGTTCAAGTGAGGCCATTGTTTTAAAATGATACAAACATGATCAATTATACATAATTATCATATTTGACCTGAACTTCACCAAGGAAAATGCCATAAATCGTAAATAAACTGGGGGAGAGGGTCTTCTAGAGATAAGTGAAAATATCCATGTCAAATATATCCATGATACTTATTACCTACTATATCTAAAAAACTACGATTCTGGTAGTATCTGCTTGGACTTCTGCCCGCACATAAGGAAAGAGTGAACCAGACTTCGGCTTGGAGAGTGAGGGGCCACCAGAGTGAGAATCTCGTGGAGGAAAATATTAGAATCTGTTCTTCTTTTTGGTAGATCTATTGGCAGAAAAATCTTTTCTCTTATGATTTATTTGGAGCCATGCCGAAATCAATGTTTAGTAGTGTAGTTTTCTTATCTACTTTTCTCGTGAGAAACCAATGAGATCTCAACTTTCGCTGGTCGCCCCACTTTGAAAACTCTGCTGATTCCCTCCACCCAGCAAGAGCCAAAGTATTTGACCCTATTAGAGCATCTGACTTTGTGGAGTAGTGGGCAGGGTGTTTCCCTGGCAATGCGAGTGTCGGGTGTTCGAACCCAGCAATAGGCAGCCCATAATTTCATTTTTCAATATTCTCCCCTTAACTCGGACTCGACGAAGTCGCTAAATATATCCATGATATTTATGAAAGATAGATAAAAGAAGCAAAAGGAACCAAACTGATTTGTTCCTGCTATATTTTGAGCGTACCAATCTCTGATCACTTTAAAGTTTGCCCATAATGGATGGATAGCAAACCATTCCTGTTGAGGAAGCATTTGTTTCACACCGTCTCCACCAGGTGGCAAGCCTGTACCATGACTTGACCAGTCTCTCCTCACTGGTAGGGTTCCCTACACAGCATGTTGCAGGGCTTGCCCTGTAGAGGAATCATGTGCATCTTGTCCTGTATAACAAATTCAGAATACTCTCATCAGCAATGTTTAGCAAGACACATACTGATATTACATTATCTACCAATGACAAAGGGTTGGAGGGTTTCAATGTGATTTTTCTTGAGAAATCCTACATTGAAAAACGTCCCTGTGAACTAAATGCTTTTTCATAGAGGTAAATTAATTGCTCTTGAATGCTATTCCAGTGAGCGATTATGATATCAGTATATGGTAGTATTGTGGAGCAGCTTATAGGACTATTTCTTGGATTCTAAAAAAGCATGATTGACACTTTTGTCATCGACTTCATAGGGCTCTATGTTCAAGTGAGGCCATTGTTTTAAAATGATACAAACATGATCAATTATACATAATTATCATATTTGACCTGAACTTCACCAAGGAAAATGCCATAAATCGTAAATAAACTGGGGGGAGAGGGTCTTTTAGAGATAAGTGAAAATATGCATGTCAAATATAGCCATGATACTTATTACCTACTATATCTAAAAAACTACGATTCTGGTAGCATCTGCTTGGACTTCTGCCCGCACAAAAGGACAGAGTGAACGAGACTTAGGCTTGGAGAGTGAGGGGCCACGAGAGTGGGAATCACTTGGATGAAAATATTAGAATCTGTTCTTCTTTTTTGTAGATCTATTGGCAGAAATATCTTTTCTCTTATGATTTATTTGGAGCCATGCCGAAATCAATGTTTAGTAGTGTAGTTTTCTTATCTACTTTTCTCATGAGAAACCAATGAGATCTCAACTTTCGCTGGTCGCCCCACTTTGAAAACTCTGCTGATTCCCTCCACCGTTACTTATTACCTACTATATCGAAAAAACTACGATTCTGGTAGTATCTGCTTGGACTTCTGCCCGCACTTCAGGACAGAGTGAACCAGACTTAGGCTTGGAGAGTGAGGGGCCACCAGAGTGAGAATCTCGTGGAGGAAAATATTAGAATCTGTTCTTCTTTTTTGTATATCTATTGGCAGAAATATCTTTTCTGTTATGATTTATTTCGAGCCATGCAGAAATCAATGTTTAGTAGTGTAGTTTTCTTATCTACTTTTCTCGTGAGAAACCAATGAGATCTCAACTTTCGCTGGTCGCCCCACTTTGAAAACTCTGCTGATTCCCTCCACCCAGCAAGAGCCAAAGTATTTGACCCTATTAGAGCATCTGACTTTGTGGAGTAGTGGGCAGGGTGTTTCCCTGGCAATGCGAGTGTCGGGTGTTCGAACCCAGCAGTAGGCAGCCCATAATTTCATTTTTCAATATCTCCCCTTAACTCGGACTCGACGAAGTCGCTAAATATATCCATGATATTTATGAAAGATAGATAAAAGGAGCAAAAGGAACCAAACTGATTTGTTCCTGCTATATTTTGAGCGTACCAATCTCTGATCACTTTAAAGTTTGCTTATAATGGATGGATAGCAAACCATTCCTGTTGAGGAAGCATTTGTTTCACACCGTCTCCACCAGGTGGCAAGCCTGTACCATGATTTTACCAGTCTCTCCTCACTGGTAGGGTTCCCTACACAGCATGTTGCAGGGCTTGCCCTGTAGAGGAATCATGTGCATCTTGTCCTGTATAACAAATTCAGAATACTCTCATCAGCAATGTTTAGCAAGACACATACTGATATTACATTATCTACCAATGACAAAGGGTTGGAGGGTTTCAATGTGATTTTTCTTGAGAAATCCTACATTGAAAAACGTCCCTGTGAACTAAATGCTTTTTCAAAGAGGTAAATTAATTGCTCTTGAATGCTATTCCAGTGAGGGATTATGATATCAGTATATGGTAGTATTGTGGAGCAGCTTATAGGACTATTTCTTGGATTCTAAAAAAGCATGATTGACACTTTTGTCATCGACTTCATAGGGCTTTATGTTCAAGTGAGGCCATTGTTTTAAAATGATACAAACATGATCAATTATACATAATTATCATATTTGACCTGAACTTCACCAAGGAAAATGCCATAAATCGTAAATAAACTGGGGGAGAGGGTCTTCTAGAGATAAGTGAAAATATGCAAGTCAAATATATCCATGATACTTATTGCCTACTATATCCAAAAAACTACGATTCTGGTAGTATCTGCTTGGACTTCTGCCCGCACATAAGGAAAGAGTGAACCAGACTTAGGCTTGGAGAGTGAGGGGCCACCGGAGTGAGAATCTTGTGGAGGAAAATATTAGAATCTGTTCTTCTTTTTTGTATATCTATTGGCAGAAATATCTTTTCTCTTATGATTTATTTCGAGCCATGCAGAAATCAATGTTTAGTAGTGTAGTTTTCTTATCTACTTTTCTCGTGAGAAACCAATGAGATCTCAACTTTTGCTGGTCGCCCCACTTTCAAAACTCCGCTGATTCCCTCCACCCAGCAAGAGCCAAAGTATTTGACCCTATTAGAGCATCTGACTTTGTGGAGTAGTGGGCAGGGTGTTTCCCTGGCAATGCGAGTGTCGGGTGTTCGAACCCAGCAATAGGCAGCCCATAATTTCATTTTTCAATATTCTCCCCTTAACTCGGACTCGACGAAGTCGCTAAATATATCCATGATATTTATGAAAGATAGATAAAAGAAGCAAAAGGAACCTTACTGATTTGTTCCTGCTATATTTTGAGCGTACCAATCTCTGATCACTTTAAAGTTTGCCCATAATGGATGGATAGCAAACCATTCCTGTTGAGGAAGCATTTGTTTCACACCGTCTCCACCAGGTGGCAAGCCTGTACCATGACTTGACCAGTCTCTCCTCACTGGTAGGGTTCCCTACACAGCATGTTGCAGGGCTTGCCCTGTAGAGGAATCATGTGCATCTTGTCCTGTATAACAAATTCAGAATACTCTCATCAGCAATGTTTAGCAAGACACATACTGATATTACATTATCTACCAATGACAAAGGGTTGGAGGGTTTCAATGTGATTTTTCTTGAGAAATCCTACATTGAAAAACGTCCCTGTGAACTAAATGCTTTTTCATAGAGGTAAATTAATTGCTCTTGAATGCTATTCCAGTGAGCGATTATGATATCAGTATATGGTAGTATTGTGGAGCAGCTTATAGGACTATTTCTTGGATTCTAAAAAAGCATGATTGACACTTTTGTCATCGACTTCATAGGGCTCTATGTTCAAGTGAGGCCATTGTTTTAAAATGATACAAACATGATCAATTATACATAATTATCATATTTGACCTGAACTTCACCAAGGAAAATGCCATAAATCGTAAATAAACTGGGGGAGAGGGTCTTCTAGAGATAAGTGAAAATATGCATGTCAAATATATCCATGATACTTATTACCTACTATATCTAAAAAACTACGATTCTGGTAGTATCTGCTTGGACTTCTGCCCGCACATAAGGAAAGAGTGAACCAGACTTAGGCTTGGAGAGTGAGGGGCCACCAGAGTGAGAATCTCGTGGAGGAAAATATTAGAATCTGTTCTTCTTTTTTGTAGATCTATTGGCAGAAATATCTTTTCTCTTATGATTTATTTCGAGCCATGCAGAAATCAATGTTTAGTAGTGTAGTTTTCTTATCTACTTTTCTCGTGAGAAACCAATGAGATCTCAACTTTCGCTGGTCGCCCCACTTTGAAAACTCTGCTGATTCCCTCCACCCAGCAAGAGCCAAAGTATTTGACCCTATTAGAGCATCTGACTTTGTGGAGTAGTGGGCAGGGTGTTTCCCTGGCAATGCGAGTGTCGGGTGTTCGAACCCAGCAATAGGCAGCCCATAATTTCATTTTTCAATATTCTCCCCTTAACTCGGACTCGACGAAGTCGCTAAATATATCCATGATATTTATGAAAGATAGATAAAAGAAGCAAAAGGAACCAAACTGATTTGTTCCTGCTATATTTTGAGCGTACCAATCTCTGATCACTTTAAAGTTTGCCCATAATGGATGGATAGCAAACCATTCCTGTTGAGGAAGCACTTGTTTCACACCGTCTCCACCAGGTGGCAAGCCTGTACCATGACTTGACCAGTCTCTCCTCACTGGTAGGGTTCCCTACACAGCATGTTGCAGGGCTTGCCCTGTAGAGGAATCATGTGCATCTTGTCCTGTATAACAAATTCAGAATACTCTCATCAGCAATGTTTAGCAAGACACATACTGATATTACATTATCTACCAATGACAAAGGGTTGGAGGGTTTCAATGTGATTTTTCTTGAGAAATCCTACATTGAAAAACGTCCCTGTGAACTAAATGCTTTTTCATAGAGGTAAATTAATTGCTCTTGAATGCTATTCCAGTGAGCGATTATGATATCAGTATATGGTAGTATTGTGGAGCAGCTTATAGGACTATTTCTTGGATTCTAAAAAAGCATGATTGACACTTTTGTCATGGACTTCATAGGGCTCTATGTTCAAGTGAGGCCATTGTTTTAAAATGATACAAACATGATCAATTATACATAATTATCATATTTGACCTGAACTTCACCAAGGAAAATGCCATAAATCGTAAATAAACTGGGGGAGAGGGTCTTCTAGAGATAAGTGAAAATATGCATGTCAAATATATCCATGATACTTATTACCTACTATATCTAAAAAACTACGATTCTGGTAGTATCTGCTTGGACTTCTGCCTGCACATAAGGAAAGAGTGAACCAGACTTAGGCTTGGAGAGTGAGGGGCCACCAGAGTGAGAATCTCGTCGAGGAAAATATTAGAATCTGTTCTTCTTTTTTGTATATCTATTGGCAGAAATATCTTTTCTGTTATGATTTATTTCGAGCCATGCAGAAATCAATGTTTAGTAGTGTAGTTTTCTTATCTACTTTTCTCGTGAGAAACCAATGAGATCTCAACTTTCGCTGGTCGCCCCACTTTGAAAACTCTGCTGATTCCCTCCACCCAGCAAGAGCCAAAGTATTTGACCCTATTAGAGCATCTGACTTTGTGGAGTAGTGGGCAGGGTGTTTCCCTGGCAATGCGAGTGTCGGGTGTTCGAACCCAGCAGTAGGCAGCCCATAATTTCATTTTTCAATATCTCCCCTTAACTCGGACTCGACGAAGTCGCTAAATATATCCATGATATTTATGAAAGATAGATAAAAGGAGCAAAAGGAACCAAACTGATTTGTTCCTGCTATATTTTGAGCGTACCAATCTCTGATCACTTTAAAGTTTGCTTATAATGGATGGATAGCAAACCATTCCTGTTGAGGAAGCATTTGTTTCACACCGTCTCCACCAGGTGGCAAGCCTGTACCATGATTTTACCAGTCTCTCCTCACTGGTAGGGTTCCCTACACAGCATGTTGCAGGGCTTGCCCTGTAGAGGAATCATGTGCATCTTGTCCTGTATAACAAATTCAGAATACTCTCATCAGCAATGTTTAGCAAGACACATACTGATATTACATTATCTACCAATGACAAAGGGTTGGAGGGTTTCAATGTGATTTTTCTTGAGAAATCCTACATTGAAAAACGTCCCTGTGAACTAAATGCTTTTTCAAAGAGGTAAATTAATTGCTCTTGAATGCTATTCCAGTGAGGGATTATGATATCAGTATATGGTAGTATTGTGGAGCAGCTTATAGGACTATTTCTTGGATTCTAAAAAAGCATGATTGACACTTTTGTCATCGACTTCATAGGGCTTTATGTTCAAGTGAGGCCATTGTTTTAAAATGATACAAACATGATCAATTATACATAATTATCATATTTGACCTGAACTTCACCAAGGAAAATGCCATAAATCGTAAATAAACTGGGGGAGAGGGTCTTCTAGAGATAAGTGAAAATATGCAAGTCAAATATATCCATGATACTTATTGCCTACTATATCCAAAAAACTACGATTCTGGTAGTATCTGCTTGGACTTCTGCCCGCACATAAGGAAAGAGTGAACCAGACTTAGGCTTGGAGAGTGAGGGGCCACCGGAGTGAGAATCTTGTGGAGGAAAATATTAGAATCTGTTCTTCTTTTTTGTATATCTATTGGCAGAAATATCTTTTCTCTTATGATTTATTTCGAGCCATGCAGAAATCAATGTTTAGTAGTGTAGTTTTCTTATCTACTTTTCTCGTGAGAAACCAATGAGATCTCAACTTTTGCTGGTCGCCCCACTTTCAAAACTCCGCTGATTCCCTCCACCCAGCAAGAGCCAAAGTATTTGACCCTATTAGAGCATCTGACTTTGTGGAGTAGTGGGCAGGGTGTTTCCCTGGCAATGCGAGTGTCGGGTGTTCGAACCCAGCAATAGGCAGCCCATAATTTCATTTTTCAATATTCTCTCTCTTGTAAAGCTTCTGGGCTTAGATTAATAAAAGACAAGTAGATTCATCTTCTTGTTAACTGTTGTATTCAAGCATGACCAGATTTCACTTCCTGTAACCGGGCTGTAACTGGTAGCAGTCCCAGACAACTTTTACATATGTTAGTTACAAGAAACGCCACCAGGGCGGCGTGCGTGTATAACACTACATCTCCCTTTGCAAGAGAGTTATCGTTTAGATAATACTATTTCTCAAAGTTTTTCATATATGAGATAACTCTATGATATACTAGTAACTCTATAAGTCTCTTGTTAGTCAATATGTATATGAAAGTCTCTGTAAGTAAATGGACTGTTCATTGTCTTTGAATATGAAATAATATGATCAAATGTTCTTTGGTAACTTTAAATGCTTTCTAACTTATAAAGTAATATGATAAGTAATCTGAAAGAGAAGAGTCATTAGTATTCTTCTATCAGTCTTTTAGGAGCAGATCTCTGTCGCTTAGATCTTCTCGGTTCCGGATCAGGTACGCTAGGGGTGGCACCTCGATCAGGAGTTGGTGGAGTGACCACTGGATGGGCATCAGTGATCTCTACAGGTTGTGGACGAGTAATAGTTGGTGTAACCACTGTTGTAGTTGTGGCTGGATCACTCTGGTGAACTGGTGGTATATTGGGACCAGGGCCTAGGTTTCTGGTCATCCGTCGATTCCGTCTCACTAGTCCATTTGGTGTTGATATGATATATGACCTAGGGCTCTGTGCTTTGCCAACAACCCTTCCTTCCACTTTCAGGTCTGGAAGCCATGCTCTGTCTCCAGGCGATAACTCATTGGCTTCAGTGGCTCTGTGACGACGATCATAGTTGATACGCATTTGTTTCCTATAGTCTCTCTCTCTCCTCCTGACAAGATCAGCATCAGGTGTGCAGGGTCTCAGTTCATCCGGGTGAATTGGAACTCTGGTTTTCAACTTACGCCCGATGTTGAGCTGGGCTGGTGAAAATCCATTTTGCAGTGGTGTATTCCTGTATGAGAGAAGGCCAAGGTATTCATCGTCTGTCTTCTTCAAGATTGCCTTCATGGTTTGAACAGTTCTCTCTACCTCACCATTTGACTGAGGATATCTTGGAGATGATGTAAGGTGTTCAAATTTGTAGTGATCTGCAAAGCGTTTGAACTCTGCTGACGCGAACTGTGGTCCGTTATCACTAAACAGAATATCAGGAATGCCTTGATGGTAGAACATCCTCTTCATTTTAGCGATGGTCTCAGCCGAATCAACATTTTTAGTCACTTGACACACCTCAATGTCTCTTGAGTAATAGTCCACGAGAAGTAGGTATGTCAGCCCTTTATGGTAGAAAAAATCGGCTGCCACTCTTGACCAAGGACGTTCAGGGAATTCTGTTCCTTTCATAGGTTCGACCCGTTCTCTCCTATGCTTCTCACAAGTGACACAATTTTTCACTGTCTTCTCAACATCTTTGGTTATTCCAGGCCACCATACTGAGGAGCTGACATTGGCTCTAGTCTTGGTTAGTCCTTGGTGACCATCATGCAGTTTTCGTAAGACATCAACTCTCAGGCTAGCTGGCACAATGAGTTGTCTACCACGTAGTAGTAACCCTTCATGTAGAGAGAGGTTCCCTCTTTCAGTCCAGTATTTCACAAGTGGACCAGATATGTCACGTCTAGCTTCTGGCCATCCATGTTCTACATGGTGTATGACAACACTCAGTGTCTCATCCTCTTTTAGTGCTTGGCGGATCTCATCTAGACGTTTATCCGATGCTGGAAGGCATACCATGACAGCATTCACATATGCCTCAACTTCATGTTGAAGATCCACTGCTTGCTGATCGCTTCTTGACTCTTCATGTGGTGCCCTCGAGAGAGCATCTGCTGTGGTTAGGAGTTTTCCAGGGACATGACTGATTGTGAAGTCAAATCTCATCAGTCTGAGTCTGAATCGTTGGATCCTGATTGGTAGTTCGTCGATCAATTTGGTTGAGAATAGTGGCACTAACGGCTTATGGTCGGTTTCAACATGAAACTTCATGCCAATAAGGAGATCGCTCCAGTGTTCAAGTGCCCATGTGGTCGCCAATGCTTCTTTCTCAATTTGAGCATATCTGCCCTCCGTCTTTGTCATTGATCTACTGGCATAAGCAACTGCCTTGAGATTCCCATCTTTCTGGCGTTGTCTGATCACGGCCCCTACACCATAACTACTTGCATCTGCAGATATGATTGTCTCTTTTTCCGGGTCGTATAAAGCAAGGGCTTTGTCGGAAGCCAGCATTTGCTTCAGTTTGTTGAACGCTGCTTTTTGTGGGAGATCCCAAGTCCATTCGGAATCCTTTTTAAGGAGATCTCTGATAGGTTTTGTTACTTCTGCAAGATTCTCTAGGAACTTCATTTGCTGATTGACCATGCCAAGGAATCGTCTGACATCTGGGACATCTTTGGGCTCAGGCATGTCAATGATCGCTTTGACCTTCGCTGGGTCTTTCTTGATTCCATCTGCATCTATCACCTGACCAAGGTAGTGAAGTTTGTTTGAGGCGAAGACACACTTGTCCTTGTTTAAAGTGATCCTGCTGTCTTGCAGTCGGTTCAGTACTTTAGTAAGACGTTCATCGTGCTCTTGTTTGTCTTTGCCGATCACGAGGATATCATCCATGTGACACAACACTCCTTGTAGGCCTGTCAGTTCTCTGTCCATTCGCTTTTGGAAGTGCTCAGGTGCGGATGAGATTCCGTAGGGTAGCCGTCTGAACATATATCTACCAAAAGGTGTTATAAATGTTGTAAGCTTCGCACTTTCATCGGTCAGTAACACTTGGTGGAAGCCGGAATTAGCATCCAGCTTGGAGAACACACTCCCACTTGATATACTCCCAAGGGTCTCTTCTACTTTTTTCATCACATAGAGTTCACGACGGACTCCTTCATTGAGTTTAGTCAAGTCCACACATAATCGTACTTTCCCGTTTGGCTTTGGTACGACCACCAGTCTGTCGGCTCATCTACAGGCACAATCACTTCTGACTTCACAAGTGCTGCGATTTCCTCTTCTACCTTCTTCATAAGAGGTAATGGTACCCTGCGTGGGGTATAGAGGCAGAAAGGTTTTGCGTCGTCCTTGAGTCGGATAGTGTATTCACCTTTGAGCTTACCGAGTCCATTGAAGAGTTTTGGGTAGGCTTTGATGACCTTATCCTTTGTGTCCAATTCAGGACTATCACTGTTCACGGCTCTGATCCTGTATGCACCAGGTATGTTAGGTATCAGTCCTAATTTCTCAATTGCGGGTTGTCCGAGGAGTAGCGACTTAACGCCTTTTACTACATAAACATCTTCGAGGATTGTAGAGTCTCCACGTCTTAACTCCATACGAGCACATCCCAGTGTCTGTAATTGATGCTCGCCTGTAGCAAACAGTGTGCGTCTAGTTGGCTGAATATCACCGTATGACTTCTTGTAGAGTGTGTCGGGCATCACCGATATCTCAGCTCCTGAGTCTATGTACCATGATAGGATATCTGGACCAGCCTTGAGCTTTATATACCAGCCTTTACTTGAATCAGTCGGTTTGTCATCTGGAGTGGTTTTGGATGACGTCACATTTACTTGGCTAGTCGTCACGCTGCCAATGAATATGTGTGATTCGTTGTCATCGGAACTATCGTCCTTCTCCCCCTCGACGACTTGAGAAACCCGAGATTTAGACGTGTGGCAAACCTTTGAGTAATGACCCTTTAATTTACACTTCTCACAAGTGTGACTTTTTGCAGGACAGTTCTTTTTGCCTTTCATGTGCTCGCTTCCACAATATCCACACTTGATTCTGTCGCCGGTTTTCGCTTTTTTATCTGCTGACTTGCTTAAGCTGCTTTTCTTGAACCTGCTGCGCACTACATCGATGTTCGCACTCTTCGACTCTTGGAGTTTGTATCTAGTAGTTTCTTTTTGGTACAGGATCTCGACAGTTCTGTCCAATGTCAGCCCCGCGCCAACATCATACAGCTTCGCTTTCGATGACTCTTCTGTACATGAGAATGTTAACTTGTCTCGTACTGCCTGCTCCATATAGTCTTTCGGGAATTTACATTCTGCGGCAAACTTCTTTACTGCTAGCACCCATGACTCCAATGTTTGGGAGGCCCCCCTCTTGAGATGAAACCAGAATTGTTCCCTGAGCAACAGTTGTGGATCCCTCTTACCAAAATACTCAGTGTACTTTTCAATGACTGTGTCATAATTATTAGGGTCCTCTGCTGGGATAGGTGGTTGTCCATCTATGGGGTTATCAGTTTGGGGCTTGAAAACAAAACTGTCAAATATGTCCAGCCCTTCATCCCCTATGTGGTGGAGTAATAAACCAATTTTCCTGTCACCCTCCTCTGCATTGGAGCCTGTGGCCCTGAGGTAGATTTCAAATTTTCTTTTCCATAGGATCCAAGAATGAGATGGGTTACCCCTTTCCACTTTTAGGATTTCAGGTGGTTTTACTGAAGCAGTAGCCATTTTCTTCAATATGTACTGACAGACCTAGGCACTAAATCTACAGCATTCATATAAAGTCAATGTTTATGATATTTCAGGATATAGTTTTGCAATCAATGTTCACAGTAATGTCAGTAGTAGGCTAGACTAGGCTAGTTGATGGGCCTAGTTTGATCCAAACTTATTAGAAATCAGTGCCTACTCACAGAAAGTCCCAGAGCATCTTTGAGTGTCACACATCAAACCTGGCAGATTTCATTTCAGTCTTCACTTTTGGGGCATGAATGAAAGACATCTTCAGTTCTGACACCATCTTGTAAAGCTTCTGGGCTTAGATTAATAAAAGACAAGTAGATTCATCTTCTTGTTAACTGTTGTATTCAAGCATGACCAGATTTCACTTCCTGTAACCGGGCTGTAACTGGTAGCAGTCCCAGACAACTTTTACATATGTTAGTTACAAGAAACGCCACCAGGGCGGCGTGCGTGTATAACACTACACTCTCCTTAACCCTTTAAGGACGCATGATGCCTGGAGGCATCACCGCACTAAAGACGCATGATGCCTTGAGGCATCATTGTCCCGATATTAAGAAAAATGTTTTAACAAAGAAATGATAGAGCAATATTCATGAAATCTTCAGAAAATGTAGATATAATATCATATTTAGTATGTCTCTTAAAAAGAAATAAAACACTTATGATTATGTATCATATTGCATAATTACAAACTTGGATGTCAGTTTTAACTATTATGTGGCCGTCCTGTAGCCAGACAGACTGCCACCAGTATCCGTCCTTATGGGATTAGCTGGACCCCTGGCAGCCATCCTTTAAGGGTTAACTTCGATTTGACGAAGTCGCTAAATATATCCATGATATTTATGAAAGATAGATAAAAGAAGCAAAAGGAACCAAACTGATTTGTTCCTGCTATATTTTGAGCGTACCAATCTCTGATCACTTTAAAGTTTGCCTATAATGGATGGATAGCAAACCATTCCTGTTGAGGAAGCATTTGTTTCACACCGTCTCCACCAGGTGGCAAGCCTGTACCATGACTTGACCAGTCTCTCCTCACTGGTAGGGTTCCCTACACAGCATGTTGCAGGGCTTGCCCTGTAGAGGAATCATGTGCATCTTGTCCTGTATAACAAATTCAGAATACTCTCATCAGCAATGTTTAGCAAGACACATGCTGATATTACATTATCTACCAATGACAAAGGGTTGGAGGGTTTCAATGTGATTTTTCTTGAGAAATCCTACATTGAAAAACGTCCCTGTGAACTAAATGCTTTTTCATAGAGGTAAATTAATTGCTCTTGAATGCTATTCCAGTGAGGGATTATGATATCAGTATATGGTAGTATTGTGGAGCAGCTTATAGGACTATTTCTTGGATTCTAAAAAAGCATAATTGAGACTTTTGTCATGGACTTCATAGGGCTCTATGGTCAAGTGAGGCCATTGTTTTAAAATGATACAAACATGATCAATTATACATAATTATCATATTTGACCTGAACTTCACCAAGGAAAATGCCATCAATCGTAAATAAACTGGGGGAGAGGGTCTTCTAGAGATAAGTGAAAATATGCATGTCAAATATATCCATGAAACTTATTACCTACTTCATCTAAAAAACTTTGACTCTGGTAGTATCTGCTTGGACTTCTGCCCGCACATAAGGACAGAGTGAACCAGACTTAGGCTTGGAGAGTGAGGGGCCACGAGAGTGAGAATCTCGTGGAGGAAAATATTAGAATCTGTTTTTCTTTTTTGTAGATCTATTGGCATAAATATCTTTTCTCTCATGATTTATACGAGCCATGCAGAAATCAATGTTTAGTAGTGTAGTTTTCTTATCTACTTTTCTCGTGAGAAACCAATGAGATCTCAACTTTCGCTGGTCACCCCACTTTCAAAACTCCGCTGATTCCCTCCACCCAGCAAGAGCCTAAGTATTTGACCCTATTAGTGCATCTGACTTTGTAGAGTAATGGGCAGGGTGTTTCCCTGGCAATGCGAGTGTCGGGTGTTCGAACCCAGCAATAGGCAGCCAAAAATTTCATTTTTCAATATTCTCCCCTTAACTCGGACTCGACAAAGTCGCTAAATATATCCATGATATTTATGAAAGATAGATAAAAGAAGCAAAAGGAACCAAACTGATTTGTTCCTGCTTTATTTTGAGAGTACCAATCTCTGATCACTTTAAAGTTTGCCTATAATGGGTGGATAGCAAACCATTCCTGTTGAGGAAGCATATGTTTCACACCGTCTCCACCAGGTGGCAAGCCTGTACCATGACTTGACCAGTCTCTCCTCACTGGTAGGGTTCCCTACACAGCATGTTGCAGGGCTTGCCCTGTAGAGGAATCATGTGCATCTTGTCGCGTAAAACAAATTCAGAATACTATCATCAGCAATGTTTAGCAAGACACATACTGATATTATATTATCTACCAATGACAAAGGGTTGGAGGGTTTCAATGTGATTTTTCTTGAGAAATCCTACATTGAAAAACGTCCCTGTGAACTAAATGCTTTTTCATAGAGGTAAATTAATTGCTCTTGAATGCTATTCCAGTGAGGGATTATGATATCAGTATATGGTAGTATTGTGGAGCAGCTTATAGGACTATTTCTTGGATTCTAAAAAAGCATAATTGAGACGTTTGTCATGGACTTCATAGGGCTCTATGTTCAAGTGAGGCCATTGTTTTAAAATGATACAAACATGATCAATTATACATAATTATCATATTTGACCTGAACTTCACCAAGGAAAATGCCATAAATCGTAAATAAACTGGGGGAGAGGGTCATTTAGAGATAAGTGAAAATATGCATGTCAAATATATCCATGATACTTATTACCTACTATAATTAAGAAACTACGATTCTGGTAGTATCTGCTTGGACTTCTGCCCGCACATAAGGAAAGAGTGAACCAGACTAAGGCTTGGAGAGTGAGGGGCCACGAGAGTGAGAATCTCGTGGAGGAAAATATTAGAATCTGTTCTTCTTTTTTGTAGATCTATTGGCAGAAATATCTTTTTTCTTATGATTTATTTCGAGCTGTGCCAAAATCAATGTCTAGTAGTGTAGTTTTCTTATCTACTTTTCTCGTGAGAAACCAATGAGATCTCAACTTTCGCTGGTCGCCCCACTTTCAAAACTCCGCTGATTCCCTCCACCCAGCAACAGCCTAAGTATTTGACCCTATTAGAGCATCTGACTTTGTGGAGTAGTGGGCAGGGTGTTTCCCTGGCAATGCGAGTGTTGGGTGTTTGAACCCAGCAATAAGGCAGCCCATAATTTTATTTTTCAATATTCTCACCTTTACTCGGACTCGATGAAGTCGCTAAATATATCTATGATATTTATGAAAGATAGATAAAAGAAGCAAAAGGAACCAAACTGATTTGTTCCTACTATATTTTGTGCGTACCAATCTCTGATCACTTTAAAGTTTGCCTATAATGGATGGATAGCAAACCATTCCTGTTGAGGAAGCATTTGTTTCACACCATATCCACCAGGTGGCAAGCCTGTACCATGACTTGACCAGTCTCTCCTCACTGGTAGGGTTCCCTACACAGCATGTTGCAGGGCTTGCCCTGTAGAGGAATCATACATGTGCATCTTGTATATTATCATCTTAAGATTTTGCTGAATCCAAAAAAAAATCCTGGTGGGTAAAACTTGAACTACAGTATCCTACTACGCCCTCTATCGTTTTTGTGCGGAATCGGCGATGTACCCGCGGAATCGGTCAAGCGTAGGCTACCCGAGACGATCATGTCGTAGAACAAACACGGCGGTCGCTCACGTTGCCCATCCATGTAGGCCCATATAGGTCCGTGAAAAAAGTAAAGATTAGATCCTCCCATTTCCCGAGAAATCAATGCAACTTGGCAGGCCTGTGTTATTTAATATCTTCTTTTATTTGGAGCAAGTGTTAAGCTATAAATTCACAGGTTATTTCACATGTGTAGCTTGTTTCCCAAAGGTATTAGAGTATCTATTTACTCTGTGGTATTACTCGCACGCCAAGCGAGTGAGCAGGGTGAGGTAGCTTGCACACAACTTATATACACTGCACCGCTCCGGGCTGTGGTTATCCAAGTGGTGCAGTGTGAAAATTTGACTGTGACTGGTTCCTTGCAGGACTTAACGTCATACAAAGTATGAGCAGGGGTACCAGCAACAGCAAAGTAGCACATCATCACAACATCAACTTGCGTTGAAGTTATTGCTGCGAAATGACCTGAAAGCCATGCAACAGATAAGCAGATTTACTTTGAAGTTATTCTCTAGGTAGTAACTATGTTGGGTAAAATTTCTAATCACAGAATGAAGCGGTCTACAGGAATAGGGCCTGCCGTGGGCGCATTGGCCCTTCTCTTTCTATGCCTTGTCGGACATTCTAACACGAAACAGCTGGAACTCGCTAAGGATGTTCAAATCAGTGACATGGATCAATCTCTGGATGAAGGTGTTGTCCACAGATATAAAAGAGCTTCAAATCCAGTCCACCCGCCTCCCATTAAGCCTGCAGAGAAGAAAAATAACGCCAGCCCTAAAGTGGGCGGGACCGCTGCCCCACCTAGCTCCACCATCCCCCATGGGAATCAAACACGTAATGAAACCAACGTGACGTAAGTTTGATATAAATTCATACACTAAATTTAGCATGACTGTTATTATGACTCATTTATGCGTATGTAGTGTTCTAGAATTAACTATGAAACTTTATCAATACGACCTTACATTCGAAATACCTAAGTAAGATGAATTCAAACAATAGGTAAAATATCAATTATTAATTAATTCTATTTCTCACATAAAGTACATGTCTTTTTGAAAATATAGAAATGCTACAACGAATTCTCCAACAACAACCACTACAACAACAACACAGGCTCCTGAGGATAACGATATGCCCAAGGCAGGGGCAGCCGAGGAGGAGCATCAATACAGCATGACTATTTTCTTCATCCTTCTTGTGATAGGTGAATTGAATATTTGTATAATTAAAGATACTATAGAGGAAACACATGAAAGTTTAGGGTCTGAGCACCTATCCCATCGAGTTTGAATCACATAGTAATTCACACGGCGAAGCCGTGTGAATTACTATGTGACTCAAATGAGATGGGATCGAGCTCTGACCCTAAACTTGAATGGGTTTCTGAATTTATCTCACCCTTAATATTGACTAATGTGCTAACATTTGTGACATTATCCCCCATTGGATATTTTTCCGAAATATCTAATGGGCATTAGATACAAGTTCCCAATGTTAAGTCTATGGAGAAAAAATATCTGGGGTGAGATAAATCTGGACACTACGCATCCATGCCAGGGTAACTGGACGCTATGCTTGGTAGCCAGCAAGCTTTGGACGTTATGCTTCGTAAATTGGACGCTACGCTTTGTTTTCAGGAGGCGACATTCTTGCCCTCACAGTGAACCGCGTAACAAACAACGGCAAATTATAATATGTTGCCTATTGTAAATCAAAATATAAACTTAGCAACTGTTTGCCGCAAAACTTCAGCTATCTACTGATCTTCATTTGAAGTTCTTGGTCAATTTCTGACAGGGTTCTGGCATAGATTTTAAAAAAAAGGCGTAGTGTCCGTTGGTCACCCACTGAAAACTAAAGCATATAAATGCTGGCTATGAAGCTATGAAGCGTAGTGTCCAAATACCATAGACACTACGCTTCCCTGCCAGCACGCTTTGGTTTTCAGGAGGTGACTGACGGACACTACGCCATGTTGCAACACCCCTTAAATTATATGTCAGAACTCTGTCTAGGATTGCGGTAGAAACGCCAAATAAAAGATATCTTATAGCTAAGAAAGTGACAGTACATAGATCAGGTTTTTACTCCAGTTTGATCACAACAAGGACATAAACATGGCATGAAAACAAAGCATCGTGTACAAGACGACCATCACGCTATCTTGTGAAAACAAAGCGTAGCATCCAAATTACAAAGCGTGGTCTCTCAAGCATGCTACTGAAGAAGCGGCCTAATGATCAAAGTTGAATATCCGAAGTAATTGTGATTCAATTATGGGCCGCCTTGATTTATCCTTATTTAGTGCACAGTGGCACATTTAGCGGTATCGAAGTAAACTCTACTGGTCTATTCCTACCACGTGTTACTAGTCTAAAGATTCAGCCTCTCTACTCGACGGCTTATTAATTTTAGGCGGAAAACTCCTCATCCGAGGTGAATACTGCCGTGAATTTGACCAAAATCGAATTTAGATAAAAAAAAAAAATCCGACTAGTTGAGTTATCTACGCGAAAAGATCTAATTTTAGACAAAGAGAAGGCAGGGTTCCAATAAGTGCATAAAGGGTTATACCATCTCAAGCATCGTGCATTTTGTTATCAAGAGAGCTGCAGACTTAGAGTATTGGGATTAACATGTTTTCATTCTGTTTCAGCAATATCAATTTTGATAGTCCACATGCTGATTACCACAAAATTCCACTATTTACCGGAAAGTATCGCCATTATTTTCCTAGGTAAGACAATTACTCATGACACATAAACGGATCAGTAAACTGTCAATAGGCTATTCATCAAGGTCCTACAGTACAAACCGGTAGATATAATAACCAAATAATAAATTGTTCTTACAAAATAGGTCATCGTTGATGTAAGTATATATACTAATAGTCCTTTTCATTTTAAATAGTAATATATGTTGATTGTGCATTCTGTTCAGATTAATCAATGTTGATGTGTGTAAGACCCATTTAAACGGACTTCATTTTCTCTTGATTTAGGAGCAATTTTAGGGCTTGTGCTGAAGCTCTTGTCCATGTACAACGTAGCAAATTGGCAGGTAAGCTGGCATCACGATGAGACTCTCGTTTATCGATTCTATAATCATTTATAATACATGTATGTCCATATTTAATAATTTTTTCGGTTGAGATCAGTATTGCATTTTACCTCGTCGTTTAAACCATATGTGAAAGAACGATTTTTTTTGTAGCAGTATAATAAAAGAAAGAAAGTATAACTTGGGCCTCATTCACACCAATAAACAGTGGTTCAAACCTCGAGTCAACACACAGCTCAGCCACATTCCATGGCCAAGCATGTGTTTTCCATTTTTTGTCAGCAACTTTTAGGCAGTAAATTTCACATAGAAAATATTTCCTCTTTTTTTCCTTACCGTAACAACCCTGTAGAAATAAGGAACACGTTGGAAAACACAACACGGGCTATCTATCTGACCTGGTGTTACTAGTGTATCTGTCTATTATGGTAGTGGATTCGGTTTCATAGAAATGCAGGGCGACTGACCTTTCATACAGCTATGTAATTACACACGTTTTTATTTTAGACTGAAGAGCATTTCCCACCTACGATGTTTTTCCTCGTTCTACTTCCACCAATTATTTTCGAGTCTGGTTATAATCTCCACAAGGTAAGTGGACCAGAGAACTCAGTGTATATTTCTGTAAAATATCAAAGTTATGTTCTGTATATTCAAAGAGTTTGAGTTAATAGTTTCAACGTACATAAGTACCTCCCTGAAAAGGGATGTTTTTCCCTCTCTAACCTCAGACCCTTCTCTCCCAATAGAAAATATTTATTTACTCTCTGCTGGTGATGCAATATCTCCTCTGACTTTGTTAAATTTGATTAATTTTTTGGGGCTTACACAATGTGTATTTTCCCTAAAGTTTGACGATATCAAACGCCTTGAAACAGCCAAACTTGCCTGAAAATTCCGATTTGGATGAAACCTTTAGCCCTACACACCCACCCCCTTCACTGGCCTATGTGTCAGTGTCCCAAACCAAAATCCTGCTTCAGCAGGGGTCATACATATTCAGATGTAAAATATTTTAATAATCATCTTCTTTTAAACCTATAATCAGGGTCTGAGATACATAATTATTGATATTTATTTGGATTTCTAATACTACCAGTATTGATGAAATAAAAAAATTCACTAAGGTTTTTTTAGGGTTTTTTTTAGAAAATTGAGGAAAATCATATTTCTCAGTATATTTCCTATAGAAACAAAGTCCCCCAAGTGAGCTGGTGGTGTCAGAGTGTGTCAGTACCATGGCAACCTTTCATTTCCTGCCAAACCCATTGTGCCACACTCCAACAAGGCTTTATGACACATTCTGACAGAGACTTTCCAACACAGATATTTTTTTGTCCGGTATGGGGGGCATTGGGCACCCACCTTAAGGCCCGGCACCCACTAGTTACGACACAGTCCAACAAACGTTACAACACACTCTGACACAGAATTTCTCTGTCATAGCGCGGTTGCAGCACTCTTGTCGTAGCTGGTCGTATTGGTTTTTTGCGGAAAAAAAGGAGACCACGGAACCGATATGGGCTACGATATGGGCTGCGATATACAGTTTTCCTCAATTCTATCAAAAGTGATGACAGTAACCTATGATTTTTAAAACGTAAATAAGTAGTATTATACATATATTATATTCTGGTAAAGTTTGAAGAAGGAGACATGGGTTTTACTAAGTGAAATTGAACATTTGAGAATTCTTATATATTCTTTTATCAAATATCTTAAAACTCTTCGGATATGCAAAGAACATATCCTGATTAGTATGTGACTAGAATTTTATCGAAATTTATAAAGTATTAACGGAGATATAGAGGAAAATGTAAATGCCCATAGACCTACCATTGCTTCCATAGGCGCCAGTGTTAATATCACGAGAAATCGTAGACTTGTGTCGGAACGGTGTGTCGGAAGCCTCACGACACATTCCGACAACTCCAACATGTTGGAATTGTCGGAAGCATGTTGGGAGGCCTGTGACACAGTGCCCGTGTTGGAGCGTGTCGCAGGCCATGTTGAGGCGTGTCACAGTCCTTGCCGGAAGCCGAGGTCAACTACTGCGATAACTCACACGCTTCTGACACAACGTTCGATTCTGTGTCGGAAGGCCTATCGGGGCGTGTCGGAAGCGAACTCGTAACTAGTGGGTGCGGGGCCCAAGGTGTTAATATATCTGTGAGGTAACTAGAAAAAGTGATCAGAGGAGTCAGTATTTTTATACTAAATCTGAAACACCCCCTGAGACCTCAGAGAGAAAGATACATATAAGGCTGATTAATTTAGCATGATTTTTTTGGGGGGGGCTTTGTCAAAAGTTTTTTTTTTGCCACATCTTAAATTCTGATATTTACAATGAGACCTAAAAAGCCAGAAGCTTCCAGGGGGCTCTGCCCCCTGGACCCCCAATAAAGGCACTATTCCTGGGTCTTTTTAAGGCCTAAGCAGCAGCAAAAACCTAATTTTTATCAATTTTTTCCCGATTTGCTGGTCCCATCTGTGCATTCTCATAATGTGTTCATTATATATGATTGAATCCAATAGAACAAAATAAAAAACCAGCAAGATAGGATTGCCAACTTCAAAAGTTACATAGGCATACAAGTTATGATAATTATGAACAGGGATTCTGCCAGACCCTATAAATCTTAATTTTTTTCAAAGATTCCAGAACAAAGCAGGCATGATAGTCTTTCGGAAAATTTCTCTGATTTTTCAGCCACAAGGGCCTTTCTTGAGATAAGTGTAGATCTGGTGAGAAAAGGTTTTGGGGGCCTGTTACTCAGTCTAGATGGCTACATTTTTTAACTTGTGTATATTTCCATCATTGAAATTAGTCAAAAGGGAACACTTAGAACACTTAGAAATGACTTCAAAATCACTAGAAATAGCTCAAATTCTAGCTTGTGGGACTTTGCCCCCTGGGTCCCAACAAGAGGACTGCCCCAGCCTGCACTGCAAACCTTTATGCCAGCCACCATAATGCTGCCCATTCATCTAATTTTTAAAAACCAAAATGCCATTATCATACCTGATAGAGGCAGTTATATACAAAAGCTTATGATGGATGATGTAAGGGCATATTTTTTTAATTTCCATCCTAGGTCTCACCAGATACCTGGAAATCTGGGAAATGACTTGGACAAATAATGGAAAAATGAAAGAATTTTTTAATCAGGAACCCTGTGGGAATCCTGTATAAAATGTGTCTACCAAAGTAGAAAATTAGGTGAATTATGGAGGTCTTCAAGCCTAGTCTAGAGACGGACTGACATCCAGAGGGTGTACAGAGACTGTTATGGTCAGCTGTCAGGAAACCCTCTGACATCACTGTTGGGACCATGGCACCACCTGGTTGGCTCACAGAGCATCACCAACATAACACTCTGGAGCCTTCTCCGGATGTCCGGAGGTGCCTTCGGGGTGTCAGAGGCACACCCACTGGACAGCTCACCACAATATAACTGCATACAAATGGATTTATTTATTAATGTTAAAACCTTTATTTTTCCGCTGAGAGCCTTTATTTTTTCAAAGAGGGCCTTTAAACCTTTATTTTTTTCATGAAATGGCTGTATGACCCCTGTGCTTGGTTGTTTCCTCACTTTCCCCATCAAAATACAATGTACGTTTTGAGATTGCAACAGTATGATGTCACAATTGTAAGGGGTGGTTGTTATGCCGCATTGTTCTTTCAACAATGTAGTCTTGGAGATTGCATAGCAATGATTTGGATATAACGAGTAAAGATCATTATCAAGGTAGCATAGGTTGAGTACGGAAGTGTATCATGCCACATATTTTGAATCTAAAAGAACCAGCAACCAACTCTGTGGCATTACCAGGCTGCAGAGGGCCAGTTATCTAGTGTCTCAGAAAAGTGCCCAGCTGACCACGACCAATCACTGGTGCTTAAAATATTTGGACCCCACATAAACATGTTTAGGACTGGCTTGTTGGCAAGCGGGTTACAACAGTTACCCACATACTGGATAAAACTAAAACCATGTGATTGTTAAATATTCTATTATGATTCCATACTCATTCATCAATGATGAACATACTATTTTTTTCCTAGTTATGATATTACAATAAAATACTTTCTTTTACAGGGAAACTTTTTCCAAAATATTGGAACAATAATGGTATTTGCGATATTTGGTACCGTCATTTCGGCCGTGGTGGTAGGAGGGAGTGTTTATCTTCTCGGCCAGGTAAGAAATAACCACAGCTATCTTAACTTCTCCCCAAACTATCCATAGATTAAATTTGTAATATAAGTTATATACTATCTTATTGTAAAACGTATAAGTGCATCACTAACTGTATATCTTCCTTTGATATTTGTTATTTTGGTGGGATGTTTTAATCAGCTTTGTTTTCCACGACATATGAATAGCATGGTACCTTTCGAATCTATACATTGAAATTGAGTATTGGTATCTAATTTTCTATTTTCGCTATTCTGCCCCAAGTCCACATATTTTCCTGTGCGTAAAACAAAATCCCTATACTGTTACGTATAATTCTTACATGATATTTACTTTCTTGATAAAACGTGTCAGATAGATATGAATGGAAATGAAAAAAATTTAAAAAATTGAATTTCTTTTTGAACATATTTATAAACATACACCAAAGATTGGTTTTCAAAATGAATGAAAATTGATTGTGTATCACTCTTTTTACAGGCGGACTTGGTGTACCGTTTTACCTTGGTGGAGAGCTTTGCCTTCGGATCGCTCATATCTGCCGTCGATCCTGTCGCCACATTGGCTATTTTCCAGGCCATTGACGTGGATCCTATCCTCTACATGTTGGTGTTCGGCGAGAGTGTGCTTAATGATGCAGTCTCCATCGTGCTCACCACGTGAGTGATTCACTCCTTATCAGTATATAAACATTATTATCTCACCCTGGTATCTTTCTCCATTGCCTTAATGTTAGGAACTCATACTCAACGGCTACCAAGGTATTGTACTCAATCCTCAATGGCTAATTGGGTGAGTTATTTTATTGATTAATAATGTTTATAATCATGTATACGGGATTAAATGAAATCAGAAACCCACTCTATGAAAATAACTTGGTCCGCACTCCACCTTGTTTGGCCGCTACATAATTCACTGAGCTTCGTTTTGTGAATTACTCTGCTGTCAAACCCAGTGGAGTACGCACCAAGTTATTTTTATCTCATGAGTTTCCTTCTAATCATCCATTGTATACAAAGTCCCCATTGAAAATGTATGGGCACTAAGTAAACCACTAGCGACTGTTTAAGAACTAGCAGATCCCATAACCATTGTAAACAGATTCAAATCCATTGTCTATGGAATTCAATTAATTGTGTTTTGTGGACAGGCGGCTCTGTAAACCACTTGAGGTTGAGGCCTGCTGGGATGGGTAGCAATGGTCAATCCGTTCACCCTCTTGGTCGCCTTACCTCTGCGTGGTGCAGGCCGGATATGATTGTATGCAAGCTTAACTAAAGCGACCAGAGTGGGAAGTTGCTGAATGATAAAGAGCACTGGACTCATAATCCTAAGGTTGTTGGACTTTGTGGGTTTGAGTCCCACGCCAGCCAATTTTTCTTCAGAAATGAATTGATTTTTTTTTTTTGAATTGATATAGAGTCTATCAACAGGGACTACTTTTTACCTTCTATGGAGAAAGGGACTACAAATCTGTTTAGGAGTTTATCCTACCCCTAATATACAATCCCATAGGCTTAACATTGACTTCCCGTATGCGCCCGTATGTCGCATACAGATAAAAAAAAATCGCTCCTGGAAGCGTAAAAAAAATGGACCAATCAGAGATCAGCAGCTGAAAGTAGTTCCAAGAGTCTTCAGAGCAGCAAGGAGAGCTATATGGAGGACTTCAGAAAGTTTTTATCGTGTTTTTTGTTATTATCCTCACATAAAAATATATCGTTCACAGGGGATAGGATAAAATCAAAACCTTATTCGTTTTAATCTGGGCTCCCATATGCGACTCCTGGAGTTTTGGCTCCGGATATCACTTGGCTCCGCCTCGTGATATCACTACGCCAAACTCCAGTCGTCGCATACGGGAGCCCAGATTAAAACTCATCCGGTTTTGCGATAGTATCAATGGATTTCAAATCAGTTATTAATGGATATGAGTTCTGACAGCTAAGAAACAATGGTTGTGGTTTACTGTGGCCCCCATGCATTTTGACTGGGTACTTTGTAATAGATGGATAATAAGGACGAATACGCCACGCAAATATGTTAGTATTGCGATAAATTATGGATATGCCGTATTTCAGAATTTTCATGTATGAAAATAGTAAATTTGATTTAGCATGAGTCTTATTTGGGGTTCCCCAAGGTTCAGTTTTGGGTCCCATTGTATTCAATGTTTTTCAATGGCGTGTATTGAGGACATCTGCATATTTTCTGTGAGTTTTTCTACGCCTTGGGCAGTAATTTTTCCAAGCCTTACCTGGTAACTTTGACTTATTCCCACCGGAACTATTCTTTCTGATACGTAGAAGAAACGCAGAAATTATACACCACTGTGACTGGGGCATGGGGACTTTGTACGTTACTTGCGCAATTACTCCCTTTATCATTTATATCAAAAAGTACTTTTTATATTCATAGATCTGTTATCGAGCTTGCTAGTCCAGCTATGGCCAACACCAACGGGGCTGCTGCCTTTTTCACTGCTGTTTGGAGGTTTTGTCTCATGTTCTTCGCATCTTCTGCTATCGGCGCAGCGTTTGGTATGGTCAGCGCAATGATATCCTTTTAATCCAATTTATCCACTCTCAAGAACTTTATAGACGTGGCTAAGTGACTGGTTGGGTAGGTACCGCGTGAAAAAGGCTATCCACTTTCTTTTTCACATATTCTTTGTAGAAGCTAGTTAACGTGATGTGACTCAAATATCATCATGGTTGACTTTTATTTAAAGAACATAGGCATGGAATTTTCCCAGATTTTTTTTTGGAAATCACGATTTTTTGACGCCCTCAAGATCAAAACGAAAAGTTCTTGCATATCTTGTTATTATGCTGTAACATCAATACATTGACAGAATAAAAAATGCAATTTTAGTTCTCAGCCTAGTCCAGAAAGTCGCATAAAATGGCTGAAAAGCAGGAGCTTCCATGGCTTTTCCCACCGGGAAAATGCCCCTGGATCGCCAAACCCCTGGGACTTTATAAGGATTTTCCAAATCCCTTTGCCCGAGAACAAGACATGTACACACCAAACAAAAACGCATTAATCCTTTTGTATCATCTATTGTTCTCAAATGATTCTTTTCATAAAACATCGGTCCTGCGTAAATCAGTTCTTCCCCTGAGTTATAATATATCTTTTACGATGGATTCAAATGTACAAGTTGAGGGATCTTTTTTTTTTTTAATCTTTTTTTTTATATTATCTTTTTATAAAATTCTCACGTAAGTTTCCAGTTCTTCCATTTGACAACCAAATTTTATTTCCATAAAGGTAAAAAGGAGAATTATTATATGTAAGAGAAGTTACCATCCTTGACTGATGTACTTGTTAAAGTTTATTGACCTGCGGAAGACTCCGTCGTTGGAGTTCGGCATGATGTTAATCTTCTCCTACCTGCCGTACGGGCTGGCCGAGGGTCTCCATCTCTCAGGTACGTAGTGACTTCTACAAACTAACAATAAACCAACAAAACTTATCTACAGCCTATAGTGCACATAGCTCTTGTGTTATGGAGACGGCCATCTTGGAAAATCTACCTTCGGTAGATATGTTTTGTGGTCAGTAAAAAAAAAAAACAAAAAAAAACTTGACACCGACGCCAAACAAGACACCATATAGCAGGTCCAGTTATCAATAGATTTTAAGGAATATATTTTTTGGCTTGTCATAGTAGGATTTTAGCCTCATCTTCCGATTATCTCTAGATTATAACAGCATATAATAGTGGTTGCCCCCCGACTACAGTGGTGCTATCTTACATTTTCCCGGTGGATGACGGAAGAACTAGCCATCACTCTGCATAAGGGGTCACCCGGTTTAAGGGGCCACTTTAACTTATTACATCAGTTAAAACATCAGTTGCTGTGGTAGAAAGTAGGATGCTTACATGAGTTATGGAATTTTTGCTTTTGAAAATAATTTTTGTTCCTGCTTAAAGAATTGGGTCGTCTTTATCAGTCTTTGAGCGGGCGCCAGTAGATTCCATTGAAACGCTCCCCTGTATTCTACGCTATTTATTATTATTATTATTTTTATAAATCTCAATTCTTGGAGTTACTACATTGAAGGGTGTACCCTTAAACGGGGTTTTACTGTACCGGTCTTTTTTGCAGGCATCATGGCCATTCTGTTCACGGGGATCGTCATGTCGCACTACACCCACGCCAACCTCTCCCCAGTCGCTCAGATCACCGTCCAGCAGACTTTCCGTACTGTCGCCTTCATTGCAGGTAGGCAGCTGAACTCCAATATATATATATATATATATATATATATATATTTCTAATATATTCTCTAGAAGTGTTTATTCATTTATCTTTTTTGTTTCCCCAGTACATATCGGATCTAGCCACGTCTCCAATTTCTAGAAGTGTCAACATCAAGGTCTTGAATTTTTGAATAACAGCCTTTTGTACAAATAGTCCATTGCTTACCGCAATCTGAGAATAAAACCAAAGAAACCCGCACGGTCTTGCCCTAGTCTACATATTATTTAGTTTTACGGTCCTTTCAATGATGCGACATTCTCAAGATAATGTATGTTTTCAACATTTCACGTGCGGTGGCGCTGTCTTGTTATCCCTACGTCACAAGATGGCGTCGTTGTTAGTGAAAGAAGTGCATGTTAATATTCTATGAAAAACATTGGTGGCGCTTTTATCTTTATTATACACCTATGCACGTCAGTCCTATACATACTAACCTATCCATACTCAATGTATCATAAGTATACCATATTGAAGAGTGGTAAATGAATATCATGTACGTGACATTTATTTGTCGCAATTTATTTTGATTGAAAGCGCACTTCATCTAATGTTTCATGTGGCATCGACTAAAAATGTTTTTACAGGACGTGGCGAAAACACTTCTGTGGCAAGCCGATGTTACCTCGATAACTTCCTGTCAGTTTTATGAAAAAATCGAATAAATATCTTGTCTACACCTATGGCAAAGTTCAACATTAGGTGATACAATGATAATAGTAGGATATGACAAGGCTTGTAGGTGATACAATGAGTCTGATTCTCATTAGAAAGATAATATTTGTTCATTTTTTATGCGATGGGAACAAGGTTGCATGGGTTTACTAAGAGGTGCTATTAATTAATTAGATTATAAGATTTAAAACATGTTTTGTGATGATTTCAGAAACCTGCGTGTTTGCATATCTTGGATTGGCTATCTTTAGCTTCCACCACATAGTGAAACCTGCCTTAGTAATATGGAGCATAGTAAGTATCTCGCATTTCCCACAATTCCCCACCGTAGACCAAACATTGTAGTTTCAATTTCACTTTTCTTATTATATTGTTTGTTTGGTTTTTTTGGGGGGTGGGGGAGACTTCTTTGCCTCGTGTTCTAGACATTCTCATGATATAATTTTAGGAGCACATCATGGTTCGCAATTTTTTCTCCTAGAATATTCCCCAATATTCATTTAAGAATAATATATATATATGTAATTTGAATTTTTTACGGGTCTGAAAGAACATGTATTTTTAGTGGGATTTTTTTTTTAAAGGACAAAGCATAGTTGGCTTAAGGTGCATGCTCCAGATTGTTGACAATTATTACATAGATATCCTTTAGGACAGGCTCCCTTTCGTCAGATTAAAAAAATAGTCTTTTTAGAAAATCCCTCAAACAATGTGATGGTGCCACCCGAGAAATCTCAAAGAAAGACTCAAGTGCTTAAAATGTTACTCAGACGGAAACTCTCGAGATGAAAATAACTTGCTCCGTACTCCACTGAGTTTGACCACAGAGTAATTCATAAAGCAAAGCTGAGTGAATTACATAGCTTTCATACAAGGTGGAGTGTGGACCAAGTTATTTTAATTGAGTGGGTTTCTGATTTTATCTCACCCCGTATAACATTATCAATTAATGAAATAAATCACCCAATTAGCTATTGAGTATTGGGTACACTACCTTTACGGCCATGGAGTATGAGTTCCTAATTTTAAGCCTATGAAGAAAAATACTGGGGCGAGGTAAAATGTCATTAATGTTGCTCCTAGAGATCCAACTGCTGTCACTGGCGACAGAGAAGTTTTGACTGTTGTGAAACATGTAGAGAGATGTTAAAGTATACTACAACTGACGCCTGTTTTAAGGTGCTCATTCTGCTGGGTCGAGCCGTCAACATTTACCCGCTATCCGCCGTCGCCAACTACTTCCGAGAGACAAAGATCACAAGGCGAATGCAGTTCATCATGTGGTTCAGTGGTAAGCATTGTAATTAATTGTAAATTGATATTAATTTTGCTGCTGGAGTGCCTCACCTTTATGATAATTGATCATACCTAGTTATTCTGTATTTTACCGTGTACAACTGATTCCACTTTTGACCTACAACCCACATCCGGGTGACACATTATTGTTTACAGTCAGATGACCTCACTGTGTACACTCCTACAGACGGGTTATTTTGCCCACCCACCCACAGCCTCTCTTGTATTGTAATACACTATTATAATCTTATCTTACATATACTACCATGTCATATTTCTTAATTGAAATTCCTGTACGGCTGTATATACTTTTAAGTTATTAATTTTATTCATACTTCTCTATTAATACATTTATTACTACACTACTGTATCATCGATTTTGAACAATGTTGTTAATAAACATGATTCTTAAGGCACTCCAGCGGAAATTAAACATAATCTATTTTGTTTCCCATGCTATCATCACTGTATGGCATATCTGCTGAACTGCCCAAAGGTACAAGAAAGTAGATGGTAATGCTTAAAAATATGATAAAACCATGAATATGTTGTTTCAGACTACTCGAAAGAAAGATAAAGTGTAAAAAACTCAAACTTGAAAAATAGAAGATTAATATGACGTGGCAATAACACCTCTATGGCAAGCCGATAGACAAAAAAACTTTATAAGTTTTTAATGGGGACTTCGTAACACATTAGTAAAAAAATATTTGGATAGATAGAGTTGTGTTCTCTATCAGACACTGATATATCCCTCTCGCCCTCGGTCTGTAACGTTAACCGGTGCACTCTTGTTCCAGGGCTGCGCGGGGCCATCGCCTTCGCGCTCAGCATTCACCTGGAGTTTGAGCCGGAGAAGCGGCAAGTGCTGGTCACAACTACCCTCATTATCGTCCTCTTCACCGTGCTCTTCCTCGGCGGCTCCACTATGCCTCTCATGAAGGTGAGTCCTAGGCGTGGCTCCCTGTTACTTCTCAATCTATCTGACGTATATTTAGATCACCTGAGGAGGAAATAGGTTCAGTTTGGACAGACCAAATCCATATCATCCATTCGTAAGAATTCATAAGAATGGATCAGAGATACATTTTTAAGAACTCCTTTATGGACATATTTCTATCCCTAAACTGATTCAATCATGATATAATATGCCTCTTTTGAAAGAGAATAAAAAATTTATACTTGCTATGAAGTAACAGAAACGTTTTTAATAACTCCTTTGCCTCATTAGAAAGATAATCAAAAATCATAGTTGCTAGGAAGTGGAGTTTTTAGGTAGATTCTATATTTATAGAGATATTCAAGCATGTGTTAAAAGTAGTGGGGACGGGTGGGGGTGAAATGGGCATACTAAAACAGATGTTCACTCAATATTGATTTACAGTGAACATTGGTGTAACATTTACGATGTCGATAAGTGATGCTGACAATTACTTACATCCTTGGAAGTATCATTATTTAGGTGAAACTAGTCAATGTATTTTTGCCTAATTTCATACTATGAGGGGATCCACCATCTTTGAAAGCACATGGCATAGTAATGTAGCCAACTTCCACCAGTGGGTTCTTTGGTTCCTATCACTCTCCAAGCATTGGCATATGCCTTATACCTATATCCTTATAAGAACGCTAAATGTCTGGTATGAGCCCAGACTCGCTTTGAAATTGGAGCCTGTAGGATAGACAACTAACGTCAGATGGCGCCATAACTTAGGCTTATTTTATTGTATTGAGTTTTAAATGCCTCCACCCACTAATTTGGCCTTTAGATGCCAATAATTTTATGTTAAGATGCACACATAGCTATTGTATGTATGTTTGTTGAAGACAAGGCTAAATAATGTCTACCTTCAGCTGGAATAAAAAAAAGTATTACGGACGCATGTCTTAAGTAAGTTTCTTGGTTTGCTTGCTTTCAGTATAAAGTATTGGTAAATGTGTGACAGTTTCGATGCTCTAAATTTGACAGGCAGAATTTAGTCATGCCATTTAACAGGAGGTTACTTCTCATGTCAAGCTGAAAGTCCTTCAAGGCAACAGCAAGAGTAAAGAGACAGATACAGAGACAGACGAGGAGACAGAAGGGTTTGTCTGTTGTCAGGTGAGGAGTGAAGGCACACTCTGCACCTCACTTCTACCACACATTTCTCCACCCTCATTTAACCCCAGCCCCTACAAAGTCTGCCACTCCTTTCTCTACCCCCATCCTACTCCAGACCCTACAATGTCTGCCACCGCTTTCTCTTGTCTTATCCTATCCCAGACCCTACAATGTCTGCTACCCCTTTATCCTCTCTCATCTAACCCCAGACTCTACTATGTCTGCCACCCCTTTCTCTACCCTCAACCTACCCTAGACCATACAATCTCTGCCACCCCTTTCTCTATCCTCATCCTATCCCAGACCCTGCAATGTCTGCTACCCCTTTCTCCTCTCTCACCCTACCCCAGATCCTACTATGTTGGCCACCCCTTTTTCTAGCACGACTCTACCCCAGCCCCTACAATGTTTGCCACCCCTTTCTCTTGTCTTATCCTACCCTAGACCCTACAATGTCTGCCACCCCTTTCTCTACCATCACTCCACCCCAGACCTACAATGTCTGCTACCCCTTTATTTACCATCCTTCTACCCTGGCCCCTACAATGTCTGCCACCCATTTTTCTATCACGACTCTACCCCAGACCCTACAGTGTCTGCCACCCCTTTCTCTACTATCCTTTTTGCCTGGCCCCTACAATGTCTGCCACCCCTTTCTCTACCCTCAACCTACCCTAGACCCTACAATGTCTGCCACCCCTTTCTCTACCCTCCTCCTACCCCAGACCCTACAATGTCTGCCACCCCTTTCTCTACCCTCAACCTACCCTAGACCCTACAATCTTTGCCACCCCTTTCTCTACCATCACTCTACCCCGGCCCCTACAATGTCTGCCACCCCTGTCTCTACCCTCAACCTACCCTAGACCCTACAATCTCTGCCACCCCTTTCTCTACCCTCATTCTACCCCAGACCCTGCAATGTCTGCCACCCCTTTTTCTACCCTCATCCTACCCCAGACCCTACACTATCTGCCACCCTTTCCTCTAACCTCATTCTATCCCTCTCTACAACATCTTATAACCTATATCTATAGGCCTGTTTCCTTTGGGCGATTAAAATAGCGTAGGTTTTTTGAGTTTTTCTAAAAGCCAATTTCCATTTCACGTCAGCAGTGATAATGTTCGGTCGATTGTTCCTGTCTGTAGATCGGGCTGTGGCAATGGAAGTGGGCTTTTAGGGGAAGTCGTAAAATCTACACCATATTCGTCGGGCAATGGAAACGGGCCTTAAACCAACCTCTGTAATCTCTCCAATCCTCTGTCAACCTCTCCGGTCTCCACCAGCCCCCCTCCTCGGGAGTGTTCCATGGCCCTTCCACTATTCACAGTTATAACTCACAAGCTCTCCTTTCATTCTCTTAAACTCGTCCATCATCAGTTAACACAGCACATCAACACAATTAGCTTCCACCTACTGTACCTACACAATTACATACCTAGATAGGGAATTAAAAATTCCACATGAATAGGGAATTAAAAAGAGAGAAACACTTAGATTGTGCCCGATCTTTAGAGAGGCTACTTCACAGAAAAATGCACCAACGTATCAGCATGCTGGTTGATCAATCATAAGAAAGATTCATCTACAGCTGCTATAGTCACAATTCTTTTCCATTCATTATTCTACAATTTCAATAATTTGTTACCTTGTCTGTCTCATTGATTACCCAGAAATACCAGTTTTCATGGGGAGTTTCTTCGTGGTATACTATTATATTAGAGATAATACGCTTTTTATTATCTAGACCTCACTGATATCTCTGTTTACCGTAGTCATGTAACTGTAAGGAACTCGGGTGTGTGTTGAGTGGTGGTTTGTTTCTTTCTCATCAGAGGATGTGGCATGTCCGCCCCTGCTGTGAGTAGCAGAGCTGAAAACGTGCACGAAAGTGCCACGGGTTCGCCTTGTGTTACGTAACCTGCTTTATATATGTAAGGCTGGGTCGCAGCCAAGTCATCGATCTCTTTCCATGTACCTCTGTGAGGAAGGAACATCTTGGGATTTTTATGAGATTGAGGTTTTCATTACTCTTTTGGTGATTGAGACGCGTATTTAGCTTTGGCTATCTGTACCCATCTTTCCTGTGAGTTACATAGCTTCGGCTAGGGTACAAAGCTGGGATCGAGCTTCGGCTCTCCTAGAGCAGCAGCACTTGTAATTTATTTTACTTGCGTGTTTGGTGTGGGTAGGAAGTTACAGTGCAGCGTCTACATTTGAGACTGTGGAAAGCACCTCATGTGTTATAGGGAGCCAAAGTGAACCCGCTGAAACCACAGATACCCGTTCACAACATACCATTACCGGATATAGGCGCTCAGTACTTTGACTATGTAGGTTCGAGATTATTGACTATGTAGGTTCGAGTTTTATTACGTTACCTGAGTTTTATTACGTAACCTGCTTTATATACACAATAATGACTGGTTTTGTGTACGAGTGGCCGTAATCTCCGAGTAGTTGACGTGTAGTAATTTCCGAGCGACTAGCGAGGATATTACGTCGTCAACTACGAGGAGATTGTGGACACTTGTACAGAAAACCAGTCGTTATTGTATTTATTACCCACCTACAAGATTAATAACATGTCTATTGCCTAGAAAGTACATATAGTTCTAGATTACCTATATGAGATTATTGTGACTGATTATAACTAATTAATATTGAATGTACATTAGATAAACCGATTTTCAAGTACATTATGAATTGACCTCATTTTGGCAGGAACTTTTTTTTCCGGAATCTCCTGCAGGAGATTCTGACATTCCAGAATCTCCAGGTAGCTAATTCCAGGTGCCCTATACATTTCCTATGGAGACTCCGTATTCGGTGGGTAATAAATATGTGGAAACACATCAGTGTTGAAGCCGGAATAGGGCTGATGTAAGTGGGGAGGTTCAAACCACTGTTTATTGGTGTGAATGGGGGTCAATTAATATCATCTTTGTCTTAAACAAGGAAAAATAATCTCATATACCGAAAATGAAAAAGTAGATTGCTATTGAAAAGCCTGATCAAAATAGTCTTACACATACAACGTGTGGAATATGTGTCTCATACAATGATTCTCAACTTGTAAAAGCTTTCCAAAGAAAATTGCTGATGTTCTAAAGAATTCATCATTTGGGAAACATATCAAGTTATTATAATAAACATCTTTCTTCCAGTTCCTCAAGGCAGATAAACCGAAGAAAAAGTCACGAATGGGGAAAGAAGTGTCGCTATCGAAGACAAAGGAGATGGTAAGGCATTCTTTTTAGATCAAAATATCATGCGAGGGGTCTGTGTACCTTGAACAAATGATAATTAAGTAAAACGTATTTACCTTGTTGGGACGTTCTCTCAAACCGGGTTTCTATCGATTAAAACAATAAACGAGCTTGTAGATCGCCTGCGTCGATTGCGTATTCATAGTATGTGTGTATCTATTTCCATATCTGCATACTGTGTGGTATAGCAAGAATACCAATACGTAGCAGAGGTTGATATCTGTATGACTTATTTGTCCATAGAAGGGGTGAAATAAATCTAGAACTGCACTCAAATTGAAAATAAACAATACTACACTCATGTGGATGCACCGTGATCGTCTCTTGGCTTTGCCTTGATGACGATTGTGGAGCATCCAAACTCATGAAGTATTGTCTATTCATACGATTCTCGATGCAGTCCTATATAAATACCGCGGCCAATACAGACGTATGATGGGTGCCACCAATGACCTAAACGTTGCTCCACTGTGTATTAGGTGTGGTTGCTGTCGTTGGATGGTTGCCGAGTAAACCTTGAGTGGTTCAATGGGTTCAAATCTGTTACCAATGGTTATGGTTTCTGACAACGTAGAAACAATGGGTAGTGGTTTACTGTGGCCGGTAAAATTGACGATAAAACGAACCTCTGCCTTCGGCATCGTTTCGTTTTATCGTCAATTTTACCGCGTATTTATCACGTCCAGACACAGTAACCCTGTTTCCGTATAATATTTCAAATGAGGTTTACGGAACAGTGTTCCGTATATTCCCGTACGGATGGGTATATAGTAAATGGGCATGGGTATGTAGTAAATGCCAGTATGTGATAAAAGACTGATGTCTACCTTCTCCACGAACAGGACGATACAACGCTGACAGAGGATGAGGTGGTTTTAACATTAAGCACAATATTATTTTTTTCTAAATCCTAAAACATTGACTCCACAGTCAAACGACTACGATATCTAATCATAAATTCGTGCTCTCCGTGTTATTAACTTGATTATTAAATCAGAGTGGCCCCTGTCAAGGTTTCGAGTGGTTTCCATATTGGGGTTGAAATGCATTTTCCATGGGTGTTCAGAGTGAAATTTGTCTTTGTTTGATATTATTGATTTTCCGATCTGTTTAAGTACAGCCTAAGCTGTAGAATACCATTACGTGAGTAAGTTTGACCTGTGTTCAGGATTTACCTTGTGTCATAAGTAAGTTTCCACATCTGCTTACAAAGGAAGAATAACCTCAGACTTTTTGTTTATGTACATAACTTTAGTTTTATTTTATATGCAACAGATGAAACATTTCATATTTCTAATCTTACCATATAGGCAGTCATACGGATATATCATATTCCTCATTCAAATTTCTGATGACATGAATACAAGATTTTAAACAAACATACAATAAAGTAATTTCTCATGTCCGTTGCTATAATGAAGTTTTATTCTCTATATATGTACTATATATCTTAAGCCATAACATTATAATAGAGGGGCAGGGTTGTGCCGAGTTCTCCCGTCTGCTGGGTTCTCCTGAATGAGAGGTTCTCCTTGGGGTGGGGTTCTCCACAGTGCCAAATACTCAGGATCAGGATTGTCTTGATAAAGATCTGTTCTCATATCTCGTGAAGGGTTTTAACGTGACTTACTTGTTGTGTGTGCAGGGTGAGACGGTCGACTCAGAACACCTGTCTGAGCTGACGGAAGAAGAATACGAGGTGAACTTCGTCAAGCCACACCTCAAAGGTTTTATGAAGTATGATGCCAAGTATTTTGTGCCCTTCTTCACACGTCGCTTTACACAGCAGGTTGGTGTCATGATATGTGAACCATTATCATAAGCAAAATACAAAATAATGTATACATAGTATCATGTGTGAGTCAGGTGATAGATAATAAAATCCTAATTAAAAATAGGTGAAACAGTCATATGTAAAATTGCCATATATAATTGGTGAATATGTATTGTCGTTAAACTTCCTGAATAGAAAAAATCACTAGCTAGAAATACAATAGAAAATCATAAACCTATATATTTTCAGAGTTCCTTAGGTTAACCATTTTGTAATCCGTAATTAAAGCCCATATATATATATTGTCTTTTTTCTTACACCTGTTGCATTAAAAAGGTCATACCATATTAACATGTCCATAGACACTTAGTATTAGGAATGCAATAGAAATATATCACAGCTATTCTTGTATCATATGTTCAAAATTACCAGATTATTGTCAATAGCAGTGAGAACCCACTGAGAGCATCTATCTTGTAAAAATCCCCTTTAAAGAAATAAGGTAAGTTTCTGAACTAAAGTACAAGTGATTTACTTGCAGGAGGTACATGAGGGGAAAGCACAGATGACACGCCTCACTACTCAGTGGTACCAGGAGGTGAGGGCTGCCCCGTCTGAGTCGGAGGAGGATGACGGTGACACAGTACAGCTACACACAGACGCCTGACCTCCACACCCGCATCGCTCAATAAGTCAGTGCTAAACTACGAGCAGCTCGGGACAGTGCTCAATTAGGAACAGCTCGGGACAATACTGAGTTGTGAACAGTTTAAGTCAATGCCAAATCAAAAGTCAGATTACAAGCACATTTAGGTCTGTGGTTAATTATAAGTAGCTAGGGTCAGTGTTGAATTACAAGTGCTTGTGTCAGTTCTTATAGAAAACATAGTTATTGAGCTTGTGGCAATTGCTGTTCAAGGTCTTTTGTTCCACAAAATATGTCCTGATGCCAGGGGCAGTGTGATATATTATATGGGTCAAAAGGCCGAGAATGGAATCGCTATGGGTTCACTGACTACGTTTTCTAATTATTATTCTCCTAAAAACGTCAAAAAAAGTTATTTTATGTACATTACGGGTACTGTGCGCCCAAACGTTCACTACGTCTCATTGAGCCCGAACATCATTTATACAATAAATCCACATCCGGGACAACCCGCCTAAGGGGACAAGTAGCTCGGAAACAGAAATTTTTCCCTCTATTAAGATTTTATTTTTAACCCCACTTAAGGGGACAGTTATCTCAGTATGGAATGGTTCTTTAACCAATTTAAGGGGGCACTCTGGTGGGATACCTTATTATCTTTGAGGGGCAATGTCAGAACAACACTCTGGATTATCTATATCACTTGTCTGTGGTGTGTGTGTGGTGCTTAGACTGGTGTATAAGCAATTAGACAAAAGACGACTGCCTGCATAGGCCCCTGTAGGCGTCAGGTAGGCACCTGTGGACTGTCTATATGGCAATATCAGCATCTCTATACCATAGTGCCACCTATATACAAATTGATAACATATTAATCTACAGACTGAAAGGGGGTACTTTGGTCGGAATGGAGGGTGTTCTCTTAAGCAGGGTTTTACCGTACTTCACCCCTAGCAGCACATAATATTTCGTAGAAATTCGGCCATAGGGGTATAGTAATAAATTATAAGTAACTAGGGTCAGCATTGAATTGCAAGTGGTTTGTGTTGGTACTAAATCATAATTAAATAGGGTCAGTGCTGAATTACAGGCAGTCAGTCAGTCGAAATCTTGTATAGTTTTCTTTATGATAAACATGATACATTTTATGGTCATTGAACAAAGAATTTTATTATTGCTGCACAGCTGTTTTGATGCTGCTGCTTATGATATTTTATTATTTTCAACCGTATCCACCTCTATGAGGTAATGCAACAAAGATAGCCTGCCCTGCATCTCTGTATGCGGTCTCTTAACAAACTGTGACATGCTCAAAATGACAAATGCTATAAATATCATATAAAATAATACCTTCTCGATTAGCTTGAGGGTGTTGCTTTTGGATGTAGACCAGAACCGAACCTAGTGGCTATAGTAAAAAGAAAAATTGAAGCACCTTGTGCCATGTCCCAGAGAAGTATTACAGGGAATATTGATACAAGTTATTTGCTGGCTTAAGAAAAGGAAAAAGATATTCCAATTAGAACTAATGGTTCAATTCAATTTTCCAAGCCTCACAGTTTCTTTTATAATCATTTCATTATTTGCTATAACTGCACTCCTGAAATGATGAGAAACAACTGTTAATTTATGTACAAGGGAAAGCGTAATATGACATGTATCTGTATATATAAACTTTTACACAAAACACCAAGATATATTATCACCATATTATAATTTTTAACTAAGGCACTGATACATATAGTATAAGGTAATCGCTACAGAGTGTAAAGTCTTTATCTACCGCAAAAAAGGCAATTTGTGGATTAATAATTTGAATGTTGGGTTCAGCAGACAGGCACTGTATGATGGTTAGCATAAGGCTACATATGCCAAGAGATTCTAGATAGAATTTTTGTAAATGAAAATGTGTGTAAATAGGAAATGAAGCCAGTTGTAATCAGGGGCAGATTTTCTCATGGTGGTTTCTATAATCAAAATGTGGCAAGTGAATGTGTGGTCTATTTTTGTATGTACCATCCTATTGTTCCTCTGTGCTATCTTTTATTATGTATACATGTCTTTTCTCGACTGAGTGTCATAAGTGTCACTCTATAAAAGAGTATCTTTTCAACAGGAGTGATGTATGGGTGCAAATATTATCAAGTCAACCCACCACGTTGTTGGGACTGAGATGAAAGCAAATGTTTTACTGTCAATGTGTGTAAGATAAAGAGTTCAAGTGAAAAGAATATATTCTAGATAATTGGATCAAAAGTTGTCTGCGCACAACTACGAAAGAAACTGATGAGTACTTGGTCTGAGAACACACTGAAGCACTCCAAACAAAATAGCAATTAGGGATACAGACCAATCACAAATATGTTTCTGATTTCATCTTAGCCTGCGCAAGTTTATCCAATCATCACCCAGTGAGAATGAGTTGCTGTACTTGCTAGCCTGTTGGGTATAATCCTATGGATGTTTATATCAGGCTAAGATGAATTGGTATTATTTCACAGTTGTAATTGATTGTTGACACTTGTAAATAATCTTATTTGTAACTACATGCTGTGGACATGAAGAAACTGCTCAGTCTAGACATTATGATACATCTGTACATTTTCTTTCAGCTGTATGGTGTCAAAATGTGCAAATCTTCAAACTGATTGTTCCATGTGGTATTTTAGCTGATGCTACTAAGGGTTTAGTAAGGATATGCTACCTGCAGAACTTTGAGAACTACAACATGAGACCATTGTCATAACTATACTGCTATTGGAAATAGAAAATGTTGTCCCCAATAGTAAATCTATTGTCAGGAATTGTTTCTGTCATTGACAATAAGAATTTGCTGTCTTAGCCCTAATTTGCATTTACAAAAGATTTTTTCAGTATTACATCCAAATGTAAGTTACCAAGCTACAAAATGATATATTTCATGATTATAAACATTGGTGGACTATATAGAGAGATTATGACATGTTACCTATAATACCATGTAGTCACATTGTATGACCTAGAGATAATGTGGCAATTAACATGTAAATATCATGATGAATGAATTCTTTCAGGTATTGTGTTCTTTACACGAGAATATGTCCTGCAATATGTTGTTTTGTTCTGGTTTTGTGCTGATGTCTGTGAACCTTATCTCCAAAAGGTCCGTTGTCCATACTAATATTGGCTTTGTATATATTTATCTATCTCACCCCTGGTATTTTACCCCATAGACTTGGGATAGGAAACTTATACAAAACAGTCTTTCGATGAGTGTAAAAGATAGCTGACCAGCGTTGTTATGTATTTTAATGAAGTCCCTTTTCAGAATTCAGGGGTGAGATAAAATCTGAAACCAATTTGGGTGGTAAGGTATAGCAAATTTTGTAGTCATTTGATTTTACTCACACATTTTCCACACCTAACCACCCTAATTAGTTTTTTGGACAGTATTTACTTTCTGCGTTGTCTGTGATGTGCTCACATTCCTTGTCATTTAAGCTTATTTTTTCGTTTTTATGATATGTTGAAAATCCCAATTGCTCATGTAGTACCCTATGACCTACCTGTGAACTATTGTAACATCAGTCCAAGGAACGTAAATAATGTTATTGCTATGAAAAATTTCCTTTTTAAAAAATACAAATCAACATTTAAAAAAAACCCACCCAAGCCTCTTGTTTAATCGTAAAAGTGTTTGTACAAGAAATTCCAGAAAACTTTGATATTGGCTTCTTTTTACTACTCTTTTTGTGTGGGTTTTTAAAATATAAGCACCTTGTATTTTCTTTGAGGTTAGTACATTAAAACCCATCTTCACTGTGGTTTTAGCATTCTCAGAAAAGTGTACTATGTTCGATGTTTGATATCAGAGCTGGTTTGCTATGATCATGCTAGTTGACACTACTTGGACTTTTCTTAAACTTTAGCATGGAAGATAAGTCTGGTATCTGGTAGGTAGTTTCACAATGTTCTTCCTGTGACCTATTTGGTGCATTTTCCTCTTCTTTTTTGATAAAAAAAGAATAAAATCAGAATTTGGAAGAGTTGATATATAAAGACATCAGTCCTTGAAGATTTTGTACTTGATATTTTCCATCACCATTTTTTTATGTCCTCTAGTGAGACAAATTCTGGTTGTAGACAACCTACAGCAGATAATTGATATGACTGAATGGTCATAGAAACAAATGTTTCTCAAGTGTTGGTTAATTTATATGAACTAATCTAAGGGTCAGATATCTTCTCCATATACTCAATAGCAAAAACTAACTTAAGAACAAGGGAATTGATAGCTTGGAGTTCATTCTCCACTATGCTTTGCCTAAATTGTTACAAATCTGCCAACAATATTGGTATTTACATGTAAGCCATATGTTAGTAGAACTACTCACATATATAGTACTCTCCATATAGTATTCGAGAGCTAGGGAAGTTTATCTAATCTCATAGACTTCTTTGGACTCAACAGGACCCCATATTACATACCTGAACACATCACTACATACTACACACAGTAGGGGATGTTGTCCTGCATTCTGAAAACAGATTAAAACTGTATTTGAATTTCAGATCAAAGCCTCATAATAGTTAGCCTAAAGGCCTTCAGCTCATAGCCTGAATGAATATTTCAGGCAGCGAATGATTAACTGTAGTTAGCCACATTGGCTACTGGGATTGATGCTTGAATATTGATGAATGTGACAATACAAACTTTGTCTAAAGGGTGAATAAATTATATGTAAGAAGATTTAAAGAGTTGAATTTATCATTACATAATTAATGTTGGAGATAATTAGACACAGTGGATTTGTATTAAAGATGTTATATTAGACAACCAAGCAGACAGGTAGAGATCAAATACAGGGTATCAACAAGATCATGACATTTAATGCTTATTTATAGCACATCTTATAGCACTTATTATCATATACCTATGCATGAATGTTAATGAAATACTACCTGCTGCTAGGGGTACAATATTTATATTGTTCAGGCACAGTGTCACCCATATACATGTCACTATGTCCAATGTTTGGTGCACTAATGTAAAATCACATACTAACGTGAGAAATGTCAGGCCTTGACAACATCAAAATACAAGCAATGTAATAAGATTAAAAGAGTTTAATTCATTATTTTATAATTAATGTGGAAGATCACAAAAAAAGACATACACAGTGGATTTGTATTAACCCATTCATGCCAGGTGATGCCTTGAGGCATCAACCAGGGCTGGCCGGTTGATGCCTCAAGGCATCATCCGGGGATGGCCGGCCGGGTGATGCCTTGAGGCATCATTTACAAAATATTTGTTTCTGTGAATAAAATTGGAAATATTTGCTCCTCATGGTGCAGGCTGGATTTGCTTGCCAGCAGGCATAACTATAGTGATCAGTGTAGGGAGTTAGCTCAGTGGTAAAGAGCACTGGACTTGTAATACCAAGATTGTCAGACTTAGTTGGTTTGAGTCCCACTGCAGCCACTGCTATATCAAAGGCCAATCCTTCTCATATCATGTCTATGTAGTGTGGGAAGTAAAAGAACTCTCATCTCATATATGTCTCACTATGACCAAGGTTGGTGCACTAATGTAAAATCATATACTAACGTGAGAAATGTCAGGCTGTGACAACATCAAAATAAAAGCAATGTCGTACATTGAGCACCTCTTCGACATAGCTGACACAGGAAACCATCGGAATACATCAAGATAAATAACTAAGCTGAATATTCCATAAATACAGACATAATAGTGTCCAAATAGACACAGAATACCATAAATAGAGTACTCACCACTCTCCGAAGTGATGACATATCTCTGCTAGAATTAGATTCTAAGGTAATATAAACTAGGGTGCTGGATTAGCAAATGGGCATCTTTATGGTGAAAATCAATTCACAAATATCCTATAAAAGCCAATACACACTGTACGATTTCGGAACATGAATGTTCCTTTCTCGGCGACAAAAGAACAATCGTAAGCTCAGGCGAGGCCTAGAAAATGTGTCGGCCAATGTGACACCCCCCTACAGTAATGTGCCTAAGATTTGGAAATCCCCCCCATGGCGATGTACCTTTGTCGCCGACAAATTGCAGCCCAATGTTCCGAAATCGGGACCGATAAATTAAGGAACGTGTTCCTTCCCGTTGTCGCCGACAACGGAGTTTAAGAAATACCCCCCGTGGTTCCTACCAATTATGGCCCTTAATTAGTCGCTGGGTGAGCAGAAATACCCATGCCACACACAGACTGAGGCCAGCTCACCGATTTAACTCCCATATACTGAGATTTATTACTTGTTCCTTTATCGGTGGCCCTAAATCGCTCACGATTTACCCAGTCAATCGTCCAGTGTGGACAGAATTTGCTTACGATTAACTAATGCTAATGGCTGCCATAAACGTTGTGGGGATAGTCAACGCTATGCACATATTCGCCTGAGACAAGTTAAATAGCCCTGACGATTCAGGGAGTTAATCGGTGGAAACGAAATCGTTCAGTGGGTATTGGCTTTAACATGAAATAAGTGTTTAAAATAGAGGAATGCATACTTATTTAGAAATACTTAACAAAACAAATTGATATGAAAATGATGCTATGATAAGTTGTTTCCTGACTTTTGTGCCAGAAATACATCCCTCGACCTGTGGCAGAACACCTGTCTGAGCTGACGGAAGATGAGTATTTATAAGGTGAACTTCCTCAAGCCACACCTCAAAGGATTCATGAAGTATGATGTTAAGTATTTTGTACCCTTCTTCATGCACGCCTTTACACAGCAAGTTGGTATCTTGATATGTGATTCGTTTTCAAAAGTAAAATGCAAAATACAATAGGGGGGGGGGGGCTATACATAATACCATGTGTCACAGTGAGTTAGGTGATAGATAATCCTAATGAAGAATAGGTAAAAGGATCATAAGATCTGAAATTGAAGTTACAGTAAATCATATTAGTCTGAATGCCTACTTGTGATCTTACATATGTAAGATTGCCATATATAATGAATATGCTAAATATGTATTGTCCTTAAATTTCCTAAATAAAAAAAGATCACTAGCTGGAAATATAATGGAAAATCCTAAACCTATACATTTTCCTAAAATCAGAGTTCCTTAGATGTTCACCCATCTTGTAATCTGAGTCTTTTTTTTCTTACACCAGTAGCATGAAAAAGGATATATATTAACATGTCCATAGAGAGTTTGTATTAGGAATACAATAGCAGGGATGCAAGTTTGTTTGTATTAGGAATACAATAGCAGGGATGCAAGTTTTCTGACAGAAAATGGACTTCCAAACTTTCAATATTTTGATTTATAGTCTTCAAACACAACGAAAATAACATGATACAATCAAATTTGATGATATATACAACACTGTCGGTAGCTGGCCAGCCATACCCGGTGATGGTGTGTCACCACCAGGGCACTAGCCACCAGCATAGATGCACTAACCAGTGAAGCAGTGCTGGCCACAGGGAGCACTTTGGCAGCAGTAGAAGACCCAAAATGCTGTGTATGCCCCTGACAGTATTTGCACATGTTAAGTTTTACACAAAACACAATTTTCTATTAAGCAGTACCAGACTCCTATGAGACACTAATACATATAGTATAAGATAATCGCTACAGAGTGTAAAGATTTTGATTATTGCTTAAAAGGCAATTTGTAGATTGATAATTCGATTGTTGGGTTCAGCAGACAGGCACTGTATGATGGCTAACATAAAGCAACATATGCCAAGAGATTTTAGATAAAATCTTTGTAAATGATAAATTTGTGTAAATATGAAATAAGTCGGGTGCAGGTGTAGTCGGGTGCAGATTTTTCATGGTGGTCTCTATAATCAAAATGTGGCAAGTGAATATGTGGTCTATTTTTGTATGTAGGCCTACCATCCTATTGTTTCTCTGCACTTCGTTTTATTATATATACATGTCTTTTCTTGACTGAGTGTCATAAGTGTCACTTTATAAAAGAGTATCTTTTTAACAGGGGTTATGTATAGGTAAAGATATTATCAAGTCAACCTACCATGTTGTTGGGACTGCGATGAAAGCAAATGTTTTCACTGTCTATGTGTGTAAGATAAAGAGTTCAGGTGACAATTATTTGTTAGATAATTGGATCAAAAGTTGTCTGCGCACAACTACGGAAGAAACTGATGAGTGTTTGGTCTGAGAACATACTGAAGCACACCAACCAAGATAACAATTGGGGACATAGACCAAACAAAAATATGTTTCTAATTTCATCTTAGCCTGGGAAAGTTTATCTAATTATCACCCAGTGAGAATGAGTTGCTGTACTTGCTAGCCTGTTGGGTATAATCCTATGGATGTTTATACCAGGCTAAGATGAATTGGTATTATTTCACAGTTGTAATTGATTGTTGACACTTGTAAATAATCTTATTTGTAACTACAGGCTGTGGACATGAAGAATCTGCTCAGTCTAGACGTTTTGACACATCTGTACATTTTCGTTCAGCTAAGTGTGTGAAACCTTGTCTACATATAAGCTACTATCTTGTTAGTCATGGTATTAAAATGCATAAATCATCAAAACACTAATTGTTCCATGTGCTATTTTAGCTGATGGTACTAAGGGTAAAGTAAGGATATGCTACCTGCAGAACTTTGAGAACTACAACATGAGACCATTGTCATAACTATATTGCTATTGAAAACAGAAAATGTTGTCTCTAATATATAATTTATTGTCAGGAATTATTTCTCTCGTTGACAATAAGAATCTGCTGTCTTAGCCCTATTTTGCATTTATAAATTATTTTTGTTCAGTATTTCATCCAAATGTAGGTTTCGAAGCTACAAAATGATATATTTCATGATTATAAACATTGGTGGATTATATATAGAGATTATGACGTGATTATGATAATGTGGCAATTAGCATGTAGATATCATATTGAATGAATCATTTCCAGTATTGTGTTTTTTATGTGAGAATATGTCCTGCAATATGTTATTTTGCTCTGGTTTTGTGCTGATGTCTGTGAACTTTATCTCCAAAAGGTTTGTTGTCCATACTGATATTGGCTGGATTTAAAATTTATCTTACCCCTGGTATTTTACTCCATAGACATGAGACTCTTGTGATGAGTGTAATAAATCATTGACCAATGTCATTATATATTTTAATGAAGTCCTTTGTCAGAATTCAAGGGTGAGATAAAATCTGAAACCATTTAGGGGGTAAGGTATGGCAAAGTCTGTTTGATGTTACTCAGCATTTGTTTGATGTTACTCAGCTTATTTTCCACACCTATCCACCCTCATTAATTTTCTGGACAGTATTTGCTTTCTGCGTTGTATGTGATGTGCTCACATTCCATGTGATTTAAGCTTATTTCTCCATGATTGTAATATGTTGAAAATCCCAGTTGCTCATGAAGCATCCCTATCATCTATATGTGAACTATCATAACATCAGTCCGAGAAACATGAATATCGGAATTGCTAGGATAATTTTCCTTTTTTTTAATACAAAATCAACATTTTGTGAAAATTTCCCAAGCCTCTAGTTTATTCACAAAAGCGTTTGTACAAGAAATTCCAGAATACTTTGATATTGGCTTCTTTCTATAACTTTTTTTGTGTTAAAAAAAAATATATAGGCATCTTGTATTTTCTTTGAGCTTAGTACATTGAAATACATCTTCATCATGTGATTTTAACACTATACTCAGAAAAGTGTATGATGTCACGCTAGGTGACACTACTTGTACTTTTCTTGAAACTTTAACACTTTAATATCCGGTTATGGCAGCGGCGTGAGCGGACGTCGTTGGCTAGGAGAGAGGATCTCGACAAGAGTTTTCGTCTAAATACAGTAAATAACGCATGCTTAAATCGGAAATATTGAGAGTAAACACGGAATGGATTCATATGATACGATGGGTATGTAATTTTTGACTGGATGATTGTTTGTAAAGGTTGATTTTCATAGATTGTGTCCGGCATAGGGTAAAGTGTTTGTGTTATCGCCCATTGTGTGTATACTTGTATAATGCTAAGCGCAGGACTCAGTGCACGGAAAAGGCATAGGTCCCTATCGATCAGTCCCACTAGTACAAGCACTAGCAAACTAGGTATTCATAGAAGAAACATACAAAAAAAAGTTAGATCAGATTCTCGACTGAACTTAGCAGAGTTATTTGAGACCCCAGCCAAGGAAATGGATCCGGTAGACAATGAGGACACCGCTATGGATGCCCGTAGGGTAGACAAGGACAAGAGTGAGGTTAATACTATAGGTATTGATAAGTTTGATGCCCTAAGCATACAAGTGGCAGTAAACAACCAAGGTATTCAGAAAGTTCTGGCAGCTATAAGTGAAATACCGAACAAAACTGAAATGAAACAACAGATCAATTCCTCGCAAGAAGTAGCTTTGAAAAAAATCACCGAGATGAATGAAAAGGTTACTCACATCGAAACTAAAGTACAGGAATTAAGAAGAGAGGGGGAAGTGAGATCTAATGAGATCAACCAGAAAATAGGTGTAATAAGGGCCGAAATAGGTAAAACCAATTTGTCCTTTGGTTGTTTGGAACCCAAAATTGTCGAGCTTTCTGAGAGAATAACCAATGTAACAAATAGAATGGACCAGTTATCAGAACGTCACTCAAGGTTGACTAAACGAGTCGACGACCTGCCGGCAGGAGAGGCGAATAACCCGGTCTTAAATAGAATAGGGCCGATTGATTTACCTATAAAACGACCATACTAATTTCTACTATACGGCCCAAGAAAGAAATATTATGATTTTCGGAGTGTTCGAGGAACCTGGAGAAAATTTAGAGGAATTCTTCCATTGTTTATGCAATGCCCTAGATATTGAAATAGCCAGAAGAGACGTGTTGCGAATAGAAAGACTCAAAACACGGTCAAGAATATCCACAGGGCACCAAAGGCCTGCTCCTATCATAATAAGCTTCACCAATTCGAGGATACGTTCACAAATGATGCAGGTAGCCCCTAAACTAAGCAAATCAGAGTATTCCGATATAATTATCGCACTTGATGAACCTCTTGAAATTCGTAAGAAACGGGGGGTACTTAGGATGATCTGTGGGTATCAGAGAAGGTTGGGAGCGACAGCTAGAATACATGATAACACGTTGTTTGTGAATAATGAGGAATTCACTCTTGAAAACATTGATGGGATCCCGCAAAAATGTATCCTGAGGATTATCTTGTTAGACATAAACTCAACAAGCAGGTAGAGACTATAACCGCAAGTCAGAATGCTAATGGCGAGGCTAACATGGACCTAGACCCACCCCCACTTGAGGAAGTATCAGGCCTGACCCTTGAAACTAACAATGCAGTCAATCAACCTGAGCCAATTGCACCTAATGTAGTTAACACTTCTAACCAAGTAAGGAAATGCGGGTTGGGTATCGTGTTCGCAGGGAAAGAAGCATTCCTCAGCAATATGTTTCCAGTTGAAATATCATGTAGAGTATGCGAAGGGTCTGTTGATAGGGATTTTGTATTTAATTTGGTAGAACAGGGATACCAATTCATGAAAGCACTGTATTCCAACGATCAAGAGATAGCCGGCAATATATATGAATCTCAGGATCCTTTTGAGGCGAAACGTCTGGGGGTACAAGTGCGAGGTAACCCCACCATTCCCTGGGAACTCGTAAAAGAAGACCGCATGTTTAAAATAGTACTCGAAAAATTTCAGCAAAACAATACTCTTAGAAACCAGTTGTTGAGTACTGCACCAGTTGACCTAATCGAGGGTACATATCACATGTATTGTGATGGGTACTTGGCTGGCTGATGGGCTCTGGTCTTAGGAGGCCAAGGATGGTGAGGAAGTGGAGGAAGTTGTTCTGACTCCTAACCTGGATGTGAGGGTGAAAACTCTGATGCCAGATAGGGCCGGAAAAAAGGAGGGGTTGCCCTCTGAAGAGAAAGGCAGCTCAATAACTGAGATTGACTGTGCTCTATCACGTGACTCCGCAGACTCCCACAATGAAAGACCTGGAAGTGTTCAGCCAGATTTTTTAAAAATTATTTTTTTATTTTATTTGAATCACAACATCTGATACATCAGTTCTTCCTGTGTGATATAACAAATAGTAAACGTTGTAGTTAGAGAACACTCTGCATAACATCTTATTGATTCGTAGCTGGAAAGAAGCCGGCATCGTGCAGGTTCAAGACCTAATACTTGATAAACGTTTTATGTCAAAGAATGAAATTGAAAATATTTACAATGTCAAGTGTGAGAACTCAACTTGGGAAAAGCTCTATAATAGTATCCCTTGGGTGACTAGCATGTCTTTTGAGGATTTTAAAACAGATTCAATGTGCCTTATGCTTGGAGACAATGGGGACGGCTCATTCAATGCAATGTCTTGTAGCAATAAAAAGGTATATAACTTCTTTTTAGCAAAGGAAAATACATACTCACCAGGTATGAATTTTTGGAAGGAATATACGAAGGAAAAACCCTTCTCAAATGAGGAATGGGCAGGCATATATAAGAATGCTTGTCATTGCACGAGAGAGACCAAGCTGCAATCTTTCTTTTTTAGGATTATTCATAATGTTATCCCCACAAATCTCTTTTTGTCAAGGATCAGAGTATTGTCCTCACCTAAGTGTTCTTACTGTGAGGACACAGACTCTATAATCCACTTTTTTGTACGATGCCCTATAGTTATGGTGTTCTGGAAACAGTTAAAGAATTGGCTAACGATCTGTACCAAATTTGAACTGAACCTTAACCCACTAGTTTTAGTTATCGGAACTAAGAACAAAGGGACTCAGGCGGAAATGCTTCATTACTTATGTCTCCATGCAAAGTTTTATATTTACCGACAGAAACTGTACCATGATAGCAAATTGTCTGTTTATGACTGGAGTAGAGAGTTTCGCAACAGTCTATGTATAGAGAAATATATTTGTAGTTTACTGGGTAAAAAGGAATACTTTGTTAAATGGGGGAGGTTTATGGAGGCTATGATGTAACCCATGCAACTGTGCAACACGATTGAGGAAATGTTGGATTATAACTCTGTCGGGACCCGAGAACTAGGGAGATGTGAGCAACACATATCAGTAAAGGAGTGTTAAAATATGGCTAACAGATTGTTAAGATACTGTTATAAAGGGGGAGGGGGGAATTATGTATCACTACACCCTCGCAGAGTTCATGTATAACTGTCTAAATGTCTGTGTACTTCATGTCTTCTTCTTGCAGTGTACTTATGGTTTTATGAATTGTGTATGTCCACGTGTATGTGTGTGTGTATTACAACCTAAGGGAAGAGTGTTTTAGGAATATGAAAACAGGGTTCACTGACAGTGGAATAACTTAGTTTTGAATGTATTTTACTGTGTACATCTAACTTTCTACATAAGAAACGGCTGTCCTCCTGGGTAGCACTGTGACACTTGTGGTTTTGATTTGGTGATGTTGTGATGTCTCCTTAATGAGATAACTTGCCTATTGGATTGCCCTTTGTGGCTAGGTATGTCTGGTATTTTGTTTATGACAATGTACTCTGCGTCTCAATATACTCTGTTTAGATACTTTTAGATAGAAAGGGGGTAAGGGGGAAAAAAGGGGGGGGAATAAAAGGGGGGCAGGGGGGAGAAGGAGGGAAAAGGGGGGAGGGAAAAAAAAAGAAAAAAAAGAAAGAAAAAAAAAGAGCAATTGCCTTAGGGATGTAATAGCTTCATATACTGATTATTGATGCTCGAACGCGATTATTTGGGCTGGAGAAGGAACTAATCCATTCCCAGGGTTTTTTTTTTGGTACTTCATATAGCTTTATTGCAAACCTCTCTTGTAGTTGTATTCTGATGATTAATAAAGAAGAGCATTGCTCGTTATAAAAGAAAACAAAAAAACACTCTGCATAACAATTTTACAGTATAGAGTTGGGGATATGATGAGATGAGATCAATGTAATGATTGTGATTTTGTTAACATAAAGACCCCTGATTGAACCCTGAACAGGAAGTCATGGGATTGAAACACCTGAGAACATTAGTTTCCCTTAGTTAAAAAGCCTTCCACTTTGGATCCTGACAAGAGAAAATACTTGATTAGACCAAGTCAGGGCTGAATCCAGGTGTACTACTACGTATAGATAGTGTGAGGATGTTGCTATTATGATTAAGTCCATGTCAGGGCACTGCTTCAACTTATGCTGTGTTGTAAACCACACCGTCTTTGTCTTTTTAATATTTATGGTGAGACAATTATTTGCTTACCACATTGAGAACCTATTCATTTCCGACTGGAGCTTGGTCCTAGCCCTCTCCATATCTCTATCTTCGAAATAAAATTCAGGTTTTCTGCAAACTTTAGATATCTGCAATTTTGAAAACACCTTTTTCCAGGTCATTTGTAAACAACACGAAGAGCAACGGTCACGGGACTGAGCCTTGGGCCACCCAGAAAGCTACTTCTTCTTTCTTGGATGTTGACCGTTACATATTGATATCTCCCCGTGAGATCAGAGCAATGAAATGATTAAACACGATATTCAATACTTTTTTTTATACAATTTTTATCATATAAGTTCTTAATTTTATTAGGATATTAATTTTTTTTAACAAGACTGGTACAATGGTACCTCCCAATCACAGTTGTTACAAATTTTATTTTACTTTCTGTTTAAATATTAAAAATAAGTGCTTTCTTCTCAATAGACAGTTACTTTGATATTTATAACCTATTTTTCATAATTTTGTTACACAGCTTAATTATCACATTTTTAAACATATTTCAGTCTCCGATGGGAGTATCAACACAAATGAAGAACTAAATAAAAGCTCATTCTGTACTCAATGATCAGAGGGCAATGATAATTAGACTTTGTACCATGATATTTTCACTATGGCTGCTTGAAGTAGATTTCATCGTCCTATTTTGACGCAAAGCAGATTTCTCTTAGATATAAGGCAAATGCAGCCCTTGAGTAGTCGGATTCTAATGTTATAGCTCAACTAACCCGTCTCTCAGCCACTTTTGTATGCATTTATGTAAAAACATATAAAAATAGATGTTACATTTAAATAAACGACAAAACTTGTATATGTCTCAAGTTACCCCACATCCGTCTCAAGTTACCCCACTGCACCTTTATTCTTCTTTAATCAATGAATCAATAAGAACCAGTAGATACAAATAAAACAAAATTACTTAATTTATATTCCCAAAGAGTTTTTAAACATTCCTGGATATATAAGTCTGTATCTGCCTTCATGGAAAAATAGTCAAGAAGAACACTCTCTGGTATCCTTGAAATTGTTGGAGGAAACAACTTGATTTTAAGCTCATGTTACATGCAAAAATAATGAGCTCATCTCATCTTCCAAATTTTGATTATGTTTTAGGTCACATACATTTATTAAAAGGGTTATAATTTTTGTATTGTCATTAAAGTGCCACCTCAAAAAAGGTTTAAAGTCATGAAAAATACATTTTGTCAAGTTACCCCACATGTCTCCAGTAACCCCAACGACGGTACCTGTAAATACAAAACAATAGTATATAATATTACCTAATACCGTAATATTTAACCCTTTAACCGCCGCATGATGCCTCCAGGCATTCCCCTGGCTACCGCCGCATGATGCCTGGAGGCATTCCCCTAGCTACCGCCGCATGATGCCTCCAGGCATTCCCCTGGCTACCGCCGCATGATGCCTTGAGGCATCATAAACTTGGATTTTTTAGAAATTCACTTTTTCAATCGATTTAAGCACGAAAGGGTTAATAAAACTTCCATATATAAATAAAACAGTTTAAAATCAATGTATTTGTGCGTTTTGAGTCTATTTAGTTACATTGCGGTGGTTATTTGCGAGTAGAACACGGAGAAGAAAAAAACAAAGCCCAGATCGACTGGCGCCTATGGACGAGTGGAGTGCCTGACAGCTCATTTCCCGATATAGCGAAATGTCGAACAAGTTATCACATGTTTATAGCCTAAATAATCGGTTGTCTTGCTCGCACAAGTTGAAAATAGTCATATACTATATAATTCGCGAGTTTTTAGGCAGTCTTACCCTTTCGTTTTCACTAATTTGCGAATTCTCCGCCGATGTTTACATTTTCTTCGACAAACGCAGCAGTGGAGAGTTACACTTCCGGTCACCCTAGTTTTACGTTCCCGCCCGTACAACAACAAAGACGGCACTACGGGAAGGCACCAAAGCCCGTATAATATTGTGAAATAAACCAAAAGAATCATTGACACATAGAGAATATTAAAAGTATGAACATATATTATGAATCTGATCATTAATAAAAAACCACAACAGAGGTCTACCATGTTGCAGCAGTCGCCGACTGAGTTACATAGATGTCAATGGACAGTGTCACATTTTTTTCACTTTTTTTTTCTGAATGCTCTGAAAGCAAACACGACTATTCACAGTTATATTTTGTGAATTAATATTGATATTTAGTGGTTATATAAATTATTATATCGGAAATGCCCTAAAGCTAGACCAGACGCCGAGTGGAGAAAATCACTTCTTTATTTTTATCAAATGTATGCGCTCTAGCGAATACAAAAAACATTTCCAGTCGTTGCCAGTGTACTACATTAACGCTGTCGGCGATACTTCAGAAAATGAATAGAAAATAAATAAATACGATTTTCTAAGGGTATTTCGTTACCAAGGCGATGTTGACAATCGACTATAAAAGACAGTAATTTCTTCCAAACGCCGTAGAGAGCGTTGTACCATCGTATGGTGGAGTACTCTACACAACTCGCTATGGCAGCCGCCAACATAGACGATCATGACGACCTGGATCTGGCCACACAGGCTCTACTGGATGGTTTTAACGACTTCGCGGATTTCGAGGAAAGCGAGTGGGAAGAGGCTAACGAATTCTCGGATTCCAGTTCTGATGAGGACGATGAACCGCTAACGAATTTGCAGATTCGTGAAACGAAGGAAGGAAGGAGCTGGATTGACTTCCCTGTGAACGCCAAAGACAGGGACGAGATGTACGAGTTCCAAGAAACTCCGGGCATAGGGCAAGAAGTAAAAGAAAAGAACTGCACCACCGTTCTAGATTACTTTAAGTTAATATTTACAGTCGCCTTCGTTACCGAACTCGCTGAGAAGACCAACAACTACGCTGAAAAAACGAAAAGAGGGCGGGGCACCCAGAAGAAGATGACAGCTTGGTCCCCCGTGACAGTTAACGAGTTACTGCGGTTTTTTGGATTGACATTCCTCATGGGACTTCTCAAAAAACCTGAACTAGACCACTATTGGACCACCATAGCCGAATTCGCTACCCCCGGAATACGCAGTTTGATGACCAGAGCAAGGTTCCTCTCCATACTCCGGTAAGTTATTTTAGAATTCGCTTTTGTTTATGTTATGTGTATTCGTGACAGCAGCGCCTGATCCGCAGCCAGAAGACAGGATGACCCAGTTATAAGTAGCTCATTTGCATATGTCGGAGTGTCGTAGTCGCTGTAATGTGTTTTATTCGCTCAAACCGCCAGTCTTGCTCGTTTTATTTCAGATTTGATATGTATCGTATATATCTCGATTCTTAGGGGTATATTAAACTTGTTTGTTCTAGATTTCTCGATTTCTCCAACGAAACTGACGCTCCCACCACGGACAGAGACGCCGCAAACCAGCAGCAAGGGACTTCCGGCAATCGTTCCCGCCCCCATCCTGCCGCCAAACGTGATCCCCACCAACTTACAGATTTCTTTTTCAGTCATTTTAATTCTGTTATTAAATCTCTATATACCCCACGTAAGGAATTGGCGATCGATGAGACGATTGTGAAGCACAAGGGCCGTACTCGACATCGTCAGTACATGCCTAACAAGCCGTGCAAGTGGGGACTGAAATGCTGGGTGCTGGCGGAGTCGGCTACGGGCTTTGTGCTTCGCATTATCCCTTTCTACGGTCGCGATGACCGTAGGGGCGATAACACCACTGAAAATATCGTTATGAGGCTGCTGAGGGGTGCTGAATTATTAAATAAAGGTTATCACGTGTATTTTGATAATTTCTACATGGGTGTACAGGTCCTAGAAAAGCTCAACTCCCTTAGAACCTACGCTTGTGGAACTCTCCGGATGAATCGCACGGAAGTACCCAAGAATTTCATGGCAAAAAAACATCCCCAGCTGAAAGTGAAGGGTGATTCTGTATTCGCTAAGTGTGGTAGTTTGATATTGTCGTTGTGGCTTGATCGTAAAATAATTCGTATCCTCTCCACCATTCACGGTTCGATAATGTCAACGTGCCTACGCACGGTTCGAGGTACTGACGGTAAATTCGCAAAAAAAGATATCCCCTGTCCAGAATCCGTTAGATCCTACTGTCAGTACATGGGCGGGGTGGACCTTGCAGATCAAATGGCGAACTACTATTCTTTCGGAAGGAAAAGCCGTAAATGGCCCAAGAAATTGTTTTTCTTTGTAATGGAAGTGATGAAATTGAATTCGCAAATAATGTTTAACTCTGTCTCGGAGAAAAAGATTACTTTGGCCGACTTTTCTCTGTGTCTGATCCAGCAGATCGTAAAAGCGACTGACGAGACTGTTGACCGACCTATTTCTCAATCGGTCAACCGACTTAACTCGAGATGTCTTCCAGATGATTTGGAACGAAAGAGCTTCTGCCGAGTGTGTTACTATCGTAATAAGAATGGATTCGGCCCCAGAAAACAAACTCGGTATGGCTGTAAAACCTGTGGAACTCACCTTTGTTTACCTCACTGTTTTAGGATCTACCACACAAAATCTATTTTTGACAAACCATCGAGTTCCACAGAAGAGTAGTCTAAATATATGATCTGCCATCTCCCCCCCCCACCCACCTTTTTAGACTCAAAATTAAAGTCCCGACGTCAAAGCAATCTTCCCACGATATCCAAATTTATCAAATTATCGGTATATTAAACCTATCTAACTTTTAAACTGCCTGTGGCTTCTGCTACTTGTATTTCGTAATTTTCAAAAACTCTCTTTCAACTGAACCTTCAGATACACTATTCTAAATTATATGTTACAACCATGAACGCTTTCGATCTGATGTCTATTCGACGACCTGTACACCTGTGTGTTTTTCAGCATTTGTCTTTTTTTTTCATGTTTTTCCAGCTTGTCTGTATCTATTTATTAATTCCTATGTAAATTTATCACGTAGTAACAATCTAGGATTCACAACAGAATTGTTTTTAACATCTAATCTAATGTATCAACCTGAAACAATATATCTTTCCTACCTGTCTAAATCCATATCTAGCACGTAATGCTATTCTATGATTCAACTGTTAGTGTGAATCGTTTTTTAGTCGCTAATCGATAAATTTATATCAACCAGAACCTTTCCTGCCTATGTAAACTAGCACGTAATGCTATTCTATCATTCAACTGTGAAGTCTATGGACACAAACGATATTTGGTTTTGTATCTAATCTACGATATCAACCTGAGAGAAAGTAATCCTGCACGATCTATAGATCTTCAAGGTTCTCCACATGTAAAATTTGTGAAAATATATCGACCAGAAGTGGTTAAATTGATTATTATATCGGAGAAAAAGCCCCCAGGTCCGACCATGTCGAGTGCCAGACAGACACTGAATTTATGAATACCTTGTCAACTTTTTAAAACTTGATCAAATCGTATCACAATGTCAATGCAATCATATGAAAACAAAGCGAAGCGCCCCAGCAGCCTCACTCGTCTCATCGTTTGCCAGTGTCCATTTCTGTTTTTCAGATCGTCTTTTAATTGCAATAGATCATTCATACCTGTGTAAATCCATATCTAGCATGTAATGCTATTCTATGATTCAACTGAGAAGTGTACGACCACGAAATATATTTGGATTTTGTATCTAATCTACGATATCAATCTGAAACAAAGTAAACCATGACGATCTATGTATCATCGAGCTTCTCCACATGTATATTTTGTGAAAATATATCGACCAGAAGTGGTTAAATTGATTATTATATCGGCGATAAAGCCCCCACCTCCGACCATGTCAAGTGCCAGCTAGACACCGATAAATTTAAATATCAACCTGAAACATCCCTGCCTATGTAAACTAGCACCTAATGCTATTCTATGATTCAACTGGCCACGTCGAGTGCCAGACAGACACTGAATACATTTATATCTTGTTGAATCTGAAATAAAACATGCCTATCTGTGTATAGCCAACACTAATCTATGTACATATTGTGAATACGATGACCACTGCTGCACCTGGAAATGTATCAAGCCTTGTCAACCTGTGTGTATATATATATTGAACAATATTGCTGAATAATTGATCTGAAAAAAAATACATACACAATATTAAAATATATTTTAAATCTTACTTCACCTACCTTGTCTTCTTTTCTGCCTTTCAGAAGTATTCGTCTGTAGATATATTCGATCATTGTCCAGCAATCGATTTAAAAGTTAACTCCTCCTGGAGATGTCAATGCTGAATAGGCACAAGTCAAATTTTCCGAATTCAATATATCAGCCTGGACATTAAATCTATATGTAGATGATCCTTAGAGTGTGGGAGATAACCACATATAGCCTTGTAATGATCAAACTCCATTAGAATCCGTAGGCGAGTCCATAGTATAATCAATGGCGAAATAAGCCAATATAGTCACTGCTCGAATCTAATTTTCAAAAATCAATATCTAAGTCCCAACTTGTCCGAAATGGTCGAGCTATATATCAAATGAAAGCTGAGAATCTCTAATTTATGAATATTAATGTCTCCAGTCATATATTTGAAGTTATATCCTCATAATAAATGATTTTCGAAATCCTGTCTTGCCCAGAGCCCGACTTCCCTACCAAACCAATAGTAAATCTGTAGCTATATGACCATTTCCGTTAATTCATTTCTAAATCATCCGCTGGTTCAAAATGAATCATATTTCATATAAACAAACCTCAGACAGTGTAGTTTACCCTGATATAAGTCCCCGTTCATAGATTCAAGGTTAAAAGCCTCAAAGAAATCATTTTGAAGAAGATGTCTTAGAATCCAGCTATGGCGAAATAAGCCATTTTATTGACAGATTACTTTTAATCTTCTAAATTCAATATCTAAGTCCCACATTGTCCTAAATACACAAATTATATATCCGGAGAAAGCTAAGAACCCGTAGTTTATGTATATCAATGTCTCCATTGATATATTTCAAGTTAAACTCTCGTAATAAAAGATTTTCTAAACCGTATCTCGACCAGCGCCTGAATCCCCTACCAATCCTATAGTAAAGCTTTTAATCTTCTAAATTCGATAACTAAATCCCACATTGTCCGAAATACACAAAGTATATATCAGGAGAAAGCTGAGAATCTGTAGTTTACGAATATTAATGTCTCCAGTAATAGAATCCAAGTTAAATCCTTATAATAAATGAATTTCTGAATCGTGTCTGGCCCAGATCCACACTCCCATACTGAACCTATAGTAAAGTATAGAGAGTGCGTATGGCGCATCTTAATACTTCGATTACTTGGTCTCAAATCGACCAAAATGGACAATATTATATCATCATGAAGCTGAGAGTGTGTAGTTCACGTTAGAATATACGAAAATTCATTTATCTAAGATTTAAACCACGAAAGAGATGATTTAGTTAGCTGAAACCCAAAAATGTGTAATGCTGACTTTCTTTTTTCGATTATTAATTCTAACCTGATCTAACCTGTACAATATTTACATAGAAAGGTAGCTTAGAGTGTGTAGAATAACAATATATATATGATTAATCATGAATCTAAAGTTTAAACCCGGTGCGAGCTGATTTCTAATGACAGCTCGACCAGCCTAACTACACAGTATGGAAAATGGCGGATCAAGCTAGGCCAGAATTCAACGTGCGTAATGCGCATTTTAATTTATTAATATCTTGGTCTCTTCTCGTCTAAATCTGATAAAATACATACTGGAACAAACCTTGGGGTCTATAGAATAAGAAAATACACTTCCCTGTGGTTAATTATATTGTTTAAACCCTATCTGAGCTGATTTTCTTAACCTCGTCTAAGATTCGACTGAACCAGCAAACCGACTGCGTAATACCCAAGGTTAAATTTGAAATATTAAATCTGAACTCGTCAAACCTGTACAATATTTACATAGAAAGGTAGCTTAGAGTGTGTAGAATATCAATATATATATGATTAATGATGAATCTAAAGTTTAAACCCGGTACGAGCTGATTTCTAATGACAGCTCGACCAGCCTAACTACACAGTATAAGCAATGGCGTATCAAGCTAGGCCAGAATTCAACGTGCGTAACTCACATCGTAATATTCGAATATCTTGGTCTCTACTTGTCTGAATTTGCTAAAATACATACTGGAACAAACCTTAGAGTCTATAGAATGTGAAAATACACTTCCCTGTGGTTAATTCTAATGTTTAAACCCTATCTGAGCTGATTTTGTGATCATCGTATGAAATTCGACTGAACCAGCAAGCCGACTGCGTAATGCCCAAGGCTAAATTTGAATTATTAAATCTAAAGACGTCAAAGCTGGACATTATTCAGATAGAAACAAACCTTACAGTATGTAGATTATGAATATACGTATCATTCATCATTTATCTAAAGTTTAAACCCGGTGCGAGCTGATTTCTAATGACAGCTCGACCACCTTAACTACACAGTATAAGCAATGGCGGATCAAGCTAGGCCAGAATTCAACGTGCGTAACTCGCATCGTAATATTTTAATATCTTGGTCTCTGCTCGTCTTAATTTGATAAAATACATACTGGAACAAACCTTGGAGTCTATAGAATAAGAAAATACACTTCCCTGTGGTTAATTATATTGTTTAAACCCTATCTGAGCTGATCTTGTGATCATCGTATGAAATTCGACTGAACCAGCAAGCCGACTGCGTAATACCCAAGGCTAAATTTGAATGATTGAATATAAACTCGTCAAACCTGGACATTATTTACATAGAAAGAAACCTTACAGTATGTAGATTATGAATATACATATCATTCATCATTAATCTAAAGTTTAAACCCGGTGCGAGCTGATTTCGTATTATAACTTGACAACCCTACTGTTCGAGCAGTGACACGGATTCCCATAGACTCAACCTTATAATCTAGACAGGACTCTATAGAGGCTTTGCCGATATTAGTTACAAAGCGTTAGGTTAATTCAACCGTGTCAAGTCTGACACCTTCGTATAGCTGCTGATCAGATGAACATAATGCTGGTCTTAGTTTACACTGTTGACACCATAGGATGATATAAATGGCAATTCTGTGGGTTGTCGCATCGACTTGTAGCAGACAGCTTAGCAGACATGGCGCTGTCACTGGACTTGACACCTATACTCCCAGGCTGAAAGATCCGAAGTTATGACAGTATTAACCACACTTTCGATGGTTTTTCCGCCATAATATTTATATCCTTTTGTAGGCACAAGCCTTATAATGGTCGTGCTGGGTTCCATTTCTGTTGTTAATCCGCTATTTGACGAGGAGAAATGATTTTACACAGCGTCCATTGCGTAGAGGAATCTGCTTAGCCATCCATGTTTACACTGACACTCCCGCCCCCACCAACGGTTTTGCTATGTGCGCGAGTTCAAACTTTCAATATTGCTTAGATCACCTTAGGAGTCGTTTTATTTCATAATACTTTAGAATCGTGTAGGTAGGGTTCATATTTGAATATCAATGGGGGTTTTATCGACTTTAACGATTAAATATATTGATGCGAAGAAATCTGCTACAGTAGTGTGTAAGGCCTAAGATAGGCGGACGCCATGGATGGTTATTCTTTACATAGGCGCGTATTTTAGGCCAACTTCAGTTCGAGATTACATATATTCAACCGTTAATTTTATTAACAAAATACATATACACACCAAGATACAGGTCTCCTGTTTGCCGTAATGGTCATCTTTTATTAAAACATCATCAATTTACGGAGAAAACGGAGAAATCCTACCACTACCACCGTCAAAACAATGGCCGCTCCCCGATAACGGGAAACTGGGCCGGCGGTACGAGGGAGCATATAGTAAAAGCCTGCGGCGGTGTAGTACATAGGTTAGCGATAGGGGGCGCGGCGGTTCAACTCCCGTCCGGATTTGGCGTGCGGCGGTTAAAGGGTTAATGAAAAAATCAAATCCCAGTTAAAGTATAAAATAATCGATTTAAGACCCTTATCTACCATCAACTTTTACCATTTTTGCAGAACCGCATTAGCATCATATATTCTAAGTATTCTGAAAATTTCATAATTTTCCATCGATTATTTCATATGATTTCCTGTTTAAAGTGTCATCTATACATACCGACGCGCACCTACGCGGCCCGACGCGGTACGACCCTCTACGATATGTTTTTTTTATCGGCTCGCGTCGGTTCGCGTCGTAGTTTCAGACTAGAGCCCCCCCCCCCCCCCCCCCGAGTCGTACAGTATGAACAGGCCTTATATCGAATTTCGATCAAATCGTTCATTTGGCAGGACACGCCCACTGACACTGACTTACCGGTACACTGTTACAGTGACTAGACAGAAATCAATGAAGTGTAATCAAATCAGCAGCCAGCTACCCTATTTCAGGCAGTTATAGCTCCATTTTACACCTTTTGAGCTATCTGTCAAATATGTATTCCATATTGATGAATATCACAGAGGTCCTGAGCATTGAGAACTTCGAGAAACGAGCAGACGATGTGTACGAACACGCCGGTTTGTTTTGTTGGTCATGTTTACCGCGCGGCGCGGTGCATCCTGGGTGGCAGGTAGAACTTGCTGGGCGCTGATTGGTAGACAGTGATGCATACACTCCCGCGACGTAAACAAAGTGCGACGGTACGTAGATCTCAATTTTCTGGTTATTGCGTACTTGATAAGTGACAATCTGAAGTTACAGATAAACATTTCATTCAAGTGAACTACTCAGTTGTAGTTAATGTCATTTTAATTGGTTAGTCGTTGATGCAGCTGCCACTAGAACCATAACCACCACGGCACGACTCGTGCTAGATCCTGTCCACCGATCACCGGCCTTCTCCGAGGGTGGCACCGCGTGGTTATAGACCGAACACAGCACGCTGACTCATTCCAGTGGAATGTGACAGGGATGGGCTGAGAGAGAAGGGGGTTCCCCTCCACTATGGTAATACAGTATTGACGACCCGTGGCCTTTCAGCGGACGTCGAAATATCTCTAATCATACTAGTGTTATGGTCGTAATGGAAACGGTTCTTGCACGTGACAACTGACATACTCACATAGGCAGAAACTGCGTTATTCTATACTCTATACACAACACATCATGTATGTTAGTATGTTACACAATACATCATTCACGCGAATACCACGAGGGCCGGACTTTTCTCATCGAAGTATACATCTATTATTATTGATTTATCTGATATAGTGACAGAATACTTTAGCCGTTATAATGGCATGTAGATCCCCCCCCCCCCTCCCCAACATTTTCCAATGTGACCCATGGTTATCTTGGGCTTGGATCCAGACCAATTTACTGTGCAGTTATTGCATGAACTTGGTTATCAAACAAGACCGTGGTTGATGCAACTTGCAAGGAATGTTACAATGTAGGCGTTCAATATTAGCAACGGGGGGCAACTTTTTGCAACATGATTCGGTCTAACAAGAGACGGATAGAGTTTCCGTTGTAGACGGATAAGCGCAGCGGAGTAGGTGTTATACCGCCAATCGATTATTACCTACCAGATGTGACGTCCGCTCAGATTAGGGAGTCCACATCTTATATATGCTTTTTTTTCAACTCTTTTCCTACTTTAATACGGGATTGTCAGCTGTGCTTGGCATCAGCCTTGGCAGCTGTCAATCAACTCAGCGGGGGAAATAGCTGGAATGGCATCATCACAGACATTTTCCCTACAATCAGAGTAATATGAGAAAACGTGGTTGCTGTCCCTAGGAAGACCTCGCGCTCGCTGTCCTTCTCCATACACCTCGTACTTAGGTGCAGCTTGAGCTGCACCTGAAGATAAGATCTCCATCCCATGGACATAGAATCGAGATACGAACAAAAGTATAGTACAATGTTGGGCATTCAAAGCCATATATATCTTGTTATGTGTAGATTTTGTTAACATGTCTATGTTCAGTGCCTGTGGCTATGCCATAAATACCGATGGATATTTGGCCATATATTTCATTCTTTTCCTTAAATACATTGTACCTGGGACATTATTGGTATTAAGAAAAAATTGGACGAGTGAACGGGGACTCTGAGGTTTCTGATTTTATCTTAGCCTGGAGATATTTATCTGTTTGTCGCCCATTGAGTAAGAGTTACCATACTCGCAAGCCTGTTGAGTACAAGTTCTCAATGCTAAGCCTATGAACGTTTATACCAGGCTAAGATGATGCTCCATCTTTCTGCATAACCCTGGCATTTTAAAGACGTCAATGTACATTACCTAATTCAGTATAGTGGATAAAATGATCTGGCATTTAATCTGTGAATGAATATGAACTCACAGACTCAGCAAATACTTGCCCTGACTTCATTAGGCGGAGGGACATATTTGGGGTCTGTCAGTGAGTATTCATTGATAGATTAAATGCCTGGTCTATTTTCCCTTTATTATACCCCTTGAAATATATCAAATCCATAATCATTTACCTTTTATTGCCATTCAAGTTCAGATTTGGGCACACAGTTGGTCCATTCATGCTGATACAGCCCTGCTACGTTGATGCAGACAAGTTGTCTTTCCTTTAGTTTCATATATTTCCTCTCATATAACTGAACATGGGTCAGTAAGCATAGGACTGATGTGCACAGGTGTATAATAAATATATATATTTCAGTATGCTTGCTGGTTTAACCTTCCACTTCGGTTTAGAATATGAAAACTAGATTGTTTTACCCACTGGGCACTAAATTCTATATTATTATTAGAACCATACGTACATGTTCCCACATCGGAGTGATACACCATCTTTATATATAGATGGTTTTAATATTGATATCCCGTTAGCTTTATCAATCTAAAATCAATAAGGCCAGAAGGTCGAGTGTTATTACTAGATATGGTATTGGGTCGTTTAGTGTAAAATACACAGTGATAAGGACTCCAAGCTAAACTTCACAATTTTGTTATCCTTACAGAACAAGCGTCATTGAATATACTAGGAGATAATCCTACAAGAATTAAAACACATTCATATATTACCACGGGTCATCTAAGTCTGTGATATGATTTTGATAGTCATGTGTGTGTAAATTAAGTTCACGTTTCGGGAAGTATCACGATTATTTACTCTGGACATACATTAAAAATATGAGGTGTTTTTTTGTATGTTCTTTGTATATCCCAATGCCGAAGGGAGAGTTCAATGAAGAAAATCGCCCTATTTTCATATTATTACATACTTTTTGATTGGATTGTTTGCTTAATAATTTGTTATGAATACCCTATGGGGAGCAGCGGGTGGTAAGTATAGGGTATACTTTCTGAAAGGTTTTATAATGATGATAAAAATAAGTAGAGGGTTATTTACAAGACGATTGATGAATGCTATGCTGAGTTTGGTAAATGCCCAAGTTCCAGCACAACTTCCCTGTCATGGGCAAACCAGCATAAATGTGTCTTATGAAAGCAAAAATTCCAAGTGTCTATAATTTAAGTTATGTTGAGTTAACAGCACTTGCAATTATTGGATGTTAAATCAAACAAACCTAACAAAAATTCTGTGCTCTGGATTACTCTACAGTAAAACTGGTATTGCTATATATACTTCTATAGAAGTGGATCGAGATGCATATGAATAGACAATAGTCCACAAGTTTGGATTCACTGCAATCGCCATCGAGGCAAAGCCGAGCTATGATTACGGTGCATCCAAACCAGTGGAGTATTGTCTATTTTACAATTCGTGTACGGTTCTTGATTTATCTCACCCCTATCAATGACATTAGAATAGCATCACCATATCAGAATAATTCAAATTACTTTGCAAATCCAGTTAGGAACGTATAAATCTTTATGTTGATATCTTGTCTACTTTCTCACATCCTGGCTGTTGATTGGTCAGTACCTTGTAATGTCCTCCCCCAGCACTCCGCCACAACATAGTATTGCCCCTTTGCATGGTTGATCGTTGCATATATTTTTTATTGTGATCCCTATAGCTAAACTTGTACTAGGGGTGGGATAAATAGTACTGGGCCAGTGACAAATTATGAATGTGATTAAACAACAATTGATTTGAATATGTGTCCAAAAGAAGTAATTTCTTTTAGCAATCAACACAGTGGAAACAAAATATCAGGTGGAACTGCCCTGCCTCAAAATCAATTTTTCAGCAGTTGGTCCATAATTTTCCAGAAGGAGAAGGAAGTCTTTGGTATGACCCGACCAGGGTTTGAACCCCTAGGGGGTGTTTTTCAGTTGTGACGATCCCAACCTGAGATCCACTGAGATCTGTGAGTGATCCTGAAACCGTTTTTGAGATCAATGGCAGAAAGTGTTTTCAGACGTGGTCTCAGCGAGCCACAGCGGATCTCAGCTGAAACGGTCACAAGTTGAGATCCCTAGCGATCTGTATAGAAAGATCTCAGTTTCTATACTGATCTATCTGCCAGGTACCAGTTTCAGTAAAGAACAGCCCGTAAATCGCCTATCATCGCCCAATATACTAATATTAGACTAACACAATAAATTTAGAATAAGTAAATAGAATCACGGAATTGTATTATTAGAGTATAGGTCCGTGATAGAATTAATGATATCATATTATCACCAAAATACTAATCGAAAATGAACTATCATAGGGGCCGTACTCACTTGGAAAATACTAGATATTAAGGTTATATTTCGATTCATGATAGGAAACATGATTATTTGTCATAAATTTTCTGTTACTCTGTTTGACGATTAATCGCTAGTGATTAATCGCTGTGGGTTTAATCAAGTGACCTTGACCCTACCCTGCTCAAATAAGATCGAACATTATAGTAGGTTATGAACAAGCTAGCTGAGTAGTGCAGTGCCTGCATTTTTAAATTTTTTTACCAAATGCTTCTCATGGTCATAATAACCACAGGAAAACTTTGAAATTTGGGATATAGTTATGTCAGATTATTAGCACCATTCTCTCTAAATATTTCCTAATTTGAATAAGATTTGGCACCTGAAAAAACAAGTTATGACAAGTATCAACTGTTCTCAGATTGAGACCATTTTTGAGATCATTTCACTTGAGGTCATCTCAACTAAAAATACCCAAATCACCCAAAACGGTCGCATCTCAGCCTCAGGCTGAGATCCCTTAAGAGCGTCGCAACAGAAAAACAGTTTGCGCCTCAAACAGTCTCAACTTGCGATTGTCACGACTGAAAAACAGGGCCCCGATCTGCCATGCTTGAGGCGAACACCCCTACCACTTAGACACCAAGCTTGGTAACATGCTACTTGGTGGAAACAAAAACGAGAGAGGGGGTGGGTACTATTGGATGAAACTGTTCTTTCACTCTCCACCATAGGTTTTTGTACGATATTGCTTCGTACTTAAGGATCACGACGAGGCCCTGGGCCCCACTAAAAGCTGGGACGGATCTAGAGGGGTAGGGCTCGGTATTGGAGGGGACGGCTAAGCTCACTATATAGTTGTATTTTTCGGGCAAAAAAGACCACTGGAATGCCGCCACCACCCCACCCCCTTACATACACTAGACTAATCAGGAATGTCAGTTGGGGTCTTGAAAAAAGAGAGGAAATACATTTCATGTGGAATTTACTGCCTCAGAGAGACAGAAAACATGGGAAACACATCGTTATATATTGGAATATCGGAATGGGGCTAGGATTTATGAGGAGATTTGAACCATTGTTTATTAGTGTGAATGAGGTCCAATTGATTCTCTTTGTTTTACACAAGAACTTTTTTTATATAAACTGTAGGCGAAAACAAGGAAAAGAGGAAAATTGTTTTACACAAGCAACACAAACTTGAAGAATTTCAAATGAAAACAAGGATTTCATTGAAAAAGAGGAAAACTGGCATCTCTATAAGACTTGTACTTCTATATTCTGCAAATAATTGTTTCACGAGAAACGGAGTGTACATGAACACTACCCACCGTGACCGATTTATGAGAGTTAAATCTACCTGACAATACATCACTGAATCAAAGAATTCACTGACAACTAAAATTATCACTTGAACTCTAAGAATCATCAACTTTAAGAAATCTAATTCTACTGAAGTCTCGGTCAATATAGACCTCTGTGTGAATTCCAGAGTGGACTTTTAAATTTTCTTAGGTCCATATTGTAAAAAGCTTGATGGCATTGGTCCTAGACCGTGCCAACTCCTCTCTCAACAACCCTCCCCACCCACCCACCTTCAGCACTTCCTCGTTGGGGTTTCAGTCTCCCGGACACTGAAGTGTAGCCAGGGACCGCAGACCTTGTTATTTACTGAAGGTGGAACCAGAGAAAGACCTGAAGCTGTTTCGAGGAGGCTGAGCTTCAGAGATTTCGCACGTGTCACGGGATATATGCTGAGTCACCTATAAAGGTGTACATACTGGATACGGTTGGACAACAAGAGCGCCCACCTGCAGCATGTTGGTGCATTACTACGGCCCCACAACAGTAAGCTTCAACCATGGTTTCGCTACAAAGACTTTCAATTCCATGTATGGGGCCATCTATATAGCATGTATGCTCTAAGGTGGAGGGGTGGGGGTGGGTAAAAATCTTTGGACATTTTTGCATATGCTCCTTCTTTGTTTCATTGCATACAAGATTGGGTTTTTTTTTGGGGGGGGGGGGGGGTCCAAAATCTCAGATATTCTGCGTACATACTTTATGGATGGCCCCTATGGGAAAGGTCAGGGAGGTGTTTTATGTGGTAAAATTATGGAAATTATTGACCAGATACATCCCGATACCGACGATCGCGTTACATGGGGCTGGGCCTTCAGAATGCATCTCCTTCAGCCATATCAAAACCGCAACAAACACATTTTAAATCTACACATACACATATCTGAATAACTCACAAGTCCGATCTCAATGTTTTAACAACCATATTAATCCCATTATATGAATAATCTGAGGATGAATAATGAAAGAGTTTGATGTGTTCATCACGTGGCGTTTACCAATGCGGAAACCATATGAAACAGTTTTGGTTTGGGCCCACATTCGGCAACATTAAGAATACGTCCCTAAGGAGGTGTTTTCTATACCAAGTCTACCCCTACTCTGTATATATTAAAAGGAAGCGGCCTCACTTCTGGTTTAGTGGGAAAAGTGTGCACGGACCTTGGTCAGTAATGACCAAATAAATATCAGTCTGGAGATAAGAATTACACTTCTTACATATATACGATATGTGTGCCTGTAATCTGCTTAGTCATGCATTATCAGGCGTAGTTTGGCACTTTACGCTACACATTTCCTGTTGGATATTTATAGAAGCGACATCCGTTAGTATATCAGTGGGGAGGTGGGTATGCGTAGTTGCTCGTACTGTCTTGCGCCATCTGTGTTCAAATTCAGTACGGTCCAGTGTTGCCGCTATTCATAAAATCCCCTGACGCCAAACAGAAACACATACAGCAGGATTTGACCTTCGAAAAGGACATATCCTATTTTATTAGCACCTAAAATATCACTACCACTTCCTTCCCCCAAGAATTTTATCAGCTTGCTTATTATGTTACATTTACACCATGTCCACAGCACCCCGCCCGGTGACCCTGGCTGCTACAATTTCACTAAAACGTGGGGGACAGTCAGAGATGGCATGGACGCAGAAATATGTGCTTACACCATAACTCCGCCAACTCCTGGCAACCACTGTTTAGAGAGTGTTCAAGACTGCCATTTCAAACATGGTGTCATGCATGGCTGCCCCATGGTCTCTGGTGGTCACCACGTCCCGTTACAATTCTTATTAATTCCGTGGTGTACCCTGACCAGGACAACATTTTTGATAGCATTGCTCTCTTCCGTTGGTTCCCGGAGACCCCCGGAGGCCAGGGTGAGCCATGGTGAGATGACTGGGAGAATTGTTCTCTCCCTTGGCTCCCAGAGACTCGGTAACCAGGGTGAGCCATGGTCTCTCATGGCTCCATGGCCCGTCTCCCGCCATCGTCCTATGTCCTTCCCGTTTTGGCCCCGGTGCTCCAGGGTACTCCTTTACTGGGGTGCCAATGTTTTCACTATGTTCCCGGTGACCACGGTAGCCACGGCAACTGAAACGTAGTGTGCCCTTGCATATGGTCACGGAAATCATGTCACTACGTTTACACTATTATCCTACCCCTAATATAAAATCCCATAGGCTTAACATTGGGTTTCCGTATGCCACGCTGACTGGCATACAGAGTTTTATATGCCACTAGTTTCGTACAGCATTGTTATCACGTAATATTCCAAAATCGAGGAGATAGGGTAGGATAAAATCAAAACCTGATTCGTTTTAATCTTGGCCACCGCATGCCACTCCTGAAGTTTTGGCTCCGGACTTCACTCGGCTTCGCCTCATGAAGTCACTTTGCCAAACTCCAGTCGTGGAATACGGTGGACAAGATTAAACCTCATCCAGTTTTACGATATGATCCCGTTATAGGCTCCCGTTCAGGAGGTTATAGGCTCATATTGTCCATGCCGACCCCCCAAGTTATGTCACGTCCATCCCGTTTTGCCCACGGTGCCGTGGATGGTCATCTGCGTTCGGTCACATCCCTCACGTTTTGTGAATGGTCCTCAGAGAGGCTGACTGCGTTCGGCGACATCCAGTCATATTATGTGGCCTTAATAGTGTGTCACTACGGACTGGAACAGTTCTCATCAGCACCTTGGCCGCCTTGGCTGAATGTTGGACACGGCAGCCACGATGGTCAGGGTCCGTTATGTTAGCCGATGCCGCCCCGCCTACCATCCTGGGACCTGTTTTACTAGTTTTGTGACATGTCTAGATGGCGTCTGTGACACCGTACAGACAGATTGGGGTTGACTAGTTTCGTGAAAACACAAGTAGCTGCCATTAGGACAAGACAGACCCCAAACACGGTGTGTCTGGTTTCATAAGAATTAGACATTAGACTTCGTTTTGTCCGTTCTTGCTTGCACTGTTGGTGCCGCTTTCATGTCTGTCTAACACTTTTGTCACGAAACTAGTGAAACAGGTCCCAGGTGGTCATCGGGAACATAGTGTAAACGTAGCATTAGGGCTGCAAAGTCTCGCGGATTTACCGTGAGACACACAAGTTAGGGCCATTTCTCATGGTCTCTCATGGTTTCTCATTTCTCATGGGCGTTCTAATGATTTCTCAGGAAATGGAAGGATTAAACACTGCTTTTCAGTTTTGCTTCTATCATTTTTAGAGGATGAAATAGAATGTTATTGATAATAGATCTTCAAACACAGCCACCCGTCTCCCATAAATCTTTAAGCATGTTAATTTTCTTCTTTTTCTTTCTTTTTTTATATTTTTTTTCTTCCGGACATTTGGCCTCTTGGGCCCCCAGCAGGGCAGCCTCCTACATTCCCTACTTGCTTCAGCCCCGCACTCGGTATTATCTCACCCAACTCCATTCTCAAACCATGGCAGCCCTGTTGCTTTTTCGAGACTTGACATAGAATCTTGCGGTTTGGTTTCGATACCAAGAGTTTACCTTTGTGCTGCGTCAGTTGGAGTTTTTTCAAACTAAAAACGAGGAAGTATAAGGAAATATTTGGGTCATTTCAATGAATGATCCATGAATGGTGCAGCGAGGCTAAAAGTAGTAAATCCTACACCATCTGGTGAGAAGAAGGAAGTAAAGCAGCAAACTTTACACTCTGTACTTTTCATGGTTCACGCCACAGTCTATCGTATAGCTTAATGTTAGCATTAAGGTCATATATTCCACAATAACACACCAGAGGGCAATACTGGACTTACACGATTCTAACGCTAGTGTGTAAGTGTGTACCACTCTCCTAGCAGATATCCTGCGCTCTACTTCCTGCAGCCGCTTGTATCTCTGCACATACCTGCCTGTTTGGGACAGAATCTGTCCCATCCGACAGTTTTTTTCAAATATCCTTAATTCTCAGCGATTTGGGTGTTATTTTGTGTTCTACTTGTAAATAGAGATGAACATGTTTATTTGGTAAATAATACACAATAATTTCTGTTACCATTTGTATAAAACCAGATAGAATCTCTGGGATTACTTTTTACAGTGGATAGCACCTCATGTGCTATTGGGTTTTGTTTTGTAAACATGACACATGTGCTCACTTGAAGTGGCAGTCTAATCAACTGTGGATTCACTTAATAAAGTGGTTTAGAACTGAAAACAAAAAAATACCAGAGGTGAGATAAATGTACATACATGTACCTGTAAACGTTTCCTGATTCAATAAAGATACATTGCTTAAAACCCCACAAACAAAAACGAAAGATTATTGTAACTGAATTGTCATTGTAACTGCGCTTGTTGTAACACCATTTGAACTATTCTATTACCTATATCCTTTCTCTTCTTCTAGGAACCATTACTTCTGGGTCACCCAAACGAGTTGGAGTCACATTACGCGGTGGCGTCTCAAACTGTGACGTCACTGTACGCCACGCAGGCGGCAGTGGCACGACAGGGTGTGTACGGTCACGTGACCCCACAGTCCCACACCAACTTGTCTCCGAAACTCGAGCACGCCCAGTTGATCTCGCCGATGGTGGCCATCCCAACTCCCACCGAGTCCAACAACTCCTCCCACCAGTATGTCCTCGCTGGAAATGTGAGCATATCTTCTGATTACAATGTTACTAACCAGTTTAAAGCTATATTCTACAATTCACGGTGGCGCCACCTGGTGATTTTTAAATACTGTCAATTATCAATAAAAACTCGTTCCATGTGATTCATTCTAATGCTGATTGATTAAATCTAACGTTTTGTCCAGTTTATCCAATCCTATTTGGTAAAATAGGCCAATTAACATTTGCTTGATTTACATAGGAAATGTACTAGAAAAAATGGTTTTCATTAATTTTTTCAAAAACAAGGATGGTGGCCTATGAATTTCAAAACTTGAATATGTAGTACTATGCATCAACTATAGTTGGTGAAAGTTTGAGGAAAATGACATGGTTTTTACTATGTGAAAAGCAAAAACTTTATAGAATTTTTATATATTTTCTTATGAAATTGTCATAATATTGATCTCTAAAACAAGAATGAACTCGGTGACACTGGACTTTTAAGTTAGATATCTGTTCTACAACAATAAGAGATCATCATATTCAAGTTTCAGGAAAATGACATGGGTTTTTATTTTCAAGCCAAATTGTCAGATATGCCTTTAACCAGCCCTGTCCCCAAACAGGGCTGGTATGCTCCCTATGCTGTGCTCTAGAGATCGTTTATATTTGTTGTTGCGCAGACTTGACATGCATAAAACAGATTTATAATCAATGAATATATACCAATTTGTGTTTTCATACCTACCAGACATCGCACTCTTGCTTTATAACTGTATTTAGAGGTAGTTTTCCAGTGGGGCATCCCTGATCCTCAAGTCGGCAATTTTCCCAAATATTTCCACTTTTTCCTGACATCCATGTGTGAAAATTTCACTGATATTTCTTACTGTCGCTTTCAGCAGGAGAACATGGAAGTGGCTGAGACTTTGGCCAATCTCCACAAGATGGAGACCCCGTCCAGCCCCAACCTCCAAAACAACCGTCTCATCATCATCTCCCAGAACGACGATGGTGAAATCAAAATACGAAAGAGTTAGTTCATCTTAACACTTGTAAATCTAGTAGAGTTCTGGTCTCTACATCCCTATCGTGACCAATTATATTGGTCTCTATGCAAAGAGATTAGTCATCTAAATTCCCCGTATTTATTAGTACTAAAATGACTGCATTAAGACAGTTGTCATTTTGTAGCAGCTCCTCCCTGTCTTGACCATACAGCAGCCATGTTGTGAATGGCAAGGTTACTCTCATTATCACTCACTCTAGTCCCTGGTCTGCCCACATGGGGGCAGGGCATGCTGACATGATACCTGAGTTGACGATAACATGAGTGGCCCTCCTGGCATGTGCGACAAACTGGAACGAGATTGGTCAATCCTCATTGGCTGTTTGTTCAACAGCCAATCACAGCACCAAGCTTGCAAGATCAACCTACAGCACTTGCTGTCAGTATATAAGCTGAACAATCTGTCATTAAAATGAGTTAATTTCTTGACTCCTATGAGTACCTAATACATCTGTGTTTGAGTTCTTACTCCCTCATTCTTAGGGTCTAGACCTAGCTAGACTAGGCCTCTAGACTTTACAACCTGTTTACCATCTACTCACAATTCCATTTATTCCAATTGTTACTGATTGACAAGTTGAGTTTTTAGAATCAGTATATCTCATGAAGGAATTCGATCTCTATTTGAATATATTATAGAGTGAGGTTGTTAATACATGTATTACGAAGTAATGGCTACTATCTAAGAACTCTTTGTGTTTTTCTCCTCCATATTATACTTTGCTAGGCCTTTGATAATTGCTGTGCTCGTTTTGTTCTTGTAAGATGTGTAACTTACAGAGTGAATAAAGGAGCGTAATAAAATCGAGACCTGGGTGTCTATACATCTCCATTGACTTGTGTTTCAGATCAAAACGTGAGTCTTGATAAAGGAGAAGAAAAGCTATTGAAGAAGATTGCTAGGACTGCAGCTGTACGGCCACTCAAGTTTGATAAAGGTTCGCCAATTATTTTTAATCTAGACAGTTATTGAGCAATAAGAAGTTAATGTTAAAGATAGATCTTTCAGATGATACTGTAATATTAGTGTTGTACTAGTGGTTGACTATGAAAGGGGGTTTAAAAATACAACTTTGTAGAGATTCTTTTGTTACTGCTTCAACTAGGCGTCGTTGCTGCAACCAAAGGTCAAAAACTAGCGGGATAGCTTGAGAATAGATTTGGCCTCATTCACACCAATAAACAGTGATTCAAACTTTCCCACACACCCCAGCCCCATTCCATGGAGAATAACGTTATGTTTTTGCAAGTATCCCTGAGGTAGTAAATTCCACATGAAAAATATGTCCTCTTTTTTTCATTGCCCCAACTGACATCCCTGATTGTTTGTTATCCCGTACCAGATGCAGCCTATGCCTCACTGGACTCAGAAATCAGCCAGTACCTGCTGCGATACGAGAGTGAGGAGGCCACCAAGAAAATCACCATGCGCGATCTGCGTCATGTCATCCCACTGCTCATCATGCGCTGTTATGCGATAGGCGAAGAACCCTACCAACGAAAAGGTAGCCAACATTCTGTATGCATATTTATATCAAGAATTTTCTGATCATTTCATATGTAGCAACAGGTATGCCAGCTTTCGGACAAATGACGGAATTCTGACATTTCATATACATCAGCAACACTTGCAGTGTTAGAATATATGTATTGATTCATAGCCATTCTGTTCCAAAGTAATGTTATGAATGATTCTTTTTTTAAGCGTTTTTAAGCGTTTTGAATTTCCGATTTTAAGTATGTAATGATAAGAAAACATAGTAACTGAGCCTGCAGGGATGCCATACTCGACCTTTTGATGTCGTGAATATGCACTTATTTATGGCATCAAAAGTCCTTGAACGGCCATACCTACGGGCTCACCAATCACGTTTTCTCTTATTACGGAATGTAAACGATTAAGATAAATCAGGTTCATATATACTATGTTTCTTCTCCTTCAGTTCGTGGTATGTGGACAGAAAAGCCATCTAACTGGCCAATGGAAATTCCATTCTGTGACCCCAATAATAAGAAGGATGCAGGGAAGCCAAAGAAAGGCATCTTACTTCAAATGTTCATGTACCTGAAGAAGGTCTACACGCTCAGCCATGGGGTATTTATGTTTTGTTTTACTGCATATTCTATCATCTTTTTTATTTCCTTGGACTCATTGGACATAATTGATAAATGATATCAAAGACCATCCTTGCGATGAATTGTGCGCAAAATATAAAAAAAAGATCCCTGTTTCCTTATTAATTCAAGTTATATTTCAAGAATCCTATAATAATTTTATTGAATCGTAACGATTTTATTCATATATGTCATGAAAGGATTTGCCTACTTCTTTGAAATAAAATGACCATCTTTCTCTTCAAATCTAGTACACTAACATCATATATGTTAGACTAATTCGAATATTTTAATATCATTTTATAAGCTGTTATTTTTCTTACAATATGGCCTCTAATATCTGGACAAAATTTAACAAGATAAAGTCCAAGCAAGTGGGAATCTTGAATATATCTTATAGCTTGTGTTAAGCCCAAACTACGATCATACATGGCGGCTATCCATAAAGTGTGTAGATATAATTTTTTTTACAACTTTTGTTTTCAATCATCATAAACATTACAATATATGAAAGAAAAGGTGTATGCAAAATTTCGGACATTTTAACCCCCTCCCTCCCACTGCGTATACATACTTCATAAGGAGTTAAACTGGCCCTGCTGAAACTGCAGATACCTGTGTTCAAAACACCATTTTCAGAGATAGCGACGCTCAGTACTTCGGCTATATAGGTTCCAGATTACATGTCTCATTCCCCAATTTTTTGAATGCATACTTTTGATACACTCCACCATTGTCATTGTAGCTTCTTGACAATCTTAGTCAGAGACGGTTGTAGTAAAAGTATACTTCAATAGCAGCAAACGAGACCAAGAACGAGATTCTAGCCCCAAACTCCCATAGTTTTAGCACTAAGCCTCGTTCTGACTGGCCTCGGGAAATGATGTTTTCAGGACGGGTATGTAAGGTTTTAGTGGGGCCACGTTGGCTCCCTATGGATGTCCTTTAGTAGTTGTAACAGCTACTTGTCCCTCGCTACAGCCACTCTTCTCCTTGATTCCCAGCAGTGGTAGATTTACTGCTATATCAAAGGCCAGCCAATCCTTCCCATACCATGTCTATGTGGTGTGAAAAGGAAAAGAACTCTCACCTCAATAAATGTGTAGGGGTGAGATTTCTCCTTAAAATCATTACATAGATTCGATCACCACCCTTGTGGTGTAGAAGAACCTTGAGAAAGTCTGGTAAGAACCTGTAATGGTTAACTGGACGTTAAATCAAACCAACCAACAAACCAACCCTTGTCCCTCACTGTTCTACATGTGACTGATTGTGCTGCAGCACCTGGTGGAGAGGTACAAGTTCCGGCGTAGAACAACAGTCAAGACCGAGTCGGTCACACCGGAGGCGCCTCCCAGCCCGCCGCTGGAGGCCATGGAGACGGTCACCACCTCCACGGAGACGGGCGGGCCGTCCGCCGCCTTCATCTACCCGGGCGGCGGGCGCGGGGACCCGGCCGCCTTCACCACGCCCCGGCTGGTCCGGGACCGGGAGTCCCCGTCCCCGCCGCCCGCCGCCGTCCCGCCGCCCCCGCCCCGGACGCGCCCGCCGGAGCCGCCCCCGCCCTCCCGGCCGCACACCCCGCCGCACGTGCCGGCCGTGCACCCCGGGCACGTGGCGTCCTTCTCCGAGTTGCACCACGACTGGGATCCGGAGTTAGAGAGCATCGACCGCATCGATGATAAAATGAGGAGGCTGGACAGCTACTGTATCCTGAGTGCGACCGACAAGAACATGCTGTATATGATTATAGGTGGGTACGGCTCATAGCAATGTCTTGTTATCGATGATGTGTCTTTACTCCCCTTTGAATATGGTACCATATTAGCATGAGTGATTACTTTGTATATAATACAGAACAGTCAACTGGCTCAAAGAGTAAAACCACAGACATATATTCAGAGATATGTAGCGGTCGCTGGCTTATATCTTCCATAAGATAAAAATAACAATTTGAAGCCAGGGAGGTAAGACATATCATGATACTGTAAGATATAACAAGACATACCAAGATATATAATACAGCAAATCCATTGTGCTGGTGTACCAGCTCTTTTTGGTAGAAGTATTTTATGGTTCCGAGGGCCACACTTATATAGTACTACATGTATATCTAAAAAAAAGGGGCAACAGGTATAACCTACACCCAGTCGTTGCTGCTTCCACAGTGCAGATCTAAGTTCTAATCAAGTGTTTTTTTATCTTGGTGAAAATCTTTTGTTCTCTGTAGTAACGGCAAAAGTTGTTGCACTCGTAAGCGCTAGATCCACTACGGCGACTGAATTTGCATGAGACTTCTCATGCGCTGCCATGAGACAATGCGACGATGCAAATACATGCGAGCATGAGAAACACATGCAACAATATTACAAGGTTTTAATATTTTCGCATGGTGGTCTCATGTTGGTGAAAATTAACAAGATATGCGACTCCCATGTGAATGGCAAACGAACATCTGATCCTCTAAAGCAAATTTTGTTGCGATTCGTTATAAGACCGGGAGAACTCCAGGCAAAGGTGTGCAAATACAGGGCCCTGTTTTTTAGTCACAACATTCATAACTTACGACACATATTTGCTGCCAGTGTGCTATAGAGCTACGATCTTAGGCTGGCTGCGACACTTGCTGTAGATACAACACTTAGGGAGCTAAAAGGTGTGCTATAGTCACGATAGTCGGTGGCCAATGTACCGGAAAAAGTCGCCATATGTGTCGGATATCTAAGACCACTCTGGACATGTCGTAGCGAATGCGCAACTTCACTTCCCGTAGGAATTAAGCGATGAAATTTTGACACGAGTAAGGTATACATATAACCTATAATCGTCCCAAATACTGCTCTGGTGGCCCGTGTACCCAGCACTTCCCGCCGGGCTACGGGGGGGAAACAAAAAGAACAGCCGAAACCCCGCCGCAATGCGGAGGGAGTGAAAAAGAACAGCGACCAACGCTAAGCACTGAGGGAGGGAAAAATTCAAACGACGATAACTTTGGAACGCTATGCCGATTTTCTTCATATTTGGGACGATTATAGGTTATATGTATACCTTGTGTCCAAATTTCATCGCTTAATTCGTATGGGAAGCACAGGAAATTGACGGTGACGTTTTATAGAACTGTCTTAAGTTCATAACTTCAGACAAATTTCGACAAGATCCCTCATCTTGTGTCTTGAAAACACACGTAAAATCTTGATCCGATCTCAGCCGATCGTAGACTTGCGATGTCGTGACTAAAAAACAGGGCCCAGATTTACAAGAAATTGGCCATAGTGGATTTGATGCATTAAGGGCTGATTCCACCAGCACAATGTTTTTTATCTCAATAGGTTGGGCTGTGTCTTGTAGCACCTTGCTGCATCTTGATGAATCGGAATAAATCTTGTAAGATCTGCTCGTGCACTTATCCCTATGTGTGTGTCCCTTATCACTCAGAAGGGGCTACTCCACTGCCGCGATTCATCTGGACATTCGCACACGATTCATCCCGACCTAGCGAGTCATCGAATTGGGCATGATCGGGATATATATCGCACGTCCCGGTGGAATCACCCCTTTACTCTATGCTTTATCAATATACTAACAGGCGTGTGTCATGTCTCCCTCCAGACGTCATCAACAAGATGTACCAGGTCCGCAGTCAGGACCACCTCTTCTTCCTGGAGATCGTGCACGAGTTTGAAGCCAGTCTCGACATCATCAGGCTCACAGGCTCCTTCCCCGAAAAAATCATGAGGAAGTGGCAGGAGTTTTATGGTGAGTCACGGCAATCCATTACATCTATCTCACCCTTGGTAGTTTTTCCTCATAACATTGGGAACTCATACTCAACGCCCATGGAGTATTGTAAGAAAATACTCAGTGGGGGATGATATCACAAATGTTAGCCAAATAGTCAGGGATACGGGTGAGATAAAATCAGAACCAACGCTCGATCCATAGCTACTGAAAATATGCCATTCATTTATGTCTGCTACATAATCTCACTCGGCTTTGCCTCATAAGATTAATCCCCAACTAGAACTCATAGCATATTATCAGTACCTATGGATCTCAATGCAGTTCCTTCTTAATACCGCTTTTCCCGGACTTCAGGATTCTTTTTCGTCCCAAGTGTAAATCTTGACATCAGTGTAAATCCAGGGAGAAATTTTTTTTGGGTGTGGGGGGTCAAAATGTTACATGTGCTTTTTTGACATTAAAGTCCTGTCATAAGTCAGATATCCACTTTCAAATTCACTTAGCGCTTAGATGTAGACAAGATTTTCTTAACATTAACTTTTAATGAAATAGCTTACCCATTTTATAGATTCTACATATTTAAAAAATATATAATTCAATAATACAAATATTGGTGATAGATCAAGAGCATGGTAAAATGAAATCGTAAATTGATTGTTTCCCATAATGTGCTTATTTCAATCCGTTATTACTGGAATAGTCCTTTTTAATCCCTCTTAACTTACAACCGAGCTATCTACGGCATTGACAGATCTCTCCTTGGACCTTTTTGTTTTTAGAGAAATGGTTCCATGAGATGGTATCCCTAGAAACAATCTCACCCGAAAGCGAGGAGCACATTCAATGACGATTGTCGTCTGCTCTTCCTTTCACATCTGCAGTCTACGTGTGACTTCTGGTAAGAAATCATTTTAAAAAATAAAAAATAATGATACCTAAATCCGGGATGTCAGAGTTCAGGAAAATCACTGAAATAGGATTTTTATAAAACACAGGAATATTGTACTCACTATTTAAAAGCCTCAATTACACCTATGTATGTCAACCCCGTATTTTTTCAAGAACCACATTCTGATTTCCTTCCAAGAATTTTAGGGTTTCTCCTGACAAGCTCCCCATAGATCCCTAAAACCCTTGCATTGTTGGTGGGAGGGGTGGGGGAGGGGTAGGGGGAGTTTGTCCCAGCAAATAACTTCAGGGATTTTCCTCAAATATGCGTAGAATAGAAGATAGAAAGATATCATGAACCCATAAAACCAGTTATAATGATGCATCTCTCTATGGTTATGATCCAGGGCCCTGATTTTTAGTCATGACATTTGTGAGTGTCACAGGCATAAGATCGCAGAGCAGGGCTACAACATTTTTCGACGACAAAAGATGGCCGGTGTGCTATAGACGATGTTGTAGCGCGCCACGGACGATCGCCCCTGAAAGTGTCACCCGTCACGACAAGTATAGAATTGTCTTAGGGTCTATCAAACACCCAGGGGACCGTTTTGGTTATATCTGCGGATCAGAGAGTCTGATCTTCTTCATATTTGGAATGCTTATAGATCATATGTGTCCCTAACTCGTGATAAAGTTTCATTGCTTAATTCGTATGGGAAGTTCCGTTCGGACACAAAATGTAACTTGCCAACACGCTGTACACTGCACCTCTCCGGTTCCATATCGATCGAGCGCTGCAGTGTGACGGGGGCAGGGCCAAGTTATCGATTGTGAGTAGGCAGACACTGGCCACCAGTGCAGCATTTGCTATGATGAAATTCAAACGCGGGTATCGGCGGGTCGGTGCGGCCGGTCTTCTTCATATTTGGTACGATTATTGGTTATATGTATCCCTTACTCGTGTTAATATTTCATTGCTTGATTCCTACGGGAAGTGGATTTCCGCGTTTGGTATGACATGTACACAGATGTCTTAGCCTGCGACACTTTGGCCGACATTTTCATCTACGATACCTACGATTGTCGTTACTATAGCACACCTGAAAGCCCCCTACGTGTTGTAGCCCAGCGATCATTGGCCGGCCCTCTAAGATCGTAGCTCTATAGGACACTCACACCTTTAATATGTCGCCCATAACGATTGTCATGACTAAAAAACAGGGCCCAGAAGTAGTATGCTGCATACAAGTATGTTACTCGCTAAAACTTCTTTTTTTCTGGCTGCCTTTGAATTTGTTTTCCGGTCCTTATATTGATGGCAGCAGGCCAATAAGTAGTTCCAATCTCCTCAATGATCAACTTCCACTAACAATTGTGTTTTAAATAGGTTTGCTTCAACCAATCGTTCCCTCTTTTTTCAGCTTGACAAACACCGCTTAGGAAGATACATCCTAATAGAAGGATCATACTACAAGCACGCTGGCCATTTACCCGCAACTATGAAGGACAAGCAGAAGTAATATGTTTGCCTTTATTGGAGGACACACTTTTGTTTAGGGTCAACTCTGGTGTCAAGTCATCTGTTTTTCTTGCCCATGCCCACAAATGGACCATTGCATATGGAGATTACGACATAAATGACACTCCAGTTCACATAAACTAAAGAAGAAACCAACAAATCTTGCTCAACATCATTGTTCTCCACGAGTTTGACATGGAGCAATATGAACAAGACGAAACTGAGTGCATATCGCGTAGTGTTCAAACGAGTTTGAGAACGATGACTTTGACCAAAACGAGTCACTTTCTGTATTTATCTCACCCCTGTACACACTAAAAGAACAGACGACACACTGGATATATGACATCATAAATGGACTAATATTTGTAGGGGCATGGAGAATGAGTTACCAATGTTAAGCCTATGGGACAAAAATACCAGGGGTGAGATAAAACGTTAGAAAATAGTGTTTGAAGTTGGGATTGTGTCGCAAACATATTCAAGAACGGTATATTCTATCCACACTGCATTCATCAAGAACGTCTGATCTGGATTCACTTAGTTTAAATGAAGCACAATAGCACAATCTTCTTTTATGCTTTTATGGAATGGTTTCCATGGATGCCACCAATTCCATCAGCAAATAGAGTCCCCACTCTGGATAATGCTGGTTGCGAAGGATTTTGAAGGACAAATATCATTGCGGGTGAGCGATAATGAAACTGAGATCAGGGACCGGTTTTTTAGATGGAATAATCGTTATTAGCGATTATTAAAGATATCTCGAGTTTTCAAGATAAATACAACGACCATTGGCCCCAATGGTTCGATAAATGTGGCAAATGTATGGTAATTACAAAACGGCGCTATTAACGATTATCGCTTCTAGAAAACCGGTCCCAGCGTTACACTCAAAGTCATGTGTTGTTTAGATCACAGGTACATTTGTGTTTTGACCATCTTAGCAATAAGCATTTAACACTTCAGCATGTAAGCATTGAACGTCAATATCGACATACCTTTATCCAGATGACCATTCTCTTTTGATTATCAAGCTTTTGCTATCATTGCAAGATCCCAGTTATTAGTACTCCTTATAGTACCAACCACACACTGGCAACTTTGAGGTAGGGTTTCAATTACTTCGAAGCTACACTTTCTAGTTCCCTAGAAAGAAACATGGGGTGATAAGTATAAGGTACACAGCTATTAGGTTATGAAAGCGGCCATTTTGCCCCCAATGCCAAACAAAACACCTGGTGATGGGTAATTTCCTGCTGGATAATGGCAGAACTAGCAATCACTCTGTGCCCTATAGTACACCCAACCGTTAATGGACACAGGCATTTACTGAACCTTGTGCTACCTAAACAAGTTCACAAGACAGCTTTGTAATTGAAAAAGGGATGCTCACTTGAATGTTCCCAATCGGATGCATGTGAAATTATACAGAAACTGGCTTACTCTCTTCGTACGTCAAAGATATGCGTTCAAATATTTGTTTATCAGATACATACACAATAACGACTGGTTTTGTGTACGAGTGTCGGTAATCTCCGAGTAGGTGACGCGTAGTAATGTCCGAGCAATTAGTTGATAATCTTACCAAGTATTTTGACGTACTAAGACAGTCAGCTTATTATATACCTAAAACTGGCGTAAAAAAAACTGGCGTCATTTTGAATAGCCCTCACACGCTGTCATACCCTGTACGCCACAATGTGACGAACATCAATAAATATGTCATGCATAGTAGCAGGCAGTCTTTGTAGGTCATATGGACATAGGTATATGATGAGATTCTCCTTTGAAAATCTTTTCAGTCTGAAAGTCTAGTGAGAGAGTGTTGGTTATTATAACACACCTCACATTCACTAGACAACTGGTATGAGGCAGGAGTGACAGTAGGTTATGATGTAAGCCAACTTCCACACTTGAAATAAGTCTCCGCTAAAAACTCGATGCAAATTGTTAAAAAGAACACCCCAGGACATAAAAATGCCACAGGGAACGAAATGTGATAATCTTACAAACCTAGAAATACCCCAAATGACACCTGATGAGATCAGTTATATCGAAACCAAATTAAGTCAGCCAGAGTAGGAAACATCCATTGCTTTCATAAAAAAATACTTGGAGATTGAGGCTTTCCTGGAAAAGTACATCACTTTTTCTGGAAATGATATAGGGGTTTGGTCCTGTTCTCTAGCGACAAAGTATCAATGGTCGAATTTGACCAAAGAGAATACCGGACGCTGCCATTGTCAATGGCGGGTGGGCATGGCAATGTAGCCAGTAGAATCTCAGGTAGTGTTGGGTGCAGCTGCTTATGATCCTCGTTCTATAAGATTCTCCTTAGTAATAGAAATTGCGATATATCTTATTGTTTATGTGACATTTGTCTTTGGCACTACCACCCTTTTATTCTGTTGATAATTTGTAAAATGCCAGTGGTGGACAGGATTGGACGTGGTACAGGTGGTGTAATGGAGATTGGAGCTCTGTTGTCAGGTATAGTCCTAAGTGATAGAATGCTTGGAAAGAGCTGTATCGAGAATCATGTAATAACAATACTCCACGAGTCTGGATGCACCATAATCATCATTGGGCGCTAATTGTTAAATTGGAGAGTAATTGACTGTCACGACATCTGACGGAACTTTTAGTCACTCCTCGTGATGACGTCATCTCTCGCCCTTCTCGGGCGCCGGCTTCAAAGGCATTACCACCCTTTTATTCTGTTGATAATTTGTAAAATGCCAGTGGTGGACAGGATTGGACGTGGTACAGGTGGTGTAATGGAGATTGGAGCTCTGTTGTCAGGTATAGTCCTAAGTGATAGAATGCTTGGAAAGAGCTGTATCGAGAATCATGTAATAACAATACTCCACGAGTCTGGATGCACCATAATCATCATTGAGGTGGAGCTGAGTGACAATTACGGCACATCCAAATGAGTGGAGTATTTTTTATTTTATGATACAAGTATGGTTCTGGATTTATCTCACCCCTTTCATGGTCTTTAGATAGCATCACAATACCAGAGAAATTCAACTTATTTAAGCAAATTCAGTTAGGAACGTACAAGTCTCCATGTTGATGTCTCGTCTACTTTCTCAAATCCTGGCCGCTGATTGGTTAGTCGTTTATGACGTCATCGCACATCACTCTGCCATTACCATGGTGTAGTGTTGTCACTTTACGTGGGTAATCATTGCATATCATCTTTTAATGTCATTCCTATGGCTAAACATGTACCAGGGGTAAGATAATAAACAGAACGCCATTACATTATGAGAAAGTGTAATTGATATGGAAATTTGCAGTCTAGAAGAGGTTGGGGAGCTGTGAATTCAGTAGTATTTTACTTTTTCATATTTTACTACAATTCAAAGAGCATCAGGCAGCTGGCTGCTTCTTAAGTTCTCCTAGTTCCCCCCCTTTCTTGTTGTGTATATATGTCATAAGAATGTTTTCATTGATATCTGTGATATCTACATAATCTGTGTAAATAAAGTGATTGTACTTATATTATGTGGAAATATACACTCAAGGTAATTCTGATATATTAATCAAGAATGAATTATTGTCAATAAACTCAGCGATTATTCAGTTGCAACGGTTTTGTCTCATGTTAATGTGCGACTTTCTATTTTATTCCAAATATTTTGTTATCAATTAGCAAAGTTGATAATGCTTTGTAGTAAGTATTCATAGTTTATATTCCACTATATCCCAAAAGTCTACCCTGCTTTGAGATATTTGTCTCAAGCTCTCTGGCCAGAAAGCAATCGGACCAGACCAACCCCTAAGTCAGAGACGTGTTGGTTGCCAATCTCGAGACGTTTGTGACGGTGGCGCCCTCCCTCAGGTGCAGATTCCACTTAATATACTGCCTTGGCGTTTCTGAATGGGATTCAATTAAAACAAGATCTAAGTGTGCACTTTGAAATAGAATCATTGGCCTCTAAAGGCCAACTGAGCAGGTGGACTCGTTTAAAACTCACTACAAGTAGCTTAACACATTGTAAAGTCTTGAGCCTTACTTACGTAAGGAGTAGACCTTAAGAGAAGAGAGAACTCAAACACAGGTACTATGGACTACTATGAGTCAAGAGCTTAACTTAACTATTTATTGACAAGAGAGGGTCCTTGTTTTATACCCTTAGCAGGGGGTTGACATGACAGGCTTGGCATCTGTGAGCTCTGTGCTCTCATTGGCTGTTGAACCAACAGCCAATAGGAGATGATCAAATCTGTTCCGGTTGAGCGCCTGTTCCAGTCTGTTGCACATGTCAGGAGGCCGCTCATGACACTGAACAACTCAAAGCGTTATTGGTAGAGTGTCCTGCCCCCATGTGGACATAGTGGGAACTAGAGCTGAGCAATAATAGGGGTATTATGTGCCATTCAAAGCATGGATACTAAACAAAATGGTGACTAGTCCAATTCAGTCAATTTGTTTCTCAATAATTAGGAGTTATTTAGATATTTACTTCCTTCTCATAGAAACCAATATTACTTGGCCACGCAAGGGATATTTAGACCGGAACTTTACAACATGTTGAAAATTGTTGACTGAAAATATTTTGATATTTTAATTTCAATGAATGTTTTCCTTTTGTTTGTTGTAAGAAAAATGTTATTATACTCCTTAACTATGATGTCTATCAATGGTTCAGTTTTGGCACAAATTTGAAAAATACCTTACTTTATCAGGGAATGTTTGGTATGAAACTGTTATTTTTAAAACACAAGGGAGAGAGGGCAGGGCAGGGGAGAGGGAGGGAGGTGGGTGAGAGGGTTGAGAGAGGGAGGTCATCCATGAATAGGGTAGGGTCTGCATTGGTTGGATATTTAAGGCAGTAAAATCCACATGAAAATATTTCCACTTTTTTCCCTGACCCCAACTGACATCCCTGTCTAGGAACAGAATTGTGTACTACATTTTGGACCACATGGACAGGCAGCATGCAGACAGGTCTGTGTGCACTCATCCATGAAGGATCTTTATGAAACGTTTCATATGTAGGAAGGCATTGCTGATTGCCAATTGAATCCCTTACAGGTAGCTAAATATATGTCTGCATTGATCCATGAACTGCTTAGTTCACAATGGGGGAAAAAAGTGGAAATATTTTCATGTGGATTTTACTGCCTCAAAGAGACCGGGAAAACTTGGAAGATATGTCCTTGTCGGCCATGGCATGGAGCTGAGTGTCTGTGGAGAGGTTCGGACCACTGTTTTATTGGCGAAATGAGGCGAAATCAATACTATCTTTGTTTGACGCAAGTTAAAGAATTTACATATGAAAAAGTGGATTTCCACGGAAAAATGGAAAACTGACATCTCTGCCTAGATGTACACCAATAAAGTAGGTCAAGCCAATATCTGGTGGTAAATATTGAGGAAAAATCTGTTTGAATATGCCCATTCCACCCCCCCCCCCCCCCCCACCTTTCCTACTTTTGACAAATATTTTAATATCTCTGTAATTTCCACTTCCTAGCACCTAGTGTCTTTCATTCTCTTTCAAATGAGGCATTCATAACATGACTCAACCAGTTTAAGGGGTAGAAATATGTCCATAAAGGAGTTCTTAAAAATGAACCTGTCACTGCAAACTGAGTTAACTGTAAGGCATTGTACCATCATAAAACCTTTCCAAAACACAAATCATACCCTATTTGTACTTAGTGAGCTATAAAAAGCAAAACTGTGGTCAGGTCGCCTAGTAAGTCTACAAGCAGTGTACTACAGTAGCCTATAGCCATAACCTAAAGACCAACCATAAACCTGCTAATAATGTTAAATAACTCATTTTGTTATAGATGTGTTTATTCATATATGTTCGCATTGTACAGGCTGTGTAAAGCAGATGCATCAAGTTCCTTATTTTTTATATGATTGAAAATTATCGAACACAATATTTGTGTGCGCTATGATAATGAAAGAAAGAAAATCATCAAAAAGAAATTCAAAACATTTTGTGCATGTGAAATTAAATCCAGCATATTATCACTAATGAAAAAAAAATCAGACGAAATCTGCAGGTCGATTAGTATCCATTATTTATGATGTACAAAAAGTAATTGGGGGGGGGGGGGAGCACTTCATGGTCGTTGAAAAATATATTCCATTTTTTATCATTTAAATGAAAAATATAGTCCATATTGGAACTGTTTGTGCTTATGAAGGTATTCTGGACCAATAGGTAAAATCCAAAATGTTATAAATGGATTTAAATAACTTTGTATATCACAAGTTTATGCTTTCATATCACACTGTACACTTTTAAAGGCATATCCTACAATTCAAAATTGTGATTTCTAGGTATTGACAATTTTCATTCCAAAAGTTTTCTTTATGATTTATTTATACCAAATGAGTAAAATATAATATTTTATTTCGTTTGACCTAACCCAATAGGCAAAATAAGCTAATTTCATTTGCTTAATCTATATATGAAACGTACTGACAAATATGATTTTCTGAAAGTCTCTCAAAAACAAGCACGGTGACCTATAGTTTTCAAAGTATAAATGTGTGGTTTTATATATTTACTACATTCTGTGAAAGTTTTAAGAAAAATGACAAGTTTTTTTATGTGATAACAACTTTTTAGAATTTCTCTATATTCTATCATAATATTTTCATTGTATGATCTCTAAAGCAAGAACTAACATGTTACATATGTGTTCTAGAACACTTTGAGATCATCATATTCACTTTTCAGGATAATGACATGGGTTTTAATTTTCAAGGTGAATTGTCCAATATGCCTTTAAGAATAAATCTGAAGCCTATCGACAATGCCATATGTACATGATGTATATAGGCCTATGAATTATGACATACATCAAAGCCAAGAAGAATTAATTTATATCATCCAACTCATTCAAACCAGGGGCTATATTAGCAATTTTGAGATGTGATATAACCCTTTTTGAATATACTCCTTTTATTAATTAAATGTATCTACATATCATTTAAAGTAAATGCTAGTTTAACAGCATTTTTTCTTCTTCGCTTTGTTTGTTTCGCGTGTAACTTTAATAGTATCATTTCCTCGTCCCCTAGTACCGTACGCAGATGTCACTTCGTCCGCAGGCAACTTCTGACCTGAAATAATATATTAAATATATTAATATATAATCATATGATTAATTATGCATAAACTCGAGGGAGGGATGGCAGTGAGGTCTGGGAAGAATCTGAGTATTTCCTGACCCTCAAATATTAACATAATAATCTAAGGCATGTTTATGAAAACGATATCATCCTATTATAAGAAGCATCAATATATTCAAATAGGATTTGTAAGTGTGTGTTTGCGTATGCAAACCTTGATAACTCCTGGTTTTCTCACTCCCTTGAATATTAGAATAATAGTCTCTTATTTGTGTGGGAAGGGCAACATTGAAAACCCGCATGTTAGTCTACCTTGCCACTTGGTGGGAAACAATAAATCCAGGCACTCCAAGATGGCTAGTGGCATGAGATTTTAAATTTTTGTTATTTGTAATTGATAAATTGTTGTAGTAATCATATGGTTATGATTACTACAGCATTGTTTTTTGGAGTAAAATGGTTGCAGCACAGATTTGGATGACTTGGACTTGTATAGAGGTCTGTGGTTACAGCAACAGTTTGAAAAGATCTTTTCCTCATGCTCATGTAAAGGTAGCATCTATTCTGTGTAGGACACATTTCCCTTAGAAAGAAAATGTTAGTTTTTATGTTCAAAATACAATACCTTTATATATAGTGATGCGTAAATGAAATGCAGAAGGCAAATTACCACACACATATCACAGATTTAATATCAGCCAGTATCTATCGATAGCAGTATGAGGTTAAAGCGAGTATTCCACCAACCAGGTGCAAGCCCCGGCCTGTGCCTGTATGGGGATTGCTGGCAGCTGGCAATGACCTGCCCAGTGGAAGAATGTGACCACTGCGACCATCGGTGTCTGCCACTCACCAGGGCCTGAAACTATGCACTGGCCATGGCCTGCACAACACCAACTGGTAGGCATTGTGCGTTGCTGGCTGGCTCCAATGTCCACAAACCCCACTGCTCCACTGAGCCGGTCTCACGGCTGGCGTTAAATTAAAGAGTGCTTGTCCATACTAAATTATACAGGACTGCCTGTTGATTCATTAGCTTTTGACGGTAGTCATGTGAACAGGTTTTCACGGCTGCTCAGGTAACAGGTGCTCGCTGCGGGATCCCCTCCGCATGAACCCCAATGTAAGCGGTAGCTGATACAGGTGAAAGTGGGGAGCGGTTGTGAATGACCTGTCAAAAGGGTGAAATAACATAATGGGCCAACTTCCAGTGACAGTCCTATCACCTAGCTGGTACCTATCGACCACTTGGCTCAGTGGAAGCAGTCACTAGTTGACAGCATGGGCCCTTTGTGGTTGCTGGCTGGCTAGAGTAACGTGCTGATTCCACCAACAGGATGTATTTGCCGTGGTATGTCTAGGTGTATCTTGTTACATCTTACAGTGTCGGCATGTGTCGTATCTCCTATGTCACAAAACGTAGCCGTGCGATGTCATGTGTATGTTTTGGTGCTCCACCATAGCGACGCCTCAAGACACATCGCGACAAATAGGCACGCGACTATTCAATCCTAGCCCGATTAAGCAAGACAACCAAATCGGGACTAATCTTGCTGCATCTTGTGTGTTGGTGGAATCAGCACTTAAGGTGGGTCAGTGGAAGAGCTCTCTCAAAAGGGCTGATTCCACCAACACTATGGTTTCATTGGTGTACTGATAGGTGCTGCCACCTAGTAGTATAGTCATATGTTAGTATACCCTGCCACCTAGTGGGAAACAATAAATCTAGGCTTCCACTCCAAGATGGCTTCCAGCATGGTTATGATTACTACATGGTGTCAGAAGTTGGTAGAATAACCCAAGTTAACTAAATAATTGGATGAAGTCAAAGTAATCAGTTATTCCACACATATTACTGGAATAGTAACAGTAAGCTTGGAAGTGCAAACCATGCTCAGGGTCAAGATAGAAGTCATGGAGCAGCAGTGAGCAGAAGAAAAGAGGAACAAAAGCCATGTGCTCAACCATGATTCATCTATGCAGCTAAGTGCCAAGTTTAACCCCCACTGAATGCAATTCCTATGTACAATTGGAATAAGGACTATTATCACTGACTATATCTATTTGTTGATTTTTACTCACAGAGTTAGCTTCAAAACCTATACTCATGTGATTGTCAACAAACTGAGTGATAATAGGGGAGTTGACACTAGTGTTGTTGTAGGCCTGTGATTGACTGTATTAGAAAGCCCACAGCATTATAGAGTCATGGAGGCACTAAGCCCACCTAAATCTCTTGTTCTATCTGGAAATGTAGCAGACAATTGGAAGAGATTCAAACAGAGATTTGAGTTGTACATAAATGCATCTGGTATTGAAGGAAAGGGTGAAGTTGTCAAAACATCAGTCCTACTACATGTTATAGGTGATGAGGCACTGGAGGTATACAATACTTTCACCTTTGAAGATGATGCTGACAAACTCAAATACAAGCCTGTTATGGACAAGTTTGAAGCATACTGCATACCCAAATCAAATGTCATTGTGGAGAGGTTCCATTTCAATAAGTGCAACCAAGAAGCAGGTGAGTCAGTAGACCATTTTGTAACCAGGTTGAAGGCTCTAGCTCAGACATGTGAATATGGAGACCTGCGGCAGTCAATGATCAGGGACCGTATGGTTGTTGGCATAAAGGATGACAAGTCCAGGGAAAGGCTGTTGAGGGAACCGGACCTCACTCTAGACAAGACAATAAAGATTGTCAAAGCAGCAGAGCTAGCTAGGACCCAGATGGAAGAGCTGAAGCCAGAAGTCGGTGCCACACATGAGGTGAATGCTGTCAGGAAGTCTGAAAACAGATGGAAGAAACCAAGTGGACGATCTAAGTACAAATCAGAAGATCGGAAGGTTGATAAGAAAAATAAAATGAAGAAAAATGAAAATGTCTGTGGAAGGTGTGGCACACGGCATGAATTCAAAAAATGCCCAGCATGGGGAACAGAGTGTACAAAGTGTGGAGGACCCAACCACTTCTCCAAGGCCTGTAAAACAAAAGCGGTACATACAGTCAACCAGTATGATACAGACGACACCACTGACTCAAGTGACGATGGAAATGAGTCATTCATGGGATCTATAGAACTTGAAACTCCATCCAGCGTGAATGTAGTACATGCAGAGAAGGTTCAAATGGAGCATAAAGAAGACTGGATGGTGACGCTAATGGTAAATGGAACGTTGATGCCTATGAAAGTGGACAGTGGTGCTCAAGCTAATGTGATGTCATATCAAAACTATGGCCAGCTTAAAAAGAAGCCAAAACTTCACAAGTCAAGAGTCCACCTGAAAGCATACAATGGACAGTCGATGGAAACCATGGGAGTGTGCAAAGTTAGCATTGACGTAAACACAGGCAAACACAACGTGGTATTTGTGGTTGTCCCAGAAGCTGACCGGCAACCAGTACTATCCAATGTAACCAGCGAACGTCTAGGTCTGATAAAGAAGGCAAAATGTGTCCGTCGGGTAAATGTAGTGAACACCGACAATCAGACAGACATGAAGACTCAAGTTGAGAAGAAGTATCCAAGTCTCTTCAGTGGAGAAGGTACTCTGCCTGGTGTACACAGGTTTGTGGTAAAGGAAGACGCTGTGCCAGTGATACATGCGCCGAGACGTGTGCCAAGTGCGATGAAGAAGAGACTGAAAAAAGAGTTAGATCGCCAAGTAGCAAAAGGATACATTGCAAAGCAAGATGAACCAACTGACTGGGTGAACTCAATTGTAATTGTAGAGAAGAAAAGTGGAGATGTACGTATCTGCATCGATCCAAAAGATCTGAACAAGTCTTTGAAGAGGGAACATTATCAACTCCCAACAAAGGAGGAAATACTGTGTGATATGGCAGGTGCCAGGTTCTTCACGAAGATGGATGCTGCATCAGGATTTCACCAGATCCGTCTTGATGAGATATCATCCCTTATGACTACTTTCAACACCCCATTTGGGAGATATCGATATCTGCGCCTCCCTATGGGCGTATCGAGTGCACCTGAAGTGTTCCACAAGACTATGGTTCAACATCTCGAAGACATTGAAGGTGTCCGTGTGTTCATGGATGACATGATTGTTTGGGGTTCATCACAAGAAGAACATGACAACAGATTGCACCAGGTACTTTCCCGACTGAGCCAAATTGGAATGCGACTCAACCTGAGCAAATGCTCCTTCCGGGAAAAACAGATTACCTATTTAGGAGATCTAATATCAGAAAGAGGAGTGCAACCTGACCCGAACAAAGTCCAAGGCATTATTGACATGCCAAGACCAGAGGATGTACAAGACTTGCAGCGAGCACTTGGCATGGTTAACTACCTAGCCAGGTTTATTTCAAGTCTTTCTGCCAAGATATCCTCACTGAGATCACTGCTGGTAAAGGAGACCGACTGGCAATGGAATGCTGAACATGAAGCAGAGTGGATAGACATCAAAAACATCTTGTCTACACAACCAGTACTACAGCACTTTGACAGTCGCAAACAGCTGAAGATAGCAAGCGACGCCTCAAAGAGTGGTCTGGGAGCTGTACTGATGCAGAAGGTGGACACTGAATGGATGCCAGTGGCATATGCATCCCGTTCTATGACAAAAGCTGAGTGTAACTATGCTCAGATCGAGAAGGAACTGTTAGGGATTGTATATGCCTGCGAGAAGTTCCACAATTACATCTATGGTAGGAGCTTTGTTGGGGAGACTGATCATAAGCCTCTGATATCTATATCTCAGAAGCCCCTCAGCCAGGCAACACCAAGACTACAGCGCCTTCTCCTAAGAATTCAACGGTATGACATTACTTTGGAGTATGTTCCTGGGAAAGAGCTTGTGACAGCCGACACATTGTCCAGAGCTTTCAAAGCGGGTCAGGGACATAGCAAAACTGATCGCGCTGTCCAGGTCCACATTTGCAGCTTCAAAGCTAATGCACCCATTACTGAAGAGAAGTGGATGAAGTTTGCTGAGGAAACTGGGAGGGACTCCGTCCTTCAGTCAGTGATGTGTGCAGTGCAAGAGGGTACAACATGTCCAAAGCCCTACAAAACGTTCATCGAGGAGCTGACAGTGCTAGATGGAGTGATTCTAAAAGGAGAGCGAATTGTTGTCCCAGTAACAATGAGATTGGAGATGCTACAGCGCATACATGAGGGTCACTTAGGGATCGAGAAGTCCAAGCGTAGAGCAAGACAAGCCATGTACTGGCCTAACATGAACGATGAAGTGTCAACATATGTCGGGAAATGTGAGGCATGCCAAGTTCAACGGTATGCACAACAACAAGAACCACTGCAACCACATAACCGACCAGACCGTCCATGGGCCAAGATAGGCTGTGACCTTTTCTACATTCGGAAACAGCCATATATAATTGCTGTTGACTACTTCTCACATTACCCAGAAATAGCACTGCTCTCAAATGAAGGAACGACGCAGGTAACCCAGAAACTGAAATCCATCTTTGCTAGACATGGGATACCATCAGAAGTAGTGACAGATGGCGGGCCACAATTCAGCAGCAAAGAGTTTCAGGACTTCGCTAATAGTTGGGGATTCATGCATGTAACATCTAGCCCATACTACCCAAGGTCCAATGGATTGGCGGAGAATGCAGTGAAAGTCGTGAAGAGACTGCTCACCAAGGCTGAAATGTCAAAAGAAGATTCATATTTGGCACTGTTAGCCTACCGTGATGCACCTCTAGACTGTGGTAAATCACCAGCCCAGTTACTCATGGGAAGAAGACTCCAGACAAGACTACCGTCAAAATGCTTCAGAGAAGACAGCTGGAGCAGGCCCAAACCATCAACCAAGGGAGGTAAACTTCTCAAGCCACTCAACAAAGGACAAGTGGTACGAGTACGTGGAAATGGTCAGTGGCCAAAGAAAGGAGTTGTCACAAGTCAAGTGGGTCCACGATCCTATGAGGTACAGACTGAAGATGGGGCTGTTTATCGAAGGAATCGCCAACACCTTCTAGCAACAAGAGAAGTGAGCACCCCGCAAAGCACTCTACCTACATCTACAGCTGACAAAGAAGTTGTAACACCAATGGCTCAGGTTATACATGAGCGACACCCTAAGGCAATGGTGACTCCTATACCTGATGAACAACCTCAGGTTACTGCAAGAGTGAGTCCAGCTGCTGTCCCTGGTGTTCCAGTTACAACAGAAAGACGCTATCCAGCAAGAGAGAGAAAGTCTCCAAGGAGACTGGACCTATAGTGTAGGGAACACTGGAAAACAAAGGGCAGAATAATCCCTGCCAGTGTTGATGGAAGGGGCAGTCTACCCCTTGCATCTAGTTTAGGTTATAAAACATTTAATAGTATTAGTATTTCTAGTTAAACAGATACTTAAGTGCTTCATACACCATTATATATGAGACACTTTCTATGAGACATATGCAGAGACTAGATCCTGGAACATTGACAATTTAAGATATATAAATCACAATCTTTAAAAAAAGGGAAGATGTACTGATAGGTGCTGCCACCTAGTAGTATAGTCATATGTTAGTATACCCTGCCACCTAGTGGGAAACAATAAATCTAGGCTTCCACTCCAAGATGGCTTCCAGCATGGTTATGATTACTACAATTGGGATATATCTTGGTATATTGTGTAATATCTTACAGTGTCGAGATATGTTGTACCTCAGTTGTCTCAAAACTTAGCCATGCGGTGGCGGGTCTATGTTTTGGTGCTCCATCACTGTGACACCTCAAGACACATCGCGACAAATAGGCACGCGATCATTCAAACCTAGCCCGATGTAGCAAGACATCCAAATCGTGAGCAATCTAGCTATATCTTGTGTCTTGGTAGAATCACCATTTTATTGTAAACTTTCAACTGGCTCGCAGGCCAGTCGGCTGGCTGAAAGGCCCACTGAATGCCTGTTCAATGCCTATCTGGTGGAATAATCACTTAAGCATAAGTTCAGTGCTGCCACTTCTGTGTGAATGCTTGTTTTGAGTAAAGTAGTCTGTGCTGTCAATGTCGAAATGAATGTTCACTTGGTGATGTGATGTCACAGTGTCAACATTGCTAAGGAAGCTATGTCATCAGGGCCAGTTACCAGGATGTTGAGCAAATTGTCAACCACTCAGTGGTTCTGTTCAGGGTTTATACAGAAAACACGATTTCACCAAGTGTATCTTCAGACAACTGGTTAAAAGGGTACATTGTAGCATACGGTTCTGACCTTGTTTACCAGGCCACATAGAAAATAATGTTTATTTTGTCAGTGGAGAGATATGCAAATCTGAAACTCATAGAGTTTGTGTACAAAAGAATGACTGAACCGTGGTAGTATCTATCAATAAAGGCTATTAAAAAGGAAATCCCAGATTCTGGCGTGCTGACAATAGTAAGAAATCGCAATGTTGTGACGATTAGGATTAATAGTGGATTATCTGGGCACTCGCTGGCTAGACGAGTGTAATTGTGAATGTGTCGACCAGTGTTATCATACTTACTGATTGCATGGAACATGGCGGCAATATTAGCCGCTGTCTTTGCACTTGTTTCAACGAAAATTGCACCGGATGATTCTGCATACGTTTGAGCTTCTGCAAAGACAAAATGTAAAAACTGAGAACGTATATTTGTTTGTAATACATCTTGTTTTTAATTGGTCTTTATTGTGAGATAAAAACTGTATTTTACAGGATGCTACTGGTTATGAGCATTTTCTTTTCATCTATTTACTTTGTCTTTCAATATAAACCTCATATGGAAGAACTGTAACTTTACAGAATTTGAAATTATAATAATAAAAAATCAATAGGTAACAGAAAAGTAAATTATCTAATTCATCTAAAAGTGTGCATCCATTCAGTATATACCTCTTTTCGTATCTGTCAGCACTGTGTATGTTTAAGTGCATGTTCCACCAACCAAGCGAAAACGTTGTACACCAACCACACAGCGTTTGCCAGCAGACCTGGCTTAGAGCAGGTGACAACCTGCTTGGTGTAACAGCTTGCCATCGGTTTCCAGCAGGTGCCGGCTTTTGGTTGCCGGGTGAAATCAGTGCCTGTTGGAGTTTGTTGGCACATCGCCTCAAAGTTGCTGACCGTTTGCTGGGGTTCGCTGGTGCTCCGAGCCACTGGCCAGCTGAAATAGTCGTTCCATGCTGTTCTACCAGATAGGTTTTGAACCCGGCGTCCCACCCGGTCTACATATTTTTCGTTCACCTCGCAGGCCTAACTGGCAAAAAACTGATTTGTTAGTTTTTGCCGGCTGGAACTGCTTGGCCAGCCAATATGTTTGATGAGAGCATGGCACCTACATTGGAAGCTCACCGCCAAAACTGCAATGGAGGCAGTAAAAGACCCCCGGGCAATACCCAGGATGCATCTATGAGCTTTAGCAGCAGCCGCTGCAAGAGACAACATCAATGGTTGACACCTGCCATGCAGCGCATATTTGACAAGCTCCTACCATTAACGTACAAATCCCAACATGGCAGCACACTGCTATGCTCAATATGCGGCTTTCCCAGACCCAGAGCAACGTAGTGTGTGGATGAGCGTTCAAGGTGCCCCCTATCGACTGAGCAGGGAACTTACTTACCACACTAAATGCGCCCAACATTTAGCCAGACGGCGCCACTATCTGCTCACTGCTGCTACATTTGGAGCATGGGTGGGGTGCCGGTTGTGGATGAGCTGGCAAGTTGGCCTGCCGCCGCTGAGATCTGCATGGTGAAAGTGCATGCTAGGCGGCTGTACACCAACCGACCGGTCGGAATTGGGGGATACGGTGGAAAAGGTCTACACCGAGAGATCATTTACGCAGGCCGGCTACCCGGCGTCGACCAGATGAGGTCAGCCTTGTATCGAAAGAGTATCTAGTTGGTGGAACACACGCTTTAAGGGCTAGATCCACCAAGAGGTGCTCAGGCGACGTTCAGCCGGCTCTGGGCGACAGCCAAAATGGCTTCATGCGACGATAATCGCCTAGGTCGGCCGTCCAGCCGTCTCGAATTCTCCGTGCTGGTCCACCAAATAGTCCACCAGCCGAGTTCTCCATTGATCCGATAGGCGGCGCGCATGGTATTTTACGTAGTAATCGAGTTCACCGATAGGCGGCGCCGCGTGCGGCGATACACTTCGACGCTCTGAACCCACGGAAGCCGCGTATCGAGCGGAGCGGTGTGTCGGGATTTGTACGGGAACGGTCAGAGATTGTCAAATAACCGCGGAAATACACGTTAAATCGAACAATGAAGGTAAATAGAGATAAGGATTAATGTTATGAGTGTGTATGGCACGCTATGGTGCTAGAATTCTGACGATAGTGTCGGAATTTTCAATGTCCGTTCGCGGCTTCGGGTATCGCCGGTATGGCTCGCGCTATGTTGGCGGCGTTCCCTCGCCGCAACTCCCGGCAGAGCCTGCGGGCGGGTGTCGTACTCTTCAAATCGTCCGTCCGGCCACCTTTAAAAAGCAAATAAATCAGTCTAGCGTCGGCTAGGGAGTTTCTAGCCGACTCCACATGGCTGGGTCAGTGGACCAGCAAATAATTTTCATTTTGAGCCGGCCGGCCAGAGGCGACGTCCGGCCGGCTCCCACACGGGGGCCACACGGCTACGGACGATGGTGATATGGGAGAGGCGACTAGGTCCGGCCTCAGCCGGGTGCGGCCGGCCCCAGCCGATTTGACATTATTTGCTGATCCACCAAGGCGATTATATCAACCGGCTTGAGCCGACCAGAGGCGGGAGCAGCCGACGTCCATATTCCACCCGCGCGGACATCGGCCGGCCCTAATTTCGCTTGGTGGATCTTGTCCTTTAGACAGTCACTTTAGGACCTATTTCCATCAAAGAGATTCCACAATGAGTATCATACCTTTATATTCCACTTCTCTTTGATCTGTCAGGTCAGCTTTGTTCCCAGCAATGGCCAGGACGATATTATGAGGTCCATGCCTAGTCAACTCATTTATCCATGTCTTCAACATACCGAAAGTATCCTGAAAAACAAAACAAAAATGTCTAAAACCTTTTTGCGCATAGATGTCTACACCTGCCATATCCGGAGAAACCTTCAAAAATGTCTAAAAGAAAATTACTGAAGTCTGTTGTAACACAGTGACTCTATCATTATTTTAGAATTAAATTCAGACTCCACAGTATAGCCTATTCTTATCTATGTTCAGCCCAGTGATAACGCTTAAAATGGATGCTCTTTGGCCTAAAACTTTTATTCGAATCTATTTGGAAAACGAGACAAAAAAAACCTAGAGGCGTTCATCTGGTTGAAGTCTCATACAACTCTTAATCTTTCATCGTCATGTCTGTGAAATATGCTGAATGTGGTGTTTAAATGTAGTTCTTTAGTTCTACACTTGTAGAAAATCTTTGAACTGACCCTCCGAGTGATGTCGTATACGACGATTGCCACGGCAGCACCACGATAATACATGGGGGCGAGCGCTCGATACTGAAATGAGAATCATGATGCTATGAATTATTATATATGTGATTATCACCTTAACTTGGTATTTATAAACGTCCATAGGCTTAACATTCGAACTCATACTCAACAGGATTGTGAGTATGGTAACTTATATTCAATGGGCGATACAATCCAGGCTATGATAAAATCAGAAACATATCTCATTTGAAGTGAATCAGAATGTTTGCTTGGCTATCGCCTCGTTTAGATTCCTGTGCACTCCAAACCCGATGACGAACGAAAACACAGACCAAACACTCATCAGTTTCTTTCTTGATCTTGCACCTGCTGCATGTGTTAAACAAAGTAGTATCATAAATGTATAAAGTATGCAGTATATTATAATACAATATTATTTTGTTAAATGATGGATACTTTAGGATAATTATTTACACATAAAATCGTAACTATGGTAGAAAGGTGATCAAAGAAAAAGCTTTTAATGTATTTTGTATGTAATTTCTAATAATTTGTTTTCTTTTTTTTCAAGACGTAGCTACTGGCCAAAATAATTTTTTTCCCATCATTATTTCTGATATACCATACAGACGTATACTCCTACTTGGTGTTTTATGTATCTCAGGAAAAATTCTTACTCTACAATATTTGTTAACACCTACAACATCTCTTTCTAAAAGCTAAGTTACTAAAGTCATGATTTAAGAGGGTGTTCCACCAGATAGGGCGGATTTCTACTCTACCAGGCATCTGCCAAACATGCTCATAGTGAGGCTTGTTCCAGGCCTGAATCCATATGGCACCGACAGCAGATAACAGACATAAAGAATTTAACCCTTTCTGGGCGGATAATGCCTTGAGGCATTCCCCAGCATAGAATGGATAATGCCATCAGGCATTATTTATGAAATTTAGTAATATCAACCATTTCAATATATCATGAAGAAATTATCGCTCAATAATATCGTAAAACTGGATGAGTTTTAATCTTGGCCAACGTATGCCACGACTGGAGTTTGGCATAGTGATTTCACCAGGCGAAGCCGAGTGAAGTCCGGAGCCAAAACTCCAGGAGTGGCATGCGGTGGCCAAGATTAAAACGGATCAGGTTTTGATTTTACCCTACCCTGTCTCTTCGATTTTGGAATATTATGTGATAATAATTCTGTATGCCACTAGTGGCATATAAAACTCTGTATGCCAGTCAGCGTGGCATACAGAATCTCAATGTTAAGCCTATGGGATTTTTTATTAGGGGTGGGATAAATATTTATATGAAGCTTTCAGAGAATATACCTATCATATAGTATTTAACGCTATTTGGTAAAACAAATTAGAAAAATAAGGATGACGGGTCTTATCATATGATCAAACAATCGAATATCGGTTTGGACGAAAATCTAACCGTCTCTTCGCATGATAGGAGTCCCAAGTACTCGCCCAGGCCACAGTCCCCTGCCTTTATCATGATTTGGCTGTATGGCCGCCACTGGTGAGCATGTGGCCTGTTCCTCCTATTTCTGGCCGACATCGTCGTTTAGTAAGCCCGATGGAACACACCCTTTATTTTGCCCACCAAAACAGTCAAGTGTTCAATTAGAGACAAACATTACCTTTTCCTGCCCAGCAGTGTCCCATATTTGGTATTTGAAGGTTTTGCCGTCTACATGTAAGGTCTTTGTCAGGAATGAAGCTCTGTAATTCAAAACAATGCATTAAGAAAAAAGAATAATTGTGAGAAAGGAGAACATTAATTCACTGGAGAAGGACATATAGGCTGTATTCTCTACAATTACATGTATGTCTATTTTTTGTTAAACAATAAAACTAAACAATGTTTTATGATTTCGTAATTTACTACAACTAAAAACAAGATATGATTACATAATAGTTGAAAATTATATTTTATATGGTGGCTTGTTACATACAACATGTATACAAGATCACAAAATAAAATATACAAATGTTAATAAAGTGAAATAAAACAACGTCTACACACCCAATGGTACTCTCCATAGCGGGACGGAAATTGTCATGGACGAAACGATACGCCAAACTCGACTTGCCCACCCCTGAATCCTGAAGAAAAATGTTCTTGAAATTAGATTAAAGGACGCGTATTTTTTACACAACTACCTTGGCTGATGTTGGGTTGTTTTTTTTGTTGTTTTTTTTTGGGGGGGGGGGGGCGGTTGCATAGTGCAATAGTCATATCTTCACTAGCTTCGTCAGAGAATACTATCTTGGTTGATGGCGTCGTTCTACAACAGATATCACCTCAGATGAAGCTGTCGACCAGTAGATCTATGGGAGCTAACACTATCCATACGTTGTTCATGAGGTATGCTGTTATTTTCATCTCGTGAGTTTCCTTCTAATTACATTATATGGCGAAACGGTGCATATTTACAGTATATACTTTCCTCTAAATAGAAAAAAAACCGTCATTGGTATATAATAATCAACTCTTACAATTTTTTTTAATTTTATAAATAGAGGAAAAGCATCACTGTTGGGGGTCGGTAAAATTCAAAACCACGTCATCATTACATTAATTATCAACTCTATGTGGCACCATTGACACATCACATACAATGTTTATATCTCTATGGTGGATCTCAGTCGATGAGGAGGGAAGGAGTGAATGAATCACTCCACTCGCTGAAGGACCATAGGTCGATGGGACCAGTATAGATTACGTCCAATTGAGAAGGGCCACAGTAAAAAAGATGGCCTACTGTGCTTTCCTAGCCTTTATAGGACACAATGGAATCTCGATTGTACACTCTCATGAGATCTGACTGAGCGAAGGAGGGTGGTGGGGAAATGCCAAATTGTATCCGACAGCGATCGAATAAAATGTTATAAAAAATAGAAATCCTATGGATTAAACTTTATCGGTTAATTTAAGTTTTTAAACAGCTTTTATTTCTTTATGAGAAGTACAAGTAGATGTCCTGGTTTGAGGAACAATAACCATATATACATTTTCTGTTTTCAAGAACAGTATTATCATATATATTTTAAGAAAGATTATGCGGGTTTGTAGTGTCATCAGACATCTTGAGTAATATATTCCTTTGCATGCTTTTTTTCTTCTTTTTTTACATAGTTTTTCCCCTTTTTCTAAACTCTCCAGAACCATTTGTATCCCTCCCCCTAAAAAACTCTACAAAGATTTTTATCAGCATACCCCATGAACAACGTATGGACAATGTAAATTGCAGTATATTTGAAGAATTTCCATGTACAAAATTTTACATTAGTGAAACTAAATACATGTATAGAAATGTATTTAGACAGGACAATGGTACCAATGAATTATACAAGTCACTGTAACACACGTTAACCCTTTAAAGTTGACGCTTAGAAATGAGAAAGACAATATCAGTCCAATGTGAATATGATAGGCCGCTGCACCATTTCTCAAATTTAGGTCCATTATCTTCAACACATTCCTGACTTAGATAAAGATGATAACTTAAAATTCGAGTCATTTTCCACAATAGCAAGGTGCAATTTGTGGTAAATCTAACTTGAGATATGACACGTTTTCAATTAATCATTATAGTGTTGTTAAGCACGCTGAACTCTATTTAAAAAAAAGTAGATTATGAATCGAGTTTGAAATATGATGAAATGGGTGTAATTGAGTTTAGATAGTATACTACACACATTTGATAACATAGGTTTGATTATCGAAAAGAATGTTATCTATAACCGAAAGTATGTTATCAACAGTGAGTACTCAATTCATCGATTGTGGTAAAATGTGGGGAAATGGATTCCCATATCTTGGTTGAAACAAGTCTCAGCCACCTGACCGGAGTAATACTGTAAAAGAAGGATGCTGCGTGGTCTGTGGTGTCAGATTTTAACTTTACCAACACAGTCACTCTCCAATATATCATGCGCGTGATGCATGTCGTGCACTGCGGATATACTCTATCAGAGATGCCCTTATTACTAAAAACATTATTCATCTTTTTTTTTTAAATAAGAATCATATGTTTGTCATGTGAATAGTGTAGAGACATGCTACACCGGGCAAGGCTTTGCATGATAGATAAGACTATCAGTGTTATGTAGACATTGTAATATTTACAGCTAATGTTTTGATGTTTTTCTTAAATCAGGGGTCACTGGCATTATTGCAGTAACATGGGCTACATTGTGTGTTCCAGTGAATGCCATGATTTATACCTTGGAATGTGCAATTATGATTTAAAATAAAGGAATACGAATGGAATTAATGATTGTTTGGTCTCTGTCCCTTTTCACCATCGAGTTAGGAGTGCGCAATAATATGAACAAGGCGATAGCCGAGTGAATATTTCGAAGAGCCCCAAATGAGATGGCTAACGGATGGCTAGCACAAATATGTTTCTGATCTTATTTTAACTTGGAAATATTCATCTGTTTATTGCCTATTGAGTATGAGTTACCATACTCATAAGCCTGTTGAATATGAGTTCCTAATGTTAAGCCTATGGACGTTTATACCAGCCTAAGATAAATTACATATCAGCCTTGCAAAGCTATCAAGATAGCTTGATGATACCCATATTTAGATTAAGTACCCCTTTCCTCTAATAAACTGATTATAATCACAGGGTATTCATCAAATGAGTGACCATAAACGTTGGATGTAATCAAATGCAAATCTCATAAATAAATACATTCAAAGCAAACTGAATGATTTAGAGATCTAAGTGATGTATAAATTACATTGACAATATTTTAGAAATAATTCCAAGAAAGATTACGGTAAGTTTGTTACCAATATAATGACAATAGCATTCTTATATATATATTACTTCTTTTATTTAGACTGGTCCAAGTTCACCCCACAAGTGGACTGGTTTCATTCATCCAATACCAGTACTTTATTTATTGTCAATACAACCAATGATTAAAATATTTCTATCTCCCCTCAAAATAATCTTAATTACAGCATTTGCATTGATAAATCTATATATAAAAGATATATGTTCTTACCCCTAAAAGACAAAGTTTTACTTCCTTTGCTGTCATAATGATTGTTGATCCTCGTAGGTGAAATGACTGTCAGAAAACAACTGATATTTCAACTACTGCAGCATGAATCTATAGAGCAGGATATCCACGCTGTGCCTATATATGTGACTAATCCTTGACTAGTGATGCATTTCTGTTGAAGCAAGGATACCGTGTTGTGAATGAGTGTAGTAGATCTAAGTTTGAGATAACCGTGACCGCTCCTTGTGGTATCATCAATAGTGTAGAATAAAGACAGGCTCTGCAGTCAGCATAGAAATCCCTTCCTATATAATACAGAAAATAATATCATTATCTCATGGGTCCAACCAGAGTTGCACCTTTTTGTTGTAGAGACTTGTGTCAGAGGATGATAAAGCAACAGGTTGAATGAGAACCGACCCAATGAGTCCAGTCTCGGCCTGGTACAAGTTGCACGCTTCACTTGTCACAGGGAGCTACAAGCAGTAACTAGTCCAGCTCTCTTTGTCCAAGTCTCTGTTGTGGTTTCTAGACGCATATAGCTGTCCTAGCGAGAACAATAAAGTCCAATTGTCGTCTGCTCAGCGTGCGACTACCTGGGTTCGCCGTGATTCAGTTAAACAAGGAGACAGACTCAATCCCGCCCCGCGCGGATCCTCCCACCTACTTCCGGTCTGCGTAAATGTCACGTGCATTTGTTGTCATATTTTTTAAGGTCGCACAACACAGATTCACTTTTATGTTTGCTTTTCTTTCAGGAAACTCCACATAATAGACTTGATATGTAACATATATAGGGATCACAGTTCTGGTATTTCATCGATTTTGTCTAATTGGGATAAATATTTTAGCTGTTTTCAATTAATAAATCTGTCTCACATCGTCTATTTAGCTTGTAGGGTAGTTTATATTTTCTCCGCTAGGTGGGAGTAAAGAGTTTTGCCTGGTTTTGAAAACCACCGCCAGGTGACCCAAGTGGGCAAAGGGCGAGACAAACTTCCCACATCATCTTGATAAAGTTGCTTATCTTTTAACAGCAGTCTGCATAACACATAGTAATTCATGAAGCGAAGCTGAGTGAATTACTCTGCAGTCAAACTCGGTGAAGAATGGACCAAGCCATTTTCATCTCGTGGGTTTCCTTCTAATAAGACACTGGCCACTGGAGCAGCTGACTGGAAGCCTGCACTTCTGCTGTCACCAGTACGATATTGAGAGCAGTATTTTAGCATTAAGGCAAGTTCAGTATAAAAAAATATATATTTGATGCATCATACTGGGAAATACATACAGGCGTTCGTTTTTTGTAGCAAAAAGCCAATATTGTCAAGATTTATTCTAACCATTCTTGACTTTCCATGGTAAAATTTGCAGCTAGTTATAGATTTTTTGTTAAATCTATAAGTCTTTTACAGGTTTAAATGACTGAAAAACCTACGGTCTGGGCAAGTGACACAATTAATATACATTTGCTATTAGATTAAAACATTCTCTGTACATGAATGCCAAATATAACCATGTCAGTTAAATACAAATACCCTGAGCTTTTGTAGAATGTAGGGAAGTCGAGAAATAAAATACTTTTCTGTACAATGAACCATATTTATACCTATCAAGAAACGAGTTTCCCTACTTCAATCCCACTTTTTGCAAAAGAAACAGCTGGAGGGTAGTCTTTACCATTCATCAGATATCGTTTGACCCGTTTTAAGATAAAACAAAAAAAATGGTGAAGACGCTACCATTGCTTATAAATATGGTTTCATGGTAGAACCCGAGGATTTTCTTCCACTCTGGTCCAAATGGGTTTCCTGGATACACCATAAGGGTATACTGGAAAATTTTCTTGAACTTTAAAAATAAAGAAGACCGTCCTTGATGGTGAAGGAGTATAATTGTTAAAAGCTGGGAATAGAGTCATGATGTAAGTAGCAATATCAGATCTTTCGGCACATTGTCTAATGCAAATCTAATATCAAACAGAACCAGAATTACGCGTTTACCGCTAAGAAAAAAAGATAAAATCTCAACAGAGAACAGTTTGTGTGAAATGTAAAACGTGTTTAATCAAGTTCCTTGAACTACACACTGTGAGGGTCTCTATCCATACACCACATGTTCCGTCCTTCCAAAGGGGTATAAATACATCATTCAGGCTGTTTCATTAGGTGTTCAGAGTCCGGTTTCTCCATGCGAGTTCAGTCACTTGATTCCAGCAATGTTTTCTGTCTGCATTGATGTTCCCGACGCTGGAGATGGTATGGTTTGCTGTTTTTTTGTTGTTGGACATGTTGGTGCTGAAGACCTCCTGAAGTCAGGTCATGCTACTGTATAGTTCCTACACATCATTCTCTGAAATCAGAACATTAGGGATTCTCAGAATTATATAGGAATATTAGGAGACATGGTTAGTGTACCTGAATGGAATCTGTTCTGAGAAATAATCATGAAATATCAAGGAACGGATGGAATTCGGGTAAACTCACTTTGACTCCTTATTACATAGTAGGATTTGATTAAAACGCCATTTTGGTATTTACAATTTCTTCTACTTTTGAGTGGTGAAGTGATACACCACTCCACAAATGTTAACCTTTACTGCTCACGTGGTACGGAGGGTAGTATTGTATATAGTATGCCACCATATGTCCGAATGATATCTACACTGCTAGTGCATATGAATGAGACATTCGCGCACCAGTATATTTATGCTTAATGATACTTTAACATCAGCTTCTAAGCGATCAAACTATGACATCAATAGTTTTCTAATTCCCATTAACAAGACCACAGTTATAAATATCACGATGACTTAGAGAATTCTAAATCATGAAATATATGAATTATGAAATATGATTATTTCTAATATCCTTCTATTCTTTTCAGTGAAGCTGCGACCGAAATTTGAATTAACGCAGTGCAGCAAGTTATAATAGACAATATAACGATCATCATTTGTTACAAAACCACAAAATATCTCTTGATGAATATCTCTAAAAGGCCATCCATAAAATATGTATGCAGAATTTCTGAAATTTTGGCCCCTCCCGCCCCCTCCCAATCTTGTTCGCAATAGAACAAAGAAGGAGCATATGCCAAGTTTCCAAATTTTGTTACCCCCCCCCCCCCCACCTCAATGTGTATGTACATTATGGACGGCTCCTAATGAGAGAATAACAAGAAAACGAGAACTCAGAGTGTACTGTTGACTGATTGAAGTCGAAGTGTACCCCATAAGTGTAAATGTTTGTGTTAGTACATTACAAGGTGCAATATATATAGTGTCAACATCATTTCAGATCTATGTGCATATACAAACAATACGAACAATAACCATCCCTAACCTCCCCAACTAGTATCTCTCACTATATGTGCGACGGGTGACCAGAAACATTTTTATTACATTGTTTAAGGCTGCAACTTATACCTTTAATGCCTTTTTAAAAAAATCTATAACATAGATATATCTATATAAATGAAGATATTTAAGTCGGAACTTCAAGAAACTCAAAACTATGTAAACGAAATGGGGAATGCATTCTTTTGAATTCTTTTAAATTATTTTTCTTTTCATATTTTTGTCTAGTGGGTGAGCGGTGGAAGCATTTGCCTTCCTTTTCCACAGTTATTAAAAATCGGAAATTCAATATTATCCAATCTGCTTTTATATGGTATGTTAATGTATATATGTTATACGCAGCTACCATGCTGACCCCAAACAATTTTCTTTTGGTTGAGACCATAACTTGCTTAAATCTCAAACAACAAATTGTAAAGAGGGCTATACCAGATTTTTGTACCGAGTGTCGATTCAGGTTAAATAAACGTCTTAAGAAATAGAAAATAAAAAAAACCCTTACCATTTGCTACGCTATTTCTACAGTATATGTATCTAAATTCATGTTAGTAATTGGATTAAATAATGAACCTTAAAACCAAATTGGGCACGTTCCCATTTTTTATTCACTTAAACCTAATAGTTTGTCGGAAATTATCCGCTTAATATAAAAGTTCTACTTAATGGGATAATTCTTGAATATCAAAGGTTTTACTAGAAATAGAGTTCATCCTATAAGATAAAACTCAATTGTTTTGGTGTAATAATGAATAAACAACTAAACGACAAGTACAAATATACAAGAACATTACCTGGGACAGTACATTACGGAATTTTACAAATACTTTCTCTGTTCCAACAAGTCAAATAGTGACGATTACCAACGTAAACCAATGAAGTAAAGTGACCGAATAATGACGTCATAAGAACACTCTCTGATCCAACAAACTTTTCTTCTGTTCACGAGAATAGTTGTAGGATATTACTAACTGAAATAACCCTGTTTTAAAACAATTAAATTTTTAGCAATAAAATGCACTGTACTGTGTAGAGCTATATATAATTCATAGTGCTTTATTTCATATTGTGGTAAATGCCAAGGTCATTTTTTCAAGATATACTGAGTGAGGACTCTCTGTATCATTTTATCATTTTTTTATTACTAAATTGTTTGTCAAGGGAGGGGAATAGGTACACCAAGTGTCATGACGTCATTATTTGGATTAGTAAAAAAAAACAAAAAAACTATTTGGATTAGTGTTAATGAAGACTTAGGTCACCCTCGGGCAAGACTAGACCTACCATGCTGGAGTCGTTTGCTCTGAAAACGGTAATTGAACTTTGGATGTGAGGACAGATCTTCAAACTTCTATAAACATGGGTCATATAAAGCAAGCAAACTATCGGCAACCATGGCCAGATTCTGCCAAATACTGGTGTGCAGCATCAATGAGTATAGAGAAAGAGAGGAGTAGCTCAGGGTGGTGGGACATCTGAAAGTTTCTCTCTGCCTTATCGGTACCCCAACCAACTCAACCAGTTCAAAGGAACAGATACATGCTGTAGGTGGGTTTAGGGATTTTAAATTTTTTTTGGACGTGACACTTCATTTGAATGATAAAAGTCTTGGATATTTTGCATTTCCTAAATGAATAGGAACAGCCCCCCCCCCCCCAAAAAAAAAAAATTCTTTTTTGTTAAAACGTACATGTATGGTTTAATATAATTCTGCTCACAGAGTTCCCTTGTTTTATTGTACCCACCTCCCTTAAATCCTAACTACATGTGGTTACCACCCTCTCAGCATTATGAAACCGAAAATAAGCTGGTGACATCCACCCCCAACAGGGCCTGCAGGGTTGTTCATCTTTTTCTCTATACTCTTTGGTAGCATTAAAAACACATACAACATGGGACCCGGAAATCCTTAATAATACAACAGGTGTATAATTGATACTGGATGCTGTTCTTCCTGAAACACCCTCAGAAAACACCATTCGTCAACGTGCATGCCGTCAATGTTGATTGGCAATGTTATTTAACTTTCGAAGCATTTGAAGGGAAAATTCGATTTAAAAGAAAATTCACACAAAACATCAGGAATCAATGTTTACCCGTCTGTAAACAAACAAAGTAAAATTAATTGAAAATTGTGACAGTTCCTGGACGCAAATCGGTAAAGGTATGCTTTCATTGCAGAATAATTATGTAGATTCCACTGGATTCGCAAAATAAATCCTAGAGGATTACTCATAAGATGGATAAGCTAAGCCCGTGTTCCATTGCTCGTCCTGAGGCGAGAAACGCAAAACAGGAAGCAGTGGGTAATGGGGCACAGAACATAGTAAGCTCAGAACGCGACTGTGGTAGCAATAGTGAATAATAAAGGGACTTAAACATTTAGATTATATGAAAGATTACATATAAAAATATATAGCACTGGATTTAACAGCAATTGAATAAAACAATTTATCTAATTACACCGTAATACCAGTGGTAGCGCATGTTCCCATGGAAATATGAGATCCTAAGTAAATCGTATGCAAAATCAAGAACAAATGGGTACGATCAGCAAGATTTTATCCTCAAGGCATCGGGAAATAACTTACTGATTGGTTTGCCATCCTTCCACGGCGTCATTTTAATGATACCTTGGCTACGCTTCATGATTTCAGCTTTATCCCCCTTCATGCTCTGTCGCACAACGTTGGCGCAAATTCTGGAGAACTGGACATAGCTGTAGAGGAAAACGGTGTGTATATAAACATCACAGTTAAGATATCCGTAGATGACGATATGCCAATCTTGAATTTATTGTTCATTCATTGTATTTTACTTGTATTGACATGCTCGGTAGTAATCGTTTGTTACCACGTATTTGATTGAAGAACAGGGGCATTGGGATCAGCCTGTGGCAATATGCTAGCCGACACAGGAAAAATGCGAGATCCATTAACAGGGTCCAGGGACAGCCGCCCGGTTGAATTCTGGATACTACGCTTTGCAGTCAACAGGCTTTGGACGCTACACTTTGTGAACTAGACGCTACGCTTCATTTTTGCAAGACAGCATGATGGTCGCCTTAGGCACTATGCTGTGTTTTAATGCTGTGTTTATGTAATTTTGACAAACAAAACCGGCCTGTACAAAACCAATCTAGTAATTGTCACTTTCTTAGCTGCATGACAGATGTTATTTGAAGTTTCTAAGTCAATTCTAGACAAAGAAATTTTTTTTTTAATCATTGAAACGCCACGTCCCCCGGACGGAGAACCGCAGAACGGTGGGTTGAACTAAATTTGAACCCGGAAATTGCTAGGTAAAAAAACTAAAACATGTTACCTTCCCGTCTTCACAGTGATTTAATTAAAAATCTATCGCGATGACCCATAGAAATAAACACCTGATCTTTTTTGCTATTTCAAGGCAATCAAAATGATACTTTTATTGCCAGGCTGTGATAGATATTTCCTGAGATACAGGAGCATTATGACAGATGACAAACACTCCAAACGTGCCCTAAAACGTGATTTCCTGATATTATTGCATTTTTATCATATGGCATAGCTAGAAATGGCCAATAATTACCTCTAAATAATATTTAATCAATAAGATAACCTACTGGTTGTATTCTGTGGGGGTTCATCTACAAATCACTCTTTATTTGAAGTATCTATGCCAAATATTGACTGAGATAGGACTGAAGGAAAATCAAGTCTTTCTTGCTTATTTATAATGTCAGTGATTCAAGCAGAAATATGACCTCAGGCCAAAGTTTTTTTGATAAAATGACAGGTGGCACCACAATTTTCGAATCTTGGGCCTAAAAAGTACTGTCATGTATTCTTTATGAAGTTCTCTTGAATTCTATCAACTTAATTTTTGAAGATATCATATTTTACAAATGCTGCATTTGATCGAACTAGATATTGTCATTTTACCGATATTCTCGGGAGCGGAACCTACGTCACTAAGATACACTGCGTTGCTCGATTGTCTCACTCTGCAGTTTATTTTCCCGAAAGCGGTGCAGTGCACTCCCACACTCACGAAGGGTTAAACAACTTTTCACTCCATAACAACCAATGTTAAATCCACTGTAAATCTCTGGTAATATCTCAGTAAATATCCAACTTAGGAACACCAAACAAAAAATGGTTTAGAGGTGGAGAAAAGGAGAAGATGTTTGGTGGTTTTTTTTTTATCAATTCGTTTTGCAAAGATTGTTTTATTTGGTGTTTTCCCCAGCAAACTGCCGAAATTGCCGATGCCAGGCTGCTACAAATGTCAAAATAAAAACTTGCTCAAAAGTACAAAAATGTGCAGATTCAAACATTCAAACTTGTATCCCACAATGTTTATTGATATATCTTGTTAGAAACACATCAAAATACCTTTAATTGTGTATATTAATCATGTACAGTGAGTTCAAACATCGATTTACGTTTTGTCGATCGAGCGATAATAACAGAAAGCTAGGGTGATCAAAACTGGCAATACCCTTTGCCCCTAGCGGCCGTGAAAGAAACTAAACGTTCCGCTCCCGAGAATTAAACGCTCAGGACTATAGTGTCGTCAGTCACTCCCCGAAAACTGAAGGGTGCTGGAAACGAATCGTAGTATCCAGATACTGCCCAGTTGGTGGGGGCAAACTAGTAGAGCCCCTGGAAGGTTATAAATGCATTTTGAGATAATCCAATTGAATTCCTGACCTCAGCTGAGTCCTTGAAGAGGGCTCTCAAACAGACGACTAAGCTACTATCAATAGCAACATAATTTTGTACAGTGTTATCTAATGGGAAAAGTCGATACTGCCAACCCACTGCTGCCTGTGACACCCAATAGAAAGTAATTTAATATCGGTTAAGAACCAAGACTGTCAAAGATTTCGTTCTGACACAGTGACAGAACTCCCTACAAAGTCAAGTTCAACTATGAGACACCGACCGGTTACACAGCGCAAATTCTAGCCTAGTTGTTCTATAAGTTTTGGACTCCATCATACTTCAATGAACAACTACCAATTTGCCAAGATCTTTACTCTTGCACTACTAACCACTACTACATTCCCCTGAATCGATTCAACAGAGTGAGTGATTGTCACTTGTCACTTGCACGAGCAAGCCTCATGAACACACAACCGGCTTGTTTCGTCAGTTGCTTTGCACAAAACCTGCTCGTAAAAACTCCTACAGGCAGTAAAGATGAATCCTAGAATGTGTTATTAATGTACTGAAACCTTTACAAACTTACTTCATTCCAACTTGACGCCAAAATGCAGACATCTTCAAATGTTTTCTTTGACCAACCTGACCTTCAACAGCAAGCAAACTGGGCACGGTAGCGCACGCCGAGACCGCAGAGAATTTCCGGTTCCGCTTGCGTTTCGACCTTGACCTTGTGGGAGGTGTTCCGGCTTAGCTTCGTCAACAGAGGAGAACACTAGTCACAACATCAACAGCATGGACTTTGAAGTACTGTCAGGTTCGTATTGTATTTTTTCTAATAGTTGTCCCGCTGAATCAAGTGTTGTGTAATGTGAATTAGAAGAAATGACAAAGATGTGTAATGTGTTCAATTATTGAAACATAGGACTGATTCGTTTAGTTGAGTTTCCTACGCTTTCGTTTTGCTTTGTCGCCTCAGAAAGGACGAAAGAACTTCGTAAGACCAAGTTCCTCGTCTTCTTTTGTTTGAACCACATTACTTTTCATAAGTTCCGTCCTATTCTGGAAGCATCATAGCTATATATAGACGGTTCCCCCATTACAGTCACAGGAACCACATAGATTATTGCAGATCTTCAGTCATAATGCTAGATAATTATACAAAGTTGAAGCAAACGTGTTGACACCATTATTCTTCGTATCACATCAGTAGTATCACTGAGCATGTGATATCATATGACGTATTGGAATGATATAGACTAGTTCCTCTGATTTCAGAAGAGATAGTCTGAATTCGTTCTTTCATTCCTGACAGTACGAACGTTTACAATAATTTAACTGGTTCATATGCGGAACGAAAACGTTAACAATGAGAGTACAAAGAAACAATTAACACTACTACTACTAGTCACTCGAAATATTACATTGTCCACTTAATTGTCTCAATATAGCAAGTCCAGCAAGTACACTACTATAAGGTCAGAGTTCGTATGCCATCGAGATTCAATCGCCTAGTAATTCACTGTTCTCTGATCGTGAACTTGAATAGATTTCTTAATTCATCTCACCCTTCACATTGACTATAAAGGGGCTAACCTTTGTAACATAATCCCGCAATGAGTTTTTTTTCTAAATACTACATGGGCGTTGTATACGAGTTCCCAGTGAAAAAATACCAGGGGTGTGATAAAACACTGTAATTGCAGTTCAATGTTTTGTATCACTTTATCTAAGAACTAGTGCTATTCCTCCTTGGTATATTAAAAAGTCTAAAGATATCATTGTGCGCAACATTTAGTTTACTTATAGAACACCTTCATTGTATTTAAATCACAGCCGAGTACAGTAGAAAGATGCAGAGTGTGATCTAAATAATCGAATCTGAACTACTTTAGTACACACTTATCATTCTTGTAAGAGCATATTTCCCTGCCCATATGTTTTTCTTCTTCGCTCTTGGATGTCAGCATCATTAATTTATCATACCAATCACGGACTTGGATCAAGTCCGTGTCCAAATCCTCTGAAAAAAAGGCAACAAATATTTTGCCTAATAACACATTGCAGATATTCTTTATTTAAGCAAAACAAGTTTGTGCAATTAAACTTATTGTACAATCTATTAGGAAATATATATATATATATAATGTGAACACGGGTCATTAATAAGTAACACTTGAGTGAATTCAAACTCTCTCATACACAATGTTATATGATATATTGACGCTGCCATCTTTTTTTCCTGATAGGTCACAGAATCTTACAAGTATGATCAGAAGGCGTTAAACGCGGTGCATTGAGCGAGCGATGAACGTGCACGCGGTGAGCCAGCCTCCGCCTCGCGCGGCCGGGCGCCCCGTCTGGACCGTCGAGACCTCGGCGGCCATCATCAAGTTCACCGGCGGGGCTGGCGAGGACTTCTCCGGGTCCGAGTCGGAGTCAGAGGCGGAGCGGCCGGCGAGCAGCTCGAGGGGGAGCCCGACCACCGCCAACCACTCCGCCTCGGCACCCATTCACAGTGAAGCGGCCGTCCAGAACGGAGTTGAGGGTCAGGGTTCATCACCGACAGAGGATCAGGAGATTAACGTGTTGCCTCATCCTTCTCCAAGCCCCGACTGTGATCCGAGCCTCATGGTGTCCCAAGACCCGGGAAATGACTTAGAAAGCCCGAGCGATTTACCCACGGTGCCCTCAACCCTAAAAGACGTTACTAAGATTCACCGGTTCAATCCCTTTGATCGTGATATGCACATGGAAGAAAACCACTACGATGCTTCTTCTGCAACGGACCCGGGAACAACAGACAGCTATATCATCATTGATGACAGTAAGAGCTATTTACATAGTTCTAAAAGTATTCATTATTGATATGGTTCGAGGGGAGCATGTTTATGTGTCATGGAAAACGGAAGGCTATCTCTTAGAAGGAATTCAATTAATTACTTAAGATTTGAGAAAAGTATACAGTGCACAAATCTGTATAAAAGAACGAAAGGCAGATACTATTGGTGCATACATATGGGCAACTAAAGGGCTGATTCCACCAACACGATGGATTTGTCGTGATACATCTTGGTATATCTTGTAATATCTTACATTATCGCGATGTATCTCCGTTGTCGCAAAACATAGCCATGTGGTGTCAGGTGTATTTTTTGGTGCTCCACCACCGCAGCACCTCAAGACACATCACGACACATAGGCACGCGATCATTCAAACCTAGCCCGATGTAGCAAGACAACCAAATCGTGACCAATCTCGCTATATCTTGTGTCTCGGTGGAATCAACACTTAAGAAGCTCGTCTTGGACACTTGGCATGTTGGGAATGTTATAAGACACTTTAGTAGTGTAACTTTGAATTAATCAACGAAAACACCATGCCTAGACCATTTAATAGTAATGTATATACATGTACTTATATCATTTATATCAGAGTGTGAACCACTTTAAAGTCTTAACCAGTTAACTTCCTGTTGGTTGCAAAAATGGGAGGAATATCTGTCCGACAATAATAGCCCCCATGATCCTTTGGTCTTGATATAAGCTGAAAAACTGGGGACAGAGATCATTCGAAATCTAGCTGACCTTGAGGAAGGTACCACCAATTGTATCAAGCTGAACTAGCAACATCATGTCATATGCCACATTTATCAGAAATCTATTTTTGTTATCTGAATGTAGGTGAAGTGGACTCGCTCTCAGAAGACTCGTTCCTGTCAGACCCGGAGCCGGTGGAGACTCCGGTAACCACCAAAGAGGCCCTGGGAGTGGCCGAAGACCACTTCTCCAGGCCTGAGGTTCGTGCTTCTTTATTCTCAATGAATACTTAATTATGTGTACATTATAACCGTTTACTTTTCATTATAGAAATACTTTCATATTTATATTACTTTACAGGTGTTATTGCTAACTAAATAATTTGTAATGACCCTATTAGGATAATACAGAAATCTTGTTATGGTTGTTATGTGCATTGATTGAAAACCATATTTGGGTCACCCTATTTATCAAAATTATAAAAGGAGTTGCTTGTCACTGCGTGCAATCATTCCTGTCCTGAGGAAGGCGTGTGAAAATGCGGAAACGTCGACCAAAAAGGAATAAAAATGTTAGATGTCGAATCTAGAAGTGGGCATCCATTTATTACGGGGAGTATAGAGTTAGACTGGTTCAACGTCATCAATTTCTTTATACTCAGTAAATGCTGATTCAGTATCGACAATATGAAAATCGAAAACGAAACAAATCTGAAAGAAAAATTACCCATGGATCAGCGTATGATCTTGGTTTCCAAAGTGTGATCCATTGCTATTATTTCTCGTTGCTGATCGATGCATTATTTGGTTTCCATGACATGTTTACTATGCTACATGCTTATGAGCGTATTATGAGTATTATAACAGTAAGATTTCACATAGTTTTGTATTGCGTATTACTTTGTTTAATTCAAAGAAATTATTATTAAGGGACATTCATCCCTCATGTAAAAAGAATTCAGTTTTTAAATTACATAGTAAGATAGGCATTATCATGTATTTCTGACGCCTCCACTAGTTATTGATATTAGATATGATTAGATAAGGAGACAAGTGGCCGATAATGATGTTTAATGTCATACATGCTTGATGCTGCTCGCTATCTCACCCCTGTTATTCTTTTCCCATGAACTTAACATTGGGATCTCATACTCAACCCCCATGAAGTATTGTGGGAAAAGTACTTAATAAGGGATGATGTCACAAATGTTAGCCAATTAGTCAATGATAGAGGTGAGATAAAATCTGAACCATACTCGATCCATAGCTACTGAAAATATGACATTCATTTTCGTTTGCTACATAGCCTCACTTGGCTTTGCCTCATGAGAATACTCCACAACTAAAACACATGGCATATTTTTAGTGGCTACGGATCTCGATGCAGTTCCTTCTTATTCTTATATACCTGTGGGCGAATGTGTCACTTTTACTGACCAGGAGTATAGATTCCGTTAATTACTGAGTGACGAAATAATATTCATACTTCCCTCCATACCACTCGACCACTTTAATCTCGAAAAAGTGAGTAAAATTGTAAAATGGCGTTTTTAATTATTTTTAGGTAAATGATAATAAGGAGACATAGAACGGAAGACACCACAATAGAGATGAGTAGTCATACTCTCTGGATTTGTTGAATAAACATTCTTGATGTTCCTCGATATTTTGATCGGAAATATTGACCTCAGTGAATATTCCCGACCAAATCATCTCTGAACAGATTCCGTTCAGGCCCACTCACCATGTCTCCATGTAATATTATTGATGGTTTTCTCACAGGGGACATTTGCCATGTCTACCGTGGAGGAGTTGGAGTCGGGGATCACGCATTGTAAGGAGCAGATCCTCCAGGCACCCGATCCTTCTGACCAACGAAAAAACCTCATCCACAAGTTGATCCAGCTGAGGATCAAACTCATCGAAACTAAGGTTCGGACCAGCTACGTGTATCTCTATTCTCGAGTAAATTTTTGTTATATATTTCTATCGGACAAATTGGCTATTTTAAATGGTCGGTTTTAAATGCGCATGGTAAGTGTAGGTAAGGGGCCATCCATAGAGTATGTACGCAGAACTTCCGAAAGTTTTTGCCCCCCCCCCTCCCGATCTTATATGCAATAGAAAGAAGAAGCATACGCAAATTTCCGAAATGTTTTAGCCCATCAACCCACCCCCCCCCCCCCCCCCCCTCAGAACGTACATACTTTATGGATGGCCCCTAAGCTAATTTAGGACAAGCGCCCAGTGGTGGAGGTGCGTGTTGTATATACAATATGGTTCAAGAAACGCTAATTAGCTAATGAGAATTTTGTTTAATTATAAAATTGTGTTTGGTCAGACCAGAATGACAAGGCAAAAAAGACCTATTCTAGCAGATCAAAATTATTTATCTTTAGTCTTTTGTCTGTGAAATGGGGAACCAAAGTGAGCCCGCTGGAATCCCAGATATCCGTGTGCAAAACACCATTTCTGTAGATAGATGCTCAATACTTTGACTATATAAGTTCAATATTATATGTCATTCTCCTATCTTTTAGATACATATTTTTTATACACTCAACAACTGTCATTATAGCTTTGAAACAAACTTATTTAGAGACAACTGTAGTAAAGTACACTTCAATGGTAGCAAATTATACCAGAAACGAAATTCTAGCCTCAAACCCCCATAGTTTTAGCACTAAGCCTCGTTCTTACTGGCCTCTGGCATTGGTGTTGTGAACACGGGTATCTACCGCTTTATCGGGTTCACTTTGGCACTCTATATTGAATATATATCTTAAAAGAGGGACAGCTGGTCTGGGTGAGATTATACTAAGTATATAAAAAATTAAATTCCAGGAGGGCCCAGTAGAAGAGGATGATGACGTGAAGACGGTCGTGGGCCACAGATTCAAACAGCGGGAGAGTTCGGGGTCCAAGCATTACTGTGAGACGTGTGGCTCGGTCATCTGGGGAGTTGTCCAGACCTGGTACAAGTGTACAGGTAAGTCTAAGTCATGAGAAGCTTATGGGTTGGTTTTATCATAGACGGAGGCAAAAACACCTCCACCAACAGAACAAATTTAAATTGAGCAAAAGCTTATCTTTATTAATTCGCATATTACTCTAAAAGTTATGTGGGTGAAAAAAAGTGTATTATGGTACACTGTTAACCTGCTCTTTATTATTGCCACATTTTGGACGGATTTTGCGGAAGAACGATGAATCTATCACCGAACACAAGCTTGACTTAATTTTAATAAAAAAAAATGTGCCCATTCACCGTCGATACATGTTATCATTCCATCGCCGTAGTTAGAGAAATAACTATTCATGCAGGAATTGTATAAAGAAACCACTTGGAAAACAACTTGACTAACAATTATTCATCCCGAAATTGGACATATCGGTCTCTTATCTGATATCTGATAATCCACATTGTTATTAAACATACTGGTAGATGCTTGAACACAAGATAGATGGGAATCCAGACATCATTATTCTGTGGTTTACTTACGAGAAATTCATTTTATTTCATCATTTTCTGAATCAGCTTGTGGATTCTGCTGCCATGACAAGTGCCTTAATTTAATCTACCGGACGTGCGCCAATGTCAAGGTCAGTAGAACGCTCTATTCGTGTAGTCAAGATAGACAAGATCTAGTTCAAGGAATTGCTTTTGCATGAGTAATTTTCAAAATCTCATAAACGCTTTCGTTGTTGCATGCCTTTATGTCTTGTTTGGTTTTGATAAAAGTCATGCAATCTATTTTTTTTATCTTGCTGGGCAAAGACCCATTTAACCTCGCCATCTTCATATGAAATAGAATTAAATTCAGCCAATCTATGTTGACTGCTTTTCTCAATGATAAAGGGACAGAACAGATATTCAAGCCTCTACTCAACACTCTACGCTGTGTTTGTTCTGTTGAATTTGACGTGTCGACGGCCATTTTGCTGTTTTATGTTTATTATTTTAATTTTATGAATGGCTGAAAACAGTCCAAAATTTTGGCTGCTGATTGGCTAATATTTCATAACGTCACAAAGTAATAGGATGGGATACTTATGTAGTGGCTGGATGTCGTGTACAGCTGAAGCTCCTCCCAAGCACCACTACAGTTTTGGTCCAAGATGCCATCTCGGTGCTGGTCCCACCCGCTAACCCGCAGCTGTGTTTTACCACAATCACCCAGCACCGTAGCTCTGCCTTTGAGGATCACAGGGCTGGTAAGAGCCACCTCCTGGAGGGAGTACCCGCTACCTCCCTCCAGCCAGTGGACACCAGCCACCACCCTGCTCTCCTCTCGGCACCCCAGAACTCTATCCGGAGAAGGGACCCAATGGTCAACCCTCTCCTCCTAGAGAACCAGGATACTCTGACTCCACCATCTAGGGAACCCGAATCGGTCAACAGCTAGTCTGGAGAGCTAGCTCCCATCGGTGGAGCACAGAGACAGAGCCCTGCAGAGAGACTGCACGTAGTCTCCCCACACCCCAGTGTGTCTCAGTAAGCCACAGCAGGCTGCTTATATACAGCCCATGTCCTCACTGAGCATGTGCAAGAACCTTGCTGGTTCCCCGTGGGGTATTCTGAGTAAGCCTGGTCACTAGCAAACCAGTGGTTCCCGCTAGTTCCCTGCCCACCTCTCCAGGATCAATCCTCACCGCTGGTTCTCAACCTGACAGCTGAGAAACCAGTCTGGACTGGTCCCAACACGGTGTCAGGAATAGCAAGCGGCTGGTGGCCTCCCAAAACCGCGGGAAAACAAGTCTAATTAACCTGTCCAACGGCTCGCTCGGCTCTCCTGGCCGCGCCTATACTTAGAAAGGCGTAGTAGACGTGCCAAGCCTTAGTAGCTTTGCACGGGTCCCTTCACTTATATAGAACTGGATTGAGAATTGTATAAATACTCAATACTCCACGAGTTTGGATGTGCTGCAATCGTCATCAAGACAAAGCCAGGTAACAATCATGGCGCATTCAAAGGAATGGAGTATTGTGTATTTTACGATTCGAGTGCAGTTCTGGATTTATCTCACCCCTTTCACAGACATTAAATATCACAATATCAGAATGATTAGAATTTCTTCTCAAATCCAGTTAGGAAGGTTTAAATCTCCATGTTGATGTCTTGTCTTTTCTCTAAAACCTGGCCGCTGATTGGTCAATTGCATATGACGTCATTTCAAATTCACATCGCCACGGCTATGGCGTAGTATTGTCACTTTACAGGAGTGATCGTTGAGTCATTTTTCTAATGCTATTCCTATGGCTAAATTTGTACCAAGGGTGAGATGAAACACACACTCTGTCACGCACTGTGTCAGATTTACTGTAGGAAAAAAAATACGGGTCGTATAATATTTTTGACGAAACTGCCTGAAGAAGTCTGTCATTGTAGACGAAACATTGCAAGCAACCCAACCCAACTGCCCCCTATCCCGATATATAATTATCCCCAATAAATTGTTCTAATCATAATCAGCTTGTCTGGTTTTCTGTGGATACTGCAACAATCTGATTTATATTTCTTGTATTTGAATTTCGCAGGTGAAGGAAAATTCTAACTACATTTTGTCAATATGTCCAGAGAAGGGACTGGACAGTCAGAACTACCGCTGTGCGGAATGCTCCACACCGCTATCCTTCAGTGAGTACAAACTTCTACAATCTCATCTTAAATCACTTTTGCTAAATAACTTTTTTTTTTTAATCCTTGTGTAGTCCAAATATAAAAGTCGGCCTATGAGTCTGAAACGCATCTATGGCCAAAGGAAAGGACAGAATAGAAGGGTTTTTTTTACTCTGAATAGCCCACCATTGGTATTCCTGAACATTTGTGTGGTCAAGATAGACAGTGGAAGCCAGTGTACGCAGACACCCTCCAGCCCGGGCCAAAATACCTGTTTTCACGGGATGACCGCTTACACAGGGTTTTCAGTCTATCGATGGTGAGGCTATGTAGTATATGATACCTTTATACAGGCATAGAGCCACTGTTATAACCACACAGACACCCCACAGACGCCTACCTGAAACCTACAGGAGCCTATGCAGGCTGTTGTCTGGTGTCTGATTGTGTAGACTGGTGTCACAGGCTTAAAATGAACATCTAATAGAGGGGAAAATGTCGTTTCCCAGCAAAACTATCTGTTAACGCGGGCTGACCGCTTATGTCGTGGGGTGTCCATTAGGCGAGGTTCTGCTTTACTTAACCTGCCCCTCGTTGAACATTTTAGCATTTGGCTGCCGATTCTGTAACTTTCTGTTTAAAGACTATATACTGGAGGTACATTTGGATTTTGACCAAATCCATCTTCCAATAGCTCCTATTTGGGAATTGATAAAGAAATGCTCGATGTTTAAAAAAAAAAGATAAAGATGAGGAAATTCGGCTTAACGCCCGCCATTAGAATGAGGAGTAGGGGGCTAGGGCCCGAGTGGAAGAACGGCTGTTTATCCTACCCCTAATAAAAAACCGCCATAGACTTAACATAGGGAAATTTTATGTGGCAGGCCGTGACATAAAGTGTTTTTTATGCCACTAGAGTAATAACAATATTGACCAATCAGAGAGCAGGATGTCAGCTACTATGAAAAAAGTTCTATTGGTCGTTGACTCAATATTTATCTTTTTAACAGTAATACAAAAGCATAGATGAGGTAGGATAGATACGAAACCGAACTCGAGTTAGACTTGTCAATGTCTATGCCACTCTGGTCAGGTCTGCTCCTCACTACACTCGGCTGCGCCTCGTGTAGTAATACCCGACCTTCCCGTCGTGGCATAAACATTGTCAAGTCTAACTCTCGTTCGGTTTCTACTAAATATCCGAATTCGGTGATTGTGTACACACAATATACCCCTAAATAATTTTTTTTTTTTTAATCGAAAAAATTGTCTGTTGTGGTCAGGAGCGGGTCACGAGGAGGCCCGTCGCTGTGACTACACGGGCGCCTACTACTGTCGCCGATGTCACTGGAATGACGTCATGATCGTGCCTGCGCGCGTCGTCCACAACTGGGACCTGGAGCCCAGAAAGGTATGTGACGTCATAGTCAGTTACTGCTGAGAATCTATTTACCGACTGATATATTTATATGACTGTTGTCACACGAGAAAAGATACAAAGCAAGTTGTAGAGATATATCAGATATGTTATATGATAATTACCTATCTGTAGGTGTGTCAAGTGTGGCCTGTGTATGTAGAGATATATCAGATATGTTGTATATATCTGTAGGTGTGTCAAGTGTGGACTGTACATGTTGAGATGTTATATGTTATATACCTTAAGGTGTGTTAAGTATGGCCTGTGTTTGTAGATATATATCAGATATGTTATATACTTGTAGGTGTGTCAAGTGTGGTCTGTGTATGTAAAGATATATCAGGTATGTTATATAATTATAGGTGTGCCGTGCTTCGAAGCAGTTTCTACGATTAATGGCAGAGCGGGCCTGTCTGCGAATACAAGATATTAACCCCATGTTGTTCAGCCTTGTGGAGGAACTCAATGATGTCAAGGTGAGTCAATATTGCCTACTTCCCAGAAGATAGACCAACCTAAAAACCTATGAGCTGGTTGACCTAAATCGCAGCTGAATTGACTCATTCTGACAGCTATTGATTCCAGTATGGACAGCATCCTCTAGAGTATATTGTCCATGATTCCAGCCAGTGTCAATGCAATGTAGCTGAAGAATATTGTGCAGTCGACATCTTCCACCATTTTACCAGTTGCAACAGTTATGGACTACATGTCGATCAACCTTGTTGCTCGCTGCTTTGTACTTAATTGACAAATTAATTCTTTAATTTCAATTGATTACCAGACTGTGGAGCACATAATCATATCACCCCACCATCCTATAAACTAAAGGGATGAGGTTAATCTTGATTGAAGTGGGTAATGGCATTTTCATGAGACACTAGTGAGGTTGCTCAATCTTCAGAATGCCTTTCCATTTTAAATGAATTGGGATGGGTCGAGGTGAAACAAGTTGACCCTGAAAAGAGATAACGTCACATGCCTTGCCTAGCCAAATTGGTTAAGATGCCTGATGAGTCCGAATCAGATGACCTTTGCCCTTTCCTCACCAGATCTGATGAATTTAACAGATTCCCATTAGGAAATATGCTTGGTGAACAATACACCAACACTGTCCTGTGCTGGAGCGTGAGAACATGGCGATAACCTGTTCCCATACTGGTGGATCCTGTTGTTACTTAGATAACAATCATAACCTGCAGATTGCATAGCAACGTGATTCAAAAGTGACAGCAAGTTGTCTTTATCAAGGTAGAATCTGGCTTACTAGTAGGTGTTACAGCCATGTCAAATTGATTTTCAATTTTTTATTTTTCAGAAACTACGAGAGGAAATCCTGATCATGAAGAGGTACTTTCTATCTTGTCAAGATGCTCTCAGCAGTAAACTCTTACTCCAAGTAAGTTTATCTCGAATTCTCCTCATGAAAGATAGATATTGTCATTACTTACTACTACTTTACTGTAGGGTATGCTGATTAACATATTTGAGGGTACTTCTAAGTAAATGTTATTGTTAATGATTAATAACTTATCGTCAACACATCTAAAGGGAACTACATTTCTTGTACTCAGTGAATATATTGAGAAGGGATGTCATATGAATGACATATGTTCTTAAATATACTTATTATGAAATAACATCATAAAATCATAACGTCATGAAATTTCATATAATTGTTTATATGCCGTGAGTTGTCTTCACGGAATGATTTCATGAAGAGGAGCATAGTGATATCTGTAGCGGAAGACACCAAAGTTCATGTAAACAATTATACGTTTAGAATTTATCCTATCTCGCCACATGTTTTTAATTTTATATGCCACCTGTGGGATATAAATATTTTATGGCATACAGTCACACCATCTTAAGTCTATGGAGATGTATATGAAGGATAGTTTTTGTTTCTTTTCTAAAATGCCCTTCTGATCCCATTACATCCTTGTGTTTTCTATTTATTCATTTTCATACTCAAATATCTGTTTTCAGTTGACGTGTCGACAACATTTTGTAGACAATTCAGACATTTACTCCTTACAAGACTTGATGGACGTTGCATCAGATATTCTTCTCCCAGAACTCGCCAAAATCCACTCCAGCTTCGCCCAGCACATTAAAACGGACTGTCACGTAAGCAGCATAATCTTACTCGTCGTTTACACTTGACATGCTGAAAAATCTGAAAACTAAAACAGTTGACAATTCTCTGCCACTATGATGTCACAGCCTAAGCATACTATTGTAACAGCATCCTTCTCATACCATGTCTCTGTGGTGTGGGAAGTAAAAGAACTTTCACCTCGGTAAATTTCTACCTAAAAATTCATCTCATAGATTCGGTCAAACCCAAAGTAAGTCTAACAGAACATATTGGACGATAAACTATCCAAACAAACAAACATTCAAGATAGCATCTAAGGCGTAAAGAGTCACCCTTTTCTGCTCATTTTGCAGTAAAATTGAAAGTATCTATCACGTAGAGATACAATTAGCTTTCTTTTGTATTATCATATACCTTAAAATAGTCATTTTTCACCTTTGCTTTTTGTCGATTTGTTGGGTTTCACCGCCGTTATACCCAGTACGCCACATACATACTTTGTATGCCATGTACGTGTTGTACGGTCCCTATATACCCTAGGGTCCCCTGGGACGTTAAACCACAAACAAACAAACAAACGTGTTGAACGGCCATTAATGTGATATAGGTAGGAGTGGGCAGTATATATAGGACATATGGCCACAGATATATATTATAATAAATATCCATAACCTCCTCCCCATATCTACAGCCGGTGTATTTGTGTCTTTGTGTAGCTGTGCCAGGCCAAGGGCTACATCTGTGAGCTCTGTGATATGCAGGAGGTCCTCTTCCCGTTCGATAACATTGCCATCGTGTGTGACCGTTGTTCCACAGTACTTCACAGGTGAGTTACTCCTACCGCTGTCCTCCCAGTTCACCGTCCAGAGCACAACGAGAAGGAGGGAGACTTGAAGTGTCCTTCCTGGCTGTTAAATAAAATTGTCATTGTCCTGACCTTGATCCTGAAAACTATCCTTTTGGAAGGACATCTCAATAGGTGTCCTCTCTGAATCTGGTGGTCTAACTAACCATTATATAATCAATGTATTCACTTGAATAATATCCATCAGGGTTTCTAATAATTATATGTAAATGATACATTTAATCGCCATTAACTGATAAGAATAGAATTTTTCAAAATAGAAATAAAACAACGAAATTGGGCTTGTGCAGGGGTTTGAAGCCAGGACCATTTATTACCACAGATTTTAACTCGGCAGACCCACCAGTGCCCGGGACAAACACATAGAAGAACCAATCACAGGAAGGCTTGCATTATGAACTGTGCCTCCGAATGATTGAGGTCAGGAGAAGGACAATAAATTGTGGACAACAGATATTTAACACAATGAATCTTCCATCCTCGTCATTCTCCTCCCAAGAGCTCTCCTATCATTGTCCTTATCCTTCTCACTGTCCCCAAATGTTAAACGGCCCCAGAACTGAACCATATGAATGAGTCGATAGACGGAATATCCCGAAGTGCTCCAAACGAGATGGCGAATGTGGATTCAGACCAAACACGAATATGTTTCTGATTTTATCTTAGACTGGAAGTATTTATCTGTTTATTACCCATTGCGTATGAGTTAGCATACTCGCAAGTCTGTTGAGTATTAAAGAAGAAACCAAAAAGTTTTGGTCAAAGTTGTGGTTCTCCACGAGTTTGATGTGGTGTGATATGAACGAGGTGACAGCCGAGTGAAAATCACATAGCATTCAAACGAGTTGGAGAACCACAACTTTGACCAAAACAAGATGCTTACTGTATTTATTTCACCCCTGTACACACTAAAAGAATGGACAACACACAGGATATAGATAATGGAGAACCGACTGCAATACTCGTAGGGGCATGGAGAAAGAGTTCCCAATGTTAACCCTATAGGACAAAAATACCAGGGGTGAGATAATAGTTCCTAATGTTAAGCCTATGGACGTTTATACCAGGCTTAGATAATGGAATTGTATACAAACATGAAAGTCTATGGGGAGGGTTTGTATTTTCAATTGTTTGAGTTTCTTTGGTATCACTTTTCAGACACTGTGTGTTTACGAGGCGTACTTGTAGCACTCACTTCCGCAAGTATAAATCTCTTTTCCAGCTAGGATATACGAGAAAAATTAAAAAAGATATATCACTTTTCAGGCACTGTTTGCTGCGGAAGAACCGCACGTGTCCTAAGTGTGAGCGGATGGACCGGCGTGCCGCCATGACAAGCCAGCTCTCAGAGGACGTCTGCGAAACCTGACGTCACATGCCACGTGACCCGTCTGCCAGACGACATTTGAACTCATCGTCAGAAAACAAGACCAGAAGCCTGTGAACATCCCGAGATTTTAAAGACATAGCTCTATGTGATAAAATAGTTCTCGCGTTGCATTTAACAAAACGGCGGCGCTTTACAGTAGTCTACCTCCGCCACGGCGGCGCGGAAGAATACACGGGTTAGACGATGTAGTGCGAATTGAATGCGATACATTCCTGAAAAATGTTTATATTTGATAACTTGAGAAGTGTTGGTGCGACCAGTCGTAGCTTTTTAGAGGGTGCAGACGATTTTTAGAGGAAAATACCATGGGATATCTGGGACACTGCTGGTCTGATATGCTTGTAACAAGGGCATTTTTAGCTTTATTTTGTTTTCGAATAGTACCTTGAAGAGTATGACTGACCGTTGCTTCACTGATTTTATTTATTTTGTTAATTCTATTAGAATAAAACCCAAAGGAACTGCCGGTGGTTCCATTTCGCTTTTTACCTTGCTTTAGTTTAAGCACCGCTGATTGAGTAGAAATTATCTATTATACACCTTTTCTGGCAGATACTGAAATTCGTTGTGCATACACACCAAAACTCCACTGACTGCATATCCTTTACGCATTATTTTGTTTAGTCAATACTTTACAGTTGATCATGAGATTTTCTACCACAACGAAATTAGTGGAAATTTCTATTAAGAACTTATTAGCCAAATGATAAAATATTTTGTGAGATATGTACAAAAAAACCGGTTCTATTGTACTAGATCTTAAAGGATTATTTCATATTATTTTAGAAGGTGTAGATGGCAAGTGCAATAGCATTAAATTCATTGAGTTGCTATGTTTGTTTGCGCAGCTTGATAGCTATTCTTAAAAATCAAAACTGAAAAATCTGAAGGGGTGATTCCACCAAGACGTGCAATATATGCCGATAGTGGCCGATTCGTTAACTCGCTAGGTTGAGGTGAAACTTGTGAGAATATCTGGTTCAGTTGCTGCAGTGGAATAGCCCCCTTTGAGCGATAATAACGGCTTCACACACAGGGGTAAGTGCACGCCCAGATCTTACAAGATTTATCAAAACTCGTCAAGATGCAGCAAGCTGCTACAAGACACAGGCCGACCTTGCCAGGCAAAAGAAATCGTGCTGGTGGACTCAGCCCTTTAATCTGGCAGTACTTGATATATCTCATGGAGCATCTTTTATATTATTTGATGATGTGAACACATAAAGTGGCATGTGGATGTAATTACATTATTTAAATGGTACTGTTAACATTTACTCAACTGTAACCCAGAGAACTGAAATAACGGTACTTAAGAACCAGATGCCACTGCTTGTATTGTGTGCTGCATTTTTATACCGAGAACTTGTAAACTGTGGAGAGGCGCTTCGGAGAGCACCCCCCTTGATTTTACTTGACGACTGACTGCATCCCGTTTATAATGCAGTAGGTGTCATCAATGTAATCATCATCAATCAGTCCTAACTATAGAGATTCACTTCAACCATCATCACCCAATTATTGAACTCATCACATCAGTCTGTTTAATCTCATACTGTTATAACCTCATAGTATCAATGATAAACCACAGGTGCCGGGGCTGGCTCTTGTCCGATATTTAAAAAAAAAAAGACTTGAACGTTCAATCCGATGATTACATAGAAATACAATGAAGGAACATTGTATTCTTATTTGTACATGATGTTGGAGAGGTATTTTCAGTCGTCTGAACGCATTTTTTCTGTATAAGTAAGTGATTTAACCTAAACGTTACTCGTCTGTAAAAGATTATACTTTTCTTTTGTTTAGGACACAATGCTCACTGATAAAACACCATACTACCTATGATTCCCTACTCTATGGGAGTACTTCTTTCTTGCAGATTCTGTACTGGTGCTAGGTATAACTCGCGATGTTATTTTCCTCTCTGATGTCGATACCGTGATGTCTGTTTTATAATCAATAAACTGTTAATAAAAGTTACCGTCTTTTCAGCTGCTTAAATTTGCTCAGATGCAGTGAATGTGGGAATGGCATGTTTGTCTAGTATGAATTTTCAAGACTGACATAATTTCATTTGACGCATCCCCAGGAGAAAAGGTAAGACGTGAAATGCCGCTTACCAACTGATTTTACGACCTGGAACCATTTAAAAAAATCATTAGGATCTCCACTGGGAGGATGATGTTAACGGAATTCCAAAATTTAATACTAACAAAGAAACCAACAAGTTTTGGTCAAAGTCATTGCATTCTATGAGTTTGATGCAGAGTGAATATCGCATGGCGTTCAAATGAGTTGGAGAATGATGATTTTGACCAAAACGATTTGATTTCTATATTTATCTCACCCCTTTACACACTAAGAAAATGGATGACACAGGATGTAGACCATGGAGAACAGACTGCAATACATGTAGCGGCATGGAGATCCCAATGTTAAGCCTATGGGACAAAAATATCAAGGGTGAGATGATACATTCTGACCATCTGTTCAGAGAAAGGACATACGAAAACGGCCATGTTATGGACTTAAGAAAGTAGCTCAACAAATATATCAAATCTGTCTAATATAGTTATGTATAAGGGCACTAGACCTTCAGGTCCCCTAGGGATGGTGTCAGAGAATCCTGGTTCTCTTGGTCAGACGTAGTGTGACTCTGTTCCTTCCTCATTAGAGTTGGACTTGATGTCACAGGCAAACTTTGACTTACATGATCGCTGGTAAACAGCTTAATTCAAAATTCAAGGAATAAAATGTCTGATGGTTGATTGAGGAACTCCTGATTCAGGGATTTAAAGGAGGATTTGATAAAGGAGGAGATAACATCTGATGTGAGACTGAAGATTGTGATGTAAGTTGTTGAATTCAACTTTTTTATTTCATGACACTTCCTTTACAAACATTATTGTGCGAACCAGTTTGGTTCGCAAGAATCTCAAAGTTTGCCTATGTCCCTAAGTATGTCTGTAGGGAGTGAAAACTGACAGCATTGTACTTCGTATAACTAGGTTCTCTAGAAGGAGAGGGTTGACCATGGTCAACCCTCTCCTTCTAGAGAAGCAGGACTCTGACCCACGACCAGGGGACCCCAAGGTCTAGCACCCTTGGCAGAGAACAGAGACAGAGCCCTATAGAGGGACCACACATAGTCCCTCCACACCCCTGTGTGTTCAGCTAAGCTTTAGCAGGCCTCTTGTATACACCTGCTGGATCTCACTGAGCATGTGCAGAACCTTGCTTGGTCCCCACTGGTGGTACTATGTAAGTCTGGTACCCAGCTGACCAGTCATTTCTGCAGGGACCTGCCTTACTGCTACAGAACCAGCCATTAATCTAGGTACATGGCCAGATAACCCGTTTAGACTGGTTCCAACACAGTGCCAGAAATAGCAAGTGGCTTGTGGCCTCACAGGTGGCTTGTAGCAGGTCACTACAGACCCACCACGCGGCACCTACTCAGCATGATCGCTGCTACAAAGGGCGAAAAGAATAGACAACCCCAGATCCTCTACACTGCCCCCCTTAGCCGACATGTATCTCTTTAGGGGGCTCTGTCTCTGTTCTTTGCCAAGAACAGAGGCAGAGGGCTTTGTCTCTGTTCTCTGCCAAAGGCGGAGTCAGAGAGTCTAGGTTTTCTAGAAGGAGGGGGTTGACCATCGGGCCCCCCTTCTGGATGGAGTTCTGGGATACCGAAATGAGAGCAGGTAATGACCCCTTCGGGCTCTCCCTGTGATCCTCTTGGGCAGTGCCATGGTGCTGGGTAGCTGTAGTAAAACACAGTTGGGGGTTCACGGGTGGGACCAGCACTGGGATGGAATTCTGGACCAAAACCGTGGTGGTGCTCGGGAGGAGCTTCGGCTGTACCTGGCATCCAGCCACATAAATTGAAGAGAATTGGACTTTGCATTATTTTCTCTGGAGAACTAGCGTAAGCAGGCTCCAGGCGGCAATTGACCCAGACTTCGGTAGAATTGCCCTTTGGTGTGAGAGTGGCAAAGTTCTTGTTGAAATTCCTGAATAATTTGAATAAGTATAAGTGTCTCAAATGATTTCTGACTGCAGAATATTGTAACAGGCAGGTATGAATTGCTATTGATCCCAGACAGTAACCGTTTTAGCGGCGATCACCTCTAGACCTCTGGCAATCTGCGACCATGTCTGAAAAGATACTTCCCTCCATGGATCTCCCAAACGACCAAACAATCGCTCTCCAATCTTTATTTATTTCAGTCAGCGATCATCACTACTGAAAAACACATCCGTGATGTAGATCTAAGTGAGCAACTGGGAAACGCTCATTACCAGACTTATGAACCAATAGGAACGAATAACAAAAATACCAAAGTTGAAACGTGTAAATACACCTTTTTATTGTAACAACCCAGATAGATTAACATGCTGCTCATATAATATATTTCTAATTCATTTGTATATAACAGTAATCATGTTGCATATATATATATATATGGGTAAATGTGCCGTTGACTTTGGTGAGACGTCTTGCAAAAGATCTGGAGAAGTAATATCAAATATAGCATTTTGAAAAGAAGGACAGGTAGGACTGTTGTTCTGTGTTTCTTAATGCCCAGTTCACACTCTGCGACTGGAGGTACCTTCAGATGCCTAGGGCTGCAAAATGCACAGTGTGAACTGCACACTTCCCGCTAGTCAGCGACTGGAGGTATCTGAGGTACGTCCAGTCATAAGCATTTTGAATAGCAAACATGATTGATATTTGGTACCGCTAGTCGCTGACTGGGCATACGCCCTGTCACAAGCTTTCTAGTCGCAGGGGCAGTAGTTCCCACACATATTTGAGCGTACCTTGCAGTTGGGCGTATCGCTGGTATGCCACGTCGGAAGCAAAATGGAACATCCAGTCTCAAGCGAAGTACCTCTAGTTGCAAGCACTCCAGTCGCATAGTGTGAACGAGACTCATGTATTCATAACCCACTCATCGACAAAGATTTGCAAACCGGGCGCAGTCAATCATCCTCATATCTGAGGCCACTCCACACCTCGCGCCATTAGACTCCAGGTCTAAGGTTACTTTCTCTTTTCTCTTAATATATGAAGATAGGGTTAGGGTGTCGGCATTGAATATGTTCCGGGTTCTTTCGGTGTGTTTCGACTTGCGGAGTTCGGAAGATGAGATACGTCTAAACACACACAAAAAAAACAAGGAACAGATTTAATTTAGGCACCCTCACTCTCTCTCCTTATTATCATGTACCTGGAAATCTTTTAAAAACACCGCCATTTTATTACTCGCTTTGTGAATGAGAACAAGTCACGTGTGACGGAGGGTATTATTATTATTAGTTCGTCGCACTGTGACGAACAGAATCCGTACAGCTGGCCAGTAAATGTGAGACATTCGCGCACAGGTATATGATAATATACACGGTTTACTCTCACTTTATAACATCCAGAAAACAGATTAACTTCCTTCAAGAAATCAAGAAATATGTCATTTACAAATAGAAAATACTGATTTGGTCGGTTAATCACACATTGTCTGCCCACTTTCTAATAGTCATTCAAATACGTGTATAGCAGGTAAAACATGTCATCTTCATTCTTATTCATTACCGCATCTGTCCCAATAGATCCTTCCATAAAGACCACATGACTCCTTCAAGCTTACACTAAGAGGTGAGCCCAATCTACGTAATCAATAATCTGTATCCTGAAACTAATTAGGATAGCCGTGCAGAATTACTAATTACTGCAAATTATAATAATATATCTATCACCACTGAGATCGCACTAATCTCTGCCTATACCCACGTGTATCTTACAACTCGATAATTCTTTTTCATTTCAAGGTTAGAATTTGTTCACAGTAGGACCTGTTAGCCACATCAGACTTTATTGAAGTAAGACACAAGGCGAAACTCACGATCACTAACGTGACATAACAATGGGTCTTCTTTGGTGTGTCAACAAGTTTATCCTACCTTATTCAGGCGACCTTATTCAGGCGAGCGTGCAGTAAAGTGTTATTTATTGCACGCAGGTAACAAATGAATTGTTGGAGATAGGGTAGGATAAATACCAAACTGAACTAGAGTCAGTAATGTTAGTGTTTATCGCACTCTCGTCAGGTCAGCTTCTCACTACACTCGGCTAACGCCTCGCGCAGTAATTTGTGACCTGCCCATCGTGCAATATACGCTAACACTACTAACTCTCGTCCAGTTTCTACTAATTATTATTATACACATATGGATGAAGGTCTATGGAATATCGTACTACCCACTGCTAGGGGTATAGTATGAATGACTTTCGGGCTCACTGAGACGTAGTGAATGTTCGGGCGCACTGTGCCCGTAATGCACTTCGCAAACACATAAAATGACATTCTTTACGTGTTTTTTGGCGTATAATATCAAGAAAACGTGGTGAGTGAACCTGTAGTGATTTCGTTCTTGGCCTTTTGTCCCATAAAATATGTCCCTCCGCCTCTGACATCAGGACATTTTATGGGACGAAAGACCTCAAACTATAATCGCTGCAAGCTCAGTAACTACGTTTTCTCTCAGTATGCAACATTAATTATGTAATACTAACCGTTCCATAGTCAATATCCTTACGATATACAAGATTATATTTATCGAATACCTAGGCTTTGATTGATAATAGATACGCTCCAACATATCTATCACAGGGGTGCGTGATGATATGTGACTAAGACAAGCCTGCGACAGCGCTACTTTCTCTCATTTGATTAGCTCAGCAATGACCCTGTTGTCAACTTTGTAGAAGAAAGCCATTATCCCTCATATGACTAGTGTAAAAACGTTAATGCCCAACGCCTTTCCAACACTCCTTGCATATGGGATATGACAAACAATTCACAGCCTTTCATACAATATCTTCGTAGTGATTCTGATAATGAATGTACCCAGCATATCTAAAATCTGAATGACGCAGCCTTGGGAATGTACCAACTACCATCGAGCGGCTTAAACTACAGACAATGACATATAGAATTTCTATGATTTATAATACTTTACAAATAGTTTTCAATATCCGAGCTGAATTAATAATTGTTCCCGCAACAGTGTCCCCTATAAAGCATTCAGATAAATATCGCAGACTTGAGGCTTTGTGTGAACACATGCGATGAGACACGGAAGTACTCGTAAATACTAAATCAATATCCGCTCTGTAATATCACACTAAACTGAGTTTACACCAGAGCTGTAAGCTCAGGACCAATACATACACAATATTGACTGGTTTCAGATACAACCAGCTTTTATCTGAAACAAGTCTATGTTGTATTTATCATCCACCTTTTCCTGACAAGTGGCATAACGATATCAATTCATTCAAGTACGCACTATTTTTCAGTACGCACTATATTTTTCCACATGCGTTCTTCATCAGAACCCGGAGCATACAAGATATCTCTATGCTCTGGGTATGGTGATACAAACTCCCTATGTGTTTTCTATGGACACTTTGTATTAGGTGGATAATACAAGACATTGCACTACATAGCCGCTACGTTATGGACACTCTGCTCTGAAAACATTATGTCACAGTTTCCCCTGACCTTGTGGTGAAAACCTAGGACAAGATAAGATAAATTTTCTGGGTTTTCTATCTGGGAAAACATTTTAAAGGTTATCTGGGAGGTTGGCATTAGTTTATCTTGTATTATTAGTCACCTTGAACCTATGAAAGTAAGTCATTTAGGGTTTGTGTCACCCCTGGTATTTTTTCCCCATAGACTTAATATTGGGAACTCCTATTCAATCCCCATGGAGTATCTAGAAAAAATACTCAATGGGGGATTATGTCACAAATGTTAGCCAATTTGTCAATGTGAGGTAAATTCAGAAACCTATGAAAGTTTACGATCAGAATTTGATCCCATCTCGTTTGAATCGCTACATAATTCATGCTACTTTGCCTTATGAATCACTACCCCATTCAGACTTAATAGAATACAAGCTCCGACCGCAGAATTTCATAGGTTTTCTCTATAATACTCAATGGGGCGTAGTGTCCATAGTCTACTCTGTAAGAAACATAGCTTGCTGGAGATGTAGCGTAACATCCAGATACGCTCATAACTATACCAGCACCAAATACACGAGGCTATGAACCCTGTAGCCTTTATAACGGATACACAGAGATGCATATGACACATAGCCTACCCTGAGTGGACGCCATCATTAGTCCCCGACGCCAAACATGTGGTGCCCCCATGTGGTCTGGTTCTGAATTATCAATGTATATCATCATGGAGGATGACTTACACTGGTCACCAGAGCAAACTCTTGCTACACACGTTAGCTCTGGTGGGATATGATTCGTGCCCACCTTGACTGCCACTCTCCCATGTGAATATCTTACTATCATAATTAGAATCTACTGGAAGAGTGAATTATATAGATCATTCTCTCAGCAGATCTTTTGTCGTGCTTGGAGAGTGCAGTACTCTCCGGGCCCCTTATTCATGTTACCATTTTCTTTTTAGTGTATTTTGATAAAGAGACCAGGAAGTTAGACTTTGCTGTCAATTAGCCAAGCTAATATTGTTTTGTAGTGAGTATTTACAGTTCATAATCAACATGTTCGAAATTGAACTTTGCTTCGAGATATCTGTATTGAGCCCTATAGCCCAGAAAGCGACAGTCAGAGACAGAGTTGGTGGCCAATCTAAGGTTGACCCAGACTGGTAGCGCCGTTTCATGGATCAAACTGGAACTAAATGTGATAACCTAGCAGATGGCTGGGAAAGCAGGGTAGGCTATGTGCCATATAGCTTTTAACCAATAACAAACTATAACTACTTCCTACCACTACAACATGGGAGTACATCTCAATATAACCATTTAGATTCAACCTCTATCATATCCACCATTCCAGTACATCGTCGTACAATACAGAGTAATGTGAGGAGTTCAAGTGTAAGACTGGTAGTTTCCTCTACAGGTACAGGTAACTAGTGTTTTCTGGGAGGCCCGTCTATGATGCAACAATGTATGGATTATAACAATTAGGATCCCAGTATTATAGCATTGCCAGCTACCTTCAAGTTTCAAACAGCAGTACAGGGTATTGTGCAGTTACATATGTAATCAATGCAATCTTGATAAGGCACACTCTTTGAGTTGAAACGTAAAACTATCGTTGTAGAATATTGTAACTACCAGTACCTCAAAAATTGTGGGTCACTTGACGCTCTTTATAATGCGTAAAATGTCGAACACCGATGCTTTCTATCCCTGACAATTATGCTCACGCCCTACATATAGCCACAACTATTTACAACCCCCCGCCACGGTACAATCCTCTGTGAAAGAACTATCGTTATCATAATGCCTATAAACGTATAACTTACACTTACTGCCTATGCAGTAATTGCAGGCCATCGAATCAATGAGTAGAAGGTAGAAATATGTTTGAAGCATGTTTAGCAGATGCTTGACTCTGCCATATTCCTGTCACTCCAGTGGAACACACCCTTATAGATGCAATTACAAGGGTTTATGAAGAAAGGGTATAAAAAAGTTGTGGCAAAATCTAATTTACATTACATTTTCTGAGGTAAAAACTTTCCTTATCTTCATGACAGACTAATGAAAGTTAATTCACTTGTTCAATCGGATAGGATCCGAATACTAAACCTGGCCCCGAATATCTGTTTTCCTCTCTCGTATTTGGAGGTCACTATTATGGGAACGTAAGGGGATGATATGAAATCAGTCACATATAAAATACAATCTCGTTGACCATCCTCTGAAAAACACAAAAGCATGTTCAACATTTCATGATATCTATGAAGTACAAATGGCTCACATGACAATTATATGCGAGTATATTGAACCCAATTCGCGGTGTTGTATATAATAAACCTCTACCTTTTCTACTGCACCAGTTTCGGTATTCTGGTGTATTATTATTCATATGATGTCAGAAATATCCAATATGAACACAACTGAACTGAGAGAAGTTCATCGTATAAATTTCATAAACTTGTGAAATGCCAACTTCGGCAATATAAACAAATCACACTGGACATGCTGCGTGAGTCACTTGTCCTTGGAGTATGTTGAATTCGACCATGAATATCAAGTATCGTGTATTTTTTATATTTCAACCACCACTTACTCCAACATTACCTTACCAGCATTAATCCTAACTGTAAGTTATGGCTCATTTAGTAATCTAGGATCGCACATGTAGACACTTTTCTGTATGCCATAGAGACCCAGGGACGATGTAGCTCAACTTTATTCAACACTTATGGACGACCGTATGGACGGCTAATACTGTCTTGGTGAACAGACTTAAATATCATTAAACGATAACTCTTGTACGAGTTACAGTAAAGGGTCTTCATGTACGATCATAGATTATTAAACTGGCCCCATGATCTATAGGACACAGAGCGTGGGAGAATTCAAGTGTGAACCATGAAAATGGCGCCACTGCAGACAGGGACCAACCAATACTATAATCCATGATAACTCACCAATTTTATATTTTTGCAATGAAATTACAACCTTCGAATAATGAGATATTCCCTTTGAATAATCTCTCCTGGTTACAATCATAATTGAGGATTAGTACCCCAAAAAACCCCTATGCTTCATGAAAATATGCGATACAATGGACCCCTGCATGGTTGTATAATTGATATAGATTATCTAGAGTACGGACTAGATAGCGCCTCGTCTACAACCATTCCACAAAATATCTTTTCTATTTTACCTGAGTTACATAGAAATGTAAACGTACAATCGCCCCCCGCAGCATCCCGTTGCTCGCTACGTCTCATGAAACTTGCACTTTTTGGGAGAAGCAGACATTTCAACCCTATCAATACACTGCCAGGTGAACAATACACGCCCTGACATACGCCAGCCTTGTGCTATTTCACCCGCTGTAGTACACAAGTGATTTTAGAATTATCCAATGTGACATCACTTTACAGCTATTTTTAGTCACATATCAACTTAACCATGATGACATTTTACCATAATTCCTTAATACTATTAACCATGATATAGTTATAGATAGGTTTGGGAATTATTATCAAAATATACGCATTTTTCATAAAAAATAGTAATGACTGGAATCCTTTTTTAAATGATGCCTCAAAGCATCATAGCCTACTAGGCCCGGCAATACCTCCAGGCATCATGACGTACTAGGCTCGGGAATGCCTCCAGGCATCATGGCGTACTAGGCTTGAGAGTGCCTCCAGGCATCACAGTGTAGCAAATGGGTTAATAGTGAATCCCTAGTTGTGTGAGCCGGGCCACCGCAGTTTACTGAAGGCGGCGCTATTGGTAGCTGTCAGTAGCTGGAGTGGGAGAGTTGAGGATGGCGCTCGGCTGACTAGAAATAATCAATTTTCCCTTGATCCTTCTTTGTGTTGAAATAAGGCCATCGAGAATTGCGTTTGATGTTCATCTCCATCGGTGGATCTTTTGGCCGAGCGCTGTAAGAAACAAAGGAAAGTATATTTAATCATTTTTTACCAGTTGAGAAACATGAAAATATTTAAGTCAAGGGCAAAAAATTGACCAATGTCATTTGTCAATATTCAAAGGTGAGGGCGGAGGAGAATTGAGAACATCTTTTTTTCTGTAAATCTGGTGTTTACAGAAAATAGATATTCTCTAGTAATTCCGAGTAATTCTATACATACCAATGATTCCACTGTAGATCTTTTTATTCCAATTCTACATGATCCGGATAACCTGATAACGCAATCATGCGCAAATTGACCTAATTTGTAAGTTCGAGGTGCACCAATGCATGTCAGTTTGTTTCTACCTTCTGAAGAACATGACATCTTTTTAACATTTAAGCCTAAATAACTGGGAACCCACTGAATAAAATAATTTGTATACACTTAAGCTAGCAATATTGGTTTAGAATACAAGTTTATCTCACCCCGGTATTTTTCTCCATAGGCTTAACGTTAAGAAATCATAATCCACAGTCGTGAAAGTTGTGTACCCAATACTCAATGGCTAATTGGGGGAATTATATGATTTATCATTAATGTTCCTGGTCATGTATACGTGGTGAGATAAAATCAGAAACCCCCTCAATGAGAATAACTTGGTTCGCGATCAACCTTGTTTAGCCACATCACAAATCACTCAGCGTCGCTTCCTGAATTACTCTGCAGTCAAACTTGGTGGTACAGAAGATGTTATTTTCATCTCATGAGTTTCCTTCTAAAAACCCAACAGGAAAGAACTTTAACCTAAAGATGACATAAGCTATATCATTACAGGCTTTGTAAAAAGGTTATTCAGTTCCATGACACTAAATATAATTCTGGTATATGTCTTTATCAAAGCCACATTCCAAATTTACCATTTCATCTGACCCAATTAAGATACCTCAATACCTGTTGTCGTCTAAATTACAATTAAGGCCTCCTCAAAATGGCTCTCTTTCCTCATGCATTTAATCGGTTATCCAAGTTAGGCTAGAGTTTATAAAGTTAAAGTTTCTACAGGTGTTTTATAACCTTCCTATTTCCTATATTCATTTTTATATAATCAACATCATAATCTACAATAAGGAACGGTATGTTTCTTCTCATAATGTTTATTGATTAAACAACAAAAATGAGCAGTGACAGCTTAAGTAGAATACTACAATAGAAAATCATACAAAATACACCCTAAAAACAAACCACCCTGGAAACCGTGAACACATGTTTAAACTTGCATACAAGCTAAATACTGATTGGAGTGTAGACTTTGCCTCTTTGTAAGTGAGCACTCAAATGTATAATTGATACAAATAAACCGGAATGCAGAAGCGAAAAACGACAAAATGACAAGTCTGCAAAAGCAGTGGATCTGGTGGTGAAAGACCATAAGTAATATATTTTTGGCAGATCTTCAGAACTCAGAACCGTTAGGGCAGTGGTGTTTACTACATCTATCCTCTTTTTAGATATGATTTTCATCAATGATATCTACACAAATCTAAAATAAATGTAATAGAAAAGCGTAATTGGAATACTCTTAGCCCAGTTAAAATTCGAAAGGCTAGATTTCATTATGTCATTGTGAAATTGTGGTCACAAGGAAGACAGAGACTAGGAAGACATTGTTAGTTGTCAACTGTGCCACTTAACCAGTAACTGCTGTGAAATTATTTACAGAAAATGTAGTTAGTCAGCCTGTAGCGATTGCAATACGAGGACTTTTTTTCTTTTTTTTAAATATGTCCCAACACCAGAGACTGAGGGACATATTTTATGTGACAAAAGGCTGAGAATGGAATCGCTTTTGGTTCACTTACTATGTTTTCTTATTATCATACACCTAAAGCAAGAAAAGAATGTCATTTTATGTACATGTGAAGTACACTACGGGTACATTGCGCCCAGAGATTCACTACCCCCGTAGCAGCGGGTAGTATTTCGTAGATGTTTGCCCATAGGTGTATGATAATAACTCTATAGTTTGTTATCATCACGACATAAAACATCACATCATTCTGATGGTATTCTATTCGCCTCCTCAAATCTCCAAATCAAAATGACAACTTCCACTTTATTATCTAGCCTATTCACTCTACGGAAATACTGGGTTTCGGTAATCACAGGAAGCGCGACACCACCACAAACTTTCAAGTCAAGCCAATATCAAAAGTGTGTAAGAACATCAACTATGATAATTAATTAAAGACATATCCCACCATTTACAGTGATTTTCAATATTGACAATTTCATGTTCAAACTTGTTCCTTGTGACCTATTCTAATGCAAATTAACTAAAATATCAAGTTATATTCAGTATTATCATAGCCCAATAGGTAAAATAGGCCTATTTATATTTGCACAATTTATATAGGAAATTTACTGAAAACAAACTTTTTCTCCATTTCTTTTAAAAACAAGGACGGAGACCTATGATTTTTTAAAGTCAAATATGTAGTACTGTACATGTACAATATTCTGTGAAAATCTAAGAAAATTACATGGGCTTTACTAAGTGAAAAAGAACCTTTTAGAATTTTTATATATTCTATTATATTATCATAATATTGATATCTATATCAAAAACAAACACGGTGAGCCACATTTTTTAAACTAGCGATGTGTTCTAAACCACTTGGAAATCATCATTTTCAATTTCTAGGAAATCATCATGGTATTACTTTTCAAGGTAAATTGCCCGATATGCCTTGAAAGATTAAAGACCTCTCTCAATGACAAGATTTTGAACTTTAAAAAGTGATGATTCTAAATACCTTAACCAACAATATTATTTACAAAGATGTCAGTAAAGCCTGGAAAACCCTGGAAAATGTACAATCCTTTTTCATACCTGATATTTATCTCTATTATCATGATAATTCAATGCACACACAAAAAAAGAAAACGGGAAATAATATGAAAAATGGCATCCCTCTAACTGAAAATGTTTGGTCTAAACATATGGTATTCCTAACTGGATGAAAGAACATTATATCATTACTAGCATACAAATCCTTTCAAGATAAACGTTACTATCTTAATGCACTTTCGAGGGAGGGGGACCCAAAAACGACTGATGTGGAAATAAAACAAATATCTCAACGAAGCTTTTAAAACTTCAATTTTCTTTCATAAAACACATAACCCGAAGCCTTATGGTTACATTACCACACAACCAGAGGCATCCATGAAGAGATTTTAACAAACACCATCTCCTTCCACAAAAAACCTTCAAGTCAGCACAATCTTGTTCAGATGACCTCCAACAATAGAAATATTTGTCATCGTAGTATTCTCGATTATCAAATCCAACGAGGTGATTCTTTTTCTTCGTTCTCACACATAGTAAGAACAACTTGAATATTTTATATCTACATCGTTGTAAGGTTTGCCATATCAATACACGTGTCATTAGTACATCATACCATTAACAGGTAACGAAACTTCAGAAGGTATCATATTCTACTAACACAGTGTCTTTTTGCTTTGTACATTGCTTATATTTGCAGGGTTCTAACTAAAGTGAGACCAGTGAATCTAGCACAGAACATTAGATGTGCGTGCAGGAATAATAGTACCTGATTAATTAGCAGTTGTATACTGTGCTAATGCATACCACTATATAAAAGTACTGGAAACTTTGGTATTCTAGTCGGGATGTTCATTTATCTATGTTAATCAGCTATGCTGTATTACTTGTTCTCATGCTTAAAGATAGGATCTTTCTATGAAACTATATGAAGAGAAAACGTACTTAGTGAGCCCGTAGCGATAACCGTTCGAGGTCTTTGTCATGACAAAAGGCCGGGAACGGAATCGCTACGGGTTAACTCACTACGTTATCTTATAATCATATGCCTAAAAAACGCCATTTTATTCGCTTACTATGTAATCGATTCACATCTCATTCACTACGTCTCTGTGAGCCCGAACACAATTTATACTGCAGCCCTAGCAGCAGGTACTATTTCATAGACGTTCGACCACAGGTGTATAATAATACATAAATACTATTCAGTATTCTCTCCCCTCTGGTCGTTATTGCGTACAGAATAAAACATGTTCAAGCACAGTAGAGACCCACAGGCCTCCTCTAACAGCAAACTGTTCTTGGGTTCGAAAAATATTCCATATACGTTTAGACCATACATCCCCATCATTTTGTGTCATCTTTAAAATGAAGCCTTGGCGTAGAACTTGTATCGGTGTTGTATTGTACGAGACTTAATAAACTTTGAAATGAAGGAGTTGGACTTGGGTGTGACGGACTTGGGCAAGGTAGACTTAGGCATAAGACTTGTTCATGGCGGACAGCATACGATAGTAACTTGGCACTCCGCCAGTGATGGAAGCCCTCTTCTGGGAAATGTACCCGCTACAGAGACACACACACACACACAAAAGAGATGTCAGTGTCATCGTGGCCGCTCATTTTATAATTCAATGGGATTTTAGGTGATTTTATCAAAAAAAAATTCATAGCCTATATATTTCTAGTAAAAAGTTGTTTTTTCTTTTGAATTAAAAAAAAAATCTAGTATATGAATGGTTGTTTTTTTTAGACTATAAAAACAAAACTAGTAAGAAGTTTGTTTTTTGGGACAACAGTGATCAGGGGTACATCTCTATGGGGAGCCAAAGTGAACCTGCTAATAAAACCACAGATACCCGTGCTCAAAACACCATTTCCAGAGGCCAATAAGATCGAGGCTTAGGGCTAAAGCTATGGGGGTTTGAGGATATAATTTCGTTTTGGGTCTCGTTTTCTACTATTGAAGTGTACTTTACTACAATCATCTCTGAGTAAGTTTGTATCAAAACTACGATGACAGTTCTTGAGTGTATTAAAACTATGTATTTAAAAGATTTAAGAATGAGACATAATATCAAGCCTATTCTCGGGAGCGGAACGTTCAAACCAATATGAGGCTCTAGCTGGCAAAGGGTTTTGCCACTTTCGGAGACCCTAGCTTTCTGGTATTGTTGCTCGATCTACCCAACGTAAATCAATGTTTGAACTCACTGTACATCGTTAATATGCGTAATTAAAGGTATTTTGATGTGTTCCTAACAAGATATATCAATAAACTCTGTGGGATAGAAGTATGAATGTTTGAATCTGCAGATTTATGCACTTTTGAGCAATTTTTAATCTGACATTTGCAGCAGCCTGTCATCTGCAATTTCGGCAGTTTGCTGGAGAACACACTAAATAAAACAATCTTTGCATAACAAATTGATACAAAGAAACCCATCTACCCTCTTCCCCTGCTCTTCAGCTACATGCCATTTTTTGTTTGATTTCTCTATGTTGGATATTTACTGAGATATTACCAGAGATGTACAGTGGGTTTAACATTGGTTTCAATGGCGTGAAAAGTCGCTAAACCCTTTGTGGCGTACCAGAGCGCACTGCACTGCTCAAGCAACTTTCAGGAAAATAAACTGCAGAGCGATAAACCTGAGTAGCGCAGTGTTCCTTTTTGCAGCCGGACAAACCCATTACTACCTTGTGTGATGTCGGCACCGCCCCCAAGAATATAGTCAAAGTACTGAGCATCACTATCTGGAAATGGTGTTTTGAGTATGGGTATCTACTATTTTAGCGGGCTCACTTTTGCTCCCTATTCATTCCCAGATAAGAAATACATATTGTATCCAATAGGATTTCCTGTTAAAACAAAAATGGATGTAGTGTGCTGCTATAGAAAACGAGTGAGAAATGATACAGGGTTTACAGTAGGGGCTAGACAAAAAAGTTGAAAATTTGCTGAGCCACCTAATGGATGACTAGGGAACCAGCCGAGATTTTACACTGGTTCTCTAGTCATCCGCTAATCAGAGTCCTCCCAGATCTTTCGCGGCGCTAGCACTTACTAATCTCTGCCTCAACCCAGTGACGTCACATAGAGAACTATGTTTCAGATACGCTGGTTCCCCGGGTATCCACTAATGACAGCCAACATTTCGGATTCAAAACATGGTAACTTTCAAAAGTAATGAAACTCAAGAAACTCAAATTAACAAACAAACAAAAATTCAACTCATATATAATGAGTTGGGAAATACTGGAATTGTTAAATGAGCTTCATAGATATTGAAGCTGTTTCCTTTTCAGCTTTAGACCACTGTATAATGTCTATCCACATTTGATCAGACTGCCCCTTCGAATCGGCACATGTGACACATGGACAAACAAACCATGCAACACATGAGGTGCTTTCCACTAAAGAAAGTAATCCCACAGTATATTCCTGATTTTACATCACAAATAACAGAAAAGAGTTTACATCATTTACCATATGTGTATCTCTTTTAACCAGTGAAACACAAAATACTCCCCAAAACGCTCAGAATTTAGGCTACTTGAAAAACTGGTGCACGGGACAGATTTTGCCCCAAACAGGCAGATTGGTGCAGAGATGCAAGCGACCAGAGGAAGTAAAGCGCAGGATCTATGCTAGGAGAGAGGAGATTTTCCCTTCTAGCCAATCATATGGCTGGAAATTTTCAGTGTGAGAAGTGCTCAGATGAGCACATTCTCAACCTATTAGCTGAAAGTTTAGGTCTCTCTACAGAGGCTCAACGACCCTATTCTATCTGAATTCGTGGATATCTAAGGTTTTGTGAATATTTTAATAAGAATGGTTACTTTTTTGTTAAAAAAGTTTATGACATGGCCTTGAAAATCTACTGAAAGGTGGAAGTCAGCAAACCCTGCGATACCAGGAACCCATTGATAAAATGCACTCTATCAGAACTATTAGGTGACTACCTCCAACCTGGTCCCTGTCTCAATAGAGATGAATAAACTGATAAGGTATTTCCCTCTCTGATATCAATAAGAAATAATAGAGGGAAACTATGTTCCGGTGGGAATAAGTTAAAGTTACGAGATAAGGCTTGAAAAAATTACTGCCCGCGTTACGCCTTAGACAGTAATTTTTCAAAGCCTTACCGAGTTAGGTAAACATAGCCGCGTTAGGTAATCATAGGTTGTTTATAGGAATAGGTGAAATTCCAAAGAAGGTGTGGCGTGTTTGCATAACGAAGGTTAATAGAAATATGAGAAATCATTTTCCATTTCACAAATGTAATGTGAGAAAAGGGATGCTGAGGTAAAGATAGGTTGTTTGGGTGCAGAAGGCTTACATCAATGCAAAACCTGGCTTGCAGGAGAAATCTCTAAGTGGACAAATATCTTATGCACTGTTTGAATTGGAAAACCAAGTTTTCACATTAAAAGGTGGCACATAAACTCGGGATTTTAAGGGTGATGCTAGCAAGTAGCCAGGTGAATGGTATGAGGTGAATATTGTTATCTTTCAATCTCTCCATTTGGGAAACATACATGCACCTTCTCTTGGCCTAACTTATCATGCTGGCTCTGCATGACACTCTGTATCGCCAGTCAGTCCACAGCTTGCGGTCATTGCACTGACACCAGCAATAAAGCTTGTAACGGGACAAGGCATTGGAGTCACTCTTTTAGATTACTATCCATACACATGGTAGTGACACTGGTGGAGAACTCCTAAGATACTCGATTCGATCTCCCACAAGCATGTTAGGAAAAACACCACTGAAAACACCACTTATGGTCACCCATGTCAGACATGGACAGCTGCTGGTCCAGCTCCAAGGGTGTGTACACACGATAGTAACAATATGCCCTACCTATAGCATCTGAGGTAGAGATAAACTTGCCTTTCTTCATCTTACAACATATTTCCTTCATTGCCTCATCAACGACCAAGAAAAACCCGTTCCTATTAATTAAGAACTCATGGCGCTGTAAGCAGTAGGCCATTAAATTCTTCTCAATGTGTACTGTGAACTAAATTAATGATAGTACTGTAACTGGTTTGGTTTGTTGGTTTATCTAACATCCCAGGGGACTGACCCGAAAGCTCCGTTCACACTGAGTTGTGGCAGGGTACTTCTATTTTGCGGTACCTATCTTGAGACTGGACGTTCCAAATTGCTTGCCACTGGGTGTACCGGAGGTACACCTAGTTGCTTAGTGTGCGATTTGCAGCGCTAGGCGCTTGCAGGTGCCTGGACGGCTGGGCGTACCTAGGTATCTCCAGTCGCACCGTGCGAATGGGGCATTAGGGTAGGGGATATCTCAATGTAAGATGTTCTCACTGGTTTCACGCAATATGGTGGTGGTCATTGGATCTATGAGATGAATTCAGGCAGAAAGCCCAACCCTACAGATTTCTTTCACTTCCCAGACCAAATAAAGATCATATGAGAAGTACTTTGATATAGCAGTAGGTCTACCACTGCTTTGGATGAAGAGGAAATATGGCTGCAGTGGAACTTGAACCCAGAACTTTGTGATTAACTCCAGTGCTTTTAACCTCTGAGCTAAATCGTCACCCCCACTACTACTGAAAACATAAATGTTTAGCAGAATGAAGCCTGACGTGATGGTATGTGAAACGACATGACACTAACAAAGAAAGCGGGGAGGAGGTGTGTGTGTATGTGGAGGGGGGGGGGGGGGGGTCCAGTCTCCATGACCAAGAATGGTAAGTGTTGTATGACAAAGCATGACAAGGAAGACGGGGCGGGGGTGAAAAGTGGTCAAAAATAGCACCACATCATTTATTGACAGCCCCTATGCAGATCAGCAATAAGCAAAGTACTGAGAAGAAACTGCTGAGTGTTTGGTATGTGTCCCCGTTCGTCATCGAGTTTTGAGTATGCAGGAATTGTACAAGGCAATAGCCGAGTGAATATCCCGAAGCGCACCAAACCAGATGGCATTCAGGGACACAGACCAAACATGAATACGTTTCTGATTTTATCTTGGCCTGGACAAGCTTATTTGTTTACCGACCATGGAGTATGAGTCGCCATACTCGGAAGCCTGTTGGGTATTAGTTCCTAACGCTAATCCTATGGACGTTTATATCAGGCTAAGAAAATAATCCAGGCATGTTACTGTGAGATGTGCACTTCTAATCTGGCTGCCAGTAGTTACACAGACCCTCAGTGCAATCACAAGTTTTGATACCCAGCTGGGAAAATGCTTGGCTTTGATCCACGCCTACTCTGTTCAATCCCCAGAAGCATCTTTATATTTTTTTTCCTGTCATTCACTTCATATATTTGGTCTCTGTTATCATCTCACCCCTGGTATAAGTTTAGCCTTTGGAATAAAGTCAGAAAAAACTCAACGAGCACTCTGCTAAAGTGACAATACTACGCCACGGTTGTGGTGGAGTGAATATGAGATGATGCCATACGCTATTAACCAACTGAATTTGAGAAGTAATTTGAATTATTCTGATAGTGTGATGCTATTCAATGTCAGTGAATGGGGTGAGATAAATCCAGAACCACACTCGAATCGTTAAATAGAAGATACTCTGTATTTATACGATTCTCAATGCAGTTCTATAAAATTACTGTCCATGCCATATATACTGTAATTCCGCATCGTTTTGCCATATAATGTAAAAATAAAGGACAGAAAAGAACATCAAAATATGTTGCATAAGCTTCGCCTAAAACACTAGTTATGCTAAATTATTTTATCAATTTCAGGTAACTCGTAGAGCATGGTCAGGTCGTTCGATAAAATCACTGCGTAACTGTCAGGGCCATGTTACGTCTCCCCGAACCTAAGACACTCCCACCCAATGCTTCAGCTATGATCCACTAGACACTTTCTGCCATCATACCACAGGCATAGGATTTGAAAATAGCAACAAGAGCTAAGAGTGCATTTAAAAAATAGAAATATTGGCCAAGACCAAATTAGCAGGTGGACGCATTTAAAGCTCATTAAGGTCGCATTCAAAACTCAATAAGGTTCAAAGGTCTAACAGTAATTAATTAGTACAATAACAAGGAAGCCCCCAGGCCAGGAGGGAGGGAAAATCATAATTTTAGTCTTTTTTAAAAGCATTTATGAAATTATCTTGGAACAGGAAGGCCATAAATCAATTAGAAATTCAAATTTCTAATGATAAAGGTGAATTTCAAATAAGCAAACAAAAATTCAGATAAGGCTTGGGAAAGTCTCTGTCATCTAAAAATGTTGGTGTTTGAGGGAACATTGTCGACAGTGTATACAGCAGTGAGGGCCTCCTTCTGCTGCTGAAGAACTCCCTGTGACCGGTGTTGCCTCAGGTCTGTGCATCAATGCTGGCGGCTTATGGAGGCATGTGCCCCGGGAGTGACATCGCAAAGTGTGGCCGTCCAGTTAAATATTACCGAATTGGTATGTTTATTTCACCATGTTTGAAAATTATTTTTTAAATTCATTCTAAATTATAAATTAAAATGTCGAAAGTTCAGATAATCGTCTTTTGTCGGAAAACTTTCGGTTCTGTTGATTGAACTTTTGGTTTAGATATTATACACCTATGGGCGAACATCTATGAAATACTACCCGCTGCTAGGGGTGCAGTATAAATAATGTTCGGGCGCACTGTGCCCGTAGTTAATGTTCGGGTGCATTGTGCCAATAGTGTACTTTGCAAGAACATTTCTTTCATATTTAGGTATATAACGATAAGTAAACGTAATGACTGAGCTATAGGGATACCAAATGTGGTTTTCTTCAATTACTTCAAAAACAAGGACGGTGACCTATAGTTTCTAAAACTTAAATCTGTAGTACAATACATTTACAATATTCTGTGAAGGTTTGAAGAAACTGACATGTGTTTTAGTATGTCAAACTTTTAACAATTCTGTATATTCTATTATAATATTGTCATCATAGATCTTGATAAAAAGAGAAGCATGGTGACCCCAATTTTTTTTAGTTAGATATGGGTTCTGCAACACTTGAAGATCAATATATGAAAATTCTAGGAAATTGACATGGGTTTTAATTCTCGAGGTAAATTGTCCGATATACCTCTAAAATCCTTTCCTGGAAATCATAAAAGCCTTTTCAATCAAGTCAAATAGAAAGCCAAAATGAAGCAAATTTTTCATTACATATTTGAAAACTGTGTTTGCACCGCGCTTTGGAAGAATGAGAGACCAAACCATGTAATTGTGATGAAAAGATTTTATTTCACAAAAAAATATACAAAACTTCTACTTTATTGCTTGTAGAATATAGAATCAATGCGAATAAATGTACTTTTTGTTTACATGTTCTCACATCTAAGATGGGACTTTTCTTGAAGTAAGCAAGAATTTCGACAAGATTTTTGCGACTTCGAATCATTTGTCAAACACAGGATTCAAATATTAAAGTGCTTGGCGTTTGGCAAAAAGTAAAAGGCAAATAAATTTGGATGCTGAGAAGCGATGGGATAACATGTAAGCAGTTGGACCTTGTCTTTAGGTAGTTTGATCAGATACAATTATTTTCCAGTCTCTACTGAAGGCTAACAAGGTCAATCTTTGAGCTATAAATGCTCTGCCTTTCTTTGTAGTCAGGTATCTGGGCTATCCTAGATGGAACAACGCACCCCTGGCTTTATAAACCAACATACTGTATATTTTATGCCTTGAATTTATAGAATCAAATGTGAATATAGAGGCAGTCTAAGCAGAAAGTGGATAATGAATAACTAATAGGATTCGTGCGGACACATCTAAATACAGGGATGTCAGTTGGAGGTCATGGAAAAAGACCGGAAATATTTTTCATGTGGAATTTACTGCCTAAGAGACTGAGAAAACATGGAAACACATCGTTGTTAGCCATGGTGGGGTGTATGGGGAGGTTTGTACCACTGTTTATTGGTGTGAATGAGGCCTAATTTAGTCTCTCTTTGTATTACAGATTAAATGGAAAAAAATCATAAATTAAAATGAATTTAAAAAAAATGAAAATAAGGAATTCCCTGGAAAAGAGGAAAACTGCCATCTTTGTAAATATATGGGTCTCAGTGGTAGGTCATACCATTAGGGCTAAGGTACGCAGCAATAGGGTTACGCAGTCAGCAGCCTAGCAGTGCTCTCTGTGGCCTGGTGCCACCGGGAGTCAGGGTGTGGCCGTGTGCGGCCGATTTGTAGATATTGCAGAATATGTCTGAACATTATGAAGGAAATATTAAATTATGAACATTCATAAATTATCAGAATACCTAATCCCTGAATTCATGTGTCCGTATTCGTTCCATTAGTTACAAGTATAGCCACGATTATAATATAGCGTAAAGTGAGGTATTCGGAGGCCATCTGCCTCGGAGTTTGACGCATTACATACACAGCAAGATCTAAGACGGGGTTCTGTAATAGCATGGGGAAAGGTCACTGCTCACTCATCTAACCATTGACTGTACATACATGCTTTCTATAGGGCACAGAGGGATTGCTAGTTCGCCATCATCCACCAGGAAATCGTAGGATAGACCCACCGTAGTCAGGAGACAACCACTATTTTCTGTTGACATAATCTATATTAGTGAGATGAGGCTAAAACCTTTTATGGCTAACCAAAACAAATGAAATCCATTGATAACTGGATCCACCACCTGGTGTTTTGTTAAGCATCAGGAGCAAGGTGGCCGCCTCCGTTACACAATAGCTATGTGCCCTATAGATCCTATCAGGAGAGATATATCCATGAAAATTTATCTTAAACACAATTAACATTAAGGGACACTCATAGAGCAAGCTGGAAGTGGTACATTCAACCACAAAGGGAACCGTAGAACTGGGTATTGCAATGGTTTAATACTGGCCAAACGTAGCTCATAGTATATTGAGCAACCATGCAATACCGAGAGAACGGACGTTATATTGATGTACTCAATCATCCGACATCAGAACATAGAATATCATAACTATCATTTACAATGGCACACCAGTATTCTAAAACCCTTCTGTTTTCTATAACTCATAAACTTCCTGTTTTTATAAGTCATATACTTTTTTTATAAGTCATGGTTAAATCATGAAAAAAATGTAGGCAAACCTTTGCGCAATGTAATGGTATGCGTCATGCACAAAAAGAATCCTATAGAGAAATGTCGAAGGCCACACTCCCGTCGAGTCACTGAGATCACCTGATCTGACAGGCACCGAAGACTACAACGTCGTAGGACGCACTAATTCTGCAATTCTACTAGATAAACCCAACCTACCTCCTCCCCCCTCCCCCTTATGCCCCAGGCAGTTCTCTTTGGGTGTGTTATCCAAACGGTAAATGTACTATCAATCCCCCTTAATGATAACCTGGTTTATAAGTAGACTTAATCCCAACAGTGGTGCTACCTTAAATTGAAAAAAAAGAAATACTTTTTAAATTGAAAAAAGTTTTTTGTACTAGCAATCTCGTTTGGTTTATGAAACTAAAAATCTGTCCAACTCCTTAACGAGATCAACATCAAAGCAGTAGCAATCACACGGAGCGGCTAGTCCAATCAGAAATCACTTTCTGTTGTTTTTAAATGCTATAACAGTTCTTCATTAGAATATAAATATGTAAGCAAGTGCTGTCCTCATTTAAGCAAAACTTAACGAAAGAACACAGTACCATTCCCCCTTTCATTAGAAATAGTCTCCACATTAAATTTCTATCAAAATAAGCCGTTCATCTATAACCTTCCATTATATGGGGGGGAAATCCTTGTGTTGTATGTTATAACATGCTAAATTTTCCAAAGCTCCGTTTTCTGTCACATACATTTGCTAAGAGATTACCACTTCCATTAAATCTACTCGAGATTTACATGAGGCGTATTTCAATCACACAACTTAATTCGCTTTTCACCTTTAAACTTTCATATCTTGGCCATTTTCACTCATCCTTCCTACATTTCTTGAGGAGAATTTCCTACATATATTAACTTCACTGCTGTAGTTTTACACCGAATCACAACTTCGGGTGACAGATTCAGATCCTATCGTAATATACGAAAATCAATTTTTTCCCCCATTTATTTTTGTTCAAATAAGCATTCGGGTAGCACCACAATACTACACTGATCCTCAGGTTATCATTCAAGTCAACGACTGTCTTTCGTTATAGCAATGTGAATGGAACACTCAGGGATGAAAGTTGGGACCGAGCAACATATTGGAAATTTTAAACTAAAGAAAAAAGATGTTTTGGCTTATGTAAGCCTGAGAAGTAAGTCGCCTATGATGGCTTGGGCCGCGGTGGTGACAGTCTAACACCGGGTGCCTGCCGCTGGTGTGTGCTGCTGTTGTGTACATACTGCTGAACTTTTGTATATTAATTTAAAAAATGACCAAAAAAACCTCGAAATTTCGAAAATATCGAAATTTCGTATTTCCGTCATTTGTCGGCAAACTTGCATCCCTGAATACTTAAATAACAATCTGTTAACCCAAAAAATACAAAATGAAACAAAATAACTGTATAGATCTCAACTGTGGCGACGGGAGGCGGAATTCTAGTGCCACACCACCTGGTTGGGATTGGTAACGTTGCCGAGCTTAATGTACCTGGCGTTGTTGGAGCCGTTGGAGGTGCCGGCCGAGGAGCCGTAGCTGCCGCTGGCCTGCTGCGCCTTGTCGCCGGCCGCCGACCCGTCCCCCTTCAGCACCGAGATGCACTTCCAGTTGTCTAAGTAGTTAGCTGTGGGCAGAGAAGCAGGCATGTCAGTTGGGTGAGGGATGTCAGTTAGGGCCATGAAAAAAATGTGGAACTATTTTTCATGTGGAGTTGACTGCCTCAGAGACTAAGAAAACATAGAAAACACATCGTTATTCTCCCTCGAATGAGGCTGGGCTTCGAACCACTGGCTATCGGTGTAAAAGTGGCCCAATTTATTCTCTGTGTTTTACACAAGAAAAAACAATTAACCATAAATAGAAAATGAAAACAAGGATTTCTTGAAAAATTGGAAAACTGCCATCTTTGTTGGGTTCAGGGAAAAAGGTGCGACTTTCTTTTCAACTTTTTTTTTAAAGATTTAGGGAGCAGACGTCTGTATACGTCTATATAATGCCTCGTCCCATTTCTAGAAAAAAGTGTGAATGTGGTGCTATAAATAGACAATAATCGATGGTTTTGTGGACAGGCGGCTGTAAACCACGAGAGGTTGACGCGTAGTAATACACGAGCGCTAGCGAGTGTATTACGAGGTCAACCGCGAGTGGTTTACAGAGCTGCCTGTCCACAAAACCATCGTTTGTTGCATCTATTATCCATCTTTTCGAATAAATCAAACCCAGTAATTGCCATATTAACGGGTATAACATTAGGAACTATTTCTTTGCTCTATAGCAAAAGGGACTATTTTTCCTGTATACCATGGTTTTGAGGCCGTATACCACAGGTTTGAATCCGTGTACCGCAGTTATGGTATCTGACAGGTTTTATACAATGGGTCGTGGTTTACGGAGTCCCCATGCATTTTCAATGGGGACTTTGTATACGATGGATAATAAAGCCAATCAAATGGTGGCTGGGAACGTAGTGTAAACGCAACAGACTCTAAATAGCAAAACTCATACGACCCTATACGTCTAGGTCTGCAGTGGCTGCCATGGTCGCCGGGAACATAGTGTAAACATAGCATTAAGTAAAGCACTTCTAGATGCTAGTCTTATTTTAAAGTGTATCGTAAAAATCTGTACTTTACTGGATACCAGCTGAGGTAAACTGTAGATGTTTCCCTTATGCTTGATGTTCTGAATACTTGAATGGACACTTCCATTTGAGGTCGACTTGAATTCGGTTAGTAAGACTTACCTTTCCAGAGCCGGACACAGCCATCGTCACCAGAGGAAGCAAGAACGGTACCAGTTACATTCCAACTCAACCGCCAAACCTACACAAGGCAGAAAACCAGGGGTTAAGTCAGTGGTAAGTGCGGTTACCAAAAAACATAGAAAACACAACTAACACAACTATGGACTGGGGTTGGTATGTGCTGGGAGCTTTGAACCACTGTTTATTGGTGTGAATGAGACTCAATCTAGTCTCTCTTTGTTTTATACAAGCAAAAACAAAATTTCCTTGGAAAAGAGGAAAACTGCCATCTACTATAATAAACTAACGCGGCGTTATCTTCACGGGTCGCACTGGAACTATCCCACTCCGCCTGGCGAATGATCATTGAAATAGGGTACATAGATTATAATCGATGATCTTTTTTGGACGGGCGGCTGTAAACCACGAGTGGTTGACGCGTTGTAATACACGAGGGATAGCGAATGTGTTACATCGATCGTTAGAGTACTGGGGACTCACCTGAGACTGGTGCTCGTCAAACTTGGCCACTTGCCGCAGCTCGAATTTAGTCACGGACACAGGCGCTCCTTGTGGTTGGAGGTCCTTCCTGTAACATGCAAAATTTTCCAATCAGACCACTTTCTACACTTCCCCAATTCTCTTTGCATATCTAATACTTAGAAGGAAACCCACAACATGAAAATAGCTTGGTCCGTACTCCACTGTGTTTGACTGCAGAGTAATTCATGAAGCGAAGCTGAGTGAATTACTCTACGAGTGGGTTTCTGATTTTATCTCACCCTGTATAACATTATTCATTGATAAAATATATCACCCAATTAGCCATTGAGTATTGGGTACACGAACTTCACGGCCATTGAGTAAGAGTTCCTAATGTTAAGCCTATGGAGAAAAATATCGGGGTTAGATAATAATCGGAACCCGATACCAACTTAACTTCATCAGCTTATAAACAAACTGACTTATCTCACACTACCTTCATTTGCATCAATTTTTAAATATTCATAATTCAGGGATGTCAGTTGGGGTCATGAAAAATAAAGGAAATATTTAACTGCCTCATAGTGATGGAAGCATAGAAACCACATTATTATTCTCCATGGAATGGGACTGGGGTGTGTCGGGAGGTTTGAACCACAGCTTATTGGTGTGCATGAGGCCAAATTTATTTTCTCTTTCTTTACACAAGCAAAACAGAATTTCATATAAACTGAAAACGGCTGCAAGGATTTCCTTTTAAAAGTGGGAAAGCTGGCATTTTAATTCCCCAAAACATGTTATTTCAAAACCGGATCCTCGAAGAGTTATGAATGATAAAAAAATAAGGTTCAACTTTATTGAAGTTTCTCTTCAGGCTTCTGCCAGTCCATTCTCGGCAATAACTTTGCTTTTTCTGTGACAATTTCCTATAGACGGCAGGATTTCCCCCTGCTTTCAACTGCAGGGATGTCAGTTGGTTTCAGTAAAAAAAAAAAGTGGAAATATTTTTCAAGACTAATCTACAGCCTCAGAGCCTCAGAGAGATTAAGAAAGGGAAAGCACAATGGCGTTGGCCATGGCACAAGGCTGGTGGAGAGGTTCAAACCACTGTTTTGTTTGCATAAATGAGGTTTAATTCCTACTATCTCGTTGCTTTATACAAGAAAATAATTTCGTAATTGGAAATGAAAACAAGGATTTCCGTGGAAAACTGCACTTACTTGAGGGGTTTGAGGGTGACGATGCGTACATCTTTGGAGGCGATGGCGAGTGTGTGGTAGGACCGGCCAAGATTGGCAGAGAAGGCCACGTCCCGCACACTATCTGTCACAGCCATTATCGTCTCTGCCTTAGTCCATTTCCTGCATTGAACACAATTATAACCCAAATTATGTCATTGATGCACATGTACAGAAAACTGGTACTATAAAACCCCGCGTAACGGATAGCCCATGTAAGCGGACACCCCATATTAACGGACACATTTGCTCGGAACGGATCCCTCTATTAGGTATTTATTTTAACCCCGCGTAAGCGGTCACTTTGCACCTGTCCTAAATTTCACATGATTTTTTTTTTGAGAAACTAAATCATTTCGAATCAGAATACATTTTAATATTCATCATACACTTGTGCACGCCAGTCCTTTGCTTACTCTCAATATATAGTAAACAATTTATATTTCACAGTGGTAGAAAGATATGAAGGAAAGAATTCAGATAATGACGGTTTTTGTTTGATAGTTTGATTTGAATGTCCTGTCAACCATTATAAGTCCTTACCAGACTTTCTCAAGGTTCTTTTACACCAGAAGGGTGTTGATCAAATCTATGTGATGAATTCAGGTAAAAATATCACCCCTACACATTCAGTGAGGTGAGAGTTCCCAAACCACATAGACATGGTATGAGAAAGATTGGCCTTTGATATAGCCGTAAATCTACCACTGCTGGGGATGAAGGAGAAAGGTGGCGCCGTGATTGTTTTGTCTGTTTGTTTGTGGTTTAACATCAGATCTTAAATCCAGTGCCTTAATCACTGGGCTAACCATACTCACCGTGTGTTATCACTGTACTCGTAAATCACCACTTTGCCTCCCGCTGACGGGTTCGGGTCGTCACTGCCTACTGCCACCATGGGCTGGTGTACTCTGAGAAGACAAGGTATTGCTATTTACAATGCTGAATGTGGTGAACACGCATTTTTTTGTTTTCCGTTGACAAAGAAAATATACCAATTTATCTCCTAGAGAAAGTGAAGTATATGTAAAGAGAAAAATATACACTACATCATGTTGCCATCAATTTGTTAATTTGATGCAGAAGTGCCACGGACGTCTCATGGGGGAAAAACGACATTTTGTATAGCCTGCTCATCTCCAGGTTTATCTCTTTTTTTTGGGGGGGGGGGGGAGTGTAAAAAAAAGGTTTTTTTATCTGATAGCTGTTGAACAGACCATAAAACAGGATACCCAAGAGACTAACATGTCCGTTCATGGTTGGAATAAGAGCTTAATTCAATCTTCAGAAAGTTCTATTATTGGGGTGATATCTACATCAATTTTAGCAATCAAACCCGATTCCGGCCAAAGACTATCTCTGGAAGGAAGTTGGTGGTTTCCTTATAAAAAGTTAGGCAAAAGCTTCAATTTGAATTTTAAAAGATTGCCACCATCAATATAGTATCGGTCCAGATAAGGGTGATGATACTAATATATCAGGAGGTTTGTTGTCATTACCGGGACGGGTTCCACGTGATGCAGCTACAGCTGAGTTTCAGGGCGATCTCGTGTTTCAGTGTCCATCCGCTGAGATTCATCACGTCAGCCGCCTCGTAGATCCGCACCACTCCGTCAGCCGAGCACGTCGCCTGTCAGCCACACACCACACACATTCAGAGATCAAAGTTGGGTCAGAGTCAAATGTCCGAAATTAATAACTCTTTTTTAAAAATGAAGCATTTACTGCATCATTTTAGACAAGAATGGCCATAAATCAATGTAGGTTTTAATGTCTCTTGATTTTAAGTGTTACTTTTAGTTTGTGATTAAGAACTTATTTTTTATGGCGTACTTCCGCGTTCCTGACGAGGTGTGGGTAGAATGTTGTTGGTCCGATCAGAATTCTTTTTATTATTTTTAGTTTGTGTTTTCTTGAGATTCATATCATACTATAGCTTAAGTGCTATGTAGAGTGCTTCCTGCAATGTGCATAGAAATTATGCGAGTCTTGTCTACACTGATTTATAACACCAGAATACAGTACTCTCTGGTGATTGACGCAGTGGTTGATTCAATCCCACTGGGGACAAGCCATTGGAATATCGCAGTTTTAACGTTATATTGTATTTACCAATCAAAATCTAGAAAATTCGAAAATCTGTCATTCTCAGAAGACTTGCATCCCTGGAGATTCAGTTGGGATCAGAAAAGTGAAAATAGTTGTGTGGAAATTGATGCCTCTAAGAGACCAAGAAATGTGAAAAACATGGTGTCCACCACTGTGTGGGTCTTAGAATCTGTGGGTAACTTCAAATCAGTTTTATTGGTGTCAATGAGGATCAATTAATATTATCTTTGTTTCAAACGAAAAAAAGCTTGTTTAGATACTATCAATGAAAAAGTGTATTTTCATGGGAAAATGGAAAGCTGTCATCGACTGGTATGAATTGGTGAATTGTGAGAAATGAGAATTATGCCTACCAACTGCAGACCTAGGTGTTTAGGAGCAAACTGGACATCGGTGACGGAGGTGCGACTGTCCACCAGGCTCGTCCGTTTGATCCAGTTACTCTTACCGCCCTGCACCATCTCTCCAGCTGATGTCCATGCCAACAGAAAAATACAAATTTAGTCAATCTGTATTTTATCTTTTATTACATCGTGAATGATTCGTCATAGATTCTACCATGTGTTGTAGCGATCATGTCTGATAATTATTAGGTACCCATGACATATATACTGTAATTATGCACCCTTTCACCGTATAATTTTTCCCCTTTTCCACCATATAACGTAAAAATACCTTACAGTTCAGTGTTCCGTATGGCAAAATACGGAACACTGTTCCATAAGCATTCACTAAGACATTAGCTGTTAGGCCAAATTAAGGTAATTATTTTGTTTATTAATATCGGGTATATAATAAATATAGAACATACCATGCTTGTACAAGCTACAAAATTCGTTGATAATTTATGGATAGTATGGAACCCGGCGTAACCGTAAATTATCATCGCATTTTGTAGCTTGTACAGCATGGTCAGGTCATTTTATATAAGTGCCTACTCCAGAAAATGATTTGGTGTTGATATCTTTACAGTGTACCTAAATTCATTTTTACTTCCCTAAAACGCCAAAAGGCTCTGTTCACCCAATTGTTAATTTACTCATACACAGTGGTATCACGACTCATGTATGTTATTCTCCTAAACTGAGGGCCTATGTGATGAAAATCTGCTAATATACAATAGCTAACACACTGGAGCCATTTTTTTGTTGTCGAAATGTATATGACTTGGCATCGAACGATTGTAAAACTCCCTAAGTATCAATTTAGAATTTTTTGGAGAAAAAAAAAAAAAATTAAAATACTTACGCAGTTCCTCCCATACGGCTGCCGTCCTGTCAAATGAACACGTGGCGACCACCTGGCCAAACTCTGGGTGTGCCCACGTGACCCGCCATACAGACCCGCTGTGTTCCTGTGTGCACAATGACTCCATAAATCACATGTTGAAAAAACATTCACAACTTATAATTAATTATTAGAAGTGGGGATATATATGAATTTGGGTTTCATTAAAATACCACGATCAACACGTATATACCCATAAAGTTATCAGATATAATGGGTAGAATTCAAATGATTTTTAGTAAGGAACTTCAGGGTTCTTTTTTTAATTAATAAGGGAAACCTTGGGTAAATGAGTAATGTTTCATAAAGCTTCATATCAAAAGTAAGACCAGGTTCTGCATATGATATAAGTTTCATCTTAAGCATCACTACTAAGTTTCTTTTTTTTTGTATTTGTTTATTTGTGGTTTAACGTCCCAGGGGTCACTTGGGGTAAACATATTTAAGTTTCTCACTTTTGTAGAACTATTTCAGTCAACTCTTTCAAAGTTTTCGATGATGCTTATAAACTGTCAAAGAGACATGTCATAGACAAAACGCTGAATATATTTCCATTTATATTTCTTAGGAGTAGACTTAATCAATTTGTGTCATTCCAATCTTCTGTATATGAAATGTCTTGATAAGTTAAATATATATCTAGATTTACTTATAGTCAGATATATGTGAAACATAATAGGCGTATCATTAATTGAACAAGGAAATACTTACTCGAAAACTGGCTGTACATTTCCACTCGCCGTTTTCTAAATCCCATATCTGCAAAGGTTATGAAAGTAATACATGATTATGCATTAATAATTAGACTTCATCTAGCCAGTGACACTAGCCCTGTCACAAGAGGGCTGGTTGTTGCATGACATGCCATGCTAGCCATGGTTCTTGACTGACTTGGTGGGCCAAGGCCCCAACATGGCAATGGGGATGGGAGGGGAAGGGGGAAATCCATGAATAGAGAAGGGGCTGCATTGATTGGATATTTAAAGCCCTACTCCTCTGTGAACTTAGTAGCTCATGGATCAGTGCACACATATATTTAGCTACCTGTAGGGGATCCAATTGGCAATCAGCAATGCCATACCTATATATATATAACGTTTTTGCTTCATGGTGATCATTCATGGATGAGTGCACACAGACCTGTCTGCATGCTCCCTAGCCATGTGGGGGACACAACTTTGTTTCTATGTACATCAATAAAGTAGGTCAAGTTAATATTTGGTGGTAAATGATATTGCAAATAATTTTAGAAACCAATATCATTTGACTGGGTCTTGATTGATTCCTAGAACAAAGTTATGAACCATTTTGACTTCTGTTTATGTGTAAATAGGACCAACCATGCTCATAATGTAGTTAAGAACATGAGCTCCAAACTCTTTAAATTTGGAAAATTGCGAGGTAAGTTGACTAAAGATGTAGCAAAATTGGTTTACATTACAAATATTATGCCCATAATGGAATACTGCGGATTCTTGTATGAAAGTTTTAAAAAGAGTGACCTACATGTAATTGAGAGACTCCATAATAGAGGTATGAGGATGGCACTATCTGTGACCATACGAGATCACTCCATAAACATGTTACATGATATGCTCGGAATCATCCCACTCCAAAATAGGAGGAGAAAACAGCTGTTGGCCTTAATGTATAAGAACAGTCGAAATCCGAACTGGACGGAAGTCGCTCAAAGACAAACTAGATCAAGCGACAAAATTATTTTTAAGATATATTGCACTAAAAGTAATATGATTCTCAAAAGCCCATATCTGAGAGGGGCTCGGCTGTGGAATGCTCTTCCAAGTGATGTCCAAACTAGTAGTAATTTGGAGGACTTTAAAGCAAGAGTAATCAGCTGTATAGGCAGTTAGATATTTTTCTGTTATTCGCAAGATGAGTGATATTCCATTTCATCTCAGTACATATTGAAGAAATTTGTTCAAACTCGTGGTGAATCTGTTACTGTTACCCTTGTATTCATGCCTGTATTTGTATCTGAAAAACTTGTACCTAACGAGAGATACAATAAAAGTAAATAAAAAAATATGCTGAATAAACCATCCTCTCATACACCTGATGCCTCCCCCTCCTATTATGAGATTTGGCAAAAATACATGAATAGCCCATCAAATATACATTTCACCTAAATAATGACACTTCCTAGAGTGTAAGCAACTGTCAGTGCCATTTATGGAGATGGTAAATGATACATCAATGCTCACTGTAAATCAATATTGAGTAAACATCTGTTTGGGCATGCCCATTTCACTAACCCCCCCCCCCCCCCCCCCCCCACACACACACTTTCAACAAATACTTGTATATCGCTGTAAATATAGAATCTACTTAGAAAATTCCACTTCCTAGCTCATCCTGTTTTTCATTCTCTTCCAAATGAGGCATATCATATTCTGATTCAACCAGTTTGAGGGGTAGAAATATGTCCATAAAGGAGTTCTTAAACATGGACCTGTGACTACAAAGGTCCCCCCTCCCCCAAACTGAATTCACTTTTTTTTTAAATCCATGCCAAAATACTAAATATCAAAATTGTAAGGCATTGTACCACCATAAAACCTTTTTTCCAAAACAGAAATCATATTCCTATCTGTACTTAGTTAGCTATAAAGAGCAAAAATGTGGTCAGGTCATCTAGTGCCTCTACAAGCATGTGTACTACAGTAGGCTATAGCCATAACTTAAAGACCAACCGTCCACCTGCTAATAAACCTCAACATAGAACAACTAAACCAAGAATAGCAAGGTATGCTGCCTGGTTGATCCGCCCATCCTGTGTCTGACTCCCACCTAACCTCCTCAATCTGTAACTATGCATTTAGGGGTATATTTCAAGTAATCCCCCACCCCCTTTTAAAATCCAGTCATATTGTATTCTCCTTCGCTGGTAGCTTAAACAATTATTGTGATAATCTGGCACCAGCTGAAGGAGCAGCTCTTGAATGGAGTTCTCCATATGAGGACACGACTCATAGGCCAACTCTTGACCTTCTCCTTGACAGGAAATGAAATGGCAGGTAACTTGTTTAGTTACTCCACATGAAAGTTAGATCACTGTGAATACACCTTCATATTGGGAGTACAGTACTTGTGGGCTATTAAAGGATTTCTAAAAGTTACAAGTTACTTTATATAGGAAATAACAATTATTCTGCAAATACTACGTTTGAGGTAGGTTAGGAGGATATTCATAAGTCCCATATCTCCACATAGTACAACACTTGACCCCTCAATGGAGATGAGGGGTGAAAATCTTACCTAGGCTTCATCCAGGGGTATCTGGACACTTCATTGGAATACTGGGTGCTATGCTTGGTAGTCAGCATGCTTTGGATGCTACACTTAGTAAATTGGATGCTACACTTTGTTTTCGGGAGGCTACGTTCTCGCAATTGCAGTGAACCGCATAACAAAAAACGACAAATAATCATATGTTGCTTATTGTGAATCCAAATATAAACCTATCAACTGTTTTCCACACATCTTTAGCTATCTACTGATCTTTATTTGAGGTTCCTACATCAATTCTTGGCATAATTTAAAAAAAAAAGCATAGTGTCCGTTTGTCACCAACTGAAAACCGAAATATGTTAGCTATGAGGTGTAGCATCCAGACACCACTTCGTTGCCAGCACGCTTCAGTTTTCTGGAGGTAAGCAACAGACACTACACTTTTTACAGTACCCCTTAAATAGAATTGATGTAGAAACTCCAAATAAGAAATTCTTGGAGCTGCCAAGGTGACAATTCCTAGATTGGGTTTTGACACTCCAGTTTGATTGTCACAAGGACATAGACATGGCATAAAAACGAAGTGTCGTGTACAAGGCGACCATTGCACTATTTTGTGAAAACAAAAGGTGGTGCTCCATTGCACCGATCGTTGGTCTCCGAACAATCTTCTCCCAATCTCCACCCGTTCTCTGATTGTTTTTGCCTCATGCACGACCATGAGGAGAACATGGGGGAAAATTAGAGACAACTAGGCAGTTGAGTGCCGAATGTAGCTCCACTGCAGCTCCATTATCGGCGACTAGGTGCTGAGCGGCCAGCGACCAAATGATTGCCACCCAGTCTCCAGTGTAGTGGAGGTGATAGCTGCCTGGAGAGCTACCTGGAGAGCTACCATAGACACTGTAGCTTGTCGTACCTACCGTATCTGTGCGAGGGGAGGCAGCAGGGGTGAATTTTTTAGGCATTTTGTACACATATCCGTACTCAATAAACTCCTCTGCGCAACTCGGCGCTATTCTCTATGTTAAAACAGGCTTCAGAATCGGGTAGAGAACACATTTATCTGTAAGACCATGGTAGTTTAAAGGAGTAAGCTCAGTGATGTACCAATGAAAATTCCAATATTTTCTAAAATGCTAAAAAAGTCACTTTCTCTTCGATTTTCGCTGGTTTTTGTTTATTATGGAAGAGGTGTATGTTCTTAAGGATTTGATAACTTGTTTGATGCTGATTGGCTGAAAATTTACCCCAAAATAACATTTGCTGCGAAATGCTTTTCTCCAAAATTTGTGGCGAAAACGGCAACATGACAGGTGTGAAATGTGGTCATATTTATTAAACCGTTCATCACAGGTCAACAAAAACACAAAGAACGCAATCTATGCACTTTTTTAACTTCTTTCTGCAAAGGTTTCATGGTATTATGTGCAATAGAAATACATGAAATGTATTTTTGAATGCTGCTCGCTTTACTTTAGTCTAGCCAATAGTGGCAGAACCGGGGGAGGCCGCACAGCTGGGCTGTGTTTGTTTGTTTGTTTGTGGTTTAACGTCCCAGGGGACCTGTGGGTATATAGGGACTATCAATGATTTAACTTTTCACTTTCATAGACTTATTTCAGTCAATTCTTTTCAATGTTTCAAATATTTTATATAAAATCAAAGAGATTTGTCTCTTTCAAAAACATGATATCTTTCATTGGAATAGCTTCGAACAACATTTTCATGTTGTTACTGTTTTTCAAATGCTTTCTTCCATTCTCTTGTACCCTTTTACAGTTCAGCAGGATATGCTCAACAGTGATGGGTACGGGTACATTGCATGCTTGGCATATTGGGGGATTTTCCCCTTTCAGGAGATATTCGTGTGTTAGTCTGGAGTGACCTATTTTCAGACGCGTCAACTTCACCTGTTCACTACGACTTAATCCCCCACAGTTTCTCTTCCCATTCACAGTTGAGTGAATAGTACCGGTATGTAGTTTGTTTCTTATTTGCTTGTTCCAGTCAGATTGCCATTTATTCATTGTCATTTCTCTTATTGGAGCTATCATATCCGTGTGTGGAATTTTCGCTGTACCGGGATGAAACTTCAGAGCTTTCTTTGCTGCTCTGTCTGCCTCTTCATTTCCATCAATTCCTATGTGGCTTGGTAGCCAGCATAGAACTATGTCTTTCTTTCTTTTCTTCAAAATGAAAATCCTCTCTCAAACTTCTCTTACCAAAAGGTTTGTCAGAGAGTATTGGAGTGTAGGGCTTTTTAAATAGTATTGCACTGGTCTCAGCTGGGGCATGCCCATCGCTACACAGGTATTTCCAGGCTAAGATAAAATCAGAAACATTTTCGTGTTTGGTCTGAGTCCCCATTCGCCATCTCGTTAGGAGTTCTTCAGAAGATTCACTCGGCTATCACCTCGTTCATATTACTGCGCACTCCAAACTCGATGGTGAATGAGGACACAGACCAAACACTCATCAGTTTCTTTCTTAATACTTTCCAAAAAAATAATGTATTTACCTTGGGCACGTAAGAAACCTAACGTGTTGTATATCTTAAGATTGGATAGGACGAAGTTGCATGTGCCATATCATCAGTTGCTTATTCAAACAGACGTCTGGAGTGTTTATAACTGTCGGCAAACTTGAAGTTGAACGGGTTCACTTGAACTGGAACTCTACCTTGACTTGAGGAAGACCGCCCAAGTTTCGGACACAATGAGAGGGTTATCTTACCTTAACACACTGGTCACTCGAGCATGTTGCCATGCGGCGACCATGGAAGTCGTACGCTACATCATGTATTAAGTCCTTGTGTTCTGCTGGGATGCTTTTCGCAATAAACATCTTGTATTTACAATTTGTGGGTGTCTGTCACAACTCACACATGTCGACAAATGGCGGGCCTTTCCCACAATGCATTGCCGTTACAAAGTCCCTGTAGATGGCGCACAAGTCACTCTGGTTTCCCGGTTATTCGCTAGGGGGCGCGCCGAAATCCTCGCGCAGCGCCAGGGAAACCAATCAAAGTTTCAAGCACCTGAAAACCCTAAGAAGTACCTGAAAATCCTAAGAAGCAAGCCAACCTTGGTCAAGTCACGGAAAATGATAGAATTTTAAGATAATGTACAGTTGCCTACAATTTCATGATTAGATCTGCGACTTTACATTACTCTTCAGCTAAATTCAAAGATGTTTTAGTTACCGGGTACCAGATTGATTTGTGTGTGTGTGTGTGTGTGTGTGTGTGTGTGTGTGTGTGTGTGTGTGTGTGTGTGTGTGTGTGTGTGTGTGTGTGTGTGTGTGTGTGTGTGTGTGTGTGTGTGTGTGTGTGTGTGTGTGTGTGTGTGTGTGTGTGTGTGTGTGTGTGTGTGTGTGTGATTTGTATTTAGGTATACAATGGTGTACTACCTTGGTGTACTGGCAACAGTTTATTTCTTATTTCAAGAATGTTGAATAGAAATTTGAAATACTAAGATATAAATCAAGAGAAATTGATACTGAATATACATGTGAAATACATGTGAAATGAATAATTTAAGAATAAGGAAAGTTTGTTCAATGAATGCAATGAATAAATTAGTTGAATATATTTATAAGGTAATACTTAATTAGAATTACATCGAATATGATGTGTAAAAAAGAAAAATAGAGAATAATTGATGATAAAAATCAAATAAGTAAAATGATAATAATAAATAGATAAAAATGTATTATATATATATTGAAATTTTAACTAAGTAGAATTAAAAACCAAACTTTTTTATAATAAAATTGGTTAAAATATATATATATATAAAAATTAAGAAATAATAATAATAAATAGAATCAAAAAAGGAAAATAAAAACATAATTTGAATAAGTAGGTAAAAATAAAAACAAATGGGAATGAGTCATTTGGAAATTTATATGGAGGAATTTTAAATTTTAATCTGTATATTTGATTCAATTTACTTCATTTGATTTACTTTACTTTTATTTTAGGGTGAGAATTTTCAGCTAAATTTAATTTAATTTATTTGATCTAGTATAATTTATTTGCTTTAGTTACCTATTGTTACTTTATTTTAGCCGACTAGATACCAAAATATCCTTGAGATTTTTATTCCTTTTGTATGCAACAACCAAATCATCGCGGAAATGTTTTGGAAATGTGTCTTGCAATGTTTGGTATTTTTGTCTAACCAATGAACTGATTTTAAGCGTTTACGGATTGATTGCGGTTCAAATTTGATATCACCCATATCACTGATTTATTGGCTATAGTTTGTAATGTCCTCGTCCATTGAGTATTTCTTTCAAACAATACTCCATGGGTATTCAGAACGAGTTTCAATTGTTAAGTTTATTGGGGAAAAAACACCAGGGCCGGGTGAGATGATATACGGAAACTGGCTTACTGTCTCCGTACCTCAAAAACATGTGGTGAAATTATTGATCACATACATCCCGATGCCGTTTGCCACATATTTTGATGAACAAAGACAGTCAGCCTGTTTTCGTATTATTATATATCTAAAAGTGGTGATATTTTATTAAGTCACGTGATCACATACCCCGTACGTCTCAGTGTGACGTACGGTTATAAATATTGTATACATAGTTCATACAGCCACAGGTTTATAATAAAATGTTTTATTATACACCTGTGCACATTGTTCTTATACTTACTGACCTCTGCTCCCTGTATTATAAAAATGATGTATGGCACAGTGTGCTATACACTGTTGTAGAGGCCAGCTCTGTGTGCCCAAATTGTACTTCCAATGGCGATAACAGGTAATTTCTTATTAATCTAAAATATTTGAACGTGTATAAGCAAGGGAAACCTGACCAGGCATTTAATATGATAGTTGTTACTCACTCCTGAAACACTACATGAAACTAGGAGTTTCTTCTTGTGGTGGTATTCGCCCCAAAAATTCGGAAAAAAATACTGCCAACAAATTAGCAAATACATATGTGGATGAAACTTTTGTTTTTTATTCCCAATCATGAAAATAATGTGTAAACTGCATTGATCAGCCATCAAACACGTGTTATAAGTTTAACATCAAAGACTTTCTTTCTGAATTTGACTTAATCTTAGTAACTGACACTTGTAGAAGAATACGTTTAGATATATAGGGGCAAGGTGGGACATAATGTACAAATAGTTATGTATTCAACACTTGCCTTGATTTCCTAGAACGAAGTCACTTATTCAGTTGGTCATGTTTCTCGACAAAATATGGATTGCTATTTAGTGTTACAATAAGTTAGGTGGAATGACACAGGCTAACACATGAATATTCAGATCACAACGTTGTTATACAGGTACCTGAAACATTCTACATACATATTTATTCTATATGACTTTTTGTTTTCAATCCGTCCCCCTAATAAAAGTAAAAATGGAGTGTAACTGCATACTACAAAGTACCAATCTAGTACATCTATGTATGTATACATGTTAACGTGTCCTTGCCATAACCTCTGCAAATCTGAAAGCCAATGAATAATTTTCAGTAGAAATATCATAATATATTCTTCATATTTTTTGTAACAATATTCTCTAATATCCACGGTAGATCGACTCAACGAAATGCAGTGGAATCCGAGTAAGGTACTTACATTTAGTTATATCGATACATATATATATGCTGCTTACAATGTAAACATTGCGGTTACTTTCATGGTGGTATTCCTATTTATGAGATGCTAAATCGTATTTTCTCCACACCCATTATTCACGTAGAGCTGCAGTAAAAGCCTAGTAATCTTTAAGCTTACCACAATGTAATCATTCCCTCACTATTCCAAGCAATTCCCACTGCTTGGTGGCTATGCATATTCATAAATATTTCACAAACATGTATCCGTAACCAAAAAGTGGTCCCCCCCCCCCCCCATCCCTGTAGATGACCGAAAAATGACACGTTAAATATCTTTCTCAGAGCCTTATTGCCGAAGGTTCTCTCATGGAATGAGCTCGGGGTTTGGGCTATTTTTCTCGAGGATGTGTCGATGCATTTACACCACATATGAACATAAAATGAACAGTTCCCTCAATTCAATATATATACTACGTAGCAAACGGAAGGTGAAAGTGAACATTTCCAATGTACAGTACACATCGTGTTACGCATGTCACTATAATTTCACGCGTTTAAAAGCTAAAAACTTATCAATATCAATGTCACCTTAAGACTTACATGCAAGTTAAAGGTTTGCATCACTTAACGTCATGAAATAGTTAACAAGCGCATTTCAACAAACATGCTCAATGCATATTAACATACTTTTAAATCTAGAACTACATTCACAGAATCTTCAATTTACAAAAATGTTGTTTTTTATACAATGGTAGTTTGGTTATGTTATAACATACATTCGAAAAAGTCATGCGGTCCTAGAAAAAAGTGACCGTTTACTGAGTGCTAGGTTTGTGGGTGCTGTGAACACCTAATCATTTCACCTCCAACACCCGTGAATCCAGACCTAGGTAATTTACAACTGACTCATAACTATTGGATGAAACATAATGTACAATGCACAAGGTCGGTAAGACTATGTTGTTTCCAGCCAAGTCAATACGAGATCCTGAGAACTTCACCCTTTTCTTCAACAAATATGGCAACCGTCAGTAAGGAAGAATCCTACCCCAATTGTGAACATAATCAGACGGGACGTACATGCTACTAAGCTTCGGTGTCGCGACTAAACCTTAAAACTGGGACTTGTGCGACATAGGTTACGATACACTCTACTCTGCGTGTGGAATTTTTTTTCGTTATATGACCCCCCCCCCCCCTACCTCCCCCTGCCGAATCTACCCTCTGCTGAATTCTATAAAATTAAAAAAAAATCTATATTTGCTGTAGGTGTGGAACATTTAATCAGCAAAAGCGTGGCTACGATCAATATGTAATTTTTTTGTCTACGCATTCAGTCTTTTTGCGCTAGTGGCTACCTTTAAAGGGTAAGAGCATTAGGATTGATATGATAGATCTGAGTGGAATAACTCGCTGCAGTCTTAGTATAACTAGAAAAATCAAACACCGGTGAATATAGCCATGTACATTATCATTCCTTCTTAGGGAAATTAGAGAGGCTTATCCACCTATACACAACACAGCTTATTAACCCTAACCTTAGGGGGATATATAAGGAGTTAACATCTAAAATTGTCCTACGCTATGTCAAAGACAAACAAACCCCACGAAAAAGTACATGTATATTATACAATGTGATATCATTACGTTTCACATACATATTCTGTAACCGTAACTGCGTCGTCTTTTTTATTATTAAATTGTTTGACGTAAAGGACTATCACATATTGATTCCAATAGCTTTAGTGAGTCTATCATATAAGCAGAACAGGATCAATGGTGGAAGATTAGCATGTAGCTATTATACATGTCTGTACATTTCGCAATACTGTCAGGCGCATTCTTTCTTCTTTTTCTCATTAAAATACAAGAGGGGGCCATCCTTAAAGTATGTACGCAGAATTTCTAAAATTTGTTACCCCCCACCCCCTCTCCCAATCTTGTATGCAATAGAACAAAGAAGGCGCATACGCAAAATTTCTAAATGTTTGACCTCTCCCCCTCGGTGCGTACATACTTTATGGATGGCCCCGAAGCCACACAAGAGCGGTCAGTGGTATCACGGGGAGTAACGCTGTGAATAAAAGGTAAACTAATACATAAGTACGGAACTGGGAGATATCTTAACTCAATTTGCTGATATATCGTACTTTAAAGGCACTTTCTAGACATACAAGTGATGCATGAATCACTCAATTATGAAAATCAGGGTTCCGTAAAATCGTTCATTGCATCTTGGAATAAAGAGTCAACTATTTGTGCCGCTATGGGCGTCTAGGAGTACCTGTGCTGAGGCGACAAGGAAATTTCCTGGGTTGTAATCAACACAGAGATAGCAAGCAGACTCTAGTACAGAGACATTGTGACCTTGGGGAGTGAAGGGCAAATATATCAGAGCGTGAGTAGCGGTCTAACTTGAAGCAATAGTAACCCACTGCCGTCTGTCCACCATAACCATATGCAGAGTACACCATAATTACACGTGAATCATCTTCAACTTGCAACAAGAGCATCACAACCCGCTGAAAATAAGACGCTCAAACTAGGTTTATAATGTCAGCCTCTCCGACATAATCCTACAACATAGACGCACTGTCCACAGTGTAGAAAGATTTATCTCACCCCTGGTATTTTTGTCCCATTGGCTCAACATCGGTAACTCTTTCTCCATGCCCTTACGAGCATTACGGTCTGGTCTACATGGTCAATAACGTCATATATCCAGTGTGTCTTACTTTCTTTATGTGTATACAGGGGTGAGGTAAATACAGAAAGCGACTCGTTTTGGTCAAAGTTGTCGTTCTCCAACTCGTTTGAACGCTACGCGATATTCATTCAGCTTCGCCTCGTTCATATCACTGCCAGTCAAACTCATGGAGAACGATGGCTTTGACGAAAACTTATTGGTTTCTTCTTTAGTCTTCTTTAAATCTGTGACTATGCCTACAGGAGTTAAATACAAGTATATAGACACAAAGTACAATGGTAGTACTTCTTAATAGTATTTTTTTATCCGTTTTTCTTGTCCTTGGACATTTTGTATTATTTTTTTCCCCTTTACTTTTCTTCATCAATATAAACGAATATATAGGTCAAGGTTAGTTCAAATTCCCTCTATCCAAGCTTGCCCTTGTAGTCAGGACTGCCATTGCCCGTATACATATAAAGATCATGAAATCGCACTTAATGAATCTCAGTCACATTCATCATACTTTCACGCAAGTTCACAGATACATAACAATTGTAAATGTACACCACGAATCGAAAGCTAATTTGTTATATATATATATATAATAGATGACTTAGTCCTAATCAATGATATATTGCACATCAATCATGGGCAGCAATCATGTTTCCAAAGCCGGCACGCACTCAATGAAAATTATCGTAATGTTTTATCTATGCATAGTAACTAACCAAGGAAAAGGGAAAACGAAAATATCATTTACTATTTGAGCTCTCCAAGATAGGGTAATTTATAACATTAAACGTGTCATGCATGAAGTTATATACATTCTTTTACACTTTGTTACAACTAAGGTAACCTACATTCCACTAACAACTAAATACTACTGGATTTATATTCCCCCTTTGTCTATCTTGTCTATAGGCTCACACGAAAAGCACCGGAGGCCAAACAGTGAAAATAAAGGACTATTATGACCAGTTGACCCATTCTTACACACAGGTTCAAATAGCGGATGACATCTCTCATCTTAAATAGGATACAGATTGGACATATAGAACTTCATAGGTGATCAATGTAACCAATGGAAATAGCGAGGAGACTGGGTATATAATTATGTACCCAGCTAAAACACATGTTCTCTCTTACACCACACATACCTGATGTTGCGTATACCATGAGAAAAACATATCAAAATCATTAATATCACTATTGAAACAGAGATCATTTCTTCTTCTCTTACGCAATAAGGCTGAAGATAACTAACACTAAAAATAATGAAAAAAAATTTAATCCCTGTGAGTTTTTTTGTTTTGTTTCTCAATGACGTGACAACAGCTGTCCTCGTTTTCCCTCTAGCAGCGTCGGCGACGACTTCAACGTCATGGCGCGTGCGGTGACGTCACGGCGTTGCATGACGTCATGTCCTGTTGCGCGCGCTCATGAAGGATGTAGGTTACTTTGTTGCCATGGTGACTGGAATGTGCCGAGATCAGGAGGCATCTTTGGGTGGCGGGGGTAATTGGGGCTGGTAAAGCGTCACGGACGCCACATGGTTGTTCTGCATGACCTGCAAAAGACACGGCGGCAAATATTAATGATTTGATTTAAAAAACATTGTTATCAACAAACTTCGCCAAAGTTGGCGGTTTTACAGCTCGAGTAAAACATATTCCTCTATACCTATGAGCGAACAACCTATGATTACCTAATGCTGCTGGGGATGGAATAACTTTTGTTTACTGCCCAGGTTGACGCTTACTGCCCAGGTTGATGTTTACTGCCCACGTTGACATTTGCTGCCCAGGTTGACGTTCAGAGACGTTCGGTTTTTATCGATATTAGCCAACAATTGAAGGTATATAGGAATAGGGAAACCATGTACCGGTGGAAATAAGTCAGAGTTACTCGGTAAGGCTTGGAAAAATTACTGCCCGCGGCTATGCCTTTGGCAGTAATTTTACCAAGGCTTACCGAGTAACTCTGACTTATTCCCACCGGAACATAGTTTCCCTCTAGTTCCAACAGTTCTTCCATTGTCTAGGCAATATGGTAGCAGTATACTACACACTCGATTTGGCTCGCTCATGTGGTATAACAATGTTTATCCTACCCCTAATAAAATACGCCATAGGCTTAACATGGGATTTGTTTATGTCACGGGTGTGACATAGTATTGTTTATGTCACTACTTTCTAATATTCAAAAATCGTGGAAAGGGGCGAATAAAATCCAGACATCACTCGTTTGAGTATATTCATGTCACGCATTGTCTTCGACTCGTGAGATCATGGAGCCAACAAAATATGATCGGATCTATATGCTGAATTCAGGTAGAAATCCCACACCTACACATTTACTGAGTTGAGAGTTCTTTTACTTCCCACACCACATACACATGGCGTGAGAAGGATTGGCCTTTGATATAACAGTAAATCTACCACTACTGGGGATGAAGGAGAAACATTCAATGATTACCCCACAAATCTAGAGACTGAGATCAGGAATAGGGAGTTTTAAGGCAAGATTCTCTGAACTTGTAGAATGGAATGCCTAAAACCTATACCTCAATCCATTAAATGCTGAATGCCTGAAGCGCACCAAATTAGATGGCAATCGGGGACACAGACTAAACAGGAATATTTTTCTTATTTTATCTTAGCCTGGACAAGTCTATCAGTTTATCGTCCATTGAGTATGAGTTATCGTACTCCCATGCCTGTTGGGTACGAGTTCCTAATGTTAAGCCTATGGTCGTTTATACCAGGCTAAGATAATTATAAATCCTTCATCAGGGATTGGTTACTGCGCCTTCATCAGGGATTGGTTACTGCACCTTCATCAGGGATTGGTGACTGCACCTTCATCAGGGATTGGTGACTACACCTTCATCAGGGATTGGTTACTACACCTTCATCAGGGATAATCATAAATCACTGAATAAGAGAACAAACCTCAAAAATCATATCCTGAACTCCGAAGCAGAATGTGGAGCCGAACGGGTTGGTGGTGTTGGTGGAGGAGGACCGGTTGAGCACGACGGGCCTCTTCTCTGACGTCAACAGGTAGGCCTGCACCGAGTCCCACTGTGAGAACACACGTGTACAGTGATCAAAATCTATATAGAATCACCTGATGAAGCTAATTAAATATCAGCGAAACGTTGTGAAAGAATTTGATACACCTCATCTACCACCAATTGTACCACTTGGTTCAAATAATAATCAACTTAAAAAAAATCTACTGTGTCTGGTTTTTTGTGATCTTCAACATCTGAATTTATATAGAATAACCTGACCATGCTGTACAAGCTACCAAACAAGATGATAATGTATGGTCTGGAAGGAACGAGGTGTTTACACCGGGTTCCGTACGAACCGTACATCGTTATAGAGTTTTGTAGCTTGTACAAGTATGGAAGGTCGTTTTATATTTACTATTTACCAAAAATAAATAAAATAATTAACTTAATTTGGCTCAACAACTGATGTTTTAGTTGCCGTACGGAACACTGTTCCGTATGGTATTTTTACGTTATATGGCGAAACGTTGCGTACAGTATATACGGCATGAGTATAAATAGTAAATGTATATATCAGGCAGGCATGTCAGTCGAGTTGAAAAGTGAAAATATTTTTTGATACAAACATTAATGCCAAAATGGTATTCAATGGTTTATATAGTATGTTATGCCTATATAAAAGAAAGGAACAATGATATAAGATAGGCTTCACTGCCCCGTTTCCGGAGTAAACGGTTCAGATTTGACCTTTTTGATATTGTGTTATTGTTGTACCCACTAACCAATAATACCCAATCATTATTTTGCGTTTCCAATTTTTATTATGTTTCACAATCTGTGTTATATTTGGTTGGTTATTTTACTATAAAAATGTCGTCCTACTAGTTTCGGCAGTCCGGCTTCATCAAGGACTGGTTAGTAAATGATTTTTACGTTAGTATAATTTTGATATCGGTATACTTTTCTCTTCGTATGACACTTCTGACGGACACTGTAGTAAAACGCCTACCTTTGTGTGGGCCTCAATGTAAATGTTCTCTGGCTCTAAGGATAGTGTGGCTCCCTGTGACTCGTGCGGCCGCAACTTCTCAACCAAGATGGGGATCCGGAACTCGCAGCGGTAGTAGCTGTGTGTAGGAAGACGTGGCATTATAATCATCTACATCTCATAGAAATCTCCATAGACTTAACATGGTGTGACTGTATGCCACGGTTTTTCCATATGATATTTATATGCCACACATGACATATGGAATTCAAAACATGTAACACAGTAGGACAAAAGCCTAACATCACTGAATTTCATGTGATTGTTTACATGGCGTTCATTGTCTTCTGCTACAGATATCACGCAGCTCCGCTTCGGCTTTGATTGAGTGAAATATAATCTACATTTATATATATATATAAAACTCCTAAAATACACATATAACAGGAGAATATATAGTGTTCACTGGCTGTTAAATAAATATACTTTATCATTGGTACTATTTTCTTTCAGTGGAAGAATTATAACAGTAAGATGACGAATAGATGGCGTCTACTCACGTATTGAAGTCGTAGTGACCAGGGTAATTTGTGTGCAGAATGAACTTCTTCACGCGATGTATATTGGCATCAAATAAAATATCCTGAAACATTAAAAAATATAAATGCATTTAGAGCAAAATAATCAATTAAGAAATATCTAACTTCACTACATACATAATTTCCAAGATAATTGATAATTTGGGCACTAAAATACTAATGGAAATCGTATGGAAAACAGATTGTCTTTCCATATTCCCGAAAATGTTCTTTTTGAAAGCCGCTACAGTATACTGGGAATTTGTAGCCTAGCCCCCCCCCCCTCCCCATTTCAAAATCATGAAGCCATCTTGGCAATGTTTAGGACAATACTATGCCATGGTGGTGGCGGAGTGATGTGAGATGACACCATAATCAACTAACCAATCAGTGGCCAGGGTTTGAGAAAATAGGCAAGACATCAACATGGGGTTTTATATGTTCCTAACTGGATTTGTGAAGTAATTTGAATTATTCTGATATTGCAATGCAATTCTAATGTCAGTGAAAGGGGTGAGATAAATTTAAAACTGCACTCAAACCATAAAATAAACAATACTCCACTCGTTTGGATTAGCCGTAATTATCACTTGGCTTTGCCTCGATGACGATTGTGGTGCATACAAACTCATCGAGTATTGCTGATTTATACAATTCCCTATGCAGTTCTATATAATTATTAACAGAATACCGCAATCATATATTAGAATGACTCTACAAATACATTCTCTTTTGGTAGTCTTTCCATGAGGTGATTAATTTTGGCCTTTTATGTTGTGGCCACCCGTGTTGTATGACTTTCATGTTATCTAGGTACCATGCACTGTCTGTCTCCGCAATGCATGTAGACGATCGAAGTTGGAAATCACCTGTACTAATGTGATACTTTTTCGTCAATATACACTTCTATTTCAAAATAAAAAGAAAAAAATAGGTATAAGGCCATAGTGTCTGCTTTACTCACCAGACCTAACGTAATGTAGTTAAAGAAGTAATCCGAGTTGCGTGATCGCACGAGGCGGTGGGCATCCGGCGAGTGAATCTTCATCTTGTCTTCTGACTTGTAGAAGATTTTACTGGGACACCCGAGGGCGCTAACAACATCCTGCAACATCATACAACAACACACTCATTTCTCCACACAGAATGCAGTAGTCATGGGCAGCATTACAATTACCACGTGCAATTACTGATTTATAAGATGTACTAGCGACTTCGTCGATTCCATGGATATAGAGAAAGTCCGAGGTATAAAAAAAGATATCAGATTGCCAACAGCTTGAATCGAACCGTCGACACCCGCAGTCCAAGCCGAACACTCTGCTGACTGCTCCACAAATGCAGGTGCTCTAGAAGGGCCAAATACTTAGTGTGGTGGTGGGTGGGGGGAACCAGCGGAGTTTTGAAAGGGCTACCAGCGAAACCTTGCGATCTCATTGGTTTCTCACGAGAAAAGTAGATCAGAAAACTACAATATTATGAATCATAAAAGAAGAAGTTTGTCTGAGTATAGTCCCACAAAAAAGAAGAACAGGTTCGAGTTTTTCACTGCACGAGAATCTCACTCTCGTGGGCCTTCAGTCTCCAACCCTAGGTCGGGTTCACTATGTCTCTATGTATGGGAGCAACTTCAAGCGGATTCGACGGAATTCTACCGTTTTAAATATAGTAGGTAATAACTGCTTCTGTACTATTATTTTGTCAATAAAGAAATTCTTTAAAAAAAACCCACCACACATCCTCTGAGTCAAAAGGGGCATATTATACACATGGAATAATAACAAATCCGGAGACCGTCATGTTCTTACTTCTCATAAACCTAATTACAAACTAGCATGGCAACAACAACGAAAAAAAAGAGATGGTAAAGAGTTCTACCTGTGTGTAGTCACCAAATCTGACGACCCGCTCGCACATCGTGCGCTTTAGTTCAGACAGTTTCGCTGGCCCATTACCTGCAATTGTCACAATTAAGATTTTTTTCATTATTATTTACATTTTTTGCGGCTTGCCAGGTGTTATTGCTACGACCTGATAATCCTTAAAAAGAATATAAGACATATTTGCAGCCAATGAGATACCACGAAAACGGTCAGCTGATGATTTGAACCAATTTTTTTTTTTATGAGCACGCCATGGTTACGGCGATGGTTGAGAACGTTTTGCGCTCTCACTTCAAGGTAGCATCTCTCTGGAGGCAGACATCACAGCCTCGTACACTAAACATGATTTGAACCAATGACGGTTCTGTATGAGAAATATGAGTAATATAAGAAAACTGTATTCCTCTGGGTGAATTATTATTATATCGAACCCTGGACGTTTAATACGAGGTCGTTAGACCGAGTTTCAAACGTCCGGGACTAAAGTGGGACTGGCCTCATAGATACTGCGATAGGTTTGGCCAAACATTCACAGAGTATCGTAGCCTTGAGCATTGAAGGATTGGGTGTAGGAATTTGATTCATTTATAATAACTGCTTAGATTATCTCCAGGGGAGATTCAGCTATTGCATCGTAATCTATGGTATTCGAGTTCCAATTTGGTAATTTAAATTCGCATATTGCCCCAGTCATACCTCAGATATGGCAAAGATATCACAGTTATACCGTATATAGGCTTTCTTTATCAGAGAAAGTTGGTAAATATGTACAGTAAAATCCCACTTCCGGGACACCCCCTCCCTTAAGGGCACAGTTTGCTTGGAAGGCGAATTTTTCCGTCTATTACGAGTTTATTTTAACCCCAATTAAGGGGACACCCCGCTTAAGGGGTCGGTTATCTCAGTACGGAATGCTTCTTAACCCAGGTTAAGGAGCACTCTGGAGAGGCACTTTATCATATTTGAAGGGGCAATGTTGGACTCTGGACTATCTATATCCCTTGTCTATGGGGTGTGTGTGGCGCAAACTGGTGTACAAACAATCAGACGAAAGACGACGGCCTGCGTAGGCCCCTGTAAGTGTCAGGTAGGTATCTGTGGGATGTCTGTGTGGTCATATCAGTGTCTCTATACCATAGTGCAATCTGTATACACATTGATAACATATCCATCAACACCGATTAAGGGTTCAACCTGCTTAAGGGGTCACTTTGCTCTGAACGGAGGGTGTCCCCTTAAGTAGGGATTTACTGTATAAGTATTCTTGCTAGTATAGTTTGGTTTTATGCCTGCTTTACTAAATAATTTACACAATATAAGTTGTCAGTGAGATGACGATGATTTCACGTACTTTCCGTCACCAGGGAGAGTTTGAGCGCCTTGGTGATATTATTCTCCCGAATAACCTCCACGTGATCCAGGTAACAGTTGCCATGGAAACAGTTCAGCGGCAATGGAGGTGCCCTACAACAAGATAGACATGGGAGGCTAAGTCACAAATGTGAAAAATAAAAACCTTTATAAAAAAATAAAAAAAAGCATCTGGAAGTTGGTTGACACATCCCATTACATTTCGAAAAAAAAAGAGACAGATCTAAGAAACAAACGACACTTTCCTTAATTATTTGTTAAGTTATCAAAATACGATAAGAATGAAATAAAAACACTGAGCACATTATTTAACACGAATGGTAGAGAATTCTGTGATTCTGTGAGGGTTTTTTTCAATGAGGCTGGGGAGTGAGGACTGACCTTGTATCATCGAGGCTGTTACCGGTGTAGACGTACATCCTAGAGACCACAGGGGAAGCTCCGTTCGGGAACTGTAGAGAACCCAGACCGTGGGCGTACCGAGGCTGTATAAAATATGCATCTTGTCATTTAAAATACAGGGATAAAAACACATAGAGATAGTCTCTGTCAGTTAATTAAGACATTCTGGTGAATTTAGCGCTTAATTGCACTAGGTGAGAATTCAAAATGTCAATTGGTCAGACTTTGCAGTTGACGATGTTAATCTTAACCCTTTCACTACGCTGTGATGCCTTGAGGCAATCCCTGGTTTAGTACCACATATTTTAAATTCCAGTAATTGCTATTTTTTAATGAAAAAATGTGAATATGCTATTTTTTAATGAAAAAATGTGAATATTTTGAAAACATTTCCCAAACCAATGTAAAACTATATAATGATTAATATTATTCAGGAATTATGGTAAAATGTCATCATGGTAATGTCGATTTATGACTAAAAAATGACATCACATTTTGATAACTCCAAAATCATCAGCGCACTACAGCTGGTGAAGTGACACCAGGCTGGCGTATTTCAGGTCATGTATTGTTCATCTAACAGCATATTGATAGCGTTAACAATCAGTGAAAGTATTAGGTATGTGCAACAATCAGCTTCAAACCAAACGGGTCATAGCTAAACTTTTTATTTTTTCTATACGTCTGCAAAGTACGTGTATTTCTGTTTCTGTTTGTGGTTTAACGTCCTAGGGGACCGTGAGGGTATATAGATGTATATTTCTGTAATTTCAATATGTGTGGATCACGGTTTATGTTTGAACAACTTGTATTATCTAGAATGTCAGTTATTTATCTTTCTAAGCTATTCGGAAAATGTGCATTATGCATTATATTGTATGTACGTACCTCAAACTTTGATTCTATATGGAATTCAAAAGACAAGCCTCTGAAGTTCAGCACAAACAACTGTTTCTCTGAATGATACACTGAAAAATAAAGAACAACATCTAGGTTAAACAGCAAATTATTTATTAAATATGTTGTGAATAGAAATACTACTAACACAGCACCAAGGTTTATTTCACATATTTAGAAATAACACGAAGCCCACATAGCTACAGATCGCTACTGAGTAGAATACGGAAAGCTAGAATATAGCTTTTTCTGCCATCTCACAGGCATTTTTGGAGCTCTTATATATATATATATATATATATATATATATATATATATATATATATATATATATATATATATATATATATATACAATTGACAGTGCTTACGTCGAGTTTCTAATCATTTACATGACCCCCCCCCCCCTCCCCTAATAATTAGTTGAAAAAAGGGTAATAAGCACATTACCAAGATTTTTATCTGCGTGGTCATAGTTTCCTTGTACTTGACACTATGCAATACTACGCGACAAATACGCGGAGAATACGACCAAGCAGATCAAAATCATGGTAATATTGTGTATATCTCACGCCTAGTATTTTTGTCCCATAGGCTTAACATTAGTAACTCATTCTCCATGCCCCTACAAGTATTAGTCTGTGCTCCATGGCCTATGACGTCATATATCCAGTGTGTCGTTCGTTCTTTTAGTGTGCACAGGGGTGAGGTAAATACCGAAAGTCGCTCATTTTGGTCAAAATCTTCTTTCTCTAAATCGGTTGAACAATACGCGATATATATCAGCCCCACATCAAACTCTTGGAAAACAACGGCTTTGACCAAAACTTGTTGGTTACTTCTTTGATATTTATACCAGTGGTCCTGAGAGCAGTAGGGATTATTTGACAAACGAAAAGACACACAGGGGACACACACTCACAGAGTACAGAGTGGTAGTCCCTATCAGACCGGAAAACTGCTTATGGGAGAAAACCTACCGCCTGGGTGAGTCGCTCCAAATGATTGGTCAATTTGCTCGATCGTCGGCTGGACATGTTGCGCGTTGAAGTGTACCCCACTGCAGAGGAAGAATAAGAAACATCCATATATATAATTACTCAACGTACATGGAATGCACTGACGGGATATCTCAACAAGCCTAGGATACTACATTCTTACCTGGAATCGGCCACTTCTGACGGTGCCATCTCATTACTATCCTTGATAACAAAAGGTTTTGCCCCCAAGAGTTGAATAAACAACTATAAAGTGCGAATGCGACAAGCTATATCTATAAAATTGAAACATAATCTATTTTCTTTTCACAGTAAAAGATGAGGTACAGGTATATGATCTAGATTCAAAATAAGTATACATTAAGTGCATATTGATATAGCGATGTGTAAGTGTGGCCAAAATTGCAATATTCCAGTGTTTCATATGCGGCTCATAACCCTTCTAGTATGAGTACCGCCATAAGCCAGACGACAAACAAACACCAGGTGCTCTTAGATTTATTCAAAATCTTATATCAATAATACATTATATGTATATTTTGCATGTTGTTACAATGTACATATATGTTGCTGTCTCTACATAGTACATTGGAAATATGTCAAATATCACGGAGGTCGTCCCAGACTGTTGGCGCCATCTTGACGAGTGATTACACCAGGATGTGTGATATTACACTGGCAACCAGAGCTACACAAAATTAGCTCTGATCGGGTTAGATAGGCGGCCACTTTGACCCAGCAGCGGGACCAGTTTGTTACTCTCCTACCAGATCTTTCGTACTGCTTGGAGAGTGTGTTATGTCATAACCTCGAAGCCAATTATCCATTTTCTCATTTCCTTTCCCATGTACTATTTCAAAATATATTGAACGTAAATCTTGGTATCTTTGTCAATTTGTTAGCAATGGATATTTCATATTAAGTATATCTGCTTTTGTATTATACATAGCATAAAACTACTTGGTTGGAGGTGAACACAAAGGGATACCGGATGTAATTTAACCCGACCAACCTCTATATCGTAGCTGAGTGTAGATAGGGGGTGGTTGCCAATCTAGTGTGATATATGCCGAACATGGCTGAAACCTAGACTGGCTAGGTCGGGATGAGCTGTTTGAGAATATCTGGTTGAATCCCTGCAGTGGAAAAGCTCCTTTTGAGCCATAACAGGGGCTCCACATAAAGGGGCAAATGCACAACCAGATCTTACAAGATTTAGATCTATCACGATTTATCAAAAAATGCAGGAAGATCCTACAAGACACAGCCCAACCTTAATAGGAAAAAGAAATTGTGCTGGTGGAATCAGGCCTTTACAGGTTGCACTGGAAATCCCTGTGTACACCAAGGGAATGGCCGGGGTAGCAAGAAAGGCTCTGCGCTCTATACAAACAGGAACGTTCTCGTTGCGTTATTACAGGTGAGATTCCTTAGAATATGCACATCGCCAAGGGCACTTCTTTTCTTATCCAAGGAAATCTTTTAAACTTACCAGTACTTTAGTTTCACTTTCGTCATTTGGTAAACTTCTATGATCTGTAAAAGAATGTCCAGAACCGTTAGATAATAGGTATATTCCTTAATTATTTTTTCAAATTGAAATTCAAGGTAGCGTTGGCCGCAATGGAGGTGTTTCTTTATTTTTCTTTCTTAAAATATATAAAACACATATATCAATATTTCTTCTACACATAAATACACATGCTCATTCATTAACTAAATATACTATTTCAGGGTGATTCTCTCAATTAAAAGTTTCATTCCCGGCTCTGACTTTTTGGTAAAATCAACAAGAAATCAGCACCAATTGAAGATAGTCAAGATGTAATGAATATAAAAGTTTAAATGCACGTATAAGCACTCTTACCTTGAGTCGTTGTGAGGTCGAGTCAAAGATAAGACGAATACCGTCCTGGGACAGATTAAGAACCAGGTCGGCCAACAGCGGGTTCTGTAGGGAATAAATCGTGTTTACATTTCTAAATTATATTTGCACACAGGAATACAGTTTTCTCATATTACTCATTTATCTCACCCTTCTATTTTTCCCCATAGGCGTAACTTTAGCAACTCATACTCCACGGCCGTGAAGGTAGTGTAACCAATACTCAATGGCTAATTGGGTGATATATTTCATGAATTAATAATGTTATATGAGGTGAGATAAATTCAGAACCGTCATTGGTTAATTTGTTCGTTATATAGATATCTCATTGTGGAGACTAGTTTGTTTCATCATTCGGTCAAATACTTTTACGACTATATCAATACAAAACGTTACCAGGGAGAATTATATAGTTCAATATTTAAATCTAAATTATTACTCATCGTCTCCTTTTTAAGTAAGATCTTATAGTAGATGGGGTATGTAACCCAACCGTTCAAGCACCAAAAAAGAGGAGTTTTGAATATCAAGTGAATTAGACCGGAACAAAATTGTCCCACTTTTAGGACAGGGCAACCTGCAAGACATATTTTGAAAGACTTTATTTCCACTGATGAGTACATCGGCTATACTGCCGGTTCAAGTGTACTACCAGTGTGGAAGTTTTACATTAGTTTATCTCGTATATGTTGTCATAATGAAGAGATTAATAAGAAAATACAGAGTTGACACATTTCCCAACCTACAATAAATAGGCGGCTCGTTTTGCTACCTGAAGAATCTTGAGCTCTTTTGAAACATTTACTTAAAAAAGATATCCCAATAAAGTAATATTTAAGTCATCACAAATGAACAACAACCATAGTGTAAATTCAGGTGGATTCAATGATACTAAATTTGTTATACATGAATGTTTCGAGGCTTTGCCTCTTCATCAGGTACCCATATCCCACTTTCGATTGGTATGTGTACAAAATCACTGAGTTCAGTGACATGTGGGTTGCTTGAGAGGAGGGGGTATTCTCAATTGTCACTCACCTGGTCACTGTACCACACCTGAACCCCTTTGATGATCCGGTCCTGTCGTTTGAGAATGTGTACTGCTTGGTAAAAGGGCATCCCTGTAAGATCAAGAATCAGATTTTTATTCTCTGGAACCCTTACATTTTGGAAATCTTCCTATATACATACATTTGTATAAACATTGTGTTCTTTTGTTTGTGGGTTCTGTTTGTTTATTTGTTGTTTTTTTCTTCTTTTTTTATGTGTGGGGGGGGGGGGGGGTGCGGGAATGGGGTAGTTGGGGAAATTCTTTATACATGTGGGCTTCTGTATAAGTACGATGTACATCTATATCCCTCTTTAATATTCAGTTACAGGTGATTCGAATAGTAGATTATACTCTCTATAATCTTTTAGAAGTAACATTCACCGTAACTAGTAAAGTGACCGAGGCCTGTTCTTTCAGGGGTGTCAGTTGGGGTCGGTCATGAGGAAGTTTAGGAAATATTTTCCATGTGGAATTCACTGCCTAATAGAAACTGAGGAAACATGGAAAACACATCGTTAGCGGTCATGGAATGTGGCTGGATTATGTGTGGAGGTTTGAACCACTGTTTATTGGTGTGAATGAGGCCCAAGTTGTTCTATCTTTCTTTGTTTTGTTGGAAAGGGAATATTATCAACTATAAATGAAAACAAGGATTTCCTTGGAAAGGAGATTTTTCTATGGCATCGGCTTGTCATAGAGGTGTTACTGCCATGTCTTCTTAATCATCCTTGTAAAAAAGGAAAACTGCCATCCATGGTTCTTTAAAGGCCAATTCTAGAACCGCCATTGAAACGATTGTGGTTATCCACAAACTATTACCAAGGCGCATCAACCAATAGTGCAATCAGTCCTGAAATGTAGCGGGAGGTGGCATCCTCTAGGGACCCCCAGAATTTAGTCTCGTGGCAGTAGCTACTTCAGAGACTTCAGAATCTGATGATGCAACAGCGATCAAGTTTTTATACCCCATTACCATCTATCTACACGTAGTTGATATAAACGTTATCACCGCTACGGACCAGAGCATATTTGTGGGTTTCAATGATACATTCGGTTTGTTTCATAGATTATGCTGATTTATAAAGCTAAAAAAATGTCCCTGGAAAAAGAGGATACTTCAGAGCCCTATTATCCAATAGGAAAAATTTTAAAAATTAATTTTCAATAGATTATCCATGAAAGCTTTGACACAAGGAAAGTCAAGTGCATTAGCCCTTCCCAATGTAATAAAGGGTGGGTGAGCTCAGACAGTCTACAGGGCACCCTTGTTACTAGGCAGTTACGCATCGCTGAACAAGGTCGACTATTGCACCGCCGTGGTGCAGAGTGTGAAATCTAACCATGCATGACGTCACCCTGCAGCTCATTGGGGTGTCTCCAGATGATTCTCTGAAATTTGTTCACGTTGGTACATGACTGACGTGAAGTTAGACTTTTAAAACTAACGTTGGCTTAGCGTTTCCAGAAAGAAATATAAAAAAAGAAATATAAAAAAAAACAGATATTACAAATTGAGGGAAAGGACATAGGCTTACACAGGCATTGGCCTGGGAAATTGAAAAAAAGAAATCCAGAAAATTCGATAAGGGGTTTACGGCCCCGGGGTCAGTAAGTGTTGTGGGGGGGGGGGGGGGGGTGAAGCTTCCAGAAGTTCCTGCATCTTCAGCTATTCGAAGTTAATTTCTGATCTCGGCTTCGAGCTAAAATGGCCAGAAATGCGCAAATATCACTTACATCTTTCAGATTTTCATTGTGAACCTCCAACCCCCAAAAGAGGGTTTTTCCTCGGATTTACATTGATCGCAAAAATGACCGTTGGGATGTAAAAAAAAAATCCATAAAGCCAGGAACATCCCATGTCTGTGTACACCATGCGCAGCTATTACCAATCAATAGTTTTTTCAATAGGTTGAATCATCATTTCAAATCTTACTATCTCACAATTGAGCACAGTCATTGGAATACGCATAAGTCAAGGTAACCTCTTTAAAGGCACATTCGACAATTTGTCATAAAAATTAAAACCCAAATAGAAATTCTAAAAGGTTGGTATTTATATAGTAAAAGCTTTGTCGTTTTCTTGAAACTTTCACAGATCAAAGTACTATACATTTAAATTTTAAAAATCATAGGTCGCCATTGAAGAATTGAAGAAAACTATATTTTTCAGTACATTTCCTATATAAATTAGTCAAATATAAATCGGCCTAATCTACATAATTGGGTTAGGGTACCTATTATAACAATATATTATACTTCACTCATTTTGGTATTTGAATTGAACAGGTTTGAATTGGTAATTGTCAGTATTTCAAAAACAAAAGGTGGCACCACTGTATATTGTAGGATATGCCTCTAAAAAGAAAAAAAAAAATTTCTAAATGGTCATGGTGAAAAGGAGCCTCGTGTCAATTTGCTTGTCCAAGATTTATTTAAATCTATATAATATTTTATGACGTTATATATTTACATACTGAAAAAAGAATGAAAATAAATGATTTTAAACTGAATGAGGCAATTTCATAAGATGGTTGGAGCGAACATTAACCAAGGAGAAAGTATCAGATCTGTAATTCTAACATTAGAAAGTGCATTTTGAAAATACTATGTATTAAACTGAAGGTGACATCTCAGTGCTCAGCAGGGAAAACCATATGTTGATCTTAAATGGGCCGTAGCAATATGTCAGTTTGTTTTAATCTAACTTTACTCATAGATAATTATACTATTTTGAGACGTTAGTAATTAATTGGTCGGAGTTTCTAAGGTAGAGACTGCTTCTAAACTGTAGCAGGTCCCAAATAAAGAAAAAGTATGTATCTGGCACATAACCAATCACAACATACAACTTTACATAGTACGTAATACCTTGTGTGTTTTTGTTCGTCAAGACAGACTTTAGTCGCTACTGATATTGTCGATGTGTTGATCCTGAGCTTTGGATACTGAACAGTATATTTATAAATCAAAGGTTTCCATTTACATTTGTACTGGATTTAGGACATCGGGACTCTCTGGGACGGATTTCCGTAAGCCACAATATTTTCCTGGATTGATACACTTCATTACCTATTATCGACCATGGCTGTATATCATTGTGGGTTCATTGATTGGTCAATGAGTAAATTAACGCATCATTAACTTCAGGAAGATCAATAAAACCTTCAATATATCTGAACCAGAACACCTTCATATCCTCATGCATACATGGCTATGCAGGGGATTTTAATACTAGTGCCGGGGCATGACTGGTGTGAATGTGTTTTCTGTTTCCAGTAATTTCGAACTGTGGCTCGTCCATCCTGGAGGGGTGCGGTTCGGGGGGTGTATACACACGCACTTGTAACACTCTACGGCTACAGGTGATGTAGTGATAAACTGCGCACGAGTTTACGTGCCATATAATCCCCCACCAATTAAATGTTCAGATAACTCTCTACTAAAGTACTGTGCCAATCCTGATCGATTTACAAATAACATTCTTCAAAATGTAAGGTGCACTGTTGGTAAGTATTGAGGTCTTAAACTGTTTTTGAAGTCTTGTTTATATATCAGCTGATTCCAGGTTACCCACGACCTTGACCCGAAGCCTTACCATCGTCATTCCTCTTTATGCTATGCTTTCCAAAATCACCCCATCATAAATACAGTCGCCATAAGGAAATGGATGGTTGAAGCGTAGATTGTATCTCAGTTTGGATCTGTCAAAAGGTGGCTCGACTGTCAAAACAAGCGTTCTACACATACTTCCACTGCTAGTGTCAGTGCAAATGACGTTGTCTTTATTTTTGGTGACTCACCTAGGACGAACTCCCATTGTTCGTTTCCAAGCGACCTTTCGGGTTGCACCTCGAGATCCAACATTATTCCGTTCTCCAAGTGCAACAGATCCTTTCAGGCTTCACATGACAAGAGTTACTGAACTGTGGCACACCAAAAGAGTGCTATGATTTCATTGTTGTCAAACATCTACTGCTTATTTCTCCGCCATTTACGTCTGGGTAACGGGCATGCGCACAAAATGTAAACACGACCAGTTCCGGTTGTTTACTTCCGGTATTAAGGGGCGTGGCCTTAGTGTTGTCACCCAAACTCTAAGTCAAAGAACTCTTTGGTGTACTAGACCATCGAGGCATTCTTACTCTTTAGTTCTTCGAGTGATCATTTAAAGTTAGATTAATACACCTGATTAGATATGTCTGTTTCATTGATTAGCCTTTCCGTCGAGAATTGTGATTTGAATCGTGTGATATTGTGGCACACTGCACTGCAATTCTGCATCTTATCTCACCCCGGTATTTTTCTCCATAGGCTTAACGTTAGGAAGTCGTACTCCACGGCCGGGAAAGTATTGGACCCAATACTCAATGGCTAATTTGGCGATTTATTCCAGCAATAAATGATGTTATACAGGGTGAGATAATAATTGCATGTCTGCGAAGGCTGTTCCTTGAGTCATTACACTTGGTGCATTCCATGAGTCATATCTGTACCAAAAATGTCTCTGTACTAGTTTGACAAAACAATCTATTCTAATATCTAGACGCGGCGACAGCCGACTGTCAAGCCACTTAGAACATTAATTAGGGGTATTTGTTTGTTGCATTGATGGAAAAATAGCTTCATGCGGCAGGTTGGTGAAATTAGTTTGAGTGTGTAAAATCACATACGCTGACTGGTGGTGGAGTTCTTCCTCTCCTTCATGTTAGATATCATTAAAATGAGAGAAAAGGCTTTCAATATCATATCAATCTCATTTTGTCCCTTATGTCCCTTATTTAGTCCTTATCTTACTCCAACTGAGAGTTCTGTGTTTTCACTGTTTTATCTAATTTTCATACACTTGCAGTTTGTTTTTGCCAGACAAGTATTTAAACTGTTAAAAGTTCTGAGATTTTGCTATCCCCCCCTCCTCCCACTCCATTTTCTGTTTCAGTTGAGACACACAGGACAGCACCCCAATTATACATTGTTACAGTGCATCTACATATTCTGACATTCATCCAGCGTTACTCGTCAGCAAATATAGCAAAGAAGACCTAGTTGAGATACAACTTCAATTTAGAAGCCACAATAACATATTTCTTAATGATTATTGATTACTTTCCTACTCTAATATTGAATAGATATTTATGAAAGTACTTATTTTAGTTATTTGATATGTCTGATTTCATGGACCCTTCTCTCTACGTCAGCTACTCTGTATTCTACCAATTCCCTTTGCTGCAGCTCCAATAAAAAGGATAAACAAATCTAAGTAATTTTCATTGAATAATCTTTGCCTATGAATATAAAACTGTATGTTAATCAACATGAGATAAAGAGGGAGATTTAGGAAAATCTATCGAAATTTACAGTCTATGGTGGAGACCACATAAAGAAAATTTAACGGTGGGGTTATTGAACGCGTCGACATAATAATGATACCAATTGTCGATGGGGTAATACTTTTATATTCGATACATTTTTGGGTACTCTAATACCACGGACATGTCGGTGTATATATAGCTCCGTGCGATAACAGCTATCTATATTCGCCTAAATGGGAACAGGGGTTCATAATTTAAGCGAAACCAATACAATCAAGAATTACTTACACTTGAATTCATATTGATTTGAGGCCTCTTAAGTAAAGTTGACATCATTTTCGCTTATAAACCCCTGACACGGTTGATAAACATCTCCGAAAATAAAAATTAGTTATACATATATCGGATGGTGTGGTGAACATAGCTATCGTTGGATACGGCTATGCACGATAATGATAAGGGGTGGGCCGGCCGGGAGGCACATTCCGTCATAATAGCGTCGTTAGCCCTCATGCAAGGATAAACTCGAAATCTTATTTAAAAAATTGATATCACATTCATAATAAAGGGACTTATCCGTCATATTATGCGCTTGACACGCTTTGAACAGATTCCAGCAGTTAACTTGAGGAAATCTGACTCAGCTAGAATACAATAGATTCCGACTTTTTGGAACAAGAAATGTCACTTCAAAAATAATTGTAGTGTAAGTGTAGTAAATACACACAAGTATATTTATATATAAATACTGGGGCGCCACCTAACGCCATTCAAAGGTACCACCTTAACACCTGCGCGTGCACACAGGTGCGGTTCACTACATACCTGGATTTTTTTTTGTATATATATATATATAAATTGATATGATATGTAAAATATCATGGTGGAGTGTTATGGAATGAGCTAAGCCCCTTGCTTAGAAATACTGAAACTTTTTCTATGTTTAAAGCGGTGACTAAAGCCAACATGAGGAATAAGATCTGGCTGAACTAGTCTAGATGTACATGCACCTCAAACTTGTGTTATTCTTGGTACCTACTGTAAACTGGGATGTTTGTATTGTTCTTTGTCATGGTGTGAGAGAGTTCTCTCCCTTTTTCTGTTATTGCACACAACATCATTCATATCTTATCACTATCCGAAATGGTTGGCTTGGCCATTAAAACCAGCCTTATAAAAAGGCTGAGGCCTGTTGCCGCTTTGTTGAGCAACAATATCACTTGGAGAGACTGATGACACTTTTGTATTGTTCTTATAGCTCAATAAAAAAAATAATAACAAAAAAATGTATGCTATGAGAGGGGGATTCTCAAGTGAAAAAACTCAAACCTTCCGTTCTTTTATGTAGGTCTTTACTCAGATTTTCTTCTGCTCTTATGAGTTATCTATAGTCATGTTATTTCAGATACAATGAAGGCGTTACATGTTCTCATCAAATGTCGTTTTATGACCCACTGAATTATCCAAAGGATAGTAAGGATATTGGAACAACAAGACCCACAAATAGCTATATAACTGTAGGTCTATATATCTGTTTGTGAACAAGCTGATATGAATGGACTTTTCCTGTCTATTGCAGTTAACACATCAAATTGTAATTAATAACACCACCCATATCCACCAGATGGGGCGGCACTCTGTACTGTTTACCTGCCTTGGACGCCTGCTAGTACATGCAAATGAATATTCATATGACCTACTCATACTATCCATATATGGAAGTTCTCGGTTCCCCGAAACAGTTCGGCAATGATCGTTAAACTCCGGCGATGACGTTCCCCTTCGGGAAATTCCGGATATGCCATATAAGGAGATCTTCGGCAGCCCACCGAAGATAACCGACCAATCAGAACGGAGCACCGAAGGCAGGTCATCGGTGGCCGGGTTGTAGTCAGTGCGATTGAATGAAAGGCTCATAGTAAGCATGTTGCCCGTCGTAGGGAGTACACTGTATTCGGAGGTATCCCCCTTTGTGCCGGGAAAAATGCCGAGAGTCGTGCCCGACCAAAGGGAAAAGTTTGAGAACGACGAACTCTTTCGGAAATTAAGCCGGGAATCGGAGGTTAGTGTCAGCGATGGGCGCCACTTTACCCGGAAGTCTTGACAGTTGTGATTGCGATTTGTTTTGCTTCTTGGCTCTGGGCACACGCTTCGGGAGATTGCTCCTATACCCGATGGGTCAGGCCCAGAGGCTCGGCACCGCTCTGTTATCACATTCTTATCGCGGATCTTTGATTTTTCTTGCAGATCAAATACACGGGGATACGAGATCGTCCTCTGGATGAGAGACAAATACGATTCCAGAGTGAGTGTCGGGAGGGACAAGCTGACATAGTAAGTGAACGATGTGTTGTCTTGTGTCTATGACTGCACTGCTTCAGCGGTGATAGCGCGAATCTCTTATCTATAGGAGATGAGCCCGTGTCTTGTCAAATCCGTGTGTAGATATTCATCTAATCTGTTCACACAGATACCCAGAAGGATCCTTTATATGACTAGCTTCATTCATTGTATTCCCTGTCAAAAAAGAACAACGCAGCCAGGGACGATTGCGCAGTAGATAGTGAAGTCCAGGTGTTTGATATTTTTGATTGCGCAAAAGTCATGTGGTGAGTGTATGGGCGTAGCCGTTGTGTCATCAATCCCGGGGTTGATTGAATCATCCCTTTTAAAACCATATCGCGACCCACACATTTAGTGAGCTAATTATATTAATACAGAATTGGTGACAAATCGGAGGTAATGAGCACGCTTGCCAAGATTTGAGAGTGCGCACATGGCTATGGATTTTATATGCCATGGTGAACTATGCCATGGAACCTTATCTCTGAATGTGCCAAGTACTTGAAGTTATCAATTCTAATCGTGTAAGAGAGGAAAAAATACAACCCACCCAGGATGTTTGCTTCATTCACAATTTTTCTCAGAAAGATGGTGTCAAAACAGTTGGCCACGTTGAACACAAATTACTGGCACAAAGGCCTGCCGAGATTAGTGATCGAACTGGGGCCATTGTTCCTTTAGCCGTGGTTTTAATACGGGGGTTCCCCCGGCCGGGGCCGGGCCACGTGCGAGGGGCCCGCCCCCGCACTTGTCGCTTCTTTGTCCGGGAGCCGGGAGCCGGAGTCCGCCCCAAGCCCTCCCCGTGTCACCGAGACAAAGTTCAGGCCAGCTTCCAGTCCGTGAGGTGTCATTAGATTATTACCAAAAGAGATTAATCACGTGAACAAAGATGATTAATGTGATATTTCACTCAATTATCATAATACATAAATTCATAAAGCACAATCCATTGCCACTGGTACAATTCTAGTTTGCCCAGGACTTTCTTTTTTTCGTTCTGGACGCATATATGTGGATAAGATGAGATGCATTACAGTAATTATCATATGAATAACGTTTTGTGTCAATTTCTTGCATAACCCCGAGTATTTAGAAGCTTTCAATACTGTAGAATTCTAATTAACATTTTCATTATCCGATTTAGTATACATGCTTCATGCATACTATAAATTTATTAACCTTTCTGCTTTCCTTTCTTTCCTTTTATTGAAGGCTAAATCTATCGATCCCATAGGATGTCTTTTCAATGTCAGAGTCGCACGATTATTTGTAATATCAATTCCAATTCTAATGATATAGTACAAGATTAGCTTCTCATCCATATCATCTCACACCTGGTGTTTTTGTCCCATGGGCTTAACCTTGGGAACTCGTTCTCCATGCCCATATAAGTATTGCAGTCCATTCTTCATGGTCTATATCTTGTATGTCGTCCATTCTTTTAGTGTGTACAGGGATGAGAAGAATACAGAAAGTAACTCGTTTTGGTCAAAGACGTTGTTCTTCAACTCGCTTGAATGCTTTGCGATATTCACTCGGCTGTCACTTTGCTTATATTAGACACAAGTACTCCGCAACAAACTTCTGGAGAAGAACAACTTTTGTCTTGCAGCCAATCTTTGTTATTGTGATCTGGTATTTTGGATATTTCTTCAGCTTTGTATAAATCTCTTAAGTGATAAGTGAGCTAACGGTACATATTCTGTTCCATGTCTTAATTTCACCCCTATCCTACTTCCAGGCGTTCATCAACATGGGGATTAATCTACAGCTCACTTTCCACTCCAACGTCTGGAGCGATAATCCCGAGGACCGGGTTGCAACAAGGGAATTTGTAGACTTTGATAAGGAGCCAGGAAAGGTGAGTGTTGCTGATTTATTTTAACCTTATTGAATTTAGTCTTTTTTTAATTATGCGATGTGCACACGTCATCACTGGTCAACGGAATAGGAATTCAAGACCATTGGATTATGTGAATACTGACCCTCTGTTTTCTATGAAATCAGACAAAAGCAGTTTAGATAACACTATGTCGAATCGGAATATTACAAAAAAAAGTGTACTTGTATGTCCTCCACCTCCCTTGGGACAATGAGGCCCGGTGTCCACCTCCTACGATATGGCTCCGATATGGTCTACGATGCACCTTCCAATAAAAAATCAAAATCACGTCGGAAGGTCACCTAATATCGGGGCAATTGACCACGTTTCTGCGATTAGACACCGATAAAAACCCCATACAATGCGTGGTGGATTGACATGTCTAGACATATGTCTACGATTTTGCACCTTCCTGATATATCTCCAATATTTGCTTTTTATATCGGTGACATATCGGTAGGTCTAAATTTCTATCGTAGTAGGTGGACGCCAGGCCTAATGTTTCGCACTCCTCCTTCCCGAAGTACATGCGTATTTTGTTGTGTAAACATAAAGAGGATCAATACATACATTAGCATGTCGAAAGAATGCCGAAGGGATGAGGGGTGGTCGCAAACCCCCAAAAGTCAGCCAATAGAGAAAGAACGAGAATTCACAGAAACCGGAAGTTTCCAATGTTAAGGGGCGTTGAAGCTGGGTGGTGACCCTCACACCTCAATCACGTATTAAACCACTTATCCCATGCTCTCAATGATAATTTCCCTCGTCGAACAGCTGTATGCATTCACAGAAGGGCAGATAGGAGTCTCATCCAAGGACAGGTTGCATCTCTTGTTTGTGGTAAAACATAATTGTTATAATTTGGGATTTTATTGAGTCAGTGAACCATCAAGAAAGTACATCCATAGCATAGTGCAATGCATGCATACACATGGGTTTTTCCAACCATTAGGTTCTGAATCTTAATTTCAAATACAAAGAATGGGGGTGTTGGGCTCATTGAACAAGTACGTCATTGGCGTTTCAGTTCTTTAGATACAAATGTAATTACAAGTACGCATGTATCCAAGACTCCCAGGTTAACCAATGTGGACAACCTTTAAGAAACCATCAATGAAACTCACCTGTCGACCTAAGCAGTGTATATTTGTGTAACGCCCCCCACCCCGCCCACTTCCGGTGAACCTTATCTACCCGTGTGCTCTGTGTATCAAATGGTGAGTCGAACATCCATCCTCCGCTAGCGGTTTTTGTGCCCTTGGAGAATACACAGCCAACTACTCGTCATACAAATGGATGACTGCCAATTGTATGGTTACCATCTCCAGCTGCACTCCTCACAGGGTTGAGGGTACCCTGGTATGCGGAGGGGGTTCCCCCACCTCCTGCCCCGGAAGGGGATTCCCCTTGCCGTCGGTGGCGCGTATTTTGTATCGGGCCCTAGGGAGACTCATCACTTTACCACGCATATGTCGTCTGCGATGTAGTGAGGGTGGCTATATACGTGTTAACTCGACTAATATTAAATGACCCGCCAGGTGCTATAGTACTTCCGGTCAGAGAAAGGTCTAGGTCTCACTACGCAATACGTAGATGACGAATAGCGCGCGCTATCTTGAATCTAGCTCACGCTTCTTCTGTCAAATACCAGAGTGTATTACGAACTTGGATGCAACAACGCACGAGGCTTGAGACTTCTGCTAGAATCGCAGTTCCTTGGAGTGCGCAGTCGAGTTATCACAAGAAATTGCATTTCAAACACGAATGAATAATTGTGCATTAGACATTTAACATATAGGGATGGATTGATCTTAGACATATTGCAAGTCTAATCGAACATATTGGACGTTAAACTAACCCAACAAACAAACAGACATATTACCTGATGAACATACGATACAATCGCATACAATGAATCATCGATCATTTCCATCCTGTTGCGTAACTCATTTTCTTAGATCACCGATTCTAGGAACAGGAAATGAGGGTGTTGCAATTATCAGAATTCAAAGTATTTCAAAACTTCCTGTAAGCAAATTGCTTTTATTGCTGGGTTTCCTAGGAATCTGAAACATAGTTAGCAGCTAGTGACGTCATTACAGCCTAATTCCATGCATCGAGGGCTTGGGCGGATACACCCCAGTGATTCAATGGCGGGCAAGGCGTCACGGTTGGCCGACTTTTATTGAAGGATGTCTTGTCCCCAGTCAACATCTAACCGATGCCTGAGTAACTTTGGTGTCATTGCCTGGTATATCTCATCAATTCCGGGAAAAAGAACTCAAACAGGAGAATAGGCAACCCTGCTGCCGGAAATGCAGCAGAATATTTTGGACCACCGCCAAGTATCTTTTACTTACGCATAAAGAAAAAGAAAATGATGAATGTATATTAGAATAGCACGTCTCCATCTGTTAAGATGAGCCTGCCAGCAAAGAACATACATGTATGCCATTTTTACTGGACTTAGCCAATACGTGTGGTCTTCTATCCCATTCACGTTGATATCCGAAGGTATCACATCGACCCCAACATTTTATTCACAATTCTTTGGTATTGATAGTATTTATTTTCCCCGTTGGGGGCAACCTTTACATTTGCGGCCAGTAGTAATCATTGCTTAGCTATAACGCTTTAAAAAAGGAGATAGTCTTATATATTTGGTATACACAAAGTGAGGTCGAGACCTTATTCGCATATACAGGAACATCAAACTTGTCACAATTATACGGAAATATGAAACGTAAGCGTGTACATTATGATTATATCCATCGTATACCTAGTACCCATCGAAATTGTATTTGGGACCCATTATATAAAACATGTCAGATTACATAATTGTGGTCTACGATTCTTATATAGACGGGCGACTCGAGGTGGACGTCGTAATATATACTCGTGCATTACTACGCGTCAACCTCTCGTGGTTTACTGCCGCCCATCCACATAACCATCGATTTTTGCCTATGTATTACCTGTCTTGTAGTATACTGCATAGCAAATACGAATTACCCGAACATGCATAGGCAAAACGAGACCACATATTGGTTATTATCACCAGCATGCAGGAAGTCAAGCAATCGAGACGCCGATTAGATCTATTGAGATATACTGAGGCACAACCAAAAAGTGCGTGGGCATGGAATCATAATAGAGGACTAACTAACTCAGACCCCTCGGAGATTTTCTTTGGCTGGATTATACACAAGACGTAGATTTGTTTCGTTTTGTGTTCATTCTTCTCTGTTGACAGTCAGCTGGCTCACAACGCCCACACAGGAGGTGTACGAACGCCCCCGCCCCTCTCCCCCACCCCCGCCCTCAACACAGGAGGGGATTCCCCTTCCCGAAATAGCCAGGGTCCACGCTGTTACTCACTGACGGAGCTGTGTCAGAGGCCACCTAAATACCAGCCACTCTGTTGTATACTTTATTGGTTTAGGAACTAGGTCCATACAGCGGCCAAAATACAGTTCGGGAGACGATGGACTAATGGTGAATCATCCTTCAGGTAGCGGCTTTGGAGCTGTGACTTACCAACTAGTATATATTTCTCTATACTCGTTGGTCTTACTGAGTGGGGGCTCAAGTGCTCAACAGTTTAGGACTGGAGAAGCACCGGGCGAATGTTCCAACCGGACCAGTGACCCAAACGCATACTTTTATGCAGATGTTATGGGCATTGGTCTGGTCTTTAGGAATAAAAGAAGTTTGGAAGTAGAAAAAAGACACATACAAACTTAACAGAGATGTACAAGTGGAAACACAGATTTTCGTATAGAGGATCGAGAAATACTCGCCAAGACCGACGGACTTTTTATATCCGCGACCGATCCTTTATTAGTATTTAGGCGACGGCACGCAACACATGGGGACCGTTTAATAATGTAGGATCCTAGATTATCAAACGGGTCCCTGGGGTCCGTTTAATAAGCTAGACTCGTACATTAAGACCATGCCTGTATGCCAAGGAGATCTAGGGACGATGTGGGTAAACTTTATTCAACGCTTATAGACGACCTTATGGTCGATTGAAACTGTCTTAACGAACGAACTTAACTATCATTAAATGATAACCCTTGTACCAGATACGGAAACGGATCTTCATGTACGAGTCTAGATTATTAAGCGGACCCTTGTTGGCAGTATGGTGATAGGGGGTCTACGCACAAGTTGCCTTTACTCGTCATTTATATTCATATTGTGATAAGTATCGCGTGATTGATGGGAGTCAATTCCAAAGCTGAAGACCTAGATTATGGACTGGACTCTAACCACTCGCCCGGAAAGAGCCGGGCATGCCGTGACATATAGTGGCATAGACTCATTCAAGTCTTTGTGACATTGTGATGCTCAAGTCTTTGAGTATGGACATTATTAAGAGATAAGACTACTTTTCAACATTTGGACATCCCCTAACGCCTGACAGGCCCAGGAATCCTCGCGAGGAGCGCTGAGGTATGATGGAGGGTAGTCAAAGGATGCAGGGACTGGAGCCAGTCTAATAGTGACACACAACATTGACAACATGTCGATTATACATGCTTCACTAGCAATTGGTCCGCAGTAATAAATTCTGCCCCCGTCGCGACAATCGACCGAGTTCACCAGTCAGATGCCCTCTGCACCCCACCCACTCTCCTCCCCCACACGCGAACTCCGCCCGGCCCTTTCCCACATCCCTCCCCTCGCCACACCCACTCTACAGGCAAGGTCATCGCGAAAGTTCATCAAGGTAGTTTATTATTCCTTAAATGACAGTGGATGAACTAGTAATGGTGTTTACAGACAATAATTGATGATTTCGTGGTCAGGCGACCGTAAACCATGAAAATCATGTGTAGTATGAACGAGTATAGTGATACGAACCAGGGGCCCGTTTAATAATCTAGGATCGTACATGAAGATTCTTTTCTGTACGCCAAGGAGGCCCAGGGACGATGTAGGTCACTTATGCACGACCTTATGGACCGGCTAAGACTGACTTAGCGAACATTATTAAACGATAACCCTTCTACGAGGTACAGAAAAGGGTCTTCCTAGATTATTCAACGGGCCCCAACATAATTCCAGATACCCCATATGTTACTCCCTTATCTCCGAAATTCATTCATTACATCACCTAGAGTATCCCCTTCATCCACCTCCCACTTATATGACTTTTTGCCCTACCCCTGTCTTACCCCTGCTTGCAGCTTTCATCCAAGACGCCCACTCACCCGCGCTACCCATTTTGGTCCACACTTCTCCTGTCCTCAACTTCACCCGGCATACCTATATGCCCCCCCCCCCTCCACCCCCTCCGTTATTGTAACACCCACCCACCATCACTGAAACTCCTACGCTTTCTCCTGTCTGCGACCCGATCTAACCACCACTGACTTCATCCCCAGCCCTCTCAAGCTTATATTAGGCATCCCAGTGAAACATATAAAACCTATTGAATCTTGAATTCTAACTCATGAACCTTTATCTTTTTAAAGTAGCCCATAATCTATTATTTGTTCACTGCTATGCAGATTTATGTATACAAGAAATTTTCAAAGTTAACACAGAGTCAGATTGTCAAATGACAAAAAAAAGTCCACATTATCAGTTTATTCAACATTTCTTACAAGTGTTTCAAAATCAGCGATTTGTATGACTTCTCGGCAGCCTGACTTGCCTGTTCGAAACTCAGCATGCACATACATGTGCAGAAATCTTTGATTCACTATGTTTTGACTTCATGATGCTGGCTATGTTATCCCCAAAAACCTACAAAAGCCTAGGTTTTTGACCTTGAAAACCCTATAAAAACCTATGTTCTGATTTTTAAAACCTATAAAAACTTATAGTGTGGAAGAGGAGTACTGGGAGGCCTGTTATATATAAATACATCAACACGTTCCCTTCTCCTAATCGCTTCCACCTGCCACCCACCGCTTGCCGCATGGCACTTGCCGTCCACCGCTTGCTGCATGACACTTGCCGCCCACCGCGTGCCGCACCGACTGCCACACTTTAGAGAATGCTTGGACATATGGATACAAAGCAGGAGAGAGCAATAGTTTCAGGCAAATCGCCCATGTTTGGAGTTGTGGGAAGGGGTGAGGTTGAGCAGGTGCGAACAGCTGTTTTCATACCCTACCCTCTCCATCCTGAGTGAAGCCAAGAGGAAAGGAGTGGCAGGTCACTAAGGTGAAGATTTTAATTTCAATTTTCCCGCCACCCACCCCATCAATGACATAATACCTGTATTGTTAAATCACTTTGTTCTGGGAGTCAGATTAGACCAGATACATTCAAAATGGTTACTGGAGAACTCGTCACGAAACGAAGTCGCCCCCGTATGTTACAGGAGAACTCGCTCGTTTTGGAGAACTCGCCCCGTTTTTGGAAAACTCGCCCTCTGAAGTCGCCCCGCATTTTAACGGAGAACAGAATAAGGGAGGTCTTAAATTTCTATCGTAGCCGATGGACGCTGGGCCTTATTATCCCGAACCTACATGTATATATAGTCAAAGGCCTGAGCGCCTGTATCAGGAAGTGCTGTTTTGAGCAGAGGTATCTGCTGTTGCAGTATACTTTTTTTACATGTTTTATTTAGCCTACAAGAGCGTCAGCGGTCAGCCAGCATGGGTGCCTTTATAGTCTTCGTGGAACTACCCAATACCTGTAGTGCATAGTTCTCAGCAATATACATGTATGTCATATAATACCCAGAACAAATATGTAACGTATTACTATCAAAGTTTATGTAAGAGCTCCTTGTTTTTCTTTCCGTCGTGGCGTTAGCCTTGCTATCAAAGTCAATGGTTGAAACTTGGCACAAAATACTGGTGGGTTCACCATCCGTTTGTGAGAAGAACCATGAGAAGAAATTTACCATTGCTCCATATGGCCTCGTCGGGGAATGGCTTGTGGGACCTCACTGAGGACGCTGTGCTGGTCCGTCCATGGCCTGACCTGCCACCAGGATGATGTCAGCAAGTGCATAAAAACGAGAGGCGGCGATGTGGGCCAGGCGAGCGGCGACGGCCACACCAGCAGCACACCCGCCACGATTCGAGGTTAATTTATGTGGGTCAGACTTCACCAGCCTCGAGGCCGCGGTCGTCATCATCTCGAGACGCGCGCGTCTCAGAGCGCGTCTCATCTCGTCACGTGGTCTGCTCAGGTCACGTGGTCTTTGCTCTGTACACTCACAAGGTGCGACAGCAACAGCAAACATACGAGTTTTTCTCCCAATGATTTTTTGTTTGTTCGTCAGTTGACCTTCCGGCAGGTTTTATTGTTACTGTTTTGTATTTGTTCTTCATGCTTGGTGATGACAAGGTGGGGTCAACCGAGCATAACCACTTTGTGCTATGATAGACTGCGCTCACCCTGCTGTTCGCTCGCCACCCGTGAGACAACAAGAGAACAACAGATGAACTTATGGACGACCTCTGCGGACTCTGACTGTAGGGAAATTGGCACCACTTGAATCCAGGCTTTGGTTGATGCGTGCTAAAAGTCACGTCGGACGTAGCTTCAGTATTATTCCCATGGAAAACGAGAATAATCCATGGAACTATATACTGTAATAAAATCAGGTTTATTAATTTTCCCCGGTACATTTTATTCAGATTATAATTTGTCTTTAATACCATAAATTAAGCTACTTCTGGGTTCATGTGTATGGGGACGAGGCGTTCAGAGTCCGATGAAATTTTTTTTTTTAGATGACCACACATAAACAAGTCTTAACAGCAGAGTCAAGACACTTGGCTCTAAAAAATTGAAAATACTACTTCTGGGTTCATGTTTGAATTAATTGTGTGTAGTTTCGCAAGTGCTATTTGGAAGGTACATCATTTACTAAGAGTCCGTTGCCACATGAGTCAGTGATATTATTGTGGTCTTTTTAAAATATTTAAAAGTTTCCTGATATGAAATATAAGTACTAAAAGCCAGGACCACACTCTACCAGCGGTACCCCTTTGGCGGAGCCTACTCTCTCCCGGTACGTGAGACATTCCTCCCCTTTACCTCTCAACCGCAAAAATGAAAAGTATTTCTAATCGTTGGCTTTGTGTATCAGCGCGAAGGAAGTGTTACGTCACAGTGGATCGCACGCGACACAGACGTCGAGTGACGTAGTACGCACACTGAGCTGGTACCGGCGTGTACTCTTTATGCTGGCTGCAGATGCAGTGTGGGGCTTTTTTCTTTTTTTAATTTAGGAGAAATAAAGGACGGTATACATATGTCTTTGCGGAATGATTTCCCAAAGCAGAGCTGAATGATATTGGTATTGGAGGACAACAAACCCCATGTATACAATTGAGTGACGTTTAGATTTTATACTACCCCGTCACGTCTTTTTAACTTCATAGGAGGGCAACACACAATACAGTAGTACAATAACTTCATATGTCACGGGTGGTGTATACATACTTTATGACATAAATGTGGCATACAGTCCCATCATCTTAAGTCTATGGAGATCCATATTAGGGATAGGATAAAGGTTATTACGCACAGGCCATTACAATATCACTGGGTGCCCTCCAATTAGTAACAATCATTTCAAGTCAATGATACATCCTAGTACTTTTGTAGTAATCGGTCATTTCACTTGATTATATAGATCACCAATGCCTCCTCCACCCGGATCCAATACTCAAAGATAGAAAACGTATCTCAGGTACCTTCTTATATAATGGTATTCGGCAAGGCCGTATGTGGAGGGACGTTGATAACCGATCCCTGTTTGATTTGAACAATACGTTCTTCTCTTTGTTAACGCTTACCTTGGCATCTGAGTTGACACAATACAGGGAGATAAGTGTGAGGACGCAGGTAATCGCTATGCGCACAAAAAGAGCATATCATCATCAGCTTGTGTTATCAGCATCACCGATAACCCGCACTTCCGGGACCGGAAGTAGGACGAACTTCCGCTGTGGCGTAGTCGGGGGTGTAGACTGTCTCCAGTCCATGTATCCTATGTGTTAGCTTATATGGTTACAATACAACATGTTCAGAACGGTTCCAGTCCTGTCCAATATCTGTTTCATATATGTAATTCTACCACCTTTTTCAATGGCGCTATACAATAATTTCACATATGGCTACCTCTCCACCTACCTTACCCCTCCCCGCTGGGATTTATGGGCCAGTCAGGGAAGGATACATATCATAATGAACTTTATTCTGATTTTCTTCAGTCATTTAATGACTTGAGCAAGTCTATTGGGGGTGTTCAAGGTGGTGATATCAGCTCGCGCCGTTGTCGTGAGGGAGGGGGAGGGGGAATGGAGTCTGCCATGCTGGTTGAAAAACACTTTGATTTCTACTCAGGACAAGATATATTGACACGGGGTGGGATTATTTCTAGATATTATGACCAATGGTTTGTCAGTTATAATACTCCCAGGCATATATTATAGTGTTTATCTTTTAGGGAAAAATAAGTATAGTGGAGAGAGGGAGAGGCACACAGTGCTGAACATGCCTACATGAAGAGAACGTGTCAAATACTCTCATGCGTGTAATTTTTTTTAATGTAAACTGATGCCAACTGGGTCCGACACCAAACTCCGGACCGTGTTAGCCTTTGTGATTCCCAATACCCTGTGAGTCTACCTCCTGGTCAAGGCTAGTGTATAGGGCACATAGCTAATGTGTTGTGGAGGCGGCCATCTTGCCCCTGGCACCAAACAAAACACCTGGTGGCGTGTCCAGTTATGAATGGATTTTATTAAACATATTTTTCGGGGGAGTTTTAGCCTCGTCCCACGATTGTCTATAGATTATGACAGCAGAAACTAGTGGTTATCCCCCGACTAAAGTGGCCCTATTTTATAACTTCCTGGCGGATGATGGCGGAACTAGCAATCACTCTGTGCCCTATACTTTGTGTATACATTTATTACCTCAAATATACTACAATTAGCAAAATGAACAGGATTTCCAGTACCTATAAGAACTGTGCATTTATATGATTTGTATGTAAATAATAAAATTTACAATGGCTTGACATCGAAAACATTGATATCTCCATATATACGTATTTTTGATGTAGGCGTTGTAAAATTCTATGGTACTCACGCATGGTTTGCTGTATACATGTACTTTCCTTAGAGTACTTAGATATTTATCTAAATGAATATGATGGGCACCTGCTATATCTAACAAGGTGTAGTTCATTTACCCACACAGCTAAAGTTTAAAAAATCAAAACCTGTAACCACGTTCTATGGCGTAATATGTTTGATATAGCACGAACATGCCGGATCTAGGAAACCATTTAGGGGTGTGTTCTACCTTTCCGAACCCGACGTGTACATGTACATGTACTTCCTAATCATGTTTCTTCCACACGGCCCTAGCAGCCCTATCGCAAGCACCAACCACCTTTAGGCGTGTCTCTTGTATGGGTGACCTTAGAGTATTGACAACAAATAAAAACCCAGACAACTTAGCTCCAAAATTTCTGAAAAATTGGTCTTTCTGTCAGTATAGCCACCTTTAGGCACATAGCTCCTGGCACCGTTTTCAGTGTTTAGTCAGCGGTAAGAGTACCGCCCCTGAATTTATCTTCGTCGATGTTTGGCGTCAGATAGGTTGGTATTTAGGAGGCGCACTGTCCGCAGGTGTGGTCTGTTCTACAAGGATGTATCGAGTGCCAGTAGGCGCTCTCCTGCGAGTTCTCCCCTTCCCTGTTCTCTAGTTACAGTGTGAGTCAGGTTGGACGGCTTTATGATACTTATAGAGAACTAGATCGAGAACTGTCTAGATAAACAATACTCCACGAGGTTGGTTATACTGCATCCGTCATCGAGACGAAGCCGAGTGACGATTACAGCGCATCTAAACTAGTGGAGTATTATCTATTTTACTATACGAGTGCAGTTCTGGGTTGATCTCCCCGCTTTCACAGACATTAGAATAGCATCACAATAGCAGAATAATTTAAATTACTTCGCAAATATAGTTATGAACGTATAAATCATCATGTTGTTATCCTGTCTGTTCTCTAAAATCCTGGCCGCTGATTCTGCCACTACCATGTCTGCTGTGAGTTTCTCCTCCCCAGTTGTCTAGAAATCCCTATTTACACATGTAGTGAATGTGCTAACAAAACTTTTTTGTACAAGGATTTTGAGAACAAGTAGTTTATATGCAGAACAGTTTTACTTATGTACCGTATTAACATGTGGTGTAAGTGCTAACGAAACCAGTTGATCCGTCTTGACTACCACAACACAGCCACAAAAGAAAATCCTCTAGAGCTACCCCACGCGTCGGCGCTACATTGTTGAGGTGCTTATAATTAATCAGTAATTAGCGACTATTTCAAAGGGCAGACGTCTCCGGACCACTGTCAGGTGGTTGGAGTGCGCTCCGTAGGCGGGGATGAGGTGGGAACGGCGTGGGAGGCATTGTTATATAGGCGCCACAGTGAGGGAATCTCCAGGGATTAACTCCAGGGTCTCCAGGATGTGCTCACTGTGCTGCTCGCCGGAGTTCCTACACACTGCGCCGCTCCGGTCTATTGTTCCGCAAAACCTGAGATTTTGTAAGATTACTCGAGCGATGCAGTATGGAGATTCAACAGCGCCTGAGAGCGTGAGTAATACACTGCGCCGCCACGGTTTATTACCTACCACATATAAATCGTGTAAATTCTGTCGGATCCGCTTGGAGTGTTTTGCGCACATAGAGACAGAGTGATCCGGACCTCGGCCTGGAGACTGAAGGGCCATGAGAGTGAAATTCTTGTGTAGTGATACACTTAAATCTGCTATTCTTTTTTTTATTTCTCTACTCAGATGTATTTCTATCCTGAGGATTCATTGTTTGCCATACTGAAAACATAATTTAGGACTGTAGTTGATCTCCTTGCCCTGAGAGAAGTCAATGAAATTCTAAAGGTTTTGCTGGAGCCAATGGATATGACTCTGAATGCAGATAATCAGCTTATGTACTTGTGTTATGGCAATAATACCCCTACACTGGTTCTCCAATCATCTGCTAGGAGGCATATGCGAAGCTGACAGGGGGAGTTAACTGCAGCTGCGGCAAAGCTCTACGAGACTGCAGCTGCGGCAAAGCTCTACGAGATGGTGTGTTAGGGTGAAATTAAACCTTAGTGTCTCTGCTACTGCGGAGGTGGGGCGGGGGCACCAACTAACGAAATCGCTAGTTGTTCCGCAAAAGCTGTGTTTTCCGTTGGTTACTCGAGCGGTGCAGTGTGCGTGAGTAACTGAGAGTTTGTGGACGAGTAGCTCATCGTGAGTGACACGCGCCCTGCACGGCAGCACGTCGCACGCTGGCCGGCCACTGCTCACACCTACACCCCCTCCGCTTCGTTCCTGCTCATAGCGCCCTGGGGCCCGTTTAATAATCTACATGCATACCCGTTCCTGTATGCCTCAGTATGACTCAGGGACAATGTGGGTCAAGTTCATTCAACACTTAAGGGCGACCTCATGGACTTACCATATATCATGTATCGTACCATGTATCGTACCTTGTTTCTTTCAATAAAAGAAAGAAATGTAGTACAAGAGGTCGTCCCAATACTGTAAACACATTTCACTAAATTACTACGCGCCACCGCCCTTTCTAACCGCTGACAATGCACCCTATTCCTGCATAAACCTGCGATTCTGTACCAACCGTTCTGCATTTATAAAGCCCACTGCCTTCTACCACTTAAGCTTGATCAATGGTCGCTGCATTATGGGACCTAAGTACAGAGGTTTCCTGCTTTGTTCTACAAACGCCTACCATGCCAGGAATTCCCTACCACAGATCCTGGAACGTGGGGATTTCCTTATCTGCTGGTGATTGGGTGTGTAGGCGGTTGGTAACATGTTGCGTGGGTGCTGCCATTGGAGCCTGGACGGTGCACTAGAGGGCATAAGGAACCCCGTTAGTCACTTTGTTTTCCTAGGGCAAACATGCTCGCAAGAACCCCAACTCTCCTTCAGAACAGATTGTCTATTCTGATAGCTCAATGAATGTGCATAGGATACACAATGTATAGAAACCATAATTGTGAAATTAGTGAAGCATATAAGGTACTTCTTGCAGTATGGGCATCTGAATGAGAATGCACCTCAGCATGGTTGCCCCAACATAGAATAACAGCTGAAATGAACTCTTAGACCAAATTGCTACTATTTTCAGTGAAGGCTTCAGGTACACGATTTGTTTTTGGTTGGTTTGGTTGGTATTTTTAACGTCCAGTCAACCATTATAGGTCCTTACCAAACTTTCGCAAGGTTCCTTTTCACCGGTGGTGATCGAATCTATGTGATGAATTCAGGTAGAAATCTCATCCCTACACATTTTCCAAGATGCGAGGTTTTTACTTCCCACACCACATAAGGCATGGTGTGAGAAGGATTTGGCTTTGATAAAATAGTAAATTTACCATTGCTGGGGATGAAGGGGAAAGGCGGCTGCAGTGGAACTGGAACCCACAAGGTCCCACAACCTTGTCATTACAAGTCCAGTGCTCTAAGATAATAGTTTCATAAAATTAATTACTTTGTGGCGATTCATGGCTCTGATGAAGTTCAAAGGAGGTCACCACTCTCTGCCCTGATTGATCGCTACATACATTGCACTCAGCGGACAATGCCACCAGGGTTTGTCACTCATCTTTACGTCGCTATGGGAACCAGACATAATTCAAGATGATTACACAAAGTGTTGCCGACGAGATCGACGCTGGAACTACAAAGCATCAGTCAGGGAAAGGCTTGGTGACAGGGCACGATGCAGATATTCCCTTGACTGACAGCATCTGTAGCCAGAAAGGGAGAGGAGAATAGATGGCAGGGGGGATTGTGGGCTTTTATTATAGCCTGGTATAAATGTCCATAGGCTTAACATTAGTCACTCATACTCAGCAGGCTTGCGAATACAGCAGCTCATACTTAATTGATGATAAACAGATATATATTTCCAGGCTAAGATAAAATCAGAAACATACGCGCGTTTGATCTGTGTCCCTGATAGCCATCTCGTTTGAGGCCCTTAAAAATATTCACTCGACTATCGCCAAATTCATATCCCTGATCGCTCCTAAGTCGATGGCGTATGACGACACAGACCAAACACTCATTAATTTCCTTCTTAGTGTTTTTGGAGCGTCAGTTGTAGGTGAATAGTGTGGATGAAGGGTTGAGAAGCTGGGGTATAGGGAGCCAAACTGGCTCTGCCAAAACCGTAGATATCCGTGCTCAAAACAGCTGTTAAGTGTCCTTATATGTTTCTTTGCCGTCTGTGTTTTTGAAGCAACACAGTAAGCAAAACCCACAGCAGGCAGCACAGTCTCGAAATAGCCGTTTCATGTGCAGGTATACATGTACTTTTTGGTGCTTCATTCAATGGCATCCTCGCAGTAGAAACGTCGATAGCTGTCTCTTTCCGTGTAGCCGCAGACGACATTTTGATGTTTTTGTCACAGCGAAGGAGGAAACGTAGTCACCCGAGCCGCAGGTGGCTCACCGCCCTTCTCTACTGGCAGCAGATGACACGACGTGGTGGTTATAACAAAAGCAGACGACATTTACCGCTACAGCAGAGCGCATGCGCGGCCAGGTACAAATATCACCAGTTTGCGCGTTTGTAATTAAGTAGGTTTCATATTGTTGGGCCAACTTTTGAATAGCCAATGGATTGTATCCTTGCACTATACCAGGGGTAAGGTCTTTGGTACAGTCCACTGGTTTACCCATCCATTCCGCGTTCTCCTTTTCTTGCTGTTCTCTTCTTTCTGGTAAGTTCTTTTAAATTTCACCCTCTCTCCTGCCCTACCTGATATCTCCCCTCTCCATTCCCTCTGCCCACCTGTTAAACAGGCTCAGTCTCGGTGAGTTTCTACGCTGCTGACCCCGCCAACATTGCTCTGCCCTACCTCAAATCTCCATTTATGATGGTTGGATGTTACCAGGGGCCCGTTTAATAATCTAGGATCGTACATGTAGACCCTTTTCTGTATGCTATAGAGACACAGGGATGATGTAGGTCGACGTTATTCAACACTTATGGCTGACCTTATGGACAGCTGAGGATGGTTTAGCGAACGAACTTGGGGGTGGCCGCTTACACGGGGTTAAGATCTGATAGAGAGATCAGTTCCGAGCAAAGTTGTCCGTTAACATGGGGTGTCCATTAAGTGAGGTTCTACTGTACAGTAAAAACTCTTCAGGTACGATCTTAGATTATTCAACGGGCCCCAGGTTCACTCCTGGGTGAGATTCTCCCCTAATAACCCATCCCCTCTCTCTGGTGCGTCTCTCCTCTCACCTGCATCGTCGGAAGTGCGTTGGTCTCACTCGGTTCTGGGAGCACCCCTGTCTTTTAAGAATGGATGAACCCGCGTCAGGCAAGAAAGGGATCGCGCATGCGTGCAGGGGATCTAATGAGGGGTCACGTGATGGGCTGATTAGAACGCTCCTGGCGGCCAACTGGCAGCGGCCCATCCCCGCTGGTGGTGTAGACAGGCAAGGCTGGGAGACCCTGCACGAAGGGCTAGCCGTTCTTACATGGTCATCCTCAGAGAGCAGTTACTACAGTTATCACAGGGTGACTCTCGCAATCTGCAAGCCCTATACTGTCATGCCTCACAGAATTCATGTGTCTATTGGTCTATGGGTCTTTGCTGTCATTTTGTGAACAATAAAAAATATAGAAATATAAAAAAAATAGAAATACAATATGTTTGCAGAGTCGGCATAAATACACAATATTTGTGTATGTTTCAGATACAAGCGGTTGTATGCTCTGAGAATTTGACGCGCAGTAATATCCGAGCGTATGCGAGGATATTGCGTAGTCAACTCTGAGGTGCATACATTATGATTAAGACAGTCACCATTTTGTAGCAGCTCCTCCCTTTCTTGATGTTGACCATATGGTAGCGTTGTAGTGAATGGCAAGTTTATCCTCATTATCGCTCACTCTTGTTCCTGTTCTGCCCACATGAAGGCAGGGTGCTCTGACATGACACCTGAGCGGCCCTCCTGGCATGTGCGACAGACCAGAACGACAGCCAATCACAGCACAGAGCTTGCAAACTCACCCTATAGCAAGGTGCCATCTATTGGCTGTATATGAACTGAACAATCTTTAATTGAAATCAGTTATGTTCTTGACCTAGACATCTGTGTTCATACTCCCTTAGGCCTGGCGTCCACCTACTGCGATACTACATTTAGACCTACCGATATGTCACCGATACAAAAAGCAAATATCGGAGACATATCGAGAAGGTGCAAAATCGTAGACATATGTCTAGACAAGCCAATCCACCACGCATCATGAGAGGGTTTTTTTCGGTGTCTAACCGCAGAAACGTGGTCAACTGCCCCGATATTAGGTCACCTTCCGACCGATTTTGATTTTTTTTATCGGGAGATTCATCGTAGACCATATCGTAGCCATATCGTAGTAGGTGTACGCCGGGCCTTACTCTTAGGCCCGGCGTCCACCTACTACGATATGGCACCGATATGCCCTACGATGCACCTCCCGATAAAAAATCAAAATCGCGTCGGAAGGTCCCCTAATATCGGGGCAGTTGACCACGTTTCTGCGATTAGACACCGATAAAACCCCCATACAATGCGTGGTGGATTGGCATGTCTAGACATATGTCTACGATTTTGCACCTTCCCGATATGGCACCGATTTTTTACATTTTGTATCGGTGCCATATCGGGAGGTCTACGATTCTATCGTAGTAGGTGGACGCCGGGCCTTAAGGTCTACACCTAGCTCATCTCTAGAGGCCTCAAGGCTTTACAAAGAGTCAGGTGCTCCCACCCACAGTGTGTTGGAGGTGATATAACCTAATTTGTAGACCCTTGGGGCACTGTGCCCTCAAGTGTTTAAGATTCATAAATCATGGAGGGGAGGGAGATAGCGACCCGATGACTGAATTGCGTGGTGGTTGCATGTTTTACGTGTTCGGAACAGTATTGGCTTCGACAAAATTGCTGATGGTGTTCCTTATCATCCGCATCACTGGCTTCTCTACCATTCAATATTAAACGACTCATGCACGCATTGCAGTCGTGAGAATGCAATCTTGCAGTTTCCATCAGCTGATAAAGATCCATATGCACTGTCAGAGATGCCGTGTCCAATACGTGAGATTTGAAGTGGTCTTAGGTTGATATTTTATTTAGAAAAGTAGGTGCGTGTGAGACAATCCACTGTATTTGGCAACAGACAATGGCAAATCTAAGGCATGCCAGCTTAAGTGGCGCTTCCACCTACCAACGAGTATAGAAACCCCGTTGATTATGTGCACCCTGTCTGTCGGTGGTCCTCTTTGAAAATGTGTAAACCGTTAACTCTGTTTCAACCTGACGACCGATTATGTGTTCCATGTGCACCGATTATTCAATGTGTACAGGACCTGACCAGCCTGAAGATTAGTCCTCCCTTAATTAACATAGGAATTGGTAGCAATTAGGAAATACGCTATGTTCAGACGGAAATGGAAGTGGTCACTGACCGATTTTCGGTCGCTGCCACCGATTAATTCAACATGGTACAAAACATATCACATAGTCGGTCGGCGGTGCTAAGTGCCATAATCGGTGGTCATAATCGGCAGGTGGAAACCTATCTATATATTTGTATTTAATCAATGATACGGTCACAAGTAGATAAGATAATTGATTTGTAAAAATAAACAACTAGTAATCAGGATAAAGTGAGAGGGCACATTCTGACCCTCAGTGAACTGAGAATCGCAAAAATAGAGAATTACCTAAATATTTCATTAGCGCCTCGCAGTTGACGCATAGCCAAGCGACAAAGGAACACGCTGGCATCATGGCGGCTGCTGCCTTTCTTCCAAGCGGCCAATTTTTTTCTGGCACAGTACATGGGTCGATGAGACTTGACCTCTGTTCTTCTATGTTTCCCCTGGGGAGAGAATATTCCAGGGTCCGCCGATGGACGTACGTTTAGCCCTCCATAGTGGGCCCGTTGAATAATCTAGGATCGTACATGAAGAACCTTTTCTGTATCGTACAAGGATTATCGTTTAATAAAATCTAATTCTGTTAGCTAAGACAGTCTTAGCCGTCCATAAGGTCGTCCATAGGTGTTGAATAAAGTTGACCCACATCGTCACTGGGTCTCTATGACCTACAGAAAAGGGTCTACAGGTACGATCCTAGACTATTAGATGGGCCCATAGTAGTAAATTGCCATATTAGTACCATTTTTTCCATTTCATCGTCGTGCGCCATCTCAGTAATCGAAGGTCAGCACCGTCCTGAATTGTATAAAAAATACCCCACTTGTCTCGCTACAAGAATCCTTATAACTGTCTATGAAGATGGCATCGGCTATTTCTACCTTGCCATAATGACCTACCCACATCCCTCTCTTCGCCGCAAAATAATGAAAAAGAGAAAAAAGATCCAAAAGAAAATCTTCGATATCTGTTACGCGGAGTAACACTACCTAATCGTTGTAATATCAATGTCAATCATACTCTGGTACCCCTGGATTGTCCATATACGCATACAGTAGTTGGGTATAGATAACAAGCTTGGATCGAAATTTGAAAGATAAAAGACATTGAATGAAGCATGGGCGCTTTGGGAGGGTCATTCTTCTTGGCAGCATCATAATTCGGAACGCACTCAATGACAGGTGTTTCCGGCTTTTACCCGGAAGTCACGTGTTCCCTCTGCTGTCACGTGTCACGTGGTCAGGGTGGAGTCACGTTTTGACAGCAAACATTTCACGAAGTGCCAAGCAACTATTGCCCAAGTGTGCAGTTGTACTTCAAATATTTGGGTATTCATGATTACCATATTAATCTTGTGATAGTTACCTAGCTGAGTGGTGCTTATTTTAAACTTATGGTGCCAAATACAAGAAATCAATATTTATACCAAGGCATCTTAATCTTGAGAATGTTAACGAGAGAGACTCAAAATTTACCCTAGGCGATCTGTTTAAGGTCAAGGTTAAGGAAGATCTACTAAAAAATTGAGGTGTAAAATTCCTGTAGATCAGAAAGTCATTTGTATCATGGTATATGGGAATTGAATATTTTGTATAGAAGTTTCCAGTAAGGAAAAGTGCAGGTCATAAGATCGATACTGTGAACTTATATTATTACAAGCATATGCATATTTAAAAACTAATAATCATAAGATTTGAGTTTACAATATGTTTATTTGTAATGTTCATGTACTGTTCCGTACTGTTTGTATGTAATGCTTTTCCTGTGACTCTTGTATGGAAGAGCGCCATACAAAGCGATTAGATATGTTTATTGATTTAAAAAAAAATGCATATTGTCCAGATTCTGTACCTGACAGGTGCGGTACTCTGAGGGTACATAAACCCGGATATAATCATAATCTTTGTGTGGTTTAGTAACTTTAATATGAGTGCACGCTTGTCTCACTTCAACAGATGCGGTGAGTGGTTAAATCAACTGTGCGATTACCGCTGTCACCAGGTGGGGCGGGCTTTGTGTCACTGGTAGGAGGGTAGGGTGAGTGATTCGGTGTGACCTGCGGTGGAAAGGGAAAAGGGTGCGATCAATCAGCATGGGGTGGTTTGAACCCCAGGCCATGAACAATGTATAGTCCGTATTGGTTAACCCATTAGGGAGCAGTTTCGAAGAGGAAGGGGCGGCTATTATGATATGAATGTCCATGCTTCCCCTTGACACTCTACAGTAGGCCGTAGAGACGATTCCCCTTTAATATATACCTATGGCTGTATCAACTACGTATACTGCCCACTCCTACCCATGGCGTATTTATACATGTACGTCACACTGTGACGGACGGGTTATATGATCATGTGACTAGGTGAATTTTCGCCAATTTTAGGTATATACATATATGTAATAATACGAAAACAGGCTGACTGTCTTCATTCGTCAAAATACTCGGTAGGATTGTTGATCAGATACACCCCTCTACCTACGGTATTGAGGTGGATTTCACCGCGTATTTCTGACGCACGGAAACATTAAGCCAGTTCCCGTATAATACGTTACCAAGGTAAGCACGATTGGTAATTATATATTTTCTACTTATATATGAACCGAATTTCAATAAATGAGATCGCTGGAGGCTATTTGGACTAAACCGTCACGATATTGTATATATGAAATAAATGAAGGAACTTGGGGTCTGTTTAATAACTTATGCCTGCGAAAGGACAGTGAACAAGGAGATCTTGTACGAGGGTTACTGCTTAATAATATGCAAACCCTTACATCTAAGACTGTTCTGCCTGACCAATAGTCGTCCATAAGTGTTGAATAATGTCGACCCTCATCGTCCCAGGGTCTCGATGGCATATAGAAAAGGATCTTCACGTACGAGCCTAGATTATTAAACAGGCCCTTGGCTCTCTCGTATGACATTTAGCCAAATGCCTAGAAACAACCCACACATTTTCCCAGGACCGCAAACTCACCACGCACTTGTTATATAAAAAAATGCCATGAAACAAAAAATGCATTACAAAACACCATTAACCCCAGAGAATGGTGTTTCTAATAAGCAATACTCAGTCACAATGTTTGGGACATTAGACGCGGAATAGTGTGTTGTACCCTACCTACAGTAGAACTGCTCAAGTCTTTGATTATGGACATTCATGATTAACCAAAATTAAAATAAAGCATGTTGCAGTGTGACTTGATAAAATCCATCTGAATTAAGGAACATTGGCATTGTAGTCTCTTTTCCTATTCATTACCAGAAATCTCAGTAATTTATAGATAGGGTATTTATAAGAAATTATGTTTGTTTTTAGAAAGTTAGGCTTGTTTTTACAAAGCGTGTGTGTATATACGCGGGTGTATGCGTTTTATGTTGTCCACACACACCAACCTTTCCCTTAAGCCAGTCTCAAGATCCTGGTTTACCCAGTTGATGACCCATTTATGTTTGAGATATCATTTCTTGGTACAGAAAACATCCGGTTATGCGTCCCTAAGAAAAGTACCACTTTTCAAACTCAAAGTCCTTTACGAGAATATTTATCACAATAATATACCTGTATTTATAAAGTCTGCTTATTTCTGTGAGCTTCTTCGCAGTTTACTTGACTGTCTGCTTATCAAAGAATGGCCATTTAAGTTACATGAAAGTTGACTGAGAAAAGCTTGGCGATATGATTATGAATTTCATGGATAATAGGAAAAGATTTCTGATTATGATACTTAAGTACTACAGCTGGTCTTCATGGCCTTTGGGTTTGTTGAGTTTATGTCCAGTTTGGCTAAATCACTGCAACATAGAATTCCTACTCCTATTTCGTGCCCCGTAATGAATTATCGAATTCTTATAGCTCAGTGGCTAAGGCACTGGACTTGTGCTAGTTGTAGCACTGACTGTGGGTTTGGGTCTCACTGCAACCACCTTTCTCCTCGGACCTCTATACCCAGTAGTAATAGATTCATTTCTATATCAAAGGCCAGTCCTTCTCATATATGTCTATATGGTATGCGAAGTAAAAGAACTCTGACTTCGTAAATGTGTAGGGGATGATATTTCTCCCTGAGTTCATCTCATAAATTCGATCACCAACTTTGTGGTGTAAAACCAGCGAGAAAAGTTGATCCTTGAGTTCGTCCCCATATATCCACATGGTCCCCTGGGACGTTAAATAAACAAATAAACCAATCACAATATGAGATTAAGGATGGGAGGCAAATCATAAATCTCTGATGACGATGTTTAGATACTCCAGAAACTAGTTGTATTGTGAAAGAAAGCAAACAATTGTGCATCTCGTCTTGCAGTGCCTGCGGATCAACATAACTTCCCGAAAGAGAAATTCTGTCTGATCTTTAAGTAGAATCACATATTCTCTTTGAAAATCATCGTTACATTATAGATTTCCAAATGGCTATTATCAACCGAATCCCCTTTTCCCCGTCATACCATGTCATTCTGAATATTTCCTCTTTCCATGAACTGAATTCTAATTCTGTATGTTTTCTCCTTCCCTGTGCTAACTTTTCACTCTCTATGTTTCTCTTTTCGTGAATTGACCTTTCGTTTTGTTCATGTTCTCTCTCCCTCTATAAACTTTATTCTTTATTATTTCGCCTTCCCTTACTCCTGATTCGGAGCTTTATTCTAACTGATTTATCCTAAGGTCTGATTTATCCTAAAGTAGAGCGGACAAATAATTGGAGACGGATGTGAGTGATCCGGATCCATGGACACAGATTGTTCTTGTATCATGTTACTTATATGTAGGTCTTTAATGTGGTGATTCTTTTGTTTCGTCTATGACTGACTTCACATAACCTATATAACATCGCGAGCATCTTCCATCGAAAATACACAGTATCGTTGATGTATTGAAAGTCCATAAATAGACATATAACCACACCAAGAAACCAATATGATGTCTCTGCTCATGCTGAAAAGATCTATTGTGGTCCAGGGGAGGCATGTTGGTAAGTTTCCTCTGCACAGAGCGTATCTCGGGAATAGATTGTAGTTTACTACATTTAGGATTCTGTGGTATACTTCATGTAGGTAATGGAGCACATCATGGCACTAGTAGACTGCACTCATAGCGTATATATGCTGATTGAGGGACGATAGGTGCAATGCATGCTTGTTTATCAGATATATTATGAATATTTATTCACAATGCTCCACGAGTTTGGATATGCCCCAGTCGTCATTGAGGCCAAGCCATGTTATGATTATAGCGCATCCAAATGAGTGGAGTACATGTATTGTGTATTTTACGATTCGAGTGCGGTTCTGAATTTTTCTCACCCCTTTCACAGAGATTAGAATAGCATCACAATATCTGAACTATCCAGATAGGAATGTATAGATTTCCATGTTGATCTCTTGTCTGCTTTGGCACATCCTGGCCGCTGATTGGTCCGTTCCCGATAACATAATCTCCCATCATTACGCCACGACCATGGCGTAGTATTGTCATTTTACGTGGGCGATCATTGCGTATAATTGTTTTTATGTTATTCCTATGGCTAAACTTTACCAGGGGGGGAGATAAAGACAATTGTCATGTATAGATTCCCATAGACTTAAGCATTGGTGCAGGAATATTTTAAAACAATCTCTCTCCACGATGGGGGTTGTGAGTGATGTGTTTTGATAGGAGCAGGGTTGTAAAAGATATACAACAAATTTAAAAGATAGATGCAGGAATAGTTGGCGGTCGGACATCGAGATTTGATACTGAGGACATGATGGTTTAGCAGCAGACATGGATTCCTTTTATACTCAACAACCTGCCACACTGCCCAGGCATCAAACTGGTATTCTGGTCCTCTCACTATCGGCCGGATGTGAAACGTGCTTTTAAAAAACAGGGCAAATTAATAGAATTAATGATGAAAGACTCACAAAAATGTCTCCAGTGGAGGCAATATGAAGACTACCCACTTGGCGGAGTGCTTTCTGCCGAAAGGTCAGCAGTGTCATTAGTTTTGTCCATCGTCATTAAGCGCCACGCTTCTCGGGCCACCGGCGCACGGTGTTAAGCTGTCCACTGTCTCTCTGTATGAGGCTCCTATACGAGAAATTAAAGTGCCAAGGGTCTGGGATTTGTTGAATAACTTACACCTACAATGACCAGTTCACACTGAGCGACTGGAGGTACCGAGGTACGCCCAGTCACAGACTGGAGGTACCTTCGAGCGACTTGGGCCGTGAAATGCAAAATGTGAACTGCACGCTTCCCGCTAGTCTGCAACTGGGCGTCCCAGGTACCTCCATTGGCCAGCTGGAGATATCTCAGGTATGCCCAGTTGCAAGCCCAGGTACACCGGTTCGGATTTTATCTCACCCCTATCACTGACTAATTGGATACAATCTGTGACATCATCCCCCATCGAGTATTTTTTTTACCATACTTGATGGGCGTTGAATACAAGTTTTTAATGTTAAGTCTCTTGGGAAAAAATACCACTTGAACCACTAACGCCGACGCAGAAATTCACACCTTCCGATGCACTCTGACGCCCATTCAATCTTGCGTCGTTGATCGCGTCGTTACGGTGTGTTGATGTGCATTTGAAGCCCGGTGGTTCGTGGCATAACTAATATTGACTGCTAGCTTTCCCTTTCGTGATCTCTTGTTTTTATGTCGTTATCTATAGGGCACATAGCTATTGTGCTATTGGGCGGCCACCCCCCCCCCTCCAATGCCATACAAAACAACAGGTGGCGGGACCATTTATCAATGGATTTTATCAAAATATTTTGGTGACTTGCAATGGAGGAATGTTAGCCTCGTCTCAATATTATCTATAGATTCTAACAACTTTTAACAGTGGTTGCCCCCCCCCCCCCCCCGCGACTACAGTGGCGATATCTTACAATTTTCCCGGCGGTTGATGGCAGAACTAGCAATCACTCTGTGCCCTGTCTGGGTGAGCCTTTATCAGGGAGGACACTATAACATACGCACGCGCCCATCAACCGATCGGCTCCTCGATAGCGGGACCTCTTCAGGTACTAATAACTTCACCTATTTCCCCGGAACAAACAGGTCCCGAGCTTACGTAGCCACCACAGGCAGCAGATAGGTGACGTGTTAAAACATGTGTATTCCAATATCCGCCTATGAATGGAGACTCGATGTAGTGTCTGTTTGCCCACTGCAGACAATGCAAGACCCCCCACCCTACCTATTGTGTACTTTGATACGTCATGTGAACGACATGTTCCATAGGAACTGCAGTACGCGTCACGTAGTGATGATGTCATTTAGAAGTAACAACACCGGTGACAAGGTCATGACCGCGTGACGTCATCAGAAGGTGACATCACAGAGAATAGATGTACAATAATTTCAGAGATGACATAGAAATACCGTTTTTTCATCCTGAATTTACAAATGTTATTTTCCTTGTGTAAATCATAGAAACTAATAATAGAGCCTCTCTATTATTCACGCCAGTAAAACAGTTGTTGGACCAACCCACAGACCACAGACGCATGTATGTTTTATCTCACCGCTGGTATTTTTCACCATAGACTTAACATTGGGAACACGTGCTCAATGGCTATCGAGTATTTTGGAGAAAAAAGATACTGAATGGGGGATTATGTAACAAATATTAGCCAATTGGTCAATGTGAGGGGTGAGATAAAAAAAAAACTTTTCAAGTTCACGGTTGGAGCTCGATCGCATTTGAATCGCTACATAATTCACGCGGCTTCGCCTTGTGAATTACTACACTATTCAAACTCGATGGGATACATGCTCTGACCTTGAACTTCCATAGGTTATAGACCCTCCATACATCGCTAAACTCCCTAATATCGCCCTCGGGTACGTAATCGATCCGCTACCGCCTGGCTGGGAGAACCACGGCCGTCTCCCGATGAACCACCGTTTTCTGATTTCTAACCGGAGAAACTGAATATATTTTGGAATGTAAAAATAACTGAAATTTCCATTTCTGCCATCGAATCTCCAATTTAAAGATTTGTAAAAATTGTTTAACTGCAATAATTACGGGATGGGGGTCAAGTGTCTGTCATCGTACAATGGCGAGAACCAGCTAACATCAAATCCTGTAAACACACTGCATTATGGGGTACCCCAATATGGTCTATAGTATGGACTTTGACCAGCAGGGTTATGACGTCATCTAGGTGTGATGACGTCATGGACACGTAGCAGTTGAAAGGACGTGCGTGTCGACGATAACGTGTCGGCATTCTGATCAGCACCTAAAGCGGATTCCAAACCTTGGCAGACGACATTTTACATTTGGGAAACCAGTGCTTTTATCACGTAGCTGGTTGGTGTACTACGACCGCGTAGGCCCAGACCAGCACCCGCCGACACCCAGCGACCGTTGACGTGTCCCGGAAGTTGTGATTCACGCTGGTTGTCGGCTGTTGCACTGCGGTTCGCCGTATGTCGGACGGGTACAGACCGTGCGTCCTGGTCGTATCGGTGGTGGTTGGGGTGGTGGAGATGGGTGGAAGTAGATGAGGGTGAGTCGGGATAGATGGGGGTGGAAATCAGGGGTAAGGCGGGGGCGCACCTACACCTAACCACATCGGAAGCGGGGTGCAACCTGTCCAAGTGGAAGGACCCTTCATCTGCGTACCTAACACCTCTCCCACAAGTCCTGCCCTTACCTTTGTTCTGGGATAAAGTGTTTGTGTTACTCCCATAAATGTACTTGTTCATATCCTGATAGAAAACATATATTCATATATTCTACACATAACATATACATAAACAACAGGAGGCATGTCCTATCTTTGAGTTATCATCACTGCATATCATTTAATGATCGGTGTCGGCCTATATACTAGTATCATTAGTAGAATAGCATTTTAGCGTACGTCATCGCAACTGTGGCACATACAAAACGAAACACTTCTGTGTTAGTGACTATAATTAGATTATAACATAGTATTATCAGGGAAGTGAGACAGTTTCTCGTGATTTTATTTTGCAATGGTTATAAATGGGGCCATCCATAAAGTATGTACGCAGAATTCCCGAAACTTTTGACCTCCCAATCCTGTACACAATAGAACAAAGAAGGAGCATAATGCAAAATTCCCGAAACTTTTGAACTCACCCCCACCCCCCTCAGTGCACACGTACTTTTTGGATGGCCCCTTTATATTTTATGAACGATACAATGGCGGCCTTGGGGATCTTATATCCGTATACGAGCTTTGAATAGATATACTATTCCTGTAAAATTACACCTGTAGCACTAATTATGTATGACGATGACAGGCTCTTGTGACCCATTAATTAAGGAATCATTTAAAGATTACGTCAAGTGAGCCTGCAGAGTGGTATGCCGATGGAAATAATTATGTCATAATAATCACCTCACCAACTGAGGTTTCTGGTGATTAATGTAATCCAAATATGTTATGTCATAATTGTCTAGACAAAAGGCTACACACATATTGTGCCATAATCCAATCTGTTGCCACGTCAGCTTAGTGTTAGTGTCACCATGCACTCGTATATGTAGACAAACAGTCCTGTGTGTAATCATACAAGGGCGAGAGGTGTCACCACACATTTTTGCAGACGTATTTTTTTTCTTGTTTTGGAACTGGTCTAACACAAGACAGACAGAAACACTGTCAGATGCCACCACCATGTTAAACGGATTCAAATCCTTGGTATACGAGAAAATAGTCCATTTCAGTTACAGAGCAAGATAAAATAGTGATATACCCTTTAATATGGCAATTCCTGGGTTTAATATACCCGAGAAGATGAATTATAAATACAACAAACGATGGTTTTGTAGAAATGTGCCTCTGTAAACCACTCGCTGACGTTCGTGTATTACTACGCGTCAACCTCTCGTGGTTCACTGCCGCCTGTTCACAAACGCCATCGATCATTGTCTATTCATACAAACAGAACACACAGCCTACAAGAAGGCGCCACCCTTGCTGTAGTTTACGCTTGGGGTAGGCAATAGACAGCCAACCCGTTCTCGGGGCAGTGCTTGAATGCAGGCCTGGAACTAAAACAGCGAGTTGCTCCGATTCCTTCGTCCGGGGACACGGAGCAACTCGGACAAAGCACGGTGTGGGGATCCCGACTGGCAGATAACGCCTGGGAGCGATCGATAGCGGTGGGAGCGGTGACGGGGTCGGCGACACGCCACCCGCTCCCCGGCCGCCAGATGCTCCCTGTCATTGCTGGAGCAGCTCGCTCGCCGCCTCCCGCCGCCAGCGAGGTGCTCGACGCACTCACTGGGGACATCAGGCCATTTAACATTCTGGCCAAGTATTTAACCCTTCGATTAACCCTTAAACAACAGCATGATTTATGCAGGTATTCCCCTGGCTATGGCAGCATGATGCCTGCAGGCATTGCTTTGGCCACAGCAGCACGATACCTGCTGCATTCCCCTGGATAATGCAACATGATGCCTGCAGGCATTCCCCTGGCTATGGCAGCATAATACTTCCAGGCATTCCCCTGGATAAGGCAGCATGGAAACTCCAGGCATTCCCCTGGCTATGGCAGCATGATACCGCCAGGCATTCCCATGGATAAGGCAGCATGATGTATCCAGGCATTCCTCTGGCTACAGCAGCATGATACCTCCACGCATTCCGCTGGCTATGGCATGCAGCATGATACCACCAGGCATTCCTCTGGCTACGGTAGCATGATACCTCCAGGCATTCCGCTGGCTATGGCATGCAGCATGACACCCCAGGCATTCCTCTGGCTACGGTAGCACGATGCCTCCAGGCATTCCTCTGGCTACAGCAGCATGATAACTCCAATTTCCTTGAAAATGCCTTGAAAATATCACTAATATTGCTCCATTATTTCCTTGTTAAAAATGAGTTTGTACATTTATGAAAAATCATCCCTTAAGGTATCATTTGTCACCCCTTAAGGTATCATTTGCTCTGAGCCCTGGTGTTTAGAGGCGGGAAGTGGCAAGGTGTCGTGTTTTCCGGACATCTTCCTATGGTAAAATATCAGTTATCAAGATCACCAATGAAGTGGTTGAGGTGGAAGAACAGAGAAATGGTGTGAATGAGAGATTCTATTTTCAAATGTTTCCACTGGTGATTCGGGGCCCACCGTGTTTGGTGAAAAGAAGATTGTGTATGGGAGTAGGTGGGTTTGGTGCGGTTTATTCTTGGTTGACACCCCGTCCCCAATCCCTTGGCCAAACCATGTCAAATCATGGTGCTCCTGTTTTAGTGTCTTATGACACAAATTCATATCATTAATGGTCAAATGATGCATGATGGTGGCATCTTTAATCAACAAGAGGTGGTTAGCCAAATCCGTAATCATCAGGATCTGTGGCAGGATGCCGACAACCGAAATGTCGATATGAACATTCAAACAATGAACTCCCACTGCTTTCAGTGCACGCTTTGAGTAACACTGCTCTTGAGGACCATATTTTTCTGAGGTCGTTCGTGTGGGTTTCAATGACTAACAGCCATATATTCACATCTCCACACGGAAATAGGCGTACACAAGATGACCCAAGTCAAATATGAGTAGGATAAGAGGCGATCAAAAGGCGGGAAGGACGAGGCGCTAAATGTCGTCTGCTGCCACCACCGCCCGCGCGCTTTCAGCTTCACCTCCCAACGACGCAAACCACAATAACCGGCGCCCGCCGCCTTCTGTCGCCAGCGGTCTGCCGCGCCGCCCGCCCGCGTCTACGCATGCGCGATAGGTAGCACGTGATCCCCAACAGTAAATACACACCCCTCCTTCAAATTCTCTCTCTCTGCATGGGTCGGTCCCTGAAAGTGCTTTGCACCAGTTTGAAAGCCTGGGGGCTGTTTGATAGTCTACGAACGATAATTAGGCTAGGCGATAGGAACGAGGTGTCTTAGCCTTTTTTATCCACCTGATATATAGTGTCCATAGAAAACACATGGGCAGCGTGTATCTACATACCCGGAGCATACGGATTTGGTGTATGCTCTCGGTTAAAAAAACCGGCGCATACGAAAAAATAGTGCGTATCAAAAGATAGTGTATAACTAAATGAACTAGTATCATTACTCCACTTGTCAGGAAAAGGTGGGTTATAAATAAAATATAGACTGGTTTCAGATAAAAGCTGTTGTATGATCGTCGGAGTTGCCTCTGTGTAATATCTTCGCATGCACTCGGATATTACTACGCGTGAACTCGTCGGAGACTACAACCCGCTTGTTTCTGAAACCAATCAATATTGTGTATCTATTGAACAAGGCCTAGCCATATTCTGGTTCTCGTATCCTAAATGCATCTTGGGTGGACGATATGAACTTTTATTAAACGAGACCTACCCTAGGACCATCTTAAAACCCTTAACATTATCGTTCGTAGAATATCGAACACCCCTCTAATTTTGAGGAGAGGGAAAACCGAATGCACATCTATCGCAGTATTGCCAAAATGGCTGTTGATCAGCTTGCTGTTGTCGTGGTGCTTTCCCCGAGGTGAAAACCGATGTCTTCCCAGTATCTGTCGGAGGCATGTCGTTATTTACGTGTTGTTGTTTTTTGTAACGATTTTTTTGCTGCTCAGACCTTCCCTCAGAAATCAATATCGGTCCGCGCGAGGTCACGTGATGCGGCGGCCTCTGCGCACGCATCACCACTGGGGCGTCTCCTGGGGCCCGTTTAATAATCTAGGATGGTAGATGAAGACCCTTTTCTGTACCTTGTCCAAGGGCTATCGTTTAATGATATTTATGTTTTCTGGCTAAGACAGTACTAACTGTCCATGAGGTCGTGCATAAGAGTTGAATAAAGTCGACCCACATCGTCCCTAGGTCTCCTTGGCGTACAGAAAAAGGTCTTCATGTATTATTCTAGATTATTGAACGGGCCCCTGGTCTTTGTATGAAAGAAGCCAGATCTTTTCAATGAATTAATCTTCTTCTGTTCCTGTACCAATAACATGGCTGAGCATGGAGTGGTTGGGTGTTGGGCTGGAAATCTGTATCATAACAGTCAACAATATCATCGCTACTTGGCCTCTGCACGTCCGTGTTAGTGTCGTGAGGCTAAGCCTCGTTCTGAGGCCGCCTGACAAGGACACAGAAAGCGTCTCCGTCTTGGTGACCCGGGCATTTCCGGTTCCGGCAGGCAACACGGGCCTGCGTCTCCTGGACACAGAACATGTTTTATCAAGGTTTTATAGTCGATGGCCACTCACCGTGCCTTTCATCAAGTATAGCGATAATATGGAAGAACGACTGTGTATTGAATGCAAATGTGCTAATGAAAAATAATAAAACGGTGGTTTCAACCTCCCCAAAGACCCTCAGTCTCATGCCATGGCGGACATGGACATGTTAATCAAGTTTTCCGGCTCTCTTTTAGGCAGAAAAATCCATATGAAAAACGTTTCCACTTTTTTCCCTGGCCCCAACTGACATTCCTGTATATTATACTACGGTTAGAACTCTTAGAAAAAATACTGATGAGTGTTTGGTTTGTGTACCCGTTCGTCATCGAGTTTCGAGCGCTTCGGAATATTCACTCGGTTATTGCCTCATTTAAAGAACTACCCAATAGAAATCTTCTTTTTTTCAAAAAGATTACTCACAGTTGGATCGAAACTGCAGTAGGTCACTTAGTACATTAACATCCGTATTAGGAAACACCGCATCATTAAAATACATCGTATGCATCTACATCAGAGCACATCATATTCATGAAAAATTAATTGTTTGCACTCACCTTTGGGCCACAAATGATAGAGTAAGGTCAACTCCGCATACAACATTATCGAAAGAGAGGAACGTGATTGCCGTATAAAATTGAATCAGAAGAACTTGCACATCTTGTGTTCAGTTCTATGACTTCTGTTCTTGTGTTTACATATTAACAATGTCACCATTTTCATCATTTTCTTACTACACTGTATTTCAAAGCTACACTTTATGTCCACATTGGTTTGGCCTTTAGTATGGATTAATAATCACTTGTAAGTTTGTGTGTTTGATTCCCATTGTAGCCACGTTTAACCTCTCTCCTTCATCCCCAGCAGTGGTTAGATTAGAAATTAGGCTTTAGTCCCTGTACCCCTCCACCTACCCCACCCCTCCTCGATGTGATACAAGGCCAAGAAGGTTTATCCTAATTTTGTTGAATCGTCAATGTCCATAATCAAAGACTTTAGCAATGCTATGGTCACCCTTCTACTATACCAAATGGAAGTCCTTGGTATAGTCTTTGGTCGCATACATGACGGTTTTTCTATTTTCCAGTTTGTGAAATTATGTTTTATTACTTAAAACAAAGAGAATAAATCGGGCTTTATTCACGGCAGAAAAAAAATTGGTTCAAACCTCCCCACACACCCCAGCCCCATTCAATGGCCAATAACGATGAGTTTTCCATGTTATCTCAGTCTATCTGAGACAGTGAATTCCACATGAAAAATATTTCCTCTGTTACTTTTTCATGACCCCAATTGACATCCCTGGGGTCATGAAACGAACAACTAATTTCATCGTTGATATCTAGAATCAATGATCTCTGACTTAACACGTGCACCTTTGTTTAATTGCAGGTCCATCTGAAGGCACAGTTCATACTAAACGGCGTGTGTGTAATATGGAGAGGCTGGGTCGACCTACACCGACTCGATGGTACTGGCTGCCTCGAGTTTGACGAAGACAGGGCCAGGGTACGTCTCCTTCAGTTTTATGCTTCATAATCCACGTCCTTGTATTATGAGCACGTGGTATTGATAAGCTTGTGCGTATATTATTATTATTGTTATTATTATTATTATTATTATTATTATTATTATTATTATTATTATTATTATTATTATCATCATCATCATCATCATCATTATTATTATTATTATCATTATTATCATTATTATCATTATTATCATTATTATCATTATTATCATTATTATCATTATTATCATTATCATTATTATCATCATTATCATCATTAATAGTAGTCATCATTACTAGTAGTCATCATTAGTATCATCATTAGTAGTAGTAGTATCATCCTTAATATTATTAGTATTACATTATTAGTATTATTATTACTATTATTATCATCATCATCCTTATTGTTGTTATTATTATTATCATTATCATCATAATACAGCTATAGCCGAAAGTCTATGAAATACTTCCGGTTGCTAGGAGTGTAGTATGAATAATCTTCAGGCTCACTGAGACTTAGTAAATGTTCGGGCGCACTGTACCCATAGTGTACTTTGCAAGTACATAAAATTATATTTTATCGTGACTTTAGGTGTATAATAAGATAAGAAAACGTAGAAATAAATAATAAAACGTAATGAGTGAACCCATAGCGACACCGTTCTCGGTCTTTGGTCCCATTAGATATAGCCAATAGCCCACCCCCCTGTCGTAAGTAATGAACGCTCCCTTATAACTTCTGATGAGCAACTCTTGTTTGCTGCAGGTGGAGGACCAGCGCCTACGCGAGCAGATCGAGCAATACAACCGGCGGCTACGGGACTTCGAGGCCCGACAACGGCACTACCAAGAGGAGCGAGAGCGGCAAGCAGAAGCCGAGGCAGAGGTAGTCCAGGCTTTGTTAAATTTCTCAGAAAACACCTCGAAACCCTAAGGGCTGGGCGTTGACAGGAGAGAGAGAGATATGGGCCCGTGGATGGAGGCGGGGTGCTGTGCGGGCAGCTGGGGGCCCAGGGGCAGACCACAGGGTCCGGGTGGTGAATTCCCCACCGCCTGGCTCATGCTGGTCGCACGTTTGGGTCGCTAAGCTCGCTCGCCCTTCTGTTTGGCTTTCCCGGGTGCTCACAGAGCAGATATACTTGCCAAGGTCATGGTCAAGGCTCGCAGCGCCGTGATCTCGTGTCCGGTCTCGTGCCGCCGCGAGATCACGCGCTGTTTGCCTCCGAGAGGAAAGAGAAAGAGGAAAAGGTTTAAGATTGTTCAAAGTTCGTCATTTTCTGGAAGATCAGTGAATGCCGGGGTGCCTGTGGAGAGCATGTCGAGATACTTCTTCCAGGGTCACCATCCCGGTATCCGCGTGGTACAGAAACTACCTGGAAATGAGGATGTAAACTTTGTGAAATGGTGCTGTGGATGAAGGGCGGTATTAATAGTATTCACAGCCATGTCCCGTTAAACCGGTCGGCGTTGGGGAGCTGCAGTGGGAATTGAATAGAGACTGTTATAGTCTAGATACCCATTTCTCGTTACTTGGTATTCTGCTGGCAATCCTATTCAGTAACTATGTGATTCTCTGGCATTCGTTTGTAATTGATTCATAGTCAATTACATACCTCTGCTGTATTCCAATTTCATATGCCAGGGATAGCTCAGTTGTCCTCTGGCTTAATTTGCTATGTCATATTGGTCCAGGGATACATTATCAGGTCCGAAAGAGAATCCTCGTGACATTTGTGTACTCTGACTCAGTTCCTCAGTATCAAGTGTCTGTCTGACTCTCTGGTCTGGCATCTGTATGTAACCACGGGGACATGGTAGTCCAGTAATGTTTGTCTCAGTCCAGTAACGTTTGAATCAGCAACCCGGACCCAGGCCGCAGAATTAACGGGGCATGGTTGTACAGGAGAAAGTGTGGTGCAGTTTATTGGGCCCTGGAGCCCGTTAAATAATCTAGGATCGTACATGTAGACCCTTTTCTGTATGCCATAGATACCCAGGGACGATGTGGGTCAACTTTATTGAACGAAGTTATGGACGCCTAAGACTGCATTACCCACCTAACACATAATGTCCATAGAAACACATGGGCAGCATGTATTTCCATACCCGGAGCATACGGATGTGTTGTATGCTCCGGGTTTCAAAAGCCGGTGCATACGGAACAATAGTGCGTATGAAGAAATAGTGCGTACATTAATGAACTAATATCAGTACCCCACTTGTCAGGGAAAGGTGGATAATAAATACAATATAGACTAGTTTCAGATAAAAGTGGTTGTATATCCCTCGGAGTTGCCTCAGGGTAATATCCTCGCATACGCTTGGGTATTACTACGCGTCAACTCCTCGGAGCATATCTGAAACCAGTCAATATTGTGTATGTCTTAATTAGCCAACTCAAATATCAATAAGCGATAAGCTTTGTACGAGGGACAGAAAAGGGTCTTCATGTACGATCCTAGATCATTAAACAGGCCCCTGATCTCGCGGTTCGTGTACTTACAGCGATGGTCAGAGGTCGGAGGTTTTACAGGCAGTCAGAAAGAAAATTCCAGTCAAACCACAGGCAGCAGCAACTTTCAATGTATTATGGGTTTGTCAAATGGGCATACACACAGAATTTAATTGAAATAAATTAGAACTAAATTTGTGATTCAAAATGCATGTTTAAGGTTTGCTACAATGATCATGTTCCTCCCCTGCAGTCTTGCCGTTTGAATGTTATACTCTTATTTAAACTAACTAGGCAAATGTCTGGACTGGACTAAGATTTGGGGTTTACTAGTTTACCACATTGAAGGAACTTTTATGCTACCACATTGAAGGAACTTTTATGCGTGGCATGTTCTTGCCAAAGTGTCTGAATAGCATATTTCTCATTGCATTTCATTCAGGTTAGTGTGCATGATATACCGGAAAATGTAGACATTGAATATATAAATGCAGTTTTCCCTGCGATTCAATAACTGTTATGCAATAGATCTAATAAAGTCATATACAGGGTAAATAGGTGGATATAAACAACGGTGGCATGACTGAAAATCTCTACTTGGAGATACATACTTACAGATATTGTTAAAGATGATTAAAACTGTTACTTGATATCACTGTAGAGAACGCTCGTATTCAGTTCCCCAATTGCTACATTTCTATTCAAATCGTTGAGTAACTCTTTGTTTTCAAATTTATTAAAGTCCTGGAAAAGATGAAGTAGCTTGGAATCGCACGGTATGTGAGCCACGTCGACAGTTTAAATAAGGTAGACGTAGCGTGCCATTGCTTTGAAGGTGGTGTTAACGGTTAGATTGTATGGAATTTATTTTAATGTTGTGAACACAAGTTTTGTATCTGATCAATGACAGACCCTGTGCTTTTTTTATTTCATTGATTCGTTTATTGTCGTCGTTGTTGGAATGCGCATCATTTTCATTAAATGGTTATTTCTGTAGTAATCCGTTGTAGTTGTGGATAGTGTATCGTGTAAGGAAATTTGCATAATAATCCTTCTGAAGTTGACTTTGCTCCAGCCGGTTCTGGGAGTAAACTATTTATGTTTGGCATGGTAAACGAAATAAAATACTTTTGTTTTACCTGTATTCTATGGGTTTGTCTTTATTTCAATCACGTAATCTGTAGTAAATGTTGTCGTAGTGCATTTAGTATTCATATTGTGTGGTGACTATTAACTTTTCTTTATCATGGGTACCTGTTACACCATGGCTGCAAGGTATAAAATGCTTCAATGACCTCTAAGTTTGTTCCTTTTATTTGAAATTCAAAAATCGTCTAAACTGAAAGCAGGGTCTGTCATTGATAAGGTAGCTTGTGATTTGACATTTATGTGACTGTAAAATTTCATACCAGTTTTCCTCAGTTCTTTATATCATTTATAGCATTATATAATAAGACAACAGTACACTTATCTTAGTTTGAACTACATGTATTTCTGAAATCTTGTACCAACATAATTTTGTAACTCCGTCAAGTATGTGTCCTCCGAGAATTCATCCCTGTTCCGAAGGTTTGTGGAAATCTATAAAAAAAAATCACGAACGCTGTTCCGAAGCTTTCCTGTAATCAGCTGATTTCAGGGATCCTGCCCTACTTTTGGCTCATTCTGCTCTATGGAACAGGGCAACCACAACTAGATATAGGTCACACATTTCCCACGTAAATGGAAAATACCCTGTCGTTCTGCACGCCGAAAACAAAGACCAGTCGTGGGGGTGACGGTGCCGGGGGTTCCCGCATGGCGAACAAAGGCGGGCAAAACGGGCAGTAGTTTGTGGTTTGGGCAGACATGAATGGAACGCCCAAGTCGCTATTCTGGCCCTCGTTCCCAAAACCGCCTGCAGATGGCACTGTTTGTTATCAGCGTCCCTGCTTTGTGTGCGTCCCGCTAGGGGGATGCTTTAACTCGTTTTCGCCGTAATTTTCTCAAATCCTGAACAATGCCCACATAAAAAGGTTATCTGGTTTGGATTTCAGCATTAAGAGGCAATTGTATGGTATCTCTCTATCGCACAAATAGGCTTACCATGGTAATATTTGTTATTATTGGCAAGTGTATAAGGCAGGTCATGTGGTGTCAGTGGATCATGGTATAGAATAGGGATAAAACTTCTGCTTTTACCTTTGGTTATACTCTCTACATGCTTAACCACCCGTACGTAGCTATTGAACAAGAGGGGCCGTTTCAGACGTTTCGCTCTGCGTAAAACGGTCTAGATAGAAAGATAAATCCATCTGTCGGAGTTGGAAAAGACCACGGGGATCCTTGCAGTACGTCTATGTCGTCGTGGCTCTCACAAAAGAGCGGGGCTTTTTGTCGCCTCACCCTCTCCTCTGAGACCTGAATAAAGAGCGAATAATGCGGCGAGTAGGCCGTCGGGGGATCCTTGATTAAAAGGCAAGCATAATTTAGCCCAGTGATTGACTTACAGAAATTTGATATAATGACAACAAAAACCCGCCCTGCCATCTGCATTACAAGGAGCATGCGCCGGCGTCCTGTCTGCCCCCGCCACGCCCTCCCCTGACAAAAGTCCCACCATTGTCGTCTGCTAAATCACTCACGACCAAGGAGCATTTCCCGCCCTTTTCCCCGAACTTCATCTTCGATTTAGACATTCAGAGATGACAGTTTTCCTATTTTTCAAGGAAACACTTGTTCTTTTCATTTTCATTTTTCTCGTGTAAACCAAATAGAGAATAAACAGGGCCTTATTCACGCCAATGAATTCACAGTGGTTCAAAGCTCCCACCACAAACCAGCCCCATTCCATGGAGAATAACGATGTGTTTTCTATGTTTTCTCAATATCTCTCACGTAGTGGATTATCCACATGGAAAATAATTCCTCTCTTTTTTCATGACCCCAAGTGACATGGACATTATAAATAACACATTTATATAAATCTATCCCATACAATATAGAGTAATACTATGGGCAAGACGGCGGGGACATAAGGTTGACTGTTGTGACTGGGGTTGTCGAGTTCTGCGGCCGGATTGGTTTTAATGAGCGCTGCGTCACTTCAGCGTTTGATTACTGACAACTAACAGACGCCAGACGACAGGGAGGACAATCGTGAAATGTGACCCAGGGTCAACTAAAGTAGCCGGAATAAAAGATGCGGGCTTTGTAATCTGCAAATGCAATCGGCATTTAGAATAAGGTGAATTAAACACACATTTATTTAGCGCTAATTAGGCTGAAATGCTGCTTACCTGTGCTTCTAACAGGTACACTGACACATCAGATGCCCGTATATCATTGGCATGTTTAACATTAGGTAATATTGCTAACATACAACATTCACTCAAGATAGCATAAATATCATAGACTAATTAAGACGGAGTGAATAATTTAAATCGTGAACGAGTAACATGCATAGTTAAATGATAAACTGAGACGATTGGCTTGCTAGAGGCAATCCAATCGCTTGCCAGTTCCTCCATTGGCCTGTGTGGTTATCCATAACTCACCGTTGACCTTGCATATTATCGTAAAACTGGATGAGATCTAATCTTGGCCACCGTATTCCACGACTGGAGTTCGGCATAGTGACTTCATGAGGTGAAGCCGAGTGAAGTCCGGAGCCCAAACTCCACGAGTGGCATGCGGTGGCCACCATTAAAACGAATCAGGTTTTGATTTTATCCTACCCCATCTCCTCGATTTTGGAATATTACGTGATAACAATTCTGTATGCCACTAGTAGCATATAAAACTCTGTATGCCAGTCAGCGTGGCATACGGAAACTCAATGTTAAGCCTATGGGATTTCATATTAGGGGTAGGATAAATCCCTGTGTTCGACAATGATCGTCTTGGAAGAAATATTTGTCCACCTTTTAGTTCGTATTGACTATGGTAATTTACCATACTTTCACTACATGATAGTCGATCATGCCGGGGACACACCAAGCGAGAAACGTAGGATTTCTGGAATCGCCAACAGAAAATGGCGTGTATGTGAGATATTATTTCATAGTGATATCCCCCACCGATCATTTAGCGTCTCAGTGGCAATAATCAAGTTAAATGTGAAATAATAGCTCACATACACGCCATTTCATGTTGGCGAGTGCGGAAATTCATGTGTTTATCGCTTGTTATGTCTCGTGCACTAAACCGGGGACACACCAAGCGAGAAATGCAGCGATTTCCGGAATCGACAATAAATAATGGTGTATATGTGAAATATTATTTCATAGTGATATCTCCCACCGATAATTTAGCGTCTTAGAAGCAATAAGGAAGCTAAATATGAAATGATATCTCACATACACGCCATTTTCTATTGGCGATACCGGAAATCGCCATGTTTCTCACTTGTGTCTCTCCAGCATTAGCGACCGTGCTTCGATGGTTGGTTGATGGCGGCCGCCTTATTAAGGTCCAGTTTGCGGCTGGCGTCGCCGCCCGCGGTTCAGTTGATCCGAGGCGTGGGACAGACGACATTTAGTCCTCGATTCCAAATAAGTCCGAGCCCGGACCACCAGAGCGCGCCCACAGCTCGCTTCGCGGCGTCCCGCCAGGTGGTGTTTCCAGGGACGTCATCGGCTATTTCTATCTGTCAACGTTCAGGACAAGAACCTTGTCAGTCAAAGATAGTAGCATCATTTATTGTGCGGTAACAGGCTTCCATGTTGCGAACAGCCAACCGTAAATCACATGTGCAGGCAATGGCAAGAACGTGATTCCCAATCATACAGTAAAACGAACAGCGGGCACCCTCCGTTCCGGGCCAAAGTGTGGGTTTTTTGGTTGTTGTTGTTTTTGTTTATTCTGACCGATTTATGTTCCAAAGACTGTGTCTCCGTTGTCCCCATAACTAATGAACACTACCGACGTCAATGTTCAGCCATGTATAGTAAGACCCCACTTAATGGACACTCCGCGTAACGGAGAACCCGCGTTAGCGACCACATTTGCCTAGAACGGAAATTTTCTCTCAGATGTGATTTTTTTCAACCCTGCATTATAAGCGGATACCCCATGTAAGCGGACTGTTTTAGGTCCTGATATTTCATCATGTTCCGTTTGCCATCGAGTTTGGAGAGCGCCAGAAGATGAGCGAGGCGATAGCCGAGTGAATCTTCCGGAGCGCTCCAAACTCGATGGGAATGGGACTCAGACCAAACACAAATATGCTTCTGATTATATCTTAGCCTGGATACGTTTATGTTTATCGCCCATTGAATATGAGTTCCCATACTCACAAGCCTGTTGAGTACAGTTCCTAACGTAAGCCTGTATACGCTTATACCAGGCTAACGTGTGCCCTGGCGACTCCTGCAGTTTCATTCGTGACATCCACGTTATCCAGATCAACTACAATTTTGCTCCCTCTCAAACCATACACTGAAAGTTTCACCTGCCAGAATATTTCAGACATATTTCCACCAGGGGAAGTCCCATTAACTTTAAAACGTAAGGGTGTTCAAAGGTGATATTATTAATTGTAGTTGGCACGCGGTAATGTAGCGGATAATTTAACTAGGTTTACCACAATATTAGTTGTTAATAACCATTGCAACGCACCCCTCTTATAAGTGCATAATATGCTCGTGAGAATCCTCCACAAGGTGAATGGCATGTCCTTAGCAGTTTCCTGGTTTACCAACATATCTTTTATGAACAGTGTCTATAGTTACCTTCAAATGAATGGAGTATATTAGAGAACAGAATTTTTTTTAAATTTTAGGAGAGATAAATACATTGTTGTTATGACGTTCTCTGTCTAAAAGGATTGTATGCAGTCCTACTCCGACATAACGCCTCGTCACCGATCCTAATGTTAAAGAGAAACATTCATAGTTATATCGTTAATGTTAACTTTTTTCATGAGAATATTATATTGGTCCTTTTCATAGAATGAATGGGCAGAACCCTGGAGGCAGTTAGTGGAAAAAGAGTACATCCTGCAAATTATTAGTTTCAGATCACATTCTATGAATGAATAAATTATCATTAATCAGCATCTAATTAGCATTTAAATTCTCTCGGATGTACGTCACACACCAGCTAACATTTAGGTAACCCAACTTATGAATTTCACAATATTAATTAAGGTGAAATATTTTTCTTAGAAGAATGATTAGATGTATGCCCCTTCCTAGAAAAAAATGCACATCGTTTTGATATAGAAATGCAAATTATTTTTATAATTATCATCTCATTATTTGATATCTCAGTTATTGGAACCCATTAAAAGTATGATTTACATAATTACACACAATATATTAAGACTAGTAACAATACCTTCTCATTTAGTACCAGACAGCTCCTTCAAACAAATCTAATTGACAAAAGACTTCTAATTAATTCCGGTTATTGTATAATAAGAATCACAGTACTCACAGTTTGAATATGATGATAAAAATAGCTACCTGTAGTTGCATGAACAAATACAAAACAGGTATTTTCATGATTTTAACCAAATTAAAGTTTTTGATAAACAATTTCTGATAGATCCACATTAGTCATATTTGGAGAGGGTAATCAATTTCACATTGATTTTCTTTCTTGAAATTTTGATATCGTTTTAACCAGTTACTGCTGCTACACACAAAATTCCAAATTCTTAAATTCTTCTAGGGGTATCGGACGTTATATGCTATGTATATCTCCATTTATCTTCTCGTAGAATCAGGGCAACTGGTCTAAATTTATTGGAATAAAGCGTCTGTGGTAGCAAAGCTATGGCAGATCTGTAGCAGATAAAATGATCTAAATCTAAGACTTCTTCTCAAATATTGGGGTCACTTTCAGTACCTTGGTAGGGAAATTGCAGGTTTTTAAAAATAGACCCCAGTGTATAGGACGATTCGTCGTGTAATGGCTCTATTACAGCAAAGAAAAAACACAATGGCGATCACCCCTTTTGACCTTTTGGGTACATTAAGAAAGGTTAGCTCGCCTTTCCCTGTTTTTTTCTCCTCGCGGGCGGGGGTCTGAAAGGCACGCTAGTTTCCTTTGTGATTACCTTTCAAAATAGGGCAATTTACATTTGCTTGATTTGCATAGGAAATGTAATGAAAATTATGGTTTTCTTCAATTCCTTCAAAAACAAAGACGGTGACCTTTGTATTTTAACATCTATATCTGTAGTACTATGCATCTACTATATTCTGTGAAAGTTTGAGGAAAATGACATGGGTTTTACTATGTAAAAAGCAACTTTTTATAATTTCTATATATTCTATTATAATATCCTCATATATTGATCTCTAAATCGAAAACTAGCACGGTGACCCTCGAACTTTATGTTAGAAATGTAGTCTATAACACTTCGAGATCATCGTATTAACTTTGTAGGAAAATGACATGGGTTTTGATTTTCAAGGCAAATTGTCCGATATGCCTTTAATTAATTAAATCTTTAGAGCAGAAAACGCCAATAGAATAGATAATTACCCGAGGTTTTGCTTAAGTACTAAAGGGGAATTGATGTTCCCTGGAGCCTGTGCGCGATACTGACTACTCACGCCTGTGCATCGCCCGGTATTCTAGGGCAAAAATGTAGTTCCCCGGGTGAGAATGAACAGTGATTTGAACCTCCCCATAGACCATCAGCCCCACACAAATTAAAGTCAGTTTAAATGATTTATATATCTGTCAGAAATACATCATACAATACAACATAAAGGACACTAAGGCGACACCTGCTGTCAATCGCGTTAACCAACAATTATGTATTCAAGAAATAATCGCAAACACTTGTCAAATCCACGTATACATACAGTGACGTCACCCCTTTATTGTGACATCATCTTTGTACAGTCCTCTGGGTTGGAAAGGAGAAATAGGTTCTATGTATGGGGGATTCTCCTTGTGGTATTTGACAATGGGATGGAAACTTTTCGAAGCAGATGGCCACCCGACAGCAGACGAAAGGTCCTCCCCACAAGAAAACCCTACAGCGAAATTTGATCAACATCTTTTAAGGGTCTGTCAGTGTGGGGCTGGGGTGCTGACGCCAATAACAGAAGTCAGACGACATTTTTCTTCGCTGCTATGAAAGGGCGGGAGTGTGACAGGTTCTGTTTGTGTGTGGGCCACCATAACAGATGTTGGAGAGGAGCCTAAAAGGGATAACTTAGCCTACACTGACCACTTCCTCCCTATTGTTAACCCTGTTAAGATGGGAGTTCTATCATCCCCACCGCCCTTTGTTGTCGTCTGCTACAAACTCAATGATATTCTCACTGTGCGTTCCATCGCTGAGAGTGTTACGGTCCGACTTGTTAATGAACACATTACCAAATATGGAACGAGTGTATTTTTTCAATAGTTTTATCTATACTGCAAAGGCATTGGCGGTTAGTCTGTATCAGTTGTCCTCACAGTGTACTTGGTACAACCCATACCTGAGACAATGGATTACAAAACTGTAGCCAAGAATACAATAATTTCTTTAAAATTGTCTTTGTAATAGTACAGGGGTAGATAGTCAATACTTTCTAAGTCAATTTTCTAATAATGTCCAGTTGTTTGGTGGTTTCAACTTTTCTTTTCAGTCATTCCGGTTATGTCTTGGATCCTCCAGTTATAGCTGGCCAAATCCTTGACCCTATAGCTATGGGTGTCTATGTAAATTGATCATGTGCATCACATAAAGCCTATTTACATTGGCTGACGAAAACGGCGGCGATTTTTTTAATTCCTCTTAAAGTCTGTTTCTATTAACTGATTTTGCGTCACTGATCTACAGTCATGAACCAATGATGGACCTTTAGTACTGTTGAGGCAAAATAAGTCAATGAAAACAGACTTAAATGGGAACTCAAAAAGTCTCCGCCACTTTTTTTGGCCAATGGAAATGGGCCTTTTACAGTGACTTTAGTGTCTGAAGGCCCGTTTCCATTGGCCGACGAAAATATTTTTAGTTTTCCTAATAGCCTATTTCCATTTTGCGTCAGTGCTAAAGTTCCGTTGGCGGTTCCTGGCGGCATATTGGTGATGGCCAATGGGAATGGGCTATTAGGAGAACACAAAAAAAATCAACATTGTTTTTGTCGGCCAATGGAAACTAGGCCTATAGTCATCTACCAGGGAGATCTACCAGTGGAGGCATCCTTTCATTGCTTTGCATTGCTATCCCTGTTGGCATACTATTCCACACCAGATATCGATGTGTCTCTTTGTAATACAGCGCTGTTAATCTTTGACTTTGGGTTTCAAATGGTTCTTTCCTTGATGCGATGGCAGATACAGGAGCCCATGGCAACAGGTCGTTCTGCATGGCTGCTGGCTGGAGGAGGGGTAGGAGGAGGGGTGGGAGTAGGGGACGGGCTGCAGGTTGGGGCAGGGTAGATAAAGATGTGCTGTGCCCAATGGGGAAAAATGGAAGTTGAGGGAGGTGGCGGACATGAATAGGATGGGTGAGGCAGTGGTTTTTCAGGTGAGGGACTGCAAATAGATCAAAAGTCGGCTGCTGTTGGCTGGATTTGGCGGGAAACTAGGATATGATAACACGAAAAGTGTGATAGATCGGTTTTACTCTACTGTACATAAAGGAGACCACCCGGAAAACGTAGGATGGGGTTATTTACTAAGAAGGAACTGCATCGAGATCCATAGATACTGAAATATGCCATGAGTTTTGTTTGTGGAGTAATTTCACGAGGCAAGGTTAATGTTTGGTCACTCGTATAACGAAACAGGACCACGTATCAATTGCATTATCACATTTGTTGCTCTTTTAAATTGCATTGATAATTAGTAGGTAATTGGATATTTATTCTAAATATTCCAGTATTACAAATATGTAATCTTATCGCGCATGCAATCCTTGATTACCCTAAAGAACAGAACTAACTTATATAACTCGCTTAAGTATACGGTGTATTTGATTATTAAACAATTATGCTCCCCCCATTTCCCTCCTTTGAGGGTTCATCGTAGGGTTTTGGATTGGTGGATATCAAAGGCATTTTAGTCGCTGAAGAACGAAGTACACTCGTTCAAAAACAAAATGAACGAGAGTAGCATCGTTTAACGTGTTTTGTACATGGTGAATGGAGAATATATGTTAGATGCGTCAAATGCTAAATATCGTTTAACTGTCATAGTAGCCTAGCATATTTCGACAATATGATGCATTTATGACCAATATAAGTGTGTACATCTGAATGTATATGCAAAAATTAATCATGCATAGATATGTGATCCTCTTTATCATCCATGTCAAAGTCCCCATTGAAAATGCATGGGGACTTAGGGGACCATTGTTTAAAAAGTGTCGTATACCATAACCACGGTATACAGATACAAAACTCTGGTTCACGGCCTCAAAGCGATGGTATATGGGGAAATAGTCCCTTTTTGCTATAGAGCAAAATATAGATCCTTAGATATCGCAATTCCTGGGTTTCATTCATTCGAAAAGATTGATGATATTAAAATACAACAAACGATGGTTTTGTGGACAGATGGCTTTGTAAACCACTCGAAGTTAAAGTAGTAATACACTCGCCGACGCTTGTGTATTACTACGCGTCAACGTCGCGTGGTTTACGGCCGCCTGTCTACAGCACCATCGATTATTGTCTATTTATACCATATAAGGTATTAACGGGCATAATGGGCATAATGAGGATCGCTTACAGTGACCGTTCCCATTGCATAGTCGAAAGTATTATATCTGCGCATGTATGGCACAGCCATATCCAAATAAGTCTTAGACCATCAGTGACCGTTAAACCCAGGTCTATGTAACACCTTCTCAACTGTCTAAACACAACTCTCGTGGCTCAATCACTTCGCTCTAGTAACACCTGTCCCGCTGCTACATGTGATCCTAGCGAGTGCTGATGTGTACTGCCAACGCCTCGGGCTCGTTGATTAATTTAAGGTCGTACATAAATACCCTCTTCTTTATGCCAACGAGACCCATGGACGATCAACTTATTGACAACCTCAGGTCATGTAGAACATTATTAGCTGAACGAGCTTGAACATTATTAAACAATAACACTCCTACAGGGACGTCCTGTAGCCTGTCGTTTCATAGTCGTAAGTTATTCAACAGACCCCTGTTTATATTGAAAAGGAGTCGGACAATGGCGGGTAGAGTGGTCAGTCCTTTCCCCGGTCACCTTTCTCTGTGCTGGTGGTCCGCCCGCCCACGCGCTCCGTCCCAACTCACCCGGCAACAGCGAGGTGGGCGGCGGGCGAGGAATAGCGCAGGGCACAGTCCTCGACTGTTTGTTGCCTTGCCCGACGCGAATTCTTCCAATACTTGCGGTCAGCTTCGAACGCCGCTCACCACCCTCAAGATTCTCCCTTTACTTCCGGTGTATGCGCGCGCAATGTGACTGGTACTTAACTTGTAGTTAACGCGCGGTATTCTGACTTAATGATTACATGAAAGTTGAGTTTTTTGGAGAGAGTGCCTGTTCTTGGACGGAGACTGACTTGGGGTGGATTATTACATACTGCTTTTTGCTCTGGTGTGGTGGAGCGGCCATTTGCATGGCGTGCTGTTTTGATTCCTGCAGGGCCCCAAATCCGGGCGAAAATCGTGATCGGAGGGGTTAAAAGAATGTACCTTACTAGAGTGTGAAAATGAGGTTGACTGCATCAAGCTGATAGTAATTTGGACATAGATATTTTGATAAATCACATCTGGGCTTATGACACTAGATAAAGATTTTAACGCCAGTTTGCAAAAAAAATATAATTAGGGATGGAGATACGCCCACACAATCGAAATATCTTCCCGTCAGATATATAATGTAATTGCACATAATATTTGCAATTAGAATACCACAGATCCACAAACGGAAAGGAATGCTTTCGTCTGGATTCTTTTTCTGATTCAAAGCAACTTTACCATTTTTCATAATTGAATAGGAAATCATATGTTCTTATATACTACTAACATCATATTTTCAAACTGTTGAATGGCCGGTAAGCCTGCAAATGTCACAAGTCTTTAATATGAGTGGTGACACCTACTGTTTTAATACTATGAGAAAATGTGGTTACGGAGCCCGTAGGATGGCCGTTTGATATCTTTTTTCCCCATAAAATATGCCCTGACACGGGGAGGCGGAGGGACGTATTTTATGGGATAAAAGGCCTAAACCTGAATTTCATAAAAACGCCATTTTATGTCCTTACGAGGTCCACTATGGGCATAGTGCTACCGAATATTCACTACGGGAACAGTGCGCCTGAACATTATCTATACTGAACCCCTAGCAGCGGGTGGTATTTCATAGGTGTTCGGCAATAGGTATATATGTGAAATAGACCTTTTCGCATTCAACATCCCTTTCGAAGATTTGATGGGTCACTATCATATAATATACTACTTGCTTTGAGGAGAGATAATCATGGGGATTATTGAGAAACGATGATGATTCCACGTATTGTGATGTGCAAATGACCAATTTAAGAATATAAAAAGCAATTAACCGATCCCTACAAACAGAGATACAGGTTCCATAAGTATATTTATGGATAGTATTGCTATTTTGTTTTTCTCTGAGGGAGAGTAGTGGAATAATCGTCCCGTGTGGCATGAGCAGACGAGATGGAGCCGAATGTAAACAAACGCGGCACTCTTGTGGTCACAAGTCTCCTTCATGAGGAGTGAGTAATAGACAGGATGTTAGTCGTTATGTAGTCGACAAACATATTGCATGCACAAAACCCGGCACAAATATTTATCGCAATGGCTTCCCCAACATAGACGTAAACGCCAGAAAATGTCAAGTATTCCCGCCAACCTCAACCTGTATTTTGCATTAACTGCTATAGGAGGGGATGTATAAATGCATATACATCGTAGGATTCAATCTCTCGTAAGATGTGAATCATATGGAACTGGCCCATGAAGCTATACCTGCGAGAATGGGTGTAAACTTGTTAGTATATAAATACTAGCAGTTCGTCAGTGGTAACTGATGTTGACTTAATGATAGTGGTAGCATTAGCCAAATCAGATCCGAATTGCCCAAAATAGAAAGGTAAAGATTTAGAAATGTTATACTTATCCATCTTTGGTATCTTGCTCTGACCACTATTATCAGGTTTCTTCATTATGGTTGCTTATGGTACAAAAACAGGGTTAGGGGTGGTTGAGTGGCTTTAGATATAGTATTAAAGAAGAAACAACAAGTTTTTGTCAAAGTTGTTGTTCTCCATGAGTTTGACGCAGAGCGATATGAAGAAGGTGAAGCCAAGTGAATATCGCGTAGCATTCAAAGTTAGAGGGAGAATAACTTTGACCAAACCGAGTCGCTTTCTGTATTTATCTCACCCTTATACACATTCAAAGAATGAACGGCACACTGCATATATGACGTCATAGATCACATATAACGGACTTTAATACTCGTAGGGGCATGGAAAACAAGTTACCAGTGTTAAGGCTATAGGACAAAAACACCAGGGGTAAGATAGACATATATCCTAGAGGTTTACCTCTAGGATACATGAGGGCGTATGGTAATGAGACATATATGAGGGCGCATGATAATGAAACATGTTACCATTCAGACGATGTTCATATGGGGTCAGGTCAGTAGGATCAGTAAAAAAATACAAAGTGAACAAACAGAAAGAGTGAAAAAAAAACAATCAGAGAACATTGAGGAGAAGTTGAGCTCGCGGGAGGCATGTCGTCCATGCCGTGTCGTGCGTGCTCCACAGAGTGCCGACCACATCAGACCAGGCCCGGCCGTGTGACGGGAGTTTCCCGACGGGCGGCGGCGGGCGGGCGGCGGGCGGGCGGCCCCGCTTAATTAGGGCCACCGGGGTTGACTTGGTGCAGCGCCATGTGTGTTGTGGTCAATGAAAAAAAATCACGCAAACGCCGACCTTTCCCTCCCGCCTGCATCCTCCGTGTACGCTCTGCACGCTGAGTGAACCCTGCTCACAACTCACCCTGCCAGACGACTTCCAACCGCCGCAATTCAGTGCAATGAGACCTGAACTTTTGCGGAGAACCACTTCCGGTGGCACTTAAGGGTCACCAGAGGGCGCGTCGATGTCACCGGGTCGGTTTCTAATCAGCTGTGAAGTTGACTCATCGGGAGAGGAGAGAACTTGACCGCCGGGTCTTGAATTTTATGGCTTTTCCACTATCTTCTTTTTCTAACGCTCTTCCTTTGCTTGGGGGTAGGGTGTGGTGGGGTACTATGAGTGGGCTGCAGTATTGGGTACAAGTCTCATTTGACCAAAAGTCCAGACATCGATAACACGTGCATGGCAGGAGTAGGGATGTTTAGGCGTATCCAGGCCTACTTCAGGCCTGATTAGTGAATGCAAACACCAAGACACCAGCATGAGGAAATAAACAATCACCTGTCGTACAAGGTAAATTTGTATCTGCAAATACAACCGTTGAGAATCTCAGGGAATCCACCATGTAACAACTATAGGGAAACTGATTTTGTGCCTGCAAATGTATCTTTGTAATTAGTTTCTAACAATAATTTTCTCCATGTCCTTGCAGGCCCGGCGGAGAATGGCGGAACCCAGTCCCAGCGTGTCAAGTGGGAGCAGTGAGTAGTGAAAGAAGCGTAGACCTAATGTGGTCTATCATCATTATCCTTGCGGACTATACAATGACTAGCTCTGTCGAAGTTGATCATCTCCTGCACGTCAGTGCATCCTGCCACTCTCCAGGGAATCCGTGACAAGCTCTTCCTGGAACGAAAAAGATCAGTCTGGAGAGACCGTATATGTATCTATTATCCACCTTATACAAAGTGTCCATAGAAAACGTAGGGAGTGTGTATGGACATACCCGCAGCATACGGATATGTTGTATGCGCCTGGGCGCGCATACGGAAAAATAGTGCGTACGGAAAAATAGTGCATAACTAATACGGACTAGTTTCACATACAATCTGTCCGGAAAAGGTGGATAATAAATACAATATAGACTGGTTTCAGATGAAAGAGGACATCCGCTCTTAGGAGTTGTCTCTCCGAAATATCCTCGCATACGCTCGGATATTACTATGCGCCAACTCATCAGAGCATACTGCTGCTTGTATCTGAAACCAGTCAATATTGTGTATTTATTATACGGTGTATTTCGTGTGGAGGAATCGGAGGCTACTGTACAAGATACGGAATGGATATCAACCTGGTGCTGTCACAACAAAAGTAATTCATCTCCATAAAAATACAGGAACGACATGTACTTTAAGTGTGCTATCTATGAGCATGCACATATGGACATTCTCGCATTCCACATTGCAGGAAAACATTTGGAATACTTAGTTGGGAACTGACGACAAAGTAGGATTTCCTCCAAAATCCATCGGAAAGTTCTTCATATTTTGTGACCATGCGTCTTTGTTGGTGTAAATACTGTGCATAGTGAGGTATCATGATGTAATCTGATGAAGGCGCAGATCGAAGGAGAATGTAATCTATTCTGGTCTTTGTTAAACCCTTGTGTGATCATCGAAGAGAAGGTAGGCTCAAGTAGAGTGTATTTGTGTTCTCTGGCACAAGAGACAGAGAAGGTTATGTGCATATTACAGTTGACTTAAGTTCAAAGTCCGTGATTTCTTGCGACCTACTGAAGACATCCTATAAAATGTTCTTCAGTGAGTATAAGATACTTTCTTATTTTTATATTTGGCACTTGTGTCCATTCCAAAGAAAATACATATGTTCAGCATAAAAAAATGTTTTTTTGAGCGCTTAAATATGCTTCGTGTATCGGTTTTGATAAGTAATGGAAGAAAGGAAAGAAAGTTGCATTTAATGATCGATATTTATGTCAGAGAGCGCCACACATGACAAGCGGACTGTGCAAAATATTCACAAACTCATTATTATAGGTATATCAAACTGGTTTTGATACCTGCTAATTTGTATCTGTCCTTTATTATGACTGCTGTGTCAGGCTATGGACTTGTATCGTGTTGTGGGCCGCATTATGTTTGTCTGTAGTTAGTGTACAGGTTGATGGTTGTGTAGAAACCCTCCAGTTGACGTACTACTCGATTAGTTGTCAAGAGTAAAACGTAAATGTAAGGTTCTAGTCAGACAAGAAATGAGAGTGTCACCAAATATACCTATAACATACTGCTAAAGACTTTTCTAGTAGTTCTCAATTTTGAGAATATTGTTATTGTTCCAAAGAAAATGATTTTGCTTAAATTTTTATTTAATGGATACTATCCAAGTTATTTTCCACAGAGAGTCTTTACCGCTATGTTGTAAGAAAGAAACGACATGTACAGAAAATGACCAACTTAGACACATTTATTATCTACAGATTTTGGTCCTATGAAACATGAACGTTGATATGAATCATAAAACGATAACTGCGGAGTATCCTGAATAGCAATCCTCATCCTCATAAAATATATTTTCTATACCGTGCTGCCAAACACTGTGAAATACAGTTTATTCCCCTAAATATGAAAATAAGAAAATGTATACATCAGTATGAAACGTACTGTCTCATGTTAAAGCTTCCGGTGCAAGACTACTAGAGTTTAGTTGAGCATCTAGTTGTGAAACACCAATCTTATCTTTTGTTGGAAATATCGCTAATTGTTGAGAATATAGATGTTGAGAAGATTTGAAATCTCGCTGGTTTAGGGTCAGAGCTCGTGTCCCATCGAGTTTGAATCGCGTAGTAATTCACAAGGCTACGCCGCGTGAATTGTGTATCAAAATGGGCTAACCTTTGTGACATAATCCCCCATTGAGTATTTGTTCTAAATACCCAATGGGCGTTGGATATGAGTTCCCAATGTGAAGTCTTTGGGGACAAAATACCAGGGGTGAGATAAAGTCATTAACATTGCGGGGATCAGCAGAATAGCGAGTTACCGAGAATAAGAATTTCTCGAGTTTCAGCAATCTTCTCAGAAATAATCTCCGAAAAAAAACATCCTAATCGGTAACATAGATTAAAAAAAGATACCTGTGTTTAAATATAAACCTTGTCTACTCTATAATATTGACTAAGTTTGATGCCACGCTTTTAAAGCTAATGGACCCCATTAAGCAATGCTAATGTGTTGTACTTGTACTTGTAATCACATCTAATGGGTTTTCCCTATAGGTCAGGTTACAATGACGTTTCCAGGCAATCCTACATCAATCGGTTTATTCTTATCTTTATCTTGTTGATCCAAAAATCCTAAATTATTAACATGCAGCACATCCCACTACAGAGAGATAATTTGATAAATCCTACCAACATCATGACTGAGAATCAAAACCTCTTGATTAATTTTCTTGCTCTTGTCAATACATGTACTCCCCATAGCTGTAATCTATCCCAGCCCAATCTATTCAAGTGTTTACGGGTTAAGTACAATATATTGCGGAATTGAAAAGATACTGTCTTCCGAGATCATTATATCGCTTATTATAGATTGCATTCCCTGTGGATTCACATGTCTATGTATGCTTACAATGCTAGAGTGGGATTCACACGATGGGATTCATATACCTCACTGTGTTTGTCTGAGAAAAATCCTGCTGAGATTCTGTACTCGAACACAATCTCTTCGTTTAAAATGAATGGTTCCATTTCCCTGAGATATGTTTTTCACATGCAATTGTTGACGACATTTACCCCTTAAAAGGAACAGAATCTCATGAGATTTTGAACCTTGTGAGGTACATGAATCCCACTTTATACGATCTCGAGTAAGAATCCTCTACGTCTGCGCCTGGTTTGGGGTAGCTGCAGGACGGGTGACGCCTTGCTTACAGACCTGGGAGCATGCTTCAGTCAATGGCACCATATCTCGGTGCCATATTGAGATCCGGTTGACCTTGACTTGCCCTTGGTACCGGAGACAGGTCGCTGGCAGGGTCAACACACGTGTCGCCCCCAAGCGGGGACAAAGCGCACCCACTGCGCAACATCTGCTCGGTACTGGGTGCGCACGCAGCCAAGCGTGAAACCATGGCCCGCGTCTGCTTTGTGCTGGCTGACGGCTACCGTGTAGTACGTGGAGGGCGCACGCGAGGAACCAGCTGACAGGTGATTTCAACAGAATCCTCCCCCACCCCCCTCCTACCCGTTACAACGTTGACGGCCCACCCAGCAACTCTCAACGTTCAGTGAGGGCCATCCATAAAGTATGTACGCAGAATTTCGGAATTTTTTTTACCCCGCCCCTCCTCCCGATAGTGTACGCAATAGAACAAAGAAAGAGCATACGCAAAATTCCCGAAAATTGACCCCTTACCCCCCCCCCCCCCACCCCCAACCCTACCCCCTCAGTACTTTATGGACGGCCCCTGTGTCAAGTCACACTCAACCACTCGCACGGGATGACCGATGTGGGTTGTTGGTGAGTCGGTGAGTAACTCCATTTGAAGGGACAGTGAACAGACTTGGAAAGGGCAATATTGAACAATGTCTTACACACTCTCCTCCCAGATCTTATGTGGCGCTTACGCTTACTAATCTCTGCCTCAATCCAGTGTCTCCGCCTCAGCCAGTGACATCACATAGAGAACTACATTTCAGATTTTTTCAAAAGGATTCATGTCAAAAGTTATGAAACTCAAACAACTCATATGTTATGAGTTGTGAAATGCTGGAATTGTTAAATGAGCTTCACGGACAATACAACTTTTTCAGCTTTAAACTGTATAATATGAATCCACATTTGATTAGACTACCCCGTCGAATGAGCACATGTGTCATATTGACAAACAAAACCCTACAACACATGAGGTACTTTCCACTGAAGAAAGTGATTTTTATATGCTAGGGGAGTGTGTCTTACAGTTGCATCTGGTATACTCCCCAAAGCTAGATGAATCACTCAAGGGCCTTAAGCGAGCCAACTTGCAGAGGGAGTGGCCATATCCGCCCTGGGACAAAGTAGGATGCTTCTATTTGTGTTGAGTATGCTAAAACAGATCTTCATGTTTTGTCCTCATGGGAAGAAAATAAAGAGGCACTGATTTTGGTACAGTTTTTTGGTTATTGTAAATCAAGAGTGTCCATTTACATACACTGTACACGATATAGTGACATTGTGACGTCATATATTAACTCTGACAGTGACTTCCTTTTCAATATAACTGGTCGCGGTAGAATTCTCTCAATTCCTTTGGGGTTACAACTGTATATTATATACCTGTGGTCGTATGTCCAACGTATCCAGCTCGCTACTACCCATGTCGTATTATGGCCGTACAACACATACGTGGCATACGGGATGTGTAGGTGGCGTTCATCATATATACGACGGCAAAACCAAACAAATCGTCCAAAAATGAAGGTATAAAATGACTATTCTAAGGTATATAATGATACGAAAACATGCATACTGTATCTGTACGTGATAAATACTTAGTATAATTGACGATCAGATGAACCTCTGTCTTCGGCATCAAATATTACTTAAAATACTCCAGTTCCAAACAAAGGCAGGGGATGTCTGCTTTACTAACACTGATATAAGGTGCTTCTTGTGAATATATTCGCGTGTGAATCTGTAATTTATCACCTTTTCCCGGCATTGCTGTCTCCTTCCCGGCAAACTGCAGTTAGTGCCACTGCCGCCGCCTGGTGGATTTCAGTGAAACCACGCACCTTAACTTGTCAAGGATGCTTCCAAAGGGTGACCATTAAGTATCTTTCTATTCTTCTTTTTACTTTTAGATTTTTCCTTCGCCTGTTATTACTTTAGTATGTTTTATTTTCTGTTCATGCCTTATTCTTTATTTGTAGCTCTTTTCTGTTTTTCTTTTCTTTCCGTCTGTACTTTGGCGGTTTTGATCACAGATTATATCAGGGGAATTCAGTTTACAGGCCTCTATGTGGTCCTTATTTAGGACAGTCACAGGCTTTGAATTGCTACATTAGGCCTATATATTTGCCTACCGGAATGTTTCATTTTAAGTGACTGTATCACTATTTGTATCAAAATTACGAAAATCAGGAGAGAGATTCTCAGCCTGTTTTCACGCAGAACACAAGAGCTACCTCAGACACTGTCAGCTTTTTAGAGCCATTGAGTGCTGCTTATTTTACACCTGCCTATCTTTTCAACCATAGACACTGTAAACCTGACCGGCCCATTGTCTCATTAGGAGAACTGTTCCCATGGTATATTAATCAATAAGACAACCTAAAACACCCGGATTGCTACAACAGAATGAAAATTACCTGTTATATATTACTTCCATTTCAATATTGCCTTACTTTGCTTTGAGGGCTAAAATATAAGCCAACCCGACCACATATATGCACACTGTTTTCTACTACCCATGTAGGAAATGGTTCAACACTCTACACATTTTGAAGCTCATTAGAACTTTTAAGTTCATAGCGTGATCTCCTCGATTGCTTGGATTGAACCTGCTTACTCAATATTTTATTGTTGCAATGCACTGCAAGTATGCGCGTAGTCTTGTACCAGAAGCTTAATATAAGGATTGTTGATTGATAACCCATACAGGGTAAATGAAGTACGGACATTCAACTTGACAAAATAGGCAAGAAATATGACGTTAATAGCATAAAACCCTGTTAATTCAGCAGGCCATGCATAGAGACCATAGCTAGTGGAAAGAGATATCGATGGTCACAGAATAAAAGTTTTTTTATTGGTGATATAAATATAAAATTCAGATGCCATGAACACGGGGCTACATCCGCTATCCCATCAAAACGTTATTATATAAGAAAGTTGGGACAGAGGAAACCTATGAAAGTCTACGGTCAGAGCTAGGATCCTATCGAGTTTGAATAGCGTAGTAATTCCCAAGGCGAAGCCACTTTAATTACATAGCATTTCAAATAAGATGAGATCGAGCTCTGACCGTGACCTTTCATATCTTTTTCAATTCATCTCACCCCTTACATTGGCTAATTGGCTAACATTTGTGACATAATCCCCCATTGAATTTTTTTTCTTCTAAATACTCCATGGATATTGAGTACGAGTTCGCAATGTTAAGTCGAAGGGGGAAGAATACCAGGGGTGAGATATAACATTACTACACCATTCGTGTTTCATGTATAGTAATATATGTGGCTGTGTGTTGACTTGGTTTATGATAAAACACTCAGCGGTTTACTGATATTTAGGGTTGAGGACATGAGGAGTATTACTACCTGTGTGCGGGCAGGTTTATGTAAATGGTTAACCTTGGAGGAGTTGTCACCACATGGACTGTTTAGTAGAGGACTCACATGATCAATAAGGTATCTGAATGAGCAGTATGTTTCTTTTGACTTAAACACTTTTTTTCGCATTGATATTTCTGCAGAGCATGGCTCCTCTCTTATCATGTTGTCAAACAGTCGAGAATAAAGAAAAAGCGTTTGTTATGTATCAGTATACCGGGAGGACAACGACATTTATAAGTACATGTATGTAATACAACTGCTCTTTTAGATAATCGTACTTCTGAGAAATAAACATCTGTACCATGTATGCATCAAGCGTGAACTTGATTTTGTGATATGACCAACCATTTGTGAATTACATATCATTAATTACCTATGAGCGAATTTCTCGCTTTTACTGACCAAGATTGTGGATTCCGCTCTTCACTTAGTGATGAAATAATACCCATCTGTACCATGTGACCACTGTAAAATGACGGATTTAAAAAAAAAAATTCTAGCTACAAAATAATAAGGAGACATAGTCAGTGTACCTGAATTCCATCTGTTCCTCGATATTTTGGTCTCAGATATTCACCTCGTTGTTCGAGCTCGGTGAATATTTCTGACCAAAAGTAGCTCACTGAATTAGGAACAGATTCCATCATAACCTTTTTGGGCAGTTTTTTAAACTCGTTAACGGGTGTTGCTCATAGTATGGGGGGTAATTGATTCCAAATCATTATTATGCTGGCTCCCTGATCATCTGTACGGGGCGTGGTGAAATTCGTGCAAAGTAAACGTGCAGGGGGAACCTGCCAAACTTAATAGGGAGCCAAAGTGGACCTGCTGAAATCTCAGATACCCGTTCACAAAGCACCATTTCCTGAGATAGAGGCTCAGTACTCGGACTATATAAGTTTGAGATTATATGTCTCCTTCTCCAATCTCTTCAATGCATATTTTGATACACTTAAGAAGTTCCATGGTAGCTTTGAGACAAACTATTTAGAGACGGTTGCAAAGTACACTTCAATAGTAGCAAATGAGATTCTAGCCTCGAACCTTCATAGCTTTATCACTAAGCATCGTTCTTACTGGCCTCCTGAAATGCTGTTTGGAACACAAGTATTGATGGTTTTAGCGGGGCCACTTTGGATCTAGAATGGCAACCAAACCATGTCTCCGACTTAGGAGTTTGTCTGGTTCGATCGCTTTCTGGCCAGGCAGCTCGATACAAATATCTCGAAGCAGTGTACACTTTTGGGACATAGTGGAATATAAACTATGAATACTTATTACAAATCATTATTAACTTAGCTAATTGATTACAAACTTCATGATCTCTTTATCAAAATGCACACACACACACTAGGGAGCCAAAACGAACCCGCTGAAACCATAGATACCAGTTTACAAAACACCATTTCCTGTGGCCAGTAAGAACGAGGCTTAGTGCTAAACCTATGGGGGTTTGAGGCTAGACTTTTGTTTTTGGTCTCCTTTGTTACTTTTGAAGTGTAGTTTACTACTATCTTCTCTGAATAACTTTGTCTCAAAGCTGTGATGACAGTTGTTAAGTTTATCAAAAATATGGATCTAAAAGATTGGAGAATGACGCATATAATCTCAAACATACATAGTCAAAGCACTGAGCGCCTATATCTGGAAATGGTGTTTTGTAAATGGGTATCTGTGGTTTCAGCGGGTTCACTTTGGCTCCCTATAGCTTGCTGTGACAGACTACCGCGGCAAAAGATCTGCTGGAAGAATGATTCACTCTTCCAGCAAAGATTCTGAATCTGGTAGGAAGAAGATCAGCTAGCCCAGTGTAAAGTCAAGGTGGTTCAGATCGGAATCTAGACTGGTTCCCTGCCCAAATGAAATAAGGGACTGGTAACTACTTCATATGTAATACCAGAGAAAGACCTTTAACTGACAGTCACGCTACCTCCCTTGGCTCTACATAGACTTGCTCAAGTCTTTTTTTATCTTCTATTTTTTTACTAGGTTATAGATCCAAACATTACATTTGGTTTTCAATCTAGGCCAGATCACAACAAAATATGTCAATTTAAAAGTGTTACAATCAAATTCAGGTTGAGAGAGTTATGAATTAAATTTAGTAACAGTACCATTGAGATTGATGAGTAATGGGTGATCGGAGATAAGATGATTGGATATAAGATGAGCGTATGGATATTTTCAGTCCAAATGGTAGTTAAGGTGGATTATCAAGACAATCATTGCAGATTAATTAGACTCCCTGTAACCCCCCTACCCCTCCCCATCGCGGTAGGTGGGGAGGGATAGGATAGAGGGATTGAGCCCAGTCTAGGCTTTACCAGGGTCTGCCAAGGTGGCTCTATTCCAGCAGATCTTTTGAAGAAGTAGAGGGCAGGATCTCTGCTAGGAGAGTGCGGAAGACGGAGGTGTTACCCATAGTGCACACAAAAAATGTCTGACGTTACCTGGCCTATAATGTGAGTGGCTTCCAGGCTAACTTTAGTCCGTTTACAGACCGCGCTGCCTCAGGCTTACGGTCCGTAACAGAGCAAGGCACCCATTTGCCTGTTCCCTCTGCCTGATGGGAGAAAGGAATTTTGTGATTGGCTGTTCTAATTTTAGCTCAAGCCACTAGTTACTGGCAAATCAGTCAGGCAGCTTTGCACCAGCGAAAGAAGGAATTCCTGACTCAAAATGGCAGCCCATAACAGTCTCAGTTTGAGCCTGTGTGCCTTGGCCCTGGCGACAACAGACTGTACTAGAGTCTAGGCTAACTTCAGTGTAGTTCTGGCGGCCAGTATACTTTGGCTCCCTCGTGGGACCTCGAGTCCTACTGAACCACTAGGGGGAGTGACAGTTCACTCTGGCCACTAGATTGACAACCAACCCCTGCTACGCAGGGGCGTCAGAACGTTTTGAAAGTGGGGGGGCGAACTGAAAAATTGCTGACTTTTTTCTTGGTATGAAGTTTGCATTGACCTGGGAGCTGTTTCAAAAGTCAAGTTAAGGGAGCGTTCAATAATTATGGCCATGGGGGGGCACAGTTTTTAGGGGGGGCCAAATTTTTTTTTTGTATTCCAAGGGGGGGGGGGACCAACTTTTTTGGGGGGTATTTCCAGGGGGGGCCAAATTTTTTCACTAAATCTGTCGCTGGGTCGATGTTGTAGGCCAACTCCCATATTTGTGTTCAATGACAAGAATTGATGTTATGAAATGCAATTATATCATATCGCAAGAAATCATCTTAGTTATACAACTATGATAATGATTAATGCACAAGGTAACTATAGTTGTCTCACTCCCTAGAGTTAAATGTCTATGGTCACAGTCCTGTTCGCCAATTCGAGAAGGGTGTACATCCTCCCTCAGTCTGACAGACTTATGTGGAGGGAGACAACAATGGACAAACACTAACATTTATCCCAGAATCAATGCAGTCTCACAAGATCATTAGTTTTTCTTAAACATCGATGAATTAGGAGCATTTACTACAACATCAAGTGCTACAAACGCCCCTGTTGCTGCTTATTTCAATAAGATTACCATATTTATGGAAGAGCACTATGAGCAAATGACTCTTTATTGAGAACTCTACATAGAGTACTTAAAGGGGTTCTGCATGCAAGAAAATGGGACTTTGTCTTCCTTCTGTAGTGCCACACCATAGATTGATCCACTCATTCCAAGGATTCCTCACACCATGCTAGACAAATTGCCAGAACATCTGTATTTGTATGTCACTGATACTGCTACAAGAAACAGTGAAGGTCCTTTGAGATTCTGCAAGGGAGCCTAATGACTACCAACTGATGGCACAACATGCTTATTACACATATCAGTATGTACCATCAGAAATGTGACCACTACCATATACTTTTTACAGCGACAATTTAAAAATTGTTGCTTTCAGTTGCAACATAAATTCATCATTCAAATCATGTATATGATTCAAATTCATATGTTAAAAGCAGGACATAGAAACCTCTGATATATAGCCTCTCCAAGGACTCTCCTGCAAAACTGGGCAAGGAATACGTAATGGCTGACATTTTCCACTATTGGTTGCCAGTGGTGCAACTGCAAGCACCTCTCCAACAGAGGTGACTCCAGATGGCAATGACTGACATTGAAACTGGCCTCCAAATGGTGTGTGTTTCAGTCCTGCTCCAGACCTCCCCATCTTTTTTGCATCAGTGCTGTTCTGTCAACAACAGATGTTTATTTGTTACTTGTTTCTTTTATTTTCATTTTTAAGTAATTTTTATGAAGGGAATATTGTGTGCACCATCACCAAATTTGGTGGTATAGCCATTCTTCTCCTGGGGCCCTAGCCCACTACTCCTCATTCTAATAGCAGGTGTCAAGCCTAATGAGCAGTGGGTACTTTTGTGTGTGTAAGTAATTGGTATAAGACGACTGGGGTTTAAACCCATGACCTACCATGCTTGAGGTGAACACCCCTACCACTTAGCCACTGAGATTGGTCAAAATTTTGACAAATGACTGAATGTAGCTAGGTTTGTTGTAAAATAAAGAAGGAAAGTCTTATGGAAAAAGGCCCCATCAGTTTAGCCTCCCCTGTGCTTTTATCCTATTCCAAGGGGGGGCCAACTTTTTTGGGGGTATTCCAATGGGGGGGGGGCCAACTTTTTTTTTGACTGATTGGTGTCCCGAAAACTGTGCCCCCCCTGGGCAATAAATAATGAATGCTCCCTAAGTTAAAAGGTATTTTGGTCTCAGATATTCACCTCGTTGTTCGAGCTCGGTGAATATTTCTGACCAAAAGTAGCTCACTGAATTAGGAACAGATTCCATCATAACCTTTTTGGGCAGTTTTTTAAACTCGTTAACGGGTGTTGCTCATAGTATGGGGGGTAATTGATTCCAAATCATTATTATGCTGGCTCCCTGATCATCTGTACGGGGCGTGGTGAAATTCGTGCAAAGTAAACGTGCAGGGGGAACCTGCCAAACTTAATAGGGAGCCAAAGTGGACCTGCTGAAATCTCAGATACCCGTTCACAAAGCACCATTTCCTGAGATAGAGGCTCAGTACTCGGACTATATAAGTTTGAGATTATATGTCTCCTTCTCCAATCTCTTCAATGCATATTTTGATACACTTAAGAAGTTCCATGGTAGCTTTGAGACAAACTATTTAGAGACGGTTGCAAAGTACACTTCAATAGTAGCAAATGAGATTCTAGCCTCGAACCTTCATAGCTTTATCACTAAGCATCGTTCTTACTGGCCTCCTGAAATGCTGTTTGGAACACAAGTATTGATGGTTTTAGCGGGGCCACTTTGGATCTAGAATGGCAACCAAACCATGTCTCCGACTTAGGAGTTTGTCTGGTTCGATCGCTTTCTGGCCAGGCAGCTCGATACAAATATCTCGAAGCAGTGTACACTTTTGGGACATAGTGGAATATAAACTATGAATACTTATTACAAATCATTATTAACTTAGCTAATTGATTACAAACTTCATGATCTCTTTATCAAAATGCACACACACACACTAGGGAGCCAAAACGAACCCGCTGAAACCATAGATACCAGTTTACAAAACACCATTTCCTGTGGCCAGTAAGAACGAGGCTTAGTGCTAAACCTATGGGGGTTTGAGGCTAGACTTTTGTTTTTGGTCTCCTTTGTTACTTTTGAAGTGTAGTTTACTACTATCTTCTCTGAATAACTTTGTCTCAAAGCTGTGATGACAGTTGTTAAGTTTATCAAAAATATGGATCTAAAAGATTGGAGAATGACGCATATAATCTCAAACATACATAGTCAAAGCACGAAGCGCCTATATCTGGAAATGGTGTTTTGTAAATGGGTATCTGTGGTTTCAGCGGGTTCACTTTGGCTCCCTATAGCTTGCTGTGACAGACTACCGCGGCAAAAGATCTGCTGGAAGAATGATTCACTCTTCCAGCAAAGATTCTGAATCTGGTAGGAAGAAGATCAGCTAGCCCAGTGTAAAGTCAAGGTGGTTCAGATCGGAATCTAGACTGGTTCCCTGCCCAAATGAAATAAGGGACTGGTAACTACTTCATATGTAATACCAGAGAAAGACCTTTAACTGACAGTCACGCTACCTCCCTTGGCTCTACATAGACTTGCTCAAGTCTTTTTTTATCTTCTATTTTTTTACTAGGTTATAGATCCAAACATTACATTTGGTTTTCAATCTAGGCCAGATCACAACAAAATATGTCAATTTAAAAGTGTTACAATCAAATTCAGGTTGAGAGAGTTATGAATTAAATTTAGTAACAGTACCATTGAGATTGATGAGTAATGGGTGATCGGAGATAAGATGATTGGATATAAGATGAGCGTATGGATATTTTCAGTCCAAATGGTAGTTAAGGTGGATTATCAAGACAATCATTGCAGATTAATTAGACTCCCTGTAACCCCCCTACCCCTCCCCATCGCGGTAGGTGGGGAGGGATAGGATAGAGGGATTGAGCCCAGTCTAGGCTTTACCAGGGTCTGCCAAGGTGGCTCTATTCCAGCAGATCTTTTGAAGAAGTAGAGGGCAGGATCTCTGCTAGGAGAGTGCGGAAGACGGAGGTGTTACCCATAGTGCACACAAAAAATGTCTGACGTTACCTGGCCTATAATGTGAGTGGCTTCCAGGCTAACTTTAGTCCGTTTACAGACCGCGCTGCCTCAGGCTTACGGTCCGTAACAGAGCAAGGCACCCATTTGCCTGTTCCCTCTGCCTGATGGGAGAAAGGAATTTTGTGATTGGCTGTTCTAATTTTAGCTCAAGCCACTAGTTACTGGCAAATCAGTCAGGCAGCTTTGCACCAGCGAAAGAAGGAATTCCTGACTCAAAATGGCAGCCCATAACAGTCTCAGTTTGAGCCTGTGTGCCTTGGCCCTGGCGACAACAGACTGTACTAGAGTCTAGGCTAACTTCAGTGTAGTTCTGGCGGCCAGTATACTTTGGCTCCCTCGTGGGACCTCGAGTCCTACTGAACCACTAGGGGGAGTGACAGTTCACTCTGGCCACTAGATTGACAACCAACCCCTGCTACGCAGGGGCGTCAGAACGTTTTGAAAGTGGGGGGGCGAACTGAAAAATTGCTGACTTTTTTCTTGGTATGAAGTTTGCATTGACCTGGGAGCTGTTTCAAAAGTCAAGTTAAGGGAGCGTTCAATAATTATGGCCATGGGGGGGCACAGTTTTTAGGGGGGGCCAACTTTTTTTTTTGTATTCCAAGGGGGGGGGGGGACCAACTTTTTTGGGGGGTATTTCCAGGGGGGGCCAAATTTTTTCACTAAATCTGTCGCTGGGTCGATGTTGTAGGCCAACTCCCATATTTGTGTTCAATGACAAGAATTGATGTTATGAAATGCAATTATATCATATCGCAAGAAATCATCTTAGTTATACAACTATGATAATGATTAATGCACAAGGTAACTATAGTTGTCTCACTCCCTAGAGTTAAATGTCTATGGTCACAGTCCTGTTCGCCAATTCGAGAAGGGTGTACATCCTCCCTCAGTCTGACAGACTTATGTGGAGGGAGACAACAATGGACAAACACTAACATTTATCCCAGAATCAATGCAGTCTCACAAGATCATTAGTTTTTCTTAAACATCGATGAATTAGGAGCATTTACTACAACATCAAGTGCTACAAACGCCCCTGTTGCTGCTTATTTCAATAAGATTACCATATTTATGGAAGAGCACTATGAGCAAATGACTCTTTATTGAGAACTCTACATAGAGTACTTAAAGGGGTTCTGCATGCAAGAAAATGGGACTTTGTCTTCCTTCTGTAGTGCCACACCATAGATTGATCCACTCATTCCAAGGATTCCTCACACCATGCTAGACAAATTGCCAGAACATCTGTATTTGTATGTCACTGATACTGCTACAAGAAACAGTGAAGGTCCTTTGAGATTCTGCAAGGGAGCCTAATGACTACCAACTGATGGCACAACATGCTTATTACACATATCAGTATGTACCATCAGAAATGTGACCACTACCATATACTTTTTACAGCGACAATTTAAAAATTGTTGCTTTCAGTTGCAACATAAATTCATCATTCAAATCATGTATATGATTCAAATTCATATGTTAAAAGCAGGACATAGAAACCTCTGATATATAGCCTCTCCAAGGACTCTCCTGCAAAACTGGGCAAGGAATACGTAATGGCTGACATTTTCCACTATTGGTTGCCAGTGGTGCAACTGCAAGCACCTCTCCAACAGAGGTGACTCCAGATGGCAATGACTGACATTGAAACTGGCCTCCAAATGGTGTGTGTTTCAGTCCTGCTCCAGACCTCCCCATCTTTTTTGCATCAGTGCTGTTCTGTCAACAACAGATGTTTATTTGTTACTTGTTTCTTTTATTTTCATTTTTAAGTAATTTTTATGAAGGGAATATTGTGTGCACCATCACCAAATTTGGTGGTATAGCCATTCTTCTCCTGGGGCCCTAGCCCACTACTCCTCATTCTAATAGCAGGTGTCAAGCCTAATGAGCAGTGGGTACTTTTGTGTGTGTAAGTAATTGGTATAAGACGACTGGGGTTTAAACCCATGACCTACCATGCTTGAGGTGAACACCCCTACCACTTAGCCACTGAGATTGGTCAAAATTTTGACAAATGACTGAATGTAGCTAGGTTTGTTGTAAAATAAAGAAGGAAAGTCTTATGGAAAAAGGCCACATCAGTTTAGCCTCCCCTGTGCTTTTATCCTATTCCAAGGGGGGGCCAACTTTTTTGGGGGTATTCCAATGGGGGGGGGGGCCAACTTTTTTTTTGACTGATTGGTGTCCCGAAAACTGTGCCCCCCCTGGGCAATAATTAATGAATGCTCCCTAAGTCTCGCCAGCGGCAGGTCACATTTTGAAAGCGGGAGGCCGCAACAGCGAGTGGCACTTTGAATCAAAGCGGCAGCAAAACCGCTACCAATACCTGCACCCCAACCTCGACAGCGACGCCTTGAAGTGCCATTGTTAACTCTCGCTTTGGCCATGAGTACTCTCGTTTAGTACCCTCCCAACTTTTGAAACAGCTCCCTGTTCCACTGGAACCGTAAATCTGTGAAAAGTCAGGCTTAGCCATCATTGCATGGTAAATGGTCATAGAGTTTGAAATTTTTCCATGGTGAAAAGTCAGAGCTTAGCTGTCATTGCACGGTAAAAGGACAGACATTGACACTTTTCCACGGTGAAAAGTCAGAGCTTAGCAGTCATTGCATGGTAAAAGGTCAGACTTTGACAGTTTTCCACAGTGAAAAGTCAGAGCTTAGCAGTCATTGCATGGTAAAAGGTCAGACTTTGACAGTTTTCCACAGTGAAAAGTCAGAGCTTAGCAGTCATTGCATGGTAAAAGGTCAGACTTTGACACCTTTCCACGGTGAAAAGTCAGAGCTTAGCTGTCATTGCACGGTAAAAGGTCAGACTTTGACAGTTTGGCATGGTGAAAAGTCAGAGCTTAGCAGTCATTGCACGGTAAAAGGTCAGACATTGACACTTTTCCATGGTGAAAGGTCAGGGATAGCCATTATTGCACGGTAAAAGGTCAGACATTGACACTTTTCCATGGTGAAAGGTCAGGGCTTAGCTATCATTGCACGCAAAAAAGTCAGACTTTACCAGTTTTCCATGGTGAAAAGTCAGGGCTTAAGCGTCATTGCACGGTAAAAGGTCAGACATTGACACTTTTCCACGATGAAAAGTCAGAGCTTAGCAGTCATTGCATGGTATAAGGTCAGACTTTGACAGTTTTCCACAGTGAAAAGTCAGAGCTTAGCAGTCATTGCATGGTAAAAGGTCAGACTTTGACACCTTTCCACGGTGAAAAGTCAGAGCTTAGCTGTCATTGCACGGTAAAAGGTCAGACTTTGACAATTTGGCATGGTGAAAAGTCAGAGCTTAGCAGTCATTGCACGGTAAAAGGTCAGACATTGACACTTTTCCATGGTGAAAGGTCAGGGCTTAGCTATCATTGCATGCAAAAAAGTCAGACTTTGACAGTTTTCCATGGTGAAAAGTCAGGGCTTAAGCGTCATTGCACGGTAAAAGGTCAGACATTGACACTTTTCCACAGTGAAAAGTCAGAGCTCAGCAGTCATTGCACGGTAAAAGGTCAGACTTTGACAGTTTTCCACAGTGAAAAGTCATTGCATGCTAAAAAGTTAGATTTAGACATTTTTCGACATTTTTCGACATGTTGAAAAATCAATACAGTTTTTACATTTGATTGAGTTAAATTTGAATGTGCTGACTTTTTGGGGCTGGCAAAAAGTGGGGGGGGCGGCCGCCCCCCCCCCCTGCCCCCCCCTATTCTGACGCCACTGCTACGATATAGGGGTTGGTCAGGTTAAATCACTCCACTTGACTATGTATAAAAGCCATATTTACCTTTGATTTGGTATAACAAAATATGTTCAGTCACCAAGGTAAATTACTTTAATCACATGACACATCACATGACAATGCTATTTCCCAAGTGCCTGCCGTAGCAGGGTCGTTTGGGCAGGCAATGCTTGCCGTGTAATGGTGAGCAGGGGAACTGGGTGCTGCAGGGAAAGGGTTAAGATTGGTACAATAACTCCCCTCCCTAAGGAAGGAGACCTCAAACAATATAACAACTGGAGACCCATAACTGTTTTAAGCTTTATTTCGAAGATCTCTGAAAATGTAATACATGCTAGATTATTTAACCAATTATATAGAATTAATTACTTAATCCCTGACCAGTTTGGCTTCCTCCCGTAACAGTCTACATCACAAGCCATAGTCAGCTTAATCACAGAAAGTATTACCCAACAAAAAAGTAGTATTGATAACATTTATAGACTTTCGTAAGGCTTTCGATTCCGTTTATCACAAGATACTGATAGAAAAATTAAAAAATGCGAGACTTAATCTCAATTTAATTGCCACTTTGGAAAATTACCTTAAGGAGAGACAAGTGAGAACTAAACTAGGACATGTAATATCTGACGAGGACTTGGTAACCAGCGGTGACACGCAGGGGTCCGTCCTGGGCCCCTTACTTTTTTTTGTATTTATTAACAATATAGTAGACTCCTTAACAAATATCAAACCTATATTATATGCAGACAATATTGTCTTAATTGCAGAGGGTGCGCGTCAAAGTGAAGCTCAATGCCATATGGAAGCATATCTAGAAATTAGAACTAAATAATCTTTTTATGAACTGTAAAGAAACAAAAGTAATGTGGTTTGGTAACCCCCAAAAAAAAAATAACGACAAATAACTTTTTTCGTAAAACTGTTACCTGAATAAAAAAAAAATCTACATGCATCTACGATTGTCCAAATAAATAATATCTGAGTTGGCATCTATGCTTCACCACTTAGTGCTTGAAACCGGTTTAAGATGAACCCTAGATAAGAACAAGCGTCTCTGTCGGCTCTCATTTGCGTCTGCTTTGACATAAACATTGATCTCATCTTCAAACTGTAATACCGGCTAAATTGGTTCGTCAAAGATAATAGAAAACACAAAGGAGTTTAAACCTGACCGCAATTCATTACTCATGTAAATCGGCTTCCTTTTCCAAGATTTCAATCCTCAGTCTCCCTCCACACAAAATGAATTGAAAATGTTGAGCTCGAAATAGATCAGCTTATAGATCAGTCATTATTCATATTTACCTAAACTTCAGATGTAGACACTAATGCTACATTCTAAACTTCATTTCGTAAGGGAGAACGACGCATAGCTTTAATAAATAGCCCACAACTTATCTGTAGAGGTTCATTTATTCAAGGAATTGCCGTTTACAAAGTCAAATTTCCATATACTACTCACAACCCATTCTGGCCAGAGAACCCTTCCGTGGGTGAGAAACCGGTCAAGTCACGATACAGGTTTGCCACCTGGTGGAGACGGTATGAACCAAAGGCTTCATCCACAGGGATGGCCACGCTGGTTCCCGGGGTATCCGCTAAGGGGCTCGGCGGAGACATACGGAGATTTGTACATCGTACACAGGCGGATACCAACCAAAGGGATGGCCTACTATCCATCTCGTTATTCAAAAGATATTATGGTAGTATCTATGATTCTGAATTTAAGTCAAAAATGGATAGTACAATTAGGACTGAGCTTCGAGAGGAAAAACTCATGAAGGTTGAAAACCAACCAGATTGTGCCCATGCCATGGGGGTAGTATGTAAAAAAGAACAGGGTAAGATTACAGATTTTTAAGAGGCCCTTTGAGAAGAGTGTAAATAATAGTATGTCAACAGTCTGTGAGAAGTTTAGGTATACTAATATAGATCAAGTTACAGAAGTAATTAAACCAGGTAAGGTCTTCGCAGTTGTTGATATTAAGGACGCATACCGCTCAATTCCCGTTCATCCTGATCACAGGAAGTATCAAGGATTTAATTGGGATCTGGAGGTATCAGGGAATGATGAGGATTATTATGAGTCAAATTCTCTGCTTTCCGGGCTGAAATGTGTCGTTTATATTTCCCCATGTCTCAGATTGTATTGTACATTGTATGGAGGACGGGAGTTGTTAATATGTTTAGTTGTTTAGATGATTTTTTGGTTACGGTTAATGGTGAAAAAGAATGTCGGGAGAATCTTGAGACACTGATTACTTAGATAAAAAATGCCTAAGCTTTGGGATCTATTAAAATAATTTAGTTGTTGCTGCTCAGAAAGTAACTTATGTGGATAATGCATTATATTGGAACTGAATTGCTATGAATCAATGTGTAGTATAGTGTTAGCCGTGTATATGAAATGTCGGAATTCTGTCATTTGTCTGAAAACTTGTAAATCAATATTGAGTAAACCTCTGTTTAAGTATGCCCATTTCACCCAAAATACAACAAATACAGTAAAACCCCGCTTCCGGGACACCCCGCTTAAGGGACAATTTGCTTGGAACGGAAATTTTCCACTCTATTATCAGTTTATCTTAACCCCATTTAAGGGGTCACCTCGCTTAAGGGGTCGCCCCGCTTTTTAAAAGCGGACAATTTTTTGGTACAGAAATGCTTCTCAACCCCACTTACGATGCTTCTCAACGCTACTTATGGGGACACTTCAGAAAGACACCTTATCAAATACACTCCAAATTATCCTGACTTTTCTTTTATGTTGTTTGTGTGTGGTGGCCAGACAGTTGTTGCAACAAGGGGATATCCACAGATACCAAGACAATAGACAAAGCATTCTCAGGCGGGCACCGGCGGCCTGAGTTTCTTGATTCTGTCCTAATCCCTGCATCTCTACCGGCTCTGGGCGGCCCACAGTGAGGCGGTTTAGCACCACTGATTTTTGCGCTGGCTGAATGTGGGGTGTCTAGCAGTGTATTGGGTGGGAGCGAGGTGTGATAGCATGACTTCACCTAGATGCCTACCTGGGACTGTGAAATTGTTCGTTGAACTGTGTTGGATGCTGTAAATATTAATCTATTTATTGTATTTAACAATTTTGTATTTATTTTCCATGCATATGCTTAGAATTGGTTATTCAATAAACCTTTCAAGGGGGCACTTGGGTCGGAATGGAGGGTTTCCCCTTAAGCGGGGTTTTACTGTACTTGAATATCTCTGGGAATATAGAATCTCCCTAGAAAATTCCTCTTCCTAGCACCTACTGTCTTTTATATTCTTTCAAATGAGGCATATTATATTATGAGTCAACCAGTTAAAGGGGCAGAAATGTCTATAAAGGAGTTCTTAAAAACGGACCTGTGACTACAGAAGTCCCCCCCCCCCCCCCCAACTGAATTAACTTTTTTTGTATATCCATGCCAAAATACTAAATATTTAAACTGTAAGGCATTGTACCACTATAAAACCTTCTGCCCAAAACAGAAATCATATTCCTATCTTAGTTAGTTATAAAAAGCAAAGTCACCTTGTGACTCTACAAGCATGTATACTACAGGAGGCTATAGCCATAAACTTAAGACCAACCGTCCACCTGCTAATAACACTTTCCTTATTATGGGAATTATGTGGGGTTTCTATCATGAATAAACCAAGATAACAGCAATCAATAAAACACTACAAAATCTGTTTTTATTATTCAATGCACGTTACATAGTGAGACAAGGACAACATTGCTACAAAACAATCCTGACTACTATCAGTGAGTTAGAAAGCTCTTTCAAAATATATACACATTTATACTATACATGATGCATGGGGGAAAAGACATCCTTCAATTGCTAGTATCTTCAACGAGGAATTACAGTAACACATGAGAAAAGTACATCCATAAAATGAGAATACGAGGTAAATAGCTATGTGTTGTGCATCAAGTCGCCCTCTGGTTCATCATTATCACAGTATCACAGAGAAACAATTCAGAAATATTCACATTACATCTATATCTTGAGTTTGCTTGTCTTTTGGGCGCAATATTTGGCTTCAACTATGAATATATCTATGCATCATTTCCACGATGGAGGAACTAAAAGGAATGTTCTATAATTTATTTTTATATTTCTCATATTACACATGACCATACATATTTGCATTCAAATCTCAGATTGAAAAATCTAAAAGTTTGTGTATCAAATACATATTTTGAAGCTATTTTGTCATTGGTTTCTATCTTTATTGTTCCCATGACCACATTAACAACTGCTTGGAGAACATATTTCCTTAAAAAAAAAATCCTTCCAATACAAATTATGCCATTTAATCTCTGGGGCGAATAATTAACCATCAGCCTGTGGGTGGCTTTAGGTTGTTAGTTAAAGCCTGAGTTGGTGTCGGATGGTTAATGGCTGGCCAGATGAGACACTGAGGTAAAGTAAAAAAGATCAACTACCTAAAATAGAAAAATACAGGCACTCTCTGATTTACATAGGGCATCAAATACGGGATAAATTAAATGCCGATATACCAATATCACCAGCGAGGGGACAGATTTAAAAGTAAAATAAAGGATATATTGCATAAGGTGTTGGAAACAAAATCTGAGGGTCAGAAGACTCTAAAACATGATTATATAGATTGTTAACAGTAAATTATTGTAAAGGTGAGAATGAGTGAATGATTGTATTATTTGGTGTCTTATAATTGTATATGTATATTGTTTATCTCACCCCGGTATTTTTCTCCATATGCTTCACATTTGCAACCCATACTCCACAGCTGTGAAGGTAGTGTACCCGATACCCAAATGGGTGGTTTATTTCATCAATTAATTGATCAATTAATGAATTAATTAATAATGTTATACGGGGTGAGATAAAATCAGAAACCAACTCGATGAAAAGAATTTAGTCCGCACTCCACCTCGTTTGACCTAAGAGTAATTCACTCAGCTTTGCTTTGCGAATTACTCCAAGGTATTTTGATCTCGTGAGTTTCCTTAAATATTCATAGATTGTGAAGTCCTCCGCAAACTACAGTCTAGTCATTCACGTCACATTTGTATAATCATGTTCATATATATGACACATGGAGGATCGCTTGGCAATAAGTGAATATAATGTTTATCGTTAGGTAAAATTCGAAAAAAAGAAGAGGTTATATGGGTCAAGGTGGTTCAGATCGGGAATTGTACAAGGGTGAAAAGTGAGCATAAATGTGCACAAGTGTGGCACCAAGGAAAATCGATGTAAAAATGTCCCTGACTTCTCCATGGGATATTTAACGACTGGAATATGAGAACATGACCTATCAATATAGTGATACAGTTATGTTACAGATCTGATTCCAAGACATCGCAGAATAACAAAATAAACGATATCCTTCATTATATAAAACATCACTTTTAGCAGGTGTGTATAAAATCTGAAATTATGCCTTATAATTGCAAATGCAAAATGGAAACGATAACTTATACACGTGATTCAAAGTTTAACGGGAACGTTACAAACAGAATTATATGGAACTTGCTTTACAACACTATGTCAGCAAAGTGTTACAACATTGTCGGCAACATCATAAAGTAACTGAATTAACCCGGTGTCATGACATCATGGAACTGATGCATTCAGTAAGATATTGGCTATGGATTTATGTATGAAATGATTTCTTTTGTTCTGCCAATATCCTTGGATTACGTCTCCAAATGGATTTCTATCATGAAATCATTTACGAAAACATGCGAGTTGTATTATTAAAGGCATATCAGACAATTTGACTTGAAAATCAAAACCCATGTTTTCTCCTAAATATTGAATATGGTGAGCTGAAAGTATACTACATATTCAAGTTTGAAATGTCATAGGTCACTGTCTTTGTTTTTTAAAGAATTGAAGAAAACCATATTTTGTGAAATATTTCCTATATAAATCAAGCCATCGCTGGTTCATGGCTGTATTTTGGCCTATTTCGCCAATTCCGTTAGGATAAATTGGACAAAATGTTAAATCTACTCATTTGGCATCAGAATGAATAACAAGGATCCAGTTTTGACTGATAATTGACCACATTTAAAAATCACCAGGTGGCACCAAGTTGAATTGTAGGATATGCCTTTAACATGGCCGGACAAGCCTCTAAACCACGTGGGGATAACATTGATTATGCTCAAATCAGTGAATCCAACTTGAACCTGCATTACGTTTTAAGCATCTGTAAATAGACTGGAAGTCTTTCATATAAGCGGTAGAAATCACCTGAATAATTTTCATGAGATCCTTCCAGATGAATGCTAAAAAATATTTAAATGTTTTGCAGATGACACCAGTTCTCGACAAGAGGCATATTTGACAAGAACTAGATTTTTTCTATAGCTTTCATAACCGTCATGTGACTTTGTATTTGTCTTGGCTCTAATACATTACAGACATCTCCCCTCAACAGTAGTATATCCTATATCACATGTGACCAGAGACAAAATATCCCGTAAACATATTACGACAAGGGAGCCTACCTAACAGCACTTAAGGCACCTGTGAATAACACCTTGGTTAACCAATAATCACTGGTTGAGCTGAAAAATCCCTGCCAACATAAGTACCTTCAAGTATATCGCAAACAAGGAATGCTTAGATTATCAGCAAAGATATGGTCGTTGTACCTCTACCAGTAAGCTGGAAATCCTGCCGAATTCAATTCATACGAATATTTTATGTATTTGCTACTTTTTTATGTGTTCGCAGAAGGATGAATTTTCAATATGACCTAACATTTATATTCCACATGACCTAACATTATGGTGAATTTTCTATATGACAGATCACATTATCACCAAACGTCTCTGAAGATATTTGCAAAAGTAGTTTATCAAACTAGACTAAGAATGTGGAGATTATTATTCATGATAGAATGATATATCCCATAGGATCAGTATAAAAGGTAACACCTATAAAGAACGCACATCAAGACGACTGTGTCGGGTTGGAAAATATGTTTCATAATCATATTTTCATTCCTGGATTGTCCGGGTTTCTAAAGTGAATTAAATGTCACAAAGAAGTTGAAGAAAAGCAAAAGTATGAGTATAAACAGTATAAAAGTAAAATTGACCGTGTAATAAAACCAATACAAAAGTGGCAAGCTTACCAAAATATCTATCCTACTAGAGATCACATTCTGAATCCATGCTGCTCAGTGAGATGAGGTTACCAAAGTGTCCTATTCTATTAATTTCTATTAGAATACCACGCACATATATTTCAACAAGGATTTCACCTTTGTTTTCTTTCCCTTTGATGTATGAGGTCTCCTTCAGGAACTGCATCATGGATCAATTATATGATTCTACAAATCTTGGCAAGAATTTAGTAACGTCTAAGGACGTTAAAAAGTTAATGATGAAAAAAAAACCAGGGAAAGGTGGGAGGGCCGACAGACTAGATTCAACCACCCCAATGTGTGTGTCTCTAGCTCCCTGTTCTGAATTTCACACAAAGATTCTTAGGGTGGATGTAGCACATGAAGGGTCGATAAAAATATTGTATGTATTACGGTGAAAACTAAGGAGAGGTTCCTATATTTAGGCGGGTGTACCACTGGGCAGGTGGTATGAGTGTCATATAGCCATAGCTTATAGTATACGAACCTATTGGCCCGTGAAGTGCCACAGCTGGTAACTAGTGAAACCTATTTCATTAGATTTTGATGGTTCATGGCTGTATGACTGCCGCCCATGGGTGTGTAGGGCTGGTTCAAATACGCGGGCCGTGCATGCCGGCCACCACAACGCACACTTTTCATGTCATCCACCGTCCCAGTGGAACACACGCTTTACAATGTACACATGCCCATAAATATATACATATATGTGTATTTCATATGACCACACATATACGGGTGTAGGTGGGGTTCCTTCATAGGTAAGGGGCATATATCAAGGTCACAATTCTGTATGTATAAATAATCTATCAGATTTCTCTTGTTTACAAAGTTTTACTAATGGCTTCCGTCTATCGAGTTTTTCTAGGTTAATGATTCATATAGTATCAAAATGGAATAACTACACATGTAATGATATCTATCATTTCAGAAATGTTACCCTCAGCATTCTTTTTAGGCTGCCGATCAGTTATTTCTTAACAATATTCTGTTAATGGTGTTGAGACTAGGTAGTCTTCAGGGGGAAAAAAACAAAAAAACAATGTTAATAGATAATAAAAACCTGTTCTCGACACATAAAATTTGCACCCTGGATATATATTAGAATTCTTTTTACATTTATATTTAGAAACCTAACTATCATTTCTCGCATCTGCCCTCGTAACTACATATACGGACGGCGCTATCTTAGCATATCAGACACCCATACGTCTGACACGCACATTATGACAAAGACGCGATACCAGTTAAAACATTACTCCAATACAGAATTTCAATCTGGGCATAAACCCAATTAAGATGGTTCTGGCCAAGACAATCAGATCTTTTCAATTAGGAAAAAAGACATCACCCCAAAGAAATGATTTTCAACCTAATGCCCAGCCGATATGAACATACAAAATCCACGAGATCCTCATGAGAAATAACCAGTTATATATGCATACGAATCCCACTCGAGTGGAATTCTCCGCTGCCTGTGCCTAGAGAAGGTAGGAATGTTACACGTATCGCAGGGAACCGTTAGTACCCAGGGGCCTGTTGAATAACTTATGTCGATGAAGGTACAAGGTACAAGGGGACCTCGCACGAGGGGTTGTCATTTAATAATATTCAGACATTTTGAAAACGAGGTGAAAACACTTCTTGGCCCAACCGATGCTACCTTTAAAAAAACATATATATATATTAAACTTAATAATACAGTAAAACCCCGCTTCTGGGACACCTCGCTTAAGGGTGCACCCCGCTTAAGGGGAAACTTTGTTTGGAACAGATATCTTTATTTAGTTTTTTTATCCCCACTTAAGGGACTGTCCTTCCTAACCAAAGGTCACCCATAATAAGTGTTGAATAAAGTTGACCTACATCATCTCTGGGTCTCGTTGGCGTTCAGAAAAGGGTCTCCATGTATGAGCCTAAATTATGCAACAGGCCCCTGGTGGTGTGCCTGAAACACCTGGAGTTATCTGGGTCTGGGTCTGGGTCTGGGTCTGGGTCTGGGGCTGGGTCTGGGGCTGGGTCTGGGTCTGGGTCTGGGGCTGGAGGCTGGGTCTGGGTCTGGGTGTGGGGCTGAGCCGGGGCCGGGACTGGGTCTGGGTCTGGGTCTGGGGCTAGGGCTGAGACTGTGACAGGGGCTGGGACTGGGGCTGGGGCTGGGGCTGAGACTGTGACCGGGGCTGGGACTGGGGCTGGGGCTGAGACTGTGACAGGGGCTGGGACTGGGGCTGGGGCTGGGGCTGGGGCTGAGACTGTGACAGGGGCTGAGACTGGGGCTGGGGCTGGGACTGGGACTGGGGCCGGGGCCGAGGCCGGGGCTGTGTTCACACGGGCGTCATCTTGGTGGGTTCCGTCACCTCGGAGTAGGGCGGCGGTTGCTCGTCGGCGGCCGGCTCGGCGGGCGCTGAGGCGGCCAGGGAGGGCAGGCTGGACGCCGGGTTGGCGTGGTGTGAGGGCGACGTGTAGCCGCCGCTCCGCGTCGTACTCTTCTTCTTCATGCGATACACAATAAAACCGCCCAACAAGACCACCACCAGTATGGCGGCAATCACACCCATGATGATCAGCGGCTTCGGGGCCAGGGTGCCTTTAGATCCTGGAATATTCGTAAATATCACACGCATAATTAAAGGTATCAGAAAAAAAAGAATTAAAAAAAAACAAAAAAACAAAAAAACAATAACAATAACAAAGGGTTTTAAAAAAGGGTATCAGAAAGTGTATATACCGCAGAAAGAAAGAGATTGGTGAGTGTTTGGTCTGTTTTCCCATTCGCTGTTGAGGTTGAAGCATGCAGTAATATTAGGAAACGTCCTTACTATGGACGAAACGGTTCCTGTTCGAGGTCAGTCTTTGATTTCATACTGCCTGACGCGATAGGCGGAAGGCAGTATGAAATCAAAGACTGACCGGGAACAAGAACCGTTTCGCCCATAGTGAGGACGTTTGCTTATTATTATGTACCTTAAATCAATGAAAAAACAACATTTTGATGACTTATTAAGTCACACTCACAGCGGGCACGAACATTATCATTTCTGCACCCCTAGCAGCGGGCAGTATTTCATAGAAATTCGCAAACAGGTATATAATAATATGAAGGAGGCGATAGCAAAGTGCTCCAAATGGGAACTCAGACAGAATTCGAATATATGTTTCTGATTTTCTGGTTGAAAAATCAAATATTAACTGGTCTCAGATAAAAGCGGTCGTAATCTCACCGGACCAGCCTCTACATAATATCCTCGCTTTCGATATTACTACTCATCTGGTCCTCGGAGATTACGACCACTTGTATTTGAAACCAGTTGACATTGTGTATGTATACTTCTGTGGAAGCACTCTATATTCTACAATCAAACGATAAAAACCATTACATTCATAATTCGATATGTTTCATCAGATCTCGCTCAAACACAGCTCATAAATGTCACAGAACAACTTACCTTCCTTTTCTGCTTTTGCCGAGGGTATCTTAAACAACGTGGTTGAACCATCTATATAGTAGAAAATGAAATAGAAAATAACATATATGATATCAAAGATAATAGCACAATGCGCCTGAAATTAGACATAATTTATTCTACTAGTGAAAATACTTCTTTTAAGGCCCATTTCTACCTTTATACCTCTCATAATAGATGTTAAACTGTTGGATATAATATCTTAATTGGATTCTGCATTCCTAAATTTACAAATGCAATTTGCGAACGGGACAAATGCGATTTAGAATAGAGCATACAGCTGTTGCTTCTAGTACAGTATATTGTAAAACTGGATGAGTTTTAATCTTGGCTACCGTATGCCATGACTGGAGTTTGGCATAGCTATTTCATGAGGCAAAGCCGTGTGAGGTCCGGAGCCAAAACTCCAGGAGTGGAATGCGGTGGCCACGATTAAAACGAATCAGGTTTTGATTTTATCCTACCCCATCTCCTCGATTTTGGAATATTACGTGATAACAATTCTGTATGCCACTAGTGGCATATAAAAATCCATATGCCAGTCAGCGTGGCATACGGAAACTCAATGTTAAGCCTACGGGATTTTATATTAGGGATGGGATAATAGAGTATACATAACATGGAATGTTCCATGACAATGTTATTAAAAATGAATGTAAGGTAACCTCTTCATGTCAGGGTTACCAGGGATAATTAGTTTGTCAAATAAGATTGTATCATTTATTGAATTTTGTTAACTGCATGGACAGTAAAACCAGTTTATCTTGACTGATGTCCATGTAGTATAAAGATTGAAAAAAATATTAAAAAAAAAAAAATAAAATAACATAGTTGTGAGGCTAGCTAGAACACTGAAAGCTATCGCAGAACGTCTTACCTCTTTTTCGCTTGCAGACAAAGGGGTACTTGGTGGTTGTCTGTACCTCACCCGTCGTACAAAATGCCTCCATCCATTTCCGATCGCTGAGACGAACAACCACGCAATCCTCGTAGAGACTCGTTGTGTAAGAGTCACCGAACCTTCAACAGATCATACACACAGTTTGAATTTATTTGTCAGTATTTAAAAAAAAAAACATAATTACAAAAGCTATTTTTACATTCACCTAGCTTTTTTAATTACATGTACTTACTATCTATAAAAAATTACATATATATGAAAAAATACAAGGACTATTTTCTGCACAAGAAATAATTCAAAATGGCAACCACAAGAGTATGTGGTTCAGTCGCTGCTCCACTGTATTTGTGTTTGTGTAGTTTCACGTCCCGGTAGGCTAGTTACGTCTTTTTTTAGATTGACTCATTGGTTGACCTTTCTGGTTCTGGAAAAATATACTAACTCAACTTTGGTCTGCTTGTATCAGTGGCACTAAAAGATATTATAACAGGCTCAGTGGCCGATGTCCGGCAAGATTGTTTATTGCACGCCGATAGTCTTTTCGACGCTTTCACTGTCGAAATGGAACAACCGCTTGATACAGGTTCCAACTCTATCTGAGGAGAAATATTTTACTGTTGCCGGTATCAGAAAGTTCACTTATCTCGTAACGACACGAGTGAAGATAAATGAATCACGAATGCTGCAACGCCTTGGATACGACCAGTTAGTTTATTCATCATATCTGAATAGAAGACCTAAAATCTGTAATTTCATATCAAGTTAAGCAAAATCTTGGTAACGTTAATTAAGATTAATTTGTACAAAATTTATGGATGATTGATTTTGAACCATAATAATTTACATGGAATCAGAACTGAGCAAATTAAAGTGGGAACGCACCTGGGATTAATAGTGCTTTTAATTCCATCGATCCACACCAACTTCCCCTCATCAGCGATGTCGTCGAGACCGATCCACAGCTTCGTGTACGGCAGCGGTGAAAGTGATTGAACGGCGTAGTCTGAAAAGATACAGGGATGTGATAGGGCACAGAGTGATTGCTAGTTCCTACATCATCCGTCAAGAAATCGTAAGAACGGTAGGGGGGGAAAACCACTATCTTCTGCTGTTATAACCTGTAGATAATCGTGAGATGAGACTAAAACCCCTCAATGGCAAGCCAAAAAATATAATAGAAATAAAATCCATTAATAATTGGACCCGCCACGTGGTGTTTTATTCAGCATCGGGGGCAGGATGGCTGCCTCCATAAGACAATAGCTATGTGCTCTATGGGTCACCTTGGGTGTTTGATGTAATTTCTGTGAGAAACTTGTATTCAAGGTTGACATGGTATTAACCTCGCTGACGCTTGTGTATTACTGGGCGTCAACCACTCGTGGTTTACGGCCGCCTGTCCACAAAACCATAGTTTATTGTCTATGTAGTTGGTGCTATGCAGCGTAGTGAAAGGGTTCAAAATGACAACAGCTGTAAACTTTAGCACTTACCTAAAACGAACTTGGCCTCCTCCTCCGTCTCTAGGGACACCAGGTTGGCCTGGTCGTTCTTACAGTACTGCTGCGCCTCCACCCACGTCTGCGCATGCGTCTTGACGTTGTAACAGTACTTGCCATTGGGCGAGTCGGAGACCCAGCCTGGTGGGCACTCCTGTCTGGACGGCGCGACACCTGGTGAAAATGACGGCTGTTAGTAGCAGGCTATACCAATGGAATGGGGTTACGGGAGAATTCGCCCCGAAACTAACTCGGCCTGCACCTTACAGAACTCGCTCCAGAATTTAAAGGAGATATCGGCCCTCTAATTTTATCTGGGCACAACAGAAGATCCTGGTTGCCATAGTGTAATTTTTGTAATATTTCAAAGGGTAGAGTTAGGGTAGGGGTTGGCTAAGGGTAGGTTTAGGGGTAAGTTTTCTCCATTTCACCTAAACCGCCACGTCTTACCCTATATAAGGGTAGGTTTAGGGTTAGGATCGGGTCAAGTTTAGGGTCAGGGTTAAGGTAGGTTTAGGTTACGCTTTAATACATATGAGACTGATAAATTTAAAGGACTGAATCTCAAAAAGAGTTTTATAGAAAATAAATGCGACTGTCATAACTGAATTTGACTACCCGCGTTTAGTGCTGGCAAATTCCAAACGAGGTGCATTCGTTTAAGGGCAATCCTATAAACAGGGCAAGTACGTTTCAGGGCGAATTCTGAAAACGGGGCGAGTTTGTTTCGGGTGAATAAATCACAGGGCGAATTTATTTCAGGAATTAAATTCAGGCTTGAGTGATTTTTTTTATTGAGTACGTTTTTCGACATACAGTAATCACCAATAATACAGGGATTCTTCCTTAGAGTAGTCGTAACTATTTACAATCAACACAGCATACAAGGACAGACATTCATACAAGATCACAGACAGACATGAATATAATCTTTGCAGAATTGATCTTTTGTGATACTTACTGAAGAAGGAGAAGTCGAGGGTGACACCGGGCAGGTTGTAGACCTGACGGTCTCCGGAGGTGAAGGAGATGAAGAGGACGTTGGACGAGCTGATGACGGTGTACGGGTTCATGTTGCCGCAGAAGGCGGTTAACAGTGGCGACGTCTCGTCCGGCCCTGTCACCAACAAACAGTCCTCACATAATCATCAGTCACCAACAAACAGTCCTCACATGATCATCAGTCACCAACAAACAGTCCTCACATGATCATTAGTCACCAACAAACAGTCCTCACATAATCATCAGTCACCAACAAACAGTCCTCACATAATTATCAGTCACCAACAAACAGTCCTCACATAATCATCAGTCACCAACAAATAGTCCTCACATAATCATCAGTCACCAACAAACAGTCCTCACATAATTATCAGTCACCAACAAACAGTCCTCACATAATCATCAGTCACCAACAAATAGTCCTCACATAATCATCAGTCACCAACAAACAGTCCTCACATAATCATCAGTCACCAACAAACAGTCCTCACATAATTATCAGTCACCAACAAACAGTCCTCACATAATCATCAGTCACCAACAAACAGTCCTCACATAATTATCAGTCACCAACAAACAGTCCTCACATAATCATCAGTCACCAACAAACAGTCCTCACATAATCATCAGTCACCAACAAACAGTCCTCACATAATCATCAGTCACCAACAAACAGTCCTCACATAATCATCAGTCACCAACAAACAGTCCTCACATAATCATCAAGACCCGCAACACCAAGAACTGCAATTAACACTATATAAGGTAGACTTTAATAGTTGTCCAGTCATTTCCGTTTTTCTGGTTTCTTATCAAGTATTTCATTATCATCATAGTAGGAGTGGTTAGGCAGGGTAAGGCGATTTGGTTACTTTCTTCCATGACCACAATGGCATAGTTTAATGAAATAGTAAAAGGGTGTGCTCCACTGGGCCGGCGGTATGGCATAACAACAGGAGTGTGGTAAATATGCTTATAGTGTACAAACCACAAAGACTCTCCCTTCACTGTGTAATATTCACTGTGATATTTGGAAAGGAGTAGAGTGCCAGTGTGTTAGGGGCGTGGCCAGCTGACCATGACCACTCACTCATGACGGAAATACCTCAAGATCCAATGGTGGTAGGTACATTTGGATCCTAGTCAGGCTATTGTAGATGCAAGTGGGTTACAGAGAATTATCCACAGACTGAATATATCCAAAACATTTTAATTGTTATTTATTCATAATTCCACGCTCATTCATCAATGGTAAACATACCAGTTTCTTCTAGGTATATAAGGTAAGTAATCGGACATACCGTTTCTGATCTCAACGTGGTCGTAACCGAAGCAGATACTGTCAGATGGGGTCCACTGCAGTTTGGAGTCAGTCACGCTCACCTACACGAAGCAATCATAACTATTGATTAATTAACCCTATCGCGCCGGGTGCCCACGACAATAGCACAGGTTTTTTTTGGTTTTTTTTTTATTATTTGAGTCAGTTCGCTTACATGATCAGTAGCGGTCTTCCACCTTCCCATGTTACAAAAAAACAAAACACAAAAAAACACAAAAAAAACAAAACAACAACAACAACAGAATCAATACATACAAGGAATTCGATATAAATATGGATAGCTAATATTAATATACATATAAACACAGTTGTCAGTGTACACTTACAGAGAGAACTAACAATAGCGGTATATTGAGTCATTGGCTGCTGGTGATTACTATTTGACATTTTAACATTTTAACTGTCATGTCTCTTCTGTTGCATGTGATAACTTAGTCTGTTCAGATCTAAATATAGGATAATGTTTCTCGTCATTGGCATGCTAAGTGTTTTATTAACAATTTTTTGAATGCTGGTTTTGAGTCTGCCTTTTTTATTTGTTCAGGGAGTGTATTCCACATCGCCCCCACCCCCCCCCCCCCCCCCCCCCACAGTATGATGGAGATCGCTTGACAAACTCTGTCTTTGGTCGCATCAGGTTAAATACCAATTTTTGTCTCAACCTAGTTTCAGGGCCTCCCCTCTCCCTATCACTAATTTCCGCTAGTTGATTACTATCTCCTCTATGTGCTTTTTTGCGCTGATATACTAGTCTTAAGATATTCCGTCTGGTTTCTATCTTTGATACGTTACAGAGTTGATGGAGCTCGTCGACAGTGTACACCATGGGTCCCACCCCCAAGCACGTCCGGAGGCCTCTATTTTGTATGCGTTGTAATTTTGCATTTAGGTGTTTTGGGGCACAACTATGCAAGATGCTCGCATAGTCAACCACTGGCATGATCGCTTGCTTGTAGAGCTTACATGAAGCTGACGTAGTCAGTAAGTACCTTATTTTGCACAACATATATACCTTTCGGTTCAGTTTCCGCATCGTCAACTTGATGTTTTTTTCAAAGTTCAGTTGAGAGTCTATCACCGCACCAAGATATGTATATTCTGCGACCACTGGGAGTTTTTTCAGGCCGGCATATACATCCGGTAGGCGTTTCCCCCGCATTTTTGCCTTTGAGGCATACCACGCTATTTTTGTTTTACTGCAGTCCAGGTATAGAGCCCGGTACTTGTGCCAGTGAATACCGCTAGAGGCCGGGTATAAAGGCCTATTTGTGATAATTTTATCTTTGCATCACGTGACATGACACGTGATCCTTAATACTATTCTTTATTTTGCATAGAAATATCAAATATGATGTTGTACCTAAATACTGTGAAAATTGCAGGTTTATTAAGCTAATATTTCCAATTTTATTCACAAAAACGAATATTTTGTAAATGATGCCTCAAGGCACCCCCGGCCAGCACTGTTTGATGCCTAAAGGCATCCCCCCTGCGTGAATGGGTTAATGTTTGTGGCTCTAACAACATCATAATTGTTTTCAGAAATCAGTAGCCATGTGACATTTAACTGGTAAAAAATTCACCCGAGATATCTGATGCCCAACCTAACAATCAACTGTAGCAGAAAAGAAGTGCATCCAGATCTAGAGCCAATAAAATCCCATCTATTTCCCTTATTCTTTATTCATCCATTTTCTACAGAAATGTAGGTACTAATGAGTATATTTCTACTACGGACCATAGCAGTTATAAACTTTATTGATGGTTTTGATGGTGATCAACCTATGGGATGAATTTTAGGTAGAAATCTCACATTTACCAAGGTGAGAGTTCTTTTATTTTACCAAATCACATAGACATGGTATGAGAACGACTGGCCTTTAACATAGCAGTAAATCTACCACTGCTGGGGGTGAAGGAGAGGTGTGGCTGCAACGGGAATTGAACCCACAAAGTCCTACAACCTCGGGGTTACAAGTCAAGTGCCTGAGCCTACTCAGTTATGATTGAGTAAAACTGGTCTATATACTAACATGGATCCTCTTGTCGGGGTCCAGTCCCGAGTTGATGATCCAGCGGCAGTTGAGGTTCTTGCCGTAGGTGGACGTGTCCTGCTCTCTGGTCTGGATCCGCGCTGATTCTGCGTTACTGATGTACAGAATCTTACCGTCCGGCTGACAGTAATAGGTGATGGCTACAAGACAGGGATACCAGTTGGTGTCAGGAAAAAATATGTGGAAATATTTTTAACGTTGAATTTACTGCCTCAGAGAGACTGAGAAAACATGGAAAACATATCTATTTTGGCCATGGAATAGGGCCCAGGGGGTGTGGGCAGATTCAAATCCACTTTAATTGATGTAAATAAGGCTTAATTCATCTATCTTTGTTTAATACAAGAAAAAATTATTAATGATACGTGGCATAAACACTTCTAACCACAGCCGATGCTACCTTGAAAGTGACAACTACATGTCAGAACCAAACCGTTGCTATGCAATCTCCCAGGGGACATTGTTAAAAGAACAATGCAGCAGAACAACCACCCATCACGACAGAAAAAAAAAGAAAAAGAAATTAATACAAGAAAAATAATTTCATAAAATGGAGATAAAAGCAAGGCTTTCCATGGAAAAGTGGAAAACTGCTATCCCTAACAAGATGAAGCGACAGTGGAATGACTCATATGTATAGCAGTATGGCGTTTTCAGGTTTGCTAAAATATTCACTTCTGCCATTGCAATATTCAAAATACACATATTATCATATGGGTCAAATGTAAACGTTTTCCTCACCTTCTACTGGAGGACTCTCCTGGGGCACAGTGGTGCCATCTGGAAGTAGAACACAGTTATATAATTAATAACTAAAATGTAGAAATGAATTATGCATTGAATCTATAGTACATAGCTTATTGTGTGTAATCTTGAAGTAGTGAAACTACAGCAACATGTCCAGAGTGTTTCTTATTACTATATAATGTTTCTAATTTGTTTATTTTATTTTTTCATTTTTTTATTTTTTTTTTCATCTGGCTTACTAGGCGTTATATCCACGTTTCATTAACTTACATATTGTGTTTATGCAATGTATATGCCTCTGTAATATAGGTGAATGTCTTTGTTGTTGAAGCAGAATTTAAAGAAGTTGGGTCATACCAAAGACTTCCACAAAAATGGTACCCATGGCTCATTCCGCTGAACATCCACCATTTGAAGGAGGTGTGTGTGTGTGGGGGGGGGGGGGGGGGGGGGGGGCTAGGTTTCACTGAACAACATCCAGTGACGATTTACTTACGTATAGGGCCCGAGTGGAAGAACAGCTGTGTAGCCGAACTCTGTGGTTGTACACATGATATTCCCTCAATAAAATTGACAAAATTCTTTTTTAAGAAAAGGAGTCAGTGTAGGCTCAGTGTAGACTTACCTCGCTTACGTTCACACACAAATGGGTGTTTGGAGGAGCTTTGAGCCTCTGGTCTGTCGCAGTGTTCTTCACTCCATAGCCCGCTGTCCACATCGGCCATCATGCAGTCCTTGTACTTCTGTGACCGTGAAGGTACCTTAGACAAGCTGCAATACAGGGCAGGTTCCTCTATACACACGTAAATCTTTTTTTCTTATATATTTTTTTAAAATTTACAGCAGGCAATGTTAGGAGCCATCCGTGTATAGGGGGGGGGGGGGGGTCCAAATTTCAGAAATTCTGCATTCGCACTTTATGGATTTTCTTTTGTTTCATTGGGTAGGTTACCATGCAATTTGTTCAATTAGACTTTATTTGATAGTGAGGAGCAAAGGGCATTTCTATCGCTAAATATGGTAAATTGTTGATTTCTGCAGAGGTTTACAGCACCCCCCCCCCCCCCCCCTCCCATAAAAAAATAATTCCAAAAAGAACCTGCCAAAAGAAATATGTCAATTACAATATTCATCAAATATTAATAAATGAGTTATATTGCGAAAACACACCTTTAATTAACTAGAACATCTGATGAAAAATGCCAATGGGATATTTTCTTGAATTTTCAGCAAATGAATACCATATCTGAATTTCTGATGTGAATGAAATTTGGTATATTTCACTTAGTTCAGCCAACAATTTTTTTCTTTTTTTTTGCGTTAGAGTGCAATCCAGTTTATGTTTCAAATCTAGTTCAGCCAACCTTATATAAAAATGGAATAATGTTATTTTACCTGAAGGAGTTCAAGACTTGGGTGCCGTCCACCCACACGAACTCTCCCTCCTTCAAAATGTCGTTGAGTCCGATCCACACACTACTGTAGCCCGAGCTTGTAAGCGTCTGCTTAGCCTCGGCTGGATTAGATGTGGGTTGTATGTAGAGGCATATCGGACAATTTGTGATGAAAATCAAAACTCCCATCATTTTCCTGAATATTTAATATGATGATCCCGAAGTGTTGTGGAGCATACATCTTACTTTTTTTTTCTTTTTTTTTTTTAAATTTGTTTATTCACATATAATTCACCTAAGGTAGGTGGTCTTCCATTATAAGGATACAGAATCAGAACTATTTGCAAGTAACAGTGTAGTCAAATACTTAAAAACTGGGGGTCACCGTGCTAGTTTTTGACTTCCAGATTGATGTAATTGGAATGTATAGAATAATAATACTGACCCTCAACTAGTGACAATATCCTATTTGTATCATATTGTTTTCATAAATTATATGAGAAAAAAAAACAGTTTCCCGATTTTTCCGATTTTTTTTCTCATGTGTTTTCAAGAATCAAATTGAATGGAATGGTGAATGTGAATGATTATCATTGAACTACAGATTGGTGATAACTCACTCAGGACGTAGGTGGCCTCGCTAGCGTCGTTCAGTGTGACCAGGTTGGACTGGTCGTAGCTACAGAACTCCTGGGCCTGCTTCCATGTCTTCGCCTGCGTCTTGATGCTAAAGCAACTCGTCGACGTAGTCTGAGGGGCGATCCAACTCGGCGGGCAGGAACCACTCGCACTGTCCACAGCTGTGGTGGTAGATACACACTTAGAACTCAGTAGAGAGAAAACCCTATCAAACTCGAGCTCCTCATGAATAAATACACAATATAGTTTGTTCGACGTGCAATCAGCTGTAGCGACTGCTGGTATATGACTAGGCTTGACCCACTTTCACTGGCAGCGGGGTGTGGAACCAGTAGAGGACTGGGGTTCATGGACGCCTTGGGCCCGGGACGATTTGAGCCCTGGATGCCTTGAGCCTTTCTGTGGACGCCTTGAGCCTATCCTGTGGAGGCCTTGAGCCTACCCCATTTTGGTGGCCTTGAGTCTCTAGATGTAAAAACTTTGAAAAGTGCACTTATACTGGTTTATAGTCATATATACTCAACCCTAACCCTTACCCAACCCTTTTCTAACCCGAACCCGCCAATCAGAACTAAAATAGGGTAGGCTTAAAGCGTCCACAGGGTAGGCTCAAGGCGTCCATGTTTTCGCGCTGACAGGAGGCTAAAACGGCAAAAGGCTCAAGGCGTCCAATTCCCCCTCTACTTAGCGTGGTGCCCACTGGTAGGTATACGCCACCTGTTGTCTCCGATTGGTGCATGCTTCCCTCTCCTTTTTTTCATACGGACACACCATAACGAACGCCCCCCCCCCCCCACCCTACCCAATCCCCCACCCAGGAAAGCGGTACAAGGCCGTTTAACTGCGTGCGAAAGATCTTTTTATCAAAATACACAATATTGACTGGTTTCAGATTCAAGCGGTTGTACGCTCCGAAGAGCTGATGCGTAGTAATATCCGAGCACAAGCGAGGATATCGCACAGAGTCAACTTCGGGGAGCATACAACTGCTTTTATCTGAAACTAGTATATATTGTATTTATTATCCACCTATTCCTGACAAGTGGCATACTGATATTAGTCCAAACTGTAATGTAACATGCACTATTTTTCTATATGCGTGCTTCATCCGAACCTGGAGCATACAACATATCTGTATGCTCCAGTTATGGTGATACACACTCTCTATGTGTTTTATATGGACACTTTGTATTAGGTGGATATATCTGTAAGCTCCGGGCATGGTGAAACACACTCCCTATGTGTTTTATATGGACACTTTGTATTAGGTGGATATATCTGTAAGCTACGGGTATGGTGATACACACTCCCTGTGTGTTTTCTATGGACATCTTGTATTCGTTGGATAATAAATAGCGTCAACATTTCGACCACTTTCAAGGTCTTCGTCAGGACAGGAATGGTTAGTGATTTGGAGCATAACAGTATTGATAGCAATATTTTGATCATCTTATTTCGGTGGCCAAATCTAGAAACCTTAAATAAACGGGCGAGGTAATATCCCTTACTAATTCCTAATGTATGGTTAGTGAAAAATCAATATTTTCCGGGGAGATTAATAAAAAAGAAGAGTATTTTGCTAGAGAAGGAATACTTACAGAAGACGTCAATTTTCAGTGTGACGCCTTTGTTCTTAGTGAGGTGGATGTCGTCGCTGACGAAGGAGATGTACAGGAGGTTGGACTTGCTGATGACCGTAGTTGGGGTGCTGCCCTCACACCAACGTAAGACCAGCGGTGAATCGTTCTCCTCCCCTGTCACAGACAAACAATTACAGCAGGTTAGCATAGACACAGCAGGAAACTTAAAGGAAAATGTTTCCAAAGTGTATAGATACACAATAATGACTGGTTTTGTATATGAGTGGCCGTAATCTGCGAATAGTTGACGAGTAGTAATATTCGAGCGATATTCAAAGTCTACGAGGGCTATAGCCATAACCTAAAGAACAACCATCCACCTGCTAATAATTAATATTCAATGGACATACAAGACACTTTTTTAGAAGTTATTTGACATGATTATGGATGGGACTTTTTTCGGGAATTTCTGGGTAGTGAATTCTGGTCTCTCTAGACATCTCTTATGGAGACTCTGTAATAGGTGGATGATAAAATGATAACAACACCTAGTAGGATTTATAAAGTAGGAAACTTCAACGAGAATGGTTCCCATGACGGTCAGCTATCGCTCATATATTACTAAGCATCAGCCCCTCGTGGTTTACTGCCACCCGTTCAAAAAATAATCGATCATTGTCTATATATTCATGTAATTAAGACTTTTTCAGGTAACAAAACAGTAGCTAACTTACCATCCAGGAGCTCGATGTAATCATATAGTTTGCAGTCGGTGTTTGGTGGTACCCATTGAAGATCTGATTCGACTACAGTAACCTAAAAACAGAAAATAAAACCCACAAAATATGAGATCTCTCATCTATAACGTGCACAACTGAGAGCCTCATATATCCTCTCAAAGTTTTTCTTTTTTAGGCTTGCCATAGAGGTATTATTGCCACGTCTCTTAGTTTCTGAATCTCATAAAGTGTATAACGTATACATTGGAGGCACCGCATTCTGACGAGTGAAACTGTCATGAATAACGACAGAAGGGCGATATACCAACAGGGGTGTCAGTTGGGGTCAGAAAAAAAGTGGTCACATTTTTCATTTGTAAATTGCTGCCTCAAAGAGACTGAGGAAAGTGGAAAATAAATTGTTGTCGGCCAAATCAGATTGTTTTATGTATGAGCTCCTTAATTACAGTACATGTATTGAGATTTCCTCTAACTTCTTTTGATAAAGCAAGGGAGTTATTAGAGACTGGAGCTATCGACATATAGCCTATGATCCATGGGCGCCGCCATGACGCCCCCCGAGTAGGTGTTTTTTGTTGTTTTTTTTAGTTTCTTTATTGTATCTCTCGTTGGGTTACAAGTTTTTCAGATACAATTTCCATTCAGCAATACAAGGATTACAATAGGTCTTATGTAGAGAGAATGAGATTTCTTTATCTTACCAGAGATTGGATGAGATGTGAGTAACATTCACTTACAATTGGAACCGCAAATACATACAATTCAAATATTATATATAATCTAATACCATTGCGGTGTTCTTCACTAACGGAGGTGAAAAAGTAGGTGTTCTTCACTAATGGAGGTGGAAAAGAAGTGAGTGATAATAGAGAAGTGTCACAACTCTGGCCCTGCTCACATATGTATATAAAGTGTTCCATGTGGAAAATTTCATGTCTTGGGTTTAATTATTATGTCATCCTGCTCTGGGGTGGGTGTAGAAAGTCAAAGGAACCATGGTAAAACATTGAAAGGTAGTTGAATTTTGTAACAACAAAGAGCTAGAATACAGGCTTTGTCCCCCGACCAGCTAGTGACTGTTTCATGAACTAACAATGGCTCTGTCCCCTATAGTGAGTGACCGTCTAGAGAGAGATGTCGTCAAACTACGTACGTAAATCCGCTTGTTTATGTCGAAGCCGGCATCCAGGATCCATCTGCAGTTCTGATTCTGTCGGTAGTTACCGTCGCCTTCCTCGAAGACAGTACGTAACTGTGTGGACGACGTCAGTTCTATCCTTTCCGTCTGTCCATTCTCGGGACAATAGTGTACACTGTCTGCGGGTCCAAGATAAAGAATTGTCATAATTTCATTTTTATTATTCACAAACAATTCACCACAAGGGCGGTCTTCTATTATTTGAACAAGTTGGTAGAGGATCCACAAAAAAACAGACAAGCTGAAATTAAATTGATAGGTTTTATTTGGGGTAATTATACATTGAAGTGTTGGGGAAGTTGGGTTGCGACGTTTCGTCTATATTTAATAGACTTCTTCAGGCAGGTGTATTATTTGAATATTGTATTACAAATGGTACAATTCTTTATGTCCGCATGTGACTATCATTAGTTTTAGGAAAAAAACATAGTTAGAGAGCCTGTAGCGATTGCCGTTCGAGGTATTTTGTTCAATAAAATATGTACCGACGCCAAAGGTGGAGGGAGTTACTTTATTGGACAAAACGTCGAGAACGGAATCGCTACAGGCTCACTCACTACAAGCAAGTCAACGAGCAAATAATCATTTCTGAAGGGAAATAGCACTCACCCTCACCCCCAAGAAACCTCTATGAGTTATGAGGGGGGAATAAATATCCACAGAAAAAAAATTTAAATGATTAATACATCTTATCAGGAAATTACGAGACTAAACGACAAACACCTTTACGCATTGTTAAGGTATGCAAGAAAAAAGATTGATAACATCTTAAACAAAGAAGACACTCTATGAGGGGTGAATGACTTACCAATTGAAAGAACTGCAGAGCTGAGAGTCCAAACAAGGAGGGTGACGAAGAGTGGCGTCTTCAAAAGCGTGCAGTACCTGTAAGTTTATAAATGGGTAAAACTTCATCATGGATGGATAAGGCCCTGCACCCACTAGTTACGATTTCGCATCTGACGCACCTCAATAGGCCTTCCAACAAAAATTAGAAGGTTGTGTCAGATGCATGGGATTTATCACAGTAGTGGGCCTCAGCTTCCAACAAGGACTGCAACAAGCCCCGACATGGCCTGCAGAAAACTGTATTCTGTCATAGCCCATGTCATAGACTGTGTCGGTTCCGTGGTCTCCTTTTTTCCCCGCAAACATAATGTTATGACACGCTCTGACAAGAGTACTGCGATTGGGCTAGGATAGAGAAATTCTGTTTCTTAGTGTGTTGTAACTCAGGTTTCAGCAAAAATAAAATACATGTAGATTTATCTCGTCTTTTGTTTTGATTTTTAGTACAATTCAAAATAAGTTGATGGATGATATATAATTATTTATAGCTGGTGGACATTTACTGGATAACCACCCAATCACTGATATCAACCCAAACTTTGGTATGCTACTAAACAATCTCATCTTAAAAACTAAATCATAAAGCTGTCAGGACCCTGCATACTGATTGAAATCGATCAGTTGTGGACTTAAGTATCAGGAAAGTTGGGGATAGATGACATGAAGCCTTTTTGAATTTGTATAAACATGGATACTACGGAGGCAATCCCACATACATACATAGATTGATTGCGTGCCTGTAAAAGTACTGTCACTGAGTCTGTGGAAGGTAGGGACGGACTGCCCCGAAAAGTTACCTCCAGTTAAGATAAAAACCTAAAAAAAAAAAGAAAAAAAAAGATCCACTAAGATTCCACGATGCAGTCAGAGTTGGTAGATGTAGGTGCCAAGTTGTCGGATAATGTTTTAGATCGACCTAGATTTCAGGGGAATGTGACGGATGCGGCCAAGAGCTGCATCCTGCACTCGGCGAACATGAAGCGGTGATTCAGAGTATGACGAAACGGACACAGTAAAATGGTTGAATAATAAAAAAAAAATAGATTAAAAAAAAAAACTCCCTGACAGAAAGGCTTAAATTTTTTTCAAGGTAGCACCTCCAAAATGCCAAGACGTTTATCTAAAGGTTTTGGATTTGGAAGAGGCCGAGAGAAGATATAAATCTAATCTAAAAGTTTTAGATATTTCTAGGAACGGTCAATATACAGCTTATTAGTTCGATTAACATACCGTGACTGACAGAAACCATTGAGAAAACTATATGTTGACGTCCATAGCACCATGCAAAGCGGTAGGCAAAGTATCAACCCCTCATATCTCCATTTATCCTGTCTGGGGAATAACACAAGTAGCAGGGCTGGGTATCCTGGCTAGTCAAGCGGGTGTTCAATCGGGCTGGCTTTTTATCTCATCCCTGATATTTCTTCCCCATAGATTTAACATTGGGAACTTGTATCCAACGCCCAGCTGTTGAGTATCTAGCAATAATACTCAGTGGGGGATTATGTCACAAAGGTTAGCCCATTAGTCAATGTGAAGGGTGAGATAAATAGGCCTTTTTCCATAGGCCGGTGTCGCACGTTATCTATGTGGTTACGCAATACAGGTGTTGCCGTTCAGCGCCGCCTAACGGCCCACTATCTAGTTACGCGGCCGCTCGGACAAACACGGCCGAGTCCGCCCACATGCCCATAGAGACACACAGCAATCGCACCTAGAGTGTGAACGATGGGTGTGATTGGAGGAGTGTTGTTTTTTGATTGATTGAATTTCTGGAACAAACTAGGGTAAATTTTTCTGCTATGCTTGCTTCCGTCGCCCACACCCCACAGGGAACGAGGAGACGTACGAACCGTATCGAAATCTTTTTTATCACACATTAATACCACACACCCCTCACCCACGAGGCGACTGAAATGTGACGGAATTCTAGAATTTATTCCCCTAAATCACTTCTAAAAAACCAAGAATAATCCTCGAAATCGAGAGGACGATATTCATGTGATCAGCCATTTTAGCCTGACGAGAATGTACGCATTTGAAACTGCTGGTATGGTTCAGACAGTTAACATTAACCTGAACAAACCATTTACTTCCACACAAAACGATATAGGGAGCGCCACCACAGGCTCTCTCTAACATCGATGCCATTATATCACACCAGAGGGCGCCACTGCCACACAGTTTACACTGGCTCCCCTCCACAGGCACCCAAACAGTGCTAAGCCAGACATCCAGATTGGCCTAGAACGTTTCCCGCCTCCCTTTGTCTCAATTAACACCAATCAGTGACCTAATTAGACAACATGTGACTAGCATTGACCAGTGGATACCTTCCTTTGAAGCTGACCGAAATAAATTAACTCAAACGCCGCCCGCCCGCCGAGAGAACGCCGTCACATACCAGCAGTCGCTCGCCGATCGCACGTCGTTAACACTTTTCTACACAGCTCTACTGACCCATCCAGCCTGCCAGACAGCCCCACAGCACACTGACACGCAACATGGCCAATTCTGCACGTTCTGCGACTCCCACAGTAGCCAGAAACCTTTTCACGGCGCCTGACACTGTGGAGGAAGCCAAACAACACGAAGAAAACACTCACCTTGGGCATACTCCGACGTCCAGCGGTACCTTCATGACAACTTCTAACAAGAGAAGGAGAACGTCCTCGAGTGATATCGCTCCTCTCCAGGAAAGCTCACCCAACGATCCGGTTTCGTCTTACGGCGCGTTTAGCAGTGCTGGATCGACGCCAAAAGCGAAAACGGACGATGAGGTAAGCAATCGTGTTCTCCAAACCTCTTGTTATATCCCTGATAACCATGATTCGATTGTCGATTTGAACAGCACGTTCAATCGTAATAGTTTGCAATCCGTTCTTCAGGGAACTATATCCGCGGAGGGAACTACAATCGGCCCCCGCACCGCGACACCGCACGCCGCACTGACTGCCAAGCCGCGAGTAGAGCACCGCCAACACGGCGCTCTCATCGCGGATAGGTGCCGCACGCCGTACCGCGACGACGGCTTTTGCCGCCGGGAGCCCGGGCCCGGGAAAGCCGACCGCGAATGTGGCGAGCTCTCCCGGGAGTCCGGGACACGCGGAGCCGGTCTCCGACATGCCGCCACTCGCTCCCCCGTTCGTACTCGTCGGAGGGAGTCTGGGGCTACTGTCCAATATAAGAAATCGACAATAACTGATTTCTTCAAACCGATCTTGGCCAAACAACCAGATCACATTGCAAGCGAAAGTGCCCTCAAACATCCCAACACATCCAGCAATGAGGTTGTGTTTACAGGTACTGACAGTGACACTACAACTGTCAACACCTGCTGTCACTATGGGGCTAACAGCACCAATGACACTGTGACCAATGTGAAGGGCCAAAAACGAACCCGACACCCTGGTCAGGCCAGCTCTGTGAGACACACACATCACAAGAGACAACAAAATGGGGAAATTACACAAACTTGTAATGTCGCCAATTTTTGTAACAAGTCCAGTGCACCTCCCAATAATGGAGACAGCACTGTTCTACAAATTCTACAGGATCTCGACACAGAGATACAGAGCAATGAAACTCCATATGTAGAAACGGATCCTCCCAGGCACGATGAGGCCGGCGGAGGGAACCGACCTAGCATTCACACATGGCCCAACAGTAACCGTAATATTGATCGACGACCCAATTCTGTCGATTTGCATAAATCTAGTCATACACGATCGTACAATAAATCCTTGTATCACGACTATGTCAATGCCGATTTTGTCAACAAAACCGAATTGTACACGGGTACTAATGAATCTCTCTTTTCTTCCCACCAGGTGATCGACGAGATTCTGCCCGAAGTAGCCCATCTCGCATGGAGGGACATGCGGGATGCTAACTCGCGTTACCACCGCAGCGAGGCGAGGGCCAGCTTCTACGAAGCGTGCTTACAGTACGAGCACACAGAACCGTGGACGGCCGGCCTCGCTCCAACCCCACCATACGTGGACTCCAAGCTCCTGGACAGCATAAATCAGGAGCGATGCGCTTCAGCCCGACGCATCACCGAGATGACCGCGAAAGCGCTGCGAGCCCAGCAGAAGGAAGAGCGTACACGTCGCGAACAAATAAACACCTTGATCTACAACATGATTCGGTCCAACGGGACTGAACGTGAGGAGGGGAAGCGACTGATAAACCGGACCAGAGCGCACTCCGACCTAACCGCTAAGAGGGACCACAAGAAGGAGACTGAGATCTTCAGTGATCAGATGGCTAAACGGGCCACCCGAGCACCCACTGCGGTCCAGTTCAACGACCCGTTTAAGGCACGCGGCACCTTCACCGCACCCAAAAACCAGATGACGGAGACCGCCACTGCTGACCAGAAACCTCAACAGTTTTTTCAGCAACCCCCCGCGCCGAATGCCCCCCAGCAGAGAGGCAAGAACCGAGGACGCGGGGGAAGAGGAGGACGGGGACCGAAGAGACCGGGACCCCAGGGGACACGCGATCCTCGCACCAAGCAGGTCACAGCCCTGTAGAGACTGAAACCCCCGTTGAATCAAATGTTGCCACAAATGTCAATAAAGATTCTGTTTGTTACAACTTGTTCTGTTCTTTACCTCTTACAAATTGTGAGAATGGCAAGAAAGCCAATTTTGAGCCAGTCATTTCCAGTAACGAAGTCGATTTAGCTACTAAGATCAAGCAGGTCAACTCGCTATCAGACAAAACCAGTACTGTAATCAATCTCTCAAATAGAAATTTATCCGATTCCGACCTTTCTCTACTAAACAAAGGACTCAACTTCTGTCCTACAGAACTCAGGATAGAAGAAGGAGATGTCAAATCGGAATTAGATAGCTTCCACCGCAAACTCAGAATTAAACAATTCTTCGATAAACCAAAAGCGAAGGTTGATCTGAACCCGCAAACTGCGGACACAGACCCAACCCGCAACCCTCACCTCCCGGGCTGTGCGTTCCACGATCTGGACCTCATAAGGAGATTAGGTGATAAATCAAACTGGTCCGCTCCACAAGGTTCGAGCAATCTAGAGGGATTTATCGCCGTCAACGAAATTTCACTTTCCAATCGTAATATCAACAAAACTAAACCTAGGCACAATCTAGACTTAGCCGAACGCAAATCCCTAAGAACCCTGGCAGCTGACAGGGAGATCACCATCAAACCCGCTGATAAGGGAGGTGGGGTAGTAATCCTAAACACTAGTGATTATATTGTGGAAGCCCTCCGACAACTCAAGGACACGTCCACCTACTCTGAGGTAGATGAGGACCTGACCCTCATCCACAATCGGGAGGTGGACGATAGTATTGATATGCTAGTAGAGAAAGGGGAAATCACTGAACGCATGGGGTCTGCACTAAAAACAAAGGCCCCACGAGCCCCCCCAAGTGTATTTCCTACCGAAAATCCACAAGGGGGTGATACCACCCCCCGGAAGGCCGGTTGTTTCGGCCAATGGATGCCCTACTGAGAAAATTTCGGCTTTTGTAGACAACTTCCTGAAACAGGAGGTCCCGAAAATCAAGTCCTACGTCAAGGACACCAACCACTTCCTACAAAAGGTCCAAGAGGTTGGAAAACTGGAAAAGGATGACATATTGGGTACAATGGACGTTAGTGCCTTGTACACAAACATACCCAACGACGAGGGTATCGAGATCATCAAACAAAAACTGGAAACCACTAGGAGAAAATCGGCTCTCCCCACCACCGAGAGCATCAAGAAACTCCTAGAAATGGTACTCAAAAAGAACAACATACAGTTCAACGGTAACAACTACCTCCAGATAGGTGGAACTGCGATGGGAACCAAACTGGCCCCATCGTATGCAAACTTATTCATGGAGAACCTAGAGGAAAGGATGCTCAACGATTACCCACTGAAACCGAAGGTCTGGTGGCGGTACATCGATGACATCTTCTTCATCTGGGAACACGGGGTAGACGAACTGGAAAAATGGCATAAGTGGACCAACCAGTATCATGACACGATCAAATTCACAATGGAAAAATCATCCAAAGAAGTGGCCTTTCTGGACACCAAAATCGTGAAATCTGAAAAAGGACACCTATACAGTGACCTTTTTGTCAAAGCTACGGATCGCAATACGTATCTCAGATACGACTCAGCACATCCTCCATCGCAGAAACGAAGCATTCCGTACTCACAACTACTGAGAGTTAGACGAATATGCACGAGCGAGGAAGACTATGAGAAACACGCCCAGCAGAAACTCAAAGAGTTCCGAGACAGGGGGTACCCTGAAAAGACTCTGAGAGAATGTAAACAAAAAGCGGACCACCTCCACAGGGAGGATCTTCTCAAGAAAGAGAAGACGAAAGAGAAAACGGACAGTCAGGACAAAACATTCCTGATATGTACATACCACGCAAATGGTAACGCCCTACCTAAAATCATAGACAACAACTGGGACCTTTTGGGTAAATCCAAAACTACCAAAAACATCTATGAAAGTAGACTGGTAAAAGGCTACCGCAGACCAAAAAACTTAAAGAATCATCTAGTAAGGGCCCGCACCAACTATGGGACTCCCCAAAAGGGCAACAAAGCGACAGCAAACCGCAACGAATGCAAACGCAAAAACTGCAACTACTGCAAGCGCATCAAAACGACTGGCCACACCATCAGCAAAAGCACCAAACGACAACATACAGTCAGGCATGCCACGACATGCAACAGTTCCAACTTGATTTATTGCATCACCTGCAGAACCTGCAAAATGCAATACATCGGACAGACCAAAAGAAAAATCAGAGAGAGAATGAGGGAACACCTCAGGTCGGTAGAAACGAAAAGCAAGATCAGTGATGTACCAAAACACTTCAACAAGGCGGACCACCATGGCACAGACGACATGGAGTTCACTGTTTTGGACTTCGTACATCGCCACCCGAACAGCAGAACAGCCAAGGAACTCCGGCTAAAAATCGAGTATAACTGGATACACCGGATGAAAACCCAGGCACCACAAGGCCTCAACACGATGGACAGTAGATACGGATGAGAGGGTAACCCACAAAGCCACGTCAAAAATTTTTTCTGCTACACTTGCTTCCGTCGCCCACACCCCACAGGGAACGAGGAGACGTACGAACCGTATCGAAATCTTTTTTATCACACATTAATACCACACCCCCCTCACCCACGAGGCGACTGAAATGTGACGGAATTCTAGAATTTATTCCCCTAAATCACTTCTAAAAAACCAAGAATAATCCTCCAAATCGAGAGGACGATATTCATGTGATCAGCCATTTTAGCCTGACGAGAATGTACGCATTTGAAACTGCTGGTATGGTTCAGACAGTTAACATTAACCTGAACAAACCATTTACTTCCACACAAAACGATATAGGGAGCGCCACCACAGGCTCTCTCTAACATCGATGCCATTATATCACACCAGAGGGCGCCACTGCCACACAGTTTACACTGGCTCCCCTCCACAGGCACCCAAACAGTGCTAAGCCAGACATCCAGATTGGCCTAGAACGTTTCCCGCCTCCCTTTGTCTCAATTAACACCAATCAGTGACCTAATTAGACAACATGTGACTAGCATTGACCAGTGGATACCTTCCTTTGAAGCTGACCGGAATAAATTAACTCAAACGCTGCCCGCCCACCGAGAGAACGCCGTCACATACCAGCAGTCGCTCGCCGATCGCACGTCGTCAACACTTTTTTAAACTAGGGTATTGTATTAACGAGTCATGGCTGTCTAAACTTCATAGTTGATAGCTTTCGTCGTTTTGAATAGGAAAAAGATAAGCATATTGTATCTAGGCCTGCCAATGTATTATTATTTCAGTTTGACCTGTAGGTCAAGACCGAAATATATTAGGGGAGACGGGGAACGGTTTTTGCGGCCTACATTATAATACATTACAGTAATATATTCTGAATAATTAGACCCTCGATACCGGGTCCGCACCCGGCAACAGTAGTGTATTTTTATAGGCACCTGTTCCGGTTCAATGAATACCTACTAGCGGGTGGGGCCCCACAGGTCAGATGTGGTCCGCACCCGGCGACAGTAGTGTATTTATATATATTGCAACAGGCTTCCACCTCCCTCCCTCCCTCCCTCCCTCGTAGGTATTCATTGAACCGCAACGGGTGTCGATACCAGACGTGGAGTGCGTTCGATCTGTATATTTATGTTACGTTGAGCTTCTGACTATGTTTTGTTTGCTGGTGACCTATTTGACCTGATTACCTCGAACACGTCTGGTATCGGCACTGTTGCGGTTCAATGAATGCCTACTAGCGGGTGGGACCCGCTCTGGTCAGATTTGGTCCGCACCCGGCGACAGTAGTGTATTTTTATATATTGCAACAGGCTTCCACCTATCTCCCTCCCTCCATATTTGTCATGTATGTAAACCACCTACTTTAGGCGCCGAGCGCGTTGTTATTGTTACTACTGGAAATAAAAACTGATGGTGTACCATGTAATGTTTTTCCTACCCACACTTTCGAGACTTCATAGCACCACCCAAATAGTACACTATTGAAAGACTATTGTAAGACTGTTGCAACTTGTACTGGAGTTTGAAATTTATCTTATTTGGACTGATTTAAAAATCTATTTCTTTTTTATTTCTTAAAAAATGTATACATTACTTGTTGAAACCGAAATCATGACATTGCCATGCCAACTTTTAATCCTTGTTGTGTATTCAGTCTCGGAGTCCCTGTGTTATCGAAGCTATATCAAAAGTATCATTGAGTTGATATGCATGTATGACACATCAGTTTGGAGCTGGAATACCATAGAATACGATGCAATCAGTGTTATTTCTCTAAAAATGATTTACACTGGTATTATAAACGTATTACGCTCATACACTCAGTCATTCAATACAAAAGAATACGTTGCCAGGTGAATGTTTGGCTTCAGCCGTGGCGTAACTAAACAGATAAGGTGCGACTGGAAAAAGGCCTATTCTTGCAGCCAAGCATACCCCTGGCAACGTATTCTTTAGCATTGGACCACTGAATGTATGAAAGTAATACATTTATATTACCTATGTACATCTTTCCATAGAGATAAAAATGATTGCACTGTATTCTACGGTATTCCAGCTCCAATTTGGTATGTCATGCATGTATATCAACTCAATAATACATTAGATATATCTTAGATAACACAGGTGTACCCAAACTGTATACACAATACATTGGCAGGCCTAGCTATGATGTGCTTATCTATCTCCAAGTTAAAACCAAGATAATTATCAAGTATACAGTTTAGACAGCTCAGACTCGTTGATACAATACCCTAGTTTGTTCCAGCAATTTAATCTGCCCAAAAAACAACACTCCTGCAATCACACCCACCGTTCACACTCTAGGTGTGATTGCTGTGTATCTCTATATGAATACCACCGGACCCGCGGTGTTTGTCCGAACAGCCGCATAACTAGCCAGTGGGCCATTAGACGGCACTGAACGGCAACACCTGTATTCAGAAACTTATTCAAGTTTACGGTCAGAGCTGATCCAATCTCGTTTGAATCGCTACATAATTCACACGGTTTTGACTTGTGAATTACTAAGAGTTTGAAAAACATGTGAATTACGTAGCGATTCAAACGCGATAGAATCCAAGCTCTGACCCTATACTTTCATAGGTTTCCCCTATAGAATCCATCAGACAGGTTACTGTCTGCTAATAATAATAATAATAATAATAATAATAATAATAATAATAATAATAATAATAATAATAATAATAATAACAACAAGAGCTAAGTGTGTATTTGGAAATATAATTACTGGGCTTTTAAGGTCAAATGAGCGGGTGGACAAATTTAAAACTCAATACAAGTAGCTGAAGGCATGTTGAAAATTATTTACAGAAAATGATATAAGGAGAGGAGGGATGGATTTCATGAATAGGGAAGGGCCTGCATTGAATGGATACTTAAAGCCCTACCCCTCTGTGAACTCGGCACTTCATGGATCAGTGTACACAGCTGGGAGGGGGGGGGGGTTAAGGGTGGGAGTGAGAGTGGGAGGGGAGAGACCAGTTACCCTGCCATGTGTTCTGTCCATATAAACACGTACATATAATACAATTACATACTGTCACCAGCAATCAACAATTCCCTTACTAATGAGACATGTTCAACCCTCGCTCAAGTATTTTGTGCATTGTAATCGTGCAGTGGGGGGGGTCCAGTCTTCATAACAAAAAAGGATAAAGTTGATAGGGGGGGGGGGGGGTCAAAAATGATTCGAAGAAGAAGAAAAAAGAGAGAGCATGCCGTCATTTATGGAAAGCCCAAGATGGGCGTGCCCGGGCACACTCAACTGTCAACAAACAGTACAACGACATGTATGATGGCCAAAGCGTTAAATGAGTATAATAAGGTGACAGCATCTCAGTTTTTCAGTGGACAGACAGACGACTTCGGTCAGTCATTACTTTATGACTGCAGCATGCACCTTGGCTTTCTTTTAACTCAGGGGGAATACCACTCGTCGGTCACAAGACCGTTTATAAGAGGTGAAGACGTGAGAGGCAGATTGTGCAACGCCAATGTAGTGACACAGTGCTTGTACCAGAGTGATTCGCGGTTTCAATCTACTACAATCTAATATGTACCATTTAGATATCCAACCATGATTTACAGACAGATGAACATGTGTAAGTGCTAATTACCGAAACGCCATTCCAGGAAAGTGAAGCGGTTAAATGATCCCACTTAGCAACTTCAGTTTCAACTCGCTCCGCGGGGCACTGTGTTATTTTTGTCCGCTGATACCTGTGTGGTTACCCTGTGTACACCTATATCGCTGGAAACCAGCTTGTTTAGGGAATTCCCAATACACTGCAGCGCTCGAATTACGTGGGATTGCCTAGTGCGGCCAACTTTCGCCAGACGGCGTAAAAACAGGGCTCACTCTCATAGCATAGATTCTGTACCTCGTTCACTGCCCTGCTTCGTAAGCGCCTCGAAAGATCTGCTGTGAGAGTGACAACTTCCGCCACAGTATAAACATGGCGTCCAGAGGAGGCCGTGGTGGAAAGAGAGTTAACAATGATAAGTTTACAAACTTCAACACTGACAGCAAAAGTGGCCGGATTGGCAGATTAGACGAACATACTCTAGGGTACTACCGAAGAGTCTCTGATACTCTGAAAGATGGATTTGAGAACGAAGAAGAAAGAGGTTTGTAACGTCCAACTATATTATCGCCCACGGGACAGTGAAAATAAACCACGTGTTTTTGTTTCAACTTGAAGATGTATTCACTCTTTGATATCGATCACCGATAAAATATTTTGTTTATTCTTCAATGACATGGACTAACTCTATTGATGTGATTGATACACACCGATATTATGTTCGACGTAACCCAATATTATATTCAACGTAACCCATTGAAACTGTCAAGTTTCAGTGTAAATGGGAGTCGATGGTCGAACGGGGGCGGGACAACTGACCAAAATCTCAACTGACACAAGACAAGTGACCTACGCAAAAACAGTGTGTCAGTTGTCTCACCGGTCAGTTGTCTCACCCTTGTGTCAGTCCTTTTATATGGCAAAATCTAAAGCAAACATGCGTAATAAGACTATGAAACTTGGTGAATATGCATATCATACACATAGAAATAATATCCTCAAATATCTTTTAATTTCATTATGTTTTTCTATCAGAAATATCCTATTTTGTCATCAAAAGTATCGAAGTTTGAATGATACACGGGCGCCCAGGGCGGCCGTGTACACATCGGACACATCTTAGGTCATAACTCTGTGAATATTTAGTGTAGAAACACCAGATAACGACTAATAAATAGCTGGATACATGTGTGAAACTGTAAATAAGTTTACATTTTGATATACGAAACATAAAATGCGAATTTCCCGTGTTTAGTTACGGAGTTTCCCGCGAGCGCGACATTGTGTCAGTTGTCTCAGCCGGTGTGTCAGTTGTCCGACCTAGGAGTGTGTCAGTTGAGATTTCGGTCAGTTGTCTGACATTCGGTCGAACTATGCAGAAGGGAATACAAGACGCCCCGCTTCGAAGCCAGCACGCTTTGGACGCCCCGCATCGTAAATTGGACGCCTCGCTTTTTTTTCGGGAGGTGTCGCGGTGGCGGCCTTGGACGCCACGCTTTTTTTTCAATATCATGATCTCACAGGGTTGAGATTCAGCAGGCTTTTTTGTTCCTTCCAGTATAATCCAATAGCGATGTCATAACGTCTTGTGGGTGGTAGTTATGAAGAAAAAGTCAGCAGATCAACGTATATGGACAGTACCAAGTTGAGACATTGATCGAAAAATAAGTGTGACAGTGGTTTATATTGACAACGCCAGGCTGCGGAGTTGCGGTTCTGCAGAGTTATAACTTGTCATACCCATACAAAATGCGTTGACATCATTAATCATCGCCCTTGGAATATTCTACAAGTCTTCACGATTCTGCCAGTGTCTGGTTTATTCATATAGACGCCAAATAACGGGAGGAAATGGATATTTACAAAGTCCAAGAACCTATCGACATGCTACTCAGTGCAGTGTCAATGAAGCCTCACTTCGGCTTGGCACTGTCCATAGACGTTGATCTGCTGACTATTTCTTCATAACAACCACCCACAGTTGTAGGGAATACATATATTCAGTCTTTGTTTGAAGTTCCTACATGAATTATTTACAGACTTATGATATAAATTCGAGAAAAAAAAGCGGGGCGTCCAACCGCGAAAAAGCGGGGCGTCCGTCGGTCAATCGCTGAAAATGGAGGCGTGCTGGCTTGCAAGCGGGGCGTCCAGAGACCGCAGAAGGTAGTCCGAGAGGCTCTGACTGTCTCAGTCTGTCCGCACCTATCTCAGTCTGTCAGGGCCTCTCAGATTAAGGAATTCCCAACCCAGACAGGGCCAGGTTGCCCTTCATACTGCAGAATAGCGAGGTCGTTATTTGTTGCTGCTCAGACTTGACATGTATGAAACAAATTTGTATTCAATGAATATATATTTATACCCATTTGCCTTTGCACACCTTCAAAATAGTTGGATCTTTCTTTATAACTGTGTATTTAAAGGTAGTTTTCCAGTGGAGCTTAGCTGCTTCTCAAGTTTAGCAGTTTTCTTGAGTCTTTCTCGCTGGTTCCCTAACTGCAAAGTTCCTCGCCTATTGACATAGAACGGCTGTTCTCCCGTCAATGGAGGGGGGGGGGGGGGGTTGAACACATTACCTAATTTCAATATTGCTCGGGAATCTTTACAAAACGATCGAATATACTAAATACGTACAGATTCTAGTGATATCATCGAAGACCCATGCCACTTGCAAATCAATCAAACTAAAGTATATAACTAATCCACTTATCCTAATTCTCCTGTCCTTCTCGCTTGACCATCAGAATTGATGTTGACGAACGTCTTCAATCAACTAAATGAGGAAGCTTTGAAGGTTTCCCAGAACCAGACGGTGAGCACCATCGTGGAGAGCCTACTGAGGGAGGCGTCGGAGGAGCAGCTCACGGCCTTCATGGTGGCCTTCTCCGCCGACTGGGAGACGGCCTGCACCGACCGGTTCGCCGGCTATGTGACTCAGACTTTACTGGAACGAATCAAGTATTTCTTCAAGGAAAGCACCGAGGAGCAGTCACCGAAAGCCTTGTTTCTTGAGCTTTATGGATTCCTCATGGGTAACCTCCCAGTGTTCATGCAGGTTGGGTTTTGATTTCTTGGTCTTTGAAATATTGGATAATGTGAAATCAGCAAGAAGTAGATCATGTTTTGTAAACAAATATATGGGGATATGGCTATGAGTAGGAAATTGTTATGACCAATATTATATACCTATTGGCGTGTGTCTCACTTTTCTGATCAGGAGTACGGATTCCGTTAGTCATTCAGTGACAATATAATGTTCATACGCCCCTCCGTACCACATGACCACTGTAAAATTACGTGTTTTTTTTTATAACTAATTTCCAGGTATATTGATAATAAGGAGACATAGTGAGTCTACCTGAATTCCATCTGTTCCTCGATATCTTGATCTGAAATATCTCTGAACAGTTTCCATTCAGGTACACTAACCATGCGTCCATATAATAATGATGTATGGAATTTCTCAAAAGCGGGTTCTCGCTGATGATATCCTATCCTTTCCATTGGTAGTTCACATGATACAATGTATTTTACCAAACAATAGAACATACTATCGGTGTGTTTTTTTTATACCAATATTAACCAAAAAGTCTTGATAACGAGATGAATCTACTTCGCAGTTTGATTAAACCCGGTAAACAAAGCATTTGATATCAATGCAGTTAGTTTTAAATTGACTTGTAAGTGTTATTTCCTTTTTCTACCTGCAGGACACGTATGCCAGCCATGTTGTGCGCGTGGTCGCCGAAGTTTTGGGAGGATGCCAAGTTTCAGAGAAAGTCATCAGGAGTAAAACAGCGCGTTCTCGAACAGAAAGTAAAAGTCTTTTATTTTGCTGAGGGCTTTTTTTCAACACAGATATTTTCATTTAAAAGTGAAAATGGGGACTGCGATATATGACATTTGTCTTCTTTATTTTATAAATGCAAGTAATGGCCACATTTATTATGCCCGTAATGATTTTATACACTGAAACATATTTTGTTTTCCTTACTTAATTCCTCGCATTACCTAGGTGAACGGTGAAGACAGCCTTCTTCATTAAAGAAATTATTTCTTTTTGTAAATCAAGACTGGATAATAATGTTCATTTAGTTTTCTGCCCATCTGGTCAATAGCCTCGTGAAACGTATTAGATACTGATGTTTAGAACTATATATTGATTATGCAGATCAATTTATTCACTTTTGTATTTCACATTATGTAGAAAACTAAATCTAAATCATACCGGTTTATTTTTCAGTAAAGGACAATTCCTTGAAGACCAAGAAATACTCTCCTCCTTCTGACTTTAAAGAATATTTGAAGTCGTTGGCGAAGAAGGTCTTTTCTATGAAGAGATTGAAAGGTATTTACAGATCAACAAGTTTTTATTTATGCATCACACAAACATCGGATTTTCCCTGTTAGGACTTGAAACTTATTAGCGGGTGGTTGGTCTTTAGGTTATGGCCATAGCCTACTGTAGACTCTAGGTTTTATTGCCAGTTTTAATATTTATCATTTTGACATGGATTAAAAAGAAAAGAGATTACAGTTGGGGGAGGGGGGGCGTGGGGGTCTTTTCTAGTCATATCCCAAATCATCAAAATCAGTGCCTGAATGAAAAAGAAGATTATAACATCCCAACCTTATAATCTGTACACCAAACATTACAATTGTCAAAGTCCTTTCTGGTACACTTCGAATTGTGGTTCTATCTTTATTCTAAGTAATTTAGAACAATGACAAACTGATATTTTTGTCACTGCGGCCACACATTATAGGATACAGTGACTAAAAGTGATAAATCATCAAAATCAGCGCCTGATTTAAAAAATTCTAAAACATCACAGCCTTATAATCGGTGCACCATACATTACAGTTTTTAAGACCTTTGTGGAACTTCTGGATTTGTGGTTATAAGTTCTAGGTATTGAAGTTCACATCCCAAGCCACAAGGTGGCACTACTGTCTGAGTGGCATAAATAAGCGCCACATTCAGATCATTACCTACAGCCAGCTTCATGCCCATACACTGTCCGTGTTGGGAAAGAGGGTGTCCTCTCATCTGGGGTTCTATAGAGGAAAACTCTTATCCCATCGAGTTTTAATCGCTTAGTAACTCACAAGGCGAAGCCGTGTGAATTACGTAGCGATCAGTGTTCAGTACCACACTGACATTGTAGAATTGGCCCTTACACCAATTCTACCAATGTCCCTGAAGTTCCTTAATACGCCATGTAATGGAGAAGACACTCGGAAAATCAGGCAGCAGTAGACTTGCAAGCTATCTGTGGCATGCAAGCTTCACCAACTACATTTAACAAGGGATTTCAGACAAATGACGGAATTCCGACATTTCATATGTACATCAGCAATACTAGAATATATATTCTGTTCCAAAATAAGGTTATAAATGATTCTTCTTTTATAAGTGTTTTAGATTTCCGATGTTTTTCTCAGTCCCGACTTTCATCCTTGAATTTAATGTATGCATTCTTTATACCTATTTGCTTAAAAACATGAATTAGGTAGAAGTTTTAGAATAAGGTAGAAGGTTGAAAATATCATTAAAATCAATTCAGCACTGTCCAATCTGGATACGTGGCTTTCACTCTCATCGAGAGACTGGCCTCAGTCCCTGTATCCAACCCACCTCTCCCTGCCAGCCTACCGCCAGCCTTACCCCTCCCCTCCACTCCCCTCGCCCTGATTCGTGAACCTGCTAGGGGAATGCATTTTATCCGGATTTATTTCAATCATTCAATGACCTGTTCATAATCAAAGACTTGGTTTAGAATACGAGGTGTTTAAATAGATTTGCAAAGGTGGATAGGGATACATAAGTACATATTTAGACTTGTATCTTGTATTATCTTACTTTGCACTCAGTTTATCTTTATACATTGTATATTGTGCCTCAGGGATAGGTGGGGCTAAGAAAATCAACTCACATAACAGTTGAAGCCCCAGCCTATTTATTGATTCATCATCTATATACCACATACTGTGTATACAGTGAAAGGACAAGGACAAAGAAAATGTAAGATAACTTATCATTATGCTCTTTCAATAAAGAAGATAATAAAAATTAAAAAAATAAATACAAATGAGAACCCAGACATAGCATCGTTGACCTTGTATGATTCGGCCGCAGACCACGCGGAGAACTACCTGTCGAACCCGGTGATGCAGACTCTGCTGATGGTGCTGGCGAAGTGTGACCCACACCTGTGTGGTGAGATGTGCCAGCTCCTAATTGCCAACACCGACATGTTTGCACCTGGCGTTAACAATAGGTAAGACTCTCTCATTACTCTACTTTAATGTAGGGGTTACGGTAGACTGGCTCCAGTCCCTGCACCCTATGGCTACCCTCACTGGGATACAGGGACTGGTAAAATGGTGTTGGATTTCTGGCACTGTTTAGCTCCAGTATACCCAACACTCTCCATACAGATATCCTTGGTATTGCTCAGGATATCTGCAGGGAGATTGATACCTTCTCACTTTGCTCTCAATCGGGTCACAGTCAGGAGCAGGCGAAATTTATTGCTATGACAACACAGGCGGCCAGGGAACTGGAAGGGGGGGGGGGGGGGGGGTAGGAGGAAGTATATGGTTACAGGGAGTGTCTTGGGGCCATAAACAGGAGATTCTGATCAGAATGGAAAAGTCTTTGATTCATGGGCCAGTCATGAACTTTATTCTGATTGTGTTTAATCATTTAATGAATGTTCATAATCAAAAACTTGAGCATGTCTAGGGTCGGGGTGGTGGAGTGGTGGTGTCTTCCTTCTACACCATGGGACGCAGGGTGCTAGTCCATTCGGGTGAGCCAGTGCATGTAAGTGCCATGGGTTCGCCCGTATTACTTAACCAGAGATGTCAGTTTTCCATTTTCCGTGGAAATCCACTTTTTTATATTCAATATATGTAATAGTTTTTCCTTGTGTCAAACAAAGATAGTATTGATTTTGCCTCATTTACGCCAATAAAACAGTGGTTTGAACCTCCACAAGGACCCTCTGCCCCAAGCCATGGCCAACAAGGACATATTATCCAAGTTTTCCCGGTCTCTCTGACGCAGAAGAATCTACATAAAAAGTGTTTCCATTTTTTTCCCGGACTCCAAGTGACATCCCTGCTTAACTCAGCTTACAAAAAGCCTGTAATCAATACCGAAATATAGATTTTTTATTGTTAAATTTCGGTGAACCAATAGAGACTAGCCACGTAAATATTACTCCTAAATTTGTCTATTAATAATGGGATTGGTCTCTTTTTCCTTTTCACTCATATTTGTCAAAACCACTCTAACTAATAAAGTGACCTCTGCCTGCCTTCAGCCTGCCCAGCCTCCTGACCCATGAGGTCGGGTCTCACCTGGTGGAGCAGCTGCTGTTCGTGGCCCCCGAGCAGCTCTACGGGACCCTGCTCGAGTCGCACCTCTCCCCACACCTCCTGACCATGGCTCTCGACAAGGTGGCCAACTACATCCTCCAGCGCCTCATCACGCACACGCACACAGCCGAGCAGGTGTGTCATCCATCTTCTGTATTGGGGCCAGGGAGTTAGTTCAGTGGTTAAGGCACTGGACTTGTAATTCCAAGGTTGTAGGACTTTGTGGGTTCGAGTCCCACTACAGCCACTCTTCTCCTTTACGACCAGCAGTGGTAGATTTACTGCTATATCAAAGGCCAATCGTTGTTATGCTATGTCTATGTGGTTTGGGAAGTAAAAGAACTCTCACCTCGGTAAATATTTAGGGGTATGATTTCTACCTAATTCATCTCATAGATTCAGTCGGATTCAATATAATATCCTTGAGTTACTTGAGGTAATTGGGATGAGTGTGTTTATAACGGGTACTGAACAAAAAATAATCATCAAAGTGAAGACATGGGCAACACCTCATGAAGTCAGTTGATTGAAAATTTACAATGAAATATTACTTTGATGATTTGATTGAAATTGCTCATGTTTTTTTCTTTGTGTAGTTTGAGGGTCTTTTTGACGAAATCAGTACAAATCTGGAAGATATTATGGCCTACAACCATATTGGAGTCATCACCCGCCTTGCCGAGACCTGTATCAAGCACGGAACCAAACAGCAACAATTAATCAAGGTACATGTCGAGTCTTTACTTTGGATTATTCATTTTTTACAGGATTATGAAGACATGGCTAAAACATCTCTATGACAAGCTGATGCAAAAAAAAAAGAAAAGAATAATATGATTTTTAAGAGAAAGATGGGATATATAGTGTCTGGAATTTATTCGGAGTTTAATAATTACTAATCAATCTGTATCGCGACTTTACGAAGGAATATGTGACTAGCTTGAAAACAGTCTCATCCGTCTCATAGGCGGTAGCTGCTACATTGTAAACACTTAAACCACGACGAGAATAAAATGGTTAAAGAGTAGCTTGATTGAAAATAACATTGAACCTGTTTAAAAATCACGCAAGTTTTTTTGGTTTTTTTTTAGATTTTCGTGTTTTTTTTTTAGTTTATTCTGATATTGAGATCAGATAAGTGCACCCTGCTTCTATATAAAGAGTACTTCAGGCTTCTCCTCGTTTGAGTCTAGATTGTTCCCGATCCCGTTTCAGGCTTTGATGAATGCGTTCCACTGCCACGAGCCCATCGAGCGACAAATGAAGGTCGTTCCACTGATAGCATCCTTCACCACATACGACATCTTTTACAAGATTAAAGATCGTAAGAGTGACTCAGACAGTGACTCATCAGACGTAAGTGTTTTTTATATAATATTAGTAATAAACCATAATAATAATAATAAAATTATAAACCAGCCTATCGAAATAATTACTGGTATTTGAATTTTTTATTGGCTGTAAAAAGAATTGCTACTAAGAAGGAAACTGATAAGTGTTTGGTCTCTTTTCCCGTAGGCGATAGCTGAGTGAATATTCTTAGGGCCCTCAAACGAGATGGCTGTCAGGGACACAGATCAAACACAAATATTTTTCTGATTTTATCTTAGCCTGGATATATTTATCTGTTTATTACCCATTGAATATGAGCTACTGTACTCGGAAGCCTGTTTAGTACAGTTCCTAAAGTTAAGGCTATGGACGTTTATACCAGGCTAAGATAAACAACTATCCTGAGTTTTTGAAGGGTGACAATTCAGGGATGCCAGTTTTCAATGTTGCCATTGAAATTTATGTTTTCATTTTAAGGATAATATACCATTTGTTCTGTGTAATATTGACATACTACCTACTAAATTACCAAATTCAGACACACCCCATGGCCCCACTGAACCTCCCCACTGACCCATGTAAAAACTTCCATTCCCCACTATAATGTGTAAGTAATGCGTAAACTCTGAATTGCAGTGAAAAATATTTCAATGTTTTTTTTCTGACCCTAACTGGCATCCCTCGCCACATGATAAGAGCGATTGGTGTAAATTTTATCTTGCGAGTTGGGTTTTCTCCCGTCAACTCTTTGCGAGTTTAATTGGGGAGACGTCATTCTCTCAGAAAAAAAATTAAGAATAAGAACCATTTTTGTGGAGTGTTGTGTCATTTCGGTGGTTGAAAGTCGATGAAATTGTAAGTTCCTGGTAAAAATGGTGTTTTAATCAAATCCCGGTATATAATGTACCTCGATATTTTGGAAATGATATTGGTGGAAATACTCGCATCTTTCTTCGTGCACGGTGAGTATTTCCGACCTAAATATCTCTCAACAGATGGAATTGAGGTACACTAACCATGTCTCCTAATAAAACTTTCCATCTTTCTCCAGGAGGACGAGGAGGAGGAGGTGCAGATGCCGCAACTCACGCGCATCAACTTCCACGGCTCGCTGCTGCTTCAGAAGCTGCTGGTTTTCGGCAACCCGCGGCCTATCATCAATAGCCTGCTGGACCTCCGACCAGCCGAGCTTCGGATGCTGGCGTGTGACAAGTCAGGGACCTACATCCTGGAGGCTTTCCTGAATAGCCCAACAGTGGGGGAAAAACAACGGGAAAGACTCTACAACAAATTACAGGTGAATTACATGTATAGACATAGGGTATCTAAATGTATTCTTCTTCTATTTTTAGATATGTATGTTCACGAAACTATAATGACAATATTGATTGTTTTCATCCATTTATATTGTTAACTATAATTTTTTTCTTTAATATTTGAGCAAGATCATTTTCTCCGTAAAAAAACTACGTATATATCTATCTTAAATTTATAGTTCTTAACATTTCATTCAAATAACCATCATACTGATAAATATTATTAAAATCAGAGGAAAAAGTTTTCAATACCATATCAATCGCATTATCAACATGTCCCTTGTTTAGTCCTTATCTCTTTTCAACTGACAGTTCTGGTTTTTCGTTGTATTACCTAATTTCCATACACTGGCAGTTTGTTTTCGCCAGACCAGTATCTAAACTGTTAAAACTTCCCATCCATTTTCTGTTTTGGTTGAGACACACATGACAGCACACCAACTATACATTGTTACAGTACATCACAGACATATTCTTTACTGATTTTTTTTTTGATACATTTTCTTTATTGACATATTAATCTTTGTTTACATGAATGATACTTTACATAAAATATATTCGATTGTCAACAAAGCTGGCATCCTGTCAGCTTTGGCATGTAGCCGTTGCTGGTTTTCAGCAGGTGCCAATATTGATTACTTCCCTATTCCATTTTTGAATAGATATTTATGAAAGTACTTGTTTGTTATTATTAATGATTTGTCGGTCGGCTATTTGTAGAGATGATTAATTCATAGCAGTCTGAATTGTATGAAGCTCATCGTATTGTTGAAGAAATGAATGGTGGACGAACTCTTTTGTTACAGAGTCTCCATACTAAGCCTATGGAGCTAACTGATGGCTACTGAGCCGAGTCCGGAAAGCTAGAATTATTCAGTAGAATACGTCTTTTTCTGCCAACTGACAGGCACTATAAGAACTATTTCATATAAACAAATTTAATGGATAATAATGGATACCAGACCATTATAACCACGTCAAAAAAAATTCTTACCCCTGGTCTGGGAATCCTGTAATTTAGTCGTCACTTACCTTTTCCACTTGGGGCTGGTAAATCTGTCCGATCGGATGTAAGCACATACATCCAACACATTGTTTACATCGTACCCTACCAATGTTGTACACTTTGATAAAGTGATCTGCCTTATCTGATTCACACAATAAACTGCTCTTACCCTATATCGGACACAGAAATGAAAGACCAATTTATTTACTTGTCAATCCCAGTTGACAAGGCCACCTGGTGTTTTGTTTAGCATTGGGGGCAAAATGGCTGCCTCTATAACACAATAGCTATGTGCCCTATAAAAATAATTGCTAGCCTCATCCAGAATATGTATTAGATAATGCTAATAAAAAATGATAAACAAATACTAGATGTATTTAATTGTTGCTGACTTGTAGGGTTTGTACGTGGACCTTGCGTGTGATCGAGGCGGGAGTCGCGTCATCGATGCCTTGTGGGCGAAAGCAAGCATGAAACAAAAGGAGCTGATCGCCAAGGAGGTTTCCCAACAGGAGAACAAACTGCGCGGTGACAGGTTAGTGTTGTACTAAAGGCCTTTCTCCACTGTGTGACTGGGAGGTGGGGGGGCGCTTGCGATCCGGTACCTCCAGTCTCAGACTGAAGGTACCGGCTTGGCGTACCGCATGTACCTGGGATCTCAAGGTATCATCGATTGTGTGAGGAGACAACCCCGCAGCACCACGAAAACCTGCGTATTCATGGGACACTTTAAAATTGAAGGTGAAGGTCACTCAGTGCACTTACGGTTTTTGTGTAAGTATCATGCTGATTGGTTCCCATGGTTCCGGTTATGTGTAAGAATCATGCTGATTGGTTCCCACGAATACGTACGTTTCAATTCTTTAGGAAAGAAATTGATGAGTGTTTGGTATGTGTCCCCATTCGCCATCGAGTTTGGAGCGCAGTAATATGAACGAGGTGATAGCCGAGTGAATATTCCAGAGCACTCCAAACAAGATGACAAACAAGGACTCAGACCAAGCAAGAATATGTTTCTGATTTTATATTAGTATGGAAATATCAATTTACCGCCTATCAAGGATGAGTTACCGTACTCTCAAGCCTGTTGAGTATTACTTCCTAATGTTAAGACTATAGATGTTTATACCAGGTTAAGATGAAATCTTAGACGTTAGGCAGCGTTGGTGCTGAAAGCCAGACATTATAAACATAATACTGGGCCTAATGTTGGGCACGGTTACAACTATGTAATCTAAATAATGCGTTATCTGCATATATCGAATAGAAAATCGTTTTCCATTATATTGATCTATGGAGTACTAAAGAAGAAACCAACAAGTTTTGGTCAAAGTCATCGTTTTCCACCAGTTTGATGTGGATTGATGGAACAAGGCGAAGCCGAGTGAATATCAAGTAGCATTCAAACGAGTTGGAGACAACGACTTTGACCAAAACGAGTTGCTTTCTGTATTTGTCTAACCCCCGTACACGCTAAAAAAATGGATGACACACAGAATACATATCATGGAGAACGGACTGCAATACTCGTAGGGGCATGGAGAATAAGGTCCCAATGTTAAGCCTATGGGACAAAAATACCAGGGGTGACATCATGGAGAAACCTCTCTGCAAGATGCCAAAATATTGATTTAGAAGAAAAGTACTTTGCATGGTTTCCATATCGATGAGCTTTAACAACGTCCACATTTCGTATGCCTTGTCGGGCACAAAATTCCACAAAAGCTGTATCGGTTGGGACATGACATTAAAGTGAATTGTATGTTAACTATGCGCTGCAGGTTTGGACACTTCGTATGGCGGAACCTGGCTATCGGTCACTATCTGCGACGCTATAAAGACTGGAGAGAGATCCAGACTGGCAGTATTCGCAAACGAACGCTGTTTGAGGGGATTCTCCAGCCAAACCAAGGTGGGTGACCAGATACCTAACACAACCATAGTACACAGTGTGGCTACAGACGGTCACTCGAGTTGACAATAGTGCCCATTTGAATACAGCTAAATCAAGTCGAGTGCATTTGTCTTCATTCATAGTAAATTCTTTCAACTTAAGGAGTGTTGTTTTGCGAAAGGGGATCTACTGAGGTAGATTCACTTCGGCTTCTCATAGTTTATATGATATGTTTTATTTATAGTTGCCTATACTATTTATTGCTGTTCTTCTGGTCACTACCGGCTATTGCTTAATATTTTCATAACAGGAGAAACTAACATTGTGGTCTTTTAGCCTGTCGATGTTTAATCACGCTTTAAATCTTTGACTTGTTACAGAGACGTCTTCAAAGAAACATAAAAAGACAAAAGAGGAAGGAGAGGTTGCTGCTAAGAAGATGCGCCTACAGGTACTCCTTCATTTTTATATTCTATTTTACGTTGTTGCGAACATCAGGGATGCGTGGTCCCTCTATACCCCTAGGGTCCCCTGGGACGTTAAACCACAAACAAACAACTCAGGGATGCGAGTTTTCCGACAAATAACAGATTTCTGAAATTATACTAGCGACTTCGTCGATAGAGCCTTAACACTCTATCTAGGAAAAATTGGCCACACCATGGGCTGATTCCCCGCTTATCCGCTAGAGGACACGGCAGTCTGAGGCTCTGATCATGAAGAGTCAGAATTGATGTCTATGGTTCAATAACAATAAATATTTTTTCCTCCGTTCGGTACTCAAAATTTTTTTTTTGAAAAAAAATGTTCGATAACAATATCACAGTCAGCTAACTTGATGTATTTACGATGTAACGTGCCCCGGGAGTCCGCAACAATTATCAGATTAAATACCCAGTCAATTTTCCTAATTGGCATCTTTATTAAATTACACATACACACTCCGAAAGGGCAGTGACGAAGTCGCTAGTAACCCACCGCATACCAGCAAAATTCTGGATTGGCCATTATTTTCCATGACACAAGTTTAGTCTCAGCGGCTTCTCTGAAGAAAAGGAGATCAGAAAAATCACAGCATCAAATTCTGTTTTCGGGATCCCTAGATATATATCAAAAGAGAACAAGCACATCTCAGTAGAGAAGTGAAAAAAGAAAATGCAGGTTTGAGTTTTTCTCTCCACGAGATTCTCACTCTCATGGCTGTTCAGTCTCCAAGCCTAAGTCTGGTTCACTATGTCCCTATGTGCAGGAGACACTCCAAGCGGATCCGACCAGAATCATATTTTTTAGATATGGCAGGTAAATAAAAGAGTATGACCTATATAATTGAGAAAACATTTTTCACATGAACAGAGCACACACAACGTTAAACCACATAATATATATACTTACCGTATCGTTTCAGGATTCGGATGAAGAGGTAGAGAGCCCTCATGCGTTGAGTATTGCTGATATTTCAACGACTAAAACAAGTGAAAGCACAGAGGAGAATGAAAACAAAAAGAAAAGGAAGAAAAAGAAGAAAGAGAGGGAATTGGAAGAACAAACCAATGCATTGTCAGAAAAAAGCAAATCAAAGAAAAAGAAAAGGGACAATTTAGAAGTAACAGATACACTTGAGGAAGAAACAAGTACAACAGCAGTAGAAAGATCATCTAAAAAGAAGAAAAAAAAGAAGAAAAAGAATACTGAATAAGTAGATCTTGTTAATTTTATAGCTGATATGTAATGATACATTGCAAATGTAATTAATGTTTTCCTGTTAAGATATTGTTTATGAGAGATGTAGAAATTGGAGAAGATTGAAATAAATGATTATCAGACATTTGTCAGTGATATCTACAGGATTTTTTTTAATGTAATCTGTATTATGATAAGAACTATGTATAAAGGGATAACAGAAAAATCGCAGAATATAAGCTGGTTGTTAGACTCGGGTGTTAATCTTACTCGAAGGCGCCACCAAGCGGTAGTGAAGGGAACTTCCTGTGTTGTGTCTAACCCGACGTTTACACTGGACGGCTAAAAAACGTGACAACTGTAGATCGTCTGGCCAATAGTCGTCAAGTGGTGCTCACCTACGCAATATAATCATTAAGAATCGCCGACCCAAGAGACCCATCAAGCGTTTACACTAGAAGGTTTATGTTCATTTAAATGAGGAACATCCACTGAAGCAGGCATTCACCTAGACAATCATAGGCGACTATTCTCGAAGGTTAACCCTGTTTGAACTATAGGTGAATTTATGTAATACCCAATAGAAAATTGCAGTTAAAGAAGGGTTAAGTAAAAAGTTGTGGTTGTCGACAAAAAACACTCGTTTAGGGCCAAAAGTAGAGGAGGTTGATGCATGAGTTTATACAGAACCACCAGCTGTGCAGACGACTAATCCCGCTGGCTTTTCTGAAAAGAGTTTTATTAAAGACGAAAAAGTTCACAGTAAAAAAATACAGTGTTCTTCCACCATTTCCGTGTACATCGAAAAGTCAGACAAACTACAAGTATATACCCCATTACAGATACATTATGATTTACAGAGATCCATAAATCGGAGTTTCTGTCAATCACCCAGTCTTTCACCGTAGTAGGCTTGAAAGAGTCTAGACTGTAGTACGTCCCGTTGTCGCTAGGGCCAGGGCGCTCATGCTCTCAAACTGACCACAGAGTAGAGATTTTTCTCTGTGCCGTAACCCGAAGGCGGCGCGGTGCGTGGAACGGACTAGGTACGTGAACGGACTAGAAAGAGTCGTCGGCCGTCAAGGGCTTTACGTAATCGCCAGGTGGTGCCAAATTGCATAATGTGATGTAATCAGACGATCTACAGTCACCACACGCTTGGCGTTAACACTAGATGATTTCTAGCTTTTTACGCCTGAAACTTGTCAGGCGGTGCCAAATTCAAGAGTCGCCGCCTATAATTGTCTAGTGTAAACGCCGGCTTAGGTGATAGACCACACACTGATATAGGTCCATGATAATTCGGGCCTTTTTCCACAGGCCAGCTGTGCGCTTTATCCTCTTAGTTACGCAATAAACACCTAGCTACATATTCTTTATCATTAGAGGACTGAGTGTATGAGCACAATGCGTTTCTTATACCCATTTAGATTATCTCCAGGAAAAAGGCATCGTTGCATCGTATTCTATGGTATTCCAGCTCCAATCTGGTGGGTTAAACAAGTATATTGTCTCAGTAATACTTCAGATATCGTATAGATTAGATAGAAATATAGCACCTTAACTGTAGTATAGAGACATATAGTGGTAGACGTATGACTGCTCATAGATTATGTTCTGCTGTTTTCGACAATCTTGGACCCCCACCCCGCCATCCGTAAAGTAAGTACGCACTGAAGGTAGGTGTGTGTGTGTGTGGGGGGGGGGGGGGGGGGTAAACATTTTGGAAACGATGCGAATATATATGCTCCTTTGTTCTATTGCGTACAAGGTTGGGAGGGGAAGATCCAACATTTCAGAAATGCAGAAATCAAAATGAAGATATGCCCCTACTTATAAACGAATTTCCGGTGGGATATGTATCTATTATATGACTTATTTCCTTTTGGGTAGGTAGGCCTATGTATATATTGTTTGACTTTTCTGAAAATACACCTGTATTTAGAACTTGCCGCATCAAAAAGCTGTGGGCGCGTGCGGGTGCCGGAAAAACATAATCGGGATGCCGGTAGCGCTGGAGGCCGGTAGCACTCAGAGGCCGGAAAAGCCGAGAGGCCGGAAATACCTTTATTCAAACCAACACTCTTGTGTCGCCCGTCCAGTGCTTTAACCACCGATCGATCCAACTCCCTACCCCAGACTGATCAAAGAAAAAACGTGCAAGATAATAACCGAACTATAGCAAGATCTTTTATCATAGCAATATCATCAGCTTGAGAGATATGTTTAGATATAAACGCCATAAGTAGCGGTAGGGCCTATAGCTTTAGAGTCAAAGGATTATGGAATAAATATATTGAAACTAAATACAAGGAGCAGACAGATCCTCCGTTGTAGACGGATAAGCACAGCTATTAATGATACCGTCTTTTACCTCACCCCTCGTATTTTTTCTCCATAGACTTAACATTGGGAACTCATATCCAACGCCCATTAGATATTTAGGAAAAATATCCAATGGGGGATTATGTCACGAATCTTAGCCAATTAGTCAATGTGAGGGATGAGATAAATTCAGAAACCCATTCAAATTTAGGGTCAGAGCTACATAATTTACGCGGCTTCGCCTTGTGAATTACTACGCGATTCAAACTCGATGGGATGGAACTCTGGCCCTAAACTTTCATAGGTTTCCTCCATATAGTCCGGCCAGTGACATCAGTGGGATCGTCTTTATCAATACGGTAGTCATTGCAGCTGCTACCGCAAAGAGGCACCTCCCCAGTTTGAGCAGGTACAATACACAGAGACCGTCCATAAATGACAACATGCAGCAGTTCACTTTAAAACAAAATGTTTACCGGTATCGTAGATCATTTTATTCTTCCTGAACAAAGTACCGGGTAAGTCAATTTGCCTTTTTAGAATAAATTCTGCCCAGCATTTCCTACTTGGCTTGGTAATGATTTTTTTTTTGTATAATGAGCAGATTATAGGCCTTCAAGTAGTACAATGCAATGGTGATGCGGTGCATAAATAGATGAAGAATGATTGAACTTAGCCATTTTACAAGTACGGTAATAATTAGAGGACATAAAAATGTATGGTCTATACTTGGGGAGGCGAGGCGGGAAACGGCACGTCATAGTTCAGTCAGAGCACGTGAAAGCGTGTCAGCCAATCAGAACAGTGCAAATTCGCAAGTGCATAATGTTTTGGTCACGGTCTGCCCGCATGGCCACGAATAACTGTCAGTCCATTGAACAAATTTCGGGCCATCTTTGGGGCTCTATGTAGCACCAATGCTGGTACTTCGTGATTTGAACTTAGGGGGGAAGGTACTAAGTACCTGGTTACAGAAGAGTGGAAGTGTTGAGTATGGTAGAAGAGTAGCAACACTAAAAGAACCCAGAGACCGGTTGGTCGAGCAGAGCAGAGACGGGGGATGAGAGGCCCGGCTCCCGGTATCTGACAGCCAGACCGGCCGGTAGCTCACACCACCAGACGCTTCAGTGGAGAGAGGTCACAAGGCCTCGGGAGTAGCGCAGGAACCCTATATTTGTAGAAAGGTCACTCCAGTGAATCAGCGGGTGAGTTAGTTACTTCTTCGTATTCATATTATAAATGATACGGGATATAATAGATGCTGTAATACCCAGCAAGTTTTAACTCGATCTCCGTCGTTGCAGACAGACACGCAGATTCATTTAGACACAGCCAGGGATGACGGGGATACTGTATTTAGAATTGCATCATTGTGTTACTCTTCCTCAAGTTCCTGTCAGTTATGAAATTAGCCATGACTTTGCCTCAGACGAATCAAGATTTCGACAATTATTTTGCTTAGAGTTATAGATGATCAATAAACTCGCCGTACCTAAGAAGAGCACGTGCATATTTTGCAATGTAAATTGTAATCGCAGGGGTCATTGCGAGAGGCAATAGATAATTACCCGAGGTACTTACCTAGTAGTACTGAAGGGGAATTTATGTTCCTACGAGCCTAGGGCACTATGGTGGTGCCCTAGGATAACAGTGAAGTGAGTAGGAACTAGATCACGATCTAGTTGTTTCCAGCACCCTAGACATACTCACATCCCATGAAAAAAGGATCAATAAAACGTATGGTAATGGGATACATATATGGGGGATGGTCAAAACATTCAGTGATAGAGGGCCTATTTTCCCAGTTGGTGTCTGTTTCTATGCGTTGCTTTATGAGGGATTTTATATAGTTGCAGCTTAGATCTTTGTTGGGTTTTTTTTAAAGTAAAATGATCCATCTTGGATTTGATGAACAAATTTGATAATTGCGTCTATAGATACAGACTTGGAAATTCTCGCCTTTCAATAAGGTTGCCAACTTTTTTTACGATAGGCATCCTCTGCTACTACAGACTCACACAATTACACTACCTCGTGGCTTTCAGGTTAATCCTGGCCAGTTGTAATTCTGTGTCCATGTTCAACGCTCTTTGTTGATATTATATAATTGAATTTATTTTAGACCAGCATATATATGCTTTGTATTTAAGTGTACATGTCAAAATTCAAATTTTGAAGTTAGTAAAATAAGTTAAGGGCATGGATATATATATATAAAAAAAAGACAGGTGTATATTTGATATACGAGTGTCCTTGATTTTAACCTCGCGAGCTCAAGTAAGCATGAAAAATGCAAGTCATAGACATTGCATCATATGGTATATATAATGTATGTCAAACGGAATATAGACTTCCTACATGTGTTATTTTACTTGTCAACGTGAAATGTGGCATTGTGAATATAGACCTAGGTATATCAGTTGAGATTGCTATAGTTACCGGGTACTCAATATTCCATAAGAATTTATTTCTCTTTGGGTGAACATGGTTGGGCTGTCTCCATAATGTAATTTGGGCAGTAGATGCAAGACAATGCATCTTCTCTCTCTCCCACTCCTTACCTCCTCTCAATCCTTTATTATCCATGGTATACAAAGTACCCATTAAGAATATATGGGTACAATATATGCAAAATTTTCAAAATTATACATTCTTGATGGATGGCCCCGAGTAGAAGAGCAATATACCATGGAAGCTGTACTGAAACCCTTTCTCAATTCTGGGCACTCTGTTCTATTGAAGTGGAAGTGCCCACGACGCAAAACCTTTCTTGGTGCTGGACCTATATTTTATTGAAGCAGAGGTGGCCACTGGTCGGCCTGCATTGAATAATTAACAGCCGATCCATAGAACCAGTAACGTCGCGGATTAACTCATTAAGCAGCCAGATGATCAATACGAGTGAAATGATACTAATGATACTAAGGGAAAACGTTGGTACTGAGCCCGTAGGGATGGCCGTTCGAGGTCTTTTTTCCATGAAATATGTCCTGAGGCAAAAGGAGGAGGGATGTATTCGATATCATTTCCCTTTTCGATATTATTTCCCTTTCCATAATCTCTCTAATACGGAGTGAAAAAGATCTATGCAATTGTATGTCTGTTTATGTCTCACGGCTTGTGCTAGGAAGAACGCCAAATTCGGCGAATATTCTTGTCATATTTTCTTCACTTGAATTATTAAAAAAAGGACAAAAGGCCGAGAACGGCAAACCTATGGTTTAGTCACTACGTTTTCTTTTTATTTATGTACCTAGATATCATGAAAAACGTATATTTTATGTGCTTATGAAGTACACTATGAGTACAGTGCGTCGAAACATTCACTACGGGCTTAGTGTGCCCGAATATTATTTATACTACACCCCTAGCAGCAAGTACAATTTCATAGACGTTCGGCCATAGATATATAGTTATAGACTGAGACTAAATCCAGAGCATCTTGCCAAATTGATAAGGTGGATCTGATCCAGTTAGTCATATTTTCATCGTAGTGTAGGAATAGAGGGAAACTATGTTCCGGTGGGAATAAGTCAAAGTTACGAGGTAAGGCTTGGAAAAATTACTGCCCAAGGCATAGCCGCGGGCAGTAATTTTTCCAAGCCTTCCCGAGTAACTTTGACTTATTTCCACTGGTACATGGTTTCCCTATTCCTATATTCCTTCAATTGTCGGCTAAAATCGATAAAAACCGAATTTCTCTGAACGTCAACCTGGGCAGTAAACGTCAACCTGGGCAGTAAACGTCAACCTGGGCAGTAACTTCAACCTAGGCAGTAATCAAAAGTTATTCCACCCCCAGCAGCGTTAAGTAATCATAGGTTGTTTGCTCATAGGTATATAGGAATAGATGGTTCTATTTATTTAACACAGTCTTAGACTCATATGTATGACAAAATACCCTACACTTATTGAAATAAAAAAATAAATGAGTTCCGGGTTCATCAAAGCCTTTGATCGAATTAACCATTGCGTTACACTCTAGCAAAGCGAATAGATATTGAGATTTTATTCCTTGCATGAATACAATGTTGTTCAAAATGAGATATCAGAGTAGATTCTAACCGACAGATTTATCAGTACCAGTTTTTGAATCATAGACATTTGACCTTACTAGCTTCATACTTTCCGTTGGCTTTAGATTTCAAAAGATACTCAACTGGGCTTGATCAATGAGTTCTGTCACCAATCAATCCAAAGCTTCTGTTACGTCCCTTCGGTTTAATTAACAAGTTTGTAAGATGGATTGGTTGATAAAGAAATATTGGGAATGATGAGTATGTGGCAAGGTTATTACATAATTTACCATGATATGTCTGTCAATGCCATGGCCATAGGCTTATTTAAGATAGTAAGGTCAAGGTACTCCAGTGGTAGATAATGTGCATGTATTTTATAAATACATACAAGGGGAAGGCCATTTTTAATTACTTTTGGAAGTTATAAAGTACCTATATGTAACAACCCCTGGGACTGAATACTGAGAATGCAGAAGAAGAATACGGTCTTAAAGTCTAGAGGCCCTGACTAGATAATTTCCGTTATGAGCAAAAGTGTCCGCTTAGGCGGGGTGTCCGTCAGACGGGGTTCTACTGTATGTATGATATTTACATGTTTGGATTGACATGAGACAGTTATAGAAAAGTCGGAATTCATCAGATTGAGTAGTCTTGTTCATTATAAGAAGTTAGTCTTGCTTTTCCGTCCAAAACTATCTTTCTGTTTTTACCTCTAACCGCTGCGATTTTTCCCATAGCTCGGATTCTTTTATTCGACTATATGCTATCAAAGTTTTTAGAATTTAACCATGAGAATTGTACACGGTCACTGATCGTCTCAATATATATCTTTGACTGTTATATAGAATGGGATATTTGGACATAGTGTACATCAGTTTTTTTTCATATCCCAAGACTGGGAAAACTTGTATCATCTAATACTAATCAAATTAACAATAGTCCTCTAAGCCATATGGTATTCACCATTTATCTCACCCCGGTATTTTTCTCCATAGGCTTAACATTAGGAACTCGTACTCCATGGCCGTGGAGTTCGGGTATCCAATACTCAATGGCTAATTGGGTGATTCGTTTTATCAATAAATAATGTTTTACAGGGTGAGATAAAATCAGAAACCCACTCAATGAAAATAACTTGGTCCGCACTCCACCTCGTTTGACCGCAGAGTAATTCACTCAGCTTCGCTTCGTGAATTACTATGCAGTCAAACTCGGTGGAGTACGGACCAAGCTATTTTCATCTCGTGGGTTTCCTTCTAAATAAGCAATATGTCAAAGAGAGATTGTGCTAAATGATAGACCTGTTAATATAGCAGAGATGCCAGTTTTCCCCCTTTCACGGAAATCATTTTCATTTTCAGTTTATGAAATTATCTTTTCTCGTGTTAAACAAAAGTAGAATGAATTGGGCCTCATTCACACCAATAAATAGTGGTTAAAACCTCCCCCAAACACTCCATCCCAACTCGATGGCCAATAATGATGTGTTTTCTATGATTCCTGAGTCTCTTTGAGGCAATAAATTCCACATGAAAATTATTTCCTATTTTTTCATGACCCTAACTGACATCCCAGATAAATAAGAAGTAAGGCTTAACATTATACCATTGTATCTCAAAGAGATGGAGAATGTCTTCTTAAAGTAAGTAAACGGCAACATCGCCGGTCATATGGAACATAGCTTAAGTTGAGGTCGTAGAAAAACCTTGTTTTACAGCACACTGGTCGTATAGAACCGATTAGAAAAGCTGCGTGATAACTTAGAGCCGCTATGTAATGCATATGAACTTCTGCCAGTAAAAAAACCACTACATTGCACCACTAAGGGGCATTGCCCTGTCCTGCAACCCCCTTAGGCAAACAGGGTAAGTAGAGCTCGACATCCCAGGCACTAAAGGTTTAAATGTAGGACGCTGGGGGCAGTGGCTGTAGATGCCTCACATTGGAGATCCAGGGAGGGTGTGTGTTTGCATAGGGATCCGTATTCTGTGGTGGGCGAGCGGAGACTGAGCGTCTACGAGACCGGTACGCCGCATTATCGATCTCATCTCTGGAGGAGAGAAACGCTCGTACGGCCGGCCTGCTGCAGTACGTATCATCCTCATTGTTTCTATAAGGGGCCACCCATAAAGTAAGTACGCACTGACGAGGTTTGAGTGGGGGGCAAACTTTTTAAACTTTGCATATGCTCCTTCTTTGTAACTTAGAGATGCCAGTTTTCCATGGAAATCCATGTTTTAATTTTCAGTGTGTACAATTATTTGTTCTTGTGTAAAGCAATATAATATTATTTAAGCCTCAATCATATCAACAGAATAGTGATTTAAACTCCCCATAGGTCCTCAGCCCTGTGCCATAACAGAGTATATATTTACGATGTTTTCTTGGTCCCTTGGCAGCAGCAAATTTGACTTGAAAAATATTTCCACTTTTTTTCTGACCCCAACTGACATCCCTGTCTGTTCTGTTGCGTACAGGATTGGGAGGTGGGATGTACATACTTTATGGATGACCACCTTTCGAAAACTAGGGATGGTTTATATCATTTGTGCACTGTCTACCTTAGGGGTTTCTGGATTTAAAAAAAAGACTCCCATGAATGTGAATATATTTTGTCTATTTTCTGTAATTTCTCGAGATCGCGTTTTTAAGGCAGTTTAGGGCCTTCTTGGTTTGCAATTACACATTGGGTAGTAATCTGTGCCTTGATATCTGGAAAAGTATTTATCTAGTTCTACTTCAGTTCAACTCGATGATAAAAAGGGAGTATCAAAGTCGGTTTGGTCACGATATGTTGGTAGATGGGACAGCAAATACTGTGCTTTTTGGTGGGTTTTTTCTGTTTGAACTATTTTTTATGGCTTTTTATTTTGTTGTTGTCTTGAAATACAAGATAGAAGGGGGGAAAAGCCAGCAGTGGATTCCTGAAGAGATCGCTAAGCTGGAAGACGTCTTTGTTTAACTCCAATTCAGCCTTGGAAGAGAGTTTGTCATCCATCAAAGATCTGTCCATGATAAAAGGAAACGCTGCTTCAGTGCTTTTAGATATTTTCACACACATTGAATTTTGAGATTCAATGAGAATGTACCCTAGATTTCGGCACTCTTACACTTTTCCTGCAGCGGGGGCATTAATTATGGGCGTTATGTGGGTTTAGAAAAGATATACGTATACTCGAGTTACATCTCAAGGAAAAAAACTTCCACATACTCTTTTATAAAAGAAGATGTCACACTCTTACTGAAGGAAGCTTGTGAGCGGGTACCTCAAGTCTGAGACTGGATGTACCGCCCTTGAAACTGGATTTTCCAAATTCGGGAGACAAATCACAAGCTACACTAAAATTTGTGTGTGACTCTCCCCCCCCCTTCCCCGCCCCCCTTGTGACTGGAAAGCTTGCGACTGGAGGTACTTCGGTGCATCTAGTCGGCGACTAGCAGTACAAAATATCAAGCATGTTTGATATTCAAAAATGCTTGCGAGTATCTGAGGTACCTCACATCTGAGACTGGGTGTACCCGGTATGTCCTGTCTCAGACCAGCAGGAAGCGCACAGTTCACACTTTACTATATACCCATGCTGTATATACTGTAAATACGCACCGTTTTGGCATATGACATAAAAATACACTAAAATACGGACCACCTTGCCATACACGTTTACTAACATATCGGTTGTTAAAAATTAAATTAATGATTTTTAAATTTTTTTTGGGTATATAGTAAATATATAACGTCCAACCATGCTTGTACAAGTCACAGAACTCGATGATAATTTACGGTTTGTACGGAACTCGGCATAAATGCCTCGGTCCGTACAAACCGTAAATTACCATCTCGTTCTGTGAATTGTACAGCATGGTCAGGACTTTCTATATAAGTACGTTTTGCCATGCTACTTGCCTACAGCTACGCCCAGTCTCACACTGTGCATACCTAGGTACCTCCATTTGCACAGTGTGAACTGGGCATAAGCATGAGTCACAAGTTTTCAAAATTCCCTCCAAATTCTGTTTACTCTGAAGATCTAATGAAATTCTTGTTCCGAATAATGCGTCTATCGATATATTGATTGAATAAGAAGTTGGACTGTTTTTCCTGTTATTATGTAGTCCTCTGACGCACGTCGGAACTGGGCTCTATTAATGCTGCTTATATCGAGCAAAGCTAATCTAGCATGGTTGTGGGTCCCGCGGTGTTGACATGGAATATTAATCGTCGTGTGAGTACACTTACGTAATGTACCTCCCAACAGCACGGTGGTCAAGTGTTGCTGAGCGAGGGTAATTAATACAGGAATTCTATATATTATACCAACCGTCTAGAACACCGCTATTCAAAAGTGCGAACGATTTATGCGTAGATTGAAGAGAAACCAGAGTGACACCGCTATTCAAGGATATTTGTATAATCCCTTGCTAGACTATTTGTTTATATATATTTTTCTTTCCGTTCTTTTATTTATCCTGGATCAATCTTAGACTACTGGGCTTTCTTCCTTTTGGCCAGTTGATTACATGCTTAGATTTAAAACATTCTTAGTTGCTATCAGAGCAGCCTTTGGCTGACTTTTTACGCTTGCTGCCACTTATGTTATAGTTATACATAGCGTGATAAGACTTATTTCATTTGCTGTGATCGCAGTAGGTGATTCTGTAACTCATATGGTGGTGTTACGGAGATCTAGTACCAGCATTTTTGGCCATCATGATATTACATTTAACCAAGGTATGGTTTTTATGAGTTGGATGCTTGTCCATAACTTTGTTCGGTTGGGGTTCCATTTTTATTAGTTTTTGTTGATATGGTTAAAGACCATTTTGATGTATGGCCAAACTAGAGTAATCTGCCATTGGAGAATCTGTGTATTACTATTATTGTCATGATTTTTTTACCCTTAACATTTAATCACAGGCAAACATTATCTGAATCCAAAACCTCCCCTAACGACGAAAGTCAAGCTAAAAATAATATTTTGCTGTATACAGCGTGAGTACAGAATTATGCAATGCTAATCCTGTGTGTGCACGCCAAGTATTTCCCCGGATAAAATGATAGCCTTATAATCCTTCCATTTTTGCTTAGTCATGATGCACCGAAGACTAGTTTGGGTGAGGGTGATAAAAAAATAGTTATTCGTCGATTTTTTTCGTTGGATGAACATAACAGATGAGTTATATGACACTTGAATTTATGTCTTATACATATTTATACCAATAAAAATAAGGAACACATAGATAAAAGTGCTTGATTTATGGGGGCCATCCATAAAGTACATACGCAGAATGCAGAAGGAGCATAAGCAAAATTTCCAAAATTGTTTACTCTTCCCCCAACCCCCCTCAGTCCATACATACTTTTTGTATGGGTCCATAGTGCATATCCGTCAGTTAATATCATCTATATAATATTTATATGTGTATGTACCTTCATGTCATTCTTTTGCTTGTGAAATGAATGTCGAGAGCTCTTTCCTTGACTATGAATAAATGAATGAGTACTAAAGCTTAATCAAGTACGATCATGAATATCACATACTCATATAATGTGCCATTTTCCTCTTCTATTATAGACTTGTCTGGGTGTAATATATTAATCACTATGAACTCTTGTTGAAACTTTATGTAGTTATTGACTGGATTGTCTTCGTTTAAAACACCTCGATGCGCCTGTCTGTGTTACCTGTAGTTTCTAGCGGATCGATAACCACTGAATTATGCCCGAGTGTGAAAGGCGATGTTCCAGACTGCCTTGTTTCTGGCACCCTGCTGTTAACACGAGCACCAAGTGGCAGCGGATGTATAGACAATGATCGATGGTTTTGTGGACAGGCGGGTCGGAAACCACGAGTGGTTGACGCGTAGTAACAAACAAGCGTGAGTGTATTACGACGTCAACCTCGAGTGGTTTACAGAGCCGCATGTCCGCAAAACCTTCGTTTTTTTTAATTTATTATCCATCGTCTCAAGTAAATTAATCCCAGGAATTGCCGTATTAAAGGTATATCAGTAGGGACTATACGAGCAAGTGGCAGCGAATGTATAGAGCACAGGGTGATTGCTAGTTCTGCCCTCATCCGCCTGGGAATTATAAGATAGCGCCACTGTAGTCAGGGGGCAACCAATGTCATCAGTTGTTATAATCTATACATAATTTTGAGACGAGGCTAGAATTCCTTCTTGGCAAGCCCCAAAAAATATTTCTGGTAAAATTCATTGATAATTTGTATCTCCACCTGATGTTTTCGATGGCATCGGAGAGCAAGATGGCCATCTCCATAGTACAAAAGCCGCGTGTCCACAAAACCATCGTTTGTTGTATTCATTATCCATCGTCTCAATTGAATTAATCAGAGGAATTGCCATATTAAAGGATATATCAATAGGGACTATTTTTTTTGCTCTCTAGCATAAAGGGACCATTTTCCTGTATAGCATGGTTTTGAGGGCCGTATGCCATGGATTTGAATCTGCATACAACAGTTATGGTATCTGACAGGTTTTATACACTGGGTTGTGGTTCACTGAGTCTCCATACATTCTCAATGGGGACTTTGTATACGATGAATAATAAAAGCTCTGTGTCCGTAAATAGGGCCAGAGTTTATCATCCTCAGTCCTTCTTCGTTGTAGATATTTTGATTTTGTCTAGAGTCGTTGACCCCCAGGTTAAGTCTTGAACTTAGAGGCATATCCTACAATACACAATGGCGCTACCTGGTGATTTTCGAATGCCGGCAATTACCAATTCAAATTAGTTCCTATGACTTATTCTAATAGGAAATTAGTGAAATATGAAATATTATCGAATTTGATGTAAATCAATAGATTCATTAAGCCGATTTATACTTGACTGGTTCATGTAGGAAATGTACTGTACAATATAGCTTTCTTCAATTCTTTCAAAAACAAGGACGGTGACTTATGTTTTTTTACAATCAGATCGGTATGTACACCTTAGGGCCCACTACCCGAAAGTCGGGACGTTAGGGCCCATTCATTGGGACGTTAGGGCCCTCCCATCATAACATCGACATATATCATTCAGATATGCATACATGTCAAATCATTACTTACATTTCATAGAATTTGCGAAAACCGTGTCAGTTCCGATTTTAGCGCTAACAGGCTAATGAATATGAACCAATACTGCAATTTTTTCATTTGAGCATAAAGCCAGTACTTTAGGCAAAATATAAGTGAGTGCGTATAATATTAATAGATAGAAAAAATATGGCAATTCACAGAAGGGTTTGAATAGATCATAATACTGAAATGGATCAGGTAAAAACAAGTGTTCCAATGAATCCCAGGTATTATGTAGACAAATGGTAATAGTAGTAAATAGTTAGAATCATAAGCATTATCTCAGGAAAGAATACAAGTGCTAAAGTCTCACCATCAATGACTGAGTGAATGACATAACAATATATTTTATAAGAAAGGCAGCATAAGTGTCGTGCGATATCAACAACTCATGTCTGTCCTTTGACAATACTAATGAGGTGGTCCCTAACGTCCATTTATGCTAGTTCTCACTCCCGGCACCGCAAGTGTGAACGCGGCATCGCGGGGCGGCTGAGGTGCGACTGAGGCTTTCTCACCTCCGGTCTCAGGTGTGCCCTAACGTCCCGACGTTCGGGTGGTGGGCCCTAAAGTCCTGCAATCATGGAGATCACTGTTAGGACTCCTTCATGGAAGAAAGCTAATCTTTTTTAGTGAATGTAGCATCGTCCTTTATAGATTTTCACTGAATTAAACAAAAAATCATAGTCATTTCTCAGGAAAATGACAAAAGCCTTTAAGACGGTGATGCTACACAATCGATATTCCCTAAATAAACCTGATTTTGAACCTGTAACTCAGAGATGGTAGTTTTCCTATTTTCATTTTCAACGATATCGGAATTTATCTGATCAATAATTTTACCGCGTATTTTTAGGTACAAAGACAGTCAGCTAGTTTCTGTATACTACTTTTTGGGTCTAGTAACAATCTTATTATATGGTGTTTTCTAAAACCTGTAAACCACAATCATGTACTTCATTGTTGGTTTAAAAATGATAAGCATTCAAGAACACGGCACAGTTAGAGCTAAGCCACTTATGATAACGTAATAAGATCATTAAACGGCAGCAACAGTGGAATAAGTCGCCCCTGGTTATGTGTGTAATGGTTGACGGAAGAGCTTTGTTGGTATTAGTGTGGTGGGTGGGCTTTTTACATCACAGATGTACGTGGACGGTAGGCGTCAAATGGCGGCTCATAGGGCCTGCAGGAGGTTGGCTTGTTTTTATACCAGTTTGGCGTGAGTGGATCATATTATGCTTTTGCACATTTAGGTTCCTTTTTATAAGTTGTAGATCAACTATGGTTTTTAAATTTTTAGAACCAAGTATGTAGACTTTGTATCTAGGCATGGGTCTTTGGTCTCTAAAGATTCTTTTTTTCTAGATCAACTATGAACACGTAATCTCCTTGTAGGGTAAAAACTCTCATTAGAAACATCATATGTTTTTGTAAGAATGAGGCAGTGCGATACTACTGCTCCAAGTGAACCGCAGATACTGCTTATTCATGTCACGGACTACTTTGCCATGTTAATAGTCTTTTTTTTTAGCAGCGTTTGTTTTCTAAGGCATATAGATTGTACAAGCAATACATGATACACAAATTCAGTGGTTACCTTAATACGCTGAGTTTTCTTCTTAATATACAAATTATATTAACTCTAATTTTTATACCTCTAGGGTAATAACATGAAGTATCTTATGAAGACCTCATTGTTTGTTTAACACTCTATAACTGATTCCTTATTTCTACTTAATTCTCAATTACCCAATGGTATAGAAAAGTTAATTAGACATGTAGATTGGATAATTAACAGGAAATACATGACCAGAGAAAACATCACAGAACAGACATGTTAGGAGGTAGTTACCGTCCAGGGGATGATTGTCTTTTTATCAAACTTGATGCCACCCTAAAAGATTGATAAAAAAACCACTACGCAACATTTTTGACAATGCTACATCGGGCAGCCATGTAGACGAATGAGCAGGGATATGCTGTTTGGTCGCCATTGGGTCTACCATCTGTGCAGATATTTAGATTACTTGGAGAACGAGGCGCTGCCGCGACTATCGAGCAGGTCACTGAGCTGGCGCTATAACTGCTCCTCAGGGAAGTTCATGAATATTAATTAGTTGGAATATTTATACAGCCGAAGACCTTCATTGGTTAATTCGATCATGTGACCGAATTCTGCTCTCTGAGAACATAGAACAACAATTCTTTGTGGAGGTAAGTTTTTCAAACAATACCCGCGGTAAGAAGAAAAACACACCATAAGAGAAAAAAATACAAACACAGATATTTAAATTATCCAATTTAATTTGGTTAGAGGGCTGGTTCTACCAGCATGATTCATATGCCTCCAAATTTCGCGACAAATCGCGTGCAATAATGTATGTCTTTTTTCGCGATGATGTGTGAATTTTCTGGTGCTCCACCACTGCGACAACCCCACGATCTATTGCCCAACATATCACGATCTATTGCGGCAACAATTGCAGGGGTGCTTAATCGTACCAGTGCTTTGGGAAAAAGTGCACACGATTACAAGACTTAACAAGACAACCAAATCATGACAAATCTCGCTATCTTTTGTGTCCTATCTTTTGTGTCTTATCCGTCGTGTCTTTCTCCATATTTCAGTCTTTATTTGAAGTCTCTATGTGCCTTTTTGGGTGAGTTTAGGCGCCAGATAATGCAGGGGGTTGCCGACCACGATAAGACTTAAAAACGTCTGCTGTTTTTTCCGTTGTTACTACCGTTATTATGGTGCTCTGTTCACCATGGTGCTTAAACCAGTGAAATAGGTTCCAGTGTGGTAGGGGAAGTTGGTTAGCATGTCAAAAGTCTCACTTGGAATCGAGCAAGTCTTAAGTGAGTGTTCCACCAGATAGGTGTTGAACAGGCATTAAGTGGTCCTGCCGCTGACCAATTTGGCCAGCTAAAAGTGTATGAGTTGTCACAGCTCTTCCACTGACCCACCTTTTTCTAGCCGGCTGGCGACTACACAGGGCATGTGTGGGCTTCTAGTGAACACTTCCACTGAGCAAGCTGGCTGAACAGCGCCGGCACCAGCCAGGCGATGTCACTACTATGCCATCTGGTGGATGTTGGCTGCACTATCGTGCTACGCTTGTTCCCTGTCCATTCGATAGGGGGTGCATCAAACATAGCCCACGCACTGTTCTGCTACAGTTTGGCAAAACCTATTGCTCTCGCTATGAAGTGTGCCACCTCCACTTCGGTGCTGTCAGCCATGCTGGGATTAGTATGTAACGGTGACAGAATACTGTGGTTAACCAACCAATGAAGGTAGATAAAGATAAGTGTTGATGTTATGAATGTGTATAGCACACTCTGGTGCAAAAATTCTGTCTAAACTTTCAAAGCTATCCAAACTTTCAGCCTCAACTTACAGGTTTATGATTCATGGGTCCACCCATTCATGCTACAGGGTTGGTGGTAGTGGAGGCGGTGAGAAGTCACTGTGGGAGCCGCGCCCAAGAGAGCAGGTGGTGTATTCCAGCTGGCAAAAGCTAATGAATCAGCTTTTGCAGGCAGACATTTAAAGGCTGCACTACATAATTTTGTGTGGAAAGGTACTTGCAATTTTAACGCCAGCCGTGAGCTGGCCATTGCTGTACAGGCAACTGCCTACACAGTGCTAACTGCAGCCAGTGCACAGTTTCAGTTCCCGATGAGTGGCAGGTGATGACTTGTCCAGTGGAAGAACGTGGCCACTCTCCATACCGGCAGCCGTAAGGTCTGCCAGTAACTCCCATATGGGATCCAGCCAGGGGTTGTGCGTGGTTGGTGGAACATTCCCTTGTTCTTATAACCAGGCATTGTACCATCTCCTTTTCCTACAATATCATACATCCTCCCGTTTCTAAAATGTGGCCCCTTTAAGATTCAATGAAGAAAGTTGTCTTCCTCTTTGGTATAGATCCTGCATAGGCAAAATAATTGCCCTAAAGGGATACCAAAAAGTCAGTGTCTCTGATACTGAAGGGAAACTGAGATAGTTGGCAGGTGTTAGTCGCGGTGTCTATTACAAAAGTCTATTGTTGTCTACCAGCTTGTAGTGTCGATGGATGACCTGGCCATATTTTTCTTTTTTGCAATGATCCAAATTTAGATAAGAATGTGATCAGATTTTCATTTCAGTCAAAAGATTTTAAACTAGCATCACATCCTGCAGTTTTCATATACGATATCCATCTATTTTACCAAGGGTGGCAATCATCTTACCAGCTTACAACATTGAATTCCAGTGAGTGCAGGTGTTAATATGGTACGATGATTGATTATCTACATAAAGCAGTGGGTTACTTATTAAACTCTAATAGAATAACTAAGAAATCATCTGTAGAAGCATCATTTGTTTGTTGGTTTGATTTAGCGTCCAGTTGACCATTGCAGGTTATCACCAGACTTTCTCAAGGTTCTTTTACACAACAAGAATGGTGACCGAATCTATGAAATGAGTTTAGGTGGAAACCTCACCCCTACACATTTACCGAGGTGAGAGTTCTTTTACTTCCCACACCACATAGACATGGTATGAGAAGGATTGGCCTTTGATATAGCAGTAAATCTACCACTGCTTGGGGTAGAGGCATCAGGTATAAACTTTGTGTATACTCGTTGGTAGTAGACAACGTTTTGATACTTGTTTATAGCCAGTTCCAGTCTGGCCTAGTTTTTTTTCAGCAAGATCACTGCTTGCATTGAATATTCCCAGTCACATGATTGGCTAGAATGAGGAAAACCTATGTTAGCTGGCACCCTGCCTCAGACTAGCACTAGCTCCCTGGCCATTCACTAGAGAGAGTTGGCTGCTTTCAAGCTCTTTACCCTACCTGAACTGATATGCATACATATCTCTTTTTGTTTTTATTTGTACGTTTCATGTAAAAGTTGATGACTGATAAGTAGTGTGAAATCCATCTGGCCATATGCCCAAATATGTCATATATGTTGTAAATATGCCATAAAAGGATTGTGTTTGGATAGTTAATGGCAGGTCTACTTGTGACAAATCTCCAAGTCGGAATTAGCACCAGCCTGTATATAAAGTATTTACGTACCAGCCATGCTTTCATCTTACTATGGGTTCTGGGAAACCAGGTATAGCTGGTCTATATAGAGAGTATCCAGATCTTTACTTGTCTTCAGAGTACTATAGACTTATGCTAGAAAATGTTAAAAATACTCACTGCTGCTGGAGAAGTGGTAGTTGACACGTACTACTATACTCTGCCTGTATGGTGACGTGCCACCATACTTTGAGTACAATTGGTTGTACTTAACACAGAAAGACGTGAATAAAAAAGAAATAGATAACATACATACTAAAAATTCTATCTGTGTTTAGTTTTACCAAGGTAATTAGCCCAAGTAACCTTTTATTTTCTCGCACTTTATCCTGTAGAGATGTCAAAGTGATTAGCAGGTCAGAGCTAACTGGGGTTGATCAGCCGAGGTTGATGTGGTGACAGAAGTAAGGGCTGGGTCCACCAACACGATGGATTTGTTGTGGTATATCTTGGTATATCATGTTATATCTTACAGTGTTGCCGTGATACATGATTGTAATACGCCGCATGCGATGATATGTGTACTTTATCTCGATGTCATGTGCATATTTTGGTGCTCCATCAACTTGATACCACAAGATCTATTGCTGACACATCACGGTATACCGAATATATCAGGACAAGAACTCGGCACAGGTGCTTAACCAGACTGATGCATCATAGCAAATATGCACACGATAATTCAAAACCTAGCATGATTTAGAAAGACAACCAAATCATGACTAATCTCGCTATATCTTGTGTGTTGGTGGAACCAGCACTTTACCTAAGCGGTACACACAGGAGAACAAAGGAAGCACACGATTTCCAATGCAGACTAAGGACATCTTCAGTCCAGTTTCTGCTGCACTGTAACAGCAAAACATACACACATAGGACCCAGGGATCACGTCCAAACCAAAACAGAAAATATTCTTATACAAACTATACCATTGATCTTCCACATAATCAGAGGAAGTTGGTAAATTATTTCATGTTGTAATGGTTTTCGTTGAAGAGACAGATGGTATTTGGGCAGAACCCATAGCAATGACACACCTTCTCTCAGAGTAGGGCTTAATCTATTATATTCTGTAAGGTCACTGCCTTATTTATTTTATGTGTGACATGAAAACTTTTGGACCTCGACTGTTCAGGTGTAAGATCCTCTTATATCAGTTTCATGGGAAGGTGGTAGACCGCGACTGAACAGTGTGCGAACTGACCCAATAAAATTTAAAAAGAAAATTAAAAATCCACTAAATCTGGTCCAACAAAGCCAAATATGGCCGTATAGTTTCTACTGAGCTCGGGAATTGTTATATTTCGATTAAAACCAAACATATTTACTTGTAGTTATTTCTGTTAAGAGACAAGCTGTCCAAATAATGAAGCTGGGTTTGAACATGACTTCTATAGATCAAAATGGCCAGATTTCCACAAAGACGTCCAACTTCTCGTGAAGAAATTGATAGGGTTCGGTATATCTATTGTGATGGTTATCCCTATTGTAATAAAATTCTTTTTATGTCAGTGAAAAGATCATAAACAGCCGGTTGTGCTGCATCCCACGTCATGGGAGTATCATACTGTATGTCAGGTCATATATTCAGGTCGACATTCAGGTCTAACTAAGGGCTCAGAATGCTGTTAGCTGTGGCCATGGACAAAAGCACAGAAATATCTGTCTGCATAGGTCGGTGGGGTTTAATTTCAGGGATATCAGAGTTCGGGGAAATTCCTGAAATCGGGTGTTTTTTTGTATAAAACACAGAAATATAGAACTTACTATTCCAAAGCTTCAATAGAATCTGTGCATGTCAACCCCATATTAATTCTAGAACCCCCCCCCCCCCCCCCCATACCTGACTTCCCTGTAAATGTGTGTTTTATTACTGGCAAGCTGCCCATAGACAATACATGGATGGAAATCCCTGAAACCATCGGCCAGTTCGGTGGCGTCAAAAAAGGGGGGGGGGGGGCAGGACCCCCCCCCCCCCACCCACACACACACACACACTTTTTTGCCAGTCCCAAAAAAGTCAGCACCTTCAAATTTAACTCAATCAAGTGTAAAAACTGTTTTGATTTTTCAACATCGAAAAATGTCTAATCTAACTTTTTAGCATGCAATAATGGCAAAACCCTGACTTTTCAATCAGGAGTACTTACGGTAGTACCAGTCATACTCACCAGGGGACATTTATCATAGATTTTCTTTTAGTTTCCCAGTAAGGTTGTTAATTGTAGTGGAGGAGTGGGGATTCGTCACTGCAAATGACTTCAGAGATGTTATTGAAGGGCTGCTGACATCCTTGTTTTATCAATCATTCTCGCATATATACATGTACAGGACATGTGGGAACATTACGTTTACCAAGGGACTTATATTACTTACCTATGCTGAGATGTTATGCTCACCAACAACTTGAAGCAGGGGAAAATGGAGTCGACAATTTTTATTGACCCTTGGTACACGAATGACTTTATATTTTTAGACTAACTTGACACGAAAAATGTTTCAGTGCTTATAGCAGAGCTGGACCTACGCCAATTGTGTAATACGTGTTTTAATTATACAATGCGATATAATCCTATGCTCTGGTACCTTTTCGTTAGATTCTTGGAACTCCTGTGACAGGAAATGGAGAACTGCGTAAGTTTTGGTCCCTTTCCAGGATCGATGTAACTCAGTGCAACCAGTATAGTAACAAAGACGTTAAGCAAACTCCAATTTCGTTTAACTCCCCATAGGAAAGGTCCAGTCTATATTTGTGTTGGCTCAATCCTACTCTAATTATTTGGATTAATGAGACGTGGCAATAACACCTCTATGGCAAGCCGATGATACCTTGATAATCAAAAAATAGAAACACAAATTTTGCCTTCGTCATTTGGAAGAGAACCATAATCCATATGTTTAATGGATTCTCCGAATTCTGATTTCATCAAAAGGCTTTAATCATTTAATGCCCAAAGCCCTTTCCCACCACAACACTTTGGCATAGAATTTTGCCAGTCATGTAAGTGGCTGGGGTCCTGAAGCCTACTATTCTCTGAGTGGACGCCCACGTTGGCATCTGCATTCTATTGCACGTGCGGGCCGTGAGACGCACGGCACGTGATAAATCTGCCTCAGGCTACCTCGGACGATACACAGAGCTAGATGCACGGAAGAGTTTGTTTCTTTTAATCCTGACTTTTCGCATCATTCCTATCATCAGGAGGTGGGTGTTGATCAAATTATTCAGCCATTTTAACCGATATTGGGTTGGCGTTTAACAGAATCGTATAATGCACATGGCTTCGGCGTGGTTTATGACCCCTACTGCGATGTATTCATCGCACACAATCGCAAAGAAAATCCAGGGTATGCCCCACTGATGCGATGGATTCGTCGCAGCAAGGATGGCACCTCTAGTGTATGCTGACAGCATACAATGGCCTTATTTTCTGTATAAAAGATGTTTTTTCATTTGTAAAACAAAGATGATATTAGTTTAGCCTCTCTCCTACATGGACAATATTTCCACTCATTTTTTCTGATCCTAACTGACATCTGTGCATTCACAGCTTCAACATACCGTTTTCACAGCCTGCTTTGATATCACACCTCCTGACCCCTGACAGCTAAGTGGAGGCTGGCATATATGCTAATGGTTAACTGCAGTACATCCCATGGACCAGTGGTAGATGTCTGTGTTAGTTCAGGAGAGGGAGATTATTCAGATACAATACGGGGCACGCCACATACTGTGCGACGAATCCATCGCAAATCATGAACATCTCATGATGTGCGATGCGATGGATCTGTGGCATCGCACACAATCGCACACGCGCGCAAGTCCGGCCCCACAGGAGTGATTGTGTGCGATGCGACGGGCGGCGCCGTTTTTATGACCCTCGGCGGCCGTTTATGACTTTTTATTGACATGTGACAATCGCATCGCACCAGTGGGGCCGGGCCTTAACTATGGACTTCTCTCTTCCAGGTATATGTTGTGTCAAATACACTGTCATTCTGTCAACTCCTGAGTGCCAGGAAATTGAGTTTAGAGTAAGATAAATGCTGTGTTAAACTTTATTAAGATGCACAATTGATGAAGCATTAATCTGTTAGTATTTTTGTCGGCAATTAAGGTAGTTAATTATCAAGTCAGTACTTCATATCCTCTTTGATTTCGAAAAAAAATACAAGCTAAAAGGGCGGTATTAGGTTTATTTTGTCGTGTGCAACATGTTTACAATCCGCCATCGGATACTGTGATACATGTGTGTGGTAAACCAGAATTGACTGCAGAAGAAGTTAACATTCTTTTTCTGCTTTGTGGTTATGGCATTATGCCAGAGTAGGTCTCTCTTTGTGGTACAATGACGAGAAAGTGCACCCCCTCCTTTACCGTCCTCACCCTCTGAACCATGAGATGTAGATGGGGTACTCGTCCACGTGTGAGCAGGACTGATTCAGGGGGAGTTCGTTTAGGGCACAGAGTGATTGCTAGTTCCGCCATCCTCCGCCAGGAAATTGTAAGATAGCGCCACTGTAGTTGGGGCAACCACTGTTTTCAGTTGTTATGATCCATAGATAATATTGAGACGAGGCTAAAATTCATCCACAGCAAGCCTAAAAAATACTTGTGATAAAATCCATTGATAATTAGTCCCGCCACCTGGTGTTCTGGATGGCGTCAGGGGCAAGATGGCCGCCTCCATAGCACAATAGCTATGTGCCCTATAACATTTACTACAAACCACCACCTGCCACCCCCTAGGGCATGATTAAAGGAAGGCTGAAACATAGCACTGTTCCCTTTGTTAATCAAGATAGGTAATTATACCAGGCTACAAAAAATGTATTTAAACAAACATACAAAAATCTTAAAAGGGTCACTTAAAAGGAAGACTTATGCTTTACGGATCCATGGTCAGACCTTTCCTCCCCATAATACATCATCTTTTATTTGTTTCCTACTGGTGGCGGATATTTCTAATTATAATAATTATCTTTTTATTATCATACTCATACTAGTTAAGATGATATCTGTGATATATTTTCATGTAACACGAAGTAATGATGTCTCCAGACGGTAAGCTGTGACAGGAATGTCAACCGTGAGGTGAAGTTATGAGCAAATTAAAAGAAAAAAATCTCTTACATCCGGGAGTATATTTCTTCTGCATCATTATCTTCGTTTGATGTTTAGGACGGAGTTTTTAGGACGGAACAGGCGAGTGGAACGACCTTTCTGGACTAAGCTGTCACTGTGACTCACGGATTTGGTTCAAAGACCGTGGCATCATAGTAACGTAAACAAATCATTATCAGTGTTTTGTTTGATCAATCTGTCAGCGCACGATGGAGAAATTATTGGCAAGACCCCCTATAAAGCAATGAGAATCGCTCAGGAAAAATAATTCGTTCAAAGTATGGGGATTTAGTTGTCCAAGCAGGTATGATTTAAGACTTAGGATCTCGAACCTATTCAACAAAATAAGTTGCGGTTTTTTTCTTGCTATGCTTTGAATTATAGGATCACTCCTCAGAACACTCCAGTAGTGCAACGGTATTTGCGCAAGATACCTTAATTTGGTGGTATTTACCTTAGGGAACACCACCTTCCTACTATATACAAAAGGTCCATAACAACAAAAAAGGTATTTCTTTTCTGGTTACCCCAACCTACCTAGGAAAGCCATGTCCTACCTAAAATGTGCCGTCTGCACTAATCACTAATCATATTACATTTATTGTTTGAATATGCCCTCGCGCTGCCATTAACCGAAATAATCATATCCTCTATCATGTATTAGGGTTGTCGGTGTTGTGAAGACAAACGGTTCTAGTAACATAAAACGCTCGTTTTTTGAAACACAGGATATATAAATGTAGATAAGGCTATGCACAATATTGACTGGTTCCAGATACAAGCGGTTGTATGCTCCAGGAAGTTGACTCATAGTAATATCTGAGCGCATGCAAGCATATTCTCATACCATGTCTGGGAAGTAAAAGAACTCTCACCTCGGTAAATGTGTAGGGGTGAGGTTTCCCCCTAAATTCATTTCATAGATTCCATCACCACCCTTGGGGTGTAAAAGAACCTTGAGAAAGTCTGGTGAGAACCTGCAATGGTTAACTGGACGTTTAATCAAACCAACCAACCAACCAGCGAGCATATTGCGCAGAGGCACTCCGATGAGTATACAACCGCTTTTATCTGAAACCTGTCTATATTGTATTTATCATCCACCTTTTCCTGACAAGTGGCTTACCGATATTAGTTCATCTAGGTATACACTATTTTTTTTATATGTACTATTTTTCCGTATTTGCCCGCTTTTGCAGCCCGGAGCATAAAACATCCTTTTACTTCAGGTATATAGATACACGCTGCCGATATGTTTTCTATGGACACTATATATTAAAAAGCGGATAATAAAAAGCTATATTTGGCTGAGTGCTCGCTGAACAGCTGTTGTGTAGACTGTGTGACCAGGGTCACCTGCTGCAGCACACTTTCCACATCTCTGTCATATCGCAGTTCATACGGAATCCGTATACCAATCGTGGCTCTTATCTACATTAATTTGAAGGTTCACAGATCCTGGCACCATTTTCTGCGCTCCCATTACTGAAGCGGTGCTCCGGCACTTTAGTTATTCAACATGTTACATTAGCGAGTTGATGTTCAGCCAACTCCCCCATCCCTTTACAAACAATGCACATGTTTGTTTTTCATCACCCAGGCCAGCAGTGGTAGATTTACTACTATAGCAAGGCCGCTCTTTCTCAGACTATGTCTATGTGATGTGGGAAGTAAAAGAAAGCTCACCTCGTTAAATGCGTAAGGGTGAGATTTCTACCTAATTTCATCACATAAATTCGATTACCATCAAAACCAAATTAAGTCTAATAGAACATATTGGACAATAAACTACCCAAACAAACATCACCTAGGCTGGAAACAGTTTACATGAACAGAAAGATATCTGATTAAATTACGTATGAATACACAATTTTCGTGTAATACACCTTTGTCCGCAATGCCTAAAGTGAGACAGACTTCATAGAAGTGCGGCAGAGTTGGCCAATCATTCACGAGGCAATGTATTCTTTAGCATTGAAGAACTGAGTGCATGAGCGTAATACATTTTCAGTGTCCATTTCCAGCAGTGGTAGATTTACTGCTATATCAAAGGCCAATCCTTCTCATACTATGTCTATGTGGTGTGGGAAGTAAAAGAATTCTCACCTCGATAACTGTGTAGGGGTGGGATTTCTCCTACATTCATCTCATAGATTCGATCAAACCCAAAGTAAGTCTAATTGAACAAATTGGACGTTAAACTACCAAAACAAACAGTGCCCATTTAGATTACTATCAGACGATATACAGTGATGGCATCGTATTCTATGGTATTCTAGCTTCAATCTGGTTGGTTCAACATGTATATCACTTCAGTATTCTCTGCTTATAACTATATTTATCTTTGTGAAAGTGAGACAATTATCAACTAGACAACCCATACTTCAAATACAACACGCTGCTTTGTACCAGCAGTCATATCTTTCTAAAACAACAGCCTTGCGCTCACACCTACCGCCCACAAGCTCTGATTTCCATAAGCATAAGCCTTGGGTTCGCGGTGTTTGACCGAGTGAGAGCTTAACTAAACTGCACCGCTAGGCGGCGCTGAACGGTAACTCATGTATTACATAAGGCTTTTTTAAGAGTGACTTCGGAAAATATATGTATTACAATAACTATATCCTATTTATTCATTATGTATATTACTCAGTCCAATCTTAAATTTCCTTAAGATATTTTAAAGTTGCGTCTGAATTTCGTGCATTTTTTTTTCTCGTCAAAAATTTAATAATTTCAGATTTTTAGTTAAATTAACTATTATATCACTAAAAAGACAAATCTTCCCCCATGATGTGTCAATTGATCATTATCAGTACAACCTCGCCGTATAGACCATCCTTGATTCCTGATGTAAGTAGACCGTGTTGAAAGGTGGGTCACCTTGGATAAAATCAAAATGAAAACGGGAATTCCGTTCTACTCGAGCAGGGTCGTCCCATAACGGTGTCAAATACACATCAAATAGACTACAGAGAGGGACACCTAATCAGATCTGATTGGGACAGTGAAGGGACAGCACTCCAAATTATTCTGCTTCTGTTTATGTTGTGTGTGAGGCAGGTAGTCTGTTGTCTAGATGATTAGACACCAGCAACGGGTTGCGTAGGCCCCTGTAGGCGTCAGGTAGGCGTCGGTAGACTGTCTATATGGCTATATCAGTGACTCTATACCATGTGCTACCTGTATACATATTGATAACATATCCATCAACAGACTGAAAACCCCGCTTAAGGGGAAACCCTCTGATCTGAAACTAGGGGTTTACTGTGTTTTATTTGTTCTTCTCATTTAACCAAACAAACTCATGAGTTGAAAATAACTTGGCCCATACTCCACGTTTTACCGCGGAGTAATTCAAGAAGCGAAGCTGGGTGAATAATGTAGTGGTCAAAAGAAACGGCAGTGCGACACAAGTTATTTTCATTGAGTTGGTTTCTGATTTTATCTCACCCCGTGTACATGATCATAAACATTTTTAATCAATAAAATAACTCACCCAATTAGCCATTGAGTATTGGGTACACTACCATTACAACCATGGAGTACGAGTTCCTAACGTTAAGCCCATGGAGAAAAATACAGGGGTGAGATAACTCAGATAGTAACTGAGATAGTAGTCAACAACGGAGCAAACTTCAGCAGTAAACCAGTATTATTAGTAGTAAGAATAAATGTAAATATCATATGGTGATATGGTTGATGTGTAATTGACAGTGAGTTTTGATACAAAAAACAACCATCCCAACAGCCGTGAGCGTTCCTGGTCTGTCTTTTGAAGTACGTTATGGTTTCTGCAGGTTGGAGATCGGGATCCAAGCCATTCCACAGTTTTATGCCCCTATAAAGGGGAGGTTTTTCATATTTACTAATATTGTGCGCTCTTTTGATCAGTCTAACTCTAGATATTGTCGCGCTAAGTTCCTCTCGGCCAAGTATGAGTCCTTGAAAAATCTTTAGATTTCTTATACATTAGCTCAGAGATGTCAATTTTCCACTTTTCCATGGAAATCCACTTTTCCATAGACAAGGACAAGGACATATCATCCAAGTTTTCTCGGCCTCTCTGAGGCATAAAGTGCCAGATCCACTAAGGCGATTTTCCATGCGAATTTGGGTTCGCAGATGTTCGCAGACGTTCGCAGACGTTCGCAGACGTTCGCATGGACATGCGAATGCCTTGCGACAATATCTAATATATTGAATATTATCGCATGGGATTCGCACAGTCGCACGGATCGCAGACGCATTCGCTTGGTCGCCTTAGTGGATTTGGCGCTTTAAGAATCCACATGAAAATATTTCCACTTTTTCCCCTGACCCCCCCCCCCCCCCCCACCTGACATCCCTGTTAGTTTGCGGAGCTACCAGTCTCGTTGTGCGTGACTTAAGCGTGTCTAGATTGTACAGGTTACTGTATTTATTACTGTTTCTCTTAAAGGTGCCTCTTCAGCCCTCCGGCGATGTGCGCTGCTGGATGCTAGGTGTCGGTGTCTCCCGCTGAGAGGTGCGCTGTAGAACACTGAACAACGGAAAAAGTTGCATTACCAGAGAGCTGCAAGTTGTGGAAGAACTCTGAAGAGGAAAATGGCTGCCACGATCGTCCGTCCAAGAACTCAAAGTGGAAGCACGCAGGCCATTGACTACACAGATGTTGTCGTTATTGGTGAGTAGGCCTCGGCCGCTGTGTGTTTCTTCTTTGAGTACTACTCATCGTGTCTGTCTGTGGACAGATCTGAATATCTCGAGGCATTTCGTCTATATATCTACGTGAATTACATATCGATTCAAACGAGTAATAAGCTCACATTTGTGACACAATCCCCCATTGGATATTTTTTTTCCTAAATATCGTATGGGCGTTGGATATGAGTTCCCAATGTTAAGTCTATGGAGAAAAAAATACCAGGGTTGAGATCATAAAGAAGAAACAAACAAGTTTTGTTCAAAGTCGTCGTTCTCCACGAGTTTGATGCTGATTGATATGAACGAGGTGATAGAACTTTTGGACCCCCAACCCCATTCAGTGCGTAAGTACTTTATGGATGGCCCTTTATAGAATTTGTATTATTATTTTTGTAAAGCATCTCTCGGACCTGGCTAGGTTTTTCAGTACATGATTACGTCTTCTAAATAAGTGCTTTTTTTGCATTGTCTTTCTTCTACGTCTTACAAATAAGATCTGTTTCAGTGTTTTCGTTTGAAAGTAACATAAATGACTATAAACATTGATTATTAAAACTATTCTTAACCGACGTTTACGCTAGACGACTAAAAACGTGGTGACTACAAATCGCCTGACCAATAGTCGTCAGGTGGTGCTCAATTATACATTCTCGACTGTAATAGTCGTCAACTCAAGACTTTCCTCGAGGATTTATACCAGACAACTTATTTTAGAAATGAACCTCGGCGATTTATGGCCACATGTCTAGACAATTAATTCAAGTTGTATTGAAAAAGTCGCTGGCACCAGAGCATGTTGTTCAGGTGGTGCCAAATTGCATGATCTGATTTAATCAGACAATCTGTAGTCGCCATGCGCCTGACGTTTACACTAAACGATTTCTAGCCTTTTACCGCTGAAAGTCGTCACGTGGTGAAAATCCAGGAATTAAAAAAAATATTATTAGCCATTTCTGTATTACAGATCTTCCAATGGTTCTGTGTCCAGGTTACATTGAAATAAACACCTCTTGAATTCAGTGTATAAACAAGGCGGCTTCGCGACCAACGACCAAATGACTGTCTTTGTTGGGCTGCCCAGGCTCTGGGCGTTAATTTATTCATTACAACATTACAGAACTTGACCATGATTGGTCCAGACGGTCAGATGATCAATTTTCTCGCTTTTCATTGGTTGTAAAAACAGACAGAGAGTGGCGTGAAAATATTCTATAGAATCTCAACTACCGTACATACATGAATACAATCAGTTATACAAACACCAAATAGCTACCCTTTTCATATATCCAAGACTCTATCTAGAGTTTCATAACTATTTTAATCCAACTATGGCCCGTTTAAAGGAGGCATAATCGTCTAGTGTAAACGCCAGGTTAGGTGGACAACTGACATTAGAATTGTCCACTGAAAAACGAGAGTAGCGTGATCAGATTGTGATAACTGGAAGATACAACTACAACTAACTTGTTCACATGATTTAAATACGAATCCAAAGAGCGAGAATGAAGCTTTTCTCTTACCTCCACAAATAGCTATAAAAAGACCCTCCTTATCAGGTAGTAAGTAGAATAGTTTAATGGCATTTGTCCCTAGGCAGAATCACCAATTATATTAACTTTTCCTCCCTAATTATTGTGATAAATCCGAGCCTCATCTTAGCGCTGGGAAAGAATTGTTATGATATAATGTCCTGCAGCAAGACGTTGAAGTAAAGCCTATAAGACACCGACCCGACGGCTGTGCCCGATTCTACCTTTCCCCGACGGATCCGTCGGGTCTGTGACAATCTGCATCAATCGGGTCGATGTAAGCACTTCACCGACCCGATTTTATTGCATTTCCCGACGCGTCGGGCATTTCCACCATGTCAGATATGACCGACTCTCTCCGACCTTAAGATTTCGATGTACGCACTTTCACCGATTGTTACCGATTCTGAGTTGGCCATTTGAATAGCGATGCTACCTATCCCCTAGTCCGATTTAGAAGTTCCTTATACCGATTTGTAGGGGAGACAGGTATAAGACACCGAAATTTTATTCCCGACTCTCACCGAGCCGATGGTCGGGATGATTCGGGAACAGATTTCGGTGTCTTATAGGCTTAACAGATTCAGCTTCTAAGTTCAGTGACACTCGATTATAGTGAACGCCATGGGTGAATCTTAGTGTGGTCAGTTAATGTTGTGAAATGTAAATGTGGTCGGGATTCTTCTGCTGAGTTTAGCTGCCGATAAACAAGGTTTGGCTGTGAGGATTTCTCGCAATCGTAATCATCCCTCTCTCTAGTGGATCTCATACACTGGTGGACGTTTTTAGTTGTGCACCACACGTGACCGACCCTCTAACACACTTAACTGTTTTGAGCGTTATGTATTGTCTGGAAAGATCAGTCGCGCTGGTAGTATGACCAGCATTATAGATTGCCAGAGGTAATGCTACTATCGCCGCAGATTTATAAGACGATTAGTGGCTAATGACCTGCGGGTTTCTCTAAATAGAATGTCCAGTGTAAAACTAGGTCTGTTTGTGTCTCCAAGTAGGTTTACATGTTAAATCACATCTCCCGTTGGCAATGCTTGTAAGATAATGCACAGGCTTTTTATTAAGACATTGAAATGCTTAATCAAAATTCCCTACGAGGTGATTTTCCGCCTCTAAGATTCAAATTCTAAATGATTTGTCCTTTTCCTCACATTTTCCAGAGTAAAAATCTGGTTTCTTACTTTATACCCATCCTGTATGTACTGTAAATACGCACCTGTTCTGTATGGCAAAAGACGGAACACTATTCGATATGTATTGACTACAACATTAGTTCTTAGACCAAATTTAGTTGATCATTTTAAATGATTTAGGATATATATTAAATATAGAACAACCTACCATGCTTGTACAAGCTACAAACTTTACGGTTTATTCGGTACTCGGCGTAAACGCCTTGTTCGATACGAGCCGTAAATTATCGTCTCGTATTGTAGCTCATACGGCATGGTCATGTCGTTTTATATAATTAAATGGGACGGAAGATGATGTTTATACACATAGACAGTTATCTGTATGAACCGACATATCTTAAAAAGATTAAGACTCGGTCAATGAGGTCACACAGCGTCAAATACTCGACAGTGACCTAGACTGTGAACAAGTTTGAGTTTATCTAAGGAGTGGCTGCTACTGCATACACTTCACTTATGCCTAGTATCGAGTATTTCTTTTTTTGTGAGAATAAATACTGCAGTGATAAGAAAGGTAAATACAGTTATTTTCGCGTCGCTCAATTTTGCCACGGCCACCAACCTTGAACTTGACCCATGTATTTGAAATAGACTGATATCATAATCATTGACTTTACTTCCCATTGAGTTTTTTATTGTTGGAAAAAATCAGTACATTTAGAAAAATTGCGTAGGTTTAGGATATGTGAGATTGAATATGATTGAGTTATATATTCAACCTAAAGCATGCATTCTAAATACATGTACCGGAAGATAAAGAGAGATACCATCTCGCGATTATCTATGGTCTAAACTGATATCTTAATCTTACCTTGTCACTCATAAGTTCAGAAGGTTTTGTGTCTTCTTTTTTTTTTTACATTTATTTAGACTGGGATCGCACTTAACCTTGCCGCTGGTTTCAATGTGCGGCCAGGTTTGTAACATTTTACAATATCACAGTTTTACAGTCATATATGCAACTTGTTTACAGGGTTTGAATAGATAGATGAACATGGTTTTGTAGACAGGCGGCCGTAAACCATTGTCTATCTAGTATCCATCTTTTCAAGTATATTAAACTCAGAAATTGCCATATTGATATAGAACGACCTGACCATGCTGTACATGCTACAAAACGAGATGGGGAATTGCTATTTTTACGGAACAAGGCCCCAGGCCGAGTTCCGTGAATAACATCAATTCCCATCGAGTTTTGTAGCTTGTACAGTCATGGTTGGTCGATATATATTTGTTATATATCCAAATTTAATCAAATCATACCATATATGGGCATAGAAGACATGTCAGCATGAAGGCCCACACACTGCTGATGTTTCAACGTGTGCAGTATAACAGCATACTGCACAGGGTTCAGTTTACAACTTATACAGCATAGGGAGCATCAGTACGTAATTATCAAATATACTGCATGGTTATATGATAATAAAGGGTATGTCACTAGGGACTTTTTCTATGTCGTCGGCCGCCTGTCCCCGAATCGCAGGTAGCCTAACGAGACATGTCAGTTTTGCTGCGACCAGGGGTTCTGGTGGTGTTATTAATTCTAAAGCAGGATTCACACGATGGGATTCATGTACCTCACAGGGTGTTTCTGAAACAAATCCTGCTGAGATTCTGTATGCAAACACAATATCTTTTTCTAAATTGTAGGATTTCATTTCCTGGAGAAAAAGTTTTTTTCCCCTGCAGTTGTTAGCGACATTTACCCCTTACTAGGAACAGAATCTAATGAGATTTTGAACCCTGTGAGGTACACGAATCCCACCATGTGAATTCCAGTTTAGGACCATTTCTCCGCAGAATTTCCTAAATTAAAAAAGTTCCAAACTTTTTACCTCCCACGCCTCCACCCCAACCAGTGCTTACATACTTTATGGATAACCCCTGACTAGCGGACAGGGGATTTATCTCAGAAAAGGGGCTGTAGAAAGCGCACAATGGACCACAAAAACACATGCGATGCCTGTACCAACCCCCACTGTGCACACCCCACTTTGGTCCTCCCCTGCGATTTTTGGGAGTCTCAATGTCGCAGGGAGATATATCGCACAGTGGGTTACAGCCTTAAACCTCACTCCCTCACAGCGAGGTGTAGGGGCCTCTGAAAAAACAAGCGAGGCGCCGCTTCCTCTGAGTATTTATTCTCTGTGGAGAATATAGCGGCAGGCCTCACCAGGGCATCAGGTGCAGGCGAAGTAAGGAGAACCATCGAGAGAAAGAGCGAGTGTGTGGGCACAGAACTGCAGGGATGTGAAGGACGGGAAGCATATGTATCAATATCATCGTGGGCTAAAAAATGATAGCTAGAAATTTTTCACTTTTCACTTAATGTATTAATGTCATCATTGGCTTATCAATATAAAAAAAATACCCTTTTTACCAACTTTCTCCTATGGTAATGACTTACTCCCATGGTAACTCGGCACCTCCCTTACCCCCCCCCCCCTCCCCTCCCTATTTTACTAAATGTATTAATGTCATCGTGGGCTTATCAATATCTAAAAAAGTACCCTGTTCATTAAATGTATTGATATCATCATGGGCTTATCAATATCTAAACAAACTTTTCACTAAAAATAATCTGATTTCATGTGGCTCAAGTGCTCTCAAACTCTATAAGAGAGATAAAAGATTGCACTAAATAGGAGTCATTGTTTCCTGTTATGATTTTTTAATCCAGGGATGTCAGAGTGAAATCATGGATTTTTATAAAACGCAAAAATATTCTCACATACTAAAACGCCATACTAACCTAATATTGTTCTTAGAATCACACATATCCAAAGTCCCTGTAAATGAGTGCATTATTACTTCCAAGATATTCAGGGTTTTTCTTGACAAGCTGCCAATGGATAATGCATAGATAGAAATTCCTGAAATCCTTGGAACTGTTCCCATACAAACTACTTTGAACGTATAGGTAACACCAAGAACCAGCTTCATACTACACCCTCCCATGCATATAATTGTTTTAACATCAGTAAGACATAAAATAGAGGGTTCTGGTTGGAGACCACAGACTGTAGTACTAATCCTACACACCAGGGACACTGTTTTTATAGTTTTGGGGTTCCCAGGGAGTTCGTCCCAGCTATTGACTTCAGGGATTTTCTTCAACGGGTGCATGTTACACATTTGATACCGCTCACATAGAAGATGTTAAGACCAACAGCCTAGCTCTCTCCTCTTTAGCACATGCATAATAAATCTCAGCAAACTCAGTTTGAGATGTTACAACATAGTTAAATGTCGTCTGCTTTCTTACATAACGGTACTCTGCGTCAGTTGGCACTCTAATGTTCAAAGCTGAAACCAGTCATTGGCAATCTTTCACACTTTCTTTATACAGGCTTCATCAGTGTAATACGTATGACAATAAACTATCTGTAGCCTGGATATAATTGAAACAGCTGTGTGGTATTTGATGATAGTTCTGAGTCATACTCTCTGTTCGGGTATACGTGGGCCCCTGTATTAGCTATTGCATCTATGTCGAATCGATATCACACAGAAGTTGGCGACTTCGATGCAATCTAATATGTTATATTTCCCATGCATATACTTTAGAATCATTGAAACAGCGTAATAGATACTTAACATACCCTTTTGAGGATTTGAATTCTCATGACACCTATTTTCAGCTGCACAATTCTTTGATTTGTGTATACATGTATGTGTAAAAGCACCAACATTACCAGTGTGATTTTTGTTATTTTTGGACGTGACATATGTACACACCGGGGTTGGGAGCTTACGACAACAACCCATATTTACCTTACCTACGTCCTATTTGAGGGCTGGTATATTGTACACTCAGCTTTTTTTGCGAATACATGACCTGAGAGAGGTCGATCACCGCAGAAGGTTCTGCGTGGTTCGAGATTGATAACACAGAGATCCACTTTACTATATTAAGTATATGTTTTTTCTATTCCTTACGTCATATTATGATATTGATTTAGCCTCGTTTACGCCAATAAACAGAGATCTCAGTTTTCCATTTTTCTGTGGCAATCTACTTTATCATATTCAATTTTTTTTTTGGGGGGGGGGGGGGAGTAAAAAAAACAAGAAAAAAACAAACAAACTTGTTTCTTTTCAATAAATGTTGTTTTTTAAATCTTGTATCAAACAAAGACAACATTAATTTTGCCTCATGTATGCCAATAAAACAGTGGTTTGAACCTCCCATAGATCTTCGACCCCATGCTACGGCCGACAAGGACATATTATCCAAGTTTTCCCGCGCTCTCTTAGGTAGAAAAATATACATAAACAATTTTTCCACTTTTTTCCCTGGTTCCCAACTGACATCCCTGAAAAAACCCCACTAGTTTCAACCTCCCAACAGACCCCCAGTCCCATGCCATGGCTGACAAGGAGATATTTTTCAAGTTGCCCGCTTTCTCTGAGGCAGAAAAATGTACATGGAAAACGTGTATGGTATGGCACGTGTAATACATTGTACATCACCTTATCTGTCATATCATAGCAGGGAGTATCGAGAACATAAGTTATCAGTTTATCTTCTTAGCGTTCACAGGATGGTCAGATGATATGCTGATAAGATTCGTTATACAATGCATTGTTACCTTAATACCTCTTCTCTCACAGTGATATGTTTAACCCTCTCCTTACCGGACACGGTAGTAGATGTACGTCATTAAATATCACACTCTTGACGCCTGGCCACCTTTGTAATGCAGGTCTAGGTTACAATTATTGAGAAAATTTATTATTTTCCATCATATTCAAAGTTGTCTGTCAATGTTTCTATGGCCATAAATATAAAATCTTTCGTCGATTATCATAATAGGGCGTTTTAGATAATCTCCGAAAAAATGATAAAGATCCATTTTGAATTAGCTGATATAAATGACATTCTGACAAAAATATGAAAATGATTCCTTGAGGCACTAGCCACGGGAGTGCCCTATGGGTTGAGCCCAAGCAGTAGACTGGCTTCAGTCCCTTTATTATCCATCGTATACAAAGCCTCCATTGAAAATGCATAGGGACTCAGTAAACCATGACCCATTGTATAAAACCTGTTAGATACCATAACTGTGATATACGGATTCACACCTGTGGTATATGGCCTCAAAACCATGGTATACTGGAAAAATAGTCCCTTTTGCTATAGAGCAAAGAAATAGTCCCTATTGTTATACCTTTTAACATGGCAATAACTGGGTTTAATTTATTCGAAAATATGGATAATAAATACAACAAACGATGATTTTGTGGACAGGCGACTCTGTAAACCACTCGCGGTTGACCTCGTAATACACTCGCTAGCGCTCGTGTATTACTACGCGTCAACCTCTCGTGGTTTACGGCCGCCTGTCCACAAAACCATCGATTATTGTCTATGTCTCCTATGCCTAACCCTCAACCTACCCCACCCCTCCTCACTGATTCCGGAGTCTGTCAGGCGTTAGGGGAAGTCAAAATGCATCAACTTGTGTTAGAGGTGTCATAAATAAAAAATAAAAATCTTAATTATGTCTGTGATCAAAGACTGGGGCAAGTTTACCCCAGCAGCTGCTAGGATGTAAACTGCACATTCACCACTGGACACTACTGATGTACAGATTAGAGTACAAGTCGTGTACAGCGGCCTACAAATGGTGATTCACCACAGAAAGTATCTGTAGGACAGGTCAGGTTTCGTCGGTTGTACAGCTTCTGCATAAATGAATCATGACATGTGTAAAGTATTTATATTGAACGACCTGAACATGCTGTACATGCCACAAAACGAGATGGGGAATTGTTTTTTTTTAAGGAACGAGGCCCCAGGCTGAGTTCTGTAAATGACATAAATTCCTATCAAATTTTGTAGTATGTGCAAGCATGGTGGGTCGTTACATATTTATTATATACCCAAAGGTAATCAAATCTTACCATATATTGGAATAGAAGAAAAGTCAGCGTGAAAGTCCACGTGTGTACACTGCTGATGTCTCAACGTGTGCAGTATAACAGTGTACTATACACCTATGCCTTAAAATACTCCAAATACCAACCTCTGCTATGCAAGTTGTAGTTGAGCCGTACCACCATACTGTGCCGGTATGGCGCCATACCACCACACTTTGAAGACTCATTTTGATTGGTTAAGAAAGTGAACTGACCTATTTATGATTCGATGCCGTGATGCCATGCGTAAACGGTTGTTACAAAATGTAAACGCGATGCCGCGATGCCATAGTAATATACAGCAATGTGACAACAATTATATGAAGTGCCAAGTAATATTATGATACATAGCAATGCGAATTCGTGTAATAACGGAAATACGAAAATAAATAATAAATAACTAATATCCAAACAAAAAAATCTAACAGAAAATTAACAAATAATATTATGAGACTAATATTTGCAAAGAAAAGAATTTTCTAAGAGTTTTAATTCTATTTACGAAATCGGGGTTATGAATATTGCGGTAAAGCATGCTAGCGGACACACTGCATCGCTTGAGCAAACTGTACAGTGCCATAAACTAGAGCGGTACAGTGTGGCTAAGAATGACCGGGGAACCAGCTTAAGTTAGTAGCAGAAAGTGACTTCCGCACTACCGGTCTAGTTTGATTTTCGCTTTGACATCGACTTATTTTGGTATGTTATTGAATATTTACGAATATTTAGAGGTGTATAGTACAAGTGAAACTAGTTAACCTAAGTCGGACGGGTCCTCGCCCCTTGTTTCTCTCGCTAAATCTACCGCATTCGCTCTACGAGCTCATGCGGTAGATTTAGCGAAAGAAACGCGGGACGAGGACCCGTCCCACTTAGGTTAACTAGTTTCCCTTAAGTACTGCACAGGGTTCTGTAGACAATTTATACTGCATAGGGAGCAGCAGTATGTAATTATCAAATATCCTGCATGGGTATATAATAAAAAGTTTGTATGGAAAAGAGATCTCTTATATAACTGTGGCCCAACGTCTATGAAATACTACCCGCTGCTCGGGGTGTAGTAAAAATAATGTTTGGACACGTTGAATGTTCGGGTGCACTGTGCCCGTAGCGTACTTTGCAACTATATAAGGTGGCATTTGTTGGAACAGAAGGCTAAGAACGGAATCGCTACGGGTTCACTCACTACGTTTTCTTATTATCATACACCTAAAAATGCCATTATATATACTTACGAAGTACACTACGGGCACAGTGCGCCCGAATATTCACCACTTCTCATTGAGACAGAACATTATTTATACTACACCCGTAGCAGCGGGTAGTACCATACTCGCAAGCCCGTTGGGTACGAGATCCTAATGTTAAGCCTATAGACGTTTATACTAGGCTAAGATAAATAATAATACCACGTCATCAATGCCTAAATGGGAAGGGGAGTTGTCACAAATAGGCAATAAGGATCGGTTGCACTTTTTTAAAACTTTATTTTGAATCTGGAAGTATTGTAGAGCGAGATGAAGGACACAAGAATACATTAGAAACCGATTTCCTGATACCATGAAATGCATCAATCGTCATCGCAATCTGAATTACTTTCTATATGGAGATTTATTTTTCACAGGGAAATACATGAAACGAGTAAAACTGATGTCTGTGTGATGTGTCTGCAGGTAACGGCCCCTCAGGGATCTGCATGTCCTTCATGCTGTCGGGAAACGTGCCTTACTACACGGGCAGGGAACACCCCAACGAGTACCTCCACCAGCGACTGCAGAGCGACCCCGACAAGTCCCTGCTCAACCAGGTAAGCGCCTCTTTTTCAGTTTTTAACATATCTTCATTTTTTATTTATTTATATATATATATATATATATATATATATATATATATATATATATATATATATATATATACCAGATTTATCTTGGATTTTTTTTAAATTTTTTTTTTTTACAAATTTATATTGGATTATTATCAATTCATCCCATAAGAGATGTTTTACATCGCCCGACTATTTACTAGAGATGTCAATCTCCCATTTTTCCGTGGAAATCCATATTTTCATATTCAGTATGGGGCCATCCATAAAGTATGTATGCATAATTTCTGAAATGTTTAACCCCCACCCCCTCCTGATCTTGTACACGCAATAAAATAAAGACGGAACGTAAGCAAAATTTACGAAATTTATTCCCCCCCACACACACACACACACACACACACACACTCAGTGCGTATATACTTTATGGATGGACTCTATACATGTATGTAATTGCTTTCCCTTGTGTCAAACCAAGATGATATTGATTTAGCCTCATTTACTCCAATATATTTACTCCGAAATACCTACCCACTAACCCTCCACACCAACCTGGTCTCCCTTCACTAACCTCCACACCAACCTGCCCCCCCCCCTAACCATCCTTCACACCAAACCTACCCACAAACCTGCCTCCCCCCATCCCCCCCCCCCCCCCCCCCCGCCGTCTACGACAAACCTACCCTCCCACAGAAAGCACCTACCCACTAAGCCTCCACACCAGCCTGTCTAATCCTGCATGTATGGCGGAAACTAAGACCAGGAATCAATGTGTTTTAGATTACTGTCGCTGTTTTCACAGCTTCTAACTTTAGATGTAAATGTCTCCACAAAATATGAATCAAGAAACGCGTATATATCATGTTGAAAGTTATGGTTTTTCGTTATTCGAGGAAGAGCATTTGAAATATAGCAGCTCAAGTTCTTTGAAATAGAGTCCGGGCTGTTATGCCAGTGGTATATACAGGATGCGGTACTTGCAACAGCTGCATTGCCTAACAAAAAGTGGTACAGACGTACACTACTTCGTATGTCACTGGGTGAAGTCGTGGACTGTTTCTAGGCTTAATATCCAGAGAGGGCAGTTTTCCCTTTTACTAAGAAAATATTTTTTCTTTTCAGTTTATGAATTATTTGTCCCTGTGTAAAACAAAGAGGAAATGGTGGTTTGAACTGTTTTCCCAATCTACCAGAGGCAGCAAATTCCACATGAAAAATATTTCCACTATTTGTTTCTGACCCTAACTGACATCCCTGAATATGCAAGTTTTATTATCCTACCCCTAATAAAATGACGTCATTTGTTAATGTAGAAGTAATTTAGACGGGCGGGGTAGGATAAATTCTAAACCAAACTCGAGTTAGTCATGTTATTGTTCATCACACTCTGGCAAGATCGCGTATTACTGCTCTCGGCTTCGCCACGCGCAGTAATATGTGATCTTGCCGTTGTGCGATAAACAACAACACGACTAACTCTTGTTTGGTTTCTCCATATTATTTTTAAAAACCCTCCAGAAATGACTCAAAAAAGTTGGTCCAATCATTTTTTCTTTGATGAAATAAATGTCAGCAATGATTTTGAAGGAAGATTTTCCAAAGCAGACGAGATTTTTTTTTTTTTTTTTTTAGCAGACGAGATTATTTTTAGGAGACACTTTCTTACATTCAGCAGACAACATTTTCTATTCTTTTTCTTTTTAGCAGACGATTTTTTTCTCATTATTTATAAAGCAGACGACATTTTTCTTTCTCTTAAATCTCCCATGTTACACACACGCAGGACTTGGAGTTCCTGGCTTCAGGGTTGGAAGGGCGGTCGTCGAACCCCCTGGCGCTCCTGTTCGACGCTCTCACTCACCCGGACGCCGATATGGGAATGGACACGTCATCCATGTTGTCATGGAAGTACCAGAAGGAGCACAACGTGCCGCACGTCGTGCTCGGCAAGGCGAACGTCGGAGGCACGTGGCAGGTACGTGCCCGAAGGACTGAATACAGAACCTACCGTAAATCCCCGCTTGTGAGCCGATCTTTTTAGGATTTTTATTTTTTTTTATAGAAAAATAGGCTTCTACATTTTTCCCAAAGTCGGGGGTCGGCTTATAACCAGAGTTTTTGAAAAAATTGATTTTTGAAAGAAAAAAAATCAGTACAAATCTCTAATAAAGTACCAAAAAACAGAACTATACAAATGTGAATCATTTGATGGTAGTGATTTGTTAGATAGAATGTAATATCCTATTTTGGTACAAAGGTTGATTGAAACGTTTATATTCTTTACCGAAAATTCCACAAAAAGTTGGGATGGGGTGAGGGGGGATGGGGGCCAATACCCCAAAGTAGCGGGTCGGCTTATAACCAAGGTTTTCTTAAAGTTTAAATGCCCCGAGAAACGGCTTATACCATTTTGCTGAAGTGGGGGTTGGCTTACTACTGGGGTTTTACGGTATGTCCCCTTTTAGTTTCGATTTTAACAACAAACATGTATTTTTGTATGCTGATCGTGAGACGAGACTTAGAGCCCCTCTATGGCAAGCAATAATTTTAATCAAATCCATTGATAACTGGACCTGCCACCTGGTATTTTGTTTGGCGTTCCCGGCGAAATGGCCGTTTCCATAACACAATAGCTGTGTGCCCTATAGAGAAGGGTATTCATCACAAGGCTGTATTACTGTTATGAGGCAATTCCAAGTTGCTTCACAAATATTGCAGTAGGTTCCATCATTACCCTACATATTTTTTGCCTGGCACGCTATTACCCTACATATTTAAGTCAATTTTGATCAATTTTATGTTTTTTTTTATTAAAACTTTTTTACCTCTGGAAGAAAAATACAGGGGTGAGATAATGGTAGCAATATCATGTATATATATATATATATATATATATATATATATATATATATATATATATATATATATATATATATATATATATATATATATATATATTTTTTCAGTTCTAAAATTGAAAATATCATGTATATAGTAAGAATATTCTGCCTTTGTGAAAAAAGGTCTTCTGCCAAAGAACCGAGCATTTCTTATCCTCATAATAAATCCCACGAGATTATAGATGTACCAGTCATACACAGGCACACTGAGGGCTTAACCTTAAGCAGATTAAGGGAATTGGTTGACAGTGTGTTAATTCTGGACACCTGCCAGTACTGGCAAATGAAAGGCGTATTTTTTTTTCCATAGAGATATGTTTATTATATGCATTACGCATGCGTCCTCGTCTCGGATCCGAGTTGGTCTTCCACACATCGTACAAAAAAAGAAATTTATAATACATGGAACACGACATGATAAAACATGCAGTCTATACAAGGATACACAAAACAGTAACAATTATATGTACACAAACATTCTCTGTTCTTGTTATACAATATTTTCAGATATTTTTCAGGACAAAGTCCATGACAATATAATCCATTCTCTGAAAATCAGCAGGTAGCTGTTCCCACAATTTGGTTCTTAAATAGATAGCCGATTTTTGATGTTTTGCTGTTTTGGATTTTCTTTACACATTTTTCTGTACTCCCTGCGTATAGCAACATAATCAAATTCTTATTTGACATGAATAGTTGTATATATCTATTAAATTGACATATACTTCTCATTTATCTATTATCGTTATGTCTTCTTGCTATTAGCCCAGCTCATCTCACCCTGTTAAGTGTGTTATGAAACATTTTTTCGTGCAGCAGCGTAGATAATTAAGTATCGATTTAGTTCATAAGGGTTCATAAAATAAAGGCATTTCACCCTGATAATATTGCAACAACCATTTGTCTATTTTTCACGTTGAACAGAGAAGTCACAGCTTGGTTTTTTTCATCTTCTTTTTGGTTTTTAAATGCTTTATTCACAGGATCGGGAACGAAACGTTGAATCCAAAATATTTCAGATAGGGAATTTTACACAGAGAAAACACACCCACAGTGAATTTCTCAACCCTAAGGATTAGAAATCTATATCCACAGGGTACGCACTAATGCGATTTGTATCTTATTGATATTGTGATAATCCCTAGCAACGGTCCAGTGCTAGAATAGACCGATCATATGATGCAATTCACTGCCGGATGTTGATCTCATAAGCTCTCTGTCTGGGTCAATTCTGACTGTAATGTTATGTAATGGAAGGTCGTCTGCTCTGCAGTGAGCCGGCAGAGGATGGCAGCTAATTTTGAGCACATTTTGAGACTCGTGGGTCACTCGACCCTACACTTTAAAGGCATATCCTACAATTCATGGTGGCGCCATCTGGTGCTTTTTAAGTATGGTTAATTATCAGTCAAAAAAGATCCTTGTGATTCATACTAATGCCAAATGAGTAAATATAATATTTTGTCAAATTCATCCAGACCGTATAGATGAAATAAGCTAATGTAAGCTGGTTTGATTTACATAGGAAATGCAGTGAAAAAGATGGTTTTCTTCAATTTACGCAAAAACAAGGACGGTGACTTATCAAAATTGAATTATGTAGTACTATAGATTGACTATATTCTAGAAAACTACATAGGTTTTACTATGTGAGATCAAACTTATAGAATATCTCTGTATTCTATCATAATATTATCATAATACTGATCTCTAGATCAAAAATTACCCCGGTGACCCCCAATTTCTAAATTAGCTATGTTTTCTACAACACCAGGAGACCATCATCTCCAATTCCCAGTGATATAACAGGGATTTTATTGATACATTTTTCGTAGTTGTGGAACTCCGTGACACATTTAAATATTTGTAGTGAATTTTATCATTTTTAACTGAATAACATAATTTGTAATAACGACCATAAGTACCATTCCGTGGCTCGGCAATATCTTTCCACACGCTTCTAGTATTGTCTGTGTCATTCTGGATTACATCAAATAAAGCAGGTTACTTTTGATTTAGTTAACTCATATTTCATTGTTTCATTTACATAAAATCTGTAACTCCGAATGATATTGTATTACACACTTGGATTGCACAAATAATTTAATCATGATTCATTCCTGCCATTTTGATAACCGCGTAAGCTGTTTCTCAACAGGCCGGCAGATAGCTCTTGGATTATAATGGTTGTGGATGCCACCCATAAAGTATGTACGCAGAATTTCCAAAATTTTGGACCCCACCCCAACCCCTACTCTTGTACGCAATAGAACAAAAAAGGGGCATACTCTATGGTTTTTTTTCTCTTTACTGTGACTGTTTGTCTTATCTCATGGTTTTCCTATATTAATGATTATTGATATGATGATTGTATCAAGATTATACAAATTATGACCCTGTATTAACTTGATGTCACATTTGTCTGAACGAAAAAGATGAAAAATGGAAAAAATGCAGTGTTATACTTAACGAAGCTGAGGTTTAATAACACGATATTACTTGGAAATTGTGTACACACATATTGATATAAGTTTCTGGTTTTATTGCTAACAATACAATGTAAAAGTTGACTGGATGATAAACACTGCAAATGTAAAGAAAAAAATTTAAAAAGATTTAAAAACTAAGAAAAATTTTACCCCCCACCCCCGTCAGTGCGTACATACCTTATGGATGGCCCCTTGGTTTGGATTGAAGGGGCAGTCTGGTAAGCATTCTAACCGGGCCGTTCTTGGCATTTCTCTCTACTTTAAGGTGGAGCAGGACCCCGCGGTGCCCGGCTGACAACACCCACTCCCCTCTCGTGTCTTCGTCATGGCAACTGTTGTCATGGTAACTTGCTGTTTCAGATGATGGACGGAAGCATGCAGACGCTGAGCCTGGGCAACTGGATGCAGCTGCCCGACTTACCCTTCAAAGAGTGGCTGGAGGCCAGGCGCAGGTATGTCGGTCAACATAGTAATAAACCTTTCTCATCACTCGCCATTTTGTATTACCTACCACATATAAAACGTATAAATTCGGTTGGTTTTTTTAAAAATCTTTATTCATTCTGCCAGTTTGCAGGTCTTCCATGAACAATCTGTTGGACCCGCTTGGGGTTTCTCCCCCATGTATACGTTTCCCTTTCAACTGATCATTAAACGCATATCCTACAATGCACAATGGCGCCACCTGGCGATTTGTAGATATTGATAATATTCAGGCCAACCTCTTTCGTTGTGATTCATTCTAATGCCAAATGAGTAAAGTATAAGATTTTGTCACGTTTAACCGAACACAATCGGTAAAACAGGCCCATTCATTTGGGTCATCTATATAGGAAATGTACCGAAAAATATGTTAAATGTGTAATACTGATGAAACAAACGGGGCATACGTCCGCTCCCCACCGCTTCACGACCACGAAGAAAGAACGCTGACATTTTTCCAACCAATATTATTTCATGCCCACATATATAATAACCAGAACAAAAAATGTAACTATTAAGTGTGTAATACTACCCAATTAGGACATTCTGCAAAGGTTAGGAGAAAATAACATGCGGTTTCATCTATGAGAATATTCAGGCTGCAATAATCAGTTACAGCTGTCAGACAGCTCTATTTGGGTGCGGCAATACATGTGCTCCTTCCTGGGTTATAATGCACTACCATCCACCAATCCTTTATTATTCATCTTCCTTTCTTTCTTGTACAAAGCAAAGTGATGCCAAGGACTTAAAAAAGATGAAGAACTTTGACATAGAAATTCACCATAAAGTTCTTTAAACAATAAAAAACACAATAAATTAGTAAAACATACTCACCTTGTTGGAACGTCCTCTCGTAGCACGTTTCTTTCGATAAAAATGTTAAACAAGTTTGTAGAGTGTATTTAATATTTTTGTTGGAAGAAACAGGGTACGAGAAGATATCTCAACTAGGTAAATATGTTTTCCTTTTACTTGTATACCTGCAGACCAAAACAAATATTGAAATATTTGCCTAAAACATGACTATGTCAAATGACCCAGAGCATTTAGGTACGGCAGAAGTCACCCAGGGGATGTATGTTGAATGTGAGATGAATACAGAAAGCAACTCGTTTTGGTCAAAGAAGTCAATTCTCCAACTCGTTTGAATGCATACACAATATTGACTGGTTTCAGATACAAGCGGTGTTATGCTCCGAGGAGTTGACGCGTAGTAATATCTGAGCGTATGCGAGGATATTCCGAGGAGTATACAACCGCTTCTATCTGAAACCAGCCTATATTGTATTTATTATCCAACTTTTCCTGACAAATGGAGTACTATTACTAGTTCACTTAGGTATGCACTATTTTTTCATATGCGCCGGCTTTTGCTACCCGGAGCATACAACATATCTGTATGCTCCGGGTATGTAGATACACGCTCCCCATGTGTTTTCTATGGACACTCTGTATTAGGTGGATAATAATATGTGCTATTCACTCAGCTGTTGCCTCGTTCATATCCCTCTGCATCAAACTCGTGTAGAACAACTTGTTGGTTTCTTCTTTAATCTTCACTGGCTTCGTCAGAAAATACAATGAAAATGGGAATGCATTACTAAGTTCTTTAAACAAAGCAAAAACAATACAAATCTCCGTTGTTTTTCCCACACAGTGCCCAGGAGGCGGTGGACGGGGAGGCGTCGGTGCGGCTCCGTAACCGGGCGAGCATGCAGGACGTGCGCGCCTACTACGAGGACTACGTGCGCGTCAAGAAGCTGCGGGACAACTTCCACGTCAACACGACGGTGACGTCAGTCCTGCGCGTGCTCGACGTGTGCCACTCGGTGGACGCGGAGAGCGGCGAGCAGAACCCGTGCACGCGCGACCACTGCGGCAAGTTCAAGTGGGAGGTGACCGGCTACGAGACGCTGGCGCCGAACCCAGACGACCCGGACGACGCAGACGAGACGCAGCGTTACTTCTGTTACCGCGCGCCCAGCGTCGTGCTCGCCACCGGCACCTACGACCAGCCCAATCGTCTGCTGGACGTGCACGGCACCCACCATCCCTACGTGCTGCACTCCTACCCGGCCCTGGAGGCTGTGCTTCGGAGCGGGGAGGTGGGGCCCGACTCGGACCCCGTGATGGTGATTGGCGCCGGACTGACGGCAGCAGACGCCATTTTGTTGGCGCTCGAGTATAAAGTGCCCGTGGTGCATCTGTTCCGGAGGGATGTCAATGATCCTAATATCATCTTCAATAAGCTGCCCAAGGTGCTGTACCCGGAGTATCACACGGTGCTGAGGATGATGAAGGGGGAGGTGACCTTGGAGCACTACACGCCCTACCCGCAGCACAAGGTCATCGAGTTGATGCAGGACGGTCAGGTGTTGATACGCGCCAAGGATGCTACGGGAGACGCCATCGTGAAAACCTCCAAGGTCGGGGTGCTCATCGGGTCCCGGCCTGACCTGAGCTTCCTCCCGCACGAGGGGAAGCACCTGGGCCTAGTGCCGGGGATGCGTATCGACAGTAAGCACAACCCGGTGGATGTGGACCCCATCACCCACCAGAGCGTACACGAGCACGGCCTCTACGCCATGGGTCCTCTGGTGGGAGACAACTTCGTACGCTTCCTGCGTGGAGGTGCCCTGGGCATCACTGCTGACATCTGGCGGAAACGGGACCAATCGAAGATGTGATCTGGCTGCATAGGTAGACCGGACAGTTAAGTGCTGATTCCACCGAGACACAAGATACAGCGAGATTGGTCACGATTTGGTTGTCTTGCTACATCGGGCTAGGTTTGAATGATCGCGTGCCTATTTGTCGCGATGTGTCTTGAGGTGTCACGGTGGTGGAGTACCAAAAAATACACCCGACACCGCACGGCTACATTATGCGAAGGTGCAATGTATCGCGACACTGTAAAATATTACAAGATATACCAAGATAAATCAGGACAAATCCATCGTGCTGGTGGAATCAGCCCTTTAAACTTTCCACGGCAGCTCCTCGGCAGCCAGGGTGACTTAGGATTCGCAAGTATGGTGACTTAAAGGGCCCTAGGGCAGACCTGTCAGACTACGATGGTGTCCTACTGTGGGTGCCGGGACTGCTGGGATGCGGGTTTAAACCTAGCATTAGGGGTCATGTGCTGGTCGATGGCGCCGCTCAAGTTTAAGCTGTATATAGTGTATCTTAACCAAGTTGTTGCTACCCCACGAAGGAAATACATGTACATGCGTTGTAAAATCATGCTGATTCAGCAGTTATTGGTTTTACCACGTGAGATATCAGAAATAGGTCATTGATTAATTCCACGCTGAGACATCAAGGTGAAGGCTATTTTGTACATTAGAACAAAAAGAGGGTATAATTGATCTTGAGTAGGTGATATATTGATATGTATATATATATATTTTGGCTATCATTGTATCTTTGATTTTTGAAGATCTTTTTGAAGCATCCTTCTTGATTCATGGAGGAGTATCATACATCAAGAAAGTCCATCTCTTTGATACGGTTTAGTGTAGTAGTCTGAGCACTACCTCCTACTGCCTACTTGAACTGAATGCTGGTTCTAAAACCAGCGGTAGCAGAAAAAGATTCTGAAGAAATCTTTCTAAAAAATACTTTGACAAACAGAGTGCCAAGAACATTTCAGTGATATAGATTCAGAGGTATGTTCAATGTCTCCTTCAAGTGATGAGATAAGTTAAAACAATAACAAGGGACCCAACCAGATAACACAGGCCTAAAGCGTTGATTCCACCGACACAATTTGTTTTGCCTGGCAGGGTCGGGTAGTATCTTGCAGCATCTGGCTGCATCGTGCTTGATCGGACTAGATCTCGTTAGAACATTACCCCTACGCGTGGAGCACCAGTCATCGCTCAGAGGGGACTATTCCACCGCAGCCATTCAACCAGATATTCGCACACGTTTCACCCCGACCTAGCGAGTCAACAATCAGCCATGATCGGCATATATCGTACATTCTGGTGGAATCACCTCTTTAGGAACTTATTTCAAAAGAGAAGTAGCAGTGTTAACACCATGTGATATCGTGTGAAGAATGGCATGTTTCCTAAACCATAGTGACCAGTGCCATTGTACCTCTTGTGATTTTATTAATGTGGGTTTTATAATCTAGCTTGACTATGTGGAACATGTAACATTCATTTTAACGCTAGATTATTACATATAACACTGCGATGAATATCCAGCAGTTCAAATCATCAGAACCTGACATGAAGATGTTAGGTGCTATTTGTACAGATGTTTAATTGTATGCATAACTGAAATATGCTTGTATAGTATTGTGATTTAAAAAGAGTCCCTCACAACTACCTTTGCATTTTTTGGGTCCAGCTACTACTGAGATGTTGGGGCCCCAACCGTCTATAGGTCAGGAGGGCATATAAGGGACTATGGTGGGATCCGGATTCAAATGATTTTTCCCTTAAAGATCTTATACACTGACCTGTGCTGCATATGTAATTAGTTTAAGTAAGCATTTGTTTGTATATCTTTTGTCTATCTGTATTTTGTTTACAGCCCAAAGTTATGAGAATCTTTGTACACCAAGTCAAAAATTAGTGTTTTTTAGTCCCCTATATGGTTACCCGGCTTATAGTAGTCAGTATTTAAAACACCAAAATCTTGATGTAGCTATGGCCAGAATTAATTGTTTTTTTCTCTCAGGTAAAGCTGGGTATATGAGTGAGATTTTTTTCTCTTGATAAGGCAGAGGATATGATTCATTTTCTCAGAATATAATTCAGTCTCAGTAAGACGAAAATATACACATCTGACTGAATCTAACTAAGGGCTGATATAAGAAAGCAGTTTGGATGAGGAGTATTCATCCTCCATAAAGGAATGAAAATGCATCTATTTCTGATGATAATGGATACCTTGTCATAGCGACATTTCAAATAGAATTATGTTGGTTTTTTTTATATATATATGGACACTTTCTGTGGTTGGGGTGTTCTCTGATGATTACGAACCAAATTAACTTGAACAATTTCAATTTTATACCTAAGAAAAAGGTTGAAAATACAAAAAGCTGTGATAATTGGAGCATCATTTTGATAATTGTTGAAACCAAATTGTTTGTAGGTACACTTGAGCTAAGGGTCATAGATTTGGACAGAGTTAGTTGATGGCGACGGTTTCGAGTCAGTATGAAATAAGGGGCAGCTACATGAGTGCTTGTTCTCAACGGCTCGGAACTTGTATATTTATCTAGTAAGCCAGAGTCTAAAGGGTGAGGGTAGCTGTGTAAAGTTACCGTTTAATCTATGGAGGATATAACCTATTAGGCACCTATTACCACTATATTCTCGAGGTATGAAAACACTTGACTTTACGGGGCATGTGGCGTTTCCTTAGATTCCATTGTGTTAATAATAAGCTTTAAAATTAGGAGCAAAATGCATATGTAGTATCCCACCAGATCTGGGGATGATTTGATTCAATCAAATAATTCTTGTACCTGATAAAGATTGCCTCTTTTTCATAGAAATGCTGGAGAAAATAATCCTATGAAAAATGATAATGTAGGTAGGCTGTACCAGCAGGTTAGTGTTAATGTTGTAATAACTGGGAGGACATCTTAGAAATAGGCTCTTTGATGAAACCACTATTATGATGCTGGATATAGATGAGCCAAGGTGGCTGGCCACTTAATGGCATTTTACTGAAGTTTCTCAGTGGCCATCTTTAGGGTATGTGAATGATTTAATGGAGAATGCCGGAGAAATTACGTTTGCTCTGAGTATACGGACGATCGCTATGTGTAAATTATCTTAGCCTGATATAAACGTCCATAGGCTAACAGTAGGAACTTGTACTCAACAGGTTTGTGAGTATGGTAGCTCATACTCAATGGGCGATAAACAGATAAATATTTGCAGGCTAAGATAAAATCAGAAACATATTTGTGTTGGTCTGTGTCCATATTCGTGATCTCCTTTGGAGCGCTTTGAAATATTCACTCGGCTATCGCCTCGTTCATGTTATTGCACGCTCCTAACTCAGTGACGAATGGGGACACAGACCAAACACTCACCAACTTCTTCCTTACCACAGCATAATGAGTGCTATTGCTGAGCTGTGCGTTGGGGGTAGATCAGAGTTTATCTCAAACTCACAGATGTATTGGTTTCACACCCGTGCTTATCACCAAAACGTCATAAATGTTCGTGATACAAGTTGACCGTTGGGTTTATCACACACACACATATATATATATAACACATGAAGAGATGTGAAAACGAAGTCACTTGAGTCATTTCATGTGAGAGATCACTCTTTGTGACTAAACAAATACATGTTGATCACTTTGCTGTGTAGAAAAGTTCCATGTATATAAATATCCTAAGTTTTATGCAAATATGCAAGAGATACTGGGATTAGAGGCAAAGTCGCATGACAACGCTAAACTTGAAATAAAGGAGCGACACTAATTACACGGGTTTAAGGAGATGTCAGTTGGTAAATAGTTGCGTCTACCATGGATGATCAGCCGATATCCCACATGGTGCCTTGGTTGTCGCACCGGGAGCTTTGAGCTTCTCTCAAGGTCACCTTGTGCTCCAGCAGTAGAAACAGATCTACGTTATACCATTCATACAGCAGAATTTCCAAGTGTGATTTCCAATGGTAAGTATCTCATTGGTCAAAGTGAGATGGAAAAGCGACGATAGGAAAGGAAAGTAGAAGTGCCGAGCTTGTGTTTTATCTTAGCCTGGCATAGACCTACATAGGCTTAATATTAGGAACTCAACAGGCTTATGAGTATGGTAACTCATGCTCAATGAGCGATAAACAGAGAAACAGATAGATATTTCCAGGCTAAGATAAAATCAGAAACATATTTGTGTTGGTCTGAGTCCCCATTCACTTTCTTGTTTGGAGCACCTCAGAATATCCACTCAGCTATCGCCTCGTTCATATTCCTGTGCGCTCCAAACTCGATGGTGAACGGGGACACAGACTAAACATTTCGGGTAAAATCGAGACAGTTTCGGTTGTGTATACATATTTTTGTATACGGTCTCACTATCCATGCCTCAAGTGACTTTGTATATCTACTGGGCGTTTTAGTCCAGTTATATTGTGGAAAATCAAACCTTAAACTCTTATTAGATATGTATGTCTAATGGCAAGGTTTTGTTGCATGCTTTACAAATGACAACGGTAGACAAATACACAGACAAACAGTAGACGAAGAACTGTGTGGAAATGTTAAGTAATGACAGGCAGACTAAAGGTCTTTAGCGTAATACTGAGTATTATTTGACTGATACTTACACTAAAAAGTTATGGCGTACATGGCTCGGGTGGTTTTATCCCTGTTAATGTTACCATGCGAAACTTGATTTGAGATTTAAACAGATGTGTATCACTGTTGAATTGTTTGTCACGTAGTGACGGCTTATGTTATGATGTTGTCATTAGCTACTCATGCGTATCACTGATGAAGGGGGACAGTTCTAATAGGGATGCCAGTTTTCACTATTTCCATCGAAATTCATGTTATTTTTCCTTGTGTAATATTGACATACCAACTGCTAAATTACCCAATTCAGCTACAGCCCATGATCCCCCACTGAACCTCCTCACTGACCCAAGTAAAAACTTGTGCTTTCCCTTGATCCTTTGATTGCCTACTGTAGTGTGTATGTAAAGTGTAAATCCTGTATTGCAATTGAAAATATTTCAGTGTATTTTTTTCTGACCTGGCAACTGGCATCCCTGTGTAGAACGAACAATGGATCCCCAAGTAACAGATCCATAGTCAACAACCTGTGTGTTTACTTAACCTGTATTATGTTGAAGTAAACATAAATTCCTTCTTAAAGAAGGTAAGATTCAAACCCCAAGAGGTGACGAACATGCCTTACAGGTGGTATACAGGGATGCAAGTCTACTGGCAATTGACGGAAATCTGACTTTTCCGAATCTTGATGAAAATTGCATTAAACCATCAATATCACAGAGGCCGTGTTGGCATAGTTTGTCGTTATCGGCAGCTAGCGAGCGGGCCTGTCTCGCTGGGATCCCTGTAGCTAACGGGTGATAAACGCTGACCGCTTCCGTACTTTTCCGACCTTTTTGGATAAACCCGCTTGAGTTCACTGGTTAACAGGCAGAACGCTTGCTTGTAAAAAAAATGTCTTTGAGGGTTTTTGATTTCCGACTTTTTCCTCAGTCCCGACTTGCATCCCTGGGTATATGTTGATCAACAAAACGAATACAAAATCTCTGTAATATTAAACTTAAGGTAGCATAATCAAATCACCAATACTAACAAACTCAGTCTCCATTCTCTCAGGTATTTCTCTACTTCTCACATACTTATCTGTTGGTTCTCAGTATCATTAGAGCTCCTCAATAGAATTAGAAATAAATTCAAATAAATGGACGCTGTTACATCCCAGATCATGACATCGTACCTCAATGGGCATTCATTGCATGCACCAAAAATATTGTCGATGTGTGAAACTCTCCCTGCTGACTTCTCTGAGTCAATGCTGCTATTCACACGAATAGCTAGTGCCGCCATTGCTAGTGCCGCCATTGCTAGTGCCGCCATCAATCGCCAGGAAATAGAAAGATATCACCACTGCAGTCGGGGGACAACCATTGTTATTAGTTGTTATTATGTCAATAGAAATCGTTAGCCCCAAAAAATATTTTTGATAAAGTCCATTGATAAGCAGACCCATCACCTGGTGTTTTGTTTTTCGGGAGGCAAGATGGCCGCCTCCGTAACACAATAGCTATACTTACATGTACTTCCGTTTGAGATGAACATGATGATGGTATCTCAAATGGCCATTAGTACAGAGGACATTCTCTACGCCAGTATACAACTGGACAACATTCTAACCTATTCGCAATTCTAAAGTCTGCTACAAAAGATTCTGTTTTGACATTCCTTATGAACTTATCGGACACTTTTGTCTTTTCCTAAATACCATTCTCAGACTATCTCTTTCAGTCACTGATATAAACGGTCTCAATAGGCTTGAGCCGCCTATGTAAATTCCAAAAGATTCACCACATATTCAAGTATATGTAACTCTTTACATCTATTTTATTTAGTTGTGAATTGTGTATTATTATATACCTATGGCGTTATGATCTACAGCTGCTGCTATCAATGACATATATATATAGCCGTACGTCACACTGCGACGTACGGGGTATGGGATCACGTGACTAGGTAAAATTCCGCCTCCATTTTTAGGTTAGTGATAATACGAAACAGGCTGACTGTCTTAGTACGTCAAAATACCTGGTAAAATTATTGATCAAATACATCCCTCTGCCTTCGGCATTGGGATGTATCTGGTCAATAATCTTATCGCGTATTTTTGACGTACAAAGACAGTAAGCCAGTTTCTGTATATTATGTCAAGCTGATAAAGAAAAGTATAATTCCTTTTAGTCATAGTTGGCCAGTAAGAATGTACAGTCACACCCCACCGAACGGGAAACACCTCTCGGCGCTGAAATGTATTACTTAGTAGTTCTGAACTTGGGTTTTCTGCTAATATAAGGATATCTATCATTTTTATATGTCATTATTCATTATTAGTTTATTGCATTTTTTTTGCTGAAGTATTGTGCCTGGTTTGTATATAAATAAACTTCTCCATGGTTGCATCTGAAGTTTTATATATTTACACAAAATTTGTGCTACAGAAGTTGTGATAATCTACAGTGAAGGGCAGGCCGAGGCTGTTTGTAGAGTCGTGGAATTACACATCGGGGCCACCCTTATTGATTTTCTGACTCACACCAAAAACATAGTCTTTGAATAAGGGGCCATCCATAAAGTATGTATGCACTGAGAGGGGGGGACATCATTTTGGAAATTTGGATTTGTATGCTCCTTCTTTGTCCTGTTATGTACAAGATTGGAAGTGGGATGGGAGGTCAAGAATTTCAGAAATTCTGCGTAGGTACTTTAACGATGGCCCCTAAGCAGCAATCTTTTTTCTAGGCATGAGAAGTTTTACCTGGTGGTATTATGGTCTCTCCAGTTGCTGCACTGTTAATTTATATCTACTCGAAAAATGCCCAGTCTCATGTAATTCTCATTCAAATGTGGAGATGCAAGAGTGGTATCTTGTGTACAAGAATCCAGCCTAATAATATGTGGTATATATATTGTATAACTACCATACACAGATACTCGAGTTGATGACAAGTTGATATAATTGATGCCATTGCATGTTATAATGGTCGGGTTTCAGGTCTTTGTTCAATAAATAGGCCTACAAAGTGATGTAATGGTATTTCAACGAAGTGTATAGAATCAAAGAAAACTTTTGCTTTTTATATTTGATATGGCAGGCGGAGAATAAAAAGGTAACTGATCAAGAAAGCCTCTGGCGATTGTTGCCTGAGAGATGTGGAATGAGATTATAACATGGCTCATAAAATGTAGTTCGCTACAATCTGTTGTCATTGAGATAGCATTGCTAGTTACTCAAAGCTATGGTGAATTCTTTAAAAAAAAACCCAGCATATTCTGAAATTGATGGTTAAGTGAGTGAGGTCATCAACCAGGGTATGCAAAAACATTCAATTCAATTACATATATATTTTTTTTACAAGCTCAGATGGTGTTATCGCCACTGCTGTCAACAACTTGACACCAAGCAAATCACCAGTGTTTTGTGTGATGTCACTGTGTTCATGACAGGACGCACAAATATGTGACATGGTTTGAACCCAGTTTCTAGCTCACTTAAGCAGTAGCTGCCAATGAATCAACATATTAGCTACATCCACAATATTTAATTGGATTATATGGTGATATAATGTAACCAGTACATCAAGTCGTAGAGTAGGTTAAACATGACAGTCTCTCCATAGAAGATTCTGACGTAGCCATCTAGGCCTGGCTTACATAGTGGCAAATCTAATGCTGTGATATTCTGTATAAATGCATGTTATTTCAGAGGTTCTGAAACGTTTGAAAGTCAGTTTCTATTTGTGTTCTGTTATCGTAGAACTTCAGTACTACAAGATCAATATAGAGTGTAGTAGAATTGGGTTTTAGCTCCCTCTCTTATCTACGAAGGTCTCTGTTGATATTTTAGATTACCAACTAATCTTGAATTACAAGGAGAATGTATTGTGATACTTGTGGGGATGGTAAATCAGTAGGATTTGCAGAAACATACTCATAACCTAGACTTTGTAACTTTCTTCTTTGCCAATAGTTCATTAAATTTGTATGAACTACTGAGACATAACTTGGTTAAAATTATATCTGATACGGCTAAGATTTTAAATAAAAGAAAATCCACTTTTATTTAATTCAGAGACATAATTGATAAAGTTTGGTAGTTAAGTGCATGCATCTGTACATATGTGTCAAATAAGACCTTTCAAGATGTGTACTGTAATGCTCTATTTTAAGGAAATCTTCTTTGTATATTCTATAATATATGTGTACATACATGCAAAATAAAACTGCAAGTTTTTTGTCTGGTGCATTGTTTGCACGCATATTCCTGTTTTCTGTGTTTTTATTCTAAAATAGAAATGAGAACATAATAGAAGCGAGAAGATAAGTGGTTTACCCCTAAAGACTGGAGATGCAGAAAGGCAACAATGAGAGATGAAGAAAGAAACTGATGAGTGTTTGGTTTGTGCCCCCATTCTCCATCATGTTTGGAGCATGCAGTAATAAGTGATAGCCCAGTGAATATTCCAAAGCATTCCAAATGAGATGGTGAATGGGGACTCAGACCTGGCATGAATATGTTTCTGATTTTATCTTAGCCTGGAAGTATTGATCTGTTTATCGCCCATTGGTCGCAATATATGCATCACAGCGTCAGCCTCCTCTGATGGTATCCTGCAGTAGTTGTTGACACTGTTCTGTACAGCAAAATACAGAACACTGTTCTTTATGCATCAACTAAAACATAAGTTTTTAGGACTAACTAAGTTAACTATTTTATTAATTTTGTGTAATAAATATAGAAAAACCCACCATGCTTGTACAAGCTACAAACTCGATCATAATTTAGTTTTATGCCTTATAGCTTGTACAGCATGGTCAGATTGTTCTATATAATTACATACCAGGGCCAAAACATGTACCGATATAAGTGTTTAAGGTCCCGTCACTTAGGAAATTATCTCACCCAGGTATTTTAGGCTTAACGTTAGGAACTTATACTACATGGCCATGAAGGTTGTGTACCCAATTCTCAATGGCTAATTGGACAATTTATTTTATTACTTGATGATGGGTTGAATAAAATCAGAAAACTTACTCAGTGAAAATAGTTTGGTCTGCATTCCACCTCATTTGATCACTATGCAATTCATTCAGCTTCACTTCGTGAATTACTGTGCGGTTAAAATCTTGAGATTAACCCAGATTAAGTATTCTATGAGGATTACCAGATTTTTTCTAGTTCACCACTAATTAATTCTATCATATTAAGGGCAACACAAATTAACTGCAAATTAAGGTTTGATCTGTTTATTATGATATAAATATAACAAACGCGAACCATACCATTGATGGGAAAGAGACGACTGTACAAAAGACCATATAACATGTATGCTGTTGTTTCAGTGAATAAGGTGTATCACATAGAAAACACTCTGCGACAGTTCACGGTTACAAAATTCCACAAATATCGCAAAGTCTACATGCCCCATGTTGGAAGGTAGACAATCAGAGGTCAAGTATGCGCATGTTTATACCAGCAGCAATATCATAACATCTACACCTATTATCATTTGTGTTATCCGTTTATCCTAATTTTGATTTCAATCAAATCAGAAACTGTTTTATTTCAACTTAAGTTAAAGTGTATCCAAAAAATGCCAAAACTGCAAAAACGGAATGTATACATGTATGTGGAGAGTGACACTTTGGTTTTCTTATACATGTACATTTAACAGTAAACAAGTCACTTTTACATCTTCCTATACAAATTTTGAATATCTGATCATGTGTTGAAAATACATGCAATTAGCCAGTCTTACAAAAGATCAAATGTCACAGGGGAGATCTTCTCATGTATATGTATGCTGGGCCATGTAGACCCAGTCAAGTCAGGGAGAACAACCAAATTATTCTCTGGTCCAGATCTGCTACTGGTCAGTTAGCTGTTCTTAACCCTTTCAGTATGCCAGATGCATCAAGGCAGCACCACAAAAATACAGAACATTTTCACATGATTCGTAAAAACTAGAACTGTTTTTACAAGCACATTTGACAAAACATTCAACTCTCACATGTAAATAAACAATCTACTTGAAGTCAGTAATAATATATAAAATGCATTTAGTCATGCACAATTTCCAGTGAGAATGCCAGGAAGCATCTGCTGTAAGGAAAGGGTTAAAATATCCGTCTGTGGAATGGAGTTAACTAGAAAGCATCCTCTTTAATAGTCGCTAATGCCGTCATTCTAGACACTTGCTGATCAAAAGTCACTATCATCCACTTAAGATTTCTGCGAGTGTGCGCATTTCATTCTGATATCCATACTGGTTCGCGGAAATGCTACAAACAACTTAAGCCGGCATATATTGGCAAGGGGCCATCCATAAAGTATGTACGCACTGATGGTTGGGGGTCAAATTTTGCGTATGCTCCTTCTTTGTCCTATTGCATACACGATTATGAGGGGAGTGGTGCAAAGTTTATGAAATTCTGCATATGTACTTTATGGATGGCCCCTAGTCTTTCTATACATTTCTAACGTGCACACATTTCGCAACCTCACTCGGGCTCCGTTTAGAACGAGCCGACAAGAAGAACCAGTCTACACTGCCACAGCAAGCCTAGTAGGATATGTACAGAAGGCCCTCACAGATACTACATACGACATACATTTCTGCCAAACATGCATACGGTACTCGGCATGTTAGAGATAACTGGGTGACCAGGCTTCACTTATTCTTCCACCTTCCTTTTGTCAATTTAGCATCCTTGAACATTCAGCACAAAAGAAGGGGCATTTGTCATACAGAATGTGGCCTGTTTCAGCATATACAGCGGTGGGTTAAAGGTATACCAGACTTACAAGTCACTGGTGGGATTCTGTCTGTCATCATACCGATTCTGTATCATACAAATAGCCAATTGTATCTCACCACTGGTATTATGTCTCCATAGACTTAACATTGGGTACTCATACTCAATGCCCATGGAGTATTTAGATAAAAAATACTCAATGGGGGATTATGTCACAAATGTTAGCCAACTAGTCAATGTGAGGGGTGAGATGCATTTAGAAACCTATTCCAGTTACGGTCAGAGCTCGATCCCATCTTGTAGGAATCGCTATGTAATTGGAGTCTTCGCCTTGTGAATTATTACACCATTCAACCATGATGGAATATTAGCTCTGACCTTAAACTTTCATGGGATTTCCTCTATAAAATTATGCTTTAATGTGCTATTCTCCTGACAAATGTCTTATAATTAGGGAAAGCCCTTCGATTAAAACTGTGCTCTGAAACCATGCATTCAATTGTACTATACGCAAGATTCACTGGTAGTTCTTCTTAACAGTATGGCTTCTATACACAGGAACAATGCAATCACGAATACGTCAGGCTTTTACCATGAGCTGAATTCAGGAGATGGGTATTTGCAGGGACTGATACTGAATGGAAACGAGGCTATAGAGTAGGACGGCGTTACTTTGTGCAACATCCCAGATGGGCGTCATTGTGTACTAATTAATTCAAACCCTATATACAAGCAACTACTTTACACAACCCGCCCGACCGCCATTTCATAGTTTCTCAACACCAACTACCTTGTGCATACATCTTCGTCATGTACATATGGGGCCATCCATAAAGTATGTGCGCACTAAGGTGGGGTTCAAACTTAGGAAATTTTGGATATGCGCCTTCTTTGTTCTATCACGTACAAGATTGGGAGGGAGTGATGTGGGGTCAAAAATTTCAAAAGTTCTGCCTACATACTTATTGGATGGCCCCCATGTGGTTAAGACTGAACATTTTAACAACCTGCTCTAAAGAAACACCACTGACTTTCTAATCTGCAAGGCATTTGGGTTTTTTCAAATTTATATCCAGATATTCTATAAGTTTCATAGCAAACTCTACCATAAGCATTCAGAGGGATTTTTTCCCCAGGATCAGGGATTTTTTGACGGGTTAAAGCTTTAATATCTTACTAGTGCTAGTGTGAAGAGAATCACAGAGCAGCAAGGGTTAACGATCACAATACCCACAATGTAACATGCGTGAATTACTGCTCATTTAAATGAACTACTTTGATTTAAACTTCATACAGATTTAGATGATGAGGTGAAGTACACTTCTGATCTTTGAAAAAAATTAAAGTTCATATAAAGTCTTCACATTCCTGATTTGTTTCGATTCATCTTTTACTGAACAAATAAAAGAGAATGTGAGGATGGCATGGTATTTCCCGTTATTAAAATGTAGAAACACAAAGAAACAAAGAGGTGACGATTAGACTTTACAAGAAGGCGAGTCCGGCATACTTTATACAATTTTATACCATACCCTTGTACCAGACTCTACAAGGTGCCGTTATATGATATGCCATTTTATTTCACCCCTGGCATTTTTTCTTATTGACTTAACATTAGGAACTTATACTCAATGCCCATGTAAAAGATACTCAATGGGGGATTATGTCACAAATGTTAGCCAATTAGTCAATGTGAGGGGTGCAATAAACTCAGAAACCTATTCAAGTTAACCGTCAGAGCTGAATCCTATCTCGTTTGAATCGCTACGTAATTCATGAGACTTCGCCTTGTGAATTACTATGCTATTCAAACTAGATGGGATACAAACTCTGACCGTAAACTTTCATAGCGTTTCTCTACAAAATGTCACACTTGTCTTTACAAGGAATTTAAATAGGCATTTGTCTGCCTTTTTATTTCAATATAATTTTTCTAAAATAGTTAGGACATAAACTTGGAGTTGACCGCCCTGTTATATTAACCTGTGAGTTTATCATCTATTGTATAAAGGCAATCATCACAGCATGCACTTTCTTGTGCAATAATATGTATATATTTCGTCAAAATTTTATAATTTTTACTGAAGGTTTCCTACTTAAATGGCGAAAGGAAATTTTTTTTTTAGGAAAAAATGGAAAATATGAGTTCATTTTCTTTTAAATTTGAGAACATGGTACAAGGTTCTCGATAGATATTTTATCATTTGGAAACGCCCGATAATGAGGCTGGGGTAATTCTGGGATATCTCCCAACAATCGGTGTCTCAGGTTAAAATGTCTTTTTTGATCACACAGCTTGCTAAGCTGATTTTTCGTTAACAACTAACATAACTAGAAACTGGCTACTTGTACAACAATCTAACAAAAGTGATTCTTCACTGTCAAAACACTGAACCACAATGACGGAGGCAAGCTGGCAGTATACTCCAAATTCAACAGATCCCTGTGTTCGTGCATGCGGTGAGAGCTTTGGGGCCATCCATAAGGTACGTAAGCACTGCTGGGGGGTGATGGGGTAAAGAATTTTGAAAATTTTGCGTATGCTCCTTCTTTGTTCTATTGCGTACAAGATTGGGAAGGCGGGGTGGAGGGTTCAAATTTTCAGAGATTCTGTGTACATACTTTATGGATGGCCCCTTTGTGGCCTTGTGCGCAGTACTTCAAGCTACGCCCAACAATCAACAGAGGTATGGACTCTGACAGCACAAAAAAATCACGTGTGCTTTTGTGTGTGGAACCCCATTTACAAAGGCAAAGGTATTTATATCGAACTATTAAATGGAGGATTTGGTTCAAAGCCGGGAGGAGGGGTTCATTTTATAAAATGAGATGAATTTGATTTCAATCCATAAAGGTTTTCCCTTACTCCAAATATCTCCATTAATTTCTAGATATAAAAATCACCACGCCTCAATACATACTTTTGGTTTTAATCAAGTTATTTACCAAAAGCAAAGATTATTCGTTGGAGTTTAAACTATGGCTTATAATATCACAGGAAACACCTAACAACTTTTAACTGCTGTAGAAAGTAGTGCCCACTTTGTTTGTAAACTATTGACCTTGCAAATTATTTATTTTAGAAGCCACGTCCCTGACACAGCAGATATATATAATCTATATTTTTATGTGGAACATTGATAGCTTTACCTGACAGCATGAGGCGTGGCAAACATTAAAGGTTGACATATATTCACATAAGCATACACACAACTGTTAGAGGGGGTGTCCACCTACTACGATTTTGCTGTGATTCACTCGTCGCCGAGGTCAGCGACACACAAATCAAAATCGTGGCGGAACCACGGAGCTCACTGTCAACCAGTCAGGTTGTGTTGCCACGCGCTACGATGAAGAATCCTGAATCATAGAATTTCTTTGAAATTCAAACATGTTTGAATTTCTTAGTGCATCGTAGCCCTTACCCGTGGCCTATCCCCGATGCGCGTCGCCAACATCGTAGTGCATCTGGAGGTCTATCGTAGCACATCATAATCCGTCGAAGTAGGTGGGAGGCATGTCTAACAGTCTCAACATTTGATGTCCACTCATTATAATTTACACGCTCAAGTTTACGATTTACATGCTTACTGCATCTGATTTGTGCTTTTTATGTGCTTTCTTTTAAATGCAGGGATGCAAGTCATGCTTTGAAAAAAGGTCAAAATATAAAATCTTGGGGAAAATTACTGGTCTATGTAAGGGCCAAGGAGTAAAACATGTTCAGAGCTGTGGTATCAAACTATATGATATCATTGATCAGTTAAGGACTCCCTGGCAAGTTAGGGTAGGAATTGATCATTAAAAATAGAAATGATTTAATTTAGGATTTCAGTAATTTATCTGAATACTTAAATGATGAATCTGAATACTTAATCTGAATACTCAATTGAAAGGTATCTTACTATAATTTTGCACTCCTCCGGAATAAAAGATATCATCCCTTAACTTTTGGATGGTTTTCTTAATGGGACTTAAAACCAATTCAACTGCCAGGGTAATCTGTCCTTAAGGGCTTGTGTATAGGTAATGGTGAAAATTGGGGTGTGTGGTTTTATTGTCCCTATGTCGAATGCATGGAGGTCGTGAAATACAGTTAAAAAAAGTCGGTCATAAGCTAGTTAGTAATATGTAACACATGATATGGAAACAAATCGGTTCTTTTTGTAACATAACATTAAATATATAACTTTCAAAACATTTTTTCCTAGCATGAAATAATGCCTCATGAAAACCAGAGCTGTGTTTTTACACCTGGTATCCCTGATCCCACAATCAGAAAAATAAATATCTATTGTATCGTATACATCCCATGATTTCTGACATACACCACTTCTAAAATGATTAAGAGTTCAAAGTCTCTGGAATGGCCAGGACCAAGTACCTGGAGATGGAAAACTTACCCAATAACCCCACGCAAAGCACATCGAGAATGATCCTACAACAGTTTGGTACTTAGACTGGATTGCTTTCGTATTACAATGCACACAGAAAAAATAGAGCTACCAAGATTTGTTTAGCTGTGACTATGTACAGGATTCACATCCGATATATTTCTTCTCAAAATATAAAATGATTACAATTGTTCTTTCAACAGTCAAAGAAATACAGTTCGGGGGACCAGGGGAGGAAAATCGGTCACAGGACAAATACGGGTCCGTGTTTTGGTCACATTTTGTGTGTGTTAACATCAATAATTTTGTTTCCATCTCTATATATTCTATGTATGTACAACGATGACACTGAAGGGTATTCTTCCAATTATACCCCAATTAAACTGTTGTATCATAAATGCACCATTAGTATATATATATATATATATTTTTTATCTTGGGTTGCCACTGTAGTCCTGGGGTCTTACTGCCATCATAAAGAGGGCAGATTTAACTGTTAAATGTCCGAAGAGTCCTTGAGTAATTCACATAGCAATACTTATTATTCCATCGTCAGTCTATTGTGATCTACTATATCACCTGCATCAGCTGCCTCCCTTGATACGATCAATCAAAATAACTATTGAATCGATCACGTAAAGCAGAACCAACTACTGATGGGTCATAAGGGAAACAGAACTGGATATGAATCAAAACAGAATAGGTCTTTATCTCACCCCATACACTTAACATTGGGAACTCGTATCCAACGCCCATGGAGTATTTGGAAGAAAATACTCAATAGAGGATTATGTCACAAAGGTTAGCCCATTAGTCAATGTCAGGGGTGAGATAAATTCAGAAACCTATTCAAGTTTATGGTCAGAGCTTGATCCCGTCTCATCTGACTCGCTATGCTATTCACACGGCTTTGCCTTGTGAATTACTACGCGATTTAGACTTGATTGGATGCAAGCTCAGATCCTAAAACTTTCAAAGGTTCCTCTATAAAACAATACTTCTGTCATATGGCTCACAGACGGTACACACTTTACAAAGCTGTAGCTTTTACGTAAATACAGCCTGATACTATTATGCCCGGACTATCTTCCTTCAGGCCAACATAATGGGCTTCTATTACCTGTAACAATCAGCCACTGTCTTAACCCCGCGCTAACCCCGTGAAGATGCACCATCATACATAGAAATGACGAACGAAAACGAAAAGGTCACATTCAACACGAAAAGATTAATTCGTCGCGGGGTATCGCTAAGTTTGACCAAAGTCAACCAAAGACCTCCTTGTGCCTCTGTAGGAGACAGAGGGCGCTGTCAGCTATGTCGCTTATTACTGGCGGGAATCACCCAGCACGTAACTGTGATTCGGGAAGGTACCACAGGAGAATCCCACATTCTCCGAGTCAGCTGGCGACTTGCGGTTTAAATTACCCTCCAAACTCCCTTAACAACGGACATGTCTGCCATCTTGATAGTGACAACAAATCACTGTCAGAGTGTAAAATGGTGGAAAATAGTTCTTATCTACTTTTTTTGTATGTGTAATTTTCACATGTGATAGTTGAAATAGGATTGTTTATATCATCCAAACATGATTTAAACGTGCCATCTTGAAGAAAATCGGTTGTTTTGATGATTTGTGGACATCGCGTTTATGGTCTAGACTGAGGCCATCACATAATCATTGGATCCGAAACTGCAAGAGTAGTGTGGTTTTGTCAAGGGAAAGGCTTGGGAATTATTTAACACATCCCAGCATATTGAACAATATCAAAAATGAATGTCCAAATTCGCCATGGACTTAGCATTACGTAGGTACTCTTCCAAGATGGCTGCCCCCATGGATAGAAGGGGGTTTGAAGCGCCACCTACTTCCAGTTTGACTCGATAAATGGGGATACTTTGAATTGAAAACTTTAACTCCAGATGGACTCCAGCCACTTTTTGTTCAAGGGAGGTGGTAGACCGCGACACACATATGTATGCGAACTGACCTGAATGAATTAAAAAAAAAAAAGAAAAAAAAAGGAGAATTCGGTGGAGGGCGGCCCCTGTGACTCATATGGTGTGTCAGATGATGAGGGGTTGGAGAACTTGATGGTCATCATTCATGTTGACGACGGCTTGTCTCGACCTGGCTACTCCTCTGGCTGAGAGCAGACGACATTCCTCAACGCGCAGAAGGCTGACTGTTGTTGAGGTTCCTCTTGTCTCTGACAGAGGGCACTACTGTCTGAATGTGACGTCATCTGGGAAGAAATGTCTGCTGCCTAACTGAAGTAATACCTGAAATAGATAAATAAATCAAAATATCACTGACTTAGATCAGTAGGCGCCATCTTGATTGAATCTGAATAGGTTGCGATTATACATATTTCTATTACATGCCAATGATGTTTCAAATGCGCTGCATACTTCTAAATGTTTCCAATATTCATTTATTCTCAGTATTGCATATAATTTTACAATTCAACCTGGCGTCTGCACGCTTCACGAGGACATCTTTTCAAACATGACATTGGAGACAATTGGCATGGACCAGTGAGGTACTCGGTAATAGTGTACTTAATATACATGTAGGAACAAACTATAAATAATATATGCACATGTAATACACATTGATACTGCACAGACCATACTGAGGTATCCCATAATTCAGTGGGTTTAGAGGATCCGATGTTAGCTGGTTTCTGTGTTGTACAGTCACAGACCATTGACACATATCCCACGATTATTATTAAACGGTTTTTACGTGTCTTCAAATCGGAAATCCAATGCAAGAAATGGAAATTTCAGATATTTCTACATGTATATGCCAGATCATATTCAGTTTCTCCAGTTAGAAATCGGAACACGGTAGTTCATCAGGGGACAAGTCGCCATGGTGGGGCCAGCCAGTCGGGAGCGGATCCTTTACGTACACGGGGCAATATCAGGGAGTTTAGTAACGTCTGGAGGGCGTATGTAACAACATAGGCCAGTGAAGTTTTAGAAAATTACCAAAATTCTGATTATAACTACTATCGTAAAACTGGATGAGTTTTGATCTGGGCTCCCGTATGCGACGACTGGAGTTTGGCGTAGTGATATACGGAGCCAAAATTCCAAGAGTCGCATACGGGAGCCCAGATCAAAACGAATAAGGTTTTGATTTTATCCTACCCCCTGTGAACGATATTTTTATGTGAGGATAATAACAAAAAACATGATAAAAACTTTCTGAAGTCCTCCATATAGCTCTTCTTGCTGCTCTGAAGGCGCTTGGAACTACTTTCAGCTGCTGATCTCTGATTGGTCTATTTTTTGTACGCTCCTAGGAGCGATTTTTTTATCCGTATGCGACATACGGGCGCATACCGAAAGTCAATGTTAAGCCTATGGGATTTTATATTAGGGGTAGGATAATATCAGAGATATCAGTTCGGGTCACGAAAAATGTGAAAATATTGTTCATGTGGAATTTACTGCCTCAGAGACTGAGAAAACGTGGTAAACACATGAATGTTGGTTGGGGAATAGGGCTGAGGGTGGGAGGGGAGGTTCAAAACACGGTTGTATTGGTGCGAATAAGGCTCAATATATATTTGTTTTATACGGAAAAGTAATTTTGTCAAATAGAAATGAAGACAAGGATTTACATGGAAAACTGCCATCCTTGTACTATTAATATCTCTATCATGATCGAGACTCAGTACCAGGAAAACTGACATCTCTATCATAATTCTATACATTTAAAGAATTCAAATCACTAACCAAGAAATCTCTATACGTAAAAATCCCGAACTGATAACTACTGTGAATATCCCAAAATCATCTCTAAACCAATGTAGTTATGTTGTACTTGGTACACATATACATGATAAACTGTGATTAATAGTATACTTTCACCTTTTCAAAGCTTTCACTTCCATCATTACATGTGGGTAAAACAAAAGGATTATATTGAAAAGATCTGTTTTCATTTGAACTTTAGAAAGTACCAATAAAAGAATATTGTGAATGTGGCTAATATTTTGATTCATTGGCAACTACTGCTTAAGTGAACTTGAAACTGGGATCAAGCTACGTCACACATTCATTCGTCGCATCATGACCATAGTGACATCACACAAAACACTGGTGATTTGCTTGGTGTCAAGACGTTGACAGCAGAGGCGATAGGATCGTCTGGGATTGTCAGGGGTTGTAGAAAAGAAAAGAAATATATATATACAAAAAAAGGTGAGACATGTACCTGTAGAGTAGAACCAGTCCCACCACGCCGGTCACACCGATACCGATGAGCACTGGCGAGATGGAGGACTTCTTCTCGCGCCACTTCTCGCTCTCGCCCTGTCGCTGCTTCATTCGCTGTATCTGATCCTGCGTGGCCTTCCGGCGCTCGTCCCGGTTACGTCTTCTGAGCTCTACGCCCCTGTAAATATACAAATTAGGCAACTAACGGTGGAGCGCAAACAGAACGGACACATTCACCAACAGTATAGATTTTATGCGAATTCATGTGATTAGTCTTGAAAATTATCAGTAGACCTGATACCGTGGCAGATCTGGTCAGCAAGTGAACTTGCTTTGAAATGGCGAGCAGATCGTTTGCTCGCCATATTAGGCACTTCAAATGGTCGCGCGAGGGGGAGGTGTAAAGTCTGCTGCTACACTGATAGTTTTTGGCAGGTCCAACTCATGGTCGTGCAACGTGATGCATGCAACTTTTCAATTTTGAGGAACTTTCCCTTTGAGGATCTTCATTAATAAAAAAAAAATAATATTGATTTCTTGCAAAATGGCGACAGGTCAAAGTGAAGGCTTATGTTTGACCGTAGAAAATTCCATGAAGGACTTTTCAAATTCTTTCAAGACCATGTCAAATGCATTTTTCAGGTAATGAATGTGCTATATACAAAGTTTCATGTGAATTACCCTTTGCCCACCCCTTCATTTTACTTGCCCCAAATTAGTCATGTTGGAAAGTTTTCACTCAAGTGAGGTGAGGTGTGTGTTACCACTCACACTCACTACTGCACCAGTGGTCCAGTGGCCGTGCTACATAACCTGTAAGACTTTTTAATTTTGAGGAACTTTCCCTTAGAATGTCTTTATGATCTTTACCCTCTTGGATAGCCATTGATCCAGGGTATCTGCTTGCGAAATCAGAATTAAAAAATATTGATTTCCTGCAAAATGACAATAGGTCAAAGTGAGGCAAAAGAAGAGTATTGTTTGGTACAAAAAGGTCATTGTAAGGTCCTATATAGGTCATCTGGGGGTCTGTATATTGGTGAACTTTTACAATCTTTAAAGGAAATTATGTGAAACATAACAATCACCTTGCACAGAATATTTCATGTCAAAATGACTAATATTAGATGAGTTATGTCAAATCAAACTTAATAGTCTCAACAGGTGAAGGCCTGTTACATGCCAAAAATTGTCCCTAGATTTGGTCATTTCATTGCAGAAATTTTTGTCAGATTTGCCTCACAAACACTTGAATATCTTCGTAACCAGTAGTGATACAGACAAAAATCAAAAAGATTATCAAATCATTCAATGAGGCTACTAGGTTAGTTATGTAATTAAACCTGTTTTAAAATTTCACTGAAGTGCCTAGCCATATTCATAGTAGAAAAAGAAGACATATTTATGTACATTCATCAGAAGATAGTCAAGCTGCATTATGAAATGATGGTCTTGCCAAATAATAAAAAATGTTCTAGCCAAATATTTCAACATGTTAGAAGATGTTCCAGCCACATTACAAGATTTATAAAAGCAAGACGAGGCAAGTCCTATTCTCTCAGCGATACTACCTTGAATGACAGTCATTAGAACTGTCAATAACCACTGTAACCATAGTGGACTGTCATCTGTGACATCATAATGTCAATAACCATATCCCCGGTGTCTCTATAGCAATCACTTAGAAGGAAACCCACGCGATGAAAATAGCTTGGTCCGTACTCCACCGAGTTTGACTGCAGAGTAATTCACGAAGCGAAGCTGAGTGAATTACTCTGTAGTCAGACGAGGTGGAGTGCAGACCAAGTTATTATCATCGAGTGGGTTTCTGATTTTATCTCACCCCGTATAACATCATTTATTGATCAAATAAATCACCCAATTAGCCATTGAGTATTGGGTACTCGAACTTCATGGCCGTGGAGTATGAGTTCCTAATGTTAAGCCTATGCAGAAAAATACTGGGGTGAGACAATATAGGCTCTACAGTAGTAGTCTGTATTTTAATTACAAATAATTTGTTCTGAAGAGTGATGTGTCAAGCATCTTATTCAGCTTTTGAGGGTTGTGTCAAGGTGTCAGACCTGTATATATTTCTAGTCTGAGCTTGTTTACTGACTGTGACATTATATCTGTATGTAACTAATATTTTATTACTATTATTGGACTGGTGATATCACCTTAAGTCTTTAGATGTATGTGTAGTGCACTGGTCACAAATTCCCAAACTTGGGAATTGATAAAAAAAAAAGAGAAAAAAAAGAGGTAAAAACATACAATACACAATTTTAAGAAGAAGCCAACAAGTTTTGGTCAAAGTGGTCGTTCTCCACAAGTTTGATGCGGAGCGATATGACTGAGGCAAAACCAAGTGTATATGGCATAGCGTTAAAAGAAGTAACATTCAAACTTTTACCAAAACAAGTTGCTTTCTGTATTTATCTCCCCCTGTTCATACTAAAGGAACGGATGACACACGAGATATATGACGCCATAGACCATGGAGAAAGGACTAATAATCGTAGGCGCATGGAGAACCAATTCCCAATACTAATCCTATGGAACAAAAATACCAGGGGTGAAATCACAAGAGAATCTTTCGGGATTCTAACTGCCTCGCGGTACTTACTGCCTCCGCTCGTCCTCGGTGACCTCTTGGGCCTCGGGCGTGTGGTCGGCCGAGTTACCGAGGCCTCTCAGCAGGTCCTTCATCTCCTCCAGCTCGTCCCGGGAGGCGCGGCCCTGCACGCCGTTGTCGGTACACGCGTCGCCCGTCTCCACGTCCACCTCCTCCTCGTCCTCCTCGTCGTCGTCGTCGTCGGGCGGCGGGGATGACGGCGGCGGCGGTGGCTTCCGGCGCGGCGGTAATGGCGGCGGCACGTCGGCGTCACTGTCGTCTTGCTCTGACGTCGTCTGCGTCGGCAGCGCGTGGTTGGATGACGTCAGCGGCGTCACCAGGGGCTCGGGTTCCGTCACCTACAGGAGGATGGCATGTGTACATGTGTTAGGTTTAGGTTAACACAGAACCATAATGAACCATGTTGATTACCAGTATCTAAGCCTTATGGTCAGTATTATTGAGGACAGAATGAAATTTTAAGGTCAGAGCTAGTATCCAATCGAGTTTGAATCGCCATTAAATTCACACAGCTTAGCCTTGAATCACATAGTAATTCACGTGGCTTCGTCTTGTGAATTACCATGTGATTCAAACTTGATGGGATCAAGCTCTGAACCTTAACTTGAATAGGTTTCTGAATTTATCTCGCCTTTCACATCGACTAATGGGTTAATCTTTCTGACATAACCCCCCAATGAGTATCTTTTCTAATTACTCAATGGGCATTGGATACAAGTTCCCAACGTTAAGTCTATGGGGAAAACATACCTGGGGTGAGTTATTACAGAGGAAAGTTTACGGATAGTTAGTATCCAATTGAGTTTCAATAGCATAGTAGTTCACAAGGTAAAGCCGCATGAATTATATAGCGACTAATTGGCTAACATTTATGATATAATTCCCCATGGAGTATTTTTGTGTCTGTGTGTGTATGTTTTTGTCTGTGTGTGTTTGTGTCTACGTGTATTTGTATCTATGTGTCTATGTCTATGTGTGTCTATGCTTGTGTCTCTATGTGTGTCCGTGTTTGTGTCTCTGTGTGTTTGTGTTTGTGTCTATGTCTATGTTTGTGTCTCTGTGTGTTTCTATGTGTGTCCGGGTTTGTGTCTACGTGTGTTTGTGTCTACATGTACTCACGTCATTGGAGTCTGAGAATCCGGAGTCCGGGGAGGCGGAGAGGATGCGCTTGCCGCCCTCGATGATGGCCTCGTAGGAGAACTGCAGCTGCTCGGCCGTCTGGATCAGCCCCATGCGGTACTGACGCATGTCCATCAGCACCTGCTGCACGTTGATGTTCTCCATCGTGCCCTGCTTCTCAATCTGAAACAAAACTTTACTTTTTAAATCACAGTTGAGACTAGGTAGACTTAAAAAGCCACGTTCAGTACAACTTTTCTACAACAATTAAAGATGAAGAGTAGACAGGTTAACAGTTTCAATGCCCACTTCGAACTTCTTTAACATATTTATCTATAATATTTTTTCTTATTACAATGTATATGGAATTAGCAATGATACCCAGACAAGTGACTTACCAGCATAGGTGTAAACAGACAATACTCGATGGTTTTGTGGACAGGCGGCCGTAAACAACGAGAGGGTCAACCTCGAGTGGTTTACAGAGACGCCTGTCCACAAAACCATCGTTTGATGTATCGATTAACCAAAAATTGTGTCTAAAGACGCAACCTAGTCTAAGCAAATCTAAACGTTGAAAATAGATAACTCAAACTGTTTAGATAGTATTTGAAAACTGAACATGTCATGAAATTTGTCTTGTACTTTGTAACTTGTTTTGTATCTCCTGTTCTGTCATTGTTGACTGCCGCGTGGAAGATCGTTGGGCAACCAATGAACGTGTTACGTCGTTAAAGTTTTGAATAAAAAAAACCCCCAAAAACCCACCATCTTCTCAAGTACATTATTCCCAAGAATTGCCATATTAAAGGGTATATCAATAAGAGCTTTTTCTTTTAAAATCTATAGCGAAAAAAGACTATTTTCCCGTATGCCATGGCTTTGAGGCCGTATTTCACGGATTCGAATCCGTATACCATGTCAAGGTATCTAACATATCTTATACAAAGACCCCATTGAAAATGTATGGGGACATGAGCCATTATATAAAAACTGTCAGATACCATAACTGTGGTATACTGATTCAAATCTGTGGTGAACGGCTTCAAAGCCATGGTATACGGGGGAAATAGTCCCTTTGTGCTGTAAAGTTCCTATTGTTTTACCTTTTAATATGGCAATTACTAGGTTTGATTTATTAAAAAAAGATGGCTGATACTTTAACAAACGATAGTCTTGTGGACAGACAGCTCTGTAAACCACTGGAGGCTGACGTTGTAATACACTTCCCAACCCTCGTAGATTACTACGGCTCAACACCTCGTGGTTTACGGCCGCCTGTCTGCAAGACAATTATTTATTGTTTTTGTATACGATGGATAATAAAATAAACCTCTCACCAGAACTAGGCACGTGTCGACGAGGCAGAAGGTGCCGGAGCGGCCGATGCCGGCGCTGCAGTGGATGACGGGCGGCCCCACGTCCCGGCCCAGCGCCCCCGACTGGCGCACGGCGTTGAGGTAGTTGAGGAAGGCCGACAGGGTGGGCACTTTAAAGTCCGGCCACGTCGTGTAGTGGAATTGTAGAACTTCCTTCGACTCGTCCGTCTGCAAGGGACACGAAATACCATAACTTATTATTCTTCAAATACTGTTATTTCAAGGCATTATATATTGTTGGTTTGGACAAGGCTATATGTTAACTGTATGGCAGCTGAAAAAAAAAGTTTAGAAAAAAGAGAGACCCGGTTTATATATTGTTGTTAACAAAGCTGGGTGTTTTCTTTATGGTAGCTACAGCTTGATAAAAAAAAGTTTAAACATTGGTTTGGAACTTAGTTAAAAGTGGAATTTATTGCTGATACTAGATTGTTATCGGACGTATATAAAAAAAGATCGTCTGCACAGAAAATATGGTTGTTTGCTAAAGGTAAGTCTTGAATATCGTTCACGAAACAACTAAAAAGAAGGGGCCCCATAATAGTGCCCTGGGGAACTCCGTTGGTAACAGACCAGCAGAGTAACAAGGTATTACCGACACTTACTCGTTGCTGACGATCTAACAGGTAAGCCTTTATCCAGTCAGTCATTCCTAATTGCTAATGATATGCCCATATTTCCAAGTGTATGTATTAGAAGGCGGTGGCTCACACTAGCAAATGCCTTGCTATAATCGACAAGTAATAAGGAGATCAGACGCTAATCGATAAAAGACAAGGAATTGCCGTTTATAGGAATTGGGACCTCCTCACATACACACCATAAAGAAACAAACAGGATAATCTAGAGTGTTGTCCCCATACCGCCCAGCTGTATTTGACAAAGTGTCCATTAAATAGCATTTTGTTCCGAAATAACTCCCTTACGCGGGGTGTCCGCTTAAGTGGGTGTCTGCTTACACGGGGTTAAAAATCAACATCTAATAGAGGTAAAAATGTCCGTTCCGAGCAGAATTGTCCATTAACACGGGGTGTCCACTTACGCGGGGTGTTCGTCAAGCGGGGTTCTACTGTATTTATTTACCAGTGATGTCAGCTGAGGTCAGATGAAAAAAATGGAAATATTTTGATGTGGATTTTTCTGCTTCAAAGAGATCGGGAAAACATGGTCAATATGTCCATGTCGGCCATGGCATGGAGTTGAGGGTCTGTGGGGAGGTTCAAAACGCTGTTCCATTGGCGTCAATGAGGATAAATCAATATTATCTTTGTTTGACACAAGGACAAAAAAATACATATACTGAGTATGAAAAAGTGGATTTCCACGGAAAAGTGGAAAACTGACATCTCTGATTTACTGTGAAGCTCACTGCTTACCGTGAGGTCCTGTAGGCGGAATGTTCGCACTGTGAAGTATCTGTAATTTGTCTCGTCCAGGAAAGTCACACTTAGACCCACATCCTCGAACTCCAACACCTCGTCCCCCTCGTCCTCCTTCATGGGGAAGTACTCGTGGCATTTTTTCTGCGAACACAAAATGAAACTGAACTTTTCTGGATTAAAACAACTTTCACTGTCGTATTTTATCACTCGATTGACTAAAAGATGGGATCATTGAATTGTTCATGCAAAGGAATATCTATACGAATGTGGAAATTGGGAATACAATTTCTCATATTTTGTAGCCAATTTAACTTATCCAGGATTTAATTTTTGGTTACATCTTTCTGATGATTATCAGAAGCGAATGTTACAAGATGGTCATTTACAAAGAAAGAAAATACTGAATAAAATCACAACTGAAAAAATCGAATACTGAATAAAATCACAATTAAAAAATCGTTTACAAAGAAATGAAATACTAAATAAAATCACAAATTAAAAAAATCATACAAAAAGAAATCTAATACTGAATAAAATCATTATACGTTTGTTTGAATGTGACAACCTTCAGTTACTAGGAGACTCACTTAATCATTTCATTATCACTTTCTGAAAATTTTTTGGAACTTGTTTTAGCGCATCTATGCCAAATCATACCATGAAATACACGGCAGCAATAAAGGATACCTATATATCAGAGCTCTCGGAATACTAGTCCATGTTATACTTCATGCCCGTTTTCTCGCGCACAAGCTTTGAATACACTTTGCAATGGCAAAAAGGATGGAATCACTTAATACTAATCAAGGGCTTCTCTAATTCAGTATAGATTACAAGGTGACAAGTAGATGAGTTTCTGTCAGTAAATGTTTCTAAATACATATTAGTAATAAAAACAGATATTAGAAGGTAATCAATAATTATAAAACATGCTCAGATGTACATGACGGGTACCTTAGTTAAATACAGTCACATGCTGAGCTAAACTAAGCGGCTGGTCAACGTTTTGATTACAATTCGCAGACATTTATAAAGCAGATAATGAATACATAAACATGGCTTGCTAACCTATTTCCTGACACCTACCTACCCCCACGTTTCACCAACCCAAAATAAATAAATTTCTACCGTTAGATTTTAATGAACATTTTCCAGTCGAGTTTTCTATTCTCAATTTGTCTTACACTTTGTGAGTAGAGCGAAGAATATATTTCTTTAAAGTGAAGATAAACAGGAATTATGTAATGGGCAAATATTACTCACAAAAAGGAATTTCTTGTGAGCATGTGTAAGGGTGATATATGCGTATAGGTGTAATTCATTTATCTATGGTAGAAGTACTGGACAGCAGGCTATGAGAAGGGTGCTCTTTTTCTGCGCCAAATGCCCCTGTACTACTTCTATGAATAGCAAAAATAATTTATAATAGGAGTTTTTTAATCTAAAACTTTTTTCATTCGGTCTCTCGACAGGTCTTCTATGAATAGAAATATTTTGTGCGATGCCATTGGTAATCGGCCAAACTAATATTTCTTACTTCGCCATATATTATCTGAGCATTAAATTACAATATGAATACATTTGTTTAAAGTGAGCATACATATTATTTCTATTTGTGATTCTTTTTCTCCCCGCGGAAAGATTATTTTTGGATTAGTTTGACGTGCCTATTACACCTCTATGGCAAGCCGATGCTACCTTGATAATCACCAAAAAAAATGATAAAAAGAATTGCAAGATTATTTTTTACCTTGTTTTAATTGAATTGAGAAAAAGATATTTATAAAGATTTCCCTTCTCCCTAATATAAATGAATGCTTGCACTGGCTGGCCACCGTCTGGTTTACTGACAGCCTTGACCTACCGATCCCTTCTCGATGCAATTGTTCAACATGAGAACTGCCTTGCTCCTCTGTTCCCAGACTAGGAGCCAAAAGTGTCCGCACGTCTCCTCCAGCGGGCCCTGGGCGGACAAGTTATGTCGAGACGGAGGATTAGATCAATGCGTTTCATCCTAACACAGTCACAGGCTTTTTATTTAAAAAAATAATTTAATAAAAAGCCTTTAAATAAAGGGGGGCTCCAGCGACTCTGTTGTCACCCTCGGCAGGTTTCCGTGGACTTTATCCTGACCTACTTTCTGTTAGTGGTGGAAGTGGATGATTCTGAGGAAAGCACTCGTGGTTCTCTTGGACACTATACGGGGGTTGCGACACAATTTAACACTAGATGGCATGGCCAGTGATGCGGAAAAAGACGCTGTGAAAATGGTCATGTTTCTGGTCTCCTTCTCTGGCACCTGGAAGAGTTCCAAAGTGACTTGCCTATGTTTACTTTTATATACTAAATTGAAAGGGACGCAAAGGCAAAATTCAATGTTTTCCAATATCTTATTGAAATTCTTTTTTTTTTAGCCACGTCTTTAATACCAATATCTTATTCAAACAAAACGTGAATAAATTTTGCATTATTGTCAATGAAAAATTAGCTTCCGGCAGGTTAATGGTACTGCCATCTGGTGTGAAAATGACAAAGCTTTTGTCGAAATCCCCGTATAGTGAATTACGTCGCACACAATCCTCAACCTCAATTAAGAATTTTGACTGAGATTGGCTGCGTCTGTGTAGACAGGGCATCAAACTCAACACTCAATTAAGAGGAACCTCATCTTTCAAATCGCGAAAGTGACTGAAAGTGGTTACTGGTGAACTCGTAATGTGAGTGTGGGGAGTGTAAATACACAGCGATCTCGTGGAAACGTGTAATTTCCTGTTTACAGAGACTTAATTAGAAATAGAAAATAATACGTTTGGTTTCATTTTGAGAAGACTTTTGTTAAGAAGAAGAAAGCCTTATTTTGAACAAATGAAAAATGTGTTGTGGGTTGTGTTTATAGAGGCGCACATATTTTTTAAATTAATTTTCTTTTATTATTAGCACACAACAGTTCTTACATCTAAAGGTAAACACTAAACTCTTACATCTTATTTGAAATTGAGTGTTGTGCGCAGTGAAATATCACATTTCCACTGCTAAACATACAGGAACTCTATTTCTGAGAAACTTGCTCAAGACAACACGATTCCATAAACTATGCTTTCGAAGAATACCACAAAGGAATTTTTGTGCAATATTACTATAATGATCCTTTTTCTTTGAATATGAAAACATCAAGTTGGTATTCTGTAGACCAGCTGCATTTTTTCGAAAAAAATAAACTTAACATGGTTATCTTAAGCAAGTGACCAGAAGCAGACTTTCAAGTAGGTTTCCAACATTTAGAAACAAAATTCACAGTAAAATGAAATATTTATCAAATCTAAAGGAATGACATTTCAAGAGCAGTTTTCTAGTGTCAGTATGCACATTCATTTTATAACATTCTCTCTACGTTAATGATGCCAAATGATTAATACCGAACTTAATGTGTCATTCCTAGATATGATATTGGAAAATACTAGGAACAGGGCAAGCCAAGAAATCAGGGAAGAAAACTCAACACAACTTCAAGCAAAAGGCAATCAAAAATATCAAAAATATCATTTAAATTCCTAAAAAGAAGAAACACAGCTGAAAGAGCCAAGTTGAAGCTACCAGTGATCAAATAACGTCGTAAGATCCAAACACATTAATTCCCCTAGGTGAAAAAGGAAACATGTAAGACCCTCGCTTGGAGGAGTTTGGGATTGAATACTGTATCACTCGGCCTGAAATGAACTCGACCCGTAACAAACTCAAACTGTAACGAACTCGACCCATTTAAATCTTCCCAACTCAAGTATCTTATTACAACTGTGGATACATACTATATTTAGTAGTAAGTATGTTATGTTGGTCTTCTCTGGCGAAGAAAACAAGCAGAAACCCTACCCTTAACTCTAACCCTAAACATAATTGGACTTTTTTTTTCCAATTTGCTGATTTATTTATCTATAAGTTAACAAGTCAGACCTTTCCTTTCGTAAGGAACGGTCTTAATCATCAGTTTCTACAACGGGTCGACTTCGCGGGTCGAGTTCTCCAAAACGGGTCGTGTTCTCCTGACAACCACGGGTCGAGTTCGTTTCGGGTCGAGTTCTCTCGGGATTAGGGTGTACGCCAATATCCGTGTCCGGCCAGCGTACCTGCAGCGACCCCTATCAGCACATCTCAAACTACTCATTTCTCTTTAATTTCCTCCCCATGACTGGGATATGCTTCATAGTTTGTTAATTTTAATTAATGTTTTTCCCTTATGATATCTGCATTTGTACGAAGATAACTCCATGTTTTATGAAGGACGGGAAAGCTAGGCTGAATACGTATTGTTTCAATAATATGATATTACCCAGAGCAAAAGGGAGTGGGAGATTAAGCTTATCGCAAGCAATTTTGTTCGTAAACAATTATCTAAATTTCCCGAAATGTCAAAGAAAGACAAATGCTTGGCTCTAGCTGACAGTGTAGCTATTTACACAGTTTCAGAAACTGAAAGCGCACCCCCTTCCCTAAATCATATACAGCATACAGACTATTTACACGTCACACCTGGGTTACTCATGCCTGCTAAACTACAGGTACGCAAAGCGGAAAGGAAACGGGGCTCGAGGTAAGAAGCCGGGCGACTTGGTACCAGAGGGCACGGATGGCACATGCATCGACCTCACTCCAACTTGCAAAAACACATGCTCCACCTAGCGTAAGGACTAGTGAGTGAAGGGCAGCGAGCCAGGGGGGCGTTGCTCCACATTTTGCTTATTGCAGAATAGCAACCTGTGGTCGAAATCGTTGCTCCAGATTCTTTGCGGATCGCATCATAACTATGTTGCCATCTATATTCAATTAGAAATCTAATGAACCTTTCACCTATGTCACTGAAAATGTGGTGTTGTAAGAAGTAGTGATACAACGTAAAGATAACAATACCACATGACACGTTCCGATATTACTGGAGCAATGCTTTTCCCACATTTCTAGGAGCAACGACCCCCAGACGAGGTGGGGAGGTGACGGTAGTGGTGGCCTCCCCGCTACCTACCCGTCCACGCTCAACGGTCCTGTTCAACATGAGCACCGCCTTGCTGTTCTGTTCCCAGACCATCAACCAGAAATGTCCGCAAGTGTTCGGCAGAGGGCCCTGAGTGGTGATATAAACATGGTTACTGCGTTATTACCATCTCGGTACTCATTTTTTTTTTGTAATCAGAACGATTATTAGTCATCGATGTTTTTCTCGCTGTGCTTCGTCTAACTAAAAAGACCTGTGATAGAAACGAAGAGAAATTCAAATTAATAACCTTCAAAATGGGAAACCAAAGGAGAAAATGATTTGCAGTATCAAACAGACTTCAAAGTAAAATACAAGATTAACACAAAGAAATGTCGGTAAGCAATACAAGTTTATATAATAATAATATTACACGGAAATAAGGTATCATATTTAGAAGGAAACTCATGAGATGAAAATAAATTGTTCTGTACTCCACCTCATGTACTCCACTTCGGAAATTACTCCCCAATCAAACAAGGTGGAGTACAGACCAAGTTATTCTCATCGAGTGAGTTTCTGATTTTATCTCACTCTATATGACATTACTAATCAATAAGATAACTCACCCAATTAGCCATTGAGTATGGGGCACAATACCTTCGAGACTGTGGATTATGAGTTTCTAACGTTAAGCCTATGGAAAAAAATACCGGGGTGAGATGCGAGATATGTAATGACCTCATTTAAATTTTGGTAATTGAAAGATATAATTCTATTTAAGTGGCGAGACAGCAGTTTCTACCGCCTGGAACAATATTTTAGAAAAAGCAACCACGATCGATGATGAAGCCTACATTATATGACCTGATAAGTCAAATGTCGTACAAAGTTTTCATGGAAGGTAACATCTTTCCGCGAAATAAATAGAGAAACAACAGGTGAAATGTCAGATGTTTTCTCAATGTATGGCTGCACCACTGCCCATGGCATCGGCCAACCAGTTATTACAAGAAATGCCTCCATGTATGCAAAAGAGTCCCCAACGATTAACTGAGTACGCAATAGAAACATTTATTCCCTATGATCAAGTTTTTGCTTTGAAAGGCGATGAAATGCCACCACATTTTAATTAACTAGCATAAGCAATTTTACCAGGACCATCAGATTTCTTTTGTGGATTGATTTTTTTTCTTCAAATTCTGAAATAAGTAAGTCTTCCATTAAATACTTCAGAACGTAAATCGGATGACTATTGCTAAGAAGCTTAAGCGACAATTAAGCTATTGGAGCCCTACCTTTTGATATCAATATGTTTTGATAATTAATTACCCGAGATACTTACCTTGGTATCATACAGTAGGAGGAATTGTTGTTTTTTTAACTTCGGGTACTATACGAGTACCCAAACAAAACTGGGAGGATGAGGACGCCACCAGATGTGAACAAATATATATCCGTTTGCTGCTTATTGTATTCAATTTAGTTATTGATACTAATTCTATACTCTTTAGGTTAAATGAGACCCTGGTAAAAGGTGATATTTGACCTAAAGTCTACAATGTTACCAGGCCGTCAGATGTAGCGCAGATGTAGTATTTAACATCCATAGGACAATATCAAGAGACGTCACGAGTTTGAGTCTGAGTTTATTTATGTCACGAGTCGAAGACGAGTGACATTATGGAGACAACAAAATCAGTGACATAAATGAACTCAAACTCAAATCGTCTAGATTTTATCCTACCCCGCTTCCACATTTTTTCAGTATTAGAAAGCAGTGACATAAACAACACTTTATGTCACACCAGTGACATAAACAAATCCCATGTTAAGCCTATGGCGTTTTTTATTAGGGGTAGGATAAAAGGTGATCTACCTCTAAGGGCAACTTAGAATTATGGGTATGGAGACAACAGGCATAGGGGGGACTGTTGTTCCATCCGACAACCTGGTAACATCTCAAACTTAAGGTCAAATATCACTTTTTACCAAGATAAGTCTCATTTAACCTATAAAGTCTTCTTCTTGTTACTGGTCGGTAGGAGGCCAACAGAGACTTTGACATATACCTTTCATTCCTCCAGAGAAAGGTTTGCAGACGGTTGGTTGTCTAGGAGTCTATGTAATTCTTGTTCGGCTAAAGCCCAAATTATTTAAGTGGTTTCTCCACTATCTCAGACAACACCCCAGTCTATATTAGATGCGTCTGTGGTTAATATAAGTTTAGGTGATTGTAGTCAAATACATTTAGAGCCTGACTTGATGTTTTTACACACAAGTCAAGGTCCAACATATCATCACCAGAAACATCCATGGACCTCTCACAGTCCGACCCTCTCCCCCACCTCTCTTTTAGAGTTTGAATTTTGTCTCTTTCCAGACTCCTAAAATGGACATCACCATATTCAATTTCTTTAAAGAAATCAACCATGAGCTCTATCAGATAGACAACTTGTCTGATTTTTACTTTCCGCCCAGTGCCTAAAATTTTACCAGAGCCTGAATCTTGAGGACCTTCACCTCAGTGGGGAAGACTTTCATCTCATGTGTATCAATGACATATCCTAAAATATCAATGATTACCTACTATATCTAAAAAAAATATGATTCTGGGAGGATTCGCTTGGAGTGTCTCCCGCACATCAGACAGAGCGAACAAGACCTAGGCAAGAGCCACGAGAGTGAGATTCTCGTACAGTACCTAACTGAATCCTGCTATTTTTGTTTCTCTACACAGATGTACTTCTATTCTTATGATTTGTATTTAGCTGTACTGAAAACATAATTTCGAACTGTAGTTTTCCAATCTCCTTTCCTTGAGAGAATGCAATGAGATCACATTTCGCTGGTAGTCGGTAAGATCGGTGTCACACGAAATGATGGTTGGGAACTAAATGATAGTTCCAGGTATCAATAGTAGGGGGCGCCACAAAGCCACTAAGGGGGTGGGGAGCCACAGAGTAGAGAGATATCTCTCTACTCTGTGGGGAAGCCATGACGAAGTCGCTAGTATATCTTAAAAACATTAGTTGTTTAGTGAGTGAGGTGACACTTTATTTCCATGGACTTTGAAGCCTAGACTCACCAGTTATGACCGTACTGCTTGAATGCTGTGCTAACAATGTAAAGCAGTTTCCGCCATGAAGAAAATTTTTGCAAGTCGGCAAACACCAGGCTTGTGCCAGACCATGTGTGAGACCTCAGGACCAGTTTTACCATCAGTGCAAGTGATATCACACAGCCCATTCTGGTACGAGTCAGGGACGTCGACCTGGACCACACTCCAACTCCTCATCCCAGCTTAAGGGCTGATTCCACCAACATGATGGATTTATGGTGACATATCTTGTAATATCTTACAGAGTCGCGATATATCGTACCTCCGTTGTCGGATAACGTAGCCGTGCGGTGTCAGGTGTATTTTTTGGTACTCCACCACCACGACACGCTACAAATAGGCACGCGATCATTCAAACCGAGCTTGATGTAGCAAGACAACCAAATCATGACCAATCTCTCTATATCTTGTGTCTCAGTGGAATCAGCACTTTAAATCAACTGACGAGCGGACTTATTTTATGTGTTCCACCTGTGCCACTGGCGAGGGCCGTATGGTGGCATGCCTCTTCTCCCTCTCATTGAGAAAAGCTAACATCATGTCTCAGAATTGGTCCATTTGTGCTACACTGAGGCCTTGGACAGTGGATTCAGGCTGGTTAGAAACGGCTCCCAACATCTCAGTCACGGGAGATTTGGATTTGTCAACCTTGGTCTTAGGCGGGCCATGCTTGCCTTTGACCATAATCCTTACTCGTCGGTAAATGCAGAGCAGACCCAGTGTGTCAAGTTTTACATATGGAGTGTAATGCTTTTAGGGGAAACAAAGGACTTGCTTCTCAAATTGCATAATCCCCCTTAAATTGGTTCTCAAAAGGGGACTGAAACAAGTAACTGCCGAGTGGTGACCGTAAGCCACTGCTGGTACCTGGCGTGCCATCTCCGTTGGCCTCCGACCGACCAGTAACAAGAAGTATACTTTTAGGTTAGATCTCCAAAGATTTGGACAATAGCATAAACCTTGAAAATATTGAATTAATTTCTTATTTCTCATACTTTTTCTACCACACTGCCTATACAGAGTGGGTTTTTCCTGGTCCAGCATTCTCCCTAACTGGTCATTTACAGGGGTGTGTTCGTCCTCCCTGCTTTTCCTGGGTACAGACAGTAGTGGTCTCAGGAATATAAATTGACTGATAATGTCCGTGACAGAGACTAACAGACTAAACAGTACCTGTGTGAGGATATATGACCTGTCGGCGTACGGTGCCTCCACGATGTTAGCGTTGATGTAGTCGATGCCTTCCCGCTGCAGAGGAACGCGACTGTGGTCGTCTGTGTGGAAGAGAAACGGTGAAACAAAACCGCGTGTTTACTCAAACCATTTTAGTTTTCTTTACTAAACAGATAGTTCCCTGAATGTAAGGATATGCAGTAAAACCCTGCCTAAGGGGTCACCCTCTGTTCCAAGCAAAGTGATCCCTTAAGTGGGGTGTCCCCATCATGCAGGTGATACTATGGCATAGACACTGTTATAACCACACAAATATCCCAGAGATGCCTACCTGACACCTACAGGAGCTTAGTCCAGGGATGTCAGTTGGGGTTAGAAAAAAAACAAGGAAATATTTCCCTGGCAATACAGGGTTAGATATCAGATCTATACACCAAGAAGACCTAAAATATAGTAGAAACAAATAACATTATCACTGCGGAACATGGGTCTGGAGGCAGGTTAATTGTGGAATTTATGAGTCATGGTTGATTTGAGTATTTTTTGATTGTTATGTTCATTTTACACAAAAAAAAGGATATCTTCCACAAATAATGAAAACACGGAATTCCGCGGAAACAAGGAAAACTGACATCCCTGGCTTACACAGGCTGTTGCGTGGTGTCTGATTTTCAAGACACCAGCTTACCTGCCTGACATACACACCATAAAAAAGCAATCAAGATAACCTGGAGAGTTGTTCGACATTGTCCCACCAGATTTCATGAGGTGTCCCTCCAAAGTGTCCCCTTAAGAGGGATTAAGAAGCATTATGTACCAAAATAACTGTCCCCTTAAGCCGGGCGTCCCTTTCAGTGGGGTGTCCCGGAAGCGGGGTTTTACTGTATGAGTTCAAGGTTACATGAAGGTAAATGGGTGTAAAGGTGCATGGGAAACTAAGGTAGTGTAGCATGAGTCATTAGGTGTACGAGTGCAAGGGTGCATGAGAATCTATGAGATGAATTTAGGTAGAAATCACACCCCTACACATTTACTGAGGTGAGAGTTCTTTTAGTTCCCACACCACATAGACATGGTATGAGAACTATTGGCCTGATATAGCAGTGAATCTACCACTGCTGGGGGTGAAGGAGAAAAATGGCTGTAGTGGGACTTGAACCCACAAAGTCCTACAACTTTGGGGTTACAAGTCCAGTGCCATAACCACTGAGCTAACTCCCCACCCCCTCGGGGGGGGGGGGGGGGGGGGACGACAGCTCACTTTTCTTTTATATAATTTTAAAACAATTCAAGTAGTGAATATTAAAGTGCTGATTTCCCCAGCACAATATTTTTGCACACTAGGATCGGGCTGTGTCTCGCAGCACCTTGCCGCATCTTGCTGGATCTGTTTGACTCATTACTCCTGTGCGTAGAGCCCCCATTATCGCTCACAGGGGGCTCTTTCACCAGGGTGATCTTCGCGGCGAAAATGCACACAATCACTAAATAACTAGCAAGACTCGCTATGTCTTGTGTGTGGGTGGAACAGCCCATTTATAGTATGCTCTATTATAAGCATAAGTGACTTGGTGTTATCAAACACATCATCTTTGTGCCACAATCGTGCTAAACGAGCTATTCGATCAACATCTATGTTGTTACCTTATTTAATAACGCAATTGGGGTTTTTAAGTAACCCGAACAGACAAAAATCCAATCTTCTATCTTTACTACAATTTGCCTCCTTTTTATGGCGTCTCGTGTGGATCAAAATGAATTGATAATACAAACCAATTTCCATACTACACCAAAATAGGCCTGCTCTCATTAAGTAATGGCAGCGATGCATGGGTGAATGTATAAATAAACATATCAATTATCGTCTGCACAGCAGCTGGTGGTAGAACATGGAGACATGTACACATCTGGAGTTGTAACGGGTAGAGGTGGACACTTACATGGGCTGACATCTCTGTACCGGTTCCGGTTCCGGTTCTCTGGGCGTCTGGCGTCCAGTGACGTGTATTCTAACAAGGAAGACTTCGTCTTTATCGTCTGTAAAATACGCCAAGAAATTCACATAAGTTATTGATGAAGGGCAGTCTTCCATGATAAAACAGGGCATAAACATATTGGCAAATGAACTTGAGGTAATCTTACTATATTTCCACAGCCCCTTTGGTTTTAGATCGGAGATGCTAGTGGGGTTTAAAAAACCCGGAAAATTCTTTAACCTTGCTTTTTCTTCTCTTAAAGGCACATCGGACAATTCATCTGAAAAGTTAAAAACCATGTCATATTCCTGAAAATGGGAGATGATGGTCTCCTGTTGTTGTGCGCATTTACAGTATATACAGCATATATATGGGTATATATAGTAAACGTTAATACATCAATCGTTCGCGTTATGAGGTAGTGAAATGGGGAACGAGCAAGGATGTCTGACTACAGAGAGCTACATATTCCAAATCATCTATCTACCAAAAAAAACCCACAAAAAACTACGTTGTGATATGAAATTCATTCATAATCAATGGATTTAGAGACCATATATATTGTTGAAGAATGAAATGCGTATTCATAAATCTAGAGTATATTTAGTTTGGTGATCATCGTTTCTGAAGTATGTTATTCATATACTCGCTGCTCCTGGACCAAAGCGGACATATCTAAGTTTTGCAGTTTGAAGTTTACAGTACGACATATATATATGTAATTACATAAGTATCCGCTCTATCTAATTGTTGCCAATGTTATTGCCCATGGTAGCTATCATTCGCAGCATTTAGACTTCTCAGAATTATATTTATTGTCATTCTGGGAAAAGGTGACACACACAGGGATGTCAGTTGGGGGTCATGAAAAAAACAGAGCAAAGATCTTCATATGCAATTTACTGGCTCGGAGAGACTGCGAAAATATGGGAAACATATCGGTGTAGGACCCGGAATGAGGCTGGGGTGTGTGGGGAGGGTTGAACCACTGTTTATTGCTGTGAATGAGGCCCAATTCAATCTCTATTTGTTTTACAAAGGAAAAGGGAATTGTATAAACCACGGACCTATATCATCCAAGTCCCTGTATAAACTGAGAATGAAAACAAGGATTTCCTTGGAAAAGAGGAAACTGGCATATCTGGGCACAGAAAGAAGCTGCTGACATGTTGGGCTCAGTCAAGCAGATACATAAACCGTCCAGAGGTTACTAAACTCCCTATTATCGCCCAGGGTAAATAAAAGTTCCGCTCGCGACTGGCTGGCCACACCACGACCACATGAAACACAGTTTTCCGAGAAACTGAATATAATAGAAACTGAATATAATAGAAATAACTGAAATTTCCATTTCTGGCATCGGATTTCCAATTTGAAGATCTATAAAAACCGTTAAAGTGCAATAATTGTGGGTTACGGTTCAAGGGTCTATCACCATACAACGTCGGCAACCAGCGAAAACCAGAACTTGAAAAATAGACTGAATTATGGGATACCTCAATAGGGCGTATAGAAACCGCCTTAAGACTCTACAATAGAGGCCATTCCGACAGGAAAGTAACAGGGATACAGTAGAATCCCGCATGAACGGACATCCTCCGCTCCGGGCCAAAGTGGCAGATTACCCGGGGTGTCTGCTTACACAGGGTTTTCGGTCTGTCGATGGTTACACTATATAGTATATAATACCTTTATATCATCTAGGTGATACTATGGGATAGAGACACTGTTATAACCACACAGACATCCCACAGACGCCTACCTGACGCCTACAGGAGCCTACACAGGCCATTGCCTGGAGTCTTGATTGTCTTAGACACCAGTCTACCCACCTAACATACACACCTTAAACAAGCAATCAAGATAATCTGTTTTGTCCCCGTACCAGCCAGCCCATTTTGACAAGGTGTCCCTCTGAAGTGTCCTCTTGTACAGGGTGAAATGGCTTTTCGTACCGAAATAACTATTTGCTTACGCAGGGTGGCCGCTTACATGGGGTGCATGCTTACACGGGGTGTCAATTTACGCAGGGTGTCCTTTAGGCAAGGTTCTACTGTATTTCCACATATCAGTTGTTTCATATTCTTTAAAAAACTAAAAACTGCTTACGGTAGAACCCTGCTTAAGGGTATACCTCGCTTAATGGGGACCTTTTACTCAAAACGCATTTTATTTTTCCCTTCTTGAAGTTGTTTGATTTTACCACGGACTTGGCAGAGTAGAGTGCTGCGGGGTACTACTGTATACGTACTGACGTCTGTATTTCAATTATCTATCAGTTTGTTCTGAGAGGCCTCGTGTGATGTGATTAGTCCATCGGGATGCTTCCATTTCATAGATATGATATTTGATTCATTTACGTACATATTTCATAAGAGAATTTAGCTGGAGCTTTGCTATTTTCTCACTATAGGCAACACTGTTGACCTGCTGGAGGCGTGAGGCTGCTTGGAAAGTTACTGGGAAACTTGACCCGAAACGAACTCGACCCGTAGTTGTCAGGAGTACTCGACCCGTTTTGGAGAACTCGACCCGCGACCCGTTTTAGATATTTATGTTTAATAAAGTTTAACATAAAATGAAAGGTCTAACTAGTTAACCTTTAGATGAATAAACCAGCGAATTTGGAAAATAGGTCCAGTTAGGTTTAAGATTCTGGATAGGGTTTTCTGTTTGTTTTCTTCCCCCAAGAAGACCAAATTTGGAGCACTACTGTAACCCCCCCCCCCCCCCACTTGCTCATATTTATCCGTAAATGTTTTCATAACGATGTCGGAAGATTTCGAGGAAATTCTGAGGTGCCTTCGTTTAGTTGCGAGTTCTCCGGAATTCGCTTGTAGCCTCCGTATACTAATCTACATCTAAATAATGCATGGTTCAATGTTAAACTTTTAATATACAAAATAAATCGGGAAATCTATGCTCGCATTTGAGTCCCCTGTAATTCGGTAAATAATTCATGCAGATTAAATAGAATTGAGCATTGATAAACATTGACATCCCATTCTCGCTTCTTGTTCCTCGCGCCCCTGATGATATATTTTCGGGCTTCAATGCGAATTTATACATTTGGACAAAAAATTACTTGCGCCATTGGAGATCAATAGGCTTTTTTTCAGCACACAGAATGCAGTGAATTGATAGACTGGGCTTTCATAGATTTCCTCTGGACAATCCTCAGCCCTCTATGATGTAGGACATATAGATATTTCAGGTCTGGCTGTTTCCGATAAACGCTGCCCATGTGTTTTCTATAGACACTATGTATTCGGTGGATAATAAAAGGTTCCCTGGTCTCAGTTCACAAAACCTAAATCCACTTCATCAAGCAGCAATCTTCTACTTGACCTACATCGGAGGCAGTCCATACAAGTCTGTGGTCTAGTTTCTGGCTTGAAGCAGCAGAAATACTTTTCGAGAATATCCAGTACGAACACCTTGAAGCTTGAAGCCGAAAAAAACCCAACCCTTTGGTGAAGTGAGACCTCGTGTTAAATCTACTTCTGACACAGGTGCTACAGAAAAAGGGCCTCTGACCTTTATAAAAAACGTAATAGCAGGAACCTTGGAGTTTGCCAAAAGGCGCATGTTGTAATTCTCTTCATCTGCATGTACTCACGCCCAACAAACTGCTCCAGAAACATGGTGGGTCAAAAATAACCGTTTGTGGAACTCAGCGAGATTTTTGCAAAAGAGTTATTATGATTGCTCGGTGATTTTTCACAACACATTCATTTCAACGTGGACTCTGTGCAGAGGAGGAGTGGGCGAACTTTCCGCACTGATCAGGGCTTTTTTCCGTTTCCATTTTCTACTGGCGGTTGTTAACGAGGTCTAGCTGCCGCCCACAGCAGTCTGTAGTGAGTGGGTCAGAGAGAAAGACAGAGATAGAGATAGAGATAGAGAGAGAAAGAGGGAGAAAGAGACAGAGAGGGAGAGGGACAGAGAGGGAGAGGGACAGAGAGGGAGAGGGACAGAGAGGGAGAGGGACAGAAAGAGGGACAGAAAGGCAGGGAGGGATGGAGGGAGGGAGGGAGGGAGGGAGGGAGGGAGGGAGGGAGGGAGGGAGGGAGGGAGGGAGGGAGGGAGGGAGGGAGGGAGGGAGGGAGGGAGGGAGGGAGGGAGGGAGGGAGGGAGGGAGGGAGGGAGGGAGGGAGGGACTTTGGAGGTCCTTTAAAACATGTCATCTACCTTCAATGAGGAAACAAAACCTCTGCAGGAAAAGTGACAGCACAAACTAGCAGCCCGACAAAAAGTGAGGTAGCCCGTTCTGACCACGAGCCACTAGACCGCAGACGCGGTCGCCTCATCTCCTGTGGCTAGTTGCGCTGCCTGTCGCCTGATGGCGCCACGCCTGTTCACAAGACACTTATTAACCATTCATTAGCAGGGTCACCGACGGTATCCGGCCTGCCCGCGTCTGCAAAGGCGAGTGCAGAGTAACCAGCTCTGGCATCAGTGTCGTCTGCCAGTTACGGTAAAGTCTCTGATATCAACTACCGTGGCCCAGGACCTTGACAAAGGAGACAACCTTTAAGGGCATATCCTACAATTCACGGTGGTGTCCCCTGGTGATTTTAAGATATTGACAATTATCAGTCAAAACTGGTTCCTTTTGATTCAGTCTTATGCCAATGGAGTAAATTTACCGTTTTGTCCAGTTGATCCCCGTAAAATAGGCCAATGTACATTTGCCTGATTTACATGGGAAATGTACTGAAGATATGTATTTTTTTCGATTCTCTCACAAACAAGTTCGGTGACCTATACATTTTGATACTTAGATGTGCAGTACTACACATTTACTTAATTCTGTGAAAGTTTGAAGAAAGTGACATGGGTTTTACCATGTGAAAAAAAACAACGTTTTAGAATTTCTTCATATTCTATCAAATTATCCTGATATTCATCTCCAAATTAAAAATTAGCATGGTGATCCCAATTTTTAAAAATTCATCTGTATTCTATATCACTTGGACATCAGCTTTTTCAATTTCAAGGAAATTGACATGGGTTTTACTTTTCAAGGTAAATTGTCCGATATGCCTTTAAAAGAATTCGGCCACAGATTTAACTCCAAATACCATGACCCCATACGCCAACGGTTTACGGCTATTCCCTTCAGTATATGTCAGGCCCGGTGAGATTTGAAAAAGAAAAGAAATAGGTCTATCGCCATAGCAACTGCGACTTCTACATCACAGCGATATCGATTTAGGATATGGTAAAGGATCAGTCTGACAAGATGTATGCAAACGCAGAAAGAAAAATGTCGTCTGCTATACCTTATGATGACCATCATCAATGACTGCTCAGTGGAATATCATATGGAGAGCCCAAGTAGTGTAGATGTAGCAGTGTCAATCAATACATCAAATTTCAGACCCACACTAGACATCTGCAAATAAATCTACCACCTGGCCCATTTCACCAGCTGCTTTCTTGTTGAAGAACAATCTTTGAGGTAGGAAGAATCGAAATTCATCCTTTAAAAAACCCAACTAATTGTTAATGCAATGCTATTTAAATTCCATTTATTTGTCTGCATTTAGAACTAGTAATTGTTTAGTCACTCAGTTAGACCTGTGATACATGTACGATGGTTCGATAAATAATGGTAAAATCACTGCTCACTCTATTTTTAACCTAAGTATACTCTGCTTTCTAAGAACACACATTTATCTAAGATCGTTATCATTCTGCTCAGATTAATTACATACTTCCTCCACCCACCCCAACTTTACATCTTGGAATCTTGGAAAAGAAAGGTATATGTGAAATATGATGAATAAAAGAAATAATGTTGGATTCATACTCCATAATTCATTTCTACAGTTATCTATCTTCTCCACTAAGGAATATAAATACAGATTCTTGCCTGAGATTTGCATATGCCAGTCTTTCTATCCTCAACCTCTGTTTTTCAGCTCAGTGATGAATTCTATAACATCGAGATCATTTTGATAGAGATAAAAAATTCAATAGCATAGTCTCATAATCATTCACTCTCAGACTATATTTCCCCAATATATCTCTGATCTACTTGGGGTATAGTTGTCTTGACATTTTAGAGTAACCCTGTAACTGTTTCGCCTTTACCTTGCTCGATATCACACGGAAACGGGGCGTGTGTTGAGAATATGCGGTAATTTTGTTGATCAGATATCTTGATGCCGAAAACAAAATTACCAAGTACAGTAAACATCACGTAAGGATCGGTCTGCGTAATGGGCCGCCTTGCATCTGGGGGCAGACACCCTACGTCAGAGGAAGCCACCCTGCGTCAGGGGGCAGCGACCCTGCGTCAGGGGGCGACCACCCTGTGTCAGGGGGCAGCGACCTTGTGTCAGGGGGTATCCATCCTGCGTCAGGACACAGCTGCCCTGCGTCAGGGGGCGACCACCCTACGTCAGAGGCCAGCGACCCTGTTTCAGGGGGCGACCACCCTGCGTCAGGGGGCTACTACCCTGCGGCAGGGGGCTGCCACCCTGCGTCAGGGGGCAGTTCTGCTTGGAATAGAAAATTTCCAAACTAATAAATGTTTATTTTAACCTGTGTTAACCCCTCCCCCTCCAACCCGTATTAGCAGACACTGCGTTAACCCTTGAAGGACTGGCACCTATGGCGGGGCTACATGCATAAAGACGGAGGATAATGTTCGTATTAGACCTACCGCTAGGGTACAGGCATATTATCGTCTGGGCCTATATATTGATTGTTTCATCATGTGATGTGACATTCTATCATTCATATTATGTTTTCTTTAACAATAAAATATCATTTCTACATTCTGCGAAAATTGTATGCGTACTGATTCAGTATTTCTTTGTTTAAAATAGTTTTGTACATTTTGGAGAAATGATACCTTTAGGGATAATTCGTCCTTAAAGGGGACGGTTTCTTATTCGGTATGGATCAGCCACTAACCTCGTGCCACGGGGGACCTTATCAAATGGGGAAAACACTCAGAATATCTAATTTGTTTGTTTATGATGTGTGGCGGGTAGACAAGTCTAAACAACTAGACACCAGGCAAAGGCCTGCGTAGGCCATAGGCATCTGGAGTGGGGTCTGCATGGGTAAAGCAGCGCCCATAGAGGAATCTGTATACTTATTAATAGCATATGTGGGGGATTGTTTATTTGTTTGTGTAGTTGTATGTCTCGGTAGGCAAGTTACATCCTTTTGAGACTGATGTGGGGAGACGAGCTTTTATTATCCACCTAATACAAAGTGTCCAGAGGAAACACATATCTGCAAAATGGACGAGCTGAAACTCAAAGTTTTTTTTTACCGTAAAGTAAACACATTGATAGCATAACCAGACTTGTACCTTGACTCCACGTGGATCGGAATGCCGGTCCAGTACGTACCTCACCTTGTGACCTGGTGACGTACGTTATAAATACTGCATGGGGAGCAGCGGGAAGTCAAGGTTCATATCTACGTATACATATACGTTCAGAGGTATATAAAAATACTACTTCTGAGAACTTAAAGTTACATTTCTGGCTCTCTCTACCTGGAGATTCGTATTTGTCTCCTTTTATCTGGCAAACAGAGGCACTATTCTAATCTACATGTGTCTCCAGCCACAGCTAAATGTAGCGCATAGCTGTTCACATCTGGCGAATACAGATTGTATAACGATTCCCCGTAGAGGGGACTACTCAGTAAGAGCTAATTATGCACACTATAATTAAAGGTTCTGAGAAATCAGACAGCCACCGCTAACATGGAGGACGCGACGCGACTACCGTCCACGGCCCATGTTGGTACGGTATGCCAGGTCTGAAAGACATTATATTCCGACGCGACCCGACCCAACGCGACGCAACCCGACCCAACGCGACGCAACCCGACCCAACGCGACGCAACACGACTACCGTCCACGGCCCATGTTAGTACGGTATGCCAGGTCTGAAAGACATTATATTGCGACGCGACCCGACCCAACGCCACCCGACGCAACGCGACGAGACGCGACGCGACGAGACACGACTGTCCACGGCCCATGTTTGAAGGGTATGCCAGGCCTGAGAAACTAAAGAAGAAACCAACAAGTTCATAGGTGATAACGACTATTCGTTCGTTTCCCGAAAGGGGCAAAAATGTAATAGGAAGAAAACATCATTACTGTACATTATCATACTAAGTATTTGTTTTTGCGGAACGAGGACAGCCGAGTGAATATCACTGAGCATTCAAACTGTATTTATCTCACCCCTATACATACTAAAAGAATGGACGACACACAGGATATAATACCATGGAGAACGGACTGCAATACTTGTGGGGGCATGGAGAACGAGTTCCTAAAGTTAAGCCTATGGAACAGAAATACCAGGAGTGAGATAAATTCAATGTTGACGCTACCCGACGACTAAGAGTGTCATTTGTATCATTAAAGCCTATTGGACATTGGCCCACCGCCCGGATGACAGCTCGGCCCTCTTTGATCTGAATCAGGTTGATGTACTGTGTCCGATTCGTCCCGACCATCGGCTCGGTGAGACTCGGGAATATATGTCGATGCCTTATGGGGCTCAAATATGAAGGTAGTTGGTTGATGCAGGGATGTCAGCAGCCCTTGAAGAAAATCCCTGAAGCCATTTCCGGTGATAACTCCCCCCACCCCAGCTTACTGGGAACTCAAGAACGATAACTGTGCCCTGTGGTGAGCAGGACTGGAACTACAATGTACGTTATCTCCAGAAAGAACCCTATTTCTTACGCCCCATTTATGTTATGCTAAATATCTGCATGGTGAGTGTAGTATGAAGCTGATACCTGGTGATATATATTTTGTATGGTAATTGCCTCTTAAGCCTCAATTGGAAGAACTCCTCTTGTAGGAGAAATTGAAATAAAGTATAAATAATTTAAAAAAAAAGTTTATAAGACACCGACCCGACGGCTATGCCCGATTCTACCTTTTCCTGACGGATCCGTCGGGTCTGTGACAATCTGCATCAATCGGGTCGATGTACACACTTCGCCGACCCGATTTTATTGCTTTTCCTGATGGGTCGGGCATTACTACCATGTTAGATATGACCGACTCTCCCAGACCTTAAGATTTCGGTGTACGCACATTCACCGACTGTTCCCGATTCTGAGCAGGCCGTTTAAATAGCAATACTACCTATTACTCAGTCTGATTTCTATGATTCCACACCAGTGGCCCGTGGCTCACCCCGGCACGGCTCCCGGCGGCTCTCTTTGATCTTATCCCGGGTAATTTACGAGGTTATAAAAGAGGGAAGTGTGATCGGGGACAGTCATCATGTTGGTGTCTTATAGGTATAAAGCCCATAAGACAGCGACATTTTTCACCGATTTTCACCGATCCGATCACCGATTATAATCGGGAACAGGAATGTCGCTGTCTAATACCCTCAACGACGCTTGCCGATCACACCTCTCAACTTTATGGCCATGTACAGCGACCCGATTGAGATCAAAGAGAGCCGCCGGGAGCCGAGCCAGGCTGAGCCACGGGCCACTGGTGTGGATTCATAGAATATAATTCAAAGTTTAATAACTTCCGATCCAATTAAGATATCGGGAAATGGTTTTCAGATCCATCATCGCCCCTGTCTCCCCTACAAATCGGTATAAGACACTTGTAAATCGGACTCGGGGAAAGGTAGCATCGCTAGTCAGACAGCTGCTCAGAATCGGGAACAGTCGGTGAAGTGCGCACAGCGACAGGATTATGGTCGGGCAGAGTCGGTCATTACCCCAAGGCAAGTTATGCCCGACCCGATTAAAATCGGGTCTGTGAAGTGCGTACAGCGGATTCGTCGGGCAAAGGTGTGATCGGGCACAATGGTCGGGTCGCTGTCTTATAGGCTTAAGACACCAAAATTTTATTCCCGACTCTCACCGAGCCGATGGTCGGGATGAATCGGGAACAAATTTCGGTGTCTTATAGGCTTTAGTCTCAGGGATTTCCGGGATTTCCATTCATGAATTATCTATTGGCAGCTTGTCAGGGAATACCCTGAAGATCAAGGAAGTAATTATGCCCATATTTATTGGGAAGTCAGGTATATGGGGTTCTAGAAATAAGATGGGGTGGTCAATTTTACAGCGTATGAATCACCTACAGCCACAGTATCCCGGTTTCTGTATAATATCATCGATCAGGACTATGGATGGGTAGCTCGCCTTCATGGCCATTTGACCTGAATTAATTGATGAGTGTTTGGTCTGTGTCCTCGTTCGCCATCGAGTTGGGAGTGCATAGTAATATATAGAGACACGGTTAGTGTGCCTGAATAGAATCTGTTCAAAGATATTTTGGTTGGAAATATTTACCGAGTTCGAAGAACGAGGTGAATATATATCCGATCAAAATATCGAGGAAAAGATGAAATTTAGGTACACTCATTATTATCATATACCTAGAAATCATTAAAAACGACATTTTACAATTTTACAACTCACTTTTTCGAGATTGAGAGTGGTCACGTGGTAAAGAGGGACGTATGAATATTTTTTAGTCACTGAGCGATGAATGGAATATGTACTCCTGGTCAGTAAAAGTGAGACATTCGCCCATGGGTATATAATAATATGAACAGGGCAATAGCTGAGTGAATATTCTGAAGTACTCCAAACGAGATGGTGAACAGGGACTCAAGACCAAGCACGAATATGTTCCTGATTTTATCTTAGCCTGGAAATATTTATCTGTTTATCACCTGTTGAATATGAGTTGCCGTACTCGCAAGCCCGTTGAGAAGGAGTTCCTAATGTTAAGCCTATGGACATTTATACCAGGCTAAGATAATACATGATCCCTAAAGTAGAACTTACATTACTGACTCTCCCATCTCAAAATCTGTTTAACAGTGACATTGACATCAAGGATGCCAGGCAGGGTAAGGATTTTTATGAAAAAGTGGAAAACTGCCATCTCTGCATTGTAAAGCAATGAAGATCAAGACTACCAAGAGACCACGGAATGCAAGATTGGAACTGGTGTTTATTGGTTATGCGAGTCTAACCCGAAAAGTTAATGTTTGATATTGTCAGGCATGTCGACATATAAACCATGACAATGTGACTCCAGGCTTACTTCAGTTGGAGGTTGGGGGGGGGGGGGGGGGGGGGGGGGCACACCGGGGGGCCTCACCGGTGTTTCCGCTTCACACAAACCAATAAACAGTAACAGTTTAGATTTGAAACATATCATGTGTTCCTCGGTTTTTATTTTCCATTGTTCCTACTGGACAAGAGAGGTGCATTTCATGTACTCCACCGTCAATCCGCCGCCAATGTTACAAAGGAGAACTGAGTCTTAGAACTATTTGTAGAGACTAGATGACAATGATTTGTTCCCAGAATGCCCTGCGCCATGATAGGACGCCGTCACTTAGGCCAGGGATATACCAAGCAAGAAACGCAGCAATTTCCGGAATCACCAACAAAATCCGGCGAATTTCTGAGCTAATATTTCATAATAATACCTACCATTGATGATTTAGCGTCTCAGAAGCAATAATCACGTGAAATATGAAATAATAGCTCCCATACACGCTATTTTGTGTTGGCGATTCCGGAAATAGGTGCGTTTCTCGCTTGGTGCGTCCCCGGATTAGGATGCTATCTTGAAACAAAATGCTGTCAAGTGGAATTCACACGGTGGGATCTATGTACCTCACAGGATTCTGTTCCAAGTAAGGGGTAAATGTCGCCAACAATTATGGGGGGAAAAACATGTTTCAGGGAAATGGGCCCCTACAATTTAGATGAAGAAATTGTGCTCCAGGACAGAATCTGAGCATGATTTGTCTCAGACAAACGCCCTGTGATGTCCATGACTCTCATCGCGTGGATTCCACTCCAGGGTGAGAAGGTCTTGTAAACACCTTGAGAAAGGTATGTTAAATGACTCTAGCTGGTGAAACATACTCTGAAACCTCTGTATTTTTTTAACTAACCAGAAGCAGTAACTTCTTATCCCCTCGAAGTTTCAGGAGTACAAATTATTTACCACCATGCATTGAAAATTCAGGGATGTCAGTTGGGGTCAAGAAAAAGAAGAGGAAATATTTTCAATGTGGGATTTACTGCCCCAGAGAAACTATAATAACATGGAAAACACAACGTCATTGGTTATGGAATGAATCTAGGGTGTGTGGGGAGGTTTTAACCATTTTTTATTGGTGTTAATGAGGCCCAAACTATCCTCTCCTTGGTTTACAGAAGAAAAATGAATTTCAAACTGAAAATAAAAACGAGGATTTCCTTGGAAAAGAGGAAAACTGCCATGTCTGTTTGAAAGCCTTAAAATTTGACATTTTTTGAGAATCGACAGCACAATCCTCTAATGGTTGACTGGCTTGCCGTGTTGGGTGTGTTGCAGTGGCGTGCCGGCGTGGAGGGTGGACAGGTGAGTGGCACAGGTGTGCGGTGACACGTCGGGACCCCACTGCGCGCTGCTCCACGTGTTCCCCGTGAGTCATCGTGCAGTGAGAATGGCGTGCTGAATAGGAGAGTGGTAGGAACCTGGGGCCCGTTTAATAATATAGGATCGTACATGTATGAGGACCCTTTTCTGTATGCCATAAAGATTCAGGGACGATTTGGGTCAACTTTATTCAACATTTATGGATGACCTTATGGACGGCTAAGACTGTCTTAGCGAACGACCTTAAATATTATTAAACAATGACCCTTGTACGAGGTACAGAAACGGGATCTTCATGTACGATCCTAGATTATTAAACAGGCCCCAGATGCCCGTTTAATAATCTATGATCGAACATGAAGACCCTTTTCTGTACCTCATATAAGGATTGTAATATTTAATATTGTTCGCTAAGACAGTCTTAGCCGTCCATGAGGCCGTCCATATGAGTTGAATAAAGTTGACCCATATCGTCTCTATGGCATGTAGAAAGGAGTCTGCAGGTACGATCCTATAATGGAAGACCACCTACTCTCCAGGTGAATTATATGTGAATAAAAAAAAAAATAAATAAAAAAAAACGGGCCCCAGATACATGCCGAACTGCTGGGCACCACTAGAAGGGCTTGCAACATGGAAACCTACCTGAATGTAATTTCTTTTAAAAATTTTCTTTTTCTTTTCTTGCAGTGGGCAAATATTTATTCCATTCACATTTTTCAAATACAGTGTTCAGTTTAAAATTTTTCCTACATTCTTTTAGTACATATTGGTGTGTCGTTTCAGACACCAGCACATTATGTCTAGAGTATTGTGGTCTGTTCACATTGCTCCCTTTTTAAAAGATTTTGTTTTATCCTCCCCCCCCCCACTCCCCTCCCCCTTAAATAATCTGTAACTAACTAAATTACAGCCTGTCTGATTCTTCTTATTCTACTTTCCTGATTGCTACCCTTGTATTTTTCTTAATACTTAAATATTTCCATTATTGGACTCGTAACCTCCCGATAGCATTTCACACATGCTGACTTCTTCATAATGATTTGTTCTTAATGGTTGATAGATGAAAAAACTGGCTTGCAGTGTTATTTTATGGAAGTCTTTTTACAGGGATGAAAGTCGGGACTGATGAAAAAGTCGGAAACAAAAAAACAACAAAAAAACTGGGGCATATTCGGGGGGGGGGGGGGGGGAGCGCCCCCCCCCCCCCCCCCCTGCCGTCAAACAACATTTCGGCACTTGACGGAACTCTGACGGCAGTGTCAACGGCCCTTGGAGCGTTTAACTGCCGCCAAAGTACTGACTGGCGGTTTATACGCCGTTGGTGAGAGCCTGCTGCCAGAATTTCTGGGAATTGAGTTTTATTTTATGATTTTCATACTTTGTTAATGATCATATTTCAAGATGCAGAAATTTCTGATTTCCGTCAATTGTCGGCAAACTTGCAAGCCTGTTTTTAGCAGCTCCATTCAAATGGATTAATTGTGTGATATCTAATTAGTGGAATCATCTTAGCTATCATCAGAAGTCACTCGAGAAACTGAGTAACTTCACTAGCTACCACTCATTACACTAATTCTTTGGATTTGGGTTCCATTTTTCTTTAAAGGTATTATCTTCAACAAGTTTATTCTGTTCTCCATGGTGGGTGGATAAAGAGTCTCCATTATGATGAAGTATTTGGAAATACGTCAACACAAAAGTAAGAACTAAAGGTGTAGTATCATTATGGTTAATATTCATCAAATTCTTTTGGTATTATCCAAAAAATAATTATCGTTTCGGTTAATACGTCCCAACTTTTGACCTTTGTGGTCAAATCTTTCGCTGAACTAGTTTCAGGGTTCGTACATAGACAGCCCAATGAAATTCCGGGCTTTTTCCAGGCTTTTCCAGGCTCTAGTACTAATTTCTTTTCCAGGCACATAACAATGTGAATTAATACCATCTTGCTAGTGAAACAAATATGAAGACAAATAATCAAAACAGCTATATTATTAGCAAAAAGGATTTTTGGAAGTATCGAATCCAAGACACTGAAATTTCATAGGCAGTCAGGTACCGTAGTTAAGGAAAGCTAATAATGTCCAGAATTTCATAGACTAAAAAAAAGAAGTTTTTATGCAAAACTAAATTTTCCAGGCTCTTCCAGGTTTTCCCAGGCTCTCTGTAAGAATTCCAGGCTTTTCCAGGCCTGGAAAACCAAAAAGCATAATTGCAGGCTTTTCCAGGTTTTCCAGGCTCTCTACGAACCCTGTAGTTTCTGACATATACCTTACAACACATGAGTCTGATAACAATTGCTTGCAATCATTACAGTTTAAAGGCATACCGGACATTTGCCATGAAAATTAAAGCCAATCTCATTTGCCTGAAAATTCGATATCATAATCTTCAAGTGTTATGGTTGATGATTTAAATAATGGGGGTCAACATGCTAGTATTTGATTTAGTGATCAATATTGTGATATTATTATAAGGGAATATATAGAAATTCTAAAATGTGCTTTAATATATAGAAATTCTAAAAATCGCCTTTCATATCATAAACCCATTTAATTTTCATCAACCTTTCACAGAATATAGTCAATGTATAGTACTACAAATTAGACTCTTGGAAATCATAAGTCACCAAACTTGTTTTTGAGAGAATATATTTTTTTCAATACATTTCCCATATAAAACAGTCAAATGTAAATTGGCTTAATTTACTTATTGGGTTAAGTCAAACTCGATAATATGTTATATTTCACTCAGATGGTATTAGAATAGGTCAAAGGAACCTATTTGAATGGATAATTGCCCGTATTTTAGAATCACCAGGTGGCGCCATTGTGCACTGTATGATACGCCTTTAAATCAAGCAAACCAAACTGTAGCCGATAGAGTCTTTACCTGAGTAAGGTAGACCCCAGACTTAACCGCGATAGTTTTCACATTAACCACAGTAGATTCTACCTGTGTCTGTGTCGTAGTCCTGCTGCTTTATATGCACCTCAATTCCAAGAAGTCGTTGTCACGATAACACCTCAAAGACAGTATAACAGAAGTCTGTCTGCATTCTTTGGTCTACCTCTGAACTATGCATCACCGTATTTATTATCACTAAACGGTTTTACCTCAAACACAAATAGAACATGACTTTCATAGTGATGTCATTCTCACTTGGGAGGTCTTCACCCATAAAAGGATATAACACCGAATCTGGACACATAAAGCACGTGGTGAATGTAACAAGCGTTTCCCATTGACTGGAGGCAAATGGACGTTCTTTGTGAGAATACCCATATAGGGCTCATAGTGATTGCTAGTTCCCCCATCATCCTCTGTAGTCGGGGACAACTACAATTATCTGCTGTTATAATCTAAAGATAATTATGAACCGAGACTAAAACCCCTATATGTGAAGCCTAAACAACATTTTTCAATCAAATCCAATGATAACTGGACCCGCCACCTGGTGTTTTGTTTGGCGTCAGGGGCAAGATGGATGCCTCCATAGCACAATAGCTATGTGCCCTATAGACATAGACACCTCATTTGGTAACATAATAACTACACTGCAGGGATGAAAGTCGGGACTGATGAAAAAGTCGGAAACAAAAAAAACAAAAAAACTGGGGCATATTCAGCGGGGGGGGGGGGGGGGGGGGAAGCCCCGTGCCGTCAAACAAAATTTCGGCACTTGACGGAACTCTGACGGCAGTGTCAACGGCCCTTGGCACGTTTAAATGCCGCCAAAGTACTGACTGTGCCAGTTTCCCCGGCGTGTGCATCAATGCACACTACTATGGAGGTTTATACGCCATAGGTGAGAGCTTCTTGGAATTTATTTTATGATTTTCATACTTTGTTAATGATCATATTTCAAGATGCAGAAATTTCTGATTTCCGTCAATTGTCGGCGAACTTGCATCCCTGACACTGTAGTAGTAAACTATTGCTGATATGTATGTAAATGTATACATGGATGATAGGCCCAAATTATCTGATTTTCATGACATCTAAATCCCTTTAATTATAAGTCTGCTAAAACTCTAAGGATATATATATATATTTTATTCAAGTATATTTTAAGACGCTACAATCGTTCACCCGTTTCCAGGCGATCCTCCACGATGGATGTGATGCATTAAAGGACGAGGGGTTAGCACTAGTGTCATCAGTTATTACACTGCGAAGTTAAATACAACTCAAAAAGAGCTTTCACCTATTTGTACTTTCGATCTTTCCCCCTAAATCTCACATTAGACGTGCCAATGCCCCCAGCAACTAGAACTTTTTTTTCTCAAATGTTTAATAAAAAGCAACTCTGTTCCTCTGATTCCATATCACCATTCTACATCTAGTTAGAAATGCGAGGCAGGGACAATTAAAAAAAATCTATTCTAGATCTACGATGACATCAATGTGCTCTGTGGAGGTGCGCCTAAGTCCTGCATACCTCTAGCACGTTGTGGCGGCGGCGGGTGTCCTCAGTCAACCCAGCGGTGGTAGGCCCATCCTCTGTGTACAGACCCTAGACTGGCTTCAGTCCCTGCATCCCTGCATCCTATGGCTACCCCTCCACCTACCTCACCCCTCCCCGTGGGGATTTGATTCCTGGGCCTGTCAGGCGTTATGCTACGTTTACACTATGTTTCCGGCCACCCCGGCGACCAGTAGAAGACCATTATAATATCCACATGTCAATAAAATGGAAAAATAAATGATAATAAAAAAAAAGATTCGAGGCACCGGGGACGAAACGGGAGCGACGTGAGACAACTTCAGAGGACTTGGAGGAACGTCCTTTGGAAACGTAACATACTGCGACTGCCCCGTGACTGCCATGACAAAATGTTTTTTTTTTGTAAAAAAAAATTCTGCCAGAGCAGCCACGGTTTCACACGGTGTTAATAAGAATCGGACCGGGGCATGATGAATGCCACATACCGTGACCGAATGCAGGCAGCCGTACAGGGAACCGTGGACAAAACGTGAGGGACGTGACAGAACGCAGGTGGCCGTACATGGCACCGTGGACAAAACAGGGCTCTTGAACATCCTCAAACAGTGGCTGCTGGGATCATAGTACAAAGGCATAGTTATCACTTCTGTGTTATCTGCAACAATGCCCTACGTTGAAGTAAAATGGGGTTGACGGGACCGCCCGGAACATAGTGCAAACGTAGCATTAAGAAGGTCCACATGTTTTTTTTGTTTTAGCTTTTTATTGACATCTCAACATCTGATACAGTATCAGTTCTTCCTGCTGGGATTGGTGAATATAATCCATACAATGTTGCACGGCAGCTTTATTTCTCCATATAATGTCCATAACCATAGACTTGAGCAAGTCTACAGGGACCCCAGCTTGCCGACCTCTATCCATGCTTCCTGCTCGAGGTCACACACACGGGGCGGGGATGGGGCTGAACTCAGCCGGCCGCCCTCACTGACCTCCTCACTGACCTGACCACACACGTCCAAGCCCATCACAGGCTGGAGCAGGCCCGGGGCCGGCCTGCAGACCCACTCAGCGAGAAACGACCACTACTACGACTACGACTACTACTACGTACCCAGACACGTCTGTGTGATGGGACGAGGAAGTGTAACAGGGAGGGAGGGAGGGATGGAGAGAGGGAGGGAGAGAGGGAGGGAGGGAGAGAGGGAGGGAGGGAGGGAGGGAGAGAGGGAGAGAGGGAGGGAGGGAGGGAGAGAGGGAGGGTGGAGGGGAGGGAGGGAGAGAGCGAGAGAGGGAGGGTGGATGGGAGGGAGGGAGAGAGAGAGGGAGGGCAGAGGGAGGGTGGAGGGGAGGGAGAGAGGGAGGGCAGAGGGAGGGTGGAGGGGAGGGAGAGAGGGAGGGCAGAGGGAGGGAGGAGGGGAGGGAGAGAGGGAGGGAGGGAGAGAGGGAGGGTGGATGGGAGGGAGGGAGAGAGGGAGGGCAGAGGGAGGGTGGATGGGAGGGAGGGAGAGAGGGAGGGCAGAAGGAGGGAGGAGGGAAGGGAGAGAGGGAGGGCAGAGGGAGGGTGGAGGGGAGGACGGGAGAGAGTGAGAGGGAGGGCAGAGGGGAGGGAGCAAGGGAGAGAGTGAGAGAGGGAGGGCTCGAAGAAGGGAGGGCTAGAAGAAGGGAGGGATGGATGGATGGATGGATGGATGGATGGATGGATGGATGGATGGATGGATGGATGGATGGATGGATGGATGGAGGGAGGGAGGGAGGGAGGGAGGGAGGGAGGGAGGGAGGGAGGGAGGGAGGGAGGGAGGGAGGGAGGAGTGAAAGGGAGGCATTGAGGTGTGACGGACGGACGGACGGACGGACGGACGGATGGATGGACGGATGGATGGATGGATGGGACAGATGGATGGATGAATGGACGGAGAGAAGAATGAAGTGGGGGATGAGTAAAAGGAAGGAATGGGGAAGTTGAGGACCGCCTAAGGGACACTTGGTTGACGTACATCTAGATAACTTCTCGAGCAGTCACGATGTAAAACGATGAAGCAGGAAGAGGCTCTATAGAGCCCACTCCGGATGAGAAACACTCACGCGTGGCGACCACAACTCTCGGGTCAAATCAGGCCAAGTAGGGATTCGGTCTGGTACTGCTGACTGGCCATGTGGGTCAGGACTGTGTTCTAGAGCCCAACCTCTCACTTCATGTCAGTAGAAATCCCCCAATCCCCACCAGCAACACCCAGATTTCCTCCTTTCTTAGGAAATCCTTGTTTTCATTTTCAGTTTCTAAAATTAGTTTTTCTTATATAAAACAAAGAGAATAAATGAGGCCTCATCCACCAATAAACAGTGGTTCAAAGGTCCCCACACACCCTAGCCCAATTCATTGGCCCATAACGAGGTGTTTTCAATGTTTTCTCAATGTCCATGAGGCAGTAAATTCCACATGAAAATTATTTCCTTTTTTCAAGACCCAAACTGGCATCCCTGATTACACCAAGCTCCAGGGGATGTACCACACACGTAGGTCTAGTGCCGGAGATATAATTACTCAATCCGCGGAGATTCTACGTTATATGTCTAAGGCGTGGTGTGCTTGTATGATCCTACTTGATAGCGTATTACTGGCGATTAAACGGTTCGTATATATTTATCCTACCCCTAATATAAAATCCCATAGGCTTAACTTTGAGTCTCTATGCCACGCTGACTGGTATACGGAGTTTTATGTGCCACTAGTGGCATACAGAATTATTATCACATAATATTCCAAAAAAAAATTTTTTCTCAAGGTAGCATCGGCTGTGTGAGGAAGTGTTCCTGCCACGTATTCTAAACCATATTCCAAAATCTAGGAGATCGGGTAGGATAAAATCAAAACCTGATTCATTTTAATCGTGGCCACTGCATTCCACTCCTGGAGTTTTGGCTCTGGACTTCACTCGGCTTTGCCTCATGAAGTCACTATGCCAAACTCTAGTCGTGGCATACGGTGGCCAATATTAAAACTCATCCAGTTTTACGATAATATGTATATCTCAACTCAGGTCATAATTGTAGTTGTTTCCAACACGTTACCTAGTAATTATATAGAACGACCTGACCATGCTGTACAAGCTATAAAACAAGATGATAATTTATGGTTTGTACGGAACGGAGAGTTTACGCCGAGTTCTGTACGAACCGTAAATTATTATCAAGTTTTGTGGCTTGTACGAGCATAGTAGGTGGTTCTATGTTTACTATATAGCCGAGATTGATAAAAAATAATCAACTCAATTTGGCCTAACAACTAATGTTTTTCAATGCTTATGAACAGTGTTTCGTAGTTTGCCGTACGGAACAGTGTTCTTTCCGGTATAGGGCTATATTATAGGGCGAAACTTTTTGTTTGTTTAACGTCCAGTATGACTATTATGTTCTATTAGACTTACTTTGGGTTTGATCGAATCTATGAGATGAACTTAAAAAAAGTGTATATTTACAGTATGTAGTGAAATACATACTCTTAGAATCATGGCCAATACGTTTTAACCGCTCACCTTGAGCATAGATATAGCGATAAACGTGATTTGTATACACACATAGCACTGTCCTGAAGAGAACACGATAAGATGACACTCTCAACGCCGTAAGTTTCGCTCTGATTGTGCGCTTCCCAGAAAATACCTCTCGAGAATAACCAGGGAGGTTCTTTGAACACAGGCTGCGGCTCCGTGTTCACACGATCTGGAGTATGCATCCAAACCATTTACATCGTGTCAAACCCGTGAGCATACACCACTTCACACCATCTCACTCTACTCATGACACTGCGCCCAAAAGCACGAAGGGTGACACTGCTATCTGATGCTGATGTGATTAGAAAGATTTGTACGTTTTATTTTTTTAATTTTCATTGTTTGTACTGCCTCTTATCAACCTTTAGGGTAGGTTCGCTTAACGTTAGAAACTCGTACTCAACAGGCTTGTGAATATGGCAATTCATGCTCAATGGGCGATAGGGGCCATGCATATAGTACCTGTATTTACTATATACCCATGCCGTATATACTGTAAATACGTACCGTTTCGGCATATGACGTAAAAATACTGTACGGACCACTGGTCCGTACACTAAAATACGGACCACCTTGCCAAACATGTTTATTAACATATCAGTTATTAAAAATTAAATTAATGATCTTTTTTAAAATTTCGGGTATATAGTAAATATATAACGTCCAACGAGATGCTAATTTACGGTTTGTACGGAACAAGGCATTTATGCCGAGTTCCGTACAAACCGTAAATTATCATCGAGTTCTGTGACTTGTACAGCATGGTCAGGACGTTCTCTATAATTACTCAGAATTTCAGAATTTTTTACACACCACCCCCTTTCCAATCGTGTATGCAATAGAACAAAGAGAAAGCATATGCAAAATGTCCACAAATACAGCTGCTCCTTGATGATCACCCGAGGGATTGTGGGACAGGATACTATGGGATACATTATCATGGGATATGGACTCCATATTGGCTGTTGCATTATGGTAACATAAATATAATTTCTTTTATTTGTGGACTCAAGGCACCTGTTTTATCATATATTGTCTGAAATCCTGTGGATCCTATCAGTCCCCCAGTTTCTTGATAAGGATTAGAAAATAGTATACGACCTTAAGTTAAATCCCATATTCAATGGTTAGAATTAAAGATTATGATCGAGAACATGGTATCTTTGAACGCCTTACTCAGCTACCAAATGGTAAGGTGAATCTACACCACGTGGCCTATGGCTACTATGACAATAGACGTAGACTATTTAGTGATTTTCGGCCACGCTGAATTGATTGCTAGGATGCTAGACTGTGTGCTTGTCTATCATATTGCCCTTTTTTGCTTCTATAGAGAACACTCCTAGACTCGTCCGAATATTTCATTTTATTACATTGCTTTATTAACAGGGATCAGAGATTTCTCATATAACCGAGTATATCGATGTTGGAAAAAAACCTTTTATCTAGGTTGGTATTGCCCATAATATTTTTAACAAAAGCATACAGGTTATTGAAATTTAAGATCGCTCCTGACAATGTTACTAGGAAATTCAGGCCCGTTTGGTCGTAAAGTAATACGCTTCTGCTGGTATTATTCCTCCCATTGTTTTTACCTCTACTAAGGATATAGGAATATATCTGCCTCATGCCTATAACACGTGGTGCTGTGATACGGCAGCTTAGATAACACAGAGGATTCTTGACACAGCCAACCGACAGCTATTGTTTCATTTTGTTTAAACTATCCTAGTCATCTAAAGAAGAAATACACTCCAAACCAGGATATATATCATGAAATGTTGGGGTGCAGATCTGATCATAATTCGCCAGTTAGAGTCCCATGTTTAAAAAAAAATGTAGTACAATATTTTTATTATTCTATTATAAAAGCGAATGTATCATGTTCTGTGTAGGTTCTGAATTACTACCATTTAGTATCAATAGTCTATACCTATTGACCTACGAAACCATTACTTAGTAACATCACTTTCCCGGAAGTGAGAGGTTCTCTGAAAGGTCGTTGACGACCAGCGCACGTATTGGTCGAACTCGATACTTAGTGAATAACCCGTGACACATTTTGACACGTTTAACATTGTACCATAGGACTCGTGCGTGTCATGACACGACTAAATATACACATGTAAATCTGTGATGCGAAAGACATGAAAACATATTCATTCGTGCTGGATTATCCAATTGAAAAATCTTAACCCTAGCAAGCCTCTCACAGTCCATATATCAATGGATGAAAAAAGATACATAAACCCATATAAAACGAAAGAAATGTTTTAATAGCACCGTTTAATAGTTACTGCTAATGATTCACAATTTCCGAAAACTAACAAACATTAAAAAGGTTACAGGCGGCCAGATCTACTTTCAGAATGCTTACATGCCTGAAGTGATATGGCATTAGCATAGATTGATATCATTGACTTTTAGTCAAACAGGCTGACTGGTAGACTGACTTCAGTCCCTGTCTCCGATCCCTAACCCTCCACCTACTGCACCTCTCTTTACTGGGATACAGGCTGGTTGATTCCTGGGCCTGTCAGGCATTAGGGGGAAGTCCAAATGTTGCAAAATAGTTGTATTTCTTAATTATGTCCATAATCAAAGACTTGAGCAAGTCTAGCTGCCTCGCAAAATGACCGTTCGCCATCAAGTTAGCACTGAGGGCCATTTTATGAGAAACTGTCAGTCACAGAAGCTCTGTCTTGCCTAAAGACCATCATACACTGTACGATTTCGGAACATGAATGTTGCTTTCTTGGCGATAAAGGAACAGTCATAAGCTTAGGCGAGGCATCGTAACAGAGTCGGCCAGTGTAGCATCCCCCTCCAGCAAGTCGCCTACGATTAGACCCCCCCCCCCTTTGTCGCCGATAAATTCCAGTCAGGTAAATAATGCTCCGACCCTTTGTCGGTGACAACAGAGTTTAAGAAATACCCCCATGGTGCGTACCGATATCAGCCTGTAATTAGCATACTTAGTTGCTGATTGAGGAGTTATTGGGGGTGCCGTTCACAGATACCCGGTCAAATGCTGTTCCTCACCGATTAGTGCCCCCAAGAAACTATCTGAGTTTGCTTAATATGAGGAAATATGCTGCTCTGATCGAGCCGGAAGAAAGTCCAAGGACCAGGAATCAATATAAACGAATAATTAAATTACATAGGCATCATCCTTTCTTAAAAATGAAGTCCCATTTATAGGGACAAGGAGGCATGGAATAGTCTCCCTATTGAAATACAAAATAATTCTTTATACAGTTTTAAGAAATTCATAAAATTAAAGATTATGAAGAAGAGGATAGACTCACCAGCTGACTAGAACAGGATTGACTTGCCTTATAATCTGGGATTTACATAACTGGGAAATTATTATGTAATTCTTCCGCCTCTATCATCCTCATTATATCATCCCTTGTAAATATTGTAAATTCTTATTTGATGAGAATTGTTCATGTTTACCCATACCTTGGTCTCCAGGATGACCAGAACACCTGCCTTGACAGAGGTCATCTTTGTACTATTTTTGTGCATAAATAAAGAGAGAAAAAAAAGAGGGAAAAAAAGTTGACTACAATCCTAACACAGTCGGTCGTGTAGAAAATTATCTCATCCTGGTAATTTTCTCCGTTGACTTAATATTAGGAACTCATACTCTATGGCCGTGAGAGTAGTGTACCCAATACTCAATGGCTAATTGGGTGATTTATTTTATTGATTAATAATGTTCTTGATCATGTATAGGAGGTGAGATAAAATCAGAAACACACTTGTTGAAAATAACTTGGTCCGCCCTCCACCTCGTTTGACAAATCAGCTTTGCTTAATGAATTACTACGCATTCGAACTCTGTGGAGTACAGACCGAGTTATTTTCATCTTGTGAGTTTCCTTCTAGATAATTAACTATGTCTTGCCTTATAGACTGTGACACTGTCAAAAGTGGCGCCTTTCAGCCTGATGGTAGAGATGGTTAGTCACAGATAGTGACGGTTAGTGACAGCTGGCAGACTGATAGCAGCCCTCACAAACGGGATACTCGAAGCATGTGTGAAACAAAAGGCGTCACGAGCAGACGGTAATCAACCTAATCAGCATCGTGACTTTTCCGCGACTTCTCATCATTTCTTTTATCATTTCCCTGTTTCATCTTTTTTTTTTACACGCTACGGAGTCAACATTGCCCACAAATGAGTGAGAACGGATGTTTAAACTGGTGGGTCTTTAACTAGGAGCAATTTGGGACAATGTGTCAGCAGATAATTCCCATGAAACATTCAGATATTTGGAAAATGAGACAGTCGGCATTTTAGAACAACTATTGGGAATATCCTTACTGGAAACACAATCTCTCGCCCTTCAACTGATTTACACAGGTTTAATGAAGTCTGGATATTGTAATAAAGATATAAATATTGTGACTCAATTTATCACGCTTCTGGGAAAATGTTTGACCTATGAGCTTCCTCTCTGGGATCTATAGCTAGACTGGCCAAACAAAACCAGATCAAGTAGTCTCGTTATCTGTTTTTTTAATTTTTTTTTAAAGCTTTTATTCACTTCTTTCAAAGAAAGTTCTTCCAGTGATGTACAGTTGCTGGTAACAAAATAGCAATCATTACAAAAATGGTGTACAGAATATTGTCTGCAAACTTCATACAACTAGGAAATGTGTGTGTGTGTGTGCTTGGGGGGGGGGGGGGGTCTCATACAACTAGGTTGTGTGTGTGTTGGGGGGGGGGGGTATATCTGGGGTTAAAAATAATTATCTTCTATCTTGGTGGTGACAAAACGAATGAATCTTTTCTTGGGGGTGACAAAACGAATAACAAATACGAATTAATTTTTTCTTCATAATCTCCTTCGATTCCGAACGTGCCGTTTGATTGGAGAAGAGATCCAGATAAGACGCAGGAGAGACGCGGGTGAGGCAGACGACATTCAGAGACGAGTGACGTCATGGCTATGAACGCCACAGTCCTAACACTGGTGGGTTTGTGATTCTAGGAAAACGGGATCAATGTTGTCTGAATATTAATCTTTTTTCTGCATTTCTCTGGTCTTTTTTCATCCTTATTTGGAAACAAAATTGGCTGAAAAATGCTATTAAACAGTTCTATCAATTTCATAAATCGTCGAGATCTACTAAACTTTAGAGCATTCTCTGGTCTGATTGGGTCTCTTTCTATGATAAACCTACATTCTGATTAAGTTTTAACAAGACGTGGGGAAAAACACCTCTATGGCAAGCTTATGCTACCAAATGAAAAAAAAAGAAAATTACAATTTGATTAAGAAGACGCGCAATAACACCTCTATGTATGGCAAGCCATAAAAATATCTAACCCTACATTCTGAACGTGATCCATAAGTTTGTCTTTGTTTATTTTTGTGTCGCTCTTGTCTTTCCCTTTCATTAAAACATATGCTAATCCATCCTGACCTTTTCTTCTATGTGGGCGACATCCAATTCTGAAACGCATCCCTGGCACACAGGACGTCGATTAACAGTCGGTTTTGTAAGTCTACAATGATTTCTCACAGCTGCACATCGGAGACAGCCTGATGAAGCCTCCACGCCTTCCCGGAATGAGCCTTTGCGGCAGCGAATTCGAGGCACCACGTTTCCAGTTGTTCTCCGAGATAATTCTAGGAACTTATGAAGGCCATGCACGTGTTGACTAATTGATTTCCGAGTTGGCAAGAAAAGTTTCGTAGACAAAACTGATGGGCACAAATATATCTCCGATGTCATGTGAAGGGCTATATTATACACACACACACACACACACGCACGCATGTCGTCAGCTACCGCTTGAATGAGTTCACCCTACGCAATATCCTCGCATACCCTCAGATATTACTACGCATCAACTCCTCAGAGCATACGGCCGCTTGTATCTGAAACTAGTTAATATTGTGTATTTATGCCACAGACGATGCGTGCCAGGTCTTTTACAAATTCATTTAAGTAGCTTCAACAACTACCACTTCAACCCCTCCGTCCGTCAGCCCTACCGTCCAAGTACAGTAAAAACCCCATCTAACGGACACCCCGCGTTATCGGACACTTTTTTTGCTGGGAACAGACATTTTCCTCTGTATTAGATGTTTATTTCAACCCCGTGTCTAGTCAATCACACACCAGGCGACGGTCTGCATAGGCTCCTGTAGGAGTTTGTGTGGTTAGAACAGTGTCCCTATGCCATAGTATCACCAGTTATTATATATTATCATATACCTGTGTCCGAATGTCTATGAAATACTGCCCGCTGCTCGGGGTACAGTATAATAATGTTCGTGCCCGCTGTGAGAGTGACGTAATGAGTAATTAAAATGTCGTTTTTTCATTGATTTGAGGTACATGATAATAAGCAAACGTCCTCACTGTAGACGAAATGGTTCTCGTTCTCGGTCAGTCGTCGATTTCATACTACCTTCCGCCTATGGTGTCAGGCAGTATGATATCGACGACTGACCGAGAACAGGTTCACAACCGTTTCATCCACAGTAAGGACGTTTCCTAATATAATATAGCATAACAATTGACAGACTGAAAACCCCGTGTATGCGGACACTTTCCTCTGGAACAGAGGGTGTCCGCTTACACGAGGTATTACTGTATTATTTGCTCGTGTGGACGTGGCTCAGTTTGCCTCGTCAGCACCTACCGCTTGAATCAGTTGATGTATGACTAATTCCTATACACACATACTTCTTTGACACTGATAACAGAGAGACTATTGAAAGACATGTATAGTATCTAAGTATCATCGAGGAGGTTCGTCCCTAGATAAAGAAGTTGTACTTGTTATCATCAGAAAAAAAATCCCCCTTGTAGATATCAAACACACATCTATGATCTAACAGAGATCAATAACCCAGTCCGATAAGACGCTCCAACTCTCTATTTGTTATCTTCTTCTAAGTCCACGCTTGTAATCCTGAGATTCCCTCCCCATGTCTGAATAAACTGAATAAAACCAGGAAGGTATCTTCACCCTTTTTTTACCTCCGCCCCCTACCTCCTTAAATCTCTCCTCCCCACTGTTCATTGGTTGGAACTACTGATTATGTATTTATAATTCACTAGTGTGTGCCAGTCAGTGCCACTCGCTCCCGTACTTTACAGCTGCTCTATGAGACACTATGTGGTGTAGGGTGGCGGCTTGTTCCCAGTAATAGCCTGAGGCTGTAGACCTCTGAATATGGGCATAGGGAGGGGGAGGGTACTTAAAGGGGCTCTTACCATCAGCACACAAGATATTGCGAGATTTGTCAGGATTTGGTTTACTTGTTAAGTCTTGTTAGGTTTTTAGTAATCACATACCTTTCGCCACAAAGCATCAGAACGATTAAGTACCTTTGCAGTTCTTGTCGCTATAGATCGTGGTATGCTAGGCAATAGATCAGGAGGTGTCGCGGTGGTGGAGCATCAAAATATATCCACATTTGCGTGAACAAAAATACACATCATTGTGTGATATGTATCATGGCAAAGGAGGTAAGACATATTGCGATACTGTAAGATATAACAAGACATACAAAGATATAATAATCTATCATGCTGGTGGAACCAGCCCTTTATTCTGAGTAAAAACCCAAGGCTGCAGACATCTGAATATAGGTTTAGGGATAGGGGGTGGGGTGGCGGAAGGGAAGGAGGGTATTTTACCGACTCAGCTGTTCCAGGCCCGGGAAGGCCTATTAAGGCAGTGTTGGTGTGATGGTTGTCCCTGGGTACCTTACTCCTTTTATTAAACTTTAAAAAAAAATTCTTTATTTAAGATGTAAAAATATTCAGCCTTTAGGCCGGTGTACAACTCATAACAACAAGTATTACCTTTCTATACATTCCGATACATGAGAAAGACTGCAAATCAGAATATGTTCGTGGATATATTAATCCTATTTTCAGCTGGATAAAATACACGGATAACTAGAAACAGCCTGGATACTGGCCTCCCTGGGACACTGTTCCCTGTGCGTGCTGAATACCAAACGCCGCCTCAGTCCCTTGGGACTCCCACCTCGTAGCGGGAAAGGCGAACAGGCACTCATGAGCTGTTTCCAGGAACTTCCCAGATAGCAGAGTTCCCCTACAGGGATACCTGTTCCCAGAAGCCACGCGGGCTATAAAAGGGAAGGTTTGGAGAAGGCAGGCCGGTGAAGATGGAGTGAAAACTTCAACAGAGTTGAGCAGCAACAGTAAGGATCACATCACTACAGAAGGCATGGGTTGGTGAGGATCGACAATTACCGGGATACCCTGTGGGTTGACGTTTAATAGAAGAATTACACAGTGGTTGGATGAAAAAATGAATGGATGAATCAATAGATGGATATAAGTTTCCTCGGGAAATTACGAGTCACTTCCATCAAGTCTTAATAAAGATAGTGATATCATATACGAGTAGTATTCATGTAGCAAAAATATGTGTTGGTGATAAAGGTTAATAAATTACCATTATAAACCAATGAATTAATAATTGAAGTTTAAATCTCAAATGAGCACTACAATAAAGACTGTGTTTATAAAGTGGAACTATTCGCCATAGACTTCATTGGAGACTACGTCAATTGGAATAAAAATAGCTGTGATTTTCGAATTTATCCACAATTGTATTGATGCACTGATGAAAGGATCTTAAAGTCCTAAAACGTTGGAAAGTTATTGAAATACAAAAGCCCAAATGGATAATAAAAAAAACTGTGAATTGGTCTTCGAGTCTAATGATTAAGTTTGGGGTTATTAGTATCTTTCAACTATAAATGACCAGAGTCAATTCGCTAATGAGACATATTTCATAATGCTTTACATTTTTTCTATATTCCAATCTTTCAGTGTTGTACCTGAGAGTCTATATAAAGAAGAATCATGGCGAGCTGTTTCTGGTTTCATATTATTCCAAAACTGGTGCACATTAATATATGGAGACATTGTTAGTGTGACTGAATGGAAACGGTCCCGAGTGTTTTTGGTTGAAAATATTCGCCGAGTTCGAAGAACGAGGTGAATATTTCCGACGGATGTAATTCAGTCACACTCACTATGTTTCCTTATTGTTATATACCTGGAAATCTTATAAAACCCACTCCATTTCAAAACTCACTGAATAGCAGAATGATAGAATGACAGTGGTCACGTGGTATGGAGGGACGAATGACTATGTACTCCTGGTTAGTGAAAGTGAAACATTTACCCACGGGTATGTAATAATAATGCCTGATGCTGTGGAAATGTCTACCACACGAAGTCGAAGTTTCCAATCACGGAATATCCACGTTTTCCCCGAGTGACTGTGGACAGGGAATATAGGGGATCACCTCGGTATTGAACCTGCAGTGTCCATCAGAAACATCCGAATTGGGCAGGTTATTGGTGTCACGAGGGTTATCATGGGGACGCCATGGCGGCTGGCCCTGAGCCTGCGGGCGGAGAGGAGAGGGCATGAGAGGGAGTGGACACGGAGGTTGGTGTTTGTAGTAGTCGGGTTCTCGCTTGTAGCTGTGTGGCAGGGATGCCAGTTGGGGTCAGAAAAAAGATACATTGGAATAGTTTTCAATGCAATAAAGGGCTTACGCAATACATGCACAATATTACCATGATTTTCTTTTATCTGCATGGTCTTTTTTTCTGCGTAGGTGACGCGTAGTAATATCCGAGCGCTCGCGAGAATTCTTTGAATAAATTCAATATATAAATTACAATGAAGTCCATGAGCTTAGGTTCAATGTGTTACCATTTGCAAATGTGTATCTTGTTTACAGCCTAAATTATGAGCTCTTTTGTGTACCAAATCAAAAATATTCAATATGGTTGCATGGCTTTTTATATAGGGCACATAGCTATTGTATTATGGAAGTGGCCATCTTGCCCCCCAACGGTAAACAAGTCACCAAGTGGGAGGGTCCAGTTGTCAGTGAATTTTATTAAAAATATTTTCTTTGGTTTACCAAAAAAAGGTTTTCGCCTCGTCTCAAAATTATCTATATATTATGACAATTGGAAGTAGTGGTTGTCCCCCGACTAAAGTGGTGCTATCTTACAATTTTCTGGTGAATGATAGCGGAACCAACAATCACTCTGTGCTCTACAGCATGGTTTTTTTTAAAGGGGAAAGGCTGGTGAAATGTGCTGAATGTGGATGTGTGGGAGTTGACGGGGGGCAGGTATAAGCCGTTTTTCACTGACCAATGAAAACGGCACCGATTAATTGAGTTCGGTTGGTGGTGTCCAAAGACTACACATCAGTATCTATAAATCGGTAACAGCGCTGTGTATGCCCTGTTTCTGCCACATTCAACAGGTCCATACAGAACTGTCCTCCAAACAAGATGCCGATCACCGATTTCAAACCCCTTTGATTCTGTCGGTCGTTGACCAAGCCCGTCGTTGGCGGCCTTATTGCATAATCTATACACAATTAACCAGTGAACACTACTCTGCATGTCTGTTTCCATTCACCGATCTGGCGTCGGTGGTTCCCGACTGCAGATCGGTGGCGAATAGTCAGCCAGTGGAAAATGGCTTTAACATGGAGGAGATGAGGCTGGTTATGGTCAGAGTTTGCGGTCAAGAGTTAGCACGTGCAGGTCTAGAGACGAGGTGGAGGAAGGAGAGGCGGTGATAGCGGGCTGCAGGGCGGCCTCTGCGGCTGGCAATCAGTCTCTCTATATGCGACCATTGCCCAGGTCCAATGATGAAGGACGGGGTACTGACCCTGCATCTCCGGCCGACCAGCCCTCCTGACTTCAAATCACGTCATTATACAACCCCGCTATCCCAAACACACTCTCCACGCAGATATATCTCTGCTAACCTGTAAACGTGTCGTGTATGCCCAAACCAAAGTTCCGTCTGGAGAGTGGTTTCAGCAAGCCTGCATTTAGACATGATGGCAGTCACTAAATCATACTTAGATTCCCCCAAGGCAAGCTTTGTAAGCGTATCCACGTATAATCACATACTTCTCAACATGTCTTGGAGATATGAATGAGGGTTTAGGGCGCGAATATTTAAATAATAATGTACCCCAGAGAATAAAGGTAGGCACATTTTGGTTATATCTTTTTCAAAATTTAGAATCAGTATTTCTCAGTCAGAGCCGAATTTTTTAGATAAATCAAGGGAGCAGATAACATAGAAATGGTTTTAACAATTACATCGTAATAAAAAAGGATTAAAGCCAAATAGCTGCATAAAAGTACGTGTATACACCCGGCACACTATTTTAACAACAGAAACTCCATGTTGCCTAACTTACTATTGGCCAATCAAAGACATTCAACTCCGGCTATAAAAGGGTGTTGTCCTTTGGCAGCTACCCATACCAGAGGCACCAGGCGCGAAACCAAAGTCAAATTTATTGAACGACAGTTTAAAGGGATAATAAGTCACGTCTGTACCGAGTAATCGCGCACTGGAATGAACTCTCTGAAGCCACACAAAAAGTGAAGTCATAAGAGATATTTAAGGACATGGTACAAACAAAATTGTATAACCAATGGGGACACCTATAGAACAGATATTAGTTGAAGTACACAAGTGACCCGACATTTAAGGTCTATAGACCGGACATATATATTAAGATAGCAGTAGACTGAGACTATTTTTCCTTTATCTTTTTAGGATGTTGTTGTATTTTGTACTAATCACTTCTTTTTGACTTCAATGACTTCAATTTCACCTCTCATCCATTTTCTTTTGTAATCACTAATATAAAGTGAAGATACGAAAGCACTAAGTGCCAGGATATTGTCATTAGGAATTCATTGGAAGAACTGTACCGAAATGAATAAAATGGTTTAAAAAATTCACAAGGGAAGTTGTCGGTAGACCAACCGGCCACGTTAAACCTGAGTGTGTTAATATTTGATAGTAAGCCCGTAACTCACTGAGCGATATATCTCCCTGTAATAGTTGGGCTCTCCTGGGGGCCGTTGAATAATCTAGGCTCGTACATGAAGATCCTTTTCTGTACCTTGTACAAGGGTTATCCTTTAAATAATATACAAGTTCGTTTGCTAAGACTGTCTTAGCTGTTCATAAGATTGTCCACAAGTGTTGAATAAAGTTGACCATCATCGTCCCTGGGCCTCCTTAGTTAAGCGAGACTTGGTATCAGCACGATAAGACTGTTTGAAATGATATTAATGTTCAAGTTTATCATAGGTGAGAGATTAATATTGAGAATGACCCATTTACTGATTACTCCAACTAATGATAGATTAGAGTACAAACCAGGCTCTTTTTAAATATCTTTCACTCTAAAAGAAGAGGTTGTATTTTTATTCTAAACTTCCAGGCTCATTTAACTCCTAAAACCACTGGAGAAGTGAAGATTTATTCCTCAGTATATTTCGACCCATTTCCATTGTGTTCTTCCCCTTGTCCCATAAAATGTCACTGAATAAACAAAAACATAATCTGGTTGGCGGATGTTGTGAGTAACAACGAAAACATGTCAACTATTAGTAACTCTATATAAGGGTATAAGATGTAACGGTGCCCTGGTTAGACAGAGTTCTATGACCCGGTCAGTGTCTGAGTTCCATTTTCCACTTCTGTGGGACATTATGGCGTACTATAGATCTGGGAAGATTAAAATCACTGCAAAAAGAATGTGACACACTGGTATAGAAAGAGTCACCAATCTTAATCACTGGTACATATTGCCAAATAAGACCATAGGTCATTAACATTTCATAGACCGCTTTAGTGTGACGTCCCTCAAGTTCTGGCCGCTGATTGGTCAATTATCTTATTCCCCTCGTGTAATAAATAACACTTAACTGCACACTCGACCGAATACAATTACCCAATGTTAAGCCCAGCGCGTTTTTTTTTTTTTATTAGGGGTAGAATAAATATACAATATTGACTGATTCCAGATACAAGTGGGCGTATGCTCCGATGAGTTGAGGCATAGTAAAATTCGAGCGCATGCGAGGATATTTTGTAGTCAATTAAATGTTTTCTCTGGACAGTTTGTATTAGATGGATAATAAATAGGGAGTGTGTATCGCTATTGACAGAGGATACAACATCAGCGTATTCTCATAGGAGGATACATGAAAAAGTCCCTGAAACATAACCTATCGCGTAGTATGTAAAATAGTGTGTGAGAACATCGGTGGTGAACTTAAATTTGCAATCCTGAATGATAAATACAATATCAACCTGTTTTTGATACTTCTCTGTGTATCCTCCTCGTAGTTACCTTTATGCAATATCCTTGCTAACGCTCGGATATCAGTGCTCGTCAATTGAATGGAGGATACACCCACTAATACTAGAAATTCTGTATAATGATAATAGTAATAAGAAACTAAAAAATATTCCGTAAGAAGTAATCTTTCACCCAGGTAATTTTTCTCTACAGAAGCATTTTCTCCCGACTAAGGGCCTCATCTTTTGTCAGACTTCTATGAGTCTACGCTGACGATATGGATAATTTTCCATCATAAACTAGGATGGTAAATGCACTTCTTTATCATTCGTGTTTTCTCCCCATTTTTTCACGTTCCAACAATTCTTTATTATTCATGGTATACAAAGTCTCAATGAAAATGTATGAGGACTCAGTAAACAACGACCCATTATATACAAAAACTCTCAGATATCATAACTGTGGTATACGGATTCAAACCTATAGTATGCGTCATTCAAAACGATGGTACCGTATACGGGGGAAAAAAGTCCTTTTGTGCTATAGAGCAAAGAAATGGTCCCTTTTGTTATATCCTTTAATATGGCAATTACTGGTTTTGATTTATTTGAAAAAAATATTATATTCCATTCATCTAGTATTAGAATATCTCCCAAAGAACCAACTTGAAGGGATAAATGTCAATATTTAAGAATCACCAGGTGGCACCACTACGGATTGTAGGATATGCCTTTAACAATACAATCAAGTAATCCTAACGCGGAGGCCACGCGAGAAGTGGTGACTGACCTCTCAGTCAAGACCAACCCATAATTAGATCAGGAAATCCACAATGCTTTCACTTCTATAAATGGTTCTAGAAATGAACAATTTTCATTTCAATGACGCTAAGTAAATCTAAAGTCATTTGGGATACATTGGAGTTGTTATTTTTATCACTAACTGTGATGCCGTTGCAGCATTCATTGGTTACGGATAGTTGAGAACGTTTGCGATCTCACTTCAAGGAAAAACACTGGGGCTAGACCTGCCATTATTGTAATTACCAAGAAATATATTTGCAAAAAAAAGAGTAACTGATGTCTTTTATTTCCACAATAACTAAATTTAAACCAAACCGTTTTGCACCTCAACGTGATAAAATATCACATATTCGGATGTCAAATTAAAGAAAATATTTTTTAACTTTCATACAGGTGGCAATTTTCAAAATGGGTCATATAAGTACCAATTCACTTATCACAACTTTTCGTTATATGATTACCTTACAACACCAGTGAGTATTGTGGTGGGACTTTATCAGGACGAAGATCCAGTACTTCAAGTATGTCACCGTCTAGGTGAATATTCACACATGAAAGGGTTAAAGCAATTACGTTTAACTAATCGAATATTCAGTCAACTGAATGGCGATTCGGTCATCTGAATGACACCTGTAGATTTAAACCCGGATGAATCATTCACGCAATGGGGTGCATTTTAAATGTTGATTTTTCAATCCAAAATTCAGTCGATACACACACCAGTCAGCTATCGATTTCAGAATCGGTCTACCATAACGAATCGAATTATTTCTCTTAGTTCTCTTATTAATTCATGAAATTTGTCTGTCGTTTGACTGAAAATGATGAGAGAAAAATTATTTCCTTAATACCCAGTTATGCAAAATACCATCAGCATGAGAAATTATTGGATGAGTTATGAATAATCATATAAATCTTTTATACTGAAGCTTTCTATTTTCACATATGTCTATTGATTTGATGTTTATCTGGATTTTTTCCATTTATCATTTGTTAGGCAATGACACGTTTTCCATACCAGGATAATAACTCCAGTGGAGAAAGACTTGGCAAGTGTTGATAAAGGAATAGTTTCGAAACATATCGGTAACTGTAAACAAACAACTGCCTCATCATTACTCAAAGGCATATCGGGCAATTTGTCATGAAAATTAAAACTCATGTCACTTTCCGGGTACATTTGTAATTTAATATGGTGATCTCTAAATGTTATAAAACAGATATCTAACTTATTGGGGGTTACCATACTAGTTTTTGATTTAGAGAAATTATAACATTATGTGATATACAGAAATTCTAAAAAGTAATCTTTATATTGTAAACCCATGTCATTTCCCTCAAACTTTTACAGAATGTAATTAATTTAAATTTAGGTCGCCATGCTAAGAAAACCGTAATTTTCAGTACAGTTCCTATATGAATTAAGAAAATGTGCCTATTTTTCCTATTGGGTTACACAAAACTTAAATTTTTGCTCATTTGGTTTTGGAATATGAACAAAGAACCAATTAAAATGGAAAATGTGAATATCTGAAAACCATCAGGTGGGGGCCACTGCGAATTGTACGATATGCCTTTAACAGAACCAGCCCATCCCCGAGTTTTTGGGACTATTTCCCTCCAATCTCTAATGGTAAATAAGACAGAGCTACTCATGATAATAACTCTAATTTATAAGAAACTGAAGAGAAACCACCAGTATGCATGCCCTAATCTTATCATTGTGAGATCTAAAATGTCATGAATCATGCCTACCGAGGAAAATCGCTAAAGGAATCATTGGTATGTGTGTAACTGCATAGATCAATATCCAATAAATCAACTGATAACCATGAATAAAATCTACTTATATTTCAGGCACCTATATATCAATCTATATCATCTTTGTTTTATACAAGAAAAATAAAGTTATAAACTGGAAATTAAAACAATGATTTCTATGGAAAAGTGGTAAACTATCATATCTGATACAATAAGTAATTGTAATTGCATTATGGGGGCCTTTACTATCACTTTCACTTGGAACTTCAGTTTAGCAACGTAACTCTGGTATTTGGATCCAGGACTAAGCTAATCAGTAACTTTTATCTAATATGTGGGCTGTGATATATAAATATAGTTATTGATCATCGCTACACTGTAGTTCTATAACAGTAGTTCTATAACAGAGTAGCCACTGACTAAATGAGTGTTCCACCAGATAGGTGTTGAACAGGCATTCAGCAGGCCCTTGGGCCAGTGGGACGGCTGAAAGTGTATGAGTAGTGAGACCTCTTCCACCGACCCACCTTTTTCTAGTCATCTGGTGACCACACAGGGCCCATACACTGACCTAGTGACCACTTCCACTAAACCGACTGCACTGCTATGTGATGAGACTGCCATGCTGTCTGGTGGACATTGGTCACATTACCGTGCTACACTTGTTCCCTGCTCATTCCATACAGCCTACAGGGCATGTAAGTAGCTTTTGCGGTCACACTGCATTGCTTGATTAACTTACTGCTTTTGCCAAAAAAATAAACCAGAGCAGTGCAGTGTGTTTGTTGGTGTCCACCATCTTCGGATTTGTAGGGGAATTTTGACATCTTGTCAATTTTCCGCTGAATACTGGGGATAACCAATTAGTGTAGGTGTATAAAAAATAACATTGAAGTTATGAATGCGTATAACACTCTGGTGCTAAAATTCTGCCCAAACTTTGGAACTGTTCAGACTATCAGGTTCACAGCTCATGGGTTTACCCGTTCATGCAACCGCATCCATGCAGGTGCAGGCAGGGAGCCATCAATGGAGGAGGCATACCCAGATGAGCAGGTGGTGTATTCCAGCTGGCAAAAGTTAATTAAACAGCTTTTTCTGGTGGTCCTGTGCAGGCGGCATTTTACAATTTAGTGTGGACAGACACAATTCTAAGCCTGCTGGCACAACGGCTCAGTGGAGAAGGAGAATTTTGGACATTGCAGCCAGCCAACATTGTAGTGTACAGGCCGTGGCCAGCGCTGTACAGGCAATGGCCAGCACAGTTCCAGTACACGGCGAATGACAGGCGAGGGCAGTGACCGAGGTATTTCACCCAGCAGGTCTTTGCCTTCCAAAGGCCAGATTTGCTGGCATCCCCCACACACCCATTTCGCCTGGTTGGTGGAACACAGGTTGAAGGCTTAAACTTAAAGAGTACGGTAGTACCAAACTGAAGAAGTAGCCTAAGATTATAACATTATAAGCACGATGGCGATAGTCTGGTGTTTAGATTCATAGTTAGAACACTACGTGTTGGCATTGTAAGGTTGCCTTCTCGGAAGTAAAGGCATAATCCCCGGGTCAGGCATAGGATTGTGAACCAGAGACCCAACAAGTCATATCCCATCGTAAGTGAGTGACACATGTGTCAGACCACAAACCAAAGCGTTGAAGTAAAACTGTTTGTGGCACTTACCTCATACACATGCGCCCACGAGTTGTTCTTGTTAAACTCCTCAAACTCTGCCTCTGGTCCCATTGCAGCGTTTGTTAGAGCGTGTTACTCGCCTTGATCTACATGGACAATCATTCGATGTTACTCATACAATATCCGGAGCCAAATAATCGCCTGGCACAGGAACGACGACAGGCTTCGTTTTTTAGGCACGACAACGCAAAATTTATTAAAAAATCAATTTAATGTGATTAACTTCCATAATGTATATAATTAAATAACACATTGTGAAAGTTGATCAAGATAAAATTACTTGTTTTATTATATTTCAAGTAATAACATATACTACTTCGTCAATTAACCAAATACTTGGGTAAGTCGGTATTTTGGTTAAGGAGACCTGTACACAGGCGTCCTTGACCCTGCCTGAACAGAAGTGGCGATGCAAAAGTAGTTCGTGAGCTTCAACTGTTAAAAACAAATGAAATATTAAGTGTCACAAGTCAACGGTCATACATTTGGAGTAGCAAAGGGAATATACATCCATCTGCATGTTTTCTGTAGTGTTGTTTTCCTGATATGTTTGTGGCTTTTGCCGCTGACCAGCTCGATGCTGACTGTCACAGTGATTCTGATAGTGACAGCGAGAATAATAAACTCTGACGGTACCCACTCTACCACAACAACATACAACTCTGCTGAGGCCCGGAGTATCTGGGTTACCACAACATACATCTGCATATGAATAGGATATCTTCCAGGTTTCACCATGAATATTGGCAGTTAGACGAGTCCTACCCTATAAACTAGTATACGGGAACGTACTGTTTGGGTCGCCCACGACTAGAATATTTGCAGCTGAGGGTCAAGAGTTTACAGTAGCCCGAGAGGTACACTGGCCTCAATCCCTTCATCCTACCCCTCCACCCCTTCTGAGTGACAGTCATTCATGAGCCAGTCAGAGAAGAACACATACTATAATGAATTGCATTCTGATTTTCTTTAATCATTTAATGAGTGTTCGTACCGTACCGTAATCAAGCAATTTGAGCAAGTCTACCCGAGAGGCTCTGACTGGCTAGCGCCAGTAGCGGTGCGGAGACAGTCGGCTTGAGCCTCTCGGACTAACCTATAAGGGAATTGGACGCCTTGAGCCTTTTACCGTTTGAGCCTCCTGTCAGCACGGAAACGTTGTCGCCTTGAGCCGACCCCGTGGACGCCTTAAGCCTACCGCGGTACCCCATTTTAGTTCCGATTGGCAGGTTAGGGTTAGGAAAGGGTTGGGTAAGGGTAAGGGTTGAGTATATATGACTATAAACCAGTATAACTATAAGTGCACTTTTAAAAGTGTTTTTTTTTTTTTGGGGGGGGGGGGGGGGGGGGTGTTCCATGTTCCCAAGAGTTGTCCACCTGCTATGGGGACCCTGTTTAAACCTTTTCTGGTGTTGTTCTTTTTCTGTGGGATATTCATTTGTTTAACAACAAAAACCAATATTTCTCTCACTAGCGCATTTTATTCTATAGTGTCCGCTAGTAACATGTGGGGTCCAACTGGTTTCCTCCAGAGAGTTAACAACGATAGGCTAAACAGTTTCTACGGAAACAGGTTTGCTCATCTCTTTGCAATATGTGCTGTTCTCAGGGCATACACCAACTTTTCAACTTTCACCCTTCATGAAATTTTTCCAGCATCATATGATTGCTAATTTGGATTTTGCTACCATCTCCCACATGCCCTCAAATTTCTTGATCCCTACATAATATCCATATCTCTTGGCGTGGGGTAGACCTTTTTCCGGTTCTGCGACCAGTGTAGTTTATTACCTTTGCTGTAGATGTCGCCTCTTTGTTTCCATGAGAGGATTTTTTTTTTTTACTGATTCATGTTGTAAAAACCACCATATTATGCCTTCAATAATCAGAATAATCACCAAGGAATTTCGCCTTCACCAGGAAATCCCGTTTGATCCGTCTGTGTTGACCTAGCAATACATGAGTTACCATTCAGCGCCGCCTAACAGTGTATTGTTTAGTTAGGCCGTGGCTCGGTCAAACACCACTCATTGGAGAATTGGGTCCATGGAATTCAGAGCTTTTACACCTACTGTGGGTGCGAGTTTTGGGCAGGATATGACTGCTGGGACGAAATAGTGTGGTGATATCAGAAGTGGCTGTCTTGTTGTAAATTGTCAAAGCTTCACATAGATAAAGGTGGATGTATGCTGGCCGAGCCTGCCACTGTGTTATTGTACAGCCATGTGTCATGTTCCTGTGTTAACTAAGCCATATCTGAAGTATTACTGAAGCGATATGCACTGTTCATATAGCAAGTTGAAGCTGAAATAGCAGCAAATACGATGCACTCACTCCACTTTCTCTGGAGTTAATCTAAATGGGTATTATATCTGTATAATGGTCAATTACCCAATTCTGTAATAGTAAAGAATACATTGCTGTGTAATCATTTGACGGGATGCATTGCATAACGAAGTAGATCATGCACACTCCCGGCCCTTGGAAAAGGGCGTATTTGTTTATATTATCTAAAAATAAAAGTAATAGATCTTTACCCTGGGCTCCAGCAAGTGTTTCACAACAGTCAAATATCAGTCTGGTGGTCTGAGTTTATGCATTACACACAACTGGCTGTTGAAAAGGGCAGACTTGACGATGAGGATAATCATGAAAACCGCAGAGATGTAAGTTTTTCACTTTTCCAAGGAAATACACTTTTTCCGTTTTAGTATATGAAGTTTTGTCTTTGTGTAAAATAAAGAAAAATATATCCAAACCTCATTTATGGCTATAAAATGGAGTTTACACTTCCCCACACGCCCGCAGCCACATGACGTAGCTGAAAATTACTTGTTTTCCATGTATTTTTAGTCTCACTGAGGTAGGAAATTCCAAATAAAGAACATTTCCACTTCATTCCTGGCCCCAAACTATCCCTGAAGCCGTTTATCGATATTTTGATTAGAGTAGACTTTATTGGACTTCGATTTAGCTCTTAGTGCCGTTTCAGTGAGAAGGTGGTCGATATTAGTGAAATCTTGTGAAAAGATTCGGAAAATATTTGGAAGGGGCAGAGACCTACAGAGCTACGAGATATCGCTCCAAGAGACCATCCTTATTGAGCTGTTCTCGTACCTCCCAAAAGAACCAACGACTCTTGAAATATCATCCATGTTATAGGCTACTCATTCCAAAATCTGGGGAATTAAATATCTTTAAACACAGCTGTAACCCTTTTTTTCGATTTTACTATATTATAATATTTTTAAGTGTTTATGGAAATCCTTTTAGAATTATTATATAGTACCGTCTTCATATTTAGAAACGAAATGTGATATTTCTATACGTCAACAACACTTGGGTGTAAAAATATAGATACTTTTATTACTAAACAATCATAGTTATCATCTCAAAAATCCAACTCGTTCTCCCTTGTTACTTGTGTTTTCATCTTCTTCCAATTTCATCCTAATCGATTTGTTGAGGTCCATTCCGACTCGTTTTCCACACTGAAATTAGATTTGTTATATCAGAAATCAAACAAATAAGGTTTTCTCCTTTTATATGAATGCATCACAAAGGGATGCCAGTGAGATTTGAAAAAAAAAGAGAAGAAATGTATACACCAGTTATCTACAATCTTCATCTTTAATATGACATTTGAAATATAAGAATCCACTTTTAGTCACTGCATCGTATCATACTTTTGTGAATTGTTGAATATAAACATATACATATTCCACTGAAGTGGTATCCAACTAATTACCGGTAGTGCTTGTTAGAGCTGTCCCTTTTCATCTTTTAATATCTGATATAAAAGACTATTGTAACAGGATGAAGGTAAGCTTCTGAGTATAGCTGGGGATGTAGTGACCCAAAAAGAGTCATTCCTGCAGGTCTGCATAAGGCGGTGCTCTACTGCAGTGGATTCAGGGGCGATTCGGGAATGATCATATGCTCTCCGGTTGATTGGTGCTTAAAGAACCCCCAATCAGGAGATACAGACAACTCATGCAAATAATGTACAAAATTAGAGACACCAGATTGCATAGACCAGCGCAGACTAGGCACAAGGGCTGACAATAAAATAAGGTTCAGGATCAGTTGTCCAAAGTCTTCTGCTGTAAAGCAGTCGCCGTACTGGAGGGGTGTAACTTAGTGGGAAAAATTACCTGAGGCCACGCAGAAAGCAGCATCCATAAGGGAATTAAAAAAACTCATATGAAATTTCTACTGGTCTAGCACTTGAGACATAATACCATTGTTACATCATCCATGTTCGCTATCATCAACGCATTATAGTGATAAGATTGTCCATCTAGATGTAGAACCAGTATGACATTTGTAAGCTGTATCCTATTGAGTTGTTTCTGAAAAACTTGCGGAACGCGAGAGTAAACAATAAAGTAAAAAAAAAAATTGCCTCCAACTTCTGGCAGTGAAACTAGTGGAGCTAGGGCCACAATGATCAGCGCATTCTCGGCTAAAGATCAGAATAATATCTCCACTGATTCTTGACCAGTTGTTTCACTGGTCGCGCTACCATCTCCCCATTCAAAGGCAACTTCCCTGTTTTTAGGTTGGTTTTACCGCTCCCAATGCAGGGAAGAATTATTTGAGACGTCATTGGAAATTTCAGATGTGGTGCTCTAATTCAAATGAGCTTTCCCGGCAGCCGCATTGACTGCTTCCCCAACTATACTGCAAGGGAGGCGGTCAAGGTCTCTGGGCGATACCCGGGAACCGCAGATCCGCGAGCAGAGACCAAAAGTATGGACAGTTTCGGTACTTGGGGCAGAATTTTAGTGCCAAATCTAAAACTTTTAAAGTCACCTCTTTTTAATATGAAATCAATAATCTATTAAATTACTGGAATAATACATTCACATATATGGTTTTCTTTGTCTTCTCCTAATTCATGTTGAATGAGGAAACTATTTGGCTACTCATACCTCCATCATCTCAAATATGCTTTCTGGGTCCAGGCTTCCCGTGCCTTCTTTGTTCAGTGCCGTGATGGTGCCCTGCTCAGTGACTCCAATCAATAACCTGAAACAGAAATAACTGCTATAACTTTCAAGGGTATGTTTTTCTATGTCAATATCAAGGTTTACAGATGGGGTTGAGCAAAGACGTTGAACTGCCAAGCCCCGTACCGAATAACAAAGGAGCTATTGCTAGTCTCGGTCAGGGTACGAGCCAAGCAAGAATTCCCCACATTTTAGCCAATCACGTGGCTGGAAATATTCGATGCAAAAAGTGACGTTATTGAGATATACACATTCTCAACCTATTAGCTGAAAGTTCAACAGAGCAGATCTCTACTGAGGACACTGTCTACGTCAATTTATGGATATTTTGAAGAGATATATGAAGGTACTTGGAATATTGGATTATTAATTAGAACGTGGCTTAAATATTTCGGAATATTGGGGTAAGAATGATTGCTTTATCAATAACATCTGCCTTACTCATACCATGGGCAGGGTATTCTGTCCATTCTTATACTTTTATTTCTAAACCTTTATTTACTTCTTATAGTTTTGAAAGTCTTCCAGTAGATACATAATCCGTGTAAGAAGATGCAATACAAAACAGTTTAGTACAAAGAACAGTGTTCGAGGAATTTGATAATTTATCTTTAATTTATGATAGGCTAACTGTTGAAAATTAACTAAAAATTGATTTCTAAAACTTTTGCTATAGATTTGATGGGAAGTAATGTTTCATCAGTTTCGGACTCCGGCATTGCACTTTGAAATTTAGCGGGCGATGACCTTATAATGTGTGCATATTTTCAATAAAGATTATTTCTTACAACACAATTCCTTTGGTAAAATATTTCAATTCAAAAGTATATAACCACATCAACAAAAACGTCATAATCTGCACTTGGTGCGTATCCATTCCAAGAAAAACATAAGATGTATGTACTAACCTTGCAATTGAGCATGCTTCTTCTTGCATTGTGGCATCCACGATATGGGTCATACCGATCTGTCAACGACATTTAAAAATATATCTAAATACAATTTTATTTTTCGGTTGTCAGCATTCTAGTTTGCCCTTGTCCGTAGGAGTATTTCCTACAGGAATCCCACCTTCCTACAGCTCTAGGTTTGAGCACTGGGATTCATAAGCCCTCTAATACAGTGTACTGGGAGTAGCTGAATTCAGAATTTTGAAAGATTACAGAACAAGTTTATCTAGGATTCAGATTTTAGGTAACTTGCAGTCTATATTATTCTAAAAACATTTATAATTTCTTGAAATTTCCATCTCGTTTAGACTAAAATGGAAATCCCACATGTAGGCAAAATCCTACAAACTGGCATCCCTGAAATAGGTGCGAGTGCTATAACCTCACATGTAGGTACCTTGTTTAATGTGACGATGGCAGGTGTCTTGGACACATCTAGTCGTAGACAGTCGTAAGGATCATCTGACAACTCCAGCTCTGTCATTCCCGATTCACCAGATGTTACAGTGACGTTGGGAATCCTGCACACGTTTTTAAAAAGTAAATATCAAGAAAACGCAATAAGAAACTGAAGTACAGTTAACATGACATGACATGTGAATGACATAGAATACGAGTAAATCCATAGTGCATTGTCAGCAGCTATATATTATCTGTGTATGCAAAGGGGTGTTATTATGGATAAGTGAATGAATGGCTGTATACAGAACAGTAAACAAGTGGGGCTAAGGATGCTTTTGTGCCTGCGGGATCAGTGTTAGACTGCACCAAGCTGCTCACACTCTCTACGACATACTTGTGATAAACATAGCTTATTTCAATACAAAACGTTGGGATTTTAATAAATATATCTTCACATTGTATATTCTTTGTTCCAACAAGGTTGTGGTATCATTTCTAGCATCCTCGACTAGTTTACTTTAATCAGAAATAAATATGCACCGCAATGTCGATCTTAAAATATAAGCATCTTTTCAATGGCTAGAATCTGATAAAGACAATGCTTACCTCGTATTAAAAAGAGCAGCCTTTACAGCAATCGACACAGCATCAAAGAAGTTACCGCCACACTCTAATAGCTGAAATGAAAACAGGAGATAAGTGTGCATTTTAAATAGAATCATCGGCCTTTAAAAGGCAAAAAGAGCAGGTGGACATGTATGTCTTTTATTTGTTATAAGAAAAATGTAATTACAATCCTTTAATATCAATGGTTCAGTTTTGGCACAACTTTGAAAAATACCTTACTTTATCAGGGAATGTTTGGTATGAAACTGTTATTCTTTAAAAGATTTTAAAACACAAGGGTGGGAGGGGGGAGGGGAGGGAGTGGGAGGGAGGGAAGGAGGGTTGAGGGTTGAGGGTTGAGGGAGGGAGGTCATCCATGAATAGGGAAGGGCCTGCATTGATTGGATATTTAAAGCCCTACCCTTCTGTGAACTAAGCAGGTCATGGTCAATGCACACATGTATTTAGCTACCTGTAAGCGATTTCAATTAGCAATGCCCTACCTACATATAAAATATTTCAGTTGCCTCATGGTGTTACCTTCATGGATGAGTGCACACAGACCTGTCTGCATGCTGCATGTGCTCTAAAATACAGAAAACTGTTCCTACATACACCAATAAAGTAGGTCAGGCCAATATCTGGAGGTAAACGATATTGCAAATAATCTTACATGCACAATATTAACTGGTTTCAGATACAAGTGGCAGTAATCTCCGAGGACAAGACGCGCAGTAATTTTTATTTGAAACCAGTTTATATTGTATTTATTAACCACCGTGCCTTGCTAATAATACAGGTGTTGCCGTTCCGCGCCGCCTAACGGCCCACTGCCTAGTTACGCGGCCGCTCGGACAAACCTGGCCGAGTCTGGCTATATGTGTATAGAGAATACAGCAATCACACCTAAAGTGTGAACGGTGGGTGTGATTACAGGAGCGTTGTTTTTGGACAGATTGGACTGCCAGAACAATTAAAGACATTGTATCAACCAGTCTGGACTATCAAAACTTTATAGTTGATAATTGTTTTTGTTTTAATTTGGAGAAAGATAAGCACATAATAGCTATGCCTGCCAATGTATTAATGTATATTCAATTTCGGTGATCCTGTGTTATCTAAGCTATATCTAGAGTATCATTGAGGTGATATACATGTATGATACATCGAATTGGAGCTGGAATGCCATAGAATACGATGAAATCATTGCTATTTCTCTAAAAATGAAAACATGGGTCTTATAAACGTATTACGCTCATATACTGAGCGATCCAATGCTAAAGTATATGTTGCCAGGGGTATGTTTGGCCGCAAGCATTGTGTAACTACCCAGATAAGGTGCGACACCGGCCAGTGGAAAGAGGCCTATTACGATGGTCTTCTGAAACTTGACCGATGCGCCCTCTATCGTTAATGAAAATATTGTTCCTAAAATGCCCGTGAGGTGGCAGTTATGTATCCCTTCGCCATGTTGGTTTCATGTTGTCATCGGAGGATGGATTATACTCAAATACAGGGCAAAACAAGATAAGAACTTGTTGACAACTGTAATCGGACCGATTATAAACCGATTATATAGCTTAAGACACACTGCCATAGATGAATTCACCAAACACGAACTGTAAACACTGTTGATTGCGATCTTGTGATCGCTAAGTTGTCTGCTACTGTGTCTTGGGTCAAAACGACGATTTTACACCAAAATACAGAAATAAGACAAGGTAAGAACTTGTTGAAAACTGTAATGTGACAGATTATGGAGTTTAGGAGACAATGCCGCACCATTGAATTCACCAAACTTAAACTATTCTGTAATTCACATTGATTTTGACGTTGTGTGATTGTCTGCTGTTGTCATTGCGGGTATTAGTTTGTGTTGCGCTCGCTAGGCGCCCGATGTCGTTTGGGGAACTATTTCCAGTAATCTCCTGTAAGAGTTTACGGGCCTCAGTAATCTTCTAGTAGCTAAATACCCAGACCCAATGCTATTCTTATGGGGACTCTGTATTAGGTGGTTAATAAAAACCAATATCATTTGACTGCATTTGACTGGGTCTTGACTGATTCCTACAACGAAGTTATGAATCATTTTGACTTCTGTTCATGTGTAAATATGGTGAATAAACCATCGAATCATACACCTGCTGCCTCCCCTTCCCATTATGAGATTTCACCTAAGTAGTGACACTTCCTAGGGTGTAGGCAACAGTCAGTGCCACTTATGTAGATATGACACTAATGCTGAATGTAAATCAATATTGAGCATGTACATCTTTCTTAATGCCACAATACAGTTGAATATCCTGAAGAACTAAAGAATTTGAGATGTCTAGGATCGCTGATCACTGCACTATTTGACACCAGGGAGTAGGGATAGCCTCCTCTGGGCGGGTCGAATGATGTCACACTAATGCGGTCTATTGCCAATACATTTAAGTTTGAGAAATGCTTTGTATTAAACTACGATTCTCACCAGTACATCGACGTAGAGAAGCCAGCACTGCTGACGAGGTAAAACACATAAGCTGCTCATGTCCAGGCATTGCTGGTTGGCATAGGCTCTGCTTAACATGTTGCTGATCTGTGTGGCCAACTCTTCACCTCCTCGACCCTCGAATTTAGGAGTAGCATTGGCTGAGCTGCAGGAAAATATACATTCAGAAAAAGCTCTAAACAATCTGGAGTTTTCGAAGATCCTGTGGATAGGCTACAATGCAGTACCATGATACTGCATCACCGCCATCACAATTCCCAGTAGCACTTTGTCCCGTCATAAATTTGAGTGTAGCTTGGGAATGAAGCCATTAAAGGAATATCGGACAATTTACCTTGAAAAGTAAAACCCATGTCAGTTTTCTGGAAATTGAATATGATGATCTCCAAGTGTTCTGGAACACATATCCAACTTAAAAATCGGGGGTCACCTTGTTAGTTTTTGATCTAAAGATCAATATCATGATAACATTACAATACATTATACAAAAATTCGAAAAAGTTGTTTGTCACATAGTAAAACCCATGTCATTTTCACCAAACTAATACAGAATAAAGTATATCTATAGTACTACATATTTAGATTTAAAAGTTATAGGTCAACGTCCTTGTTTTTGAAAGAATTGTAGAAAACTATATTTTTCAGTACTTTTCCTATATAATTCAGTCAAATGCAAATTGGCCTAATTTACATATTGGTTCATGTCAAACTCAATATGTTATAAATCTCTGCATCTCTGTGTATTAGGATAAGTCAAAGGAACTGCTTTGAATTGGTAATTGTAAGTTTTTTAAATCAACAGCCTACTGTGTATTGTAGGATATGCCTTTAATAACGTCAATAAAACATGAGTATTCCATTGAAAAAGATACATCAGTGACACATTACATGGTCAAATATGACAGACAAGCCGTTATGCAATATAATTGGTATTCCCGTTAAACGGAATAGTTCCACAATGTCTGATAAATTTGTCCATACCAATCTACGAAGAATTCCAGTCGGCCTTCTCTGGGGCGATCAGATGAGGGCTCAGCCAGTTCTGCCTTTACTCCTACGAGCACATCCGTGTTTGACTAAAGGTAAAGGAAAAGAGTAGATTTATTAGACAAATCATACCCATATCACTTCAGCTTGTATCGAAAAGAAATTAATATTTTAGAATACAATGACGAGAAAGTATTTCATTCCTATAACTTCTTAATGTGGGTCCATTTTAAATATCTGGGGGTATGGTGAAAATGTAAAAATGAATTTGTTTAGTAATTATATCTAATAAACTCAACGTGATGGGTACTTTACCAGTACTATAATGTACAACCCCATCAACCAACTTACAGCTTATAAATACACTTTTCTATAGTACTATTCAGGATGTTTTTCTATTTCATTATCGCAGCATCCTGTGGTAAAATATTTATCAACCTATGGACAGAAACTAAAACTTTATGCCAACGTAGCCCTAAGTGCGTATTACAATGATCTAGGCACTTACTTCAAAAGTAGCAATGTGGATTTACTTCAGAATGTTGATGTATTTGGTATTAAAAAAAACTCATAGACTGGAAACTCCACAACATAAGGCATCAATAATTGCGTGCAAATTCCGAAACAATTACACTTCTTGATATACTTACCAGTCTTAATCTGGCTGAACCACTGCTGTTTGAGACAACTTCAGTCTCCAACTCCATACATCTGTAATCCTCACATCCCCTGCCATCCACGCGAAGGTTATCCTGGAAGGTAGGTGTTCATGTATCAATGCTAATCTATGAGTTTTAAAAAGCAACCACTGTTTTATTGGCCTGAATGAGGCTCAATCAAATATTCTTGTTTACACAAGATAAAAGAATTTTAATACTTGAAATGAAAAGGTGGATTTCCATGGAAAAATAAGCAGCTGCCATGATCAACTGGCAATTTTTGCCTGTAATTGTAAACAGTGTAATTATTGTAAGTTTAGTAAAGTATCTCTCAAAAAATGCATGAGTTTTTCAGATGCAGTATGGTTGTAACAAAACAGTAAAGTAAAACATGATAACTTTACATCGAAGTCAAAAAGTTCAACAATAACAGCATCATAATACTCATATAAATAACGATACAGACAGAACTAAGTTTAATGTAGAGAACCTCACACTGAGTCACAGCCATCATACATTTCAAATATGGCGGTACATGCTTCTTAAATGAGGACACAGTTTCTAGCAGCTGATTATCAGCAGTTAGATCATCCGACAGTTCTTTTCCACGATAATAAAAGTGAAATAAGAATCACAGTCACAGAACTACGAATCGAGTTGCTTCAGGCATTGCCATCGTGAAGTGGGACCCAGACTTCTCTGAAGTTCTCAGTCTGACTAGTCGAGCTTCTCGAGTTGATGTGTACATTGCATTTGAATATCGTAACACAATTCTATACCAATATGGATATGTTACGGGGGAAACATCTGTGAAGGTATCCCCGTGCCACCGATTGTATGAATTCAGTTGTTTACCTGCACGCCATGCAAAATATACGTTCGCTCTGCTTCACTCAGTAGAAGTTCTGCCATGTTGCCTGTCAGACCTGCGGTCTTCTGTGGAAGCCCCCAGCGTGCGCGAGCTACCGATTCAAACACTCGCCGAATACCAGCAAAGTAAACTACACACTTACCATGACGTCAGACACAACACTTCGCTTATTCTTGTGACGTATTACACACTTTTGTGAATTGACGAGCTGCAGCGGAACGTACCAGTGGAACCCTTCGGCTATGTTTTGGACTATTCTTTGTAAACAGTGAAGATAAAAGCCAATCAAAATGTAAGTAGGCATGATACGTACGTGTATCATTTGAATAATGAAATTCCATATATACAGACACAGTATAGAATATGTAATTGCCGGCTTAACCGTGAACGTGGTAGCTACCTAGGTGAAGTGTTTTGACACCGACAGGACAGACGGCCACTGGCTTTCCAATCCCAACGACTGTGACACTAATTCATATATTCGTTCATATTTGGTGTTCACAACGTGTAGATAAAGGCTTTAGAATGCCGTATTTACAACATAATGAAACTGGTCAAGACTATCTAGTAAATAATTGGCTAATATAACAAGACTGACTCGGAATCTCTTAATTGGAAACACCCTACAAATGCCAATACCTGTACATGAACTACTTCTGTGCAGTACGCCCGTGCAAAAGGTGGCGCCTTGAAGCCACACCCACTCACATGTAATAGATCTATGATATGAATGTGGCCCTTTTTGCATTTGAGAAATTTCTATTAATAGATAATAACCTATTCGGTTAAACCTAATGATGCGCCAGAATAACTAGGAAAACAAACCCATTTGTACTGAGAACAGTAAAAGGCTAAAGGGGTGTGTCTTATTCTATTCTATTTTTGTGTGTGTTTTTTTGGTATCAAGAATTCGAGACCATTGGGAAAGAATTGTTGAGAAAAGGGCCAAAGAACTAGCCGAAAATCCAAAGAAATAAATATGTGTAATGCATTTATATATGAACTTCTCTGCAATTGGTTTTTCAACATCAATTTTACCCAACAAGTGGTTTTTTCCCCTTGTAAGGTGTAGACTACCATTTAATCATTCGTCACATACAATTTATGATAACTAATTAACTAATTGATTAATCAAAAAGAGAGCGTTCACTATTTATGGCTGGGGAGGGAATGAGCGCAGTTGTCATAGTGGGGGGGGGTCCTTTTTCAGTTTTTCTGTTGTGGGCAAACTTTTTGGCTAAGCAATGAGTAGCACTTGTATATTTGTGTTTGATAACAAAAACTAATGATTGCAATTAAATGCATATCTGCCCACATTGATGCTACCTTGAGAATGACAAATACATGTCAGAACCAAACCGTTTTTTTTTTTTTTGTTTTTTTTTTTTGAAGTAATAATAAACATGCACGTGATATACGGCATGTTGTGTTGAGAGATGTATTTTCACTCTGTATGGAAAAACGATGGTTGTATTGTCAAACGCATAAGTGTCTAAATGAAAAAAAAACATGCAAGATAACAATAGTTGTTCGACTCCCTGGAGTTCATTGAACAAACAACACCAGCACATTCATCCCAGTATCAATACACTCTCCCACAATAATTCTGTTATTCTTAACAAAAGAAGAATGAAGAACATCTTCTACAACACAACATGCTACAAAATGCAATCAATTGCATGGTGCTGCTTATTTCAATAAGATTACCACATTTGCGGCAGATCACTATGAACAAGGCCAACTCTACATTGAGTACTTAAAGGGGTCCTGCATTTAATTTTTTTTGACTTATTGTTCCTTCTGTAGTGCCACCCCATGGGTTGGTCAATCCATGCTGAGGATCTCATGTCCCATGCCAGACTACAACAAAGTGCCAGAACATCATTATTTGCATGTCAATGATAACCAAAAATATTTAAGATCATGCAATGGAGTCTGATGACTACAAACCAAGGGCACAAATCAGGAAAGCAGTTGCTGCTAGACATTTGAGTGTAAACAACCAAGCTTTAATTAGTGACTTCAGTGAGAAGTATATAGTCAACCATTCACTTCATGAAGAATATATACGGTATTATCATATACCCACTGGCATAAATGGCACATTTACTACCTGGTGCTATTCATACAGAAAGAATAGGTTACTGCACACATATGCAGTAATTTATGGTTCATTCACAATGTTAACAAAAAGAAACAATTGGTTACTGTTTGACAGTTAAAGAGTTCGACATTGTAATTTCCCTTTGATACAAGATAGTGCGAAAATACAGATTGTTAGAACTAGTTGCATACATTGACAATCTATTGCCATGTTGGAAATCTGACAGTCTGAAAGTGCAGGAAACTTCTGAAAAGAGATTTCATCAGAATCATACAGTCAACAAATATTGCCAAAATCGGCATAACGCTTTATATCATCACATTTTTCTCTATATATGGATAATACTCAAATCTATAAGCATGTTCTATCAATATAACAATTGCATTTAGGGTTAGAATTTTAGTAGATTATTAAAACTAGAGAGACTTGGAGCATCAACACACACTGTTGTCTCAGTAACTTACAGTAGTACTACCAACTTCCACCAGTCAGCATTGTGATTCATGCTGTCACTCCCCAAGCATTAGCACATACCCATATTCATAACTTTAAAACAACCCGAAGTATTGGGTTGGAGAGTTGAATGACATCACACATCGGCATTGCTTTCAATGTAGTGGTGGAGATTCCCAAAAGTGGCAGCAGGAAAGGTTTCATGCTGGAGTTTGAAACATGATGGCAAAACTCACATAAGGTATGGCCATTGTGTGCCCAAATTAGATTTGAAATGGTCCCTACAACTTAGATAAAGTAAATATCTTCATGTTTTGGGGGTATGTAGTAATGAGAAAACTGTTAACCTTATTTGTAATCTTCCGATACCTCACATATATTCCCATATGTTTAAAACCTGGTCTAAAGACCTTGTTTTAAACCTATAAGGACGGATGACGCCTCCAGGCATCAACTGTTCTTGGATGGAATATATATTATCTAGGCCCCCTCGCGTCCGCGTTTCGCGCTCCCCTTATCAGGGTTGGAGATGACATTTTCATATAGAAGAAAAGGTCTGACTAGTTAGCGATGGGGTTAAGGTATAGGAAAGGGATAGGGTTTGCGTTTGGGTTAAGGTTTGGGATAGGGACATGGTTAGGGATAGGGTTAGGCGAATGGGTTTCTGTTTGTTTTCTTTCCCAGAGATAACCAAATTTGAAGCCAAGATAGGGTTAGGGTTATCATACATGTTTTGTAAGTTTTTTTAAAATTTTGTAACATTCTTTAATGTGGATAATATACAAGTACTAGTATGTCTTTGGGAATCCCTATTATGTAATTACATTGGAAGACGTTTTCGCGCATGAAGGCGTGAAAGCGGGGGGCCGAGGTGCTGATGGGTTCTAGGTGCCGTAGGGGGTCCGAGGGGCCAAAGGGACCGAGACATCCGGGAATCCATGATCCACCATCACAAACTGGAACTCCCGAAGGCAATGATACCAAGGTCTCACAAGGTAGCAGCAGCTTGTAGAATGCTAAAGGGTGTGATGTCCTTGTCTGGGAAAAGCTACTTGGTGAAGGCAGACTTGGCAAACTGTCTGTAGCTGAACTGTATATATATACATATATATGTATATATGTACTTGGAAAACCATAAGCTACCATTAACCAACGAAAATAGAAGATGAGATCAAAATCATTATAGCACATGTATCAGGAGAACTCCTCAACAGTCACATTGAAATCAGTGTACAATCTGAGCCTGAAGATCACAAAAGAGTGAGAAGAGATTACCATGTGAGTAATATCATCAGAAATATGATAATTCCTCATCAAATGAAGAGAGTGTGTTCATACTACCAATAATACATCAAACCACTAGATCTAGGCAGTGATCAAAGAGAGCGAATTTTAGATATCATGACACATATTGGTAAATGTATAGATAGACCCTTTGCTGTTGGAAGTGGGACCACTCAAATATACTTTGATAATTGACTAAATCTAACTGGGTTAGTTTTAAGATAAAAAAAGAAAATTATTGAAAATGGCCACATTATTTCAGCCTCCCCCGTGTTTTTACCCTATTCATAAGGGGGATGAGGACCTCCTTTGGGCATTCCAAGGGGGCACCTTTTTTGTATTCCCATGGGGGGGGGGGGGGGGGGGGGGCAACTTCTTTTAACCGATTCATGTTGCGAAAACTTTGCCCCAGCCATAAATAATGAACGCTTTCTTAGTCTCATCTTTAAGGGTTATATTTTTAGTTTTGTGATTTATACTTGACGACATTATGCAAAACATAAATGCAATTGGAAATAACAATCGCCGTGAGGATTGACATAAACCGAAAATATGATAGCTAGTCCAAATATCTTTGTAGCAATTGTGAACAAGAGCTTCCACTCCTCCGACCCACAACTCCCAAATAAAACAGCAACAACACCAACAGTAAATTGTAATTTCTAAAAACTGTTTATAAATGATGTCGACCGCTGAAGGCTCCACTACTCATTAATCAATTTATAAATACGAGTATTTTTCTGATTATCGCATGCCATTACTGGGAAACTTCAGTTATACTCTTTCACTGATTAACTTCTCCATTTCAGAACTGTTATAGTGTATTTGTCTACTAACAAATGGTGTTTTTGATTTGGTATATGCATTAGACGGGTGTTATAGAAACGCGACATTTTATTCTCTATTTTATGAAACCAAGATTTTTAGAGTACACGTGCAGTTAGAAAACATTTGTGTCAGAATTTTCTAAATAATGTCCTTCATTTCATACATTGGTAATGAAGTATGTAAATCGTTGAAATTTACATTTCGGAATAGATCACGGGTGGCCACCAACTTTGACAATGAAATTGATGTTGGTGATAAGGTGACATAGGGTGAATAACCAGCTAACATACCTAATAATACAGCCACTCACTTGTTTGCACCATCTCAGTGTCATAAATGTTTATAATAGTAGAATCGGGGGTTAAAAATTAGGGCGCTGAACAAATGCAGAAATAGTTCTTGTATTTCAGGTCTGTCCCTACTTACACATGGTCAGTCTGCCATCTTCTTTTCTCTTTTTTACTTAATGTCCAAATATTCCATTCCCGTTCCCAGTATTGTGTTCTATGTTTTGTTCAAAACATACGGGCAAACCTTTTTTTGATCAAATTTTTGATATGGTGATTTATCGGATCAGATGCACTGTAAGCGACAACACAATAGACACTCTGCCTCAAGCATTTTTGACCAGCAGATGTCACGATTTTCTACTCCATTAAGTGACTTTTATCTTAAGGGCCATCCATAAAGTATGTATGCCCTGAGGGGGTTGGGGGTGGGGTCAAAAGTTTTGGAAATTTTGCATGTGCCCTTTCTTTATTCTATTGCGTACAGAATCGGGAGTGGGGGTTGGGGGATCAAAAATTTTGGAAATTCTGCGTACATACTTTATGGATGGCCCCTTACAGCCTAGCATTTTTCATAATTTTTCACATATATGTGAAATGGATAATCATACCATAGGGTAATGTCGGAAAGAAAAGAGCGAAGGGTATATTATTACTATGTGTAACCCGTTTGTTGTGTCATATATGAAGAATATCGCATACCAGAAAGGGACACTTTTTTTTTAATCATTCAGAGAAGCCAATTATTTCCTCAGCATCATTGTCCCATGTCATTTGTGACCGTAATCATATAGCCAACAATACAATGCTTGGCGCGATATGATCACTATTTCGTATTGTTTTGATTGTTTTGTAATATTATTGTTTCTATTTTCACAAGCTGTTTCATTGACAATGAATCCTGCAGTTTGTTTCCAATGTTGTATCCCCTGGCTTGCTTTACTATTTTTGCATATTCAGAATCAGGTGGTCACATTTAAGCTCAACTAGACAATTTTATAATGCTAAACGCCTAATGAAGAACATAAGGTGACAATGTTGTGAAGATGATATAGTGACTTCCAAACTGGTATCATTGCAATATAATGTATAAACAATATTTTGCCAACAACAAAAAATTAGTAATTCGGTTGTGAATCATGTGATATGGTTACGTTTCAATAAGTTAACTTTACAAGATAGTTCCTCTAAACCGATCTAGACTAGTCTTCTTAACGAACTATTAGGAGGTATTAGAGTTTCGTGTATAGTCCGACAAGTTTCGGTATAAGATATACCTTCATCAGGGATCAGTTTTAGACAACTGTCATGGTTTCAAACAGCAGTTGTTCTAACGAATCGTTAGGATATATATTTGTAGTGAACCAAATGCATCTTATCCCTGTATCTAAAGTGGCTAAGTAATTAATTTGTTCTATAGATCGCTCGAACTGTCATACTTATAGAAAGTATGTTGGAACCTGTCTCCATATAGTTGTCCTCAACCTAGTAATGTGTTTCCCATCCATCGGCGAGTAAAAAAAAAATTGAATAAAAAAATATACGATTAGGGGGCCGTATAAATCTATTGGTTTTCACTTCGATATCTCACACGTATCTGAGGAGAGGGCTGTGTTTAGTACAAACAGAAAGCCTGTCATTTTCCATATCATTTGGTGTAGATATAGGATTGATCTAAATATGTACTTATCCCTACAACTGCACCAGCCTGATGTGCGTGTTTACACATGGTGGACTCGGAGTGGCATGGTTTGATCGTAACATGGTACTCTAAATTGCTGTGAAAAAAAGACCATTAAGGGCCATCCATAAAGTAAGTACTAAGTCAGGTGGTGTGGGGGCGGGGTAAAAAAAATTGAAAATTTCGTATGCTCCTTCTTTGTTCTATTGCATACAAAATTGGGAGGGCTCAAATTGTTTAGAATTTCTGGGTAAATACTTTATGGATGTCGCCTTGATCAATGGACTATCAGGATGAGTAACTGAATCATGTCCAAAATACCCGGCATTCTCTCCTATATCTAAGGTGGCCCAGACCTTCTGTACGGTTCCTTCTCAATAGGTTTCATTGTGCTGTTTTATTTCATGATTAATCATTTTCTATTTGAAAAAAAAGAATGCATAGTGACTTCATTATAACACATTATAAAAGTGTTTCACTATATAGAGCTTTGTAAAAACCTAAAACATTTTGGGTGGCTTTTAGCTTTGCAGGTAATAACTGGTATGCTTAGCAACATTTTTATCTGTGTATATATATGTCAGAGCTTAAGTGCTCGAGTGTCACTGACATGATGTGAACTCTATATGACAATATGTTCTGGACACAGTTTATGACTCGATGCTAATTTTTTGCATCTTCTCCCAAGGTCCTGTCATACATATCCTCATTTAAGAAAAATGAAAACAAGATGAGGCAATGTCCTTCTCCCTTAGCAATGCTACCTTGAATGACAGTTATTAGAACTGGCCTAACCACTGTAACCATGGTGCATTGTCAGCTGTGACATCATGATGTCAACAACCATATCCCTGGTGTCTCTATAAAAATTTGTAGAGACTCTTCCAGTAGTTTTAAGAAAAAAAGAATTCCTTTGTGACTTGCATGGTGTACTCTTTATAATTTGGCAATTTTTATTAGCAATGTTTATTTTGCATGTTTATCTTTCTTCAGAGTTAAGTAATATTTTGAACTAAATTTCCTACACCTTTTGCATCAAATAGAACATAATCATTCAATCATCCTAGATGAACATATATTTTGAGAGTCAAACTTGGTAGCTTGCAGGTTATAGTTCAAAGGAATCTGTGGGAATAGCCTTTTCAAGACTACTTTCACTTTCATCCTGGTGTTGCTGCACAATAATGCTTGGGTGAGGTCTGCACAATCCTTGCGGTTGGGGAAGAAACAGACCTTCTGCATAGTTGGGGTACATATATATGCTAGAGCTTTCTCTGAAAGGGCTGGTTCCACCAACACAATGGATTTGCCATGATATATCTTGGTATATCTTGTTACATCTTACAGCGTCGGAATATGTCGTACCTCCATTGTCGCGATACGTAGTGCGCGATGTTGTGTGTCTATTTTGGTGCTCCACCACTGCGACACCTCAAGACACATCACGGCAAATATGCACGCGATTATTCAAAACCTAACAAGATTCAGCAAGACAACCAAATCGTGACTAATCTCGCTATATCTTGTGTGTTGGTTGAATCACCACTTTACCCTGCTTCATATCTAATAAAATGACTTAGTAAAAATAAATTCACCTCCTAGTTGAGGCAGTGCGCATGTGCATGAGGCTGAATGGAAGTAATTTAAATGCTGACGCTTGGAGTGTGAATTAGGCCCCAAGGTGGGCTCACTGATGTTTACTTAATGTTTTCTTGTCCTTGTCCATGTTCCAGGGCCCTGGGTTCTGATCAGGGTGGTACCAATGGTACGTCGGGCCCTGTAATACGCACCATCAAGTCGAGCCGCACGGGGACGGGTGAGGTGTCTGAGTACCAGGACGCCATTGCCCTGATGGACTGCACGCCTTTTTGGCGGAGGCTTGGCATCCGCTGGACTCTGTGCCAGCGCGTGTGGTTTGTGAAGGACATATGCGGCGTGATTTGTGCCCTCTTCACCTGGGGTCTGTTGCTGTACGCCGAGTACGTGGTAACCCTTGTGGTGCTCCTCCCCTCCCCTGACACACTCCACTCCCTTGTCAATGGGGTCATCTTCCAGGTGTTAATATTCCTAGCAGTTTCATCACACCTCAAAACCATGTTAACTGACCCGGTAAGTAGTAGCTCCGTGGTGGAGAAAAACTGTGTTGTGCTCGTAGGCGTCAGTGTCTTATGTCACTCCTCGTGTACATGTACATTCAAATGGCCGAGTGGTTCTGCATCTGATAGATTTAATGTCCTGCTAACACCTTTGATTAAGCATGTATAGGCACGAGCGATAGCTCTTTTGTTGTTTTTTGGTGGTGGCTAATATAGAAGGCATGAAGCACTTATTCTCTTTTTTTTCACTAATTATCTCACACGTTTCCTTGTCATGTCACACTGGATAAGAGAAATTTGGTATTAATTTATATATGGGTTGGAATGTGAATATTACGTTGCCGCAGATCATTGAGTTTGGGGGATGGACAACACTACATGTGTCTTGATATATCAAGTCTGGTTAGGTATTGTCTTTTGTTTTCGATACAACGACTCTAAACGAGTTATTTTTTTCCTCATTTTTCTTCTTTTTTTTCATGAGGTGTTTTTTTTTCGCCCATGAGATTTTTGCTGTAATTCCTCCTATCCAGAATGACAGGCATCATCTTAGTTTAGGTGAATAAGTAAGCATGTTAAGGGTCTTGAAGTTGCACGGCTCATTCTTTCAGGTAGGTGCCCTTCTTTCCAGCATTCATCCTCCATCAGTCCGTTTTGATAAACCACAGGTTCCTTCACGACGGATTGCACAAGGAGTGTGACCAGGTCAGGCCCGGACGGACTCCGGGGTGCGACCTTCCACAGTGTATTATAACCAGCGTGTGAGAAGGTGGTCAGCATTGTGCCACCATTGATCGCATTATTTGTTAAACATGCCCCTCTCCAAGCGCCCATCAGTCTTCTTCTTCTTCCTATAACTACATGCCGACCCACCATACGCCACTGACTGAAACCGCCTACATCCGCAACCAAGCCAACTAAGTTTTTCGTGTGCCGTGTTTGTTGTCTTCCTCCAGGAGTGTACTGGAGGCACGGGCACTGCACCAGTCTGGCGCCGCCTCGCAGGCGATCCGGGCCTCCTGGTCCAACCCCACGGCCTCCACCACGCACGCCCGCCACCCCATCTCCAGCGCGGCCGGCGAGGACCTCTCCTACTCCGGGGCATTGCCCGCCGCCTCGTCCTACTCGCCCGGGCTGGCCACGGACATGACCGGCCGGCTGCAGGCGACCGGCGGCTCGGACTACCAGCAGGATGATCTGAGTTACGAGGACAACATCACAATCATGGACTGCTCAGAGGCTGGCCGCATGATCTGCCCGGGGCAAGTGCGAAAGTGCCGCCTGTGGTGCGTCAGGGACTCGGCCGGGATCTTCGCCGCCGTCTTCACATGGACACTTATCGTAGTGGGCGAGCTGCTCCTTATATTCGGAGTGCTCATACACTTCCATAACGGATACTATGCCTTCCTGCAAGGGCTCATTAACTGTTTCTTTGCCATGCTGGCCACGGTGGCCCACCTAAGAACTATGTTTAGTGACCCGGTAAGTTGGTTGATCCTCCTGGGATTCTAGACCTTCGTGATCTGAGATATTTTATCATGTATTACTAGTATTATTGTCATTATTACAAAATTGCACGAAAAGTGATTCTCATGGTAGATCTACATTTTTAGCCCAAATAGGCATTGTTTAGCCCAAAATGGTAACGCGCCATTATTGAAAATCAAGCTTTTAAAATTTATGTTTGAATTTGCACACAGTTCGACTAGCTTTGATGGGTTGTGTTTGAAAACATATCTTTTCATATAAGCATTGGTATTTGAACACTACGCTTCCCTGCCAGCATGCTTCGCTTTTTGAGAGGTGACCAAAGGACACTACGCTTTGTCGCAATACACCTTAATTATGAGGTCAGAACTCTGACTAGAATTGATATATGAAGTTTGAATAAGAGATGTCTTGTAGCTAACAAGGTGGCAGTTCCTAGATCGGGTTTTAACACTGCAGTTTGATTGTCACAAGGACATAAACATAGCATAATAACAAGGTGTAGTGTGCAAACAAAGTGTAGTGTACGAGAAAGTCTAATTGAACAAATTGGACGTTAAACTACCCAAACAAACAAACAAGTGTACGAGGTGACTCTTGTTTAAACGAAACATATCGTCGAAATCATGAAGTGTAGTGTCCCAAGCACGCTGGCGATGAAGTGTAGTTTCTTGGATTCTAAGCATCATGCTCAGTTTAACCAGCAAGCATATTTGATTAAAAAAAAAAGCATGTCTGTTATGACAGCACTATCCATCAAAGCTTCATAGCACACGTTTTTGGATTATTGATAAGTAGAGGCAATATGATAATTTTTTGTTTTAAGTATCCCACTTAGAACTTAGTCATTTGAGAGATGAATTAGCACTTTTCATTAGAGATATTAGAAGAGTAACATTTTAAAAATTCCTAATGGCATGTTATAGAACCAGACATTTTTTGTATTAAGGTTTCTTGAACATGCCCCTTTTCGATTCTATAATAGCAAAATGATGTGAAAACAGGGTAGTTCCATTATATGAATGTTAGCACATTGCTAGTAGGGTCAAGATACCAGGTAGGAGTCCCGGAATTAAATGGACTAGATTTCGTTAAATGGTCGTTAAAACACTGGAGTATTTAACCTATGAGATAGTTGGATACTGGACAAAAAAAAACCCTTGAATATCTGGGTGTGAAAGTGAACGGCTAAATGAAGGCTTCTTAGTATAGACGACTTCGCCCACTCAATTAACAATCACTTATTTATTTCACTTGTGTCAACATTTCGAACTATATCGGTCTTCTTTGGGCCGTAGAAGTAAAACACGAATACACATTTTTAATTCACATTTGATTTTAGTTTAGGAGGTTTTATTTCAACGACAGTATAGCAAATGAAAACTGCCCTGACTATATCATATATTTTGTGTGCACACTTAGATGTTGATTCGTTTAACATCCGCAGCCCCATCCTAGCATAAGAAGTAATTTGGTTGATATTCGAAAGAAAGTCACGATATAACTATCGCATTTGATAATAGTTGCTCGCTCAAACACCGTATAAAGTGGTAATTTTATCCCTTCTTTGAACCAGCTATGATACCATTAGGTATGTCAATTTATTGACTCAAAACAAAGGTAAGTTGAGCTAGTACAAAAAGAGAAGATGTACAGGACAGCCATAGGTATTTGTACCTGAATATATTATATGGCGCAGGTTTTGTTCACATCGGCCGATTGGAATAGGGATCCTGTATTCATTCTAATTTATCTTAGCCTGGTATAAACGTCCATAGGTTTATCATTAGGAACTCATCCTCAACAGGCTTGCGAGTACGATAACTCGTACTCAATGGGCGATGAAGAGATAGATATTTCCAGGCTAAGATAAAATCAGAAACATATTCATGTTTGGTCTGAGTCCCCATTCACCACCCTGTTTGGGGCGCTTCAGAATTTTCACTCGGCTATGGCCTTGTTCATATCATTACGCACTCCAAACTCGATGTGGAATGGGGACACAGACCAAACACTCATCAGTTTCTTTCTCGGTATTCTAAGGTATAATTGACATATTCAGTAGAACCCCACTATGCAGGGCACCCTCCACTCCAGGAAAAAGTGCCCCGTCTTGCAGGGTACCCCGCCAAACAGGATAAAATAAACAGGAAAAAGTGCCCTGTCTTGCAGGGTACACCACCGAACGGGATAAAATAAACAGGAAAAAGTGCCCTGTCTTGCAGGGTACACCACCGAACGGGATAAAATAAACAGGAAAAAGTGCCCTGTCTTGCAGGGTACACCACCGAACGGGATAAAACAAACAGGAAAAAGTGCCCTGTCTTGCAGGGTACACCGCCGAGCGGGATAAAATGAATAGGGATAAGTGCCCTGTCTTGCAGGGTACCCTGCCAAATGGGATAAAATAAACAAAGAGAAGGGGATCCCGTTTTGGGCAAAACTGCCCCAAGTCGCAGGGTGCCCCACTTAACGGGAGCCCTGCAAACAGGGTTCTACTGTATATAGAATCATCCTATGTTAAAGCTGACTAAGAGACGGTATGCTAATTTCCTCTCTACCCTATAGTATACTTGAGTATCAGTTAACCACCACCACTAAGACGGCTGCCAGTGGTACAGACGTAAGTACAAAAAGTCAGGAATCAGATTCTCAGACTCCTACCAGACTAGAGAGGTAGCTCCTGTTTTCTCTCTTCATTTTGTAAGGTACTTCGTGTTCCTAACAATTGTGCACATCTACGTTTTTCATTGTTTAGCTTGCATGAGGAAGTTACTTACATTTTGACCTGTGCTAAAATGAAACCTAATCTAAGTTACATATACGAATCTTAAGAGAATCAGATATATTAATCCCCAGGTAAGTACAAAGGGTATGGGATAGGGAATAGATTTCCGAATTATTCCAAAATTGTCTTGAAGAGGTCATATTGCGCGGCTGCTGAAAGTTATTGGATGTTATTTTTCCTTTTTTACTACAAAATTTCATTTGGATCTCGTTCATTGTGGTCGTCATGGATATTTATTTTTCAGTTATCATATCATAGAGGAAACTGTACCATTACTGTAATGGAGGTGATGTTTTACAATCTAACATAGGTTTGAATATAAGATGATTGAAAGGCGTAGGTATGGCACAACGTTGTTACCAGTGACGACACAATACACTTTGTAATATAAAACTCCATACTCAACTGAACTCGTGTCTAAGTTTTGCGAAATGGATTGTGTATAGAGTGAGTGCCAAGACTAGGGTGTGTGTTAGTGGTAGGAAAATTAATGTAATTCATATGCTGTATGCATGACAAATGTTTGTGTCGCATTTATATTAAGTGAAAGTGTGGTAACCTTACTTACTGTATAATGTATCATTGTATTCAAATGAGTTTCAAATATCATTGAAAAAATAGATCCTCGGTTGATGATTATCAACTAATTCTTTACGAAAGATATGATTGATTTTGACCATTTTTCCGGTCCATGTATAGTAAATAATAATTTTCAAAGACGTTATCGAGAAATCCTTAAAGGTAATATAACTTATAAATTGCATAATTAAGTCTATTTCTTATAAGAGGTAATGCTTTAATTATCAAACTACATTGACAGTGTACACTTTATTTTTAAGGGTTGTGTGGCTCGAGGCAATGCTACAAAGGAAAATATCGCTCGAATGGGTTTAAAAGAGGGACAGGTGGTCTTCAAATGCCCCAAGTGCGTCTCCATCAAGCCGGATCGAGCTCACCACTGCAGGTAAGCCATGCCTTTTTGCTCAGTACTGTAGAGGAAACCTATGAAAGTTTACGGTCTGAGCTTGTATCCCATCCAGTTTGAATAGCGTAGTAATTCAGAATGCGAAGCCGCATGAATTACGTAGCAATTCAAACGAGATGGGATCGAGCTCTGACCAAAAACTTGAATAGGTTTTTGAATTTATCCCGCCCCTTACATTGACTAATTGGCGAACATTTGTGACACAATCCCACATTGAGGTTTCTTTATACTCCATGGGCATTGAATACAAATTCCCAATGTTAAGTCTATGGGAGAAAACATACCAGGGGTGAGATAAAACTGCTTGTCATGGAACGGGCTTCTACTTTCATCGAGAAAGATTTTATGTTTTTAGATACAGTGTAGAAGCAGAGTGCCGCTGATACGAGCAGGTCTACAACCGTTATTTTACTGTGTACTTGGACTGTGTCAGAACGAGTAGTCGCACAAAGGCGCCCATATCGCCGCTTATATCCTGAGATACGTTAATGAGACTTCTATTCGTCCAGCACCCAAAATTGTCAACCAACAGAAACTGACCTGCCCGTGATTACAGCGACAGAAGTACCTGTGGTGCCAGCGTCAGTGGTGCCCTCTTGTGTACGTCATAGGAATCTATACTCTCAGAGGCCCAACTATATTTTCACTAAAAGATACCGATCCCATCTTAAAGCAATTGAATTAAAGAAATAAAAATGCTTGGGGTCAGCATAGTAAATTCTCATACAGGTAGGTAGAGTACATGATGCCCGTAGAGTTGCCCTCTACGTGGCAGTATGGCACGGTAGGCAGTAAGGATAAATCCCATTGAGTCATAGACTAGTTTATGTTTTCCTAGAGAGGTGGCGCCACAGGCTGTGAGCAGCTCACCGGAGCGCCCCCTGCCGTGGATTTAGACTGCGTCCTCAGTGTCTCCATCTGACGAGGAAAACTATAACTTACACTGCAGTATCGACTGCGCACTCGGTATATACTGCTGGTTATCTAATTGTAATCAAAGGTTACGCTTCCAATATTTATACTAGATATATGTTCCTATATATAAAGGTGGCAATGCTTTTCAGAGTTGTAAGTAGGAATCAGCAAAAAGTTAGATAACATAAGATAAAAGGTCAAATCATTACGTCAATCGTTAGTTGGTTATATATTGTAAAACCAAAATGAAAAAAGGAGCAACTCTGTTATGGCCACCAGGGAGACCGAACTCCTGTATATTACAAGTTTAAGGATCACGATGGATACTTAAGAAATAAAAAAATGAATTTGTCCTACCCCTCACATAAATATCCATAGACATAACATGGCGTGACTGTATGCCATAACATTCTTATATTCCATATGAAGTTAAAAACATGTGATGGGGTAGGATACAATCTAAACGTCACTCAATTTCTCGGCCGATGTTTCTGTAATACGGATCCAAACACATGACCCCGGACGTTTACAGCGAGGTGTTTTAAAAAGTTTACCCCCCCCCCCCCCCTCTCACTGGGAGACCAGAGGCTCAGACTATTCCACTCGCTGCCATTTCGCGTTGCGGTTTCAGAACGTCTTGGGAGTCTGGATTCTGGTAGAGTTTTTAGTGGCGGTTCTAGTGATACTCCGATTGTTTAGATATGACTATTAGATCCGAAGTTATAGTGACAGTAAAGTGGGCCCGCTGGCTACGACACAGTGTGAATGCGGTGCTTCACGGAGTTAGCACCAAAATATCAACTGGTAGCAGGGAACTCATAGAAGATCATGAATATTCATGATGGTGTGACCCAAACTCCGTAGAAGATGCCGTGTCCAATTGCAGCGTGATTTAAGGACTAGCGAACCTTGCGCCATTTTAAAATAGCTGTCACAGGCTCATCTGAGGGTAAACAGACATACAGAAAAATACAGAATTATTTTTGTTTAACATTTTTTTTCCAACTGAAAAAGTACATCTAAATATAGACCTACAAAAAATGAAGAACAGGTTTAGGTTTTTCTACACACGAGAATCTCACTCTCGTGGTGTTTCAATCTCCATGCACATGTTCTTTCCTCATTTTCACTCAGTTTTCATATTTCAACAAATTTTCTGGCATATAAACAAGCATTATCAGAGGTGGCACATTTCTCCTTTTCCCAGGAAATTCTTGCTTTTCATTTTCAGTTTATGAAATTCCTTCTTTTTTTTCGAGTATCTAACAAAGAGGCAATAAATTGGACCTCATAAACATTGGTCGAAACCTCGCCACACACCGTTCCATGACCAATAACGATTTTTTCCATGTTTTCTCAGTCTCTCTGAGACAGTAAATTCCACATGAAAAGTATTTCTTCTATATTTTTCATTACCCCAACTGGCATCCCTGAGTAATCTAAAAACAGGTGATCACTCTACCAGGCCTGTGTCATTCCCATACTCAATTTGTCTTTTTCCAAGATGCACCAATGAAAAACATCCAGCATCTTATTTAACCTGAGAGTGCCTGTCCTTAAAACATCAGGAATGGTTCTCATCTCGCTCCTTTTACATTTTATTAAGACGCAATTGTTAGGGCCCCATAAGGATCGGCTTAACCCAAGACGGTAGAACTATCGGAAGAAAGTTATTTCCTTCAACTCACATCACCTAATATGGTATTCCTGGTTAAGTCCAGAATAATGGTTAACTCCACTTAACCCATTTGCCTCCTTTGCATGGGCAGGATGTAGAAACCGATCACTTCACTAGGAGGTATACCCCATGCTGAGATAGACCCAAGAATACTCGCAGATAATCAACTTAACGCTATAAACAGTTTGTGTTAGATTACCTCATTCAAAGCAGGCAGGAAAGACCCCACACTTGACCCCATAGTGCGTCCGATCAGCGCTAAGGGTCGCGGGCTGCCGCTATGGGAATGATCCCGTTAAACCAGGACGCCAATCATCATGTATTCTCCGTACTTTCCCCTAATTCCCGCCTTAGTTTTACGAGGTTATAAGTGAGGTATAACTCACATAATTTTGTGTATGTATTTTTTCCCCCTCCATTAGGGAAGCGGTGGGGGCTGGGGAATTTCAGCCATGTTTCAGATCGGAGATTATGGCTGGGTCCCCTACGTAAACCACTCATAAAGTTTTGTCAGTTCACCTCGTTTTTGGCCAATGCCACCGGGGGGCGCGTTGATGATGGGGACTACCCAGTGCCGCCGGTAACCAGTGGTGCCCGGCAGGGGGAATCCAGCGGCGGGCCCCGTCGCCATCGTGAGCGATAATAGGGGATTTATTGTTTTATGGTCCGTGAGGGAGAGCCTTGGCCGTGACTGATCCGCTTCCCGTGCGCGCCGCGTCTGCCGGCCGAGCTTCTCCTCCACGGGCGAGCTGCTCACACCCGGAAGGCACCCCCCGCATGCTATCGACTCCCGCACGCCTACCCATCCTTTCCCCACTCCTGCCTACATACCCACCCCACCTCTCACGCCCATCCCACCTTCCCTCACGCCCACCCGCCCCCCCCCTCCCAGGGCGGCTCCTGCCCCCACACCCACCCCTCCTTCTCCCACACCCACCCCTCCTTCTCCCACACCCACCCCTCCTTCTCCCACGTCCATCCCTCCTTCCCCCACGCCCCTCCCTCCCTCCTTCCTTCCCCCACGCCCACCCCCTTCCCTTGCGCCCACCCCTCCCTCTCCCACGCCCCCTCCTCCTTCCCCCACGCTCAGCCCTCCCTCCCTCCCTCACCCTCACCCCTCCTTCCCCCACCCCATCCCTCCTTCCCACACGCTCCCCCCTCCCTCCCCCCCTCACCCCAGTCCTTCCCACACGCTCACCCCTCCCTCCCCCCCCTCACCCCCGTCCTTCCCACATGCTCACCCCTCCCTCCCCTCCTCACCCCCATCCTTGCTTCCCCCACCCCACCCCTCTTACGTCCACAGCCCTGCCTCCCTCCCTCATGCTCACCCATCCCTCCCTCGTGCCCACTTCTCCTTTCTCCATGCCCCCTGCTTCTCCACGCCCACCCTCCTTCCCCATCTTTCCCTCCTTCCCCGACGCCTATTCCCCCTCCCTCACGCCCATTCCTCCCTCCCTCACGCCCACCGCTCCCTCACGCCCACCCCTCCCTCACGCCCACCGCTCCCTCACACCCACCCCTCCTTCCCCCACCCCCCACAGAGCTCCCCTACCGCTGATGGAAAGGGATAAGTGGAACGACACACTTTGACGCGTTTTTATCACGAGATGTGATCTATCGATTATGCAAATGCGCTTTACTCACGTGACTCGAAGCTACCAGACCCGGATGAAGGAGAAGCGACAGGAGAAGGTAGAAGTTACTCCGTTTGATACGCCTGCACATCGCTACTGTCTCGCCTACCTTTTTCTCACTGCCGCATCAGGAGCCTTAATCTACGGAGGCAACATTAGAAATCCGCGCTGGGTGGAGTTGATTAAGTCCTACCAATACATCAGCTGGGCCCACCAAACTAACTCACATATGTCATCTTCTGATGTTTATTGAATAGGATTATGATCCCTTATTTCTATCCTTATCATCTCGTATTTGTGCTTCAAATAGATCATTATAGTCAGCACTATATCTAAGATTGTAATTAAAAATTCTTTTCGCATCCAAGTGATTTGAAAAAAATATCTAAGATTGTCATATGTTTCTATTGATAATTACGCGTTGAAAAGAACTTTAAGACATTTTATTATTATATACTTATGCCAGTATGTTACACAAATACCAAGTTCTGCTACGGTATCCAATCAGATTGGAGAGTGGTGACAGCTCCACTTCCAGTAAGATGTCAACATAACTACAGCACACTTTGAAGCCAGCTCGGACATCGTAACATTTTACCAAGTATTTTACCAAGTATTTATATATGAAGGTATATGATAAAAGTAAAATATATTAACCTTATTGGTACATACTCGAGTACCTTGTTTCTTTTTTGGGGGTTAAGGTTATATGTTAGTTTTCCTCCTCCAAGGCAGCAGAACCCAGCCTTGTCAAATGTCTCCATTTCGTGGTCAGTTGTCCAACATAAGACCGGTCAGTTGGGAACTTGGTCAGTTGACTGACATTCGTCGTGTGTAGGGTGCTAGTATAGCGATGGTGCAGATGGCAATAAAATCTCCATGACAATCGCCTTGTAGTAGTTACATGGGTCCTTAAGGCGCTACGGCAGTGTTCATTCCATGATTGCTTCTTAGAAATACTTGATACCGATTGGAACTGTTCCCTTACGGATCAGCAGTCTCATAAAAGTGATAACTACTGACTACTATGATATTCACTTCGCTGGATACGTGTCAAATATTTCAACCACTTTTCATCAAACCGACACATTTGGTTGTCTTCGTCATGATCTGGGCAAATTGGATAACTCCTTGATGGGTTTCTAAAGCAGGAGAAATCAGACGCAATTTCCTTAAAGATTTGTTGTTTATGTTAACTTTTATCGGATTTAAACGGTGGGTATCTATTTGTTCTGGCATTGATCCGCCAAAAGCCCACCCAAAGAAAGACAACCAGGGGCCATTTACCACAACAGCAACTTTAATTGGTTTTATCAAAATTATTTGCTCAGCAAAGAGGGACGCCAGGAATGACTTCAGTTCCGCAGGATTTTTGTGCATTCAGAGTCATTTCATGCTGTTGGCCCTATAACACTATCCTTGGTTTACTGAGTGAATTACTTAGCAGTCAAACGAGATGGAGTGCAGACCAAGTAATTTCATAAGTTATCTCATGAGTTTCCTTCTAATATTTTCCCACATTCATTGTGGCCAAAAGGATTAATACTGCGGCCATTTAGTGGGTAATACAGCTGTGTCTACCCTCATACCTAGTACACAAATAATACTATAATAAACAAATAATAGTTCACTATTGATTATGTGTCTACATAGTTTCTACTTCGATATATACACAATATTGACTGCTTTTACATACAAGCGGTCGTATACTCCGAGGAGTTGAAGCATAGTTATATCCGAGCACATGCGAGGATATTGCACAGAGGCAACTCTATGCTATCATTCTCTGCCACATCTGTATCGCAACCCTTCTTGTTTATCACTCTTCCTCCATCTTAACGCGATTAGTTCCTAAATATCCTACCAGATGCCGCCGCTTACGTTGTCTGTTCAACATTGGTCTTTACCCACCAGTGAATCAGCTCTCAGTGAACCAATAGACACTGAATATGTGCGTCTTTTTTGTTTGATTTTTTTGTAGATTTGTGGAGATTTATCTTTGTAAATATATGAACGGCCGACCAGTCATTTGACTCCTGAAACTTATATTACATAGTCACTATAAAAATTTCGTTCTCGTATGGTTTCCCATCGTGAAAATTTTCTTTTACTTATATGAAACTTATATTACATATTGTTGATAATCATGCAAAAAATGTCTATAATGTAAGTACAGATTTTATTTCCGATTGAGCGATGACTCAAATAAGCGATGACTCTTACTGTTCAGAGAATTATAATATTCATTGTTTACCAGCGCCGGCATATTCCTATGAATGCACTATTAATTTTGCTTTGCTTTTTTATCCTTTCTATTACAAAATATCTAACCCATGTCTAAGATTCAAATGTTTATATTCTTTGGTAGCACATATTTTGACTAACATTTGGGAGTAACCAAAAAAGAGGTGAAGTTGGATAAGAAGTGGCGCAGAGGGGAGACCTTAATGGAAAGGGGATATCTAGTGAAAAATATATCAAATACCAAAGTGTTTTCGTCAGAAAAGACTATATCTAACGTTAGCGCTTTATTAATATGCTTTAGGGACTCTGAGTATTGAAATACGACATCAATAATTGAAGATACATTCTGTAGGAGGACGTTTTCTGATTTGCACTTGAATATGTTATAATCAGTTCTCGGCATTGTGGCACGCTCTGTCCCTCACAAAACACGCTGTATATTGCTCCGACTAGAATGGTCTGTGGTTGAGTTGTCAATTACCTCGTGAATTATGTATCTTATCTCATGCAAACATGGCTTGAAAACATTCAGTATTCAAACTGCTGGGGTCTTTATCGACAGACTTCATTATGTAATAGCTTCCTTATTTAAGCTTTATTCCGATTAGAAATGATAATGAGCTTTGGAATTTGCGCTCTCCTTGTTTAAGTCAGATATGGAAATGTAATTTCTCCCTTGACAGGTCAGATCTCAAGGACTGTAGCTAGACATGTTATGTATTCAGACTGAGTGTAATGCTGAGGGACATCGCTTCTATTAAAATGACGCTTCGGAACTGCTGGCTTGCTCCAACTCTAAGTTTATTACGCAATAGAGCCGCGAAAAATCCCACCCAGCCAGTGAGTTCAATTTCGCTCCAAAGCGAACACCAGAAATGACAAAAATCAGTTGGCAATCGTCATGTGGGCGTTAGTGGTTCACCCGAGGTGGGGTGTAATCACCGTAATTCCCCCAGTCGTGATTAGGATTATGGAGCCATCAAATGGCTGCCATGGGATGGCCGGTCCCTCTCACAGCACTGCCCACGAGTGCTCTTAAAGTCCCAACTAGCGCGCCACACTCAACTACTCAATGGTGCTTTTGTCTCAATCTTCCTTCCTCTCAACACGCATTAATTTTTCTTTCTCTTGGAAAATCGCGTGCAGACACTCGATGGTAGAAGTCAAACTAGATTCTAGATTAGTTCTCAGGAAAAAGGAGTTGGATTTATTGGAGACATTAATCTATTGGACGGTCATTGATTCAGCACACTTGGTAGTGTTATTGGTGTGGGGCTGGGACATCAGTTGCCGATTGTTTGAATTAGAAAGCTGATGTCGATCTATAGGGCACCTCGCTATTGTGTTATGGAAGCAGCCATCTTACCCCCGACGCCAAACAAAACACCAGTTGGCGGGTCCAGTTATCAATGGATTTTATTGAAAATATTTTCCTTGGCTTGCCACAGAAGGGATTTAGCCTTGTCTCATGATTATCTATAGATTATAACAACAGATGATAGTGCTTGTCCCCAGAGTACAGTGGTGCTATCTTACAATTTCCTGGCGCATGATGGTGGAACTAGCAATCACTATGTGCACTATATTCTACATGTACTTACCAATTTGATCTTATCCAAAGCTTGTAATCTTGAAAAGATGTCTTTCGACAAGTATTATTATAAATTGATGTATATATTCATTACATGTAAATGACACTATTTGTAAAAATAGAATGAATAATAAAATATATAAGGTGGCTTAATTTGCCTCGATGACGATTGCAACGCATCCTAACAAGTGGGGTATTTTGTATATATACGATTCTATATAAAATTTCCTACGAAAACATTGCCAACTCCCATGTGATTGCCAATATTTTTAAACATCTGAGATACAATTACCTGGATAAAGCTCTCGGGGACTCTGTCCTGTTTGTGGACAATTGTTTCTGGTCTTTGACTTCTATTGCCACTCAAAAGAACGCATCGCTTTCGATTAAGGTTCACCTTCAGGCAGGCATGGGCAGCAGTCATGTCGTGTGTGGGCACCGTATTAGGCACGGGTTACGTGGAGAACAACAGAACACCCCTTATCAGTTGATTTCGTCCCCACCCGGCGTACTCGTCCTAGCCCCGGACTGACCTCGGCTCCGATACGGACATAGCGGTGAACTCGGCCCCGAGATTGAGGTCAGGGCTGGCTGTGGCCCACAACCACATCCACATCCCAACTCCTTCAGATAAAGTCAAATTGGGATCGAGGTCTCAGAGCCACCGTCTTTGTCTCAGCCACAAGGATTGGCCATACAAAGCCCCCACCTCCCCCCACCTCCTTTGCTTACCCTCTTCTCTGCCTCTGTTCCAAGCTGACCCTTTTTTTTAAATTCCCCTCCCAACACACACCCCTTCCTACCCAGCGAGCTCTTGAAGACAGATTGAATTGCAGCCGTCGCCGTGTTGCCGTCGGCTGCCTCCGGGCAGGGTAAATACCAGGCGACAAGCTGCTCCAGGGTTGGCTGTAGACTGCGACAGCGGCAGGAGGAGGTTGGTGAAGTGATGCTGGGAGAGGAGGAGGGTGGAGGGTAAGAGGGTAAAGTGGCGGCCGTACAGTGTAACTGAGGCCTAATAGAGGTCACACCTTGACTGGGGATGATAGGTACAACTAGGCGGTTTACGTTCAGCAACCAACACCTGCAGGCACGCCTCTCTTACGGGGAAGCCACAGTAGAAGCCACATCTTGGTAATGGGTTCTCTGAGGAAGCCACATTCCTCTGCTGTAAAGCTACAGGGGTTATATGTAGCTGGCGAGACGCATCTCTTCGTATTAAGAGGTGCTATCACCAGGATGTGCGATATATCCCGATCATGGCTGATTTGTTGACTTGCAAAGTTGGGATGAATCGTGTGCGAATATCCATTTGAATCGCGACAATGGAATAGCCCCCTCTGAGCGATGATATGAGCTACACATATAGGGATTAAAAAAATATAATTAACATAGAGATTAGTGCATTACCAGGTCTTAGATGATTTATCCCGATGCAGCAAGGTGCTACAAGACCCAGCCCGAAAATATTGTGCTGGTAGAATCAACCCTTAAGAGCCTAGGCTAAAGCCATAGGGATGCCAATTTTCAATGTTTCCATTGAAATTTATGTTTTCATTTCCAGAATAAAAAATAATTTCTTGTGCAATATTGATATACAAACTGCGAAATTAACCAATTCAACCACAGCCCATGATCCCCAGCTGAGCCTCCCCACTGACCCATGTAAAAACTTGAACTTTCCCTTGATTCCCCACTGTAATGCGTATGTAATGCATAAACCCAGTATTGCAATAACAAATATTTCAATCTTCTTCCCTGACACCAACTGGCAACCCTGTAACTATAAAAACTCGAATGGGTGGACCTGTGTGTCAGATCATTATTGCTCAACTTGTTGCAGTACCAGGTCGTTTTGTCACACGCAATGCTTGTTTCTGGTTGGGGATTACGTTGTCAGATCATGGCTAATACCTAATATTTCCTGAATACAGAAATTGCTGAGTTCAAATTATTATTGCATGTCAGAACAACTGGAAGTAGTCATTCTTTTCAAAATCCTAGGAGTTCATTGCACTTAAGTGAATGTAGGGATTTTGGTACTAGCATCCCTTGGTACACGCGAATGCTATCAATAATTGTTATCTTTAGTGTCGTCCGTTTTTCTAATAAAATTTTCAAGAAACCCAACTCGTGCTCTCTTCAATAACCACAGATAAAGTAAAAATCTAAAATAAAACTGCGCCCATCTGGGTTTGCTCCATTATCTCATTCCTGGTGTTTTCCCTATTTACTTAACATCGGGATATTGTACTCAACGCCCATAGAGTATTTAGAAAGAAATATTCAATGGGGAATTATCTCACAAATGTTAGCCATTTAGTCAATGTAAGGGGTGAGATGAATTCAGAAACCTATTCAAGTTTACAGTCAGAGCTTAATTCTATCTTCTCTGAATCGCTACGTAATTCGCTCTGCTTCACCTTGTGAATTACTATGCTATTCGATGGGATACAAGCTCTGACCGTAAACTTTCATAGGTTTCCTCTATTGTGTATATAAAAAAAATCCTCATCTGATAGCTTGTCTTTGAAAAATAGCCTAGGTCCACGGGGCTGTGATGGTACTAAATAAGAACAGAATCACTCAGAGTAATGAATGCCATTCTTTATTTGTAGACACCTAACACCTAAGAAAGAGGGACTCTTTTAGATATCATATGGTTAGAAATAGGGCTGTTTCGTATCTGACATTAGTTTCGCATGCACTGCTCCAGACACTCGAGATGAGTTTCTAAAAACACTTCGACTTCTTGGAACTCGTATGACCGGCACCTTCGGTAAACGTCCAGACGTCCACTGCTTAGCCATATTACCTATAAAACACGTTACACATAGCTTAAAAGACACGTGAAAAGGCAGAATCGGAGAATTTACCTTGAAAACTAAAACTCATGTCTTTTTTCTGAAAGTTGGTTATGATAATATCATGGTGATGTAGAACACATATTTCTAACTTAAAAAGTGGGGGTCACCATGCTAGTTTTTGATCTAGAGATTGATATAATGATGATATAATAGAATATAGAGGAATTTTAAAAAGCTGCATTTCACATAGTAAAAGCCATGTCATTTTCTTTAAACTTTCACAGGATATAGCTAATGTGGAGTACTTTAGATTTAAGTTAAGTGCATTTCCTATCTAATGCAATCAAATGTAAATTGGCTTAATTTACCTATTGGGTTAGGTCAAACTCGATAATATCTCATACTTCACTTATTTAGTAATAGAATAAGTCAAAAGAACCGGTTTGAATTGATATTTGCCAATATTTGAAAATTACCAGGTGGCGCCACTGTGTATTGTAGGATATGCCCTTAAAGGCATATCCTATAATTCACAGCGGATTAATGAGACGTGGCAATAACACCTCTTAAGTAAGCCAGATGCTACCTTGATAATGATTCCCAGTAGCGCCACCCAGTGATTTTTAAATATTGTCAATTATTCAGTCCGCTTACGCGAGGTGTCCACTATCACAGGGTTCTACTGTACCTCACTGAAAAAAATCTGTGATAGGATGCTGACATATTCTCTCGTCAAGGCGACAGAGGGAGACATTTGAAATGGGTTGTAAACCTTGATGGAGGAGTTCAGGAAACATACATTTCGGAGATGGCCACCCTGGCCAGAGCCAATAGTCGAGTAATGTGCCGAAGGACTGTCTGTGTGGTGTCTGGGCGGCTCGACTCTGAGGAAAGAGGCGAGTCTTCACCGTGACGTAATTTCCGCATGAAATGGTAGAAGCCATTTCAGCTGCGACCTCCTTCAAAGGGATGGCGTCGTTGCTACTCGACAGTGGTCGTATCCCCACCCCTCAGCCACCCACCATGCAGCCCCAGACGTCTCTCTAGATCTACTAGCACAATAGCCAAACAGAAACGACGTTCCCAATTTCCCAACTGTAAATGTCGCACTGGTAGAAGGTATACTATTTCTTTAATTTTATAGTACGGATTCTGCACTTTTGTATTTAGGATGGGCTGATGGAGAATGATCGCCCACTGAAAGTAGGGAGTATTGGCACGGAGAACTAAATGGGAATGGTGTATATTGTTACGTTGTACGAACTAGAAGTTGCTGTCAGGAGGGAACATGAGTATGCCATTTAGCAGCAAAGACCTGAGCTAGCCAGACACCCATTTTTGTTATCTTCACAAATATGAACGAGACAGATAAAAGCAGCCCAAGGCCAAAGAAAAGAAGCTTAGTGTGTGGCTTTTATAGTTACTTATAGAGAGCAAGAAAACTATTATATGTAGACAGCTGACGCACTCTTATTTGTAGGCAGTCTGGAGACTGTTACTTGTAGAGACTTAGGATACTGAAATTTGTAGCCAGCCATGGAACTGGCACTTGTAGAGACCCAGAGTACTGTTAAATTTTGGCAGCCAGGAGACTGTTACTTGTAGATACCCATGTTACTTGTAGATACCCAGTGTACCGTTATTTGTAGGCAGCCAGGAGACTGTTACTTGTAGATACCCAGTCTACCGTTATTTGTAGGCAGCCAGGAGACTTTTACTTGTAGAGACCCAGAGTACTGTTAAACTTTGGCAGCCAGGAGACTGTTACTTGTAGATACCCAGTGTACCGTTATTTGTAGGCAGCCAGGAGACTGTTACTTGTAGATACTCAGTGTACCGTTATTTGTAGGCAGCCAGGAGACTGTTACTTGTAGATACCCCGTGTACCGTTATTTGTAGGCAGCTAGGAGACTGTTACTTGTAGATACCCAGTCTACCGTTATTTGTAGGCAGCTAGGAGACTGTTACTTGTAGATACCCAGTCTACCGTTATTTGTAGGCAGCCATGGGACTGTTCAGAGTAGAGACCAAAAGTACTGTTAAATGTAGGCAGTCGGTAACTGTTACTTGTAGAGAGCCATTCAACTACTTTGTAGGCAGCAAGGGAAATAAGTTATAAAATCAATGGAATTGTCTAGGATACCCAGATTTCATTTGAACATCTAATATTGTTGACGCCATTTGTCCGTGTTCGCAGTTCATTACAGATGTAGCGTTCTCTCATATATTTCCGAGAGGGACCTACAGCTGGAAATAACCTTTATCCGCAGAGAACTCCAAATGAGAATAGACATGAGAATAAACATGAGAAAGGCGTAGTGAAGGTAATTACTACTACTAGAAACAGACCCCTTGAGATTAGAACGTTCAATACGTTCACGCTGTTTGTATATATTCCTTTGTAATTATCAATTTCATAATACTATGTTATTTATGTTTATATAGAGTCAATAATGTGTTTTATTTCTCTACAGGAAACTATTTCGTTTTGCCAGTATCTAAGAACGACCATTGGAATCTTTTTGAAAAGACTATTTGGTTCAGGCTAATTCAGTGCATCCTATTGCCACACAAAAGGGAAAAACGTGAACTCATCGTAAGTAGGAAAACATAAGAATTTAAGAATTCACTAAATTTCCATTGACTGCGAAGAACCATCCTACCGTTTTACCTTCGAAAGTTCCAAACGACATTCCCTTTAATGAATATAGTTTTCCAGTTTGTTCAGTCTCATTTTTGCCTCAACCGCAAGTATTTTGTCTCTGTATTTTCACCCGTGGAATCCACAGATAATATTCTTATTATATTACAAGTGTACAATTCTATCTATAAGCATTAAGGGCCCATGAAGATAGTTTGTACGAAATACCAAAAGCTGAAAAGCTAGGTAAATACTGTTCCCAATATTGACGCTCCTCAATTCTATTTGACAAAAGGAGATGTGTGCTAACGCCATTGCCAATTTGTTAAAACACCCTAGGATTGCCGCACACCCTTTACCAACGAAATTCACCACTAAAGTGATGGCATCAGTTTAGCAAGAAAAATACTTGATTTCAGAACACTGATGAATTATTGGCACTTTACAGCGTTGTGGATTCAAAGTAGAAAAGAACCTGCATTCGACTATGCAGTGGATTCATTACGCATAAAAGAATGGAGAGATAACAACCGTTTTGTGAGTGTTACAGTCCACTTAATAATCCCACACAGAGACATTAAAAGATTCCGGTGATACATAACACGCCTCTCACGATGATCCCAAAATATAGAGAATGAATTTCTTTTTCAAAGCTTTTATTCACTTATTTCAAGGAAAATTCTACCAGTGAATACATTTCTTCAGTCACTGTAATAGGTTCATATGTTGAGCCTGCTACGTAGAAAAGGCCAAGTGAGATATCTTTGATGAGAGTGGCATGATTATAGAGGAAACTTATGAAAGTTCATAGTTAGAGCTCCTATCCCTTGAGTTTGAAGAGCAGAGTAATTCACAAGGTTAAGCCGCGTGAATCACATAGCGATTCAAACAAGATAGGATCGACCTCTGACCGTAAATTTGAATAGGTTTCTGAATTTATCTCACCCCTCACATTGACTAATCGGCTAAGATTTGTGACATTATTCCCCATGAAGTATTTTTTCTAATCTAAATACTTCACGGGCGTTGAGTACGAGTTCCCAATGTTAAGTCTATGAGAAAGAAATTCCAGGGTAAAATAAATAGACAATATTCGATGGTTTTGTGGACAGGCGGCCGTAAACCACGAGAGGTTGACGCGTAGTAATACACGAGCGCTAGCGAGTGTATCATTATATCATATTTCCCCTCGGTTCTGGGCAGTAGAACTGCTTAACCATCCATTCATCTAATTTCCTATCCTGCAATCGGACTATCCACTATTTGCTGACCATCCCAGCATGAACTGAAGCACCGTCATAAATGAATAATGAATATTCCCAATTCATCGGTCTATACATATAACAGGCGCTAGTGTTTTAATGAAAGTTGTTGTTTTAATTAAAAAAACAAAGTTTTACGACCAGCATTATTCGCCCTATAGTGGAGATCTTCGATGATGAAGTCACATTGAACATTAAACAGATTATATGAGGACATTAACAATAGATATCACATCACAGTTAACTGTATATACATCTCACAAAAACAGATCTCATCTTCTCCGATGGTCTATGATCCTTTGATCATAATCATAAAAAACCCATCTTAGTTGGATGTAGTTGGCATGATATCTTTGATTTTCATTTTAAGAATATCTTTTAAAGCTGATGTATCATTTGCATCTGATCTATCCGCGGGGTATATTGCCACTTACAAATTAAGTCTCCTAATGTAATGACATATTTTGTTACGCTGGGAAATTTGATTAAAGGCATATCCTACAATTCACATTGGCGCCACTTGGTGATTTGTAAACAGTGTCAATTATCAGTCGAAACTAGTTCTTGGTGATTCATTCTAATTCTAAATATGTTTAACGTTTTGCCCAGTTTTCCAATCTTGATAGGTAAATTAGGCCAAGTTACATTTGCATGATTCACATGGAAAATGTACTGAAAAATACAGTTTTCTTAAATTCTTTGAAAAACAAGGACGGTGACCAATGGATTTTAAAACTGAAATGTGTAGTACTATACATCTTCTATATTCTGTGAAAGTTTGAGGAAAATGACATAAGTTTTACTATTTGAAAAACAACCCTTAAGAATTTCGGTATATTCTTATATGATATTACCACAATATCCATCTCTAAATCACAAACTAGCACAGTGACCCCGATTTCTGAATTATATGTGTTGTACAATACTTAGAGATAATCATAATCTCCAGAAGGAGGGGATAATTTTTGGCAAAATGGAAATGGTTAAAATTTTCAAGCCAAAGTGTCCGATATGCCTTTAATAGAGACTTGGTGGGTGTCATTAGCCTACCGTTAAATTCAATATACATCCAAGTATGAAGTATACATAACGTCCATAGCTATCTAATTTGCGTCTCCTGTCTATTGTTCAGGGTAGGAATTTATCCAATAGGTTTCCCGGAAGCAATACTAAAACCGGAACTGGGAGATTCAAGGCAGTCACTCTTGCGCCGCGGATGAAAAGTAATTTGTCTGTCGCCTTCTATTAATTACCCGGAAAGGAAAGTTTCCAGCAAGAGACCTGACCCCCAGAGAAGGCACAGGGACAGTAATTGTACGCAGTGTGGCGACGACACCTAAACAAATGCCCGTAATATCTGAGCCCAGAGATTAAGTTGCCCAGCAACAAGTGTGTCGGATTAGCGTTGAGCATTTGACAGCCTTCCGTCGCCGCCTCAAGGAGCAGGCATGGCCGGCTTTTGTTGGACGGAGCCTACCGCCCGCTCGCCCGGCCGCCCGCTCGCCCGGCCGCTCGCTCGCCCGCCCGCCCGGCCGCTCGCCCGCCCGCCCGCCCGCCCGCCCACCCGCCCGCGATCCCCGCTAATCGCATCAGCGGCCACCGCCAAATGGCATTTGAATAATGGTGGCGGGGCTGGAGTCAGCTCTCAGGGAGACGTAAGCTGGCCGTGCTCACGGCTGATGGCCCTACGGCTGCCGGCGTTAAGGTATCGCCGGGCCGTGAAGACGTGATCGCCGCACGGCCATAGGCGGCAAAATGTCCCACCTCCTCCATATTGGCACAAAGACTATCAAGAAACGTCACGGGATTTCATATGATTGTTAGCATGGCGTGAGTTGTCACGAAGCAGAGCTGAGTGATAACTGTAGCAGAAGACGATGAATGCCATGTAAACGATCATATGAAATTGAGTGACGTTTAGGTTTTATCCTATCCTGTCGTATGTTTTTAGTTGCATATATCACGCGTTGCATACACATATTTCATGGCATAACGGTGGCATACAGTTGAACAATGTTAAGTCTATGGAGATTTATATATATGAGGGATAGGATAAAATCCAATACTACTCATATGAGTGCTCATCTTTTTATACCTATGTGTTGCGGATATGTTTCATACTATAAAAGCATGCGAGACTCATGCAATTTAAGTTTGCTCAATGGACTACTATGTATGTGTGTGTGTTTCTATTTGTGCGAGTACATTAGGTGAGTGGGTAAGTGGGTGGGTGGGAAAGCAATATCTACAGATATTTTTGATTGCTTTTCCCTCTGTAGGTGAACGACTGTCATTGCTTGTGAGGTGCAACTACTGTATTTAACCTGTATCTTCTCGCAATACCTCCACAAGCTGTTAGCTACTCACATTAAAGGAGCTGGTTCCACCAGCAAGCAAGATATATCAAGATTTGTCACAATTTGTTTGACTTGCTAAGTCTTGCTAGGTTTTGAGTAATCACATGCACTTTTGCTGCGAACCATCAGTCTTGTTAAGCACCTTTGCCGTGTTCTTGCTGCGATAGATCAAGACATGCCATGATATGTCGGCAATAAATCGTGAGGTGCCGTGGTGGTGAAGCACCAAAGTATACACACATCATCGCAAAAAAATACACATTGTGTGCGACGTGTCACGGCAGAGGAGGTAAGACATGTCGCGATACTGTAAGATATAACAAGACATATCCAGATATAATACAGCAAATCCATCGTGCTGGTGGAACCAGCCCTTAAGACCCCATCAAAAACGGGTCACCAACTTTCCTTGCATGTCGTCTGATTCCTACCACCCGGAGAAGGTCGGGATCAAGCCGTCACGTTTCACCACTAATGCTCCTGCCGCTAGAATTAGGCTGCCAGGGAAGGGAGGGGAAATTATACAGGAGCCTTACACCGACTTTAGACTCGCGTGCCCCTTGATAAACAGCCCCACGTCGTCGAATGCATATGTCATTTACTTTTTTCCCCACAGCTTCCTCTGGTAGACCGGGTGTAGTGACTGAGTAAGCAATTGGTGCGACGGAAAGCGTGTTGACCTTGGGTCAGCCAAAGACGTGTGAGCACGAGTGCTCATACGCATTTATTCTCAAAGCATTGCTAGAAGATGGGGATTTCCTAGACACTACTCCTCCGTGCCGACCATATTGACGTGTTTTGATATTCCATTTTATTCACCAAATATGCATTTTTTTGTTAACCTTTGAAATGATTTAATTCCTAAGATTTCTATGATGTTTTCGGAGCACAGTTTCCATACTGAGAACCTCGTGACTCTAGGGTTTTTAGTAATGATTAGTGTTGATATCGATTCCGGCCAGGACGTTTGTTGGCTATGCCTAGGGCGTAGTAAATGTCTCTGATGCTACAACTAAAGCGGGGAAGGGGGGCCTATGGGACCAGCAGATCAAAAAGGAATTTTCATACAAAGCACCACACCGACCTACAGCCTGTAGAGATCTGCTACGAGTCGGTTCTACATACCCGATCTAAAAAATGGTAACAGAATGTGAACTACTTCACCAGAGATGGCAGTTTTCCAATTTTCCAAGGAAAGCCTTTTGATTTCACTTTAAGTTTATCAAATTCCCCTTTCTTGTGTAAAACAAAGAGAGAAAAATTGTGCCTCATTCACACAAATACACAGTGGTACAAACCTTCCCACACACCAACGCGCCATTGCCTGGAGAATGACAATGTGTTTTCAATGTTTTTTAGTCTCTCTGAGGTGGTAAATTCCACATACAAAATATTTCCTCCATTTTTTAATGAACCCAACTGACATCCGTGCGTCACTGAATCCTCCCCTTTAGACATTTTGAGTTTGTCGATATAAGTTTATAGATAGATATTTAGAAGGTTACTCATGAGATGAAAATAAGCTTGGTCCGTACTCCGAAATAATTCACAAAGTAAAGCTGTGTGAATTGCATAGCAGTCGAACGAGGTGGAGTGCGTGACAAGTTATTTTCATTGAGTGGGTTTCTGATTTTATCTCATCCCGTATACATGATCAGGAACATTATTAATCAATTTTTTTAATTCAAACAAAGTTTTACGACTAATAACAGTCATCCTATGTTAGACAATCTTCCATATCTTCAATGATATAAATCACCTAATTAGACATTGAGTATTGAGTACCCAACTTTCACAGCCATGGAGTATAAGTTCCTAATGTTAAGCCTATGGAGAAAAATACTTGATGGGTGAGATATTCATTTATTACCAAATTATTTAAACACAAATCGCTGACAGGTCGTATTGTGCTTTATAAATATACAATATGGTATTCCGCAGAAACGGATAGGAAAACCTGTGTATAGGGTCTCGAATAAAGAAAAAAAACTAGGGAAAATACGATAATAGACTACCTTTGTTTGTAATTGGGATAATAGTTGATGGCGGTAATCCTATGCATTTTTTAAGTAGCAGAAAGTTTGTTTCATTATTCGAGTTGAACCACTTCGCTGTGCCAAAGTCAGGAGTGTCCCGGAACCGTCGCTCAATTTCTGTACTACTCACAAGGGACCGACTGAGAATGCGTCGGTGGGGAGCTAAACCTGTTTTTCTCGTGCGCTATTCGTAATCGCTGCCAGCCAGGCTCGTATGCGTGCTCACAGTGTAAACCGCTGCCCTGCAGTGACGGTGTGTGTCAGTAGGTACGTTCTGTCGGCGCCAAGCCTCAATCACGTCTCCTCAATTGCGCATAAATACACAATATTGACTGGTTTCAGTTGACTCTGTGCAATATTCTCGCATGCGCTCGGGTATTACTACCTGTCATCTCCTCGGAGCATACGACCAGTTGTATCTGAAACCAGTCAATATTGTGTGTTTGTGTATACATACACAATATTGACTGGTTTCAGATATATCCATTTACTTGTAATGTAACGAGAGTGTAGTAAAATATAATGACCTTATTGGAAGGTATTCGCGTATTGCGTTTCTTTAGATAGAAATGTTTTACAAGCTCGTAGGTTAATACATTTCGATTTTATCAATTATATACCTTCATATATGAATGATTGTTAAAATATTTAGACAAATGTTACGACGTCCTAGCTGGCTTGAAAGAGTGCTGGTAGTTACAGGAAGTGAAGCATTGAACACTCTCCAATCTGATTGGTCGGTTATAGTTTTTCAGCCAATCGCAACACATATGAAAAGTATGCTGGTACTTTTTCATATACCACCATACTATGTTGGTATATAATTGATACCAACAGCGGAGCAGAGACTGGTATTTCTGTAATGTACTGGCATAGGTATATGCTATTATTACATACCTATAGCCGAACGTCTATGAAATACTACCCGCTACTAGGGGTGCAGTATGAATAATGTTCGGGCGTACTGAGCCCATAGTAAATATTCGGGTTCACTGTGCCCATAGTGAATGTCTCGGGCCAATAGGTATATAACTAGTACATAAAATGGTGTTTTTCTTGATATTTAGGTATATAATGATAAGAAAACGTAATAAGAAGAAAACTTAGTGACTGAGCCAGTAGCGTTGTCATTCTCGGCCTTTTGATGCCCTAAATACGTCCCTCCGCCTTCGGCATCGGGGCATATCTACGACATCCAAGACCTCGAATGGCCATCCCTTTGGGCTCAGTAACCACGTTTTCTCTTTATTGTGTTAACGTCAGTTGGGAGAAACATAGCGAGCTCTCAGGTACTCGTTAGCACCAGATGGACGAGACAGCAGGACTCATTAAAGTTTGAAGGTTTCAGTCCTCCGGGCTTGTATCAGTGACGTGCTTTACGAGAGCATGTCCGTCCCTGAGCTGGGGTGTCTGAGTGCAAACAGGTGTCTACGATCGATGCTTGTCAGGCCTTGTCGCTTACGTTACGCGCCATTATCAAACGTGCTGCTCCCTACGCTAAGGCGTTCACTGTAAATGGTCTGATATGCATTGTGTCAACGCGTTCATACTGAGACACGCAGTCTGAAAAAGGATAGTAAAATGGGGAAATTGATCTTGGATTTCATCTGTGAATGAAGACAAACTCACAAACTCGCAAATACTTGCATCGATGCCGCTACGCGGAGGGGCATATTTTCGTGTTCGTCATTGAGTATCCATTCACAGATTAGATGGGTTGTCTATTTTCCATTTATCATTCACCTTGAAATATTTCACATTCATGATAATTTACCTTTCATCACCACTCGAAGATAAATTAGGGCATGCAGAGCTGGTCCATTCATTGCTACGTTCATGCAGACAAATACTCTTTCCTTTAATTTTGTATTTTGTATTTTTTTATGTATTTATAAACGACACTTTCAAACTGCTTAGAATGAGAGGTTTTCTCAATGGATGTTGGCGATATAGCGCCACTTTCAGTATATAAGTATAAAATATGCTAGGGTTGTGGACAAAATTTCGTTTGTTTCTGTGATTTCTTTAGCAAGTTGTCTATAGGTACCTCCAATTGTTGACTCCTGATTGTAATCTATGTGGGAAATTCAGTAATAGGAAAGAGAAAACAGAAACAACTGTTCACTGATATATAGCAATTCCAAATTTCTTTCTTTTCCATCTTCTTGGTTTTGTCTGACATTTACTAAGATTGGAGTATTAAAGTTTCCATATCGTCTGTCTGTGTAGGATATGAATAGGATCGGAGAATGTAAACTTCAGTATAAGCTTTCAGTGTATGTGAAAGCGCCAGGCTTGGAGAAGAAGATAAGAATTACCGTATCAGATTTCTGTGGTTTTCTGATATGAAGAGAAGCTGCATTATAACTTTCCTTGTCTAGGTTTTCTGTTTATACATTTTTTTAATAATAAATTGCATTTCCCACACAGGTGAGTTTTTTAGATACAAGCACTGCAAAATTACATATTTAGTCCATAGAAGGACATACAGTATAGCAGTGCCATCTAACAACTAGAAAAAGAGGAAGGAATAAAGAAAATAGTAAAATCTGCGATAAAGATGAGATGGATACAAGTAACGTGATCAGTCAGACAATGATACAATAATTTCTTTATAAGTAGGTATCTAGACATTTTTATATGAGTCTTTACTCCCCAATTTGACCCGAAGCTGGCAGTGAATTCCAGAAATGTGCGCCACGGAAATATGGACAATTCAGTATAACGAAACTACGTGTATTAAATTTATTAAATTGATTTTTCTCAGAAAGTCTGGTATTTCTACCATTAGTTTCTACCCTTTCCAGATTAGTTCTATTTTGATACAACATCATTCCATCTTTGATTTCTATTAAACGATCGCCGTCTCACTGTACAGAAATGGTATTTGAGCTGTCAAGGATATAGTGAAATTAAACTATTGTCTGAGACTTTGCATGGATTATAGTCACGTTTTATCATGCGATTGAACTATCTCATTATGCAGAGCGTTAAACTTTCAATGACACTTTACAATGTCACAGATATAACTAAGCAATATTAAATTGGCAATCTCAGGGTCTGCCCTCTGGAACTGTCTTTTTTCTTTTTTCTTTCATAAATTCTTTATCTACGCTCAATGGGATTCCATTCTTCTTCCTTGCAAATAGATTATCTTTTTTTTTATTCAGTTGAAAAGTAAATATGACATGGTACATTCACCCTTGGGCGTTCTTCCACATACCGGTCAACGGTTACAAAGACATACATGACGGACATTTACATGGTGATAAGTGTGAGCTATATAACACGTCTGTTTAGCACAACATTAAGAAACACTGTTCATTTTATATGGATTGTTCATTTTCATACAGGTCATTTGACACTGTAGTCTCTTATCTTAAACTTGGTTAGATTTGACACAACATCTAATCTTAAGTTAGCAGTAGGTCCTATTTCTGATTTCTAGTAGAATGTAGTTATTTGTGTTTCTTAGATCATATATATACAGTCTAGATATACTTTGTTGATACAAATCCCCATTTTGGAACTTAGGTGAATGGCCATCTAGGCTTACTTATAAATATTTATATTGATTATATAGGCCACAGAGTGATTGCTAGTTCCTTCATCATCCGCCAGGAAATTGTAAGATATAGCCACTCTACTCAGGGAACAACCACTATTATCCGCTGTTATAATCTACAGATAATCGTGAGACGAGGCTAAAACGTCGGGGGCAGGATGGCCGCCTCCATAGCACAATAGCTATGTGCCCTATAAGGGGTGATAGGCGCCCATTTTGTAGAAACAGCTTGCACTTTTTTCCATGTTCACTTTGGTCTAAAGATGTCAACATACAAACTGGATCATCAATAGCCTACTATATACCTGAGTCCTACGATATATGATTAATTTATATCAATAGTATTGACTGATACAAAAAAACACAAATATTTATATTGTCTAATGAAAAAAGGATATATGCTAGTGAAGATCTTAGAGGTATTGGTAGTGATATAGCCAAATAGAGCTTCCCCTCCCTTTTTGCCTAAGTAATCATGTTTTTGAGGTAGTGCACGTAACACTTGATAATAGAAATAGAACCTTGCTATGTGAATGTGGGTAGAACTAGAAAACCAGGACTTGCAGGACTGATTATGATTTGGTAGAGTAAAACTGGATTTATGTACACATACTGCATCAGATTGTAATCTTTCTCTGTGATAAGGGAAATGTTTTAAAAAAAAATATGTATAGGACTCTTGATGGGGCAACTGTTATCCAATTTCTGATTAAAGACATGGTGTAAAACGCGTTGGCGTTTAAGGTGGTTTACTATGATGGAAAATAGGCAATGGGGGAGAAAGCTTTAGGCAGTGAAGTAATGGCATGAAGCTGAAAACCGCATTCGTCTGCCTGACATTTGGCTAACTGATACAGGACTTATTGTAACATAATCTGATAAAAGGTTGTGGTAAAACCGACTACGTGGTTGCAGGAGGATGAATGATTTGTTCGCAGCTTGTAGAGTTTGTGGCAAAAGGGCACATAGCTATTGTATCATGGAGGTGGCCATCTTGCCCCTGATACAAAACACCAGTAGGTGCTGGGTGCAGTTATCAATGGATTGTTTTTTGTTGGGTTTCCCCGGCTTGCCATGGAGGGGTTTTAGCCTTGTCTCATGATTATCAATAGATTAAAACAACTGATTATAGCATTTCACCCCCGACTACTGTGGCGCTATTTTACAATTTCCTGATGGACGATGGAAGAACTAGCAATCACTCTGTGCCTTATATGGCGTACTTACCTGAGGATAATTGAAGTTCGCGTTGTATTGTGCATCGACCATAACAATGGTTTTCTCCATAATCACAGCTAAAAGCAACAGCAGACAATAGGATATCACGTCACACCAAATGGCAGTGTATACATGAATATGCAATTAATCCCTGTTTCATATAACTAGATGTCAATTTTATTGTCTGGCCTGTTAACAGTAGTACGTAGGAGAATGGACCTGGTAATTGCAAGAGAGCTATAGGGATTCTCATGGGCTCATGAGTTGGACAGCATACATATTCATGAGGATTGCCTGCACAGTGGATAGCTGTCGATGGAAGTGTGTATACGCTAAGTTATTTCTGCACGCCAACCTGAAAACGTCAATATATAGAATTATGAGTCTTACGCCAGTTCAACTTTCCGATCTATACTCACCCAACATGTCTACTTATATTTAAAAGGATTGAGTATGAACTACAGAAAAATCCAAACTTGTCAATTTGGCCGGCTTACATTGCCGTTCTAGACGTAAATAGCGCCTGACATTTTGCACCCCTATTAGGTTGCGGGAATTGTGCTGTGGGCGCTGTAGGTGGTGCGAAATAGCAGTGGAAGTGGTGGTGGTATTTGCTGGGGTTACTCCGACAGGCACGAAGGTACCTCCCTGGGGTGGGGGTTAAAGGGAGGCTGAGGCATTTGTGGAGGGTGGTGGGCGATTGATCAACATGCCAGGTTCTCAGACCCGTCTTTGCCTGCCCACAATTTAATTATTTAGTGCTAATTGGCGGTCAGCCTCCATTGGCCGCCTGCGAACTTGACAAAAGGGAGTGGTTGGTGTATTGGGGCCGGCACGCCAGCCACCTCCAGTCCCCCTGTCGCCCCTCCTGCTTTGTTACTGGAGGCTGAACACTACAAACGCCATTGGCATGCCAATCCCCACCACAACACACACTCCCGGTTCACAAAAAAAACAGCAGGAAGAAATTCCTAAAGAATGTAACAGGAATGCGCAGTGTTTTCCATAACACTGGCAAGAGAGAAATTCTTGACTTCCTTAAGGGATGTAAAATTTTCAATAAGATATAATTGAGAAGAGTAAGATGCCTGGATCAATCCACAAGCATACCCTGGCATTCCAACAGGATATGCAAATTTTTGTAAAGTAAACCAAAGTAAGTCTAATTGAACAAATTGGACGTTAAACTACCCAAAAATCAAAAACAAAAAAACCCACTCCCGGCTTACTTTTCATATCAGCCATCAAAAATCTTTGCCCATCAGCGTTGCGTCACAAAAAGCCCACAGTGACTTGTATTTCTTTATTTAAGTTATCAATCACGTGGTCATTCATTGGGGTTAGGCAATGCGGTGATTGTAATTTCACTGTGCTTCGTCGGAGAATTTCTTCGGCTTAAACTCATGAATGTTTGTGGTAATTCACTTGTCATCTGAATTTGACGCAGGAGGACGTCTTTCCTGTCGGAAGGGTATTTGCAAATTGAATCTCGCAAATTGACTTTGCAATATATGTCATGCTTAGCCTCAGGAAACGGGCATTGTAGTTCTTAAAGGGTGTGTGCTGAGAGGCCTTAAGTAAAGTCACAGTGCTTCATTGCCTTGTTCTACAGACACAGTGCTGCATAATGCATACACATGGCAGTAAATGCATTAAGGACTAATCTTGATTACTGTTGTATGGAGATAGTGTTTCCCAATGGAGCTTCTGTATAGACCGCAGAACACTCTCCTAGCGGAGATTCTGCGCTCTACTTCCTGCGGCCGCTTGTATCTCTCCACAGACCTGTCTGTTTGGGAGAAAATCTGTCCTATCCTCCAGTTTTACAAATATCTTAAATTCTTAGTGCTTTGGGAAGTATTTTATGTTCTACAAGTATATAAATATGCACATTTTATATGGTAAATAGTATACATTCATTTCTGTTATGTGTTATGTCAGATCAGAAATAGTATTAGGGATTACTTTATTCAGTGGAAAGCACCTCATGTGTTAAAGGGTTTTATTTGTCAACATAACACATTTGCTCAATTGAAGGGGCAGTCTAATCAAATGTAGATTCACATCATAACTATAAGAACTCTCACCTTGGTAAACGTGTAGTGGTCAGATTTCTACCTTACTTTATCTCATAGATTCGATCACCATCAAACCCAAAGTAAGTCTAATAGAACATATTGGAATTAAATGGAAAAACAAACTCAAGCCAATATATCTTTACTCAATGGCATAATCCTACCGAATCACACACTCACTGGTAATGCATACTTACAAAATAATGCAATAAGATACGATGCTTTTATACACTTACGAAATATGATGCGCCCTATAGTGTTGCCACCAGCCCTGCCAGTGGGGAATAATAAGAAGTCCTAACCTCTGTACAGTGGCAAAACATCCATAATATTATTCCACCTTTTCCTCATTTCCTGTTGTATTAATAACAGCAGTTTGCCAAGGGCTGAGTTTCTGCACACCAAACTCGTGGTTATTACAACTTTTTTATTAGCTGCTTTATCTCAGAGACCGTAGGTCTTTGCTGTAGCGCTTCGGTCTGATCCGTTCTATCCGGTCATCGCTGCCACAGTATCCCGACTCGCTGATTCCATTGTGGAAGCCGCTGGGGATAGTAAGATACTCATCACAGATGCATTGATGCACAGATTGTCTCGCATCACTCACACTGTTGCCACTTACTACTGCTAGGGACGGCCGCATTTCAAACCCATAATTCTTCACTCTGTTAATCCTTCCTCGACAAATGACCGCATCTCTCGGCAGCAACACCACAGGACATCCTCTTTAATTCCGACGCCTACCGCGATATTCTCTCCTCAATTCGGGATGTTTTCAATGAAAACAAGTTGGGAATTTGGCGTGCAAGTCAGTGGAATGTGGGCCGGAAGTATTTGGCGGGAAATTGCGGCAGACGACAATCGTCTATGGTTAAGGACAGCGGTCTCGCGCGCTTTATAGCTTTAGCTGTGATATTGCGCGTAATTGGCCGCCTACTGGCTGATAACATGTCCGCCTACATGCCGGGGGCTAATAACGCGCTGATACAGAGACAACTAATTCCCCGTGCGGGAAGCATGCCACTGATAGCTGCGCCGCCACAGAACAAATGCCGTGTGAAATAGGCCTGACACAAATCTTCCTATACGTCGTCTTTTTTGTGGATTCCCACATTGGTCAGGAGCAGCAGGTCGTGTTTGGGAAGTCAGAAACAATTTAGCGATGCGAAACTTGTTCCGGACGACTGAAGTGAAATGTCACATGATCGAGCGGAACGCTCTGATTGGGTGTCACTACAATGATAGGAGGTTCATATGAAACCCACAACTACACCCAATCAAATGAGAAACATGGAGACCAATTAGTTTCGAACTATATATTGTTGAACCATTCTGATACATTCATATGTAAATAAATGGAAAGCATTTCAGCTCACCTCGATTCCCTTTATGAAGACTTCATGTTAGAATATTATATTAGCATAGACACACAGTTCGAGCACTGTGGACCTTCCAAAGTGTCATTTATCTCACCCATGGTGCAAGTTTAGCCATAGGAATAACATTAAAAAGATATACGCAACGACCACCCACGTAAAAGGATAATACTTTGCCATGGTCATGGCGGAGTGATGTGAGATGATATCAAAAGTGACTGGCTAATCAGTGGCCAGGATTTGAGAAAACATGCAATACATCATCATGGAGATTTATATGTTCCTAACTGGATTTGCGAAGTCATTTGAGTTATTCTGATATTGCGATGCTATTCTAGTGTCCATGAAAGGGGTGAGATAAATCCAGAACTGCACTCAAATCATGAAACAACCAATACTCCACTCGCTTAGATGCGCCATAATCGTCACGCAACTTCACCTTGATGATGATTGTGCCACATTCAAACAAGTGGAGTATTGCCTATATATACGATTCTCGATACAGTTCTATATAAGTACTCATACATGTACCATAACTGTATCTAAGGGGCCTTGGCCGCCTACTGAGTATTAAAGGGTTGAGAAGATGTGAGATTGGCACTCTTTGAAGTCTAGTAGTAAGACACCAAGGACTCTATATCATTCGTCTCGTGAGAGTTTTCGGAAAAATCTTTAAGAGAGGGTTGGATATTTTTAATTGTGAAATTTCGGCACTCTGGAATTATGAGCGAGATACAAATTCTTTGTCAATCATGCTGTCTTGTTTTCTCAGAGAAATGAAGAAATTGCAGAAAATTTGCAGCAGATAATGTTTGCGCTTGAATAATGTTAGTGGTCATTCACTAGAATCAAAAGGCGGACTTGGAATCGGAGGACTAGTTCGCGACTCTCAGTTTCTGGCCTCTTGTAAAACAGTCTACTTTGAACACTGTTGGTTCTGGTGCGCTAGATTGAAAGCTCAGGAACATTTCGCGAAGTCAGGTCTTCAAAAAGATTTGTTGCTAACTGAGGTTATCCGTTCAGAGCGGGTCAACGGTAGTAACAGGGTATTACACCATGCTGCTACCCAACTATAGGCCATGTATATATATATATACATTGTAATATTTTACTTTAGTAAAACCTATTATATTCTCATGGGATTCTGTACCTAGGTAATTGTCGCCGACAATTGCAGGGGGGGAGGGGGTGGACTTGTCTCAGGGAAATGAAATCCTACAATTCAGATGAAATGATTGTGTTCCAGTACAGAATCTCAGTAGGATTTGTCTCAGATAAACAGCCTGTGAGGTAAATGAATCCCTAGTTGTGAATTCCACTGTAGCACCAGAAAGGGGAACAACAACAAACCATACAGGCCGGTCAGCTTTCATATTGAAGCGAGATTTGATGTATAAAAAGAATACATATAGATCTAAGGTTTGAGTACATGATAACCAATTATAAGTCTATGGACGTTTTTACCAGGCTAAGATAAACTCGGAGCATCTAACGCCTCTCCAGTCGTTCGTAATGTACCCTGCGACTGTCACCTCTTGCAGAGTGACAGTACCTTGAAATGATAGTCATCCTACAGCTTCAGTCTCTTGTACTGCCAAGGGGCCATTAGCTCCTCTGCGAAGCATGCCCTTCTAACTTAGCTTCCACACAAGACTCTAACATCAACTCTTCCATCATAGAATAGGGCACAGAGTGATTGCTAGTCCCGCCATTATCCCCCTGGAAATTGTTAGATAGCGTCACTGTAGTCAGGGGTCAACCACTATTTTCTGCTTTCATAATCTTTAGATAATTGTGAGATGAGGCGAAAGCCGTTTATGGCTAACCCCAAAAAATATTTTTGATAAAATCTATTGATAACTAGACCTGCCACCTAGTGTTTTCTTTAGTGTCGGTGGCAAGGCTGGATCATATGCGACTTGACCTATGTGTCCCTGATCAGCAGCCCTATGTTATATTGGATTTAGAAAACGTGGCATGAACACTTCTAACCCCAACCGATGCTACCTTGAAATGACAAAAACTCGTCAGATCCAAACCGTTGCTATGCTACCTCCCGGTGATCATTGTCAAAAGAACAATGCAGCATAACAACCACCCATCACGCCTATGACATCACACAGGCGCGGTCACTCTCCAACCCTGAATCGGATTGGACAGCAAAATATATAACCCAGCACAGTGCTGGTTACACAGACTGTCAACATTGTGACAGTGGGGATGGGGATCAAGGTTTCGTCCGAATCGGACTCTTCAGGCATCTTAATGTTTGGCTGTATCAAGGCATATGACTTAGTCACATTTAAGGAAAATACAAAAAGTAAATTCCTGAACTTTATTAAGGTTTAATAAAGTAGGTGGAGGTGAAAGCAAAACAAGCTGTCACAGAGCAGAGAAGCTGTGTGATAGGTGTCAAGGAGGGTCCACAGAGTTAGTCAGACAGTGTCCTACTAACTTACAAACGGTGTCACTAATCCGGTAACATAAATTTTTTTTAGACGAGGCAAAGGGATTAGGACGAGGGGAGTCGGACCCCAGAGCTAGTAGATGGGTGCATCTATCAGATTCAAACCATACAGGATTTGGGTTCTCAAGCGGAACATCCAATTCCTTTCAATGCGGTTGCGCAGGTATTGTGCGGCCTCTGTATCAGGGGCCCGATGTATAAAGTCTAGTACAGTGATTCGTACATCACCCAGACCCATATGGCCCTCGGTGTTGAAGTGATACCCCATGTCAGTATCGAGGTGTGCATATTTAATGCGGTAGAAGTGCTGTTGGAAACGATCCATCAGTCTTCGTTTCGTTTGTCCCACATACTGAGCGGAACATCTAGTGCATGTAATACAGTAGATTAAATTAGAACTCTGGCAGCATACATTGTATTTTGCACAGTACCTCCAGTTGGTGGAGGAAGAGGTGATTTCTCCACTCCGGTCAAGGGACAGGCAATATCTGCAGTCCAGTATGTCGCACTCGTTGGTGTCACGTGGTTTACGACCACTTACAGCAGCGGAGTGTTTCCCGGCTGTTTCAGTGTCGTACCTAAGTCTAGCCTTGACCAGCGTGTTCCTTAGGTTAGGCGGTTTCTTCAGGCCCACTACCACATGTAGTTGGTGCAGTGCCCTCGTTTTGGCCGATCGGGCCAAAAGGTCCCAATTTTCAGCGACAACGTGTTTCACTGAGTTGAAGGTCGGGTGGAAGGTGGTAACCAAAATCGTCATGTTTTCGGCACTTTCCCTTTCATCAGTGTCACGGGCAGACCAGGTGGCGGGGTCTGGTCGGTCAGTGTTCACAGCTCGAATCAAGCTGTCGGCGATGAGTTCAAGGGGGTAGCCTCGCTTCGCAAAGTGTGCCGATTTTATGAGACTGTGTCTCATAAAGTCAGTGTCCCGGCAGTTATATTGGTGAGCATTCTCACTTAGCTCATGAATGCACCAAGCTCGATTCCCGGTGGAGACAAAATAGCTCTTTACTCAGATCTCTACATATAGGCTATTGGAAAGAAAATATGTGAGTGATCCCTAAATGTATGCATGAATTTACAAGGAACCTCACAAGATGAAAATAACTTGGTCCGTGCTCCACCAAGTTTGACTGCGGAGCAATTCACAAAGCGAAGCTGAGTGAATTACATTGCGGTCAAACAAGATGGAGTACAGACAAAGTAATTTTCATCAAGTGGGTTTCTGATTTTGTATCACCCCATAAAACATTACCAATCAATAAAATAACCCACCCAATTAGCCATTGAGTATTGGATACACTACTTTCACGTAGAGTATGAGTTCCTAATATTAAAATATATTTCATATGAAGAAAAATACCGGGGTGAGATAAATGAATGGAGTCCCATTTTGCGGACAAAATACAGGCCACTAGTGTTGGACTGGTGACGTACCGTGCACTCAGTAAGCACAGGGCAGGATGCTAACAGGGCTGGTTATCACCGTTAGCTCGCACACTAAGAGACTGAGCCCCGTGTGGGGTCATCTGAGAAGCTCTTTGACTGTGAGCAGTAACGTCTCTAATGCACCCGGGACGTGCGGCAGCTCCCAGTACACAGCCTGCACCTTACTAGTGACTTCTGTGAGTACTGATCTTTTCCCGCTCTCTGACGGGTAGGGATCTTCATGGCAGTTGCTAAGCAGAAAAAAATACAGTTTAACATAGCACGAACGACACGCATTTGATGAATACACCTTTTAGCTGGATGACTATTCAATATTGGTAGATAAGATGAGTGTTGGTGCGACATGCATGTATAGTGGGAAAATTGATCCGGCATTTATTCTGTGAATATATAAGAACTTACAGACTTTGCAAACGGCGTCGGGGCGTATTTTCGAGTCCGTGAGTGACTATTCATTCACAGATTGATTGTCTGGTCTATTCTCCCTTTATTATATACCTTGAACAACAACAGAAACAACAACAACTACTGCGAAAGTACTAGCAGAAGTTGTGCCCTATTCATTTATAATGAGGATAGTTGAGATGTGATATCTTATCTCGTCACAAGGCAAGAATAGCCGAAATATCACAGCTACTCTCATGGCTAGACAGATGGAAGATACCATCTATAGGACACATAGCTATTGTGTTATGGAGCTGGCAATCTTGCTCCCCGATGCTAAACAAATCACCAGGTAACGGGTCCAGTTATCAGTGGATTTTATTTGAAGAAATGTTTTCGGTTTGCCATAAAAGGGTTTAGCTGATCATCTATAGATTATGACAGCAGAAAATAGTGGTTATCCCCTAACTAACGTGGCGCTTTCTTACAATTTATTACCCACCTAATACCGAGTCGCCATACTAAGCCTATGGAGCCTACAGATCACTACTTAGTAGATTCCGGAAAGCTGTATTCTCCTAGGATATTACAGCCTTTTCAGCCACGTGACGGGTATCATAAGAAATATTTTATATAAACAATGCATGGCGCTTGCGTCGAATTTCTAATTATTTACAAGATGTTTTCCTAATAATTAGCCGAAAGGTGAGCAATAAATACATTACCATGATTTCGATCTACATGTCCGTATTCTCCTTTTAGTTGAGACTACGCGGAGAATACGGCCACTCCGATCGAAATCATGGTAATATAGTGTATTTCCTGGCAGATGATGGTGGAACTAGCAAACACTCTGTGGCCTACAGACATGCGTGTTGGCGCCGCTCATCTCGGTTGACTGAACACTGGTGGCCGAGGAGCGTAGACAAGGGCAGCTTACACTACACTAAGTGCTTGATTGACTCGGGTGCACGGTCTCAGCCCTCCAATCCTTATCACTGTTCCCGAGTGGGAAACGAAACGGAACCACTTTGTTCTTCCCGCGAGATCTCGCCTCATGGGCGTCCGTCACGCCATCTACCGGCAGCCCCTAGCGTCTCAGGCTTGGGGTTTTTCTTTTTTGGAGGGGGTAGGTCCTGATGGGGCGGGGCCTCCCGTGCTACCCCCTACTCGCGCACTCCTACCCTCCTCACTTAGGTCCATGCTGATAGGGATTATGGGTCCGGCCTAGCAGAGAGCCAGACATGTAGTCACCCTTCCATTATGGCACTGATAAGGAACTGATAAGGGCTTGTCTAATTGGATCACATCATCTCACATCTTGTATACTAGCTTCTATACATTCGTCACGCAATTATTTCTAGACCCTTTAATGTAGGAGCCGAGGAGATAACGTTTTAAATTGATTTAGACTAAGTATAAAATGTCTATGTAGGTGAATTTTCCTCTACTGTGTGCGTTCCGTGATTTGATGGGACCTATGTAACGCCTCCAGCAGAAAAAATGACCAGCTAAAGCTGTTCGACTCGTATTCCGCATAAAATGTCTTTGTTCACGTACAAACCTAGAGAATAGATGAACTGAAAAGATGGAAGATAATGCCTCACAATGATATTATCAGCTGGATGCTTTCTGCATAGCACTGTACAGTAAGTTGTAGTTTACAGTACAGTACAGTCCACTATATCTATACAGTCGTTTATGATATTCACTTTTTATTATCTAGACAAAACACCATTTAACACTACACATCAGGTGGATGCTTATTTCCTTCTCCAATTCCGTTTGGTATAAATAAAACGCATATATAATAGGGAACAAACAGGATTCCAGGCTCTAGCACAAGCTAATTTCTGTACATATTTTTGGACGAAGCTAGTGAAGGTATGACTGTATGGCACTATGCTACCACTGTCAATGACGGTGTGGTTTAAGGACTGTGACGTTGACAAGAACACTACAGTCACACGCACTACTGTCATCTGGTGACAGTATCCGCTGTCGGTTACTTTTGATGGCAGCCTTGGTTTCATGGTTTAAAAAAAAAGTTTAACTGATATATGAACATGATCACCAAGTGTGCTTGTCGATCATTTTACAGACTGGTGCCAGAGTGGTCAAAGTCATTACCACCCTGCATACAGGCATTGATATACAACACAATATATCAGTATAGTGGTGTATATGGTATATAACCATTGAGATACAGCACAATATATGTGTCGGTATAGTGGTATGTGTGGGGCCCTAGATATGTTAATAGCGACAGCAATGTATACAAAGCTTTTGGGGGTGAAAGCAGATTAGTTTCGGGTTACTGCTAATGCTGTAGGTTGGTGGGTAGATGCCTTCATAAGGATATCGGGATTGATTATAAAGTAAGACAGTAGGCGGGAATTTAAGGAGAGTACAGTAGTATAGGAATATGTTAAGTAAGACATGCCTCCCACCTATTAGGATGGACTATGACGCGCTACGATAGGCCTTCTGATGCACTACGATGTCGCCGACGTGTGTCGCCAACATCGTAGCTCGTCGGGAGGTCTATCCTAGTGCGTCGTCGTAGTCTGTTGTAACATTAGGAGGGTTGATTTCTGTCTGCAATAGCCTGCCGATAGGGCTACAAAGCGTTACGAAATTCAAACGTGTTTGGATTTCATCGACACTCTACAATTCAGGTTGTATCACAACGACATGCATCATAGGGTTTGATGACAAAGCCTGACTAATTTATGCCAAGCTCTACGATTGCACCGCGATTTTGATCTGTGTGTCACAGGGCTCACCAGCGCATTGATCCTCCTTGTGGTGCAGACCGGATATGCTTGCGCGCAAGCATAATTAAGGCGACCGGGGTGGGGAGTTAGCTCAGCGGTAAAGAGCACTGGACTTGTAATACCAAGGTTGTCAGACTTTGTTGATTCGGATCCCACTGCAGCCACTTTTCTCCTTCACCCCCAGCAGTGGTAGATTTACTGCTATATCAAAAGCCAATCCTTCTCATACCATGTCTATGTGGTGTGGGAAGTAAAAGATCTCTCACCTCGGTAAATGTGTATGGGTGAGGTTTCTACCTAAATTCATTTCATAGATTGATCACCACCCTTGTGGTGTAAAAGAACCTTTAGAAAGTCTGTTGAGAACTTGCAATGGCTAACTGGACGATAAATCAAACCAACAAACCAATCGTAGTGTGTCAGGCACACTTCTCGTAGGTGGACACCCTCTAAGGAATATGCAATTTGTAGTGGATCCGCCAAAGAATAACATACATAAATTATTCGTATTGTAATACTGAACTCATTTGGATATTTCAATTTCAATGCAACGCTCATATCCAATGTCTTTTCTGGTCAAGAATCACCCAAATGCCTCCATACAAAACGTAGTTCTCATCCCTACCCTGTTGATGTGATCCTTTAGGAAATTCACATCTGGTAGCATCAGCTGTGGTGTTCTGATTGACCAGAATTTAGTTTCTTACCTCCAATAGAAACGAAAACCTATTTACCACCACCTTATCAGGAAAGGGACTCGAAGAAAAGTTTCTCAAAATTGCCTGGCTTTCTTGTTATTGGACAGTATCTCGTTTTGAGTTGCTGGAAATAGGAGTGATAAAATTCCCTTTCACCGCCGATCGAAACCAAGGTGTATTCCATAGGGACAGCCACTGCAGTGCTTCCAGAACTTTAATTCATGTTGAACGTCACTTGTTTCCAGACATGTCATTTTTTTTATGGCTTTAGATTGTAGATACCTCAGCAAATATTATAACGAATTCTTGTATTTTCCAATTTTCTATCCGTCACCATTTACTGGATGGTTGATTCCTGATTTACTCAAAGATTTCCCCAACAAGCTTAGGAAGCACCGCCAAATAAACCTAGTGCATTATCATCTCCTTTTTTGTTAAAAATTTCCATCATTGTTTTAGCTTTTCACATTCGTTTACGTACATTTACACGGCAATATAATCATACCCAATCTGATGTATCATCACCAAGTCATTATAAAAAAAGAAATATAAAGAAACTGTAGCGGCGAAAGAGACGGCGTTGCCATGTCTTCACAAAATGTATAATGGATCATAGTGGGATTTTCTATTCAAATTCCCAAAGAAATACAGCACTTTGACACGAAATTCACGTCATAGTGTTACGCATATTTATATTTTTCACAGTAGATGCAATGGAAATATGATGAATTTTAGTAATGTCATAATAGTGCAGCATTACCAGTGTCAGAAAACAGCAAAGGCCTGTAGGTGGGGCAGGGGTTGAGTATTGACAACCACCGCTGCTACGAACCACTCAAAATTTCTTTGGTTAATCGGTTCGGATAAAATCCCAATTTAGTTCATTCATCTGGAAGTTGTCTCAACGACCAATCAGATAATTCTGAGTCACATTAGGTCTTTTTAATCACCAATTGTTCTCCGTGTTAACTATCTGAACTCTGGGCGCAAGTAGAAAGAGAGTTGGAGTAGGAAGTCGTCGCTAGAATACTACAAAAACAGGGTTCTTCTTTGAAATAGCTGCAGATGATTTTATGAGGATTAAAGGGGTGTCGGACAATTTGCTTAAGCAATTAAACTCCTCATTTTCCTGAAAGTTAAATATGATGATCGCAAAGTATTGTAGAATACATATATAACTTAAAAAACGGGGGACACCTTCCTAAATTTTGATTTAAGATCAACATTATGATGATATAACAGACTATATAAAAATTCTGAAAAGTTGAAACACCAGGAAATCAGAAGAGAAAAAAAAAGCAATCCGCCAGTGTGTGAGTTGAAAAGGCCATTTCAGTGTCTCGATGATATTTCACATTTTACCTTAGTCAGACCAATTTCTCATTCCTAAATTACAAAAAAAACAACTCTTATTTACTGATACATTGCAATTTCTGAAGCCTACACTCGAATCCAGAGGAAAAATGTTTAACTGTTCAGGTTTTAATTGGAAATTGGCAATAAAGGAGAAAATTCTAGACTTCTTGCTAGTACTCCATGCAGTGTATGATTGGGACGAACGTCGGAGAAGGACACAGTCACAGAGGAGATCATGGTGGGCTGGTGATGAAGTTTCCGATTGCTAAATACAAATATCCACGCGATTTATTCGATGGCGCCAGTCTCTGCTAAAAAATACTGCTGATACAAGACACACGCTACGTTCTGTCTCATGCCTTTCAGAGGAGAACAGTCATTAAGCCGAATGAACTCGGTTCGAAATGAACTAGCTTCAAAAAGCTTGAAATACAGGTACATTTACCCGGGCTTAAATAGTCTCTGAGTATGATAACTCCATATGACAATGGATCTAAAAGGGCTCATTGTGAACAGTATAATGATATAGATGAGGTGGGACTTTGGAATGATCATACTCTCATTCTATAGGCGCGGATCAGCGGATTGGTTACTGGAGAACTCGACCCGAAACGAACTCGGCCCTTCGTTTCAGGAGAACTCGACCCATGAAGTGGACCCGTTTTAGATAATTATGGTTAAGACAGTTTCATATAAAAGGAAAAGGCGGACTATTTAACTTTTAGAGGAATAAATCAGTGGATTTGGAAAATAAGTCCAGTTATGGTTATGGTTAGGGATAAGGATAGGGTTTTCTGTTTGTTATCTTCCCAAGAGAAGACCAAATTTGAAGCCAAGATAACATACTTACTACTAAGTATAGTATTTATCCATAGTTGTATTTATAAGATTCTTGAGTTTAAAAGGAGTCGGGTTCGTTACGAGTCAAGTTCTGCTAACTGGTCGAGTTCTTTACGGGTCGAGTTCTTTACGGGTCGAGTTTGTTACGGGTCGAGTTCGTTATGGGTCGAGTTCTCCAGTATTCAGTGGATTATGGCGGTAACTAAAACACAGCAAAGCTTAGTGTCCTCTCAGTAGATGACCCATCCTTCTCGTCCCTACTCCACGGTCTACTATCTTCCCCCAGTAGATAAACACTGCGGGAGGCAATCAATAAAAACAGCATCCCCCTACCGAGATAAAGCAATTAGCCAAGTATTTGAGTGTGGCCAGAAACGCTATGTCAGCCCAACATACCCATTGGCGACACACAGTGCTTGCGTGATGCTAGCACATGCAGCGCCCTCTCTTATCAGCAGTACTAATGACGGCAGCCATTTCTGAGCTCCAACACACACAGCACCACTCTCCTAACATAGATCCCCCACTCTATCTCCTGCAGCGTGCTTGTATCTCTGCACCAACCTGCCTGTTTGGGACATAATCTGTCTCATACGCCAGTTTTTCAAATATCCTAAATTCTGAGCACTTTGGAGCACTTTGTCTTCTATTTGTGAATAGTGACACACATATTTAAATTGTAAATAATATACACTCATTTCTGTTATTTGTGATGTCAAATCAGGCATAGTCTCAGGGATTACTTTCTTCAATGGAAAGCACCTCATGTGTTGCAGAGTTTGTTTGTCAACATTTCACATGTGCTCACGCGAAGGAGCAGTCCATCAAATGTGGATTCACATCGTAAAGTGGTTGAAGCAGAAACAGCTCAATTGACTATGAAGCTCATTTAACAATTCCAGTATTTCCCAACTCATAATATGAGTTGTTTGAGTTTCATGACTTTTGACAGTTACCCTTTTTTGAATCCGAAATGTAGTTTCTCTATATGACGTCACTAGGTTGAGGCAAAGATTAGTAAGGGCTAGCACCGCAAAAGATCTGCTGGGAGAGTGGCAGTCACAGCACCAAATGTCGTCTGCTCTCAAAGTCACTGCCCCATTAGGCCATAGCCTCTCCGCTCCCCCTTCTTGGCCCTACACTCATTATTTCCGCCCAGATCTTTGCTTCATTTGACTCTCCCATGTTCTTGTTTTTTCTTTCGTCTGCCTTAACCAAAAATAGAACCCCTACGGATATGAACGAACGGTGAGTGATTCAAAGCTTCTCGAGCACTGTCTCCTCCATATGTGTATCCAGACAAGTGTAGCTGTAATTGGTATGTTTTCCCATTGTCCTCCAACATCTATATGCCCAAAGAGGGTGGATTTCTGCTATAGGGAGACTATGTAATGAGTTTAAAAGCTCTCCTAATTATAGAAGTACTTCTTCATGATGATACAATACTGGCGGTCCTAGTCACTCACAGACACGCAGTGACGTCGACATCTGTCCTTGACAGACCTCGTTTCCTACTTCTCGTCCTTGTCTCTCCGGAATAGATCAGGAATGTCAAAGGACCATCCCAGCAAAAATGACTCAATCCATCATTTAGACCGTACATCCCCCTGTGACACAACTAATAATGAGTAAGGGTTGATAACTTCCTCGTGGGAATCGGTAGATGCGATTTCTCGGTGACTTTTAACTCTCATATAAGTGATTCTCTCCGATATGTATATGTAAAAAGATAATGATCATTTACTGCACCTGGTCCCTTTATACCCTCAGGGTCCCCTGGGACGTTTAACCACAAACAAACCAACATCTATTGCATCATTGCCACAGCTGAAGGCCAAAAGCGTACTGCGATATTTTTCCTTGCGACATGCTAGCGATGTTGGATGGAAAATATCACAAGGGAGGGCCGCTCAGTGTAGCAGGGAAGGGGAAAAAGTCACCGTAAATTTACCTCGGCCGTTGGCCTCAACAGCAGGAGGGGTGCCTCATATCGAAAAGCATTTCAGTGCACACATAGCGATGTTTCGTTGCGATATTACCCCTTCGCCGGGGTACATATCACAAGGATGGATGCCAATACAGCCATTGGCTGCTACAAGGTACTATATTCCTTATATGGCAGGTAATGGAGTTTTAACGGGCCCCCGGACCCGGCCCGTCAGTCCACCCAGCAGGTGGTTGCAATGAAAAGAATTGACATGTCAATTCCTAAAGTCGCATCCGACTTTCTCCATTTTGGAAGGGAAAAGTTGCATGTGACCTTGCCCCATCAGGTGGTGAAATGGAGTGCAAAAAGGGTAGTACAGTATCAAAAGGGGTCCAAAGCAGACATGGCGATATAGTACCTGAAAAAACATTGCAAGGGGTCTTTTACAGCAACCTTCTGCTTACGATTTGCAAGAATCACTAAATGTGTAATTCCCTTAAAGTAGTTAAGGCACTGGACTTGTAAACTCAGAGTTGTGGGTTCGAGTCCCATTAAAGCCACTTTTCTCCTTCACCCGCAGCAGTGGTAGAGTTACTCTTATATCAAACGCTAATCCTTCTCATACCATGTCTATATGGTGTGGGAAGTAAAAGAACTCTCACCGCTGTAATTGTGTATGGGTGAGATTTCTACCGGAATTCATTACATAGATTCGTTCACCACCTTTGTGGTGTAAACAAAACCTGTAATTGTTAACTGGATGTTAAATCAAACCAACTAACCAACCCACCATCACTTAAAACATTTTTTTATAGAGACCTCCCATCTGTGAGGTGGTTTTATTAAGGATACAGTGTTCTGTCTGCATAGCTCCTCCTTCATCATGGCCTCCTACTCATGGCCGACAGAAACCTCTCTAGGAAAAAAGCTATAACATCTTCCAACACAATAACTGAAAGTTTGGGGTTGTGACATATGGATTGCCCCTTCATCAGGGAACATAAGAGAAAAATAGTGCATTCGATGTAGACACTTACCCCCCAACCCCGTGCTCCTCGTCCCATCGCCTCACATCGGAATCACAAATAAAACATCGGTGGCCCTCTTTGCGAATTGGCATCAGCTCTTTGAGTGACTGCGGGGCTTTTCTATTTGCCGGTGAAACCAGCATTGGGCGTAAACCGATGAGATGCGGGCGGCAAGCTTGTAAATCAAATCTGCTCAATTTGCCGTCGAGTCCCCGGCGGCCGACCGCGGGGCGAGCTGCTCGGGGAGCCCGGGGAGCTGCTCGCGGCGAGCCGGGAGCTGCTCGCGCCATGCCCCGCCGCCAGTAAAAACAATGGGAGCAGGCGCCTGACCGCCGGCGCTACGTCTGGTCAGGTTCGATCAGTGTTGACCGGCCATTTACACAAGTGCTCGCCGCCAGACCCGGTAATTGACGACAGGAGGGGGACTGGATGGACGGACTGGAGAAGTCCTCGTGAGGTTATCGGCCGCGGCTGAAATACTCTCACGCTGGGTGTTTGTGGAAGGTTTCTTTTCTTTACTGGGTGTTGATTTTTTTTCTCTCGTTATTTACTTGTGTTCTTGTTTTATGGTGTCTTACTCAGTATAGCAGCAGTTCCTGCCACTGTAAACTTTCTTTTATGAGTCCTAACCGATGCTTATATATCTCCGTACATAATTGATTATTCACATTCATATCATTCTAAATGCCTAAAAAAGGTATGCTGTTTATGCTTTTTTATGAGCATTTTGAATCGCATTTTATCAGACGTTATTGCTAGCAATATAGAATACCAATTAATACCATATGAGACGGAACTGGATAGGGTTTGGACATTTTCGGTGTTTTCTATCTCCGGAAATGGTATTTTGTGAACGGGTATCTGCGGTTTCAGCGGGTTCACTTTGGCTCCCTATTTATACATAAAGTCTACAACTTGTTACTGGTCGGTCGGAGGGTTCTTCGCGGTAAAACCACTTGGCAGTGATTCATTGCGGTCCCGTTTTGAGAACCAATTTCAGGAGGATTTTACGATTTGAGAAGCAAATTCCTTTTTTCCCCTAAATACATTATACTCTGTCAGCAACTGAGTAGCTTTTGAAGTCTTGACACACTGGGTTTGCTCTGCCGTTATTCTAATGACTTCTCAAGAACGAACTGCAATGTGTATTGACTACCGCAACGTTCCCCACCATGGTCTTCACCATGGCTGGAGGTAATAGAAAAACGCCTTTCTTGGTGACTGTCTCTTGCATCTCATTAACCACTCATACAATCGTATTTGTGTAGAATCCACCGCAAGAATAGTCAGTCTTTGAACTGTCACAGATGTATTCTTAAAAAAATCATATCAAAAATCCGAAGAGCCTTCCAAACAAAAAAATAAGAAGACTTTAATGGTACTATTGTAATTTTTTTTAATGCCATTGGGTGACTGTGTTGTGATGTCTAATTATGTCTTGTTCGCTTCATAATCATGCGTCTCATAGAATATCACCATATGCATTGGTGAATGGAACTAGTCAGTGGACACTTCTATTAAAAAAAACGGGGAAAAAATCATTGTGAGCTTCCACACTGCAATCATATACGGAAAAAAGTGTTTTTTCTTTAGAATAGTTCCCAATTGTCAGCTTCAATTTGAAACCAAAAAGTCCCCTTTGAAGATTTGATCATTTCATTTTCAAAAACTAGAGAAAGTGAGCGCATTGATGCGTGTCACTAACTATTCATCCTGGAGGCTAAACTGCCGTCTTTCTGTCAAGTCTGGGATTATTTATCACAGAAAGTATTCAAATACCCGTCATCATGTTATTTAAGTGAAAACTGAAACGTCAGTTGTTTTAATGACATGATTTCCTTTCTTCTGCAGTGTTTGTCGGCGTTGTGTCAGAAAGATGGACCATCACTGCCCCTGGGTCAACAACTGTGTCGGGGAGAACAACCAGAAGTTTTTCATGCTGTTCACAGTAAGTTGAATTGTTTATGTTTTCTCTCTCCTTATAAGGCATAGAGTTATTACTAGTTCTGCCACCATCCACCAAGAAATTGTAATATAGGGCCAATTAAAAATTAAATCCATTGGTAACTGGACCTGGCTTTTTGTTTAGGATTTGGGGGCAAGATGGCCAGATCCATAACACAATAGCTATGTGCCCTATATAATTGGTAGTTCATTGTCGATGTCATCTATACTTTGACATTCCTGCTAGCTCTTCGACTTCCAACGACACAAGCCACAAAATGTAGATTCGTATGCTTTCTTTCAGTTATTTGCCACAAATTTATTTCTACAAGGTTTTATAGTTATCCTATTTTCTGTTGGGAATACCCAGAAGTTATCTAGATAAGCAGTTTATCTTAGGTGAAATGATCGTTGGATTCACAAAATAGATCATAGAAAATGAATGTTCACTAACGTTTGATATTTATTACAAATGAAAACAACTTTCGTGGTGCATACGGGATGATTGTCCATGGAGTATTTCCCGGTAATTTTGTGGTGTGAGTGACGAACAGTTTTGACCTAAGCCGTTTGATAACTAAGTGATATTCATACCCCTAGATCATGAGAATCACATACTAATCACATACACTCCACATGGCTAGTCGTCCATGGTGCACCCCTGCCTCCCACTGCAGAAATTTATAGTAACAATTCTCAAGCGTTTACCACTGCAGTGTGTTGAAAGTCCAGTTTACTTAAAGGCATATCCTACAATTCACGCGGGCACCACCTGGTGATGTTTGAATATTGTCAGTTACCAGTCAAAACTGGTTCCTTGGGATTCATTCTAATGTCAATTGAATAAATCTAACGTTTTGTCCAGTTCCTCCAATCTTAATAGATAAAACAGGCCAATTAACATTTACTTGATTTATATGGGAAATGTACTGGAAAATACGTTTTTAAAACTTGTGCAGTGCTATACATCTACTCTATTCTGTGAAGATTTGAGGAAAATGACATGGGTTGTACTATGTGAAAATCAATTTCTTAGAATTGCTATGTATTCTGCTATAAATTTAGCATAATTTTGATCTCGAAATCAAAAAGGAGACCAGTGACCCCCGGTTTTAAAGTTAGATATGTGTCCTACACCAGTTAGAAATCATCATATTCCATATTCGCGAAAATGAAATGGGTTTTAAATTTCAAGCCATATTGTCCAATATGCCTTCAAATGGAGAGGAACAACACACCCGAGGAGGACGTGGGGATAAGAGCATTTTGGGGTTGATGGAGCATGTGATTATGATCCAGCCCTCTGAGGTCACCCCGTGTCGGGGACGGGTGGATGGCAGTTCTCTAGGCATGACTAAGTCTTATCATACGCGCCTGGGTGGGTAGAAACTATAAGGACGTGTTTTACGTTCTCACATATCGACGTGAGGGGTCAGCATGGGTCTGACCTCTTCTCTCCTCCAGTAAGGACGGCGGACATCGGGGTCACACCGGGGTCGCATCGGGGTCACACCGGGGTCACACCGGGGTCACACCGGGGCCACACCGGTCAGTAATCACTCCGCCACGAGTCGCCCTCACCACTCACCAAACACATGCCACGTCGAGTCGGGAGATGACTTTGAATGCGTTGTTATCTCACCCCTGGTATTTCCCCCCATAGATTTAACATTGGGGACTTGTACTCAATGCCCATGGAGTATTTAGAAAAAATACTCAATCATGTCACAAATGTTAGCCTATGAGTCAATGTGAGGTGTGAGATAAATTCAGAAACCTATTCAAGTTAACGGTCAAAGCTTAATCCGATCTCGTTTGAATTGCTATGTAATTCACGCAGCTTCACCTCGTGAATTACGACGCGATTCAAACTCGATGGGATACGAGGTTTGGCTATAAACTCTCCTAGCTTCCCTCTATAATTCGACATTGAGGGTTTTTGAAGGACGTGGATTGAGGCGATGGTGGACCGTCTTGTTCACCGACATTGTGTTGAGCATGGAGGATCTGAAGGCGTGTATGTTTGTGTTGTGGGAATTGATCAAAGTCCACTGTTCACCGGCCACACCTGACAGTTGGCACTGTTAGCTGACCAGGGACTACCACTCCACTGACCACTCGTCCGGCAGTCTCCAGGGTTCACCAAACACGCACTAGTTCTATTCACCAATAGTACTTGGGTGGCCAGCAAACAGGATATTTAGCGGAATGACAGCTACGCATTTATCCTACCCCTAATAAAAACGGTCCATAGACATAACATAGGCAAATTTTATGCGGCACGCCATGACATAAAGTTCGATTTATGCCTATAGGGGCATAACAAAAATTGACCAATCAGCGACCAGATTGTCAGCTGCTCCAAAAAAAGTTCCGGTTGGCCTCAAAAGTTCCGGTTGGACTTCAGTTGGTCATTCAATCGATATTTGTCTTTTAGTAATCCAAAAGCATAGAGACGGGGTAGGATAAATACGAAACCAAACTCGAGTTAGACTTGTCAGTGTCTCTGCCACTCTGGTCAGGTATGTTCCTCACTACGCTCAGCTAACGCTTCGCGTAGTAATACACGACCTTCCCGTCGTGGCATAATGATAAACACTGACAAGTCTAACTCTCGTTCAGTTTCTACTAAATATCATATATATTCAGTTATCCATTTTTCTGTGGAAATCCACTTTTTCATATTCAGTATATGTAATTTCTTTTCCCTTTTCAAATATAACATTTATTTACCGACATGTATGCCAATAAAACAGTGGTGTGAACCTCCCCACAGACCCTCAGCCTCATGACATAGTCGACAAGAACACATTATCCCGATCTTTCTGAGGCATAAAAATCCACATGAAAATATTCCCACATTTTTCCCTGACCACAAATGACGTCCCTGTTTGAATATGAAAGACGCCTGCCTATAATTGCCTATTGTCTCCTATTTATCGTCCTTTAAGGAAATAATGAAATTGGGTTTCGTTCAGGCACCCACACGTGAAAATTGATTCAGTCATATGCACTCTTAAAACCAGACCGTGTCGTGTGGTAAAATATAGGAGAAATATCAAATCGTCCGAGTCTCAAGAATCAGGTGAACTAGATCTTTCAGAGTGAACTGCCCGGTGCAATCGATATGGTTAGTTTCTAGGGGTCATTTTGAAAAAAAGAAGGAAAAAAAAAAAAAAAGATTTAAATATCAGAGATGACAGTTATCCTATTTTCCAAGGAAATCCTTGTTTTCGTTTTTAGTTTATCAAATTCTTTTTTCTTGGGTAAAATAAAGAGAGAATAAATTGTGCCTCATTCACACCAATAAACAGTGGTTCAAACCTCCCCACACCCCAAGGTGCCATTCCCTGGAGAATGACGATATATTTTCAATTTTTTTTTTCTCTATGAGGTAGTAAATTGCGCATGAAAAATATTTCCTTTTTTTTCATGACCCCAACTGACATCAGTGAAATATAGATAGAAGACAGTGTCCTGATGATGGCAGGCTGCCAAACGCAGACCCCTGTTGCGCATGCGTGCTCAAGCCACTGCTAGCATCAGGTCGTGCCCAGTGAAGAGCATTGGTCTGAAGGAGCATCACTATTCCCTCCTGAAAAAAAATCCTCTTAAACTCTTCAAGTCCAGAGGGTGTATAGGAAGCTTCAACTGGGAGTTAGTTCTATGAGAGTATTTTCCAATTTAGGGAAGTTGGAAGTTAGAAGTGAAAGGTAAAGAGGAGGATCATTACTGAAAGTTTTCCTCAGAGATGGTTCACTGTGTACTCAGGGAATATGGCTGAGCCACTGCAGAGCGACTGGGCGAAAGCAGCCATAGGGAGAACTAAATAGAGCCACTTTTTATCCCACCACTGATATTTCCACCACAGAATTAAGACTGGGTACTCGTACTCAATGCCCATGATGTGGGATTATGTCACAAATGTTAGCCAGTTAGTCAATGTGAGGGGTGAGATAAATTCAGAAACCTATTCAAGTTTACGGTCAAACCTTGATCCGATCTCGTTTGAATTTCAAGTTTACAGTCAGAGCTCAATCCCATCTGAATCGCTACATAATTCATGCAGCTTTGCCTTGTGAAATACTACTCTATTCAAACCCCATGGGATATGAGCTCTGACTGTAAGCTTTCATAGGTTTCCTCTTTAAAATCTGATATTGCGCACCTACTTACGATTAGATTCAAGTATCCTAGCCTACCGGTGATTCGAATCCGACTTCTTGACTTGGGTTGCTAACTGAGCACACAAGGCTAGAAGAGTAGCCTGGATGATCGTTTCAAGAAGTAGTGGCTCTGAGTTTCATAGATTTATCCAGATTGCTTATAAAGTTGTCCTCCATATGGGGAGAGCAGCCGTTATGCTAAGTTTACACTGGGCCACGGCAGCCACATTTCGGTGGCCCATGGAGCATCACGGACACAAATGTGAGGGACATGATACGACTCAGGGGGACATGATAGACCGTGAGACACCCTAGCTGCTGTGGCCGCAGAGGAAGAATTTTGAAATCTCAAAAGATTTGCCCCAGTCGCCACAGTGCTAGTGAGAAACGTACTGGGCCCTCATGAGACGTGATGAATGTCACCAAACGAAGGCGGCCGTACAGGGAACCGTGGAAAAAATGTGAGGTACCTGGCCGACTGTAGCCAGTCATACATGAATCAGTGGACAATGTGACTGACCGCAGCTGGCTGTACAGGGAACCATGAACAAAACGGAGCCCCTAAACTCTGGGGCTCAGTGTAAACTCAAATTTATGGCTCATCCGCAACAGTGCGGCCGCCAGGGCTGCCGTGGCTCAGTGTAAACCTAGCATTAGAATAAACTGTTGTTAGTCAGGGGACAGTTGTATGGGGTCAACGGCTATCACGTGCCGGCATGGGTTGTGCTCAGAATACACCTTAGTTGTGTATCTCGATCAAGTACCGCCTGTCTCCGCCAGCTAGGTAGGGGCGGTCACTGTGGGTCCAGGACGAATACGCCCTATTGAGGTATCCCATAATTCAGTCTGTTTACAAGTTCCGGTGTTCGCTGGTTTCCGACTTTATATGGGATAGACCCTTGAACCGTAACCCACAATTATAGCAGTTTAACGGTTTTTATAGATCTTCAAATCAGAAATCCGATGCCAGAAATGGAAATTTTAGCTATTTCTACTTGTCAATCCAAAATTATATTCAGTTTCTCCCAATATGAATGGGAAAACTGCGGTTCATGTGGTCGTAGTGTGCCCAGCCACTCGCAAGCGGAACTTGTGTTTACCCTGGGCGATAACAGGGAGAGTAGTAACCTCTGGAGGGTCTATGGAATTATCCAGGATACCAGGAAACTGTTCCTTAAGCGGGATCCTTATAACGTCGCAAGTGGTGTAAGCTTTTGTGTCAAAGCCAATTTCTAATAATATAAATGAGACAAGCTCTATTCATTGATCATTCAATTTAGGAATTCTTTTTAATCCGAGCTGTGCTCTTTCTTTATTCATCATCATAATCGGTTATAAATTTGTTCTTCGGATCAAGATTACTCATACTTTTACCATTCATGATAATCCTTGCTATCAAAACACGTGCACAATCCCACGATGAACGATGGAATATCCTCTCAGCTACATGATTAATCCAACGTTCAACAATAACTCTGAACAATGTTGTCTTTATCATCGCCCTAAAGAAACTACAAAAGGAAGATCCAAAATGACCTCTATTTAGTATCACATAAGAGCTCGCTCCCTTTCTTTCAACTGTTAATTGCATATTTTCTGTACGCTAGATCTGTTTAGAATTATAATAAAGTATATTAATCATTAAGATATCCTATTCCCACCAGTTATACAGTATACTAAGTAGTACATGAAAAATACATTTTCACCAGGTCTCAATAATCAGCATACATGTGTGCCTTGAAAATCACCATATCGATCCGTTATTCGTTATTTAGAATTTATTGATAAAAAAAACCCTCACAAAAACATGTGAATTACCACCAAATAATGGTGACATTGAAGCAGGAAGGCTGGCGGTCTGTCTGACCTTTGGACCTTTGAGATGTATCTGTCCGGCCGGGTAGCACAAGAAAACATCGTTACCACAGTGAATACTGTCAGCGGTGTGTGTGTGTAGCCGCTGTGGTCTCCCTTAGCGGTCCCACCAACTGACAGGACATTGTCGACAACTCAATGTCTATACCGGAACACCCCTTTCACAGCCGACTTAGGCTTAGCCGTGTTGGACCTTTCACATTCCATATGCCCCTTAACGAGCCATAGTGCCGACTTTTAGGGAACTTAGGATGTATTGCACTTGTGGTGTGAAGACCATTACACACTGTGCGATTTTGGAATATGAATATTCCTTTCTCGGCGACAATCAATGGTACTTTGTCTCAGGTGAAGCATCGTAATTGAACAAATCGGACGTTAAACTACCCAAACAAACAAAGCATCGTAATGGTGTTGGTCGGTGTGGCACCCCGCTTCAGCAATTTCCGTGGAGATGTACCTTTGTCACGAACAAATTGCAGTCGGATGTTATCGATATCGCCTCCGATAAAAAGTGGGACATGTTCCTTCCCGTTGTAAGTGACAACGGCGTTTAAGAAATACCCCCGTGGTGTGTACCGATATAATTAGCATAATTAGTCGCTGGGTGAAGGGAACGGGGGTACCACACACACAGGTACGTGGTCCCTCACCGATTAGTGTCCCTGAGTTGACCAATGGCTGGAATCGTAATAGTCGGTGGGGTAGAAAATCGTTAAGTCTAATGCACACCAACCGATTAGGGATTAAACAATTAATTCCCAAATTGTATAGTTGTCAGTGAGCTTGTAGCAGGAAAATTGCGCCGGCCCCTGTCGGCCAGCGCAATGTTCTGTTCAGAATTTATCAACATGTTGATAAACTCTTTGTGAGCGATTTCGGAACATTGATCGTCAGCGACAAATGAATATCTCGGGGGAGGGGAGGGGGGCATTCGCTAATGGCAGGTACACCCTTGACTTACAGTGTCACATCTACCGACTAGGGCCGACTATGTTAGGATGCCTTGCCTAAGACAAAGAACTATTCCTTTGTCGCTGACAAAGGTACATAGATATTCTGAAATCGCTTGATGGGAATACTATTGCACAGCGTAGGCAGAATTGCTCAGGACTAAATCCTACCACCCTATTTCTGATATCACGCTGTGATACTCGACATCCTGTGCAATTTTGGCTGACATCCTGTGCAATTTTGGCTGAGACACCCCAAGTCTTGCATTAAGACAAGGGGACTGAATCTTAAGAAACTAAATCGTACAATGTGTATTGCTCTTGTGGTGTTAACGTCGGGGTCAGGGTGATTACATCGGGCCACCGACCCCTGTGTTGTTGTCTGTGTTTGACGCGGGGCGAGCCTCTGTCATATCCTCACATCTGGGGTTACTCCGTAAGCTCCTTCCCAGCGAACCACGCTTCAAAGGTGCCCCGCTCCCGGTAGGCTTTCAATGGGGCTATTTATAGCTCCGGGAGCAGCTCGCACCTAGCTGCCTTTTACCGTGCTCAATGGAAGATTGATGGTCTGAATTCAGGGTTGCTACGTTACTACGTCCCACCACCTGTGCCCATCAAACACGTGTTAAAGCCTGTGAAAGAGTCATCCCTAGATGGGTGTGTTGTAGGGTGGCAAGCTGCATGGTGACGAGTTGCTCCATTCTTTCTGCCAAGCTGAACGTGCGACATAAAAATGCTTAGAATGAACCAGTCAATGGCTCCGTTAGCTCGACTGTGGCTTAAATACCCTGTTCTACTTGTAAGCCGAGATATGTAATTAGCTTGTGTTGCAACTGGTTACATACGCAATATTAATTGGTTTCAGATACAAGCACTGCTGTAGCCAGGTTTGTGAAGAAAATATGTTAATTATAACGTATAGTAAGTAGTACATGAAAAATAGATTTTCACCGGGACTCGAAGATTAAACGCGTAGTAATATCCGAGCGAATGCGAGGATGTTCCTAAGCGTCTAGTCCAAGATTATCGACTTCAGATACTTCATGTATATAAAATACCCTAATAAAAGTTCTATAAAAAAACCAGTAGCTCTCAAGCATTATCTATGGTAAAGTGGTCAAATGATATTTTTATTTGAAAGACAGAAGCAACTGATTATTTATTTGGGTCTAAAAAGAACAGTATGCAAAGGAGGACATGAGAAGTAATTACTAAGCTTTCATATGAGTAGCCAAATGACTTCATTCTCGTAGTATGTGAGATGTCGAAAGACAGCACCGTTGAAGTGAGTCACATTTCAATACATTTCCGATGAAATACACATAGCTCAATCGTTCACTGGTGAAATACGCGATATCTCAATAATTCTTTGATGAGCTCTACCATAGCTCAGTCATCCACAGGTTCAACTAAGTTATATTTCATTAGGTCTAGATTGAAATATGGCTTACCTCAGTATTTCTTACTGAAGTAGACTATAGCTCATTACCAATGAAATACACCATATTTCAATGCTTCACTATTAAGTACTACAGACATCTTGATACATCTCCGGCTTGCCACATTCCTTCGGGGCCATCCTTAAAGTATGGACGCAGTGGATGTTGGGGCAAGAATAATTGGAATTTTTGCAGAAATCATTCCATCTTTAATCTGATACGTACAAGATGGGGGGGGGGGGGGGGCAAATGTTACAGATATTTAGCTTTAAGTTAAACTACCCAAACAAACAAACAATCCCATATACATGATCAAAGACATTTATAATCGATAAAATAAATCACACAATTAGCCATTGAGTTTTGGGTACAATGCCTTCAAGGCCATGGAATATGAGTTCCTAACATTAAGCCTATGGAGGAAAATAGCGGGGTGAGATAAGTACAATATCATCCATACATCTGTTTGCTTCAGGCGTAAGCGAATTGTTAGGAAATCCCTGGATTATCTTAACGCAGAAAGTAATCAACTGCAACGTATCGAGGTGCTCCGGCACACACAATTGTCCCGGATATAGCCACTTGCTCAAGGTAGAGCGCACTTATCAGCATATGAGCAGCTCTCAATGTGTAGCCCGGGGAATCAGTCACAGGTAGGCGGCTGGTCGCACAGCCCTCGAGGCCTCCTCATCCGAGCACCACACTATGGAGGCGCCGCGACGGGAGAATCGGCCCGAAAGGACATAGAATATGAACTCGGTCAATGAGTCCAATCAGCATCTTCAGAAAGGTACCCAATGACCGACAAACACCCGTCTGACTGGGCTGTAAATCCTCTACACCTATCGAGAGTGTACACGTTCTAGCTATGGTAGCTGGGACCGGTTTTTTTAGACACGATAATTGTTAATAGCGATTATTAAAGATATCTTGGGTCAAGATAAATCCAACGATTATTGGCCCCAATGGTTCGATAATTATCGCCAAATGTATGATAATTACAAAACGGTCGCTACTAAGGATTATCGCTTCTAAAAAACCGGTCCTTGTTGTACACAAACAGATCGGTAAGAGGAGCTAAAAATTAAGAAAAAAAATAATAAGAAAAGATTTCACAAACTTGTAAGTTAGCATTAACTCACAATTATCCTACCCCTCATATACACTCTCATAGACTTATCATGGTGTGACAGTAGGCCACGGTTATGACATAAAATATATATGCCACACTTGATACATGAAGTTCAAACATGCGACAAGACAGGATAGAATATAAACGTCTCTCGATTTATTTATTCATTTATTCATTTTTAGCAAAAACTTTATTAAGTCCAAACATTTTACAAAGGTTCTTGCGTTATGCTTCATCATGTACATATTAACGTCACTCAATTTAATATAATTGTTTACATGGCCTTCATTGTCTTCTGCCTCTCCGCTTAGGCCACTAAAAAAACAAACTTGTTTCTCATCACCAAGCCATGAAAAATATGACGAGGGCGCTTTTTTTTATTTTTTTTTATTTTGCTATATCAAAGTTACTTTTTGAAGTGTCATAAAATGGGCCTCAGACATACAGTAAAACCCCGCATAAGGGGTCACCCTCCGATTCGGGCCAAAGTGGCCGCTTACATGGGGTGTCTGCTTATGCTGGGTTTCCAAATTTTTACTGGCTATACATTTAATGCATTCCTGACATTAGGAGCTTTAATTTGATACTAAATACACATACCTTTCATAATTGTTAACAAGGTTCATCTATTTAAAAAAAAAAATCTTCTAAAATCGTTTTTTCTGATGCGCAAGTTTTTTTTGAGTGGCCTTAGTGATATCTTTTGTGCGAAGAAAACTCACACCATATGAACAATGGTATGAAAATTTATGATATTTCTTGATAATATGCATAGGTATATATTCATACCAGAGCTCTACCGGCATTGTATGTACAAGCATACAGGATTGAATGACTATTGATGCAAGGCCATCCTCATACTAGCACAAGCTCAAGGCAAATCTCAACAACACCATACAAATATAGATAGGGGAAACATATAATTCAGCCAACAAAGTAAGCATAGCGACCTACAGGATATTAAAGCCATAACAGAGGTACATGGTGTGTATGCACACATTCGGTTGCTATGACAACCTAAATGGCAGAGCTATCGCATCTCAGGGAAAATGAACTAAGGAAAGGCAGTATACAAAAACAAACCCTATAGGAAAGACAACAACATTGATACTCGGAAATGATGGCTATTGATGGCGACAGAGTATCAAATGCGCTCACAGTGTGGGCTGTCTCATGCCCCGTTCACACTGTGCGACTGGAGGGCTTGCGACTGGGTAGTTCTAGACGCCGACAGGAGGTACCACACTTTAAACTGGACCTTCCAAACCCTGGCGTCGAATCACAATCTACGCTTAAATTTACGACTGATGGTACCTCGGTACGCCCAGTCGGCGAGTAGCGGTGCCAAATATAAAAAATGTTTGATATTCAAAATGCTTGTAACTGGGCATACCTGAGGTACCTTGAGCCTGAGACTGGGCGTACTAGGTAGGCCCAGTTTCAGACTAGCGGAAAGCGCTCAGTTTGCACTATGCGTTTTGCTGTGGTACACCCTCACAGGTGCACCCAGTCACAGACTGAGTGTACCTGGGTACCTTCAGTAGCACAGTATGAACTGGGAATTACAGTTGATGGCTTGTTTGGCCCATAGAGTACACATGCTCACATAGTGATTATACATGCATATTTAGTGATGTGTAATCAAATATGTGTATAGTGGATGCCCTAATAGGACTTGTCACCCTTAACATCTGATATACCCTACTGTTTTTTCCTTATCCCAACTGGCATCCCTGAGCCTACAGCAGGAGATCTGTTTATCTAGATCTTACATATAGACCCTTTTCTGTACCTTGTACAAGGGTTATCGTTTAATAATAATCAAGTTTATTCGCTAGGTCAGCCAGCTTGACCTGTAGCCCCCAACAGGGAGCTATTTCACACTTGTCAGCTTGCTGTCCCCATTATTATGGTGCAGCAACTGGTTTGCCATTGTCAGAGTAATGTGACTGGTGAAGTGTTGTGTCAATGGTCTGCGGCACAGCCCTTCAGTGAGGCAGCACTATAAAACGGGCATAGGGTCCCACTGCTACAAGCAGACCAAAGTTGAGCTAGTATACCTTTCTCCAGAACTAGATAGGTCAACCAATGAGTCAGTCACAAAAGGACATAACTAGCCTACAAAGATGTGAAACTACACAAACAAACAAGTTTATTCGCTAAGATATTCCAAACAAATTGAGGATTAATGAAGAAGAGCAAAGCTTGTATATATATAAAAATGATAAAAAATTAGGTCATTCACAAGTGTTGAATAAAGTTGACCCACATCGTCCCTGGGTCTCTATGGCACACAGAAAAGGGTCTATATGTATGATCCTAGATTATTAAACGAGCCCCTGGTGTACCTATACTTGTTAAAACTACGCTCATAACGACTGCAATTCAGAGTTGATATCAATAGACTCATATTTACAAATATGCCTGATAATTGTTTTTTTTTAATATCAATACCAACCTCGCCCCCCCCTCAAAAAAAAATCTGAATCCATACAAGGCAATTGCATACAGTACAATTAGCCATAAAGTAAATTCACACTGAGGGGGTGGGAGGGTCAAAGATTTTGAAAATTTTGCGTATGCTCCTTCTTTGTTCTATTGGGTAAAGGATAGATAGGGCAGGTGTGGGTCCAGTTTTTCAGAAATTTTGCGCACATTCTTTATGGATAGCCCTATTTCGCTGCTCAAATGTGTCTCAGACTGCATCCGGTCATCCTGTTGAAAATTGCATTAGTGGAGCTGGCCATATTGCATTTCTCGTTGAGGAGGCAATGCTCGAATTGGTAACCCGCAGCGCCAAGGTGAGACAGCTGGGCATCGCCTGGGGACATTCAGATGTCGGCAACCACTGATTTATTGACGCCTCTGCCACACTCCACGCACATTCCACTCAATTCACCGTAACCTACCGCACGATTAGACAAGGAAAGGTGGGTGTGCCTCCGCCAAGACCTCCTCAAATATCACATCTGCCAGGCTTGTCGCTGGCTCAGCTGGTCGCTCGTAATCATTACGTACAACCAGAAATGTCAGTTCTGCATTCTTCTGTGGAAATCCACTTTTCATATTCAGGATATATACAGTAAAAACCATCCTTCTGGGACACCTCGCTTAACCCTTCAAGAGCCACACATCATTCAACATGTACCCATACTACAGCAGGCACCAGAACCAATTGTGGCCTTTGTATGGGCAGCTTTTGTTGTTAACATTATTAAAAGAAATTACAAATTTGAAATTTTCAGTAAATCTGTATTTTATATTAGAACTTTTCGATATTTTAATGACCTACTGGCAACATTAAGCATAATATCTCTTATAATCTTTATGATTCTGCGATAATCTTTCAAAAAGTTACAAAGGAACAAATACAGAGTGGTTCATCCATTCCATATGGGAATGCCATATGGCATTGTCCGGCCCTGGCCAGGGGAATGCCATATGGCATTGTCCTGCCATGGCCAGGGGAATGCCATATTGCATTGCCCTGCCAGAAAGGGTTAAGGGACAGCCCGCTGAAGGGGGCAAATTGCGCGGAACAGAAATTTTCATTTATTTTATTTTAACCCCACTTCAGGGGACACCCCGCTTAAGGGGACACTTTCCTCAGAACGGAGAGTGTCCCCTTAAGGGGGGGTTTTACTGTAATTGCTCTTCCTGATGCCAAGGAAAGATGATATTGATTTTTGCCTCATTTACGCCAATAAATTTGGTTTGAACATCCTCAAAGACCCTCAGCCGCATGCCATGGCCGACAAGGACATATTATCCAAGTTTTCCCGGTCCCTCCGAGGCACAAAAATCCATATGAAAAAAATGTTTCCACTATTTTTCCCGGACTCAAACTGACATCCCTAGACTACAATGCTGGTTGTCATTTACTGCCAATCATAGTCCGAAGGGAATCTTGACAGTTGCACACAGATCCATGAAAATGAAGTTGGGTGTGAAGAGGAACAGCACTTAATGAAACCATGTTGGCTTCGCGGGTTTTCTCGCAGCGGCTTCCGGCGGAGCTTATTTGAGAAATTTGAAAATAGGATTTATTAGAGTTATAAATCGCGCTGGAAGATGAATGGAGTCGCTTGGGGTTTGATTTTGAACGAGGATGAAAAGAGAGTGATCTTCTTAGTTCGCTGAAAAAGAGGAGGTGATTTCAATTTCGCATGAAGCATCTACTCGACACGTCAGCATGGGACTCGGTTAACCCTTTAAGGGCGAATGATGCCTTGAGGTATCATCCAGCCCAGGGCGAATGATGCCTTGAAGCTTCATCCAGCCTAGGGCGAATGATGCCTTGAGGCATCATCCAGCCCAGGGCGAATGATACCTTGAGGCATCATCCAGTCCAGGCCGAATGATGCCTTGAGGCATCATTTCTCAAAAATATACGAATTCGTTTTTAACAAGGAAATAATTAAGCAATATTATTGAAATTTTCACAGAATGTAGGTGTAGCACCACAAATAGTATTCATATTCAGAAAAAATGAAATATTTAAGATTATATATCGTATCACGTCACTAAACACTCAAATAATGGGTTTTGACGACTAGGTACTCGTCCCCTAGCGGTATAAAGTGCCACCAGCACCCGTTCTTAAGGGGGTAGCTTGGCCGCTGGCATCCGTCCTTAAAGGGTTAACGCTCTGCGAGCTGGGTCGGCTTTAAGTCTAAAGCCCATACGACAGCGACATCTACCACCGATTCTCACCGATCCGATCGACGATAATAATTGGGAACGATAATGTTACTGTCTTAAGCCTATAAGACAGCGACACGCCGATCTTTCCCGATCACACCTTTGCCCGACGGATCCGTCGGGTCTATCAGAATCGGTGAACTTTATGTCGCTGTATACACAAACCCGATTATAATTGTGTGGCGCTTTACTAGTATGGCGGTAATGACCGACTCTGCCCGATCGTAAGATTGTCACTGTACGCACTTCACCGACTGTTTCCGATTCTGAGTAGGCCGTTTAAATACTTAAACGTTTAGATATTTCCAGACTAAGATAAAATCAAAAACATATTGATGCTTGGTCTGAGTCTCCATTTGCTATCTCGTTTGGAGTGCTTCGGAATATTCATTTGGCTATCGCCTCGTTCATAATACTGTGCACTCCAAACTTGATGACAAATAGGAACACAGACCAAACACTCATTAACTTCTTTCTTAATCCCTCCCCCTCCCTCCCTTACTTCACCCAATGCCTTACTTCTTCCCTCCATACTCCAACCGAGTTCTCTTCCATATTTTTCAACAACCTTCCCTTCCTGCTGCCCCACCTGGAACCAATGAGAAACGACTTTCAGTAAAAAGGCTGGCAGAGTGCCTGGAATGGCACTAGAAATAGCAAACTACAAGACATAATACCAACTATCAACCAAACTTTCAGAATAGGAAATCTGACAAGATTGGAACAGGTGAAACTTACCCGTTGCGGACTGGTCAGACCAGGCTGACACATGGGCACCTCCTAAGAGGTGAATTTGCACCTGTGTGCCAACCATGCAACACTCCTTTGTGTGTACAACTTCTCATGCTACATAGTCAGGTAACCAGGAAAAGCAGGGAAAAATTCCTGGAAAATGCAACATCAATGCACAGTGTGTTCCACAACACTGGCAAGAAAGAAATTCATGGACTCCTTAACCCATTGGCGCTAAAGGGTTAAAGCGACCAAGATTTTTGAAAAGTTATAAAAACTAGTACATAGCCTAGTCCTTCCAGGCAAAAGGCCTTACACTTCAGTTAGGGCCTACTCAGAAAGGTACTATCCACAGCAGTCTGATAACAGTTAGTTATGATTATCGGACGTAAAATCAACCAAACCCAACCAAAACAGGTCCCACATGCCCTCCTCCTCGTTTACACTTCTTCCCCGCCTTGAAGTACCCACCGTCCTCCAGTGGCATCCTCCACTTCTCAGGTCATCGCCCTCCAGAGTGACTCCAGGTGACGTCAAGCGGTCCCGTGGATCCTGTCACCGTGGAGGATTCAACCCAGTTTAAGGTCCTTATAAAAGTTCCCATGGAGGAAAAAGGCATATCCTACAATACACAGTGACGTCAGCTGGCTCAGCTGGTCTCTCCCATTTAAAACCGGTTCCTATGACTTTATTCTAATACCAAATGAGTGAAATATAAAATGGTATCGAGTTTAACCTAACCCAATAGGTGAATTAAGCCAATTTCTATATAACAGATTTATTTAGGAAATGTACTGAAAATATGGTTTTCTTCAATTCTCTGGGTAACGAGGACGGTGACCTATTATAGTATAGTACCATACACTTAATATATTCTCTGAAAGTTTGAAGAAAATGACATGGGTCTTATGAGGTAATAACAACCTTTTAGAATTTATGATCTTTCATAATGTTATCATGATATTTATCTCTGAATAAAAAACTATCATGGTGACCCCATTTTTTAAATTAGTAGTTTGATCTATAACACTTGGAGATCATCATATACAGTTTTCATGACATTGATATGGGTTTTACATATTACGGTAAATTGTCAGATACGCCTTAATTTAACCCAGTTTAAGGTCCTTAAGAGGATTGCCATGGAGGATCCAAGAGTGACTAAGGTGCTTAATGAATACTGAGACCTGGGAGAGGTCTATGGTTTCCTTCTTTGATTAGCAAAAACAGAACAAGTACACAAGAAACCTACTTGTGTCTCAGATCGTATCCCGGATATTGGGTATCAGGTGGTAATGGGAGTCCCATCAAATTGTAATTAATGAGATCTATCCATCCGCACCACACCAACCGTTTTAGGGAGTCTTGTGGGTGTGAGCCAAGCCCACCTCTGTGAAACCCCCTTTTTTAACGGCCCGCTCAGGGAAAGGAGGTGCGATGAAGATAGTTATTCCGTTCAGTTTCCTCATTAGGACGGAATGGGTTTTCGTTGTGCTGCCAGGCTTCTCAGCGGCACTCTCCCGTTGACGGGCGGGGAAGTAAATGACCTAATTAAGTTACCAGTTAGGCTGGCTGAGAAGAACCGACAGTTGTTTAGTCAGTTATAGTATCTTAGCCTGATATAAATGTCCATAGGCTTAACATTAGCATGGACAGTTCTCTTTGAAATGTATGTCCATGACATAATCGTTTCATTAAACTTTTTTGTTATTTTATTATTATTATTATTATTATTATTATTATTATTATTATTATTATTATTATTATTATTATTATTATTATTATTATTATGATTATCGTTATCGTTATTGTTGTTATTATTATTATTATTATTATTATTATTATTATTATTATTATTATTATTATCATTATCATTATCATTATCAATTAACAAACAAAATATGTCTCTCACCTTGGTGAGTTTTTCAGACAGCTGTTTACATCAGAATACAATTATGCCCAAAGAGGGCCTCTAATTATCCTTTGACCAGAAAGTAGAAGATATTGTACAGAGATAGTTTACAGAGATAGTAAATAAGATGAGATAGATGATATGATGATCTACAAGTACAGATAAATTCACTACATCTACAAATAGCCCAAAAGTGAATTCTTTCAGCTCTTCCTTGGTTTTACTTTGCTTGGCAATTATAGGCAGAGCATTCCACCTTTTGAATTCGTTCTCAACAGGCATGCAAGTACGGTAACTCATACACAATGGGTGATAGACATATAACTATATTCAGGCTAAGATAAAATCGGAAACATATTCGTGTTTGGTCTGCTCCTCGATAGCTTTCTCGTTTGAAGTGCTTTAGAATATTTACTCGGGTATCGCCTCGATCATATCCCTGGGCGCTCCAAACTCGATGACATGCGGGCACACAGACCAAATACTCATCAGTTTCTTTTTTAATACTCGTATATGGAGCGCAGATTCGCCTTTAGTTTCAAGTGGTTTCAGTGTTGTTGTATTTTTTTCTTTTTGATTAGTTTATTTACAGAACATTCTTTCATGAAGGGATGGCAGATAGTTGTTAAGTAATAGTTTTATTGACAATAAAGAGAGTCCATAATTGGAAATTGACGGTAAATATGGAAGGAGATGTTTACGTCGAGTTCCCTATTTACCACCAATTATCATCGAGGTTTGTAGATTGGACAAGCATAGTAGGACGTTATATATTTACTACATACCCGAAATTGATAGAAAATGATTAAATTCATTTTGCCTAACAACTAATATTTTATTCATGGCGTATGGAACAGTGTTCCATATTTTGCCGTACGAAACACTGCTCCGTACAGTATTTTTACGTTATATATGGGGAAACGGTGCCTATACGTTATCATTGTTAGGTGTACATAAATCCATGCGACTATTGTTAAATGCCATAAAATGGTCCAACACTACGGGCGCCAAACTTTCTGTGTATAATGATTCTTTTGTGTTAGCCAATTAACCTCTTTATCGTTGTCCCTGTGAATGATCACATTGTCGTTCTGACCGTGCGCTTTAATAGTGCTGGTGTCCCTTGACGGCTCATATGTCCGCGATCCGCTCATATAAGTGAGGAGAAAAAGCTCAGGCGACAGCAGCTCTAATAGCATCACTCCTACAAGTGTTTTATATCATGTCGGGCTGACCGGGTGAAAAATACATAATTGAGAATAGAACGGCAGGCGACTCACTCGGTAATAAATCAGATCGGAGTGTAAAGACCTAATAGCATAGCGGGAACGGCTTTGTATGATGTAGATACAGACCAATTATAAGTCCATAAGGCTATTTTCTATTAGAAGCAGTCCCGCTTCATATCATTATCAGATCAGGGCACAACTAAGTTTAAAACAACATTTGTAAACAGTTCAGAATAAATAGCAGCGTAATATCTGTGCGGTAGATTATATGTAAGTATGTTACGAACTGATTTCTGTAACAGACGAGAAAGGGGGGAGAGATAAAAAAAAACAGTAGAATAAAAAAATAGAAGATGAACATGAGAAAAAAGGAAAAACAATGGAGCGAACTCGGATATTGATACATCAAACTATGAATTCAGAATTAGTCGTGTTGAAACTAAAATGGTGGCATCGGTTTGTGGAAACGGGGTTTTGAAGGAAAGGTGGCGCATAATGTCATTGCAACCCGATCTTACTTTATTGTAGCTGTTTTCATCTGCACGCTTCAGATAAATTGGAATTCAACACTTGTCCTATGAGCGAGAGGCCTGCGGGAGTAGACAGCAATGATCAATCTTTGGCCTTCTTGGTCGCCTTGCCTCCACGTAGTAACTAAAGTGACCAGGGTGGGGAGTTAGCTCAGTGGTAAAGAGCACTGGACTCATAATCTTAAGGTTGTCATATTTTGTGGGTTTGAGTCCCACTGCAGAAACCTTTCTCCTTCACCCCCAGCAGTGGTAGATTTACTGCTATATCAAAGGCCAATCCTACTCATAACATGTCTATGTGGTGTGGAAAGTAAAAGAGCTCTCACCTCGGTAAATGTGTAGGGGTGAAATCTCTACCTAAATTCATCTTATAGATTCAGTCAAACCCAAAGTAAGTCTCATAGGACATATTGGACGTTAAACTACCCAAAACAAACAAACTATGAGCGAGATGTCATGACATGTTTAAAGGCCATTATATCTATATACTCGATCAATAAATGGAACCAAACTTTTATTAGAAAAAAAAGGTTTAAAACAACACAAATTTAAGATGTGGTATCGAGTAGCAGAGTTTTTAAGAGACTTTTTAGATTGATGTGACAGGGGAAGTGACCATCTAGTTATTGGGTCAAAAGAATGAAGGCTGTACCTCTTCGTTTTCATTTCAATTTCCTGAAAGCTTCGAAAATAGAGTGCCAGTGATTGGATGAAAGGGGGTCTTTCTATACAACTCTCTAGAGAAAGGCCAGGGATATGAAAGCCTCCATCAGCCTGTTGTCATACCATTGTGGGTTTCTTTCATACTTCTGAATATCCTTTACATCTCAGAACATGAGCGCATTGAGATCGACCTTTACAGCAGCATACCTGCTACCAACATGATGCATTTGCCAGGTTATATCTTGGTATGTCTTGTTATATCTTAAATTGTCATGATATATCTCACCTACTTTGTCGCAACACGTCACGCGCTATCATATGTATACTTTTTCGTGATGTGAGTGTATATTATGGTGCTCCACCATCACAATGCTTCAAGATCTATTGCCCACATATTGCAGCATACCGCGGCATATCGCGACAAGAATGTGGGGAAGGTGCTTAACCAGACCGATACTTCGCGGCTATTATTCAAAACCTAGCAAGACGTATCAAGATAACCAAATCTGGACAGATGTCTCTATATCTTTTGTGTTGGTAGAAGAGGCCCTGGAAGGAGCAGAGACAATTTATTTTATTTTTACATCCATAACTACTGAGTAGGAATCCCCATTTGTGATAGTCTCTGAGCAGATATATAGGACCCCAGGGAGAACCATGTGATAAATAAATACACAATATTGACTGGGTTCAGATATGCTCGTATGCTCCGAGGAATAAACGCGTAGAAATATCCGAGCACATGCAAGGATATTGCAGTCAACTCCGAGGAGCATACAACTACTTTTATCTGAAACCAGTCTATATTGTATTTTTTACCCCCCTTTTCCTGACAAGTGGGGTACCCATATTGGTTCATTTTAAGTACGCGCTTTTTCTTCATACGCACTTTTTCTTAGTATGCGCCGAGTTTTGGAGCCCGAAGCATACAACATGTGTTTGTTGACATTTTCGGTATTTTCTTTTCCGGAAATCTTTTTTTGTGTGTGAACGCGTATCTGCGGTTTCAGCGGGTTCACTTTGGCTCCCTATAAATAAATTCCCTTTCAACACATTCGCCAACGTGCCCAAGGTAATTCTTTGTCCAGATCATTAGAAAATTCATTCAGAACGTATCTGACCATGCCTATTATTATGTACCACCAGCACCTGAACAGGTCAGGTTAGACCTTACCCGAGGTTCATGGGAACATCAAACAGGACCGAAGAGACTGTAATGACTTTGCTGGGCCACGTGATATATTCTCGTGCTCTTATTGGCTGGGGAAACCATGCCAGAAAGGTCAGCGTCTGTAAGCTAATACTTCCTTGAAGCCCATCGTTGTCCCATGTTCACTGGTACACAATTTGTCAGTGGCCGATAGGTGTTTACGGTGGAAGAACTATTGTGAAAATAGAAACACATTCCATATGCCCAAGTAATTCAAACGTCAAGTTCGCCATTTTAGCGCAATTAAAGTTATTGGACGTTTTGAGTTACTCAATGAGCGGGAGTGGAGAGTTTGCTCAGTGGTTAGGGCATTAGACTTGTAACCCCAAGGTTGTAGGACTTTGTGGGTTTGAGTCCCACTGCAGCCACTCTTCTCCTTCACCCCAGCAGTGATAAATTTACTGCTATATCAAAGGCCAGTCCTTTTATATCATGTCTCTGTGGTGTGGGAGCTATCAGAACTCTCACCTCTGTAAATGTGTAGGGATGAGATTTCTAACTTAAATTCATCTCATAGATTTGATCACAATCAAACCGAAAGTGAGTCAAATAGAGCATATTGGACGTTTAACTACCGAAACAACCAAACTCGATGAGCCACTTAGAAGTGCAGTCTTAGGTGCTGGTTCCATCAAAACACAAAATATAGCGAGATTTGTCACGATTTGGTTGTCATGGTAGGTTTAAAAAAATGGCATGCATATTTGCCGCGACGCATCGATGTGGTTAAGCACCTTCCCCACGATATTTTGTGGTATGCCGCAATAGGTCACCAACAGACCTTGAGGCACTTTTTTTTGGAAAAAGATTTATTTCAGACGAATAAGGTTCACATACACAAAGCATCAGTGATCTTCCACGATATCCGTCTATTGGTACTTACAGTAAGCAAGTAAATAGTTACATACAGTTTGACACATACATTACACAACAGAAACATGACAGATCCCAGTGACAAATGTATAGTATAACAAGGTATTTATACTAGTAGACAGTTAGCTGCATTTTGATTATATTATCAAAAATGGTGGAGCACCAAAATATACACATGACATCGCAAAAAAAGACACATATGATCGCGCATGACATGTTGCGACAAAGGAGGTACGACAAATCCTGATACTTTAAGTTATAACAAGATATAACAAGATTTGACACGGCAAATCCATCGTGTTGATGGAACCAGCACTTAAATCATTCACACTCATAGCTTGCTGGCAAACATAGCCTCCTGTCACGTACTGCTGTTAGCCGGTGGTTATCTCATGGTGTTTGTGTCCTAGCTCTAACCCAAACCCGCGAAGCTCGCCCGACCAAGACATGATCGATGGCCGCTCTTAATATTCCGATCACTCCTCGATAAGGAAATCATCTTGGTCTTCTTTCATACCCCGCAGGGCCGTCTTCCGCCGCGCACGTTCGTAAAACGTAAAAATGTTCTCGCCGCGCGTGGCGCTGTTCTGTGATTGCGGAACGCCCGCCACAAATACAATCAAACCAATCTGTTCTCAATTTTAGGCCTGCTGAAAATCTGCGCACAAATCTTCATTTTTGTGGGCGGTTGGTAAATCCAATAAATCAGCAGCATCTTTAATTGAGAGGAGAAAGGAGGGGTGGAGGATTGGGAGTGGGGCGAAAATGGGAAATAAGGATTAGCAGAAGTATCGTTTTCTATGGAGAATACTATCAGCGGTATTGAAGTAGCACTCATAGAAAAGGACCCATTCTCATCTGAATTAGGTTGTCGTGACACTGTGCTGTATAGCATTTATTTTCAAATCTATAAATTCCATTATCCCAGGCCCTATTGAGGGCTTCTTCCACCAGCATGATGCATTTGCTGTATTATATCTTGGCATGTCTTGTTATATCTTACAGTATCACAATATGTCTTCCCTCCGGTGTCACAATATGACGCGTGCGGTGATATGTATCTTTTTCGTGAAAATGTGTGTATATTTTGGTGCTCCACCACCACAACCCTTCACAATCTAAAGCCCGGCAAATATACTTAATCGTACCAATGTTTTGTGTCACAAATGCACAAGATAACTCAAAACCTAGCAAGACTTAACAAATCAACGGAATCGTTACAAATCTCGCTTTATCTTGCGTGCTGGTGGAAGAGTCCCTTTTAAACTTATATCTCTGTGCGTCGTTCCTCTCCTGCTCAGAGACGATCATATCATTATGATCTATATTGACCATAATAGTGTACAAAACGCTTAGAATTTTTTTCTTTAACAACGCCCTGCCAACCAATTTCACAGCGCCGCTGTTGATTGGTCCTTTAGGGTCACATGGTACAAGACAGTTCAAACTGCCACCCACTTCGCGTTAGCTGCTCTCTCAGTACAGATTTAGCCACTTCTCCATTCTATTAATAAGCTTAAAATATTTACGATGGATTGGACGTTATCCAAATTGTCCCTATTGCACTATGCGCATGTCCGAAATTACGTCGGTACTTCGTAGTTAATACTTATATTGATTAATGCGAGTATGGTTCAGTAATTTAAAGGAATATGAACGAAGTTAGTAAATACATAGAGAATCTATAGTAGTGAGAGGGAACACATAGCATAGGTGTTCATCATAAGGAAAGGTATGATCATGTGAGGTTCTGATGTTGAAGCAGGGGAGTATACCTCTGCGCCGCCTGCGCTGAGCAGCACTGAGTAAGAGGATAAGACCTAGATGAGGTATAGATGAGCGAGGTCCATTGCTCTTCTAGGAGCGGACCAGTGCAAAGGCGCCAGAGGCCTCAGTCTACCTGGAGTGAGGCGGCCTTGTGGTGTACGTTATTGCGTAAAACCTGTTTGACTCCGTGAGTGCCTTGCGAGTATGGTAACTCATACTTAATGGGTGATAAACAGATGAATATTTCCAGGCTAAGATAAAATCACAAACATATTCGTGTTTGGTTCGAGTCCCCCGTTCGCCATCTCATTTGGAGCACTTTGGAATATTCACTCGGCTATCGCCGAGCTCATATTACTGCACGCTCCAAACGCAATGGGGAATGGGGGCACAGACCAAACACTCATCAGTTTCTTTCTTGTTCCTTTATGAAGCGTCTTGTCAGTGTTAAAAGAATTTAGAAACGAAGACAAACAAGTCCTGACACTAAGTCTAGACAGCACTGCTTCTAACAAAATTTCGAATTAGAATTAATTTGGGTACCTTCCCCGATATACGGCAAAATGAAATTACGCCTTTTTCTGTGCGAATTCAGGACCGCACTTTGGAAGGAAGACGAATGCCCCTCACACGTCTTGATACATCAAAGCGCCAAGGCAGAAGGCTCCAGCCCGTTTGACAAGTCTTTGGGTTTCTTAACTCTGCCACCCTTTTACCCTCCACTCACTGTCAACACCGTGAACTTATTGTGATTCTAACTCAGAGTCTCTGTAACCAAGGCGTCCGGACTGACCTTTGGACTTGAAACCTGTTTTTCCTTCCATCCTTTTTGTAAGAGGAGTGAAAAAAACCTGCCGAGGAAGCAGAAAAGAAACGGTGATGGTTTGATAAAAGCTGGCAGCGTGGAAGAAGATTTCTCATCGCATGCCAAGTTCTTGTGCCAACCCAAGGAAATTGCCCAAATAAGAGGGGAAAGTTGAGTTTTAATGTGTGCAGAGCCAAACCCAAAGAACACGCCACTACCAAGTGAGGATTTGTGATTCCGTAGAGAAACGAATCAGTGGCAATTCAGTAACGGTGCCGGTTTGATTCTTTGAAAATGTGTCATAATGAAGTAGGAAGTAATTTTCTGCCAGGGCCACAGTAAAGGAAGATTGCCAAAGTAAAGCAAGATCTAAAAAACAGTTCACTTCTTATCTTCAGACACTATCATTCTCATTTTCTTTCTGTATGACATTTTTGGGTATTTACGACTGACAGCGGTTAAAAGTCCTACAACTTTAGGTTGTGGGAGTTTTAGAGAACACCTGTGCTTCGATACACAAGAATGTGCTAGACTGTGGTATGTCAGTTTATGATGTATAACTGTTGTGAAGCTGGCAAAGTGGGCTGGTTTGGGATACCTACTGGAAGACAAGGAACTTGCGTTATACATATTAGTCGACCAGGTTATACCTAGGACGTGATCATTTTTGCACAAAAATGTAAGTTGAAGTAAAAATGAAAATGAGCCAAGAATACCAATTCAGATACATCTGAGAGAGAGAGTCAATTGATACCTAATGCTATATTTACATTACGTCCCTGGTTCCCTGGCAGAGGAACATTGTGGCGGCACCAGGATTGATGTAGGAGAGCATATGGGGAAGAGGTTGCGAAACATGAATAACCATAGCTCACCCTGACCACTAGGCATTGACCGGCCAGTGAGTAGCTCTGTCAAACATTTTGCCCTAGCAGTCTTAGTACTACACAATGTTAACGAGAATCATACCAGGATGTGATGAACGCCATATAACGTGACTGAACGTGACTAAACGCAGACAGCCGTATAGGGAACCGCAGAAAGAATGTGAGTTTGGTTGGCATATTTTTTGCTCTCTGTGGTTCATGTACCTCACTTTCCCCTGGGGAAATTTGAGTGTGAGTTTGGGGCGATCTACAAAGTATGTACGCAGAATTTCGAAAATTTTTGACCCACCCACCTCCCTCCCGATCTTTTACGCAATAGAACAAAGAAGGGGCATTCTCACTTTTTTCCCCTGCACCCCGCCTCAGTGCGTACATATTTAATGGATGGCCCCTGACATGACAATGCAGGCAACCGTGCATGGCACCATGGTAAAAACTGGAACATGGTGTAAACCTTAGCGTTAATATTTTAAAAAATCAGGTAAATCCACTAGGTATGGGCAGGAGAGGAGCTCCAAATATTTACCCCCGTCCATTATGAGATTGCCGTCAGTCCATCACAGCAGCCGGAGACAATCGACGGACTACAGGACTGGGCCTGACCCCTGGCGACAGGTAAACAGAGCGCTAGCAACATGTTAATCAAATCACGTGGCGTAGGATAACAGGATGGGGCTGGGCTTTCCTCGCTGATTCACTTAGTGCTGCAGGAGTAGTGCATTGCTAAATGCTCTGTGCGCCAACTATTCATGGATGTCAGAGTTCAGGGAAATCCCTGAAATCACTATCTACAGGCCTCAATAGAACCTTTGTATGTTAAACCCCATATTGTTCAGAAACCCCATATACCCTATCCCTTAAATCCCTTAAATCCCTGAAATCCTTGCACTGTCCTCCTGCATGGAGTTGTCCCATTACACTCACTGCCATATAAGGAATAGAGTAGACCCAGTAGCCAATGACTGCATTCGCAGCAAACCCCGACCTTCACCCTGACCTCCTTACATGATATTTATAGCGCCTTGATACGGTTCTGCAGTCGAGAGTTGACCTAAAATCTAGTGGGCCACAACCACCCTCTACCATACAAACCACTTTGAATGCATAGATAACATCAGGAACCAGCTTCATACTACAATATGCCATGCGCATATTTGGTTTAACATCAAAAGTACATTGGAGGTAGGGTTCTGCTTGAAGAGCACAGACTGTAGTACCAGTCCTACACACCATGGACACGTTTTGATGGGTGTTAGGACGAAGTGTGGACCTACTACGACTTGGCTATGATTAACACATTGGCAAGCTCTGCGACACACAAATCAATGCAATGGTAGAGCTTGTTGTCAATTAGCCAGGTTTTGTCGCCAAGCTCTATGACGCACTATGGCGTGCTACGAAATTCAAACATGTTTGAATTTCATTGTGCGTCGTTGCGCTATCGCAGATCTCGACAACATGGAAAGCGCAATTGGTCAAATGTCTACTTTCTGTCGCCAACGTGCTATGATGTCGATAATGCTGGAGACACACTAAGCGAGTAACGCGGCGGTTTCCGGAATCGCCAACACAAAATGGCGTTTATGTGAGCTATTATTTCATATTTCACCTGATTATTGCGTCAGAGATGCTAAATTATTGGTGGGAGATATTACTATGAAATAATATCGCACATACACGCAAATCTTTGTTGTCGATTCTTGAGATCGCTGCAGTTACCCGCTTGGTTTGTCCCCGGCATAATGACAGCGACTAGGATCGGGGACATTGTAGCGCATTGGGAGGTCTGTCGTAGCGCGTCGTAGGCCGTCATAGAAGGTGGGAGGCTAGACTGGCCCCAGTCCCTGTTTTCCTCCGCCTACCCCACCCCTCCTCTCCTCGATACAGGGACTGGTCAAATCGGTGATGGTGTCCGATTTCTGGCGCTGTTTAACGCCAGCATTCCCAACACTCTCCCTACAGATATCCTGGCTACTGGTCAGGATATCTGCTTGGAGATTGATACCCAATCACTTTGATCTTGATCGGGTCACAGTCAGCAGCAGGCGAAATTTATTGCTATGACAACACAGGCGGCTAGAGAACTGGAGGAAGGGAGAGGGAGGGGTAGGAGGAAGTATAGGGTTACAGGGAGAAGATTGGGGTCATAAACAGGAGATTCTGGTCAGAATGGGCAAGTCTTTGATTCATGGGCCAGTCAGAGAAGGATACATACTATAATGACCTTAATTTTCATTGTTTTTAATCATTTAATGAAAGCTCATAATCAAAGACTTGAGCAAGTCTAGTGGGAGGCATGTATCAATGTCTCTTCACCTCAGGTATTATTATCCAACACCGACCCCTCTACAATCTTTGTGTCACCGATCAATACATCCTTATTAGTTATGTATCTCGATGTACACATGTAAATATATGAAATAATCATTATATGTGATGTGATGTATATATATTTAACTATAGTTCAGGCCTTGGTCTCCTTATATAGTATATCTTACACGGGATACCAATTACGAGAAACTGGTTGCATCTCTGAATATAACAAAAACCGTGTATTAGGAAGGTGGCAGACCGCGACACATGTATGCGAACCATCCTGCAAATATCTCCTTCTAACCTTTTCATCAATTTATGAATTGGAAAGGGCCCAAGAAAACTTCTTGGTTCCTAAATAGTGACAATGTCACAAGCCTTGAAAAAGCCAAATTAAAGATGCCTGAAAAGTCCGAACCGGATGAAACCTTGACCCCCAACCACCCCCTTTTAATTTTTATTAGGGCACATACAAATAAAATTTGATATCAACATCCACAAACCCCACTGAGTGAGGTGGATGGGAACTGGATCTAAGATCCCCTTCTATTGGTTGGTTAAACGCATTGTTGACACGTAACAATCGATACCCTGGAGATACCATAGCAACTTGGTTCAAAACAGACAGGAAACTGTCACTTTCAAGGTAGCATCGGCTTGTGATAGAGGTGTTATTGCCACGTCGTAATAATCTAAAAAAGAAAAATTTTAAAAATGTGATAAGTTCCTCGCAAGTCATGTCTTTGAAGTGATCTGATAGCTGTTTCTTTCTCTTGTCATTTCAGCTCTATATATGCATCATATCCTGTCACGCCCTCTACATGGCAATCCATCACTTCGTCGTCTGCATTGGCCGCGATTGGAAAGGTGAGTTTTGGGGTTTTAACGGAATTACGATATGATATCAGAGATGGCAGTTTTCCTATTTTTTTACTGAAGAGGTGTTATTGCCACGTCCCATTAATCTCTCGTTTTAATTTTCAGTTTATGATTATTTGTTCTTGTATAAAACACAGAGATGATGAATTTGGTCTCATTCTCACCAAAAAACAGTGGTTCAAACCTCCCCACACACCGGAGTCCCATTCCATGGCCAATAACGATGGGTTTCCATGTTTTCTCAGTGTCTCTGAGGCAGTAAATTCCATATGAAAAGTATTTGCTTATATTTTTCATCACTCCCACTGACATCCCTGTGATATAGAACAAACCGAGACAAGTGATTTGACGATGTTTTATGGATTACTGAAATGAGATAAAGCTTATTTGGAAATTCAAATACTACCAGCAGAAACTTTGTTCTACACTTAACAGCAAAAAGGATATAAGAGTTAGGTTTTTTCAAGATTAAAAAAAAGGAGACGAAACAACGAAAAATACAAGACGAGGCAAAAAACAATTCTAATCTCAACCGATGCTTTATAAGGGATTAGAAAAAAAATTACAACATAAGATGTACTTAAGAGTTTTCCCAATGTACGGACGGCTCGGAAAAGCCCTCCCGAGACAGCAGATGTTTTCTTTGTTTATTTGACTTGACCACACGAGGTCTCATTAAGCCGCGCGGAGACGCCTCACTCAGGCGCCTCGCATGGCCTTTATAATAGATGAGACGAGACAAAGACACCACGTCCCCTGATTGTAGTACACCGCAACAAGTAACGCCTTCTCGGTGCATATAATCCCTGTAGCTATGGTGAATTATGTCCCCGCATAGAGACTGGACGGCGTACTGACACCTAGTAAGGACTCGCTCCATCTTCCTCCCACCGCCAGCCACCCCCGCCCGCTGTAAACTCACACCTGCCTTACAAAACGCCCACTGCGCATGTGCAATGCTCAGTGCGCATGCGTGTTCTTTAATGACTTCCTGCCATGCGCGCCTACCGGAATTGGTTGGGTCTATCTGTGACAACCGTTAGGTATTATATGGAAACAGGATTATTCTGGCTGAATATGATAGATACGTGGTAAAAAATCGCCAATTTTACCACGTATTTATTACAGACGAACATAGTATACTTGTTTTCGTATTATTATAAGCCTCAGTTTGTTGGAAAGAATTCCACAGAAATCCAGACAAAACAAAATTTGGGTAAAGGTGGTTTATTGGGGGTAAATGTACATCAAGATAGGGGCTATACGCCTATAGTGTGGGGATGGTTGCAACGTTTCGTCTGTGTTTATCAGACGGGCAATAAAGAGACAATAATCGATGGTTTTGTGGATAGGCGGCCGTAAACCACGAGAGGGTTGGCGCGTAGTAATAACCTCGACTGGTTTACAGAGCCGCCTATACACATGATCATGGTTTGTTGTATTTATTATCCATCATTTCGAATAAATCAAACCCAGTAATTGCCATATTAAAGGGTATAGCAATAGGGACTATTTCTTTGCCCTGTAGCACAAAGGGACTATTTTTCCCGTATACCATGGTTTTGAGGCCGTATACCACAGGTTTGAATCCGTATAACACAATTATGGCATCTGGCAGGTTTTATACAATGGGTAGTGGTTTAGTGAGTCCCCATACATTTTCAATGGGGACTTTGTATACGATGGATAATAATGTATTATATACCTCAAAATAGCCATTTTTAACCTTTGCTTTTGGATGACTTGTTGGAATTTCCCAGCGCACATACCCCTGTACGCCACATAATACCTCATACGCCACTTAATACCCCTGATGCCACGGGCACACCCCATACGCCACGTACATACCCCATACGCCACGTACATACCCCATACGCCACTGACATACCCCATACGCCACGTACATACCCCATACGCCACGTACATACCCCGTACGCCACGTACATACCCCGTACGCCACGTAATACCCGTACGCCACGTACATACCCCGTACGCTACGTACATACCTCATACGCAACATACGTGTTGTATGGCCGTAAAACGACACGGTTAGGAGCGGACAGTATACGTAGAACATACGGCGACGGGTATATAGTAACACTTCTAGCACTGTTTATATCCTACTTCAATTGCAGTTTGTTTAGTGTATTGTATATAATGTCGAAATTTTGTGACTGACATATCCAGTTGGCATATTGGAGACACAAATACATTGTTCAAAAGATATGAAGAGGCAGGAATACATCATTTCATTTTGAACAAGTTTTACTGGGTCTTCTTGAGTTATGTTCGTCTTCGTACTTGTTGTGACGGTCGTACTCTACTTCTCCCAATTCGTTTTCATGAAACTGAAGATGTCAGCGACCGATATGCAGGTAAAACCTTGTTCAAGGCTTGCCCGGCTTTAACATTCTCTGTTGTCCCGACTGGGGCCAACTTCCTCTCCCATTGTGTTTCCCTCTTACAACACACAACCATGTACATGTAATAAGAGAAAACGTAGTTAGTGAACCTGTAGCGATTACCCTTCAAGGTTTTTTGTCCCATAAAATACGTCCTGACGCCAGAGGTGGAGGGACGTGGAGGGAATCGCTATGGGTTCACTCACTACGTTTTATTAATATTACATACCTATGGCCGAATGTCTATGAATTGCTACCCGCTACTTGGCGTGCAGTAAAAATAATGTTCGGGCACACTGAGCTCATAGTGAATACATCGGGTAAATAGGTACATATGATAAGTATATAAAATCCGTTTTCTTGATATTTAGGTATGTAATAATAATAATAAAACGTAGTGACTGAGCCTGTAGGGATGTCATTCTCAGCCTTTTGATGTCCCGACGCTGCAGGCGGAGTGACATGTTTATGGCATCAAAAAACCTCGCACGGTCATCCCTACGGACTCAGTAACACGTTTTCTCTTTTTATAATACAACTGAAAACATGAGAGTTTTATTAAGTACTTGCGAAGTACACTACGTGTACAGTGCGCCCGAACATTCACTACGTCTCAGTGAGCCCGAACATACTACACCCCGAGTAGCGAGTAGTATTTCAGCCACAGGTGTCTCATAATATTCCGTATAAACCACACCTGGCCGTGCGGCCGTGCAGCGTGGTCTATATCCTCGTCCTCATTTATGCTAATAAGATTACTTTTACCACCTGCTACGTGCGAAACTGCTCGCCAGTTAGTAGATTCCTCAATGTGCGCTGCTGTGTTAACACATGTATATCCTATACACCCGCCTCTAAATACCTGCTAGTGAGGTATCACCCTCTACTGACTGTCTCTGTCATGATATACACCTACCCGTGTATTCCTAGGGCTAGTCGGCGCTGTAAAACCGTTTCGTTATTGCATAGCCTTCATAATATCATAATCATAAACAACCGCCCATGGAACTCCATAGAAAATGGTTAGAGTGTCTTTGAATGAATCTTTTTTTTCTCCGTCCTGTTACTGACCCTGGCAACTGGTGTTGGGTTGAATTCGATCGTATTCACCCGCCTAACGCGTCCTTAAAAATACCTACGCAAAAAAACAGCCCCGCAGAAACACAATCATAGACACAAAACAAAAATGCATAACATGAAAATCCGCCTGCATGCATATGCCAGTTTGATAGATTTGCCACCATGCCACCCCTACTTAAAGGACATACATTTATTTAGTTTTTCCTGATTTTCTTTACTCGGAGCTAAAAACATGCATCAATCATTTAGTTATTTCTGGATTGTTTTCGCCATCAATTGAGACAGACATTGCATCAGCCCTCATATCGTAAGGTTAGTTTGGGCAGATATTGTATCAGGAAGAAGGAGGAAGTGGTCGAGGAGGCATGGGAGAGGAGAAGCTGTATTGAGAAATGGTACGCTAGTGAATGTCACTGGAAAAGATTAAAGAAGAAACCAACAAGTTTTGGTCAAAGGCATCGTTCTCCACGAGTTTGATGCAGAGTGATATGAATGAGGCGAAGCCGAGTGAATATCACGTACCATTCAAACGAGTTTTAGAACAACGACTTTGACCAAAACGTGTCGCTTTCTATACACACTAAAATGATCAAAGGAGGGGGAATGACCAACAACCACTCATCAATTCATTTCATCAGTTTTATGTTGACACTATTATTCTTTTCTTAAAGTGGTTACACTTATTCGATAACGCAATTCCATTTACCTAAAAGAATGGAAGACACACTGGATATACATCGTAATATACCATTGAGAATGAAATATAATACTCGTAGGGCATGGAGAACGAGTTACCAAGTTTAAGGCTATGGGACATGTCAGTTGAGTTCAGAAAAAAACACTGAAATATTTTTCATTGCAATACAAGATTATGCATTACATATGCATTACACTGGGGAATTATGGGATCAAGAGTAAGCTGAGGTTTTAACATGGGTCAGTGGTGAGGTTTAGTTTGAGATCATAGGTGTGACTGATTCAGCAGTTGTATGTCAATATTACCTAAGGGAAAATAATTGTTTATCCCTAAATGAAAACATGAATTTCAATGGAAACATTGAAAACTGGCATCAAGGGGTGAGATAATATCAAGAAACGTCACAAATTTAATATGATTGTTTATATGGCATGGGTTGTCTATGCGGAATGATATCGCGAAGCGGAGCTGAGTGATATCTGTAGTGGAAGACAATGAATGCCATGTAAACAATCATGGAATTGAGTGACGTTTAGATTTGATCCTTCCCCGTCACATGTTTTAACTTCATATGTCACCCATGGCATATGAATATTTCATGGCATAATCATGGCATACGGTCACACTATGTTGAATCTATGGAGGTTTATATGAGGGGTAGGTTAATAGTGGAAGACCTGGATAGGTGAACACCCAGAAGAAGGGCAGTCCATGGAACGGGTAGGAGATAGGAGTGGGAATACTTGGTCTGGATAGGTGGATAGAACGCGGGTGTCGGCTCAGCTGTCTTGATGGATTCCTATAGAGAAGGCCACGCTTGGGAGATTGGCCGCCGAGAAGGCTGTTCACTCAGCGAGATGGGGTTTCGGGGTTACGCTGGGGTGCAGGTGGGGGCTCCGCGGCTTTGTCACGAGGTCAGGGTACTTGTCAGACAATGATCCATGATTCAGGTGGAGCCATTCCGTCTACGACAGTCACAGGGCCCTGAGGTGTACGTGGGAGAGGGTGTGAAACTTAGTGGTCAGTCCACTCTCAAACCACGTGACCCTGGGGCCCGTTTAAAGGCATATCGGACAGTTTGGCGTGAAAATTAAAACCCATGTCATTTTTCAGAAAATTGAATATCTCTAAGTATCGTAGAATACATTTCTGGCTTAAAAATCAGGGGTCACCGTGCTAGATTTTGATTTAGAGATCATTATTATGATCATTTTATATTAGATTATATAGAAATTCTAAAAAGTTGTTTTTTTACATAGTAAAAACCCATGTCGTTTTCATGAAACTTTCACAGAATATAGTATATGTATAGTACTACCTATTTAGGTTATAAAAATCATAGGCCACCATCCTTGTTTTTGAAAGAATTGAAGAAAACCATATTTTTCAGTACATTTCCTATATAAATAAAGCATATGAAAAAGGGCCTATTTTACTATATTATTATAGGATTAGGTCAAAGTAGACAAAACTCAAATTTTGGTCTTTTGAGTTTGGAATGTGCCAAAAATCACCAATTTCAATGGATGAATCGGAATATTTGAAAATCACCAGGTGGCGCCATCGTGAATTGTAGGATATGCCTTTAATAATCAGGATCGTACATTCAGACCCTTTCTGTACCTCGTAAAATGGTTATCATTAAATGATATTCAAGTCTGTTCGCTAAGACAGTATTAGCCGTCCATAAGGTCGTCCATAAGTGTTGAATAAAGTTGACCCACATCGTCCCTTGGTGTCTATGGCATATAGAAAATGGTATACATACATCCTAGATTATTAAACGAGCCCCTGGTCCTGTACGGTGGCAGGCTATCACATCGCCTTATAAGGAATATAATCTAAACCGATAGAGTGGTTGTCACGGTTTTGTATCTCGACAGCACGGCCTTTGAACAAGTCCCCTTTTTTTATTCTACTGTAAAAGGGTATATACAATGGTCTCTACTTTGCAGTTATTCCGACCAATGTTTCAAAACGTTAATAATAGTGCCGTCGGTAGTCTGTTTCCAACTAAACTTAGTTCCAACTTTTCTTAGCCGAGTCTTGCATCTCTAGAACAAAGCATCATTACATATCTTGGTTTTCCTCTTTTTTCCTTTTTAAAAAAAAATTCTAAAGGCCAGTTGTGATCTTTAGAATTTTTTTTTTAATTAGAAATGTAAATCCAGATCCAACACCCCCATCAGGGAACAGGGTAGGATGCATCAAAATTGGAAATTATTTCTCACAGTTATGATCTTGACATGTCTGTCTCTTATCCCCTTCTGCCTAAATAACTTCCTCAGCATCCCTTGCAATACATTAACGCTGTCACTTGCGTAGGACCTTCTGCACTCAGCATTATCGTAGTATCATTAATTACAAAACCATAGAAAAATCCACAAAAAGGGAATACAACTAACACGGTCAGTGCATATCGTACAGCCGTATGATGATGCATTTCTAGGACATTATATGCCAACAGCCAATCACCATATTGGTCCTGCTTTAATGCATCAATCTTAGGGTTCTCCATGAGATATGCTAAATTGATGTATGATCAAAACCATAGTGTAATATACAGGAAACCTATAAAAGTTAACGGTTAGAGTTGTATCCCATTGAGTTTGAATAGCATAGTAATTCATAAGGCACTTGAATTACTTAGCAATTCAAACCGTAATTCTGACCGTAAAGTTGAATAGGTTTCTGAATTTATCTCACCCCTCACATGGACTAATTGGCTACCATTTGCGACATAATCCCCATTAATCCTTTTTTTTAAATAACCCATGGGCATTGAGTACAAGTTCCCAATGCTAAGTCTATGGGGAAAATACCAGCTTTTATGTATTTGATACCTGACGTAAAATGTATCACATAACCCCAGATACGTGCTTAGTATTCATGACTTCGAACCTTTCTTTATTCACATGACATCTATGAGTTCATAGATGGCTGATATTGAGGAGGATTAAGTAGAAGCATTCACAATAATTTTCCTATAAGTCCTAGACGTACTTAAATAGAACTGCATAGAGAATCGTATAAATAAACAATACTCTACGCGTTTGGATGCACTGCAATCATCATTGAGGCAAAGCCGAGTGACGATTATGACACATCAAAACAAGTGGAGCATTCTTTATTTTACTATTCGAGTTATCTCACTCCTTTCAGTTAGGAATATATAAATCTCCATGTTGATGGGTTGCCTCCTTTCTCAAATCCTGGCCGCTGATTGACCAGCCAATTATGACATCATATCACATCACTCCGCCACGACCATGGCATAGTAATGTCCCTTTACTTGGGTGATCGTTACGTATATTTCTTTAGGAGCCATCCATAAAGTATGTTCGCAGAATTTCTGAAAATTTTTACCCCCACCCCACCCCCCTCCCGATCCTGTACGCAATAGAACAAAGAGGGAGCATACGGAAAATTTCCAAACTTTTTACCCTTCCTATCAGTGCGTACGTACTTTATGGATGGCCCCTTAATGTTATTCCTATCTCTAAACTAGTACCAGGAGTGAGATAATTGCTGGAATCCATTCTGATCCTGGTATATTTATTGCTCTTTCAGATTGTACCTCCTACTCGCCGGCCGCGACGACAATATTCCTCATTTTCCTGCTGTTTGAATCTCTGCTCTTTGGGATCTTCACGGCAATAATGTTCGGCACACAACTGGCAGCCGTGTGTACTGATGAAACGGTAGGTTTTAGTCCACTCTTCTACTCCACAGCTCCGCCAATGCTAGGTCCGGGGCTCGGCTTTTTTGTCGGGCCCGCATTAGTCGATGGCTGGCGGTGGGAAAGCTGATACTGAATGGCGTTGGCAGCCGCAGCCTTTCATCCATATGGATAAAGCATGATGAGTATCATCATAAGCCGTACTTAAGATCGGCTATACTTTCTCCCTTTTTCCTGTTTTTCCTTTTATTTATGTTCGGCATAGAGGACGAGGCTTAACCTTAAGCCGGGACACAGTAAAATCCTTGCTGCATCCTGTAATATTTTCATGGTGATATGGAACTAAATTACGAGAGAACGAATTCGATTATTACCCCCTTCTATGTATCTTTTTAACGTTGTTTGCATCGACAATCGACCCTGTATGAATAGGATGAGACGGTAGTCGCCTCATCAAGTCTAACTCACAGACGGAGTCAATAATTGACAAGCGGTGCCTATTTTAATTATGGAAATGATATACTTTTTAAGAAATTGATTGAAACTGAGGATAAAAACTCAAATTACCCCCTGAGTGACACACCCATTTGGAATATTTATCAATAAATTGATAACGTTAAATGAATAGATTCGAACATTGTAAGGATTCTATTCACAAAAACCAGACTGATTTGAATAATGTAGGTTGGTTTCTGTCACAGTAATTTCATGCACACACTGGCTGTGGATCCCAGGAATGAATGTGACTGATTATATATCCCCCATACAGCTAGGACCCATTTCCGTGTCTGTTTGACGGGACTAAAAACAAATCACTAAACGGCTGGTTCCACCAGCAAAATGGATTTGCTGTATTATATCTTGGTATGTCTTGTAATATCTTACAGTTTTGCAATATGTCTTACCTCTTTTGACACAATATGTCACACGCGATGATGTGTGTATTTTTCGCAATAATGTGTACATATTTTGTTGCTACACCGCTGTGACACCTCACGATCTATTACCTTACATACTGCAGCATACCGCGATCTATCACAACAGAAATTGTGAAGGTGCTTAAACGTACGAATGCTTCACAGAAAAAATACAGGGGATTACTAGAAATCTTGGCAAGACTTGACAAGTCAACCAAATCATGACAAATCTTGCTATATCTTTTGTACTTGTGGAAGAGCCCCTTAATGCACATTGTCTGTCTTAACCACAGACTTTAAATGACGTATAACATTTTGTTGAATTTTATTAATTATTTTGCATTACTTTAGATTGGAATTAATGTCAGAATTGACTGTTAGCTATCAGGAGGAAGCGTATTTATCCGAGCCATACTAAGGGGTGCCTACTCCTCTGAAGTGTAAAACTGAATAGATGTTCATGTACTTTTTTGAACATTTGAATATACAGCTGGCCATTCATCCTCATTCATTAGTAGATATTGTTACCATACGGGAAATAACAGACGTGTAAGGGGTATGTTTGTAAACGAGACGATCCATCGAGATATTTTCATTCACTGGCAATGAATGATGGCATCACGAATTAGGCACCGATCATATCTAATAACCCAGGGATTCTAGGTGTATCCCTGCTATTCCATAATTCCTTCCCTTAAGACATTTCTGTGTATCCGTTTCTTTACTGCCCGTGTGGTAATCCCGTCCTTAGGAGCTGCTCAGGGATATAGGGCACAGAGTGATTGCTAGTGCCGCCATCATCCGCCAGTAAATTGTGATATAGCACCACTGTAGTCGGGGGACAACCACTATCTTCTGCTGTCATAATCTATAGATAATTGTGAGGCTGAAACCCTTTTAAGGCAAACCAACAAAAATATTTTTGATAAAATCCATTGATAACTAGACCCGCCGCCTTGTGGTTTGTTATTGCGTCAGTGGGTAGGATGGCCGCTTCCCCAACACAATAGCTATGTGCCCTATAGCACTTGTTTGTGCTATGAAAAATGTGAAACTGTGTTCAACGTGAACAAACTTTGTTCTACTGTATGACGACTATTCAGACACTGTACGGTGCGAGGAAAAGTGCATAATGATGCACATTTACATAAATACCAATGACTAGGAACTATCCTTATTAACAGTATCCTCCAGTATACTGTATTCTTTATTCCGTATGAAGGAGTTTACTGACACATCTCTTAGTATCTCGGGTCACTGGGTAATTGAGGCGAAAGGGGTTTAGTCACAGTTTGCATGGAGTTGTCCCTATGCCTTCACTGCCATATTAGAAATATAGAAGGGATGGATTGACCCAAAAGCCAATGACTGAATTCAGAGCAAACCACGACCTTCACCCTGACCTCCTTACATAGTGTTAAAAGCGCCTTGGGACGGTTCTACAGTCTATAGTTGACCTGAATTTCCTGGGCCAAAACCACCCTCCTGTACAAAAGTTGTGAGTGGGAAGTGGCGTCAACACGTCCCCTTTCAGGGTCCTACAGACCTAGTTTGAATGGTTATCTTAAGGATTCTTTTATCTGAAGCCCAATGACTACTGTGGGGGCGGTCTTCTTTATCTCCCAAAGGATATGAGGAACTCCCCGGCCGCGGGTTCCCATTAGGGAACCAAGGCCACCCTAACGGAATCGATTTAGTGCTCTGGTTCGGAAGACAAAATAGCTGGATCAGAATCGAGTCTATGTACAGGGTTCATAAGGGCCTTTACTGCCCGTCCAGGGGCAGCTGATAACGACTTGATATCTGATAGAAGCCCCTGCAGGATAAGAGAAGTAATATCCTTAAATGCTGGAGGAGATATTTGGTACAGGAATTGCCGCACCATTAAGTGCCTTAATCTGAATGACATCTTTAGAAGATGTGGAATAGGCGTGCTTAATGATACACAAAGGGACGCAAATCATAGGAAAGTTTGGCAAGTAAAATCAACAGGAAAAGGATTGGGCAGTGTTGGGTGTTGGTAGTGAAACATGCTGAGAGATGTGGGGCATGAGTATATAGGTGGGATAAAGGAAACTAAACTGGCTTTCCGTAATGCTATGTTTACACTATGTTCCCGACAGTCCCGTCAGCCCCATTCTGGAGTACCGTGGACAGAATGAGTTTGATGTAGGACAACGCCGGGAGACGGGATAGGCAAACTTATAGGACCATAGCATACCCTAGCCACCAGGAGTCTCTAGGACAGTGCAAGGCACAATTTTGTCCTGGCATTCATGGCGATACACAGTGTTAATGAGAACCTTATCAGGATGTAATAAACGCCACATAAGTTGACTGAAGGTGACTGAACATAGGCATCCAGCAGTACAGGGAACCATGGACAGGATGTGAGGGACGTCACAGACCACATGCAGCTGTACAATGCACCATGGACAAAACGTCCTCAAACCATAGCCACTTGGATCATAGTGTAAATGACTTCCGTCCCATCTGCAACGGTGCTATAGGGCACATAGCCATTGTTAGTTCATGAAGCAGCCACCAGGTGGCCAGCAGTATGGTGGGCCCCTTGGGGGGACAGAACCGGTATTCTGGCTCTTTGTCATTAAGAAATTCAACTGCCTTTCAATGTTTTACCATGGTTCCCTTGGCTCTCTACACCTATCCCAGAGCAGGATGACATAACGATTAAACCCAAGACATGATGTTTTTTACATGGAACACTCTATATACGTATATGAGCAAGGCTAGTGTTGTAACACTTCCCAATTATCACTCACTTCTTTTGCACCTCCATTAGTGAAGAACACCTATTTTTTCACCTCCTTTAGTGAAGAACACCTACTCGGGGGGCGTCATGACGGCGCCAATGGATCATAGGCTATATGCCATATATATTTGGTGAAAATGGGGCTGCCGGGGCCGCGGGAGGGGGGAGGGGTCGCTGGGAATATAATGTAAACGTAGCATAAGGAAAAGGGCATTTTACAGGGCTCTGTCAATGACCTGATTTCGCCACTATTATATGTGGTCCGGTTAAGGTATGACCGGCTGCAGCCGACTGGTTGATGTATTATTTTCGTTGTAGCAAATAAAATTGTATGTATATTGGAGATCAGTAATTACTCAGAAAATTTACATCCTTGGACATATTTATAAAGTATAATCTGCTGTAAGTGAAGTGCTCAGAGACGATAGGCAACCTGAGCACGAGTGAAGCCAGAAGAGTACAGAACCATCGGGTAAAAGAAAAGTTACAAAGGAAACAGAAAAAGAACATGTAGTTCTGGTATGTGATTGGCACAACAGGTGACACCAACAGTACAATTTGTGCTGCCACACCAAGACTTGGCTGCAATATCAAAGGCCAGTCCTTTTCATACCATGTCTAATAGTGTGGGACGTTCAAGAACTTTCACGGTAAATGTGTAGGAGTTACATTTTTCATCTCAAAGATTCTATCACCACCCCTGTGGTGTAAAATCAGTGAGGAAAGCAGAATGTTAAGGAAAGGTACTTGTTATGGTTAAAATGAAACAAACAAACAAAAACTTATAGAATTTATCACGGATATAGGTCCGTGAATTTATATAATAGGGCTCTGATCTTTACCGATTGTGCCAAATCCTTGCTCGGAGTGAAGGTTGCTACAGTACATGACTGGAGGCATTTTAGTCAATTTAGCTGCAGCATGTTTAGACTGGCATTAAGTTCTCTAGCCTCGGGCCTTCCTGGATTAATGGTGTCCACCTACTCCACCCCCCAATATGCGCATGCGCGAGGCGGATACGCATGCGCAGATCGCCTGAACATCCCATCACCAGGTGTTGTTGTAGCGCGCCGACGGGCTGGCTGCCCAGTGCTGACGGGGTGGCCTTAATAAGGCGAGCTAGGATTTATGTAGGCTATATCCGCGTCCATTCACACCTGTTTGATTACCACCAGGCACTGTAGATGCGGGAGGGTCAGGGTAAGCCGCCCCTCCCAGTGCTGCGCCCCGAGGTCGGGACAGTAAAGGGGGGATTCCACCAGGACGAACGATATATGCTGATCATGGCCGATTAGAGAGGTGTAATCCCAAGGTTGTGGTTATGCAACTTTTCGGTGGCCGATTATGTCTAGAGTGGAGGAAATATCGGGAAAATAGAAACACGTTTCATCTGTCCAAATAATTCAAACATCAAGTGCTTAATGTTATTAGACGTTTTAAGTTACTCGATGAGCGGGGGTGGGGAGTTAGCTCAGTGGTTAAGGCACTGGACTTGTAACTCCAAGGTTGTAGGACTTTGTGGGTTCGAGTGCAGCCACTCTTCTCCTTCATTCCCAGCAGTGGTGGATTTACTGCTACATCAAAGGCCAATCCTTCCCATGCAATGTCTGTGTGGTGTGGGAAGTAAAAAAACTCTCACCTCGGTAAATGTGTAGGGGTGAGATTCCTACCTTAATTCATCACATAGATTCGGTCATCACCTTTGTGGTGTAAAAGAACCCTGAGAAAGTCTGGTAAGAACCTGTAATGGTTAACTGGATGTTGAGTCAATCCAACCAACCAATCATAGCTGATTTGTTGACTAGCTAGGTCGGGATGAATCGTATGAGAATATCTGGTTGAATCACTGCAGCGGAATAGCCCCCTTTGAGCGATAATAGGGGCTACACAGGCAGGGGTAAGTGCACAATCAGATCTTATAACACCTCATAGATTCGGTCAACCTCAAAGCAAGCCTGACACAGCCCGACCTTGCCAGGCAAAACAATATGCTGGTGGAATTCATACTTAACACATTGGCCATTTTTATTGCTTTGTATACACCATGTTTCCGGTGACCATGGCAGCCACGACACCGAAACGTAGAGCACCGTTACAGATGCCATGGAAGTCACAAATTTGCGATAACACCATGTTCCTGACAGACCACGGTTTGAGGACGTTCAAGGCACACGTTATCCATCCCCTCCCCTGAGGTGAGGTGTCCCATTTCCATCCTGTTTTGTCAACGGTTCTCTGTGTGCAGAGATGCCAGTTTTCCACTTTTCCATGGAAATCCATGTTTTCATTTTCATAATTTTTTCTTGTGTAAAGCCAGATAATATCAATTAAGCCTCAACCATAATAATAGAATAGTAGTTTGAACCTCCCCATATATCCCCACTCCCATACCGAAACTGACAGTATATGTTTTTGATGTTTTCTCGGTTTCTCGGAGGCAGCATATATTTGACTTTAAAAATATTTCCACTTTATTTTCTCACTCCAACTGACATCCCTGTTATATAACAGTATGCCCACCTGCATACAGTCACGTCCGTCACCTTTTGTCCATGGTTACCAGGACGGCCGACTGCGTTATGTCACGTCCAGTCACGTTATGTGGCGTTCATCACTACCGCCCGGAACGATTTGTCGATATTTAAAAATCCTGCCATGACGACCACCGTGATCAGGGTCTGTCACGTTTGTCCACCCTGTCCTCCGCAGTTGTGTCACGTCCCTCACGTTTCGTCCACGGTGGTCAACACAGCCCTGACACGTTGCTGCCCATTGCTACTGGAGTCGCCGAAAACATAGTGTAAATATATAGCATAACACAGGAACCCGACAACCAGCCGGGAGAGCAGCACCCAGAATTGACTCGCCCAATGTTGAACCGGGTTATCGTGTTTACGTAGGCCGGGAATAAAGCTGTGCCCATTAGTGGGCGATAATAGGGTCAGTCTCGCTGACAGGTGACACGGAGTTACAGGGCTGACACGACCCATCCAGATGACCACGTTCTGCCCGCCCCTATGTACCGGCAGAGAGTAAGAGTGGGGTTTGAGGTTGCAGGGGTAGCTGTGAAAGGAGATTGTACAATGATTGAGTATCGGGAGGCAGGGTTTCCTCCTAGCCGGATATATCCTGGTCCATTAGTGGGACTTCCAATAGCGACAGAACCCGGGAAGGCAAGGGGAAGGCCCTTTCCCCCTCCAAATTAGATGTTGAGGGAGCTAAATTGTATTTTCGTCCTCTTCCAACATTTTGTAAAGCTCCCCATAATTTTTCATTTCCCTGTACGACAGAAAGTACAATATCAAGTTGTCGAGAGATTTACGACGTTCCAGAAACAAGGTTCAGTTCGGTATTTCAATTTTGGCCACGTCGGAGGATGTATCCCCAACTAAAGTTAAACGTATTCCAGAAATCAGAGACCTATAGAACCAGCCTCGAGAAATCCTGATACCAACTGCCTTTTTGACCATATCCAGTATTGTGGCAATGGTATAACATTGCATTTGAATATGTGTTATATACACAATATTAACTGGTTTCAGATAAAAGCAGCCGTAATGTCTGAGGAAGAGACGCGTAGTATTATCTGAGCGCATGCGAGGATAATACATAGTCTAGAGATGATAGAAATTCCGTCGATGTCACCAATGACATTCTATATTTGCCTGAATTTTCTAACCCCGTCCTCCTGTGCCAACTTCCTTGAATAATCTGTGCATTAAAAATGTTATATTTGACTCTAAGTTTCTCAATTCATTGCAGAATAGATAAGACTGTCTCATATTAGTGTGTTGCTATAGGAAGTAACAAGAGTGCAGACTAAAGAAGAAACCAACAAGTTTTGGTCAAATTCATCGTTCTCCACGAGTTTGATGCAGAATGATATGAACGAGGCAACAGCTGAGTGAATATCGCGTAGTGTTCAAACGAGTCATAGAACAACGACTTTGACCCAAAACGAGTTACTTTCTGTATTCATCTAACTCCCTGTACACACTAAAAGAAGGACCCATAATGGTTGTCTGGACGTTAAATCTAACCAAACTAACAAACAAACAAAAGAAGGCACGACACACAGTATATAGACTATGGAGAACAGACTGCAATACACGTAGGGGCATGGAGAACGAGTTTCCAATGATAAGCCTATGGGACACAAATACCAGGGTGAGATAAAGTGGGAAACGGCGCCAGTGGTGGAGGTGCGAACCGAGTGGCACGGATTAGACCCCAGCCACTGCTTCCCAATCTCATCTCAGAGACTTCTGATCTCATAGTCTCACATTAGCCTGCTTTGAACAGTAATATTCTTGACAGAATGTTAAGCTCTAATGTCATTGGGTGCTCCTCTCCTCTGTTCTGGGTAGTGGAAATATTGGTGGGTTTTTTTTGTGTTCTTAAAAAAAAGATGAATGTCGTCCAGGAATTCCAACTTTTGATGGAGAATCTTGGGGTCTGAGATTTCATTTTTAGATGCTTATTGGTGCTTATTTAGAGTCAAGACCTTTTTTTGAACGAGCAGTGCTTTTTTTTTTAATTGATAATCAAATTCATTACAAGTACATACATTAAGAATATAGCAAGGCAAGGAGAAGCCCCTTTCCCATCCAGATTAGATGTTGAGGGAGTTAGAATGTATTTTGGTCCCCTTTCAACATTTTGTAAAGGTCCTCATGTTTTTCCACTTCATTGTACCTTGCACAAGATCATTGCATATATCAAGCAATTCCTGAATATTGTAACAATAAAAGAATTGTTATTACATGGTCCATTGTACAGGACTTTTGTCTCATATATTTGAGCTGGGAGTAATATGATATTTATTAATACTGCAGATTAATGTAGTCCAAATAAGACATTGACATTTATTCCCAATTCATCCAGACCATCGGCTCGGCGAAGGACGGGAATAAAATGGCAATGTACGATACCTTTAATACATGGACATGCAGACTTTACCCGATCACACTTCTCCCTTTGATACCCTCGTAAAGCGGCCCAACTGACAGCAAAGATTGCTGCCGGAGCCGTGTCGCTGAGCCTTGGGGCGGCGGTGTGTACATTCATAGAAAATACTTCAAACTTTAATAACTTTTGATCTAAAAAAGATATTGCCAAACGGATTTCATATCTATAATCGCTCCAGTCTCCCCTATACATCTATGTGTGACACTGTAGATCAGACAAGGGAATACAAAAACCGCTGAGACCTACCGAACAGCCAGACTCAGGAAGAATTGGTGAAGGTGCGTACATCAATAATCTTAAGGTCGGGCAGAGTCGGTCATTACCTACACGCTAGTAATTCCCGACGCGTCGTGAAAGGCAATAAAATCGTGTCGGTGAAGTGCATACATCTACCCGAATGACGCCGATTCTCACGGACCCCACCGATTCGTCGGGCAAACGTGGAATCGGGCAGAGCCGGTGTGTCGATGTCTTAAGTATAGGCTTTAATCATCAAACCACCAAGCACGCACTGAATGGTAGAACAGTGGCTTCAGAATAGGGGAGGCGGCAGGTGTCCGAAAAGAAGTCAGCAACTTAAATATTACTGAATAAAGGGTAAATACAGTGGAGTTCAGAACCCAAACAACTGATCTTTTTGCATTTGAAAATGTCTAAGTCTGATTTTGAAGTAGTCTTTTTAACATGCAACAATGGCTAAGCCTTGACTTCTTGGCTTTGAATAATATCAAAGTCTGACTCTTTAGCATGCAACAATGGCTAAGCCTGACTTTTCGGTGATGAAGAATGTCAAAGTATGACATTTTAAAGTGTAACAATGGCTAAGCCTTGATTTTTCCAGTGGAACAGGCTGATGTCAAAGTCTTACTTTTAACCTTGTGAGGTTAGCAATTTTTCAGGTCGCTTCCCCCTCCATTCAAAACGTACTTACGCCCCTGCAAATCCTTTCAACACAGCCACGAGGTGTAGAGTAGGACAGATTGTAAAAATTACACCAAGGACAGGAAAAGGGCAAACACGGAAGGCAATGCTGGTTATTGATTCATTTGTATCCCTCATCAGCAAATTGAATCGCAGTATAGTCCCTTGAAAAACTAGGTGTACCACATAAATAAACAAGGCAATTGAAATGCACATTAATACAATGGGAAACAGAAAGTCTCCAATGTTTTTCTTATGAAAACACATGAATTGATTTCCAGGGTTAAAGAACAGAAAGTCTTGAATGTTTTTCCTATGAAAACACATGAATTGATTTACATTCAAATTAAATCAAGAAAACAGAACGAAATTAAACGGATCAGTCCCTGTTGAATGCTTATGAGAAAAGTCAGACTATTTATTTTGCTATTGTCTTGTTATAAAGAGGGATGAACACGGCTGAGGCAGTTTATTGATCCAAGAACAAGACGTCAGACCCAATAACATTCATACAGCCAGTGGTTGCTCCCATAGCGAAGTAATAAAAATACTTGTCTGCAGTCATTGTGACGTGTATCTAATTTGGCTTTCTATCCTCAGGGCTGAGGAACAGCTGGCCATATACTTATATAGAGCATCCTGACCATGCTGTACAAAGTACAAAAACAAGATGAAAATTGACGGTAAATACGGAACAAGACGTTTAGGTCGAGTTCCGTATTTACCATCATTTTTTCATCGAGTTTTGTACCTTGTACAAGCATGGTAGGGCATTTATATTTATCATATACCCAAAAATGATGAAATTTGATCGAAATTGACAGTAATGATTATAATTCAGTCGTTGTTGACACTCCGCCGATAATGTAACATCGTCAATAGACTGTGATACTGGTATTTCAAAGTGTTTAATACATATAGCAACCGTTGGCCAACGTGTACAGTATATATAGTAACATGTGGTTAATGTGTTCGCTACATGTAGCAACATGTGGCAATATGTACAGTACACATAGCAAGTGTAGCAACATGTGCAGTACACATAGCAACGTGTGGTCAACGTGTTCAGTACACTATGGTACGGAACCCTGTTCAGTATAATACCTTTACGTTATACAGAGAAACAGTGCGTATTTACTATGTATACTTCAAGGGTATATGATAAATGTACATCACATACACCGAACATGTTACCATAAGAATGCCAGTCGATTAGGACGTCTTCTCTATTGCTTCTTGATTCAAAAAATTAGAAAAAAGATGCCATTAAGGACTTCGAAGATCACTTTAGTAAATAGGCTATTTCATTTCGCTATCCACGCTTACCAGGTAAAAATGAACCCATTTCGCTGCTGCCTTCGCTGCCATCGATTTCATTCCTAAGTGTTTCAGGTAAGAAAAAAGGGCGCGTGCCAATGATTAATACTGGGGAGTGGCAGGGAACATCAGTCAGAATGCAGGAACAGGATATAAACAGGACATTCTGACTCTATAGGTCCCTGGTGTGTTTTTACATCATTTGAATGATGGAATGTAGAATAAATATCCTGTGTGCCTTATACACGTTGCAGCTTCCTATTACACCAAAGAAAACTCGACACCACACCCGGCGTTTACACTGGACGATTGGCGATTCTTGAATTTAGCACCACCTGGGGACTTTTATTCGTAAAGTGCAGGACATCGTCCAGTGTCAACACCAAGTGTGTGGCGACTGCAGATCGTCTGATTACATCAGATTATACAATTCGGCACCACCTTGTGATTATGTAGACCACTTGACGGCCAATTACCATTTCAAGCCGGCTTTAATTAGTCGTCTAGGTCTAGACCGCTGGCAATTCTGTAAAATCTCAGACTGGGGTCAAAGACTATTACGGCCGTGATCGCATAATCGAGCACCACCTGACGACTATTGGCTTGACGATCTACAGTCGCCACGTTTTCAGTCGTCTAGTGTAAACGCCGGGTTAGATGAATCCACGAGTGTAGAGGCTCAATTTTCAGATGCCCATACATCATATTCTGTGTTTGCACTGATTATGGTCTCGCCTTTTATTCGCATTCAAGCCCTAGCAGAACTCCCTCTTCGGTAAACACCATTTAGGTGGCTGACAAGGGACTGAGGACAGATGTTAATAAGAAAGATTGCCTCTGAGTCGGTAAATCTGACAGCTGACATAAACAAACTGATCTCAGCAGACGACCAGGCAGCAACAGTGTTTTATCATAACTCTATAGCTCTACAGTAGGAATAAACACGCTGTATGGACAGTGGATAAAGTACATTAGTGTTGAATTTGCTTTCCCTTTCTTTAAACAATTAAGATACCAAGATTTTAATCATCAAGGCAATAATGGAGGCCGGCAAACCTGCAGGTGCAGCTTTGTCCTGCCAACCAATGCTTTAAAGGCATATCCGACAAGACACAGTGGCGCCACCTGGTGATCTTCAAATGCTGACAACTATCAATTCAATCCGGTTCCTTTTGCTTATTCTAATACCAAATGAATGAAATATTATCAAGTTTGACCTACCCTATAGGTAAATTAAGCTAATTTATATTTGATTGATTATTATAGAAAATGTTTTCATTAAAAAAAAAGAGGACAGTGACCCCTGATTTCTAAAACTTTAATGTGTGGTACTCAACATTTCCTATTTGTTTTTTGTTTTTTAAATAATGTTTATTCCACATTCTGTCAGGTAAGCACTATGTGAAAAACAACTTTTAAAAATTTCCCTTTATTCTATTATGATATCATCATTTTAATTTCTAGATAAAAAACTAGCATGATGACACCCGTTTTTAGAGTTAGATATGTATTCTACAACGCCTTGACATTATCATATCCAACTTTCAGGGAAGTGACATGGGTTTTGATTATCAAGGCAAATTGTCCGATATGCCTGTAAAGAGTTTAAAAGCAGCTTAGCCACACCCAAAAGTAAAAACTTATTGGAATCAATGACAGACGTTATTACTATTGATATGAATATCTATAATATAATATATACCTACTTTCTGCCGCGCGTTTCTGTTTTTTGCTACCTCTCCACTTTCCAGTTTGTCACGCAAGTAGTATACAAAAGATTGATTTTCACCTGGTTTCTTCAAAGGTCAAATGTCAAAGGTAGTTTTGTAAGAGCATTGAGAAAAGTTTTAACCTTGAGAAAGTCTAGAAAGTACCTGTCATGGTTGACTCCACTTAAAGTCAAACAAAGGGTAAGACTGTAAGCGTATCACCTTGGCCGTGGCGTAGAACAATGTCGTAAAATTATTGATCAGGTACATCCCGACACCTAAAAATAGCAAAATTGTAGCTAGTCACGTGGCCACATACCCCGTACCTCACAGTGTGGCGTACGGCTATATATACGTCATGGGTGGTAGCAGGCAGTATGTGTATGTCATACAGCCAAAGGTATATACACACAATATTGACTGGTTTCAGATACAAGCGGCCGTAGGCTCCGAGGAGTTGACGCATTGTAATATCTGAGCGCATGCGAGGATATTGTGCAGATGCAACTCTGAGGAGCATACAACCGCTTTTATCTGAAACCGGTCTATATTGTATTTATTATCCACCTTTTCATAACAAGTGGGGTACTGATTTTGGTTCATTTAGGTAGGCACTTTCTTTTCATATGCACTAATTTTCCGTATGCGCCGGCTCCTGCAACCCAGAGCATACAATATATCAATATGCTCCAGGTATGTAAATACACGCTGCCCATGTGTTTCCTATGGACGCTATGTTTTAGGTGGATAACAACATAAAATCTCCTCCGCTAGGTCTGCTGGGGTGGACAGCAATTACCAATCTGTTCACCCTCTTGGTCGCCTTGCCTCCTCGTGGTGCAGACCACATATGCTTGCATAAGAAAAGCGACCAGGCTTGGGAGTTAGCTCAGTGGTAAAGAGCATAGGACTTTGTTGATTCAAGTCACGCTGACTGCAGCTACTTTCCTCCTTCACCCCCAGCAGTAGTAGATGTGTTGCTATATCAAAGGCCAATCCTTCTCATACCATGACTATGTGGTGTGGGAAGTAAAAAAACTCTCACCTTGTTAAATGTGTAGGGGTGAGATTTCTACCTACATTCATCACATAGATTCGATCACCACCCTCGTGGTGTAAAACGTGGTGTAAAAAGAGAAAGTCTGGTAAGGACCTATAATGGTTGACTGGACGTTAAATCAAGCAAAACAAACAAACTCCTCTACTGTAGTTTCAATCATGGTGAATATGCGAATTTTTGCATTACTTTCATAAGAAGTTGGCTTTTGCCTATTGTCTGGGAGTGATATCTCAAGGCATCACACGGCGTTGCTGGGGAATGCATCAAAGCATTACTAGTCCTCATAAGGCTTTGATATTGATAAGGATAAAGTGCTCAAGTCAATTAACACTCCATCTATTCTGACTTAGTTGGCTCAGTCTAGATTTTAGCATGTGACATTTTTGACTGGACGTCCTGACTTGTTAGACTTTTCATTCTTACTTGATGAAACATTGATTGTGTCGCAGGCGAAAGTTGGCGTTTCACATAAGAACATACACGTGCTGGGAGTTGGCTGCTTGTTATTAGGAAAACAGACATACACAATATTGACTGGTTTCAGATAGACACAGTCGTATGCTCCAAGGAGTTGACGCGTAGTAATATCCGAGCACATGCGAGGATATTAATACGCGATTCAACTCCGAGGAGAATACGACCGCTTTTATTTGAAATCAGTCTATATTGTATTTAATATCCAGCTTTTCCAGACTAGTGGGGTACCGATATTAGTTCATTTAGGGTACGCACTATCCTTTTCCTATGCACTATTTTTCCACAGGCTAAAGTAGCCGTAGCAGTGGGCCGTAAGCCACTAGGGGTTGACGCGGTGGTTTACAGAGCCGCCTGTCCACATAACCATCGTTTGTTGTATGCATTATCCATCTTCTCGAAAAGATCTAACCAAGTTATTGCCATATCAAAGGGTATAACAATGAGGAATTGTTTACTCCATACCCCCAAGGGAGTCTTTTCCAGGTTACCCTGGTTTTGAAGGCCTTTTACCGTGGATCTGTTTACCACAGTTATGGTATCTGACAGGTTTTATATAATATGTAGTAGTTTACTGAGTCCCCATACATTTTCAATGGGAACTCAGTATAAAGCTCATGTTACAAACAGAGGAACTGCTACAGACACCACAACATGCCCGACCCCCTTTAACATGCCCCACAGTGGGTCCATGATTCCCTATGACATGATGAGGGATGTGATCGTGTGCTTTGTCACCCAATTGCGGAGCGATAGCTTACTCGGCTTGAGGGCCAGCAGTGACTAAATGGAGTCCTCTTGTCGGAATAAATGCCGCGGGTAATGCCTTTAAGACGGCCTTCTTGTTGGCCTGTTTTATGGTCACAGGAAAAGCTTACCTTTTTATGTTGGCTTCCACCTAACCCATTTCATCCGCGGTAGAGCTCACCAGGACAGACCGGAAGTACTACCAGCATCCCTACAGGTGTACCCACAATCCACCTTTGTGATTTCCGTTGACACTCCTATCAATTTGATCTCATATCAGGATTCAGGTTTTGACAGAGTTCAGTGAAAAATACTGAAAATAGAGAAGGGTTGCTGAAATAAGACGGGGTGATTATCGCAAAATGAGACGAATCGTCATGGAAATAAAGGAGAGCTACACGAACGTGTCAGAGGTTATTGCAGCCAGATGGAGATATTGCATGCAAAATATGATTTATAAGATACATTGTTTGGTTGAGTTTATAGAAATGTAACTCAAAATACATCAAAAGAATTTTGCCAGGGATGCAAGCTTTCTGACAAATGACGGAATTGCGACATTTGATATTCATCGGCACCGCTCACAGTGTTACAATACATATCGATTCATAGCCATTTTCTTCAGAAATAATGTTATAAATGATTCTTTTTAACAAATGTTTTAGATTTCCCATTTTTTTCTCAGTCCTTACTTTCATCCCAGCCGAGCCAACAGTTCAATAATCCTGTGTCGATAAAGATGGACTTTGTTTGATTCAGGCATGGTCCACCGAGATAGAATAGAAGACTCCTGCACTGTAGATTGACTACGACATTAAATGCTTTAGTACTACATGCAGATTCATGGAAATATATAATCGAGTTTTCGAGAAACGCTTAGCGGATTTATGCACTTTAGATTATTACATATAATCATAATCAGACATTTTAATGGCGATTATTTCTTGGAGTGTGCCTTATACCTGTCTAAGGGTTCAACGAAACAAAGGTAAAAAGAAAGAACTCTATTCATATTCATCTAACAGTTCATATTCATGTGTGATTTGGCCCAAATGAACTGCATGCCCTTCAACTAATCGTACATATTCAATCTTAATACTCACACCTTTCACTTAGTCTCAGACAATTCTCCTTTGGTAAAAGATTTTCATGGCAAGGTCAGTCTCAAGGGAACATGGCGAAACCATACTCCATTTGATTATGTAACAGTGTACCTAAACCGTTACTTAATATACAGGTATGAGTACCTTAATGGTGTGATCCTGTTTGTTCATGTTCTGTTTCCAGGAAATGATAGGTTATTGCGTGCCCATGTTAATTTCCCGTGTTTCTACAGCCTTACCACCACACCTTAAAATCTTTTATTCATACTGTATTTGATTCTTATATCGACTCCAGGAGCCTGTTTAATAATCTAGGATCGTACATGAAAACCCTTACTGTACCTCGTACAATAATATTTATATATTTAATAATATTTAAGTCCGTTTGCTAAGACAGTATTAGCCGTCCATAAGGTCCTCCATAAGTGTTGAATAAAGTTAACCCACGTTGTCCTTGGGTATCCATGGCATGCAGAAAAGGGTGTATATGTACGATCCTATTCCAAGCTTGCTATTGCGAAAATGATATATTAAAAAAGATTATTGATAACTTTGAGTACACTGTTCTATCACGTGGACGTTAGTACTAGACAATTCAATTCCTATTATACCATTCCATCTCAATTCATCATTTTCAAATTACATGTTTGTTATTATCAAATATATTTTTATACCAGACCTGCCAGCTTGCCTGTCAGGAGGAAACACCATTATTCAATGTGAAGATTATACAGAAATGTTGGAGCAGTGTACTTATTTGAAATTGTAAAAAACTTTGTTTATTATATTAAAAATATATATTAAAAAAAAGAAGATTATTATACAGCCCCTGTTTCCTACAAGCAATAAAAATGAAAATTCCAATTCTCCTTACGTTTACTCATATCCGTATTTCTTTTTATCACAGGGCATCGAACAGTTGAAGAAGGAGCAGGCACGATGGGAGAAGAAGAGTCGGTGGCTGAGTTTGAAAGCCGTCTTTGGCCAGCCTTTCTCCATAAGATGGTTCTCTCCCTTCCACATGCCCCAACTGGGCAAGGAGGAGATCTACCATTACACCGTATAGGCGGCGGCGGCGGCGGTCGGAGGGGGCACCACGCCAGCCATCTACTCAGCACATCCCCAACTACCAGATTCTATTTTCCTGATGTAACCGAGTTCACAGCGGCGCCCGGAATCTAGTTTTGCACGAGGTGGTAGGCTGAGTTACCACCGGTGTCTGTCTGTGTGTCTGTGTGTGTATTTGTGTTCTGTACTGCTCTGGTGTCATCGAATCAAAGACCGGTAATTTTGTAACGATTCTGTATTGATGAGTCCGCGGGAGTGTTATTATCCAGTGGTGTTTTATAAAAACGCCTCGTGGTCCGATGAGGTACGCATTTTTATTGTGTCGAGCAAAGACCGAGGGAATCTGGTTGGACAGGATGAGGAGAATCCTGATGAGAATAAATCTTTTGTATGCCGTAGAGAGCTTCGTATTCGGTAAATGATATAAACCGCCAACGTAGATGCTATCGGCTCCACTAAATCTGTTTTTACTAATCTTTGCTTTGATCATAAGAGACCAGTAACCTTTTGACGAGTGTCTTCAGTGCTCCAAAACAGCATTATTTTATCCCAAATGTGTGAGAAAAGAAAACGTGAGAAACTCGTAACTTATCATTGGTCGTCATGTATGTTTCACCACGTGATCTCTCTACGTAGATAACCTGGGATCGGATCATAAAATCAGACTAGGGGAATTCTTGAGGAAAGCCCTTTCTTAATTGACATTTCATCTGTCGGTTATCTAGGTAGGTGATATTGTCTCACCTCACTGCCCATTGGAATTTTAGTATTCTGTCACGCATATTGCAGTTCCAAATAGACTTCTGCCGTTTTAACCCTTTCTCTGCAGAACCTAATTCCCCTGCACAGCATTACACTGCAGGCATTTCCGCCAGAAGCATGCTTCCTACTGCAGGCACCTTATTTCGGAAATAGCCGTAATTTAGAATGGTAACTGAGGATATTTTGTTGGACTAAATCAATGTCCCATATGACCCTTATATTTTGTCCCCAAAAATTGAATTCAAACAATTATTTATCTATTTATCGAATTTTGTAAAGTATCAATGATGCCACTATGATACCTGGAGGCATCATGCTGCCATAGCCAAGGGAATGCCTGGAGGCATCATGCTGTCGTAGCCATAGGAATCTCTAGAGGCATCATACCCAGGGGAATACCTGGAGGTATCATACTGCAGATAAAGGGTTAAGAATTTAGTCAGGGCTTGAGTTGAGAAAGTCCTCTCGGTTCACTATGGGAACTGGCTTCTGTAGTCATTATCGCCTTGTTACTTCAGTCTACCAGGAAATCTGCGATTCTTTGTTAACAGTGACTTGCTAAGCAAGATTCAAGGTCGCCTGATTGCTTTTACGTCTGGTCTATTACTGTTGTATTAATATCAGGTCGATCCATTAGGTCAGGGTATACAGAACTGGGAACATGTCATTCAGTGTTCAGTTGTGTTTCGTTGATGAAATAATCACCTTAAGGCTGTATTCGATTAAGCCAAATCTACTCACAATGTGCTACATCCTAGTCCAACTGGTTGTGACTGGTGACGGGACTTGGTCTAGGGGGCCTAGGAGTGTGTTCATGGCTAAAATAATAGAACAGAGGTGGATGAGCACACCAGACTCTGGTCCTGCCGCTACCCTTCCTTTGACGGAGGGGTGACTGGAATACATCTGCTATATTGAACAGATGTGGAGCATAGAACCAGTAGGTGTACAGACTATATGTTACTATCATGTGTGCAGATAGTAAACTAAATGAGTGACTCCAAGACCTTGTCCCATTACAAGCTTTATTGCTGGTGTTTCTGCAATGACCGCTAGCTACGGACTGGCTTACTGCACTGAAGTGACTAGCGATAGATCGAGATCAAGGTTATATGCTGGCTCTGTGTTTACCGCATGGGGGCGACCGTGTTGATCATAATCAAAGGTCGCCTCCAGCGGCCTGTTACATAGAGCCAGCATGATCAGTTGGGCCAAGGGAAAGTGCCTGTATGTTATTGGAATATAACATATGTCCAGTGTAGGTCCAGCCACAAATTATAGGTGAACAGGCCAACTGTCCCTCAAAACTTACGTCGGGAATAAAATCGACTTAATGGAATACAGCCTTTATGTGGCGACAACAGCTAGATTTTAACAGTAAGTATAAAAAAAATGTTTATGTTACATGTAATCATGCATTATGATCCTTGTTTTGAGACTTCATGATTTTTTTAAACTTCATTGATTCGCTGAGTACCATTGTTTGCTAGCCTAAGTTTATTGTAGGCACAGATCGTGATCAGTCATCAGAATATATATTACTTTGGTCAAAATATATGGTTGGACATTGGAGACGGTTCATTAATAAGATGTAATGCAGGCGTCCAAGCAATATTCAGCTAAACAACTGCAGTTGTAAATTTGCTTGAGAAAAGTACCAGATGAAACATTGTCTCAAAGGAACGGTTTCTAGGTTACATATTTCATTACACTTCGTCACAGATATACCTACACGGAAACCAGCTTGAGACTGCTTGGAAAGGTCACTTTTCGAAGCAGCATTAGTTTGTGCTTTATAAACAGATAATTTATAGATAAGAACAGTAACTTTATTGCATATTAATTCTGTTCTGTTAATTAACGGATGATTAGCTACGCTCACGTTAATTAGTTATTGATTGATTATGCAAATGAAAGCCTGTTGTTTATGTTCATGTTAGGAGAAACTGCGCTCTCCAGAACATGGACAGTGTGACTAAGATTGTGTACCTTCGGATCTGAACATTACCTGTAAGGCAGAGTAAACCCATTAAGTGTTTGCATTGCACAACAGATTATCATAGAATTAGGTTTGTATGTATAGGATAATTCCTCATGTGTGATTGCTCTGGTTGGCTTCAATTCCCTGACATTGTATGCAGCTAGTTGACAGCAAGAGATCTCTATGGTGTTGTGGACGCCCATTCATTGGACAGCTTTCATTAGTTTAATTATTTCACGATCCGAGGATATTCAGGTGTTTTAGAATTATGAACATGCAGGTTATTGCGATAATACAAACTGATAGGAGGGCAAGATTGTGTATGTGTCAACCCTGGTATAGCAGATTTCATGATCAATATGGAATGTTAATATTTGGTATATTTGAGCATTTTGTGTGTGATTTAAACCCACCCTCATGGTATATATATACATAACAAATCTCATTTGGTTTATCCAGAGTAACACATATTGGAGGATACTCGCCAGGTCACTGGGTTCTTTTATTTTTTTATTGTTTCTATAAATAACCAAGATTTTAAAATCCCTGCGTGCTGTGAGCTGTGATAACGAGTGTGATAAGCAGCCATTTGTTCGTTTCCCACTCAAGGCCCAGGGGTCTGTTTAATAACCTATGCCTGCGAAAGTTCAGTATACAAGGAGACCCTTATACGAGGATTATCGTTTGATGATATTGAAGCTCGGTCGCTAAGACTGTCCAAGCTGACCAAAGGTCGTCCATAAGTGTTGAATAAAGTTGATCCACGTCGTCCCTGGGTCTCCCTGGCGTACAGAAATGGTTCTCCATGTACGATCTTAAATTATTCAACAGGCCCCTGCTGTTTAACTAGCAGAAAATCAACATGCCCATGATGAGAGCCTCTGACCTTTGTGCACTCGCTGCATGATATATAAGCTCTCCTTAGGAGCGGGGTGTTTGGTCAGTCTGGTCAGGAAGCGAACCTCACCGATCTAAATACTGCCTGTCGTTGTTAGAAGGAAACTCACAAGATGAAAATAACTTGGTCTGTACTCCACCGAGATTGACTGCGCAGTAATTCACAAAGTGAAGCTGAGTTAGTTACAAAGCGGTCAAATGAGGTTGGTTTCTGGTTTTATCTCACCCCGTATAACATTATTAATCAATAAAAAAAATCACCTAAATAGCCATAGAGTATTGGATACACTACCTTCACGGCCGTGGGGTATGAGTTCCTAACGTTAAAAGCCTATGGAGAAAAATACCGGGGTGAGATAATGACTCTGAATAACAACAGAATATTCATTACCCCTTGACATTATTTGTAAGGACGAGATGACCGACTTATGAGGGACCCTTATCTGAAATAAGTATGCAAGTTTAAGGTACTGGAGTCACTCCTTTACCCGCAGACAGTGTTGGTTTATACAAGGTAAGAGTCATCGCAATGGGTTGTCCTGAACATCTGTGTTACATTGTGAAGTTTAAAATGAGATAATCTGGAAAGAATTTCTTAAACGACAAGAAGATGAAATGAAGGCCGACAGTAGTTTCTACAAACACTTTGAGTTCTCAAAATCACTACATAGACTATATATTGAGCTATCCCATAATTCAGTGCGTTTTCAGGGTCCATGGTTGGCTGCTTTCTGTCGTTGTACGGTAATAGACCCTTGACCCATATCCCCTAAATATTGCGGTTAAACGGTTTTTATATCCCTTCAAATTGGGAATCTAATTCCAGAAATGGAAATTTTAGGTATTTCTACATTCACATGCCAAATTATATTCAGTTTCTCCAGTTACAAATAGGAAAACGGCAGTTCATCGGATGACAGGCGGCCGTGGTTCGGCTGGCGAGTCGGGACCGGATCTTTTAGGTACCCTGAGCAATAATATTAGGAAGTTTTAGTAACGTCTGGAGGGTGTATTGGAAGGAAGGAGATGGTGAGAGAGGTTCCTCCTTAGTTTCATTTGTAGCGGGCCTCACTGGGTTTCTCTCTGTGATGACCTATGGAGAAATTAGAGGCTACAACCCTTGTTTTGGAGCACTTTGATAAAAATGTTTTTCTATGGACACATTTACGTTTACTCGTGGTTATGCTTTCTTGTGAATCCTCTTTCTGTATGGATACTCCCAGTCGCACCGATGTAGGTCATTGTATAGCTAGATTCAAGAGCACAAGATCAAAATTACTTAAAAAATAGGCATACACATGTATTGCTATTGAACCTTATTCATATGCCTTCCCCTCTCCACCATCTTCTTTGGTTGTGAACCAAAATGATAAAGGAAAATATTTATTAAGCAAAAATAGGACTTTATTTACCCCATCATTATAAAGAATTAACGTCTCTAGGTTTGATATCTTTTTAGTATTTAGTTTTACTTATGGGGAATGCATTATTCCATATCGGTGAGTTGTGACTGTTGGCATCTAACGTAATGAAAGGATTCATTGCCCGCATTCATTTAAAATCATATTCCCTCGTTACTGTATCATAGCTCCGGAAAACCGTTATAAATACGTGCCGTTAAAGATGTTTTCTCTATATTATTGTTGACAACCATGTCGATCCTTTCGTCGTCAGGAACATTCCACTTCATTGTAGTTGGGTTTTTCATTCTCATGCCACCTCTCAAGGTTATTATTGTTCAGTGTACGGGTTAGTGGTTGTAATCCTTGTGTGCGTTTCTGGGTTCTCATTGTTATCCGTTTCAGTAAGTGTGTTATACGTGGTACTTGACCATGGAGACCAAACGCCGTGTATCTGTTAGAAAGATAGATGCTTTTAAGATGCTTTTACGTTAAAAACACCATATGAAATCATTATTCTTAGTGGATCACTTCCCTCCGAGAGCATTTGCTAACTGCTAAATTACGCGTGTTGAGAGCAGTTAGTTACACTTGAAACACTGTTATTGTGTTAAATAGGAAATAATCTACTTTCACGCACAGAAAATTGCGCATTATATGCCACCCGTTGTCAGTGACAATATATTTGGAAAGCCTGGTACGAACATACTTGCTGTAAAGCATGTATACCAATAACTATATTTCCAATTTAGATGCTACGTATCAAAGGGGTTGTGAGATGTAATATATTTGGAGATGTTTCCCTAGTTTTCAAGATTTCCATCATAGTGATCAGCATATTGCATGAATCAGAGAATCGTCAGACGGTGCGTGAAAAAGTCGCCATTTGTATTATAAATTCCCACCCGAATGTGCCTGATTTTAGCGCAACATCTTAGATCATGATTAACCCCTGTCCTCCGCAATTCGATGTGTTTTTCTATTTACCGGACAACTATTATGCATTTGGTTATGACACCAAACTGTAGTAAAATTCTTACGGAGTTCGATATGATTTACTTGTTCTGCTTGAGATAGCTTTGTGCGTCTTACTTACATGCTTTAAGTTGATAGTTTTTGCAGCAATTGTTGGTAAAACTTGTAATTGTACTTAGAATCATACCTCCTTCATTGAGTGCATATCTCAAGCATCTGAAGTGGCTATCAAACGATAACTTGAAAGTCCAGGTTATGGCGATTATTGATATGTATACATATATAGAAATGGATAGAGAATCGTATAAATACACAAAAGTATTGTTTATTATACGATTCGAGCGCGGTTCTGGATTTATCTCACCTCTTTCAAGGATATTTGATAGCATCACAATATCAAATTGTTTAAATAAACCCAGTTAGGAATGTATAAATCTCCATGTTGATTGGCCAGTCGCTTATGACATCATCTCACATCACTCCGCCACGACCATGGCGTAGTATTGCCACTTTATGCGGGTGATCAAATTTTCAATGTTATTCCTATGGCTTAACATGTACCAGGGGTGAGATAAATGAGCGACGAAAGGGACTAGCATAGTGTCTGTCCAGAAGACACCTTGCAGAAAGAGCCAGTACTGACCAATAATGTTTTCAACATTCCAGCATATTAACGTTCTTCAAAAATGCCACTGAGATCATTGACTTGCCCCTTCAAACAAACCTTTATTCAGCAAGGACGCCAAAAAATATAATCATAGTTACAGAAATGGTATAAGGACATTTTGCTATTATTTCCTCCTGTTTTGTTGTTCGTTAGAAACTGAACAAGTCTGGTGTGTTCACTAATAAGTGGTGTGTTGTATATCCAATCACTGTACATAATCCCACAGGTAATCGTTTGACGCATCGTGGATGTAACAATATGGAAGGTATGCTGCAGTCAAGAGGATGCTATACCTTCTAAAAATGGGGACATTATTTGAGGATTGATGTTTGTTGTACTCAGTTCAAACGTTATCCAGTGGTAATTGTCTGTCTTGCAGTCCCCTGAAAATGCAATCTATGACCTATTGCTTTGGTCAGCTATCATGGTAACCCTTGCAGCACCAGGAAATGTCTCACCATTGCATTTGCAGGTATTATATGTTAAATAGCACATGCCAATGGCGTGCAGGTTGTAATGCTGTAATAAATAGACTAACCTTTAGAGGGCCCTAAGCCGAAGCTTACCTGGCTTTAAATGGATCTAAATCTAAGCTTTACTCCGATGGACTCTTTCTTTCTCTCTGTGTCTCTCTGTCATTGTCCTATCACAGGTATTCATTTGATTTGTTATATATCTGTGGCCGCATATCCTACGTATACCGGCCGCTCCTACCCATGTCATATTTATGGCCGTTCAACTCGTAGGTGGCGTACGGTGTATGTATGTGGCGTACGGGGTATGTATGGCAGAGAAACCCAACAAATTATCCAAAAGCCAAGGTAAAATATTGTGATTTTAAGGTATGTAATAATACGAAAACAAATATGTGTCTGTACATGATACATACTTGGTAACATTTTTGATTAGATGAAACTCTGCCTTCGGCAGCGGTTCAAGTAATCGTCAATTTTACAGCGTATTTATCACGTACTGCCACGGTAAGACTAATTCCGTATTTTATACACACCAGACCGATCTAGGTTGATTTCTGACATCATGATGTGTTCTTCATGGATGGGCATCCCAAATAAATCTATCTGTAACCTTGGTACGCGAAATCTGTGAATATCCCTGTCAACGGATGTTTTGTGATTTTTGGCATAGTGTGAATAATTGTAATGATGCTTTTGCTATTAAGGATTTAAGATTTTTTTTGTAATATCATAGAGTGTCTAATTATGATGATGATGTTAAAATATAACCGTAAATTTCCTTTTATGTGTTAATTAAATTGTATCCTGTACATCATCATATAAGCTCTGACAGCCTACAATTCGTTGTTTCTTTTTAAATGTCACCTCTTGAAAGAAATATCCCTGCTGCAAGCTAATTTCATTTCTCTATTGAAAAGTCTTGCTTCAGCGATTTCTGGACTCATGTGATAATTTGTATTCACTACGTTGTATGTGTACATATTTTTGCAAGCGCTATTTTTGTAAATACTAGCCTAGGGTTTGTTGACGGCATAATCCCTTTCTTTGTATTTTTGAATGACACTATAGGGAAACTTATTAGTTGTACCTCAGACTGAAGGAAGTCGCAGTTCATCACCCCAACATTAATAGATGTATGCCATACAGTAATTAAAATGCCTAATGTTTAACGCTTTAAGCAGATAACAAACAAGGCTTTTTGGCATAACAGTAGACAAGCACAAGGGTTTCCGTGAAATATGTTTATTTACTTATGCTTGAGTTAGTTTCCAGATATACCAATGATATAGAATTTGCAATGGTTGAGCTTCATTTAACTAATACCATCTTGGAAGGTTAATCCAAGTTCATGAGTGGAATCTAGATGCTTAAATCTTCTGGTACTTAACGACACAAACATCTTCATAAAATTACATACAGCCATATATGCTGTACCTCCTATCATTGAGAATATTATTTAGTTTTATAATACTCATTAATATTCACATTGGCCGGCCTCACAGAGGGCTAGTATTTTTGCCTAATGTAAACAAATTATTTTGATACACACATCATTTGGGCTTCAATCATAAGATTCTTTGCATTTTACTCTACCACCAGTGGGGTTCATTGCTCCTAGAAATGTGGAAAAAGCGTTGCTCCAGTAATATTGGATTGCGTCGTGTGGTATTGTTACTTTCACATTATATCGCTACCTTTTTACAACACAACATTTTCAGTGACATAGGTGAAAGGTTCATTAGATTTTTAATTGAATATTGATGACAACATAGTTGTGATGCAATCTGCAAAAAATCTGGAGCAACGATTTTGACCGCGGGTCACTATTCTGCAATCTGCAAAACATGGAGCAACGCACCCCAGACCTGGTATCAGAAGTGCCCAGGTTCCCATATAGACTGTCATTGTCACAAAACTGGATTGCAGGTGAAATGAAATACTGTAGATACCTTCTCACTTCTATAATGTATAGTGGCACAAATACCACTGCAAATTGTAACTATTTTTCCATGTTTCTAATGAAGAGACGACCTCTTCACGTCACTGCAGCCTCCCGTCTCCCAGCACTCGGTGATTGCATCTATTATCGCTCGTCTCTGTTTCAATGTGAACTGCTAAATTATCCACTGTTAAGGCTCCAGTCGAGAAAAGTGTCGAATAAAGATGGTGATACAGCAATTGGTGCATTTAGAATGTTTTATTTATTCTTGAGTCCTATAGTTGAGCATAAGGCCTGGCGTCCACCTACTATGATAAAAATTTAGACCTACCGATATGGTACCGATACAAAAAGCAAATGTCGGAGATGTATTGGGAAGATGCAAAATCGTAGACATATGTCTGGACATACCAATCCACCATGCACTGTAAGGTTTTCTTTTTCGGTGCCTAATCGCCGAAAGGTGATCAACTGCCCCGAAACTAGGTGACCTTCCGACGCGATTTAGATTTTCTATTGGGAGGTGCATCGTAGACAATATCGGTTCCATGTCGTAGTAGGTGGACGCCGGGCATAACCTAACTGACCGGGGTGGGGAGCTCAATTGTTAAGAGCACTGGACACGTAATCCCAAGGATGTGGGTTTGAGTCCCAATGCAGCCACTTCTTTCCTTCACCCCCAGTAGTCGTAGATTTACTACTTTATGAAAGGCCAATCCTTCTCATACCATGTCTTTGTGGTATGGGGAGTAAAAGAACTCTCACCTTGGTAAATGTGTAGGGGTGGGATTTCTACCTAAATTCATCGCATAGATTTGATCACAACCTTTGTGGTGTAAAGAACCTTGAGAAAGTCTGGAAAAACCAGGAATGGTAAACCCTTTCCTTACCAATGATGCCTCAAAGCACCCCCCTGGCTAGTGCAAATGATGCCATCATTTTCCATTTTTGTTAAAATCAGGGTTCGTACAGAGCCAGGAAAAGCCTGGAATTATGCTTTTGGGTTTTCTAGGCCTGGAAAAGCCTGGAATTCTTACAGAGAGCCTGGAAAAACCTGGAAGGGCCTGGAAAATTTAGTTTTGCATCAAAACATTTTTGTTTAGTCTGAAATTCTGGACATTATTAGCTTTCCTTAACTACGGTACCTGACTGCGTATGAAATTTCAGGGACTTGGATTAGATACTTACAAAAATCCTTTTTGCTAATGATATAGCTGTTTTGATTATTTATCTTCATATTTGTTTCACTAGCAAGATGGTATTGATTAACATTGTTATGTGCCTGGAAAAGAAATATGAGAGCCTGGAAAATCCTGGAAAAAGCCTGGAATTTCATTGGGCTGTCTATGTACGAACCATGTAAAATGCAATTTATCTCATGGATTCAACATGGATTTTTATAATTTTTTCAGAGATCATGTAAAATGCATTTATGATAATCAATAACTGATTCTATAATTATGACCTTGGAAACATTGACAGACAACTTTAAATATGGTGGAAAAGAATCAATTTTCTAAATATTTGTAACATGAGCATGCACTACAGAGGTGGTTCAGTCTCAGGCATCTGCAGTTAATAACACTTGTTACTGGCCCGGTAAGGAAAGGGTTAACTGGACGTTACATCAAATAAGCAAAATCTTGAGATAGTATGAAATCACCTTTAGTCCGCATTAGTGACCGTAAAACAACTTGAGTCTGTAAAATCCAAACGTAGCTAAACACCTTGATATGGACCCATACAGTGATTAATATGTGAATATGTTCACAATGATAAAGACTAATGGCACTTGCTTAGCAGAAACTTCTCCAATGTACGGTGGTTATTAAGACCTAGACATTTAGAGCTATCCTGAGGAAGGCAATACATTAGTCTGACGCCTATTCATTCAGTATCCTTGATTAAAAGTCTGAGCTCGCTCTTCGCATATTTCATAAATCTTCATCAAGCAGCATGACCTGCTGCTAATCAACAGGCCTTTATGATGTATTAGTGTTTAATACGCATTCTCCTATCATTTACTGCAATCTCACAAATCGGGATTATAGATGGATTAAGTAGGCAATTCCGAATGCGAATGATTGAATTACCCTTTCATACACAATGATGACTGGTTTTGTGTACGAGTGGCCGTAATCTCCGAATAATGGCCGCGTAGTAATATCCGAGCGTGGGCGAGGATATTACGTCGTCAACTGAGAGAGTATTGCTCGGGTACCAGTTCAATGCAATTTCGCAATGCACTAGAAGGTTGAAACCTTTAAAGAGAGGGTAGGCATTCTTTTTCAAAATTATGTCAAAAATGATTCTCTTTTTATAAGCGTTTTGAATTTCCGATTTTTTTTCTCAGTCCTGACTTTCATCCCTGGCTTAGAGTAAAGAGTTTCGAATCTCAATCGTTTGGGAGATGCCACCCGAGTAGGATTCTACATAACTGGTATCTCAGATTTTGTAGGTAATCAGATCGAGTTCAGCGTGAGGATTGATCTCAGAGTGTTATAGTTCCCTTTATAACATTTCTCCGAATGCTGCAAGATTAATATCTACATCACACGTCGATCTACATATATTTACCCAATGAATGAATAAATATTGTGATCTCTATCACTACTACAACAACACCTTTATTAGCAGCCCTGTCTTTGTTATGATTGTGTAAATCGAGTAAAATAATTCTAAAACAGAAGCTTCCAAGGAAGGAGAAGTATAAAAATAGTCCATATTTTGTAGGATTGAAGTACTGGAATCTGTTGAACAAAAGAACATAGAAAATTTGTTTGGACAATTTCAAGACTTGTGTAAAAACAAATCTCTTAGAATTATTCGTAGCTGGTGATCTGGATATCATGGATTAACTCAAATTAGAACTAAATCATAGAGGTTGTCACAAGATGATCTAACTCTGTGAAGCTACAACTGTTTGATTTTCCTGTGCACACTATCATCACCGCTATAGATTTTTCTATCTTAAATTAGAAGTTTATTTTCATATGTTTATTGTATAATTTACTTAAATCCCCTCGTGTGAATGGAATGTCTTGTCATATGTAATGTCCTCTGTTTGTGACTTATCTGGGAAGAACGTCTTTAGATGACAAAAAGCGTCCTCAGCTTTATCTGAATAAAAAGGAATTTGTGTATACGATATTGCTGACTGTGTGAGTAGTAGAATGAAATATGAGTTTCACCACGGCGAGGTTTCATCTATATCTGGAATACCTTCGTTTTTAGCTCTGATGGTATGACCTAAGAAAGTCGCTGCTCATTTGATTTTTTTCTTGAACACTTCCTGAATGATAGTACATTATGTATCAGATATAAGATCTTAATCTAATAATAACATACCACAAGGGGGAATTAGGTGCGGGTTCATCAGCTTAGTTTGTAATTACTGTGGAAATTAAAGCTAAAAAGGGTTTTGATCAAGCTGATTAGGAGGAGAAGACTGTCAGTTTGCCTTTCCCAGTGTTTTGTAATATCTATTTTAAATCAGTACTATACAAGGCTGTGCCTGCAGCTGACATAAGCCTCTCCCTTATTTTCTAAGATATCAAGCGAGTAATCATCAAGTGTTGTTTTGGAACATGTTGTATGAAGGTTTTCTTATCCATTTGCTAACCTTTTGCTAACAATATCTGTAAAGCTGGCCATATCTCAATGGAGGATACAATTTTATCATCCACCTAATACGGAGTATACATAGAAAACACATAGGGAGTCTTTATCACCATACCTGAAGCATACAAATATATCGTCGGCTACGGGATACAAAAAACCGGAGCAGACGGAAAAGTGCTGCATATGAAAATATAGTGCATACCTAAATGAACTTATTATTACGCATCAACTCCTCGAAGCATACGACCATTTGTATCTGAAACAAGTCAATATTGTGTATGTATGTGATATCAAAATAATAACCTGAAATATGTTTTGATAATATAACATTTCATACCAGTTACAGATACAATTATTATTTCTGTATTGGTAATATATATGAATATTCAAGTAGGACAAGTCCACTACGCGACTAAGGAGTAAATGGTTTTTTTTCCAACGGAATGAACCCTTATTACATATCTAGATGTATTAAACATTTCTTTGATTCTACTGTATTGTGATTACCCGCTATATATCATATATGTCTAGAAGATTGTAGCTGAAAAACTCGCGTTGCGAGAGCTTGCAATTCGTAAATAAAAAAATTAAAAAATTGATACCCTGCTATGCAGTGAAAGTAAAAGAATCCCATCCGACGGTGACAGATTTTACAACATATATATATATATATATATATATATATATATATATATATGTGTGTGTGTGTATATTGTTCATTATAAGAACACGTTCCCAAATAGAGGAAGACAAATGTTCTTAATGCTTTCCTCTTTTCAAAGAAATAGCTCATTAGATAGACAGTTCAAGGGTACTTTATGCCTATAGCGATGGTATAGTTAAGCAAAATTGTGTTTTCATACCTTCCTCTCGCGCGTTGTATCTTAAGGTTAATATTGCTGTGCCGTAATTTTATCTATTTCAACTCCACATTACTGTTACCATTGTACAATATTCAGGACAGATTAATTAACGCAGAAGGCGATAATGAATTGTTTAATGAGAGTATAGAATTGAACTTTGTGGGTGGTTAAGAAATATCTGTGCAGTATCGATGTACTAGAATAAGTAAGATCGGAGTTGTTGACATAATGCCTTCTTAAAGGCATATTCGACGATCAAAAAATTTAAGCCCGTGTCATTTTTTAAAAAATTGAATCTCAGAATATTGTAGAACACATATTTTACTCAAAAGTCGGGGGGGGGGCACTGTGCTAGATTTTGATTTAGAGATTGGTATTATGATGATATTATGATAGAATATAGAGAAATTCTCAAACGTTGCTGTTCACATAGTAAAACCTATGGCATTCTCTCAAAACTTTCATGAAATATAGAAGATGTATAATACTACACATTTAGATTTTTAAATCTATAGGTCGTCGTTCTTGTTTGTGAGAGAATTGAAGAAAAACCATATTTTTCTTTACATTTCCTATGTAAATCGGTCATATTTAAATTGGCTGAATTTACCTATTAAGTTTAGATAAACTGGACAAAACATCATTTGGAATGAATTAGAATGAATCAGAAGGAACCAGTTTTGACTGATAATTTACAATATCTAACTAGGTGGCACCACCGTAAATTGTAGGTTATGCCTTTAATATACACGCAACCTTGCAGTGATGCTTCAGTTGTAGTTTTCCAGCCTGGATTAATCAGCCACGACTAATTAGGTGCCTACTAAAGATTTTGAACCCCACAGGGACAACTGCATCAATAATACAGGAAGGGACTAATAAACTCTACTTGTTGCACTCTCTGTACTTATCATTGAGGTACGTGGTGGATGGGGCAGTGATGTATGGATAGCAGGTAGGGGCTTGGGTCCAGGGTCTCAATAATCTACTGCAACCTCCTCCCCCACGTCTCCATTTGCAGGCATCCATCTACCTTTGATTACGATTAGATAAGGATGTACATGCTTTTATAGATTCTATTTGGTAACTGCAGATGATGTATGTATGCTGAGCTTCTGGGAGTAATTGAATAGACCTCGTCTTAAATCCTGGATTAAGCCTCTGCTAAGATTCTCGTTTCGCGTTCGCAATAGGATATAACCCTATGAATGTAGAGGGAGTCAAACTGCCCTAGCTAATACTGTAGATATCCGTTCTCAAAACACCATTTCTGCAGGCCAGTAAGAACGAGGATTAGTGCTAAAGCTATGGAGGTTCGCGGCTAGAATTTAGTTTTTGGTCTTTTTTGCTTACTATTGAAGTGTACTTTACTACAATCATTTCTGAATAGTTTGTCTCGATGCTACGATGACAGTTGTTAAGCGTATCAAAAATATGCATTCAAAAGATTGGAGAATGACATATACACTGTCGAAGCTATGTAGTACTGAGCGTCTGTCTCAAGAAATGATGTTTTGAGCAGGGTTTCTGCGGTTTCAGCGGGGCCACTTTGGCCCCCCCCATGCCAACTTGTTACAGGAAATAAACAGATTCATAATTAGACCTAGGCCTATGTCTGTTCAGAATGACACGTAAGCAGCCTAAGGTAGAAACCAACAAGTTTTGGTCAAAGTCATTGTTCTCCGTGTGTTTGATATGGAGTGATATCAATGAGACGACAGCCAAGTGAATATCACATCGTGACAAACAAGTTAGAGAACAACAACTTTGATCAAAACGAGTTACTTTCTGTATTTATCTCATCCCTGTACACACTAAAAGAACGGATGTTGCACCGGATATAAACCGTGGAGAACGGACTGCTATACTTATAGGGACATGGAGAACGGTTACCAATGTTAAGCCAATGGAACAAAAATAGCAGGGGTAACATAATAGCCACACCACAACGATAAATCATTGTGCCACTAGGAAATTCCAAATAGGGAACGGGAAATTGACCTTTTCATATGTAAGATTGACAGGCGAAGAAACCATCGCTTCTCGAGCCATGCCATGTTCAGGCAGCTACTAATGCCATAATCCCAGACATAAAAAGGGGTCGAAGATAACCTTTACATAACGCTACACCTCTCAATCCCGAACCCTTTCCATCGGCGCATCTCTTTGCCATTAAAAGTTACCACTGCCTCCCTTATGACTTCACCAAAATGTCCGATCGTCATCCAGAGGTCAGTGCCCATGCGCGGTCGGCTAGGTGCAGACAGTTGGTTTTAGGAAACGCTCCCCAGAGCGCGTTCCCCAGGCCGCGTCTCCCAGCCTCGTTTCTGTAACTCATATCACGTGACTGCGACCCGGACGACCTCTGGTGACAGGAGGGCGTTCGTATCGCGCGGATCGACAGAAGGTGGGTGACCTCGGTCCGGGTTCTATGCCCTATAGATCGCGGAAGAGTGAGGTGGGACTGCAATCTCCTACTCTCCTAGCATAGATCCTTATATAGAACTGGATCGAGGACCTATAAATACACAATACTCCATGAGTTTGAATAGGCTGAAATCTTCATCGAGGCAAAGTGGAGTGATGACTACGATCCATCCAAATGAGTAGAGTATCGTGTATTTTATTAATCGAGTGGGTTCTTGATTTATCTCACCACTTTTGATGACATTGTATAGCATCACAATATCAGAGTAATTTAAATTACTTTTCAAATCCATTTAGAAATGCTTAAGTTTCCATGTTAATGTTTTGTCTGCTCTCTGCAATCATGACAGTTCCTTATGATGTCATCTCACAACTCTGCCTTAAAAGCTTAAACGGAAACAGCTTTATTGGCTGTGAAACTTAATAAATAATTCCTGTATTTCTCTTTTTTTTTTTATTCAGGTGGAACGAAATACAATGAAGGCATTCTTCCTTGTACGGTTCAACAAACAGATTTGACACACCATTAAAAAAATACCCTTAATTTAGCTTTTATATAATGTGTCTATTGTCTCTGGTCATGTGACTCAGAGATTGGATTATATGTGACGTCACTGGGTTGAGGCAGACATAAGTAAGCCCATGCGCCTTGAAAGATCTGCTTGGAGAGTGGCAATCCCCATCTACCGCCATCATCCGAACGGGAAAGGGGTTTGTATATGGAGGAGCTTCATATCAGACTTCTGCCTCGCTACCAGTTACTTCTTAGGGAACTGCTAAAATGTCTGAGCCTACAAGTAAGGTCATCGAGATTCTTGAAGAGATGACAGGTTTGTAACATTAAGGATAGAATAAATCCGTATACCCTTCAGCTGTATCAAGTATCTAGAATTACTCTGTGTCAAGTATTTGGAGATTCTAATGGGAAAATTCCAGATTGTCACCAACTGCATGGCAGGCCATTTTAAGCATATATTGAATACTGTAATCTTAGTTATCTAAAACTACCCCCAGTTCCCTACTGAAATGTATCATTCAATTGAAAATATTTGAGATTCAACCGCACAACAGGGTGGATATTTGAAGGTGTCCTGAACTGGATCGAAGATATTTGCATGCGACGCTATACTTGATGTTTTCCTTGTGAGCAAAGGGATGTAAGTCAAAACGGTAGAATCTAGATATTTCTGTATTTATTTATATGTCGGTGCCATTTCAATATAAATAAAGATCGTGTACGAGGTACGATACATCTATATACATGCGCATGCACACACATGCACACACCCACACACCTACACACACACACCCACACCCACCCACACACACACACACACACACACACACCCACACACCCACACACACACACACACACACACACACACACACACACACACATACACACACACACACACACACACACGCACGCATACACACACACACATAGTAAGAACTGCACTAGATGGTAATTAAAGGTCGATAATTAGACTCTCTACACCAATTTTGGGGGATTATAAAATAAAATTCAGCTTTCTCGTTTCTTTATAGAATTCAATATACAAAGTAAAGAACAACAGCAAGTCGAATGAAAATTATTTCCGTCATTCGATTATCAATAGGGAGGTAACCAAACGCATATAGAAACTGGTCAACACATCAAACTGTTTCACATAAAAAACAAACACAAGAATAATGAATCAGCTGCAGTTTTCTCATCTGGGAATTCACTCTGGAGCTTCCGGAAGCCTGCGTAGATATACGTCTGTCCCGTAGAGGGACCAAAGGTCAAGGTCAGGAGGATTTTACTGTCAGAAGTCAGGGAAAGTTCCGGTGAATCCAGACGGAGCTGGGGGACGTGGAACTTGTAGTCCATTATCCTGGTCTAGTAGCCAGAATAGTGTCTCTGTAATGAGAAAGACATTCTCTAAAATGGGAATACATTGAAAGCCTCCATAGAGATCAAGGAGATCCAATCTATGAAGGCTCCATTCAATCCGGGAACATTGTAGGATCAAGACACTGAATATTGAATAATGTAAAAAAAATAATCAAATGCCACATTGGTATGAGACAAATGGATTGTTTTAGATGTCTGTTGGATCCGAGACAATGAAAAGCATTGTCTTTTGAAGATCTGTGGCAGTATTGTATAGAGACGGTATCTATGGATAGGATTTATTGGAATCAGAATGGTAAGTTAAAGTTAGCCTCTAGCGATGCAACTTTGTAGCTCTAAGAAGCTTTGTAATCATAGTATGAAACTTTTAGATGAATTGTGTATTCGAAACCATAGAATGAGACTTCCTATGGGTATTCTTCGAAGTCTTATATACTATCCGGCCCCTAACTCCTAAAAAAGATGTAATGACGAAAAGAGGCATACATGATCCTCAGTAAAAGGAAAATCTGTCACTAGACAAGCCAACATGCGAGAAATATAGACCATGGAGACAAAGATGTACCATGCTTTATCTTGTTTTCTTTTCTATACAAATAATCAACATACAATGTTGAATTATTCATATTATATTGAACTACGTGCTCGTCCGAGATTATGTTACAGTTTTAAAACATAGTTATTATTATTAAGATATGGCTATACAAGTCAGAAAGGTGTGAGTGAAACTGGTAGATACAGAACAATATAGCATTAGCTGGAAGTTAGGTTTAGAGTGGATCGTCTGTATAATGAGGTAAGTGATCACATGACTTGCTGATGTAAGCAGCTGAGGAGTATACCTCTGCTACTACTGCAGAGAGCAGCACTTGAGTTTGAGGTTAAGATCTAGTTGAGAACTGAGCATTGGGATTAGGTGCCGGAGGCTTCACTCTGTCTGGAGTGGAGTCGCCTACTATGAACATTCACTGCATGAAGCCATCATCTCTGTGAGTTGCTTACAGACCGATGTGTGAGTAACTAACTCTCGCAGGAGAGTACACAGAGAGGATACTAAGGACATATAAGAACTGAACACATAATGGACAAACATCAAGAGCTTGAACACAAAGGAGTGTATTATAAATTATAAGTGAACGATGGGACGAAAGGACTGATCTTGAGAAATGAACAATTTACAGTAATTTATTGATCGGACAATTAAGGACAAATTATACAGAAAAGATTAACTAAACGGGTTTGTATGATTATGCTTGACCTGCTATTCAATATTACCAAATACTACATATCTATGAGTGAGTTATGACTTGAGTTATAATTATACCAGACCTTTGTATCGAATGTTAATGATTGCAGTGCAAATACCTGGAATGTAACCTATGGATTGCTCTCAGGGTATCAAAGCTAATAAACTTTATTCCATTGTTCATCCTTCGTTCTCTCTGGTCACAGGGATGTCAGGTCACCGTGTCCCTGTTACCATGCTAAACAAGTTAGTCTACCCCATCTTTCAAAGTATTAATATAATACGTCATGGACATTGTGGTCGTAAATGCGATAGGGGTAGCACCGAAACCGCCACGTCTTACCCTTTATATTAATATAATAATGATCAGCATTTAAGGAACAACTACTAGCTACCTTAAGACTAATTAACCCTTTAACAGCAGCATGATGCCTCCAGGCATTCTCCTGACTACAGCAGCATGATGCCTCCAGGCATTCCCCTGGCTACCGCAGCATGTTGCCTCCAGTCATCATAGAGGCATCATTGATTCTTATATACAAAATTCAATAAAAAAAAAGTAATTGTTTGAATTGAGAGAAATTTTGACATAGTAAAAACGGCATATTGACCTTTGATTTGGTATAACAAAATATCATCAGCTACCAAAGTAAATCACTCAAATCACATCATGCAACATTGCTATTTTCCAAAAAAAAGTGCCTGCTGTAGCAGGGTCGTTTATGCAGGCAATGCCTGCTGTACAATGGTTATCAGAAGAACTGGGTGCTGCAGGGAAAGGGTTAAGGGATCTAATTAAACCGTAAAGAACCCATGTATGATAGGCAGCAAAATTTGATTTAGGTCGCTTGTACATTAAAATACGATAGAGTCTCACTCATATTTACATTTTATTCGTCACTTTCCTACTTTGTATATTAGAGAAGCTTTGTTTAATAAGGGTAACGTATAATCAATTGTTCCCTGATGAATCAGCAAAATCTGCTCTGCGGAAGACACCTGTAGCGCTTCCTGGTGCTTAGATAATCAAAAAGACGTGCTACCAATGAAATAATGTACTTATTACAACATTATTTGATAAAAAATACAAATAGTGTTGATAAAATGTAATTGGTATCATAAGTAAAATAGACGTGTAGATGAATAGAATTGTACATAGATGAGTTAAAAGTTCATTTGTAATAACCAAGAAGCCCCATCGGTGAGAGTTTATAAGTATATTGGTGTTGGTGGGTGGGTAAAAATTCATAGACACGTCCGTGTAAGTCAGTGAACTGTGTGAGGTAGGGTCACATGAGTCCTGGTGCCAGAGTATCATAAAATAACAGGTACCACAGCAGCCTCTCAATTAAAAGCAATTTGCAATTACCTACCAATGATAAAAAGGGAAAAGGAGTGGAGCTGGAAGCGTATATCCTGTTGACATGTGTGAACATCAATTGCTGTCATGCGGCAGATCTGTCCAGTACAAGTGTCCCACCTGCACAGTTTCTAAGTATGGGAGCCCTCCTGCTACCAGCCGCCACACGGTTGAGGGCTCACAAAATTCATAGCCTTAACTCTCTCCTAGTGAGTCCTGGGTATAAGTAGCTGAACTCAGATTTCCAAAATCAGCTCATAAAAACCAGGGGAGGCAACACAGGCAGAGAGTAGGAGCCAATGCTATTTTTTTCATTTCCAATGGACGGGCGCAGTACTCACAAAGCTCAATACAAAAGAGGGTTGAATTCTACCCTCTTTGGTAAATACCATGTGACATCGAATGATGCCATTTTATAATGAAGCTTAACATATTCATAGATGAAAACATGTATAGCGAAAATTGATAAACTAACTAATTTAGTTTGGCCTAACAATTAATGTTTTAGTCGACGGAACAGTGTTCTATATGGTATTTTTACGTTATATGGCGAAACATATACAGCATGGGTATAAAGTGAAATATCTGAAATAATAGTTGCTTTGTAGAATTGTATGAAATACGGCAAGCTTTCTGTCATAGACACGATCTGTTGGTGTGCGCATCTTTTGTCTTTTTGTCCGGTGATTCTGTAAATGGTTCACATTCAGAATTTTAACATCGTGTGCAGATAAGAAATGACAAAGCTGCAATACGGGAAGAAGAATAAATAATTTAGTCTGCAATGAGAAACAAAGCCTCTATGTTCTTTCAGTCTGCGAGATTTGATAAATGTCGACATATCTATAACACTTTATCAATTTATGTATTCATAGATATCTATCATCAGCAATCTTTTAAGAGGAACTATCATAAGAATTTTGAACCAGTGAAATGAATAATTTCTAGGAGTATTGCATAACATTTATCTTCTATAACGGTAATAGGCCGAAAGAAAACCAGACCATCTCTATAATTGCATTATTATTTAGTGTGCCATTTTGCAAAAAGGAGTATGAAAAACTTGCAAAATTTCAAAATGGGAATGCGTTCCTAGAAAAACTTTAATGGCGTCATTTGTTCACTCATTATTTAAGCATTGTAAGCATTAACCCTCTGAAGCAATCAAGAAGTGTTTGAGCTAATGATGCAATTTTGTTGTCAAAGTTACCATTGCATTTTGATGACCTCACAGCCATTAAGGTTCACAACGGAAGCTATGAGGTGAACGGAAGAGCGGGTGCGGTATTTTACGCTGTGGTGACTCCATAAAAGCCCATTTTTATTTTCCGTCTTTTCAGATAGTTATCCAACAGCACTTTATGAGAAACGGTTAGATTTGAAAGAGAATCTCACTATAACATGTGACAAATTTCTGGTATTGAAAACATCCATGAACACACTAATTTTAGCTATCATTTTTTTTCTATATAACATCAAAAATGATATTTATCTTTTAAAGGGGCATACAATGATAGAACCTAGTCAACATTCTTTAATGTGCCTTTCGGGTATTTTGTATGGCAGAATTGTATATAGAATAGGCTGGTGACTTCATTTTGGTATACAAGCATGAAAATTGGCACAATGGTAGAACTTGACATAGTAGTCCAAAGTCAGAGATGGGGCCATGCTCTTTTTTTCAATATGGTCGTCAAATTCAATATGGCTGCCATAGTGTATAGTAACACTAAAAGATATGATAACGAATAGCTAAGTTGCTATTTTACTTGGTTTTGGGGCTGATTTTGGCAGCCATTTTGGATTTCAAGATGGCTGACAGACGAGAAATAGTTATAGCTTGATATCTCCTGCCTTTTAGACATAAATATAATGGCATACTTAATGAATATTCTACTGTCCACTAAAGGAAAAGTACAGTTATTATTCACTTTGACAGCCATATTGAATTTGACGGCCATATTGGAATAATTGAGCTTTGTACCTACTCAGATTTTGATCAGTACATCACGTTCTACCATTGTCCCAAGTTTCACGCTTGTATATTAAAATGAAGTCATCTTGCATGATTCTGCTGAACTAATTCATTTTCGGTCAATTAAATGGCACAGTGTAACGAGACAAGGAATTGATTATACACGCACACTGCAGGCAAATCTTAAGTGAATCCTAAATTACTTTTGTTTCTTACCACCGATATTCCTCTGAAAAAATATGATTATTGTTATGAGATTCCTCGGTCTAAGAAAACACACGCTAATGGAATCCATTAAGGGTTGGTTTATTCTGGAATCAGCCTTGGATCCTTTCCATCTCGCTGGAATTGATTCACTCACCTTTCATCATTAAGCTTAGCCTTAGCTCCCATCAAAAAGAGCCCTAGGTTCGCAAAAAGCAATGGGAATTCGCTGTCACCATCCTCGATAAATGGGTGTGGGATGTTTGTGCAAAGAGGGATTGATGCAGTGAGCCTACATATGGCCTCCGGATTGGTCGGGAGGGAACGAATCCTTAAACTACCTCTTCTCTGTTATTCGCCACCAATTTTCTAAAAACTATTTTGTGTTCTTTTTATTGATTTAATTGTACCCTCCCACCTACAATGATGGAATAAATTTGCTACAATAGCACCAAATAGCACCAAATAACGCAACACAAGGTTAGCAGGGTTAGCAGGGTAAATGAATTTCCGAATATTCCTACCTAGAAGTAACATTGTCTACGCCAGCTCCTATCTCAGGGGAGCTTGACTATGGAATTCGTTGTCCACAGAGTGTCAAAACTCAAAGGATCTAGAGACATTCAGGAAGAGCCTGTAATGGCTTAGGAACAGAGGTACGAGAATTCCAGTGTGTTAGAGTTCTAATACTATCTCATTCACATCAACTCCACACCCCGTGCTTTGTGAAACTCATCTTTATTTTTCATGCATTTGTTTAATGACACTACTACACTGAGCTATGTACTACTAGAACGAAACCTATTACTTGTATCAGAATAACTCACCTAGGTGAGAGATGTAATAAAGATAATTAGACAATAAATAGACCTCCCAATGGACTACGATGTCAGCAACGCATGTCGCCATTGTCAGCGACATCGTAGCTCGTCGCCAACCTCTGCAATAGGCCATAGATAGGGCTACAACACTCTATGAAGCGCTATAAAATTCAGACATATTTGAATCTTATAGACACCCTACGATTCAGGTTTTTTCATCATAGTGCATTGTAGTGCGGCGCCGTGTGCCATAGAGCTCGGCGACAAAAACTGACTAAGAGGGGGCGTCCACCAACCACGACAAGGCTGCGACAACGGCTTTCCGACAAGGTCCACGACAGCTCTACGATTGGAAGCCTTGTCGTAGCCTTGTCGTGGTTGGTGGACCACAGTTCCCGACAAGAGGCTACGACAAGGCCACGACAGGCTGCGACATGAAGCTTGTCGGGGGCCTGTCGGGGGCCTTCCGACAAGGTTACGACAAAATCGAACATGTTCGATTTTGGAGCCGTGTCGTGGCGTGTTGGGAGGTTGTCACAGAGGTCTACGATAGAATATTTAGGTGGAGCGTGCACTTCCCGACAGGCTGCGACAAGGAGTCATGACAGCTCCCCTCCTCACGACAATACTGCGACAAGTCACCGATTGGAACTTTCTTGTCGGCGCGTGTCGCAGCCCTGTCGTGGTTGGTGGACGCCCCCTCTAATTGATGCCAAGCTCTACCATTGCATCACTATTTTGATTTGTGCATCGCAGAGCTTGCCTATGCGTTAATCATAGCGCATTGGGGCAAAAATCATAATGGGTGGACACCACCTCTTACAATAGTATTATGCTCATTCTCTTGTTGTTCAGAATTTTTTTGTACTGGATGTTCCACCCTAATTCATTTAGATGTATGCAGATGGACTAAGAGTTATCATGGTTACTTTCATGTTTTTTTTCAGAAAAGGATCTACTTGATTGATGATTTGGAAGTACATGTTTAGATAATGTACTTCCATTCCCGGCAATGACTCCGCAGAGAAGGATTTATTAGTACATCATTTTCGGATGGGTCGGATAGGTCCGGATATCATTCTATCTGGGAATAATTATAAGCAGGATTGAAAGTCTAACAAATGAATATCAAGACACATCGGACAAATTTAAAACATAGTAGTGTAATAGGTTTTTATTGTCTGAGATTCAGGGTAAATCCTACCACATAAATGGGACGGCCACAAGGACAAGCCTAGGTTTAACCAAACAATCTGTAACTAATACTGTGCGAGAGGCTTGTGCCTCCATTTCAACAGTGAACTCCTGGCACAAATCTGTGGTATGCAGACCCCTTGAGGGGATGATGGTACTTCAGACATACTCTATACGGGACGGTTGCGGCCTCGAGGCATCATTTCACTCGGACTGCCAGCTGTATAGTTATAGCTTTCCACAATATTGCAATTAGAGAGAGTAAGAATTCGGCAATTACATATTCCTTTAGAATTTTCTGTATTCAAATTCATCCATTTTTAGATATTATATATTTGAAGGAATCCCCTCCTGTATTGCATAATGCCTGGAGACATTCATTCTTTACTGGGTCGCGTATGAAGACATCTATCATTCTGTTTTTAGAAGGAAACGCACGAGATGAAAATACCTTGATCCGTACTCTTCCAAGTTTGACCGTGGATCAATTCACGAAACGAAGCTGAGTTAATTACATAGCCGTTAAACAAGGTGGAATGCGGACCAAGCTATTTTCTTTGAGTGGGTTTCTGATTTTATCTCACCCGTATACATGATCAGGAACATTATTGATTGATAAAATAACTCACCCAATTAGCTATTGAGTATTGGGTAGACTACTTTCACGGCCGTGGAGTTTGAGTTCCCAATGTTAAGCCTATGGAGAAAAATACTGGGTTGAGATAATTGATAATGTCTGACGGCATCACCAAAAAGACCTTCCATTCATTTTTCATCTGGATAATAACCAGTCCTATCACACCTCCTGTGTAAGATAATGCCCCGAAACACTTTGTTTTGTGTGGGCTGACATCTGAAGACATCAACTGTTACTCGCGGACAGTGCCTCAAAGCATCATCCATTCTGTGATGGATAATGCCTGATGACAGGTACATTAAGGGTCGGAAGCACTACACATCCTGTGCTTTATCATCTCTCAAGGCACCGCACGTCCCCAAAGGTTAATATCAGTAACTTACTTGCACATCAACACAAATGTCTATTCATAAAATTCACATGGTTTTAATTCACAGTCTATTTTCGACTGCCTATGTCTTAATCCTACTAAACACTTCACCTAAATTGACCTGAGAGATTGGATCTAAACTGGATCCTGTGTGAGGACGAAAACAAAAAAATCTATATTGAATTATATTCACGGTCACAATGATATTTCTCAACAAGGATTGACCGCAAATTAGGAAAAATTGTACATTTGCATACTTCATACCTTTGTTACGGTAGTACATAATGGATGACTTCACCAGTTCGATATGTCATGTATTTGATTAATCTGTCCTACGATTTGTCTCACCCCTGGTATTTTCCCCCCATAGACTTAACATTGGGAACTCGTACTCAATGCCCATGGAGTATTTAGAAAAAATACTCAATGGGGGATAATGTCACAAATGTTAACCAATTAGTCAATGTGAGGGGTAAGACAAATTCAGAAACCTATTCATGTTTACGGTCAACGCTCGATCGCATCTCGTTTGAACCGCTATGGAATTCATGCGGCTTCTCCTTGTGAACTACTACACTATCCAAACTTGATGGGATACAACCTCTGGCCATAAACATTTATAGGTTTCCTCTATATGGTATCCTACAGCTGAAAATCTACAAAGAAAGACTTGAATGCCCGCTCCGTATTTGAAACCCTAGGATGCCTTGTTTAGTCAAACCTAGGAAGTTGTATCTGGGGATTTCGGATATCTATCTTCGGAACCATGCTACCCTTATTTTTCTGATCGCTCACTCCTTCACCCAGACGTTACAACTTGTTGATTCTGTACAATTATCTCGTATTTGAACACCCATGGAGAAATGAGACCTAGCCATGTGTGCGAACAACGGCCAAACCCAGTGTTTACACCAGACGATTAATGGCGACGATTCTTGAATTTTGCACCGCCTGACGACTTTCAGCCGTAAAAGGCTAGAAGTCATCCAGTGTAAACGCCAAGCCCGTGGCGACTGCAGATTGTCTGATTATATCACATTATGCAATTTGACACCACCTCATGACTATTGGACACACTCTGACGCCCACGACTATTTCTAGCCAGCTTTAATTAGTCGTCTAGACAGGCGGCGATTCTGTGAAAACTTAGTCGTCAGTGTAAACGCTCGAGGACATTCTGAGGTTAAAGACTTTTGCGGTCGAATTCGAGCACCACCAGACGACTATTAGCCTGACGATATACAGTCGCCACGTACATAGTCGTCTAGTGTAAACGCCGAGATACATGCCAAGTTTATATATGTACATGATAATGAAGCTGAGTTATATGTACATGATAAAGTTGAGTTTCTCTGAGGAGGTGGTCTTTTGCCGCCTCTCGGACGCCGAGTCTCCGGACTCCGAGGACAACGTCCGGCGGTGTGCGGCGCGGTGCACGCTGGGAGTGAGCTCCTGCAGCTCGCGCCCCTGGTGGCCGAGCAGTGTATCACAGAACTCGCCGTAGACGGTGGGAATGAGATCGCGCATGGACATGCGGTTGTTGTTACACGTCTCCTCGTGACTGTGTAACATGCGCGGGAACTCCTCCGCCATCTCTGTAGCGTCCGGCGATCCGGGATCTCGCGGGATCACGTGGTTGTGCGCGAGTTTCCGCGTGAGCACGGTGAGAGCGTAGCGGCTGATGCCGTTTCGTGCCGTGCCGCTGCAGTTCTTGCACGGCGGAGAGGAATCCTGCCCTCCTCGAGGTGAAGACGAAGCCACGAGCAGATCCGACTCGAGCGGCGCAGTGACGGTGCCTTCTCCGTTCTGCTCCGTCAGACTCCCGTCATCCGCCGTGGAGGACGACACGAAGGTCGTCACTGTACTAGCGCGGCTGCTCCGGGGTCCCGAAGACGCCGTACACTGAAAGAACTGCGCTTCCTCCAGGTCGGCGCCAGAAGGCTCGTTCATGGTGACGTCATTGTATACGTCATCACAATCTGTGTAGTCTAGAGTTCGCTTGTTGCCCTCCGGATCCTCGGCGACTAGTGAAGGGGAGAGGCCGTTGGGTTTGCGTTTCGTCGTACGGAGGAGTTGGAGAAGACGTTTCACTTGCATCTTGTAAAGTTCACGTTCGCTTTTCAGTCTGGAGACGAGTTCTATCAAACTGTCCACCTCGGCCTGCAAGGGGAGGAGAATACTCATTAAAGGCATGTCCAACAATTCACGGTGGCGCCACCTGGTGATTTTTAGATATTGTCAATTATCAGTCAAATCTGGTTCATTGTGATTTAATCTAATTCTAAATGAGTAGATTTAACGTTTTGTCCAATGTATCCAATCTTAATAGGTAAAATAGGCAAACATTTGCTTGATTTACATAGGAAATGTACTGAAAATATGGTTTTGTTCAATTCTCTCAAAAACAAGGATGGTAACCTATGAATTTAAGAACTGAAGATCTGTAGTACTATAAGTCTGCTGTATTCTGTGAAAGTTTGAGCAAAATGATGTGGGTTTTATTATGTGAAAAGCAACTTTTAAGAATGTCTATATATTCTTCTATAAAAATTTTAACTATGTTGATCCATAAATCAAAAACTAGCACGGTGACCCCCGATTTTTAAGTTAGATATGTGTTCCACAATACTTAGAGATCATCATATTCAACTTTAAGGAACGATGTAGGTCAACTTTATTCAAAACTTGTGGATGACCTTATGGACAGCTAATACTGTCTTAGCAGAAAGACTTAGATATTATTAAAAGATTTTTAGTGTATACTTATGCCAGACTGGTGAATGGAAACAGGCATGCAGAGAAGTGTTCACCCATTAATTGTGCATAGATTATGCAATGAGGCCACAACCGACTGACTTGGTCAACGGCAGACAGAATCAAAGGGGTTTGAAATCCTTGCTGATAGTCATTGTGTTTGGAGGACAGTTCAGTCGGTATGGACCTTCAAATGTGGCAAACAAGGCATACACAGCACCGTCAACGATATTTAGATAACGTGCTGTCATAAGGCCCGTTTCTATTAGGCGACGAAAACAGTGTAGAGTTCTCCTTATAGCCCATTCATATTTTGCGTCAGCAGTGCGAAAGGTCCATCGGTGGTTCCTGACCGTATAACGGTAATGGCCAATGGAAATGCGCTATTAAGAGAACTAAAAAAATCTAGACTGTTTTCGTCGGTCAATGGAGACGAGCCTGTTGGCCACACCAACCGATTTTAGGAGCACTCAATTGATCGGTGGCGTTTTCGTCGGCCATTGGAAAATGGCTTTATGTCCGTGCTTAGGGGTAACATTTAGAATTGGTGGTAACTAGATTTAGATACTGAACATGAACACTGCAGGCAAATTGAAATTGAAGGCAATGCTGACAATTGGCCATCCTTGAAATACCTGAAACATTATCCTCTAATTAAGTGGAATGAATCTATTTCTTTGAACCTGATATAGCTAATACGTTGCGATCGATTGATTTTTGTGAATTATAAGAAATAAGCAATGTCAGCATTGTTCTGCATCCTCCGTCTGACAGGGATGCTCCATTTGCAAAGGAAGCTACCATAAAAAATGAACAGTACTTTTCATTCTTTAAGTAGTGTGCGTTAGAGTTTTCTTCCGGTCTGAAACTTCCTTTTGGTGAAAACTAAACTCTGCTACCGGGTCATCCATAAAATACGTACGCACTAAGGGGGGTGGGGTTAACACATTTCTGAAATTTATCGTTAGCTTCTTCTTTGTTTTATTGCGCATCAGAAAATTCGGGAATTCTGCGTACATACTTTATGGATGGCTTCAACCATGGCTACACTCATGTAAAGGCATTTAAATCAATTTATGCAAGGTTCGTTTGTACCCCAAAATCTATTCCTTTAACAATCTGTGTTAACGATTGAAGTAAATCCAGTTTCCTTGTGAATAGCCTGAGGGAATACGTCTAGAAGTCCTCTGAAATTTCCTATTCTCCCAATATATTCCTTTTTATTATCCACCTAATACAAACTGTCCATAGAAAAACACATGTATAGGGAGTCTATATCACAAAACAAAGCGCCTACAGATATGTTGTATGGTCCAGGCTGCAAAAGCCGGCGTATACGCAAAAATAGTATATATGAAAAATATAGTGCATACCTAAATGAACTAATATAGGTATGCCACTTGTTAGGAAAAGGTGGATCTTAAATGCAACATAGACTGGTTTCAGATAAAAGCGGTTGTATACTTGTCGGAGTTGACTGCGCAATGTGCTCAGATATTACTAGTACCTAAATGCATACCTAAATGAACTAATATCAGCAGGCACTAATATCAGTTTGCTTGTCACCAACTGTATCTTGTAGGGTACCTGATGAAAACCAGTAAAAGGCCAGTCCAATGCTGACAGGTTGCCATCCTTATTGGTATGTATTTATCAACTCACCCTGAAAAGACTATCACTGTAAAAATATGTTTATATACCAATAAAGGAAATTGGAACAAAAAGAAGTATGCCACGTATCAGGAAAAGCTGCATGATAAATACAATGTAGACTGGTTTCAGATAAAAGCGGTAGAATGCTGGTCGGAGTTGACTGCAATAACCCTACCTGTGCTCGGATATTACTACGCGTTTACTCCGCTTTTATCTGAAACCAGTCAATATTGTGTATGTATTCATCACCTGGTTCGCCCTGAGGTCCACGCAATATCCTAGCATGCACTCGGATATTACTATGCATCAACTCCTCGGAACATATGATCGCTGGTATCAGAAACCAGTCAATATTGAGTATGTATCCGATGAAGATCGCAGACAGCTGAAGTATATATATCTACCCCACATTTATCATCAAGGACCATAGGTCGTTAGCAATGGGAACGGTAAACGCAGTTTGTAATGATCTTAAGCAGATCTAAGTAGCTTCTGTTCTGGCCAGACGTGGGTTCCTGATTGCATTAGCTCCAATCAGAGTTTCCAATAGGCGCTACTTTGCCTGTTTGGTTAGGGCACTTGGCAGGGGCTTGGAGGTCAGTACTTGACTGATGAGCAGCTCAGTGGACCCGGATTAGATCAAGGGATCAACTCCTGAGCCGATCACGTCTCACGGCGAGCAGCTCACGACCTCCTAATCTCCCCGACCCCTCTCACTCTCCCAGCACATCGCACTGGGCTCATGCAATTTAATAAGGTAGTGGCTGCTGCAGCTGTGCTGGGAGTTTAAGGAAATTTCATTCTGGGCGCTTCTGTTCGGCCTCATCCCCAAGGTCACTACTATATGGTGGTTAAAGCCTACATGCTTGTTTTACCGGATATATATGAGCTGTTTACTACAATATAAACATATATTTTAATAGCTATCTATATGTATAGAAGTGAAGATATTCATCGCGAAAAACATACACTAATTTAGCCTAAAATGAACTGCGAAATACCCCCAGTAAAGTATTGCGTTCCGAAAGACCTTCACCTCACTGGAATAAATCCGGTACGAAACTTACTCAGGTCTCAGAGACAATCTACTTTTGAAGACGATAATTGCTCGAGCAGGATAGGGTCCTTCACTAACATCATTAATGTGGGCGAATCTCGAAGGATCGAGTAAATTAGCCGAATTTGCTGCGTGGGTCAGGACATGAGGGACACCAGTGTGACGACGGTAATATGGCTTATTAAACCGATTCCGGTTCCTTCACCCAGGATGACCGTGCGACTCCAGGTGAGCACCCTCGGGAGGGAACACGATGTACATGGCGGGTACAATTGGCGCCAGTAATTATATAGAACGTCTTGGGAGAAAAAAATTAGGAAATAAAAAAAAATAAAAAATCCACATCTCTCACACCTCCATGAGGAAGAGGGACTCGAAAGATTGGGAGAGATTTTTCCAAAATTATATAGAACGTCCTGACCATGCTGTACTAGCTACAAACAGAGATTAGAATTGATGATAAATACGGAACGAGTCCTTTACGCCGAGTTCCGTACGAACCGTAAATTATCATCGAAATTTGGAGCTTGTACAAGCATGGTAAGTCGTTCTATATTTGCTATATACCCGAAATTAATTGATTAACTTAAGTTGGCCTAACAAATAATATTTTAGACAACGCGTACAGAAGAGTGCTCTGTATTTTTCCGCATTTTATGATATACTGCGAAACGGTGTGCATTTAGAGTATATAACGCATGGGTATATAGTAAACACCCATACCAGAGGTTAATCATCTGTTTTATCGATTATTTATTTAGAATTCTATCGAGAATCGTATGAATAAACAATACTCCACGAGTTTGAATGTGCTGTAATCGTCTCCGAGGTGAAGCATGATTTATCCTACTCCTAAAAATAAATGCTATCGGCTTAACATTGGGTCATTCTATTGGGGCGAGCGTGCAGGCAAGTGTATTCTTTTACACGAGGGTAATAAAAACATTGACCAATAAGCGGCCTGAACGTGAGCGTCACATTAATGCCGTCTATGAAATGTTGACGACCTATGGTCTTACTTGGCAATGCGGCAACCGCAAATTTCACTCGCTTTAGCAACTTCGAGGAAATAAAATGGCTAATTAGTATTCTAAAGTCATGGAGATGGGGTAGGATAGATACTAAAATGAACTCGAGTTAGTAGTGTTAGTGTTTATTGCACTCCGGTCAGGTCGGCTACTCACTGCACTCGGCTTACGCCTTGCGCAGTAACGCGATATGCCCGTCGTGCGATTAACACTAACATAGTACACTCAGTTTCTAATAATTACATCACCCCCAGTACAAGTTTAACCATAGAAATAACATCAAAATAAACACCTCAACGATCACCCATGTAAAGTGACAATACTACGCCATGGTCGTGGCGGAGTGATGCAAGATGACGTCATATGCAATTGGCCAATCAGCGGCAAGGATTCCAGAGAGCAGACAAGGGACATCAATATGGGGATCTATACGTTCCTAACTGGATTTGCAAAGTAATTTGAATTACTTTCATATTGTGATGCTATTTTATGTCACTGAAAGTGGTTGAAGTACTAAAATACTAATATGCAGTGATCCCATCGTTTAATACTTATTTTGCCCGAGACGATAGCTTTATGCATGGGAAGGAGGTTGTAACTAGAACCTTGTTTCTAGACGTACAAAAGGGACGCCATGGTTTTCTTGAGCACTTAGGCGGCCATATTGAAGGGATCAGAGATCCAGCCCTCAAGGAGCCATTGGATCCAATCAAGAGCTGGGTCGGACCTAGAAAACATCTGTGCCCGCTGCCTGATTGGAAAGACTGTGAGACCTGCCGTGTTTGGAATCTATTTAGGAACCAGGTCCAGGGTCAGGACCCCAGTCGGGCCCTAATGGGTGAAAGCAGACGACAATTGGGTTGACAGGTCCAAGGCTTCACCCAAGTGGCCCTGAAATGCGGTTAGCTCCAACCTCATTCATTAGCCTTGGCCATTTGTGGTCCTGCCTTTTCAGCTTTGCCGTTTTACCCATCAGACTTCCGCTGTGAAGCCTATTTAGCGTCGCCACTGCTGTGGTGTAAAGTGAAATCTAAATTATGTATAAGAGATTGGAAATGAGCTTTCCTGAAAGGTTTCGTTTATTTTATTTATTATTATTTTTTATTTAACAAACCAACAGTTCAGAAATGAGATGAGGTGGCAAAAAAGAAGTCGGAAAACAGGAAGTCAGTCAGCATGCTCCAGATCTATATCCAATCATATTGTTTTCACTATACGTTTAAATTCCTTTACGCTCGTTTCAAGTTGTGTTGCGGCTTCTAGGGTGTTCCATAGTTTCTGTCCACGGTAGTAACAGGAACGCTTATAGAAACTTGAGTTGTTTCGAGGCATTTTAAATCTAACTTTGTTGGAACTACGCGTCCGGACGTTACCGACTGGTAGCATGATGATTTCTGGGATTTTGGACAGTTTGTACATTTGTAGTAGAAGTTGCATGTTTCGCCTTGTCACAAGGTAGTCTATTTTCAATAAGTCATGTAAGTCCCTAGTTCGTTGAAACCATACTGTGATCATGTGACTTATCACTCTCTATGGTCAGTTATATTCGCAACAACGACATTCAGGTGAATCCAAAAGAGAACGAGAGAGTATGGCTTCAGGCTAATGGTTAAAATTGCATCGTCCCTCTCTTATAGATAGAGGAGCCCAATTACTGTGGCAGATTCAATTGTTTTGGACCGGTTGAGTGATTTTCAATGTCACAAAGATAAGGGAGATGCTGGAACACAATCATTAAGATAAAGACAGGACGCACACTGCAGCCATCTTTTTATTTAATGTTGGGAACACCCTAGTTTGATAGTCGATGTGCAGCCATTGCCAGTGATGCCTACTTGTTAGCATGTGGACCCCCTCCAAGGCCATTGTTGTGACGTCACCGGAAAGACCCCGCCTGCCCAATCGGCAGAGGGCGCTCGTTAGTGTAAGTGCGTCCCTGTAGAGGGTGCCGAGATTCCTGCTCTTCCGGTAGGGGAGCATCGGTAATCCAACCTGCTCTCAAGGGAGCAGTCCTTGCATCAAGGGAGAGTTAACCCCCAAATCTCGCGGGATCTGGCGTGGAGTGCACTCAATTTGCACGTCATCACATGGTTCCAGAGGGCTCGTCATGTGACGTCAGGGGTGAGCAGACGACGCCTGGCGCTCTTTGTAGGGTTTTGTCAAGGACACGGCTCTTTTATTGGCGTTACTAGAGACTGGTGGATGTTGGCCTAAGTGGTACGGGCTTCAGCCTTTTATTATCCACCTAATACATAGTGTCCATACACTAGGAGCAAATAGTATGTTCATCATTGATGAATGAGCGTGTAATCATAAATGAATAACAATTAAAAGGTTTGGGTTTCATTCAGTCTATGGATAGTTTTCTGTAACCAACTTGCACCCAGTCAACTTGCCATTTCTGCAACTGCCTGGTCTAGGATCCAAATAGTGAATAGTGAATAGCATGCCGATAGTGAAGGGATAGTTATCACGCATTACGCTGGAAGTCTATATGTGACCACTCTAACCTCTCGGCGGTGTATATAGTGCATGCAAGCATGCTCTAAAAACACATGGGCAGTGTATATCTACATCCCTGAAGCATACGGATATGTTGTATGCTCCAGGTTGCTAAATCCGACGCATACGGAAAATAGTGCGTATGGAAAAGTGCGTACCCTAAATGAACTAATACCTGGACCGCAATTGTTAGGAAAAGGAGGATAATAAATACAATGTAGACTGGTTTCAGATAAAAGTGGTCGTATACTCCTCGGAGTTGCTTCTGTGCAATATCCTCGCATGCGCTCGGATATTACCACGCGCCAACTCCTCAGAGCAAACGACCGCTTGTATCTGAAACCAGTGAATATTGTGTATATATGCATACATACATGCATACATTCCATGGTTAAAATAAACAAAAAACATAGGGTCCCTTGAATTGTGCATACTTCTATAAAACCATATAAACTGACCATTAACGACTAATAAATCCATCCTTTTTAGATTACCAAAACCGATGTACGATACAATAGTTGACAATGATTTCAGATTGGTACCCACCTTACTATACTCATCCTCCTTAATGTTTTGATGGTGCGAATCACGTGATGAATCCGACTCCTCTGATTGGTCAATGTAAGCGAGGGGTCCACAGGGAGTACAATAAATAGTTTTGATGTCGCCATGTTTGTTTACCATGAGCGATAATCGGTGCACCCGTCGAGACCCGTACACATCCGTTAACGTGCCGTGCACCTGGCGGATCTTTCGGAACATTATGATGAACTGTAAAAAAATCATATAATAGTTTTTTACGAGTCATTACAATTAGACGACAGGGAGCCAAATTGAAACCGCTAAAATGGCAGACACCCGTGCTCAAAACACCATTTGCGGAGGCCAGTAAGAACGAGGCTAGTACTTACTAAAGCTACTGAGGTCGAGGCTAGAATTTCGTTTTTGGTCTCATTTACTACTTCTGAATCGTCTCTGAATAATCGTCCCTAAATAAATTTGTCTCGAAGCCACGGTGACAGTTGTTGAGTGTATCAAAAATATGCCTTTAGAGGATATAACTACCTATATGTTTTTTGAAAGTCAGACCATAATTCAGGGTTATGCCTTAGTATATATTTGATATTATGTGATATTATTGTTCAAAATAACTTGATCAAACCCCGTTTCTATCACACCGTTTTGGTAAATAAAAAACACACATAAATCACTATGTCAACTGCATACAAGTTGATATTTCTATCGTCCATAATATTGTTTCAATCATTCCTATATAATAATAAAAAAAAAAGGTCCCAAAATGGAACCCTGCGGCACTACACAACCGATTCCCTTGAAATAATTTAAACCGTTAACAAATGTAGTTTGCTTTCTATTAATTAAGTAATTTTTATCCAGTTTAACCTCTTACCCCCGAACCCAAATGAGCATAAGTTTTTTCATTAGAATATCATGGTTAACGGTGTCGAATGCCTTCGATTGGTCAATAAAGGTAGCTGAGGTAATTTTGTTCTCATTTATCCCTTTCAGAATATCTTTAACCAGTAGTGTAAATGGTGTAAAAAGCTAGTTAGGTACTTAGCCGTGGGCCCAGCAATGGGTCCATTTGTCTCAGCAAAATGCCCCTGTAAACTTTTTAAACGTGTTTGAAATACAAATCTCATATGACTCTGTACTTTGTTAGAGGTAATTGTCACCGATAATTGCAGGGGGGAAACCTGTCTCAGGAAATCAGAACTCTACAACTCAGATGAAGAAATTGTGTTCTAGTATTTGCCTAAGACAAACACCCTGTAAGGTATATGAATCGTGTGAATTCCACTTTACAGACACCAGCATTATTCACCCTCTGCCAACAAACTTTCAGTCTCATTCATTCGTATTGGTGGGAGGTGTGAGGGGCGGTGTACACAATCTATATGATTAATTTCCACAGACGTCCAGTCACCTTCTATCACTGCTATTTGAATCCCCATATATAGTATTGTTCACTATTGTAATCCTCATATATAGTATTGTTTACTATTGTAATCCTCATATATAGTATTGTTTACTATTGTAATCCTCATATATAGTATTGTTTACTATTGTAGTCCTCATATATAGTATTGTTTACTATTGTAAACCCCATATATATTATTGTTTACTCACCTTTGGAGTATAGAGGAGCAATAGTAATATGCTGACTGTGAGTTGAGTCCTTAGGAAGAGGACTAACAGAAGAATGTTGGGATCTGGATGGAAGTGAAGTAAAAACCTGAAAGGAAAAGAAAATATTGTCTCAGTCATACATAAAACAAGACTACCGAATCTTGTGATCTGCGTCAAGATTCGAAATGAAACTATCATATTGATCATATTCAAAGAACGTTGATGTTTTGTATACCTGACTGTTCTTTCTATTATTGTCTAAACATTCATTAACAAATTGAACACGGTACAACCAATAAAGTTCCACGGTCAAACGGGAGGAATCTAGGACAGACGTTTTCAGTAAATGAGCCCAAGAGCTTTACAGTAATATCTAAAACTTCATCACCTGCACAACCTGTGTTCTGAAACTGTTGTGAACATGTACCCAGGATCTTTTCCACACTGATTTGACTATTTGTAAGCTAATCATAAGTGTGATGCTAATCGCCGTTCTTTCTCGAACTGTTAAAACTCCATCTTATCTCACTCATAATTTAAAGGACCTATTAAAGGTCCCCAAAAGCCTAGCCATCCAACTCTCATGGCTTGATCACTAGAAGAAATGCACATTTTCACGACTGACTTGTATAATTATATATTTTTTTAAAGAATGCCCTCTCTTTCCAAAAAAGGATGCCTTGATGTAAAACTTTATGAAATAAACGCTGCTAATAAAAAAAATACAGCAAAAAACAATCTTGGTTGATGAGGAAAATGTAATTCTGTAATTACTATCTCTACAGTCAGACTATACATCTGGTGTTATTGTGAATTTAGATATTGAGATTTATCTCTGTTTCGGTCAGATACAAGACTATTTCATAATGTCCTAATTCTACTTTTTTAATGGCAAGGTCGCGAAAAGACGGGTCTCATATGTTATACTTTGATCCTTCGATTGATGTAAAAAAAGAAGAAGATATGTACGACATGAAGAAAGGAACAACGGACTTATGCACAATTTGATATTTATCCTAATGGAGTGTTGTTAGCCATTTGTGTGGCCTCTAGAATCATTTGAGAAAAGTGAAATGCTAAACTCTCACAACTTTTATTTATCTGAGTACCAAGTATGCCATGCATACAGGTATGGTTTTAAATTGATTCATTCGAGGATCGCATGTATTCAGGGGAACATTCAATAAGGTAGGACATAGATATGATGCTCATGTCTTTGGGAGTCCGAACTATATACCAGTACAGTACTAATCAAGGTAACAGGTTGAAATTCTCTTGAAAATACGGAAAGGGTCGTATGCCTTGTAAGCTCAAGTGATCTATTGCCCTGATTAAACCCTCCAAATCTGTCAGCAGTTCTGTGGCGTTTCCCAATATTATAAATCATATGAGACAGTATTGGATCATATTGAGTTCTATGAAGCCATTGGAATATTAAATAGAAATCAGTTTATCAGAAGGAGCATCAACTGAATGTCATACATCACAGCGATACACACAGGGTCGTCTCATTGTTAAATTCCACAATTTGACATGTGCGGCCGTTGAGTTATTTTCTACCAGATGCCACACATATGGATATCCACAGGAGTAAATTATTCTTGCTTGGCGCAATAAAGTCCTGTCCCCACTATGCGATTCTAGGTACATAGGTACGCCCAGTCTGAGACTGGATGTACCTTCAGCATCGCAACGCGGCAAAACGCACAGTGGAGACTGCAAGTTACCCTCCAGTCTCAGATTGGAGGTACCGCATGTACCCCGGATCGCAAGCGTTTTTAGATATTAAACATGTTAGATATTTGGTACATCCAGTCTAAGACTTGGCGTACCTATGTACCTAGGTTCGCAAGCGCTCCAGTCTCTACACGGAATCGATGTTACCTTGAGATCCGAGGTACATGCGGTACCCAGGATCGCAAGCTATATGGAACGTCGCGCTTGCGATCCAGACGCAAGCCCCCCAAATCGCACAGTAGAGAAAGGCCTTAATAGGTTACTGTAATGAGGAGATGGTAGGGTGGGAAAAGTGATGAGGATTATAATATTTATGGTATTGACATTGACATTGCGATATTTTATCAAAAGTTATAGAAGCCCGTACATAGAACTAGTCAATGATGAAGCTAACATGCTTTCTCCTGTGTTTATGAAATTCTATTCCTCCCACGCACATGATTTATCTCAGAAATATGCGTTCCCCAATGGACATATCACAGTCTTTATGACATTGACCAGGCTCAAGGTACACTTTGTAGATCTGTTCCATGCCGAAAAGCACAAGAATAGAAGTGACTTTCATCTGATATAAATTGGCCTTTATTTGACCACTTCTCACTAAAAAAACAATTGCTTAATAAAAATGATAAAATTGTTCGGAAAACGAGGCCTTTTACTCCTATTTCTACTGAAAGCGACACTTCCGGACCATTAATCCACTAGAACATGGATGTTTTCTGTCGGGTTGACTGCTGTCTATGTGATTCCATTATCTCATAAACTGTGCACCGAACACGACATTTCCGCCCATTTCTGGTCTGTTTCCATTGCGTCCTGGTGCTTGGTTTTTGTCTTTATACCTGGCAAGAAGGCTCTCGACAATTCCTCCTAGACGATCATCAGTAGAAATGTCGTCTGCTTGATTTCCCTGATTCCCGCCTTTCTTTTATCTGAATACTGCCAGATCATTTCTAGTTAATCTCGTCCGAAGAAAGCGATGTAGAAAATATCCAATTCTCTAATGGGTGCTCATTCAAGGCTAGATTAATGACCATCAAAGTCGATCAGCAAGATACTAATGATGCATCGAAAGCCATCTCTCAGATTGAAATCTGCAAGCATGAATTTCCGTAAAAGATACATATTGTAAAAACGTTTTCTTCACCCTCATTCTATGGCGATGAGAAATACAAGAACCAACTATCATAATAGGTAATAGATAAAAACCAGACAGCCGTACTTCAAATGGAAATGTTATTTATATTTCCAGGTGAACTGTTTAACTGTGGGAATAAATGTTTGTCCTGTTGCTGTGTATTGTCGGTCGACACATGTAAGGAAGAACGCCAATATGCGATTACTTATGTCGTAATACTTTACTGAATAGATAAAAAGAAGTACGCACAATTTATTGTGTTATAATTCTTAACTATTCTGAGATAAAAGTGATGTCCTCGCATTCTCAGTATAAGCAAACTGGCCCTATATGAATAAGACAGTTGCCTGAAAACAAACCGCATATGATACGACTCATTGCATCATTGTCGGCATTGACGATTGTAAGGTGTAGTCATAGCTACTGGAATCCAAATACTTATATTTGGCAAAGGCAAGCAACAGCTCAACATTAAATGGGTCCCCTCCTTTGTCAACAATAGGCGGTGTTAGCACAAGACAACAGACGGGCAGAGTACAGTCTGCACTGTGTCTCTCCTCAATCACGGTAAAAGTCTGTTTCGAATGGCCGACGAAAACGGCGACGATTTTTTTAGTTCTCTTAAAAGCCCATTTCCACCGTCACCGATCTTCAGTCAGGAACCACCGATGGACCTTAAGCATTGCTGACACAAAATCAGCCAATGAAAACAGATTACAAGGGAAACTAAAATAATCTCAGCCGTTTTCGTCTGCCTCTGAAAACGGGCTTTATATGTGCAACACAGTAAACAAACATCGGATACAAACAGATTCTGCTTTAGCTCACCATGACCATCTGCCACCATGATAGAGTAAATGGTATACTACATCGATATTAACATGGACGACAACTATAGAGGAAACCTATGAAGGTTTACAGACAATGCTCGTATCCCATCGACTTTGAATAATGTAGTAATTCTCAAAGCGAAGTCGCAAGAATTATGTAGCTAGGGGCCATTCATAAAGTATATACGCAAAATTTCTTAAAATTTTGTGTTTTAGTAATAAAAGAAACTCACGAGATGAAAATAAATCTTGGTCCGTACTCCACCGAGTTTGACCGCAGAGTGTTTCACAAAGAGAAGCTGAGTGAACTACTCAGCCGTCAAATGAGGTTGGTTTCTGATTTTGTCTCACCCGTATAACATTATTAATCAATAGAAAAAATGACCCAATTAGCCACACTGCACTACTTTCACGGCTTTGGAGTATGATTTCCTGACGTTAAGCCGATGGAGAAACATACCGGGGTGAGATAATAAATGGTATGCTAAATCCATATTCACATGGATGACAACAACAAGGTATGTATTCTGATTCCCACCACAACCCCAATATACTGCCATATTGTTGATAATATAGATATTACTTGCTAAGTAGCCAACTTTATGCGTCCCATACCATGTCCTAATCTTTCATTACTTGTGTAATATCCAATATTATCTCACCCCGGTATTATTCTCCATAGCCTTAACGTTAGGAACTCATACTCCGACTGTGAATGTAGCGTACCCAATACCCAATGGCTAATTGGGGGATTTATTTTATTGTTCAATAATGTTATACGGGATGAGATAAAATCAGAAACTCACTCGATTAAAATAACTTGGTATACACTCAATCTCGTTTCACTGCTACGTATCACTCAGCTTTGCTTTGTGAATTATTCTGCTGTCAAACTTGGTAGAGTACAGTTTCCCTCTAAGAGTAAAATCAATTATATGTGCAAAAAAGGCAATCAAAAACGTCATATTAGAAATAAATCCACCTCCTTGGAACGTAACGATTTGTCGCAGGATGTATACAATAGGAGACAGATGCGGTGGCAGTAGGTCCTACAATGTACGCTGTAGTTATACTATCAGCAGACCCCACTCTGATAGTATTGGGAGGCTCGTATAGCGCTGTGGGCATAACGGAACCTATTGCATCAAGGACGGGTGAGCCTTCCTGGTCCCCTGTCGCGGGGTCAGAATAGCGTCTGTTACATATGGAAGTCCTCATTCAAACAGACCCTCCGCCATGACTCCTATGTGGCACATATTGTTCACTATCTCACCCTGGTATTCTACTCCATAGGGTTAACGTTAGGAATTCATACTCCACAGCTGTGAAGGTAGTATACTCAATAATTAATGGGTGACAATTGGGTGATTTAAAAAAATCTATTAATAGGTTTATATGGGGTTAGATAAAACTAGATAACCACTCGATGAAAATAACTTGGTCTGTAATCCCCCTTCGCTTCGTGAATTACTCTGTGGTCAAACTCGGTGGAGTTATTTTCATCTCGTGAGTTTCCTTCTGAATACCATGGGCGTCCATGGCGACATTTGATTCACCTCCAATTTTCCCGTGAGGATATTTTTCTTATTATCTAACGGACAAAATTCGCAAGATTTAGCGGTCTTACATTTCGTTCTTGCTGTGGTCTTACATTTCGCTCTTGTAAACAATAGTATACATGGTCAGAACTGGATTTCCATCCAATTATTGGTCATTAAGATGTATACTAGTATTATTGTCCTACTTTTCATATACTACTCGTGCATGTCATCTCCTTGTGTACACAAATGTGAAAGACTTAGTCGACCGTGTAAGACTTAATTTCCCTCCATCCTTTCCCTTACCCGGCATTTAAACTAGACGACTAAAAACGTGATGACTGTAGAACATCTAGCCAATAGTCCACAGGTGGTTCTCGATTATGCAATCTTGGCCATAATAGCCGTTGACCCAAGAGTCTCTTTGAGCATTTACACTAGACGACTTATTTTAGAGATGCACCTCGGCAATCGATCGCCGCCTGCATAGTCAACTAATTTAAGCCGGATTAAACTTGTTTCTAACAACGTGTCCAAATGTCGTCAGGTGGTGCCGAATTGCATAATCTCACATATTCAAATGATGTACAGTCGCCACGCAGACGACTTCTAGCCCTTTATCGTTGAAAGTCGTCAGGAATCGCCACCCCTAATCGTCCAGTGTAAACGCCGGGTAAAAGAGATAGACCCTCTACTTCAGGCTTGTCGCCCATCATATAGAATGGCCCACTAAATCAGGCAACATGTCTCAACATAAAAATCCTAGCCACCATAACAACGTTCTAACATCCTGTAGGAAATCAAATCGCTCAACCCTACTCCACCATTCATATTCCAATGGGCAATTCCAACTGCGAAAACCCTGGCAACTGTTGGTAATATAAGTGACCCTAAACAGAATAGTGTGCCTTTTTGTGTGAGAGAATGCTAGTTTATTGGCACAATAACGCACGCCCCTGTGACACATGGCGCGGCATAACGACCCGTGTCTGCCTCCCGCCGTCACCTCCAGGTTATGCCTGGAGGTGGTGTCTGGCCGGGTCGGCCTGTGTGGCCTGGTGCTTAGGTCGGCCACGGAACCCCATCCATCTCTACACCTGTTTGCCACCCCCACCCATCCTCCATACGCCCACAGTCCACATCCTGTGGCGACACATGCCCGACGGCACCCAGCAGACTTTGTACTGGTATTTTGGTATATTTCTCCATAGGCTTTACATTGGCAACCCGTACTCAATGCCCATGGAGTATTTAGAAATAGTACTCAATGGGGGATTATTAGAAGGAATCTCACGAGATGAGAATAACTTGGTCCGTTCGCTGAGTGAATTACGTAGCAGTCAGACGAGGTAGAGTACAGACCAAGTTATTTTCATTGTGTGGGTTTCTGATTTTATCTCACCCCGTATAGCATCATCTAGTGATGAAATAAATCACCCAATTAGCCATTTTTCTTTTTTTTCTTCATTTCATTTTTTTTTTTCAATTTAGGAAAAGAATCGTCTTACAGGTATGCGTTTTTCAGATACATTAACCCATTGAGTATTGGGTACATATAGTATCATATACAAGGGAAATTAGACAGAAAAGGAGTTATATTAACGGTTAAAGATTCATCAGATAAATAGTTCCCAGTGTTGAATGAATATATACGTACATATATATATATACAGGGTTGAGTCATGGTAGGGTGAGGACGTGTCCGCGGTCGCTCTCGGTTTTGGACATTCCTATACCACGTTGAATCATTCACACTCACTAAAGGCATTCGGACGAGTAAAAAATATGTATATATACCTAAACGTATTATTAAAGCTTTCCACATCCCACTATCCTACATTCCATTTTCCTTCTACTGCTTATACTACCCTGCTCTTGAATCAAACCGGGTTTACCTCGATGTAAACCTGGACATTGTAGCCATTGGAAGAACTGTAATACAGAAATGATGAATAACCCCATTTTAAAAATCAAAATCATAGATGAAGGTAGATTGTTAGGCCCGGCACCCACTGAGCTCCAAATCGTCTACGATGTACCTAAAAACTGATTACAATTACACGAAAATTGATCGTTCTGACGATATCATCTCATCCCGGTATTTTTTCTCCACAGGCTTAACGTTAGGAACTCATACTCCACGCCTGTGAAGGAAGTGTACCCTATACACAACGGCTAATTCGGTGAGTTATGTTATTGAATAATGTGATGTATACAGGGTGATATAAAATCAGAAAATAATTTAGTCCGTAATCTACCTCATTTGACCGCTACTTAATTTACTCAGCTTCGCTTCGTGAATCACTCCATGGTCAAGACTTGGTGGAGTACAGACCAAGTGATTTTCATCTCATGAGTTTCCTTCTAGGTATTCAAAGTTACTTGACTGACACCATATAAAAGAAATAATGACGTTACATGATACTCCATATCCAGAGAATCGGTTCCATTAGGATATCAAGTTAATGGGAATGTTTTATGCACAGGTCTGAGATATGGGAACCTCCGTGTTACAAGTCAATAACATCTGTATTGGTATTGCCTGTGACAATATTGCCAGTATTGTGTACTGCACGGACATTGTTTACAACTATTTTATTCACACCTGTTGTAACCATAGAAACTGGAACACTGGGACTCATAACGAGTTCTGATCTCAGCAATGCAGACTATTGACACGCAAAATAAGAGCTTCAATATCAAATACCGAAAACCGCTCAGGGTGAATTTTTCATCCAGGCTGAGGAAATGATCTAGATTAGTTTCTTTATTTCTAATACAGTTATGGCTTAAGAATAAGCAAGTTAAGGAATGGGCGGTAGATAGGTCTATCTAATTTGTTTCCAAACATTTTTTCTGTTTTTTTCCTCAAATTTGCTTTTGAATACAAGTGATTGGCTTCCTTCTTCTTGTGAATAGAATGAGCAATACTTTACATGATGACTGAAACATAATCTATCGTAACCACGATTTATGCATAATATTTGAGGCGTTATGGAAAGGAATATTTTCTTTTGCACTAGAGGAAAGGTGAAATAGCTTTATGGGAAATATCATTTAGGACAGGGGTTGTCAGAAACGCCCAGACACACGTTTTACTTTTCAATTGGCTCATCGAAATTGCTGATATGAAGAGGTAAATACTTTATTTCACTAATATCTATCTACAAATCATCCTTTCCCACATTTTTCAATTGCTTTTCAATTGCTTGTAAATGTTCTATGAACAAGGAGGTGGTATTCTCTTAATAATTCTAGCATGAGTGCGATGAGGAAATCATAGGGAGCCAAAATGAACCCGCTGAAACGGCAGATACCCGTGCGTAAAACACCATTTCCGGAGGCCAGTATGGACGAGGCTTAGTGCTAAAGCTACAAGGGTTTGAGGCAAATTTCGTTGTTGGTCTCATTTGTTACTATTGAAGTATACTTTACTAGTATCGTCTCTGAATACGTTTGTCTCGAAGCTATAATGACAGTTGTTAAGTGTATCAAAAATATGCATATAAAAGATTGGAGAATGACACATGTAATCTCGAAGCTGTATTGTCAAAGTACTAGGCGACCATCTCCAGAAGTTGTGTATTGTGAACGGGTTTCAACGGGTTCACTTTGGCTCCCTATCATGACTCATAGATTGCAAGGTGTTAGAAGCTCATGAAATGAGGGCTAAGAAAATTACAACAGATTTCTCGATTGATATGAGATCTCTGTAACGTGTGCCATGAGCAAATGAGCAAATTTTACGTAAAGTGGGATTCACACACGCGTGTAGGGACGAATGTACCTGAGACAGGCATACTTCACATTCCTCCCTTAGTCTCAGAGAATTGTCCTTTGGTACAAATTTATCATGGCAGGGTGCTTTTACGAGTCTCAAGGAAAAATGGCGAATTTGAATAACATGGAAGGATACACATGGTATATAGTCTCAGACCGTGTGAATTCCATTTTAGATAATTGTATGGCATCTGAGATCACTCCAAAACCAGAGCGATATACTCTCTCGACTTCTATTTAACAAATCTCAGAATGTCATGAAGTTATGTATTTTTAGATTGTCAGTCTTAACATAGAGAATCATCTCAAGGCTTTCATCTGTACTGAACCTTCCTAGTCACAATCAGAAAAAGGTCAGATTCGTTCCTAGAACAAGAAAAAGCTAATGCGGAGGCGTCACCTCAATTCGAGACAAAACACAAACAGAAGGAGAGACGATAGATAATCATTATACCCAACGTCTATGGAATACTACCTGCCGCTAGGGATGCAGTGTGAATAATAACTAACACAGAAGAGTTTTCCTATGGCATAAATTCATTTAGCTACCTTTTACTTGATAAAATAACGATGATTACTATATACCTATGACCGAAAGACTATGAAGTCCCACCCGCTGCTAGGGGTGAGCCTGAATAGATGATTTAATAAATGAATGAAAGACATTTTTCATGTGTTTAGATATATAAAAAATAAGAAAACTTAGTGACTGAGCCGTATGGTAGTCGATCGTTCTGGGCCTTTTGTAACATAAATACGTATCTCTGCCTCTGGCGTCGGGACGTATTTTATGAAATACAACAGACCTCGTGCAGGAAAGGAAGGGTCTTCTGTTTTATATACATGACAGATGCCGATACGGAATTCTACATTTTATAAGTCTCCACCCTTTGCATATGTCATGGATTTCACATGTAACAATATATGAAGCTGGCTGATTTTGAACAATGGCAGAGAAGTGTATGTGAACAAACATTTAAACTTCACATAAGACAGCTGCGATGTTCGATTATATGTTGTGATAAAATAAATGTTTAGTTTGAATATGGTATACTTGATACTATTGTAAAAGTGAAAAAACCCAAATAGGATTAATAATATGAGGGTGAATGTTATGTTGGAAATGACGGTTCTATTTGATATATTTTATTTTGACCCTTTAAAACTTATTTCAAAGGCTTACTATATTGAACATGATATCAAATAGCACCCATACATAGAAGATTATGTACGCATTTCAAAAAGATTCAATCGGAGTCTATGTTTATGGGTATTATTTTAGTTTATTCAAGCATGTATATACAGCTCTTCCTAAAAAACATCAATGTCCTGATAGGGAGCTTTGCAATTCAATCACTCTGAGTCTTAGAGGGTGCGTCCACCAACCACGACAAGGCTACGACAAGAGCCGACAAGAAAGTTCCTATCGGCGCCTTGTCGCAGCCTTGTCGTGAGGAGGGGAGCTCTGCGACAGCGGTGTCGGGGCGTGTCGTAGACATCGCTGGTTCCGGTAAAAAAGGCGTATATAGTCCCGACACACTACGACAGTGATATTGAGGAAACCAGAACACTCCACGACAAGGTTCCTGTATTGGCAAAAATCAAACATGTTCGATTTTGTCGTAACCTTGTCGGAAGCCCCCCGATAGGCTCCCGACAAGCTTCAGGTCGCAGCCTGTCGTGGCCTTGTCGTAGACTCTTGTCGGGAACTGTGGTCCACCAACCACGACAAGGCTACGACAAGGTCTCCAATCGTAGGCCTGTCGTGGACCCTCTCGGAAAGCCATTGTCGTAGCCTTGTCGTGGTTGGTGGACGCCCCCCCCCCCCTTACTCCAGAACTAGCTACCAACTTGAGTAAAGTAGCGGGTCTATCTCTATGACAGTAAAATCTTGGGAGTATTTTGCAGTATGTAAAGCAGTCCAAGACCAAGCATATACATTTATATCTGTATGTTTATAAAATCTCTCTATGCATTGTCGCTCTCAGGTATCTTGTGTATGACAATTTCCAACGTACTTATGTACACTGCGGCATTCCATGCCAGGTATGCTTGCTGTTATAGTGGTTGCCAGCTAAAATATTTTGTTTAATCCTATGTCGAGTATCCCCTAGTACTATAGTGAGACTCGGTTAGCGTGCCTGAATGAATTCTGTACCGAGTTGTTTTATTTGAAAATATTCAGCGAGTTCGAAGAACGAGGTGAATATTTCCCACTAAAATATTGAGGAACAGATGGAATTAAGACATACTCACTATGTCTCCTTATTATTATTATTATCATCATTATTATTACATACCTGGAAATAAATAAAACACATGCCCACAGAAGCCTAAGCAGGCCGTCGCCTGGAGTCTAGAATGTCTAGATTGTCTAGACACCAGTCTACCCGCCTCACACACACCATGTACAATCAATCAAGATAATCTGGAGTGTTGTTCCCTTCAGATTTGACAAGTTGTCCCTCCAAAGTGTCTCCCTAAGCGGGGTTAGAAAGCATTCTATACTGAAATAACTGCCCCTTAAGTGGGGTATCGCCTTAAGCAGGGTGGCCCCTTAAGTGGGCTTAAAATAAACTCTTAATAACGAGGAAAATTTCCATTCCGAGCAAATTGTCCACTTCAGAAGGGGTTTCCCCTTCAGAGGGGTGTTCCCATCAGCGGGGTGTCCCCTTTTGTGGGGTTTGTCCCCTTCAGCGGGGTTTTACTGTTTATCATTTAGCACCGATTTTTTCAATTAGGATAGGGTTAATCATTTGTTAATGAAAAACTGAAAAAAACTCCTATATTATAAATCCGGATCCTATTCCAAATGTGAAACGTAGAAATATCATTTTGAATGATAAGTGCACTATATCATTTAGCAGTGATTTCATCAGTGAGGATAAGGTTACTTACCTGGCCAGGATAAGAAATACCTCCCAGATGGACTCGTTCCAGATAGCGTAGCTCACCTGACGAGTTTCATTATACAGGTTAGGGGCCTTCCGTGCCTGGTAACACAGATACGCTCCCCACGCGAGCACAGATACCTCGCCTGGAATGGAAAAGTGGAGAAAAACCTCACCAATTAGAAATGTAAGCCTTCGAACAGGACACTGAGCCTGATTGAAAAGTGTGTTGTTACAACTCTATTAGGTGTGGTATATATCTTTAAGAAGCAGCAGGGATGACATATACAATATTACTGTGATTTTGATCTGTGTGGCTGTATTCTCTGCGTAGTTGACACGTAGTAAAACTCCGAGCAATAGCGAGCAGTATTGCGTTGTGTACGGCCACATTGATCAAAATCAAGATTATCATGAAACATCACGAAATTTCATATGATTGTTTACATGGCATGAGTTGTTTTTGCGGCATGATATCACGAAGCAGAGCTGAGTGATATCTGTAGCGGAAGACAACGAATGGCATATAAACAATTATATGAAATTGAGTGAGGTTTAGAATTTATCCTACCCCGTCACATGGTTTCAACTTCATATGTCACCAGTGGCATATAAATATTTATGCCATAACCGTGGCATACAGTCACACCATGTTAAGTCTATGGAAATTTATATGAGGGGTAGGATAAAATGTTATATTTATTAGTCACTGTTCAACTAATCGTTAGAAAAAAAATCTTGTTAATTTATGATTTGAAGCTCAACGTAAGTGCCGTGCATTGTTTTAATAAAATAGTTCCTAATTTCCCTGTGAGGTGGCAGAAAAAAACCCGTTCCGTATTCTACTCAATAGTGATCTATAGGTTTAGTATGGAGACCCTGTATTATGTTGGCAATTAAGGCTATTATCTTTATTTATCCCTAGCAGGTCACTGTATCATACTTACCCAATACGGCAAGTATGTTTTAAGCTAGTTTTCATTAGCCGATTACAACACTTAGAGATCATCATATTCTAGTTTCAGGAAAATGACACGGGTTTGAATTTTCAAGCCAAATAGTCCAGTATGCCTTTTATTTGAGATGTGCAGTCATACCTCGGATTCACCACACGCCCCGTCAAACGATACTCCATGCCTTTAATTTGTATCAAAACACACATACGCCTAAACCGATTAGCTCTGTAAGTATCACCTTGGTTTAGGAACTTCACATTCTTCATTCCTATGACGGTACTACGGTACTATATCACACGTTGGTTTAGGTGCCTATTTCACCGGTTCGGGATCTACTTTCCCTTCGTTGTGAATAATTCACGCGTTAAGTGCAGGATTAGGACTACATTGTCGCCGACACGACTATGCGGCCCCCGGAGTGCGTCAGTCTGAATGTTTCATCAGCTTCCTGCCTGAACCCTCTCCCCGCTGCTTACTGTATTTACACACTCTTTCTTACATTTGAACAAATAGACCGCTGGTTGTCGATAACACTTCACTGTAGCGTACACACACAATATTGACTGGTTTCAGATACAGGTGGTCGTATGCTCCGAGGAGTGGACGCGCAGTAATATCTGAGCGTATTCGAAGATGTTCCGGAGGGTGAACTCCGAGGAGCATACAACCGCTTTTATCTGAAACCAGTCTATATTGTATTTTATCATCCACCTTTATGGAACTGGTGGCGTGCCGATTTTCAAATAGTTCACCTTAGTTATGCTCTATTTTTTCATACGCACTATTTTTCCGAATGCGCCGGTTTTCCAGCCCGGAGCATAAAGCATATCCGTTTGCGCCGGGTATTGTCATACAGAGTTTTTATAGGTTTATTCTGGAAACTGGGTATTAGGTGGATAATAAAGGATATATCGGTTTCAATTTCATGTCCCTCTTCCCATACCGTATACCGTATGACAGGTCATATTTCTGTCTGTGTAGAACTTGTCTGACTATGAAATTAACGTTATACAGTGTCTGTCTTGATTAGTATATCATATGTCTTGTATTATCTATCACGCTCTGGCCATCGTGTGCCCTAATTAGATTTGAAACGGCTCATACATCTTAAAGTAAATATTTTCATGTTTTGAGGTATATAGTAATATAGAAACAGTCTACCGGTATACGTAAGTTGTCAGATCCTTACCAGTTTCCCCGGATGTTTAAAACCCGTTCTAAAGAAATCCATTCAAACATCCGCCGAAACGGATTCGGAATCCGGAAAATGGTACAATTTAATCGCACATTTGGTAAATTGGTCGTTGAGGTGATTAATGTGCATGCAGCAGCAGAAGACACTTTGCTTTTTTGCACAGATAAAAACAAAAATTTGAGTCGCTTACCTCCTAAACCGACATAACCCCACGCGTTGATGCTGCACATTGTTACTTGACCTTCTACCGGAAGCGGAAGCAGGGGGTCAATCACAGTCCACGCGATGAGGAAAATAATCCACGATGACGTCAGGAACGCCACCTTCTTGTACAACGCAGAGTCACGTGTTTTAAAGGCGCGAGATTTGAATACTCTCATGATGATGGAAATCCTGTTGGAATGATAAAATGATTACACTTAGTGACAAAAACATGTGTGTGTAAGGGAAAGTTTACAAACTTTATATTTGAGAATAAACAGTTTAGCCACAGGAATAACATTAAAAAACAACTCAGCGATCACCCAGGTAAAGTGAAAATACTATGCCATGGTTATGGCGTAGTGAATATGAGATGACGTCATGGGTGATTGACCAATCAGCGGCCAGGATTTCAGAGAGAAGACAATACAAGAGATTTAATGGTCGCTAACAGTGAAAGGGGTGAGATAAATCCAGAACCGCACTCGAATTATAAAACATAATAAGTGATTGGTAATATATACAATATTTGGTTGATAGAATATGATGATATTTGGGGGATATATGATAAAAGAGACGGACGATGAGAATTGATCTAAGATATGTTTTATGTTGGATTGGAAATGACTAAGTGTGTGGGTTGTATGCTTGAGGTGAATGATGTGAAAAATATGTGACTCTGCATGCTGGCCTCCTATTGGTTAGTTTAGGTACCCTACAATTCAGAACAGGAAATTGTGTTCCAGTCCAGAATCTCAGCAGGATTTGTCCCAGACAAACATCCTGCGATGTACATGAATCTCACCATGTGAATTTCACTTAAGAGATGGTGCTTGTGTGAGTGGATAGCTTGTGTGAGTTGGTTTCCTTGCCAGCGGACATTGCTCCACATTTTTGCGGAATGAAGAAAAGTGACCAAGGTCAAAACTGTTGCTCCAGATCTTTTTTGCAGATCGCATCATAACTATGTTACCATCTATATTCGATTACAAATCTAAAAGACCTTTCATCTATTTCACTGAAAATGTGGTGTTGTTAAAAGTAGCGATACAGCGTGTGAATAATGATATCACACAACAATCTGATATTACTGGAGAAATGCTTTTCCCACATTTCTAGAACAACGGACCCAAGGGGACCAATGACTCATCCTCATCCACTACAGAGAGATGACAATACATTATTATTAATGAAGCACCTCAGGGATGAAAGGTATTGTGATGGAGGTAAATCAAATCACAATAAAGAAAACAAATAAGCAAATTACAAAAGGACAAGATGGATATGCTCTTTACTTTTATATATATATATATATATATATATATATATATATATATATATATATATATATATATATATATATCACATACTTCCGAGTATACCTTCTATATAATTGATTCTCGGCTTGTCTATTGTAAAGATGTCCTCTAAGTTCGAGACGTCCCCACTTTCTCTCCTGTCCTTGGAGTGACTTCTCCTTTGTGAGTCTCAGGCGCTTTGCAGATCGTAATTCACTGCTATTACCGTACAGGTTATCGACTATTCATCTCACCCTGGTATTTCTCTCAATAGGCTTAACATTAGGAACTAATACTCCACAGCCGTGAAGGTAGTGTATACAATACTCAATGGCTATTTGGGTCAGTTATTGTATTGAATAATAATGTTCTTGATCATGTATACAGGGTGAGATAAAATCAGAAACCCACTTCATGAAAATAATTTGGTGCAGTACGGACCAAGTTGTTTTCATCTCGTGAGCTTCCTTCTAAGTAAGTCAGTGGTTCAAATCCCGGTCCCCATTCTGCAGCACATTTTGTTCTGGGAGGTGTTTTTAAAACTAAGGAAGATATTGGTTGAACGATTACCATTAGGACTAAACTCAGGCGGTAGTGCCCAATATCGGAGTGTCAGTGCGCTTTTTAAATGTGGTCCCAAGAACTCCATGACATCTTTTACAGTTTTTAATATTTACTCTTTTCCATTCTTAATGGAAGACATTTTATTATAAAGGATCGAATCCACCGAGCAAGAGGCCTAAAAAAAGACCACGATAAGATCAATTATTTTATCGTTCTAAGTTTTAAAAGCACCTCCCTGGTTACATCATCTCGGAGATTCAATATCGCCATGATGCAGCCCTCTGGACTGCTATGGCACCTATTGGAGGAGTCATGCTGCCGTCAGTCCCTTAGTTCTACTTTTATATGCAGGACATACTCGGCAAGGATTACTATGGCTCTGATTGGGGTCAGTATGGCAATCTAAAAGCTTAGCAGCTGGATCCGAATGGGATCCAATCGTTCTAGAAGCTGTATCTAATCCTTGAGATAAAGGCATCGCACCGGGATTAAAGGTTCACAGTGTGCTCTTCCTTTCGAAAGGCTACGACTACAAGGTCACCATTTGTGTTAGTGATCTTCCACAAAGGTCAATAGGGAGTGGCCGGAGCTCCTTTGTGTAAAACGAGCTATGGCCTGAGGGATCTGAAGGTTGCATGCTCATGTACTAAGAAATGCCTCCCATCTACTACAATGCGCTAAGATAGACCTCCCGACGCACTACGTTGTTGGCAATGGGCCACCGATAGGCCACCAATAGGGTTACGACACGCTACGAAATTCAAACATGTTTGACTTTTGTAGACAGTTTATATGAAATACCAACAGTCGCTACAGCAGATCGAACGTCCACACAGTTTATATGAAAAGTACCAAATAAACAGCCATATGTCTTCCCTCTCCTATTTGTCCTTTAATCAATTCTATATTTCATCCCTATAATACCAGCTACCGGCGCGGGAAGATGTGGAATAAATCTACTTGTGGAGTGAAGAGAAAAGCATATTACCAGTCATGCATATAAAGGATCAGACATACCAAAATACTTAGACAATACCAACAGGGTTACCATGCAGAGCTGGAACGGCCCCAGTGCTAAAGACACAATCATTCAAACTAGAATCGTTTAGAAGAAGTACCTACTACAAAAAATCAAATACCCCTGATGTAAATGATCTTTTTTGTTGCTACTACAAACTGAAGCTACAACGTATCGATTGTCCTGGCTCTGGAGCCTACTGAAAACAGGGTCGCTCTGTACCCTATGTGGTGAGATTCTCCAGAATAAATGCTATCTTAAAAAGAAGAGAAAATAAATCTTCACCCAACCCACCGAGGACTTGTCTGGAGAAACCACTTTGGTCATTAACCTTCATCAGATAAAACTGTCGGCTAACGATCCTTTCTGATATCTGCAGATATCCTATATAACAATCTCTCAGACGTGGTGGTGAATCAAAATAAATTGCACTTTTCTCGCCAGTCACTGTCTTGTGATATCATTTGAAGATTATACAAAACTTTTGCTTTTATGTTGGGGTATTGTTTATCTTGACAGATTTATAAGCCCGACCAATCATGGTAGCTGTGCTTGAAACAAATCAGTTTCAGTAGACGATAATACTGCTGAATCCTGTGTGACTGTAGTTATCTTATGAAGAAAAAACTAATCTATGATATAATATCTACATTTGATGTTTTATCATAAGCAACGTTTCTGAGCCAAGAAGCAGTATCATCATATTTAACCATATACCATAGACAGCTTGTAAGGCTTTAGTGCCCGTCCCTATGATACAACAACAAGCAATACAAAACTATTTGAGAACACAAATTCAAAGGACCATCCATAGAATCACTTGAGGTAATAGATATGAATCAATAACTGACGAATTGTGTTTGGCACACCGCCTTCCTGACCAGGACTGCCATAAAGAGAACATTTGAATTACACAAGGTTTACACCGGGCCTTGGCAGCCACGGCAACCATGTTTTACAGAAACGTGGGGCACCGTTGCAGATGGTCACGGAGCCACAAATTTTATGTTTACACTGAGCCCCTGGCTGCTCTGGTTTAGGGATGTTTAAGGGGTCTGTTTGATCCACAATTCCCTGAACGGCTGGCTACGGTCAGTCACATCCCTCAAATTTTGCCCACAGTTCCCTGTATGGCCGCCTACATTTAGTTATGTTCAGTCAAGGTATGTGGCACTCATCACGTCTCGTTAGGACCCAGTTTGTTTCTCATTAACATTACAGCCAGAGAAAATCTTTTATCATTTCAAAATTCTTCCTCGGGTGCCAAGCTAGCCAGGATGTGTCACAGTCTTAACGTTAAATCCATTCCGTCCCCCTGAGTTGTATCAGATCCCTCATTTTTGTGTCCATGATGCTCCACGGGGCTCAATAGAGCACCGAAACGTGGCTGCTATTGCCACCGTGGTTCAGTGTTAACCCTGCATTAGCATTGGATTAAAGGTGCGGCCGTCGGCAAGACGAATAGGTAGTGGGTGAAGTAGGGAACAATGTGACTCCCATGGTTAATTGGCTAATCTATTATTCATAAGAGCTGGGGTCACATTATTTCAATTGGTACTAATCACATATCATCCATATGTTACTATGGTAACCGATGGCGTTTTATTGAATTAAATCAAGTCCTATATCCGTATTCTCTTTCTCTATCCAGGTATTACGGAATTCTAACAATTGTTTCTGCATCACTGAAATATGTACATTAATATATATATATATATATAGCCAAATATCTATGAAATACTGCCCATGGCTAGGGGTGTTGTAGATAACCAAGCGCTTATTCTATGCTAAACATGACGTATTTCAATGACCTTTAAGTGATGATTAGAAGAAAGATCCATAAAAGTGAAACTACCCGTTATGTCAGACACTTATGCTGACATTATTACTGAATGTTTAATGCAAATTGTAGGCCTCTGGGTGCATATTCTCCAGAGGAGAATGGTTCCTATATCAATACTGTTAGTCTGAATACCAGGTAGTCCCATTTCTGTTCAAATGTGGGGTTTCTTTGCAATAAAGTTGAGAATGCTGTTAGACTACAGCAGACAAATTAGAAAATTGCCTGAGAGAATCGGAGACGTCAACTGCAGCCATTATTTACGCACCAAAATGGCGGACAAGGTTTGACCAAGCTGGCAGGAAGTGATCGGTCACTGTCGTCAGTTTCTTTAGCTGAACGATCTGAGCTCAAATGATCACGCGAGTCTCAGGCTGCCACCGTTCTCCTGCTAGAACAATAGGGCAGTTCCTATTCCGTAGTTTTATTACCCACCTAATACGGAATCTCTTTACTAAGCCTATGGAGCCTACAGATCGCTACTGAGTAGAATACGGAAAGCCGTATTCTCCAAGGATAATACGGCCTTTTCGGCCACCTGACGGGGCATTATAGGATTATTAAATATAAACAATGCACGGTGCTTGCATCGAATTTCTAATTATTTAAAAGATTTTTTTCCTAATAATTAGTCGAAAGGCATAAATGCAATATAACCATGATTTCGATCTGTGTGAGAGTATTCTCCTAGCAGTTGACACTACGCAATACTCCTCGCTATCGCTCGGAGTATGACTATGCGTCAACTACGCGGAGAACATGACCACACAGATCAAAATCATAGTAATATTGTGTGTATTTAAAGATATCCTACAATTTACGGTGGTTTCACCTGGTGATTTTTTACTATTGCCAATTATCAGTCAAATCTGGTTCCTTGTGATTTATTTTAATTCCAAATTAGTAAATTTACCGTTTTTGTCCAGTTACTTAGTAAAATAGGCCACTTTACATTTGCTTGATTTACATAGGAAATGTTCTGAAAAATATGTTTTTCTTCAATTCCTTTAAAAATAAGGACGGTGACCTATGAAATATACACATTTACTTTATTCTGTGAAGGTTTGCGGAAGGTGACATGCGTTTTACTATGTAAAAAAACTTTTTCGAATTTCTTTGTATTCTATCATAAAGATTTCTTTAAATAAAAAAAAAACCAGCATGGTGACCCCCAATCTTTAAGTACAATATGTTATCCACAACACTTTGAGGTCATCATGAGGCCTACGATTTGCGTGTTTAATTTGGATTCCAATCGGGAAGTCAAGAGCAAGGCCTAACGGGGCCAGAATCGGCGTTGGTGGGTGCGGGGCCTGAAGGCTTACCCCCTCCAACTCCGATTCTGGGCCATGTTTTTCAGTCACGACAATCGTTATGGGCGACATGTTTTTGCTGTCAGTGTACTATAGACGCGATATTTTAGGTGATCGGCTAATCATCGCCACTCTAAGACACTTAGGGCGGTCTGAGGTGTGCTATAGTCACGACAATCATAGAGTCACGTGGGTAAATTTGTCGCCCAATGTATTGTAGCCCTAAGACATCTATGGACATGTCGTACCCAATGTGAAAATTCACTTCCTGTAGGAATTAAGCACTGAAATTGTTATACGAGTAAGGGATACATATGACCTATAATCGTACCAACTATGAAGAAGATCGGAAGCATAAATTCGCCGATATCTGTGATTGAATTTCGTCATAGCAAACGTCTGTTCTGGCGGCCGGTGTACTCTCACACCTCCGCTAATTTATGCGGTGACCTTGACCCTCTGCAGCTGTCACGTGACAAATATAGCTGGTTCTCAGGTCCAGGGTAGTACAGGGGCCGGAATCGAGATTTCACTCACTTTCTTTGAGAATTAAGCCATGAAACTTTAACACGAGTAAGGGATACCCATAGCCTATAATCGTCCCAACTATGAAGAAGATTGGCCCATTATATTCACCGATATAACCAAAACGGTTCTATAATTGTTGTGACGGCCGACGTTTATCGCGGCGATCGTCCGTGGCGCACTACGATCGTGTCTATAGAACACCCGCCATCTTTTGTCTTCCAAAGTGTCGTACATTCGCTGTACGATCTTAGGGTATCGTTAATAACGATTGTCGTGACTGAAAAACAGGGCCCTGGTCCCGATAGGCTTTACGATTGACTACCCGTTAAGAAACCGATTCGATCGTGAACCTCCAACACACCTCGCTAAAACCCTTCTGATAGCTCTACGATTGGAAAATTTCTTATTGTAGCCGAATCGGGACAGTGGGATGCGATTTGAATTATCGGGGACCTCCCGATAGACTACGATTTTGCTATTTCGAATCGTAGATCAGGAGATCTATCATAGACTAACGGCATTGGTGGGGGTAAGGCTTTAGAGAGTCTATGTCGTAGAAAAATGTCTCTGGTAGTGATTGGGGCCACCGGCTTGACAGGGAAAGGTCTGTAAGGAACGAGACCCACTGTGGAGGGGAAGAGATGGTATAAATATTGGGATAGGGTGGAGGAGGGAGGAGGGTGGGCACATTGAAGGATGAGGACTCTGGGAGACGTAGAGAAGGATTTTATGTGATTAATGGGAAGATCTGATAGGTCTAAAATGTGGTCATCAGTTTCAGCTTCGTATCAGATGGATACTGGACTCAGATTTAGTATTCCAGAAGTCGTCTCATTTTCCTTGGATAAAACAGTAAGCCTGTACTTTACGCACACTTAATTATATCAACAATGACATCATGGCAAACCGGACCAAAGGATTAAACAAACGGTTTTCTTTAAACATTGTCATTAAAGATAGCTTCAAAATGGTCAGTAACAAATTTGTAGATAAAATGCCCCAAGGGTTATCCTAATGTTTTGATACTCTGAACATCCGCGTTAAGTGCTAATACTACGCCATGGTCGTGGCGTGATGATTGGAAATGACGTCATAAGTCTTTTTAACTGGCCAATCAGCGGCTAGGATTGCAGAGAGCAGACCAGAGATCAACATGGAGATTTATACGCTCCTAACTGGATTTGCGAGTAATTGGAATTATTCTGATATTGTGATGCTATTCTAATGTCCATAAATCTCGAACTGTACTTGAATCGTAAAATACACAATACTCCATTCTTTTGGATGCACTGAAATCATCACTCGTGTTCACCTAGATGACTATTGTGGCGCAGCCAAACTCGTGAAGTATCTAGTGTATTTATACGATTCTCGAACTAGGGGCCCGTTTAATAATCTAGGATCTTCCATGTGGACCCTTTTCTGCATGCCATAGATAGCCAGGGACGATGTGGGTCAACTTTATTCAACATTTATGGACAACCCTATAGACGGCTAATACTGTCACAGCGAACAAACTTAAATATAATCAATCAATAACCCTTGTGCGAGTTACAAAAATGGGTCTTCATGTAAGATCCGATAAAATCTCACCCCAGTATTTTTCTCCATAGGCTTAATGTTAGGAACCAGTACTCTGTGGCAGTGATGATGGTGTACCCAATACTCAACTGCTAATTGGGTGATTTATTTTATCAATTAATAATGTTATATGGGGTGAGATAGAATCAGAAACCCAAATGGAGGAAACTAACTTGATCCGCACTCCACCTCGTTTGACTGCAGAGAAATAGGGAGCCAAAGTGAACCCGCTGAAACCATAGATACCCATTTACAAAACACCATTTCTGGATATAGGCGCCCAGTACTTTGACTATGTAGGTTTGAGATTATATGTGTCATTCTCCTATCTTCTAGATCCATATTTTTGATAAACTTAACAACTGTCATCATAGCTTCGAGACAGAGTTATTCAGAGACGATAGTAGTAAACTACACTCCAAAGGTAACAAACAAGATCAAAAACAAAAGTCTAACCTCAAACCCCCATAGGTTTAGCACTAAGCCTCGTTCTTACTGGGCACCGGAAATCGTATTTTGTGAACGGGTATCTGTGGTTTCAGCAGGTTCACTTTGGCTCCCTATTCACTCAGCTTCACTTGGAGAATTACTTTCTGGTCAAACTCAGTGGAGTACGGACAAAGTTAATTAGTTATTTTCATCGCGTGAGTTACCTTCTAATTATCAAACGGGCCCCAGTTTCATATAATTACGTCTGCTCGATGTAAAACAAGAACACGGATGATACAGCGCCCTGCTTCATGGAGAGTCTCACAAATTGCCCTGCTCGTCCGCGTTCGGCTATCTTCCGCCGGAAGTGCCCTTTTCAGACGCCGCGTGGACGCCACCTAGCGGACCTTGTCACTCTCCACCAGGTGGCGTGGCGGCGAGGCGGCGGGCGTTCCGATAAGAGTGACGTGGCCTCGGTCTGAGGCGGCGTTCCTTGTCGCCGCGCGGGGCGCTGACGTCATCCATCACGCCAGTTCAGGGGCCATCCGCCTGGTGTCGCTGTGGTCGAATCTCCATTGGCGGAGTTCTGAAAGCCATTTCGGCTTCCGGTCCAAAGAAGCAGTCAGAATGGCTTTGGTTATTTACCGTCCACCTTCTATCTATTAGTGATCGAATCGTTTATTGGAGTTTCTGCTTTATTCTGCATGTCGGTCCAGATCTAACCCACGTTAAACATGTCTGGGTGGTTAAGGTTGATTCCGTTTGTATTTCATTTTCATTTTTCTTAACATCAGTTACTTAACCCTTTTCTCACCAATGAACTCCTGTAGCTTTTTCATTTTTTTTGTTAAAATGTCAATTGATTCAAAATGGATCTTTATAACTTTTTCAGAGATTATGTAAAACGCTTTTATACTGATAGATATTAAACAATGTTATAGTTCTCATCATGGAAAGATTGACAGCTTTAAATACGGTCAAAAAGAATAAATTTTCTGAACAATTGTAACACAGAGGTGGTCCGGTGTCAGGCATGCTGCATTAAAGGAAATGCACCAGTGACCAGGTCCGGAAAGAAAAGGGTTAAATCACCGACTTATCATCTAGCAGCAGTTAATTCATTTAATTGCCCTCCTTCAAGGGTTAATGAGTCATACCCGAAGGGGCATGAGCGATAATAGATATCCTGACTATCGTCTGCCTTTTCCCGCCAAATTTGTGAACATCATTTGTCTGATGGAAAGCCAGCAATAGCAGGTCGGCACGCCATGAGTTTTATAATTGTAATGGAACTTGATAGGTACAGCGCTGTAGGAAGTCTGCCGAGGTAAATGGAATCATTAAAAGGACATGGCGACAGACAACATGAGACACTGTCTACTCCATCTTCCTTCCTTTATCACTGCACAACTTTACTACACAAGTACAGATAAAAAGGAATAGGACACACAATGAATTTGCGTCGATAGAGCGTATTCACGGGGTGAAAACGCGACTCTGTGAATTAATATTTAATCGCACAATGTTGAGATTTATTGGTTTCAACGTGTCCTTCGAAGGTCATGCAATGCAATACGCCCTGTGGGAGGAGGAAGGGTCGTCCTGGATTTGATAGCCAGTTCACAATGTGCGTTTTGAGGTACATAGGTACGCCCAGTCTGAACTGCAAGAGACATGCCTAGTCTCAGACTGGAGGTATCTCAGGTATGCCCAGTCTCAGACTAGAGGTACCTCAGGTATGCCCAGTCTCAGACTGGAGGTACCTCAGGTATGCCCAGTTTCAGACTGGAGGTACCTCAGGTATGCCCAGTTTCAGACTGGAGGTACCTCAGGTATGCCCAGTTTCAGACTGGAGGTACCTCAGGTACGCCCACTGGCAAGCGTCTTTGAATATCAAACATGATTGATATTAGGCACCACTAGTTTGTGACTGGGTGTACCAATATACCTCCAATCACAAGCGCAAGGGGGAGGGGGGTTCACACACATATTTGCGCGTATCTTGCGGCTGGGGGTACCTCAGGTTTCAAGCGCAGTTCCTCCAGACTGGAAGAACCCGCTCGCAAGCCCCCCAAGTCGCCAAGTGTGATATCGTAATCTACTTTTTTCAGTCACGACTGTTGCTTCCTGCCATCGTAAACCCATACATTGGATGTGATACAACTCTTGTGATATAGGGGACAGAGCCAGTGTTAGTTAATAAAGCAGTCACTAGGTGGTCGGGGACAAACCAGTATTCTGGCTCTTTGTTCTTACACAATTCAACTGCCTATCAATATTTTACCATGGTTCCCTTGACTCTCTCACACCCATCCCAAAAGCAGGATGACATAATTATTAAACCCAAGACATGATATTTTCCATATGGAATACTTAAATATAAATATTTGAGCAAGGCTAAAGTTGTGACATTTCCCAATTATCACTCACTTCTTTTCCACCTCCTTTATTGAAGAACACCTACTTTTTCACCTCCATTAGTGAAGAACACCTACTCGGGGGGCGTCATGGCGGCGCCCATGAATCATAGGCTATATGCCGTATAGTATTGAGTTGACACAGGGTGCGTCCTAACAGGTCCTTGACCAGATAGCGGCTGCATGGAGTTGTCCCTCTGTCTTCACTGCCATATAAGGAATGTAGTAGACCCGGCAACCAATGACTGCATTCACAGCAAACCACGACCTTCACCCTGACCTCCTTACATAGTGTTAATAGTGCCTTGGGAATGATCTACAGTCATTAGTTGACCTGAATCCAGTGGGCCAAAACAACCCCCGTGGTCAAAACCCAACTTTCAGCACTGCCACCCCGTATGTTTGAACCGTCCTGTGTCTTTGTTAGCACTGACCCCCCGAGAAGATATATAAGCAGGTAAATGTGCACAAACTCACTCTTCACCCAGACACAGAGGCGTCAACATCTCCAAGGCTGCTGAGTAGTGATAGGTCATGCTATCAATAAATTTTATTAAAGATGTTTTGTCTTGCCATAGATGTTTTAGATTGCCATAGAGGGGAGAACCACCTATATCTGTTGTTTTAATCTTTTTTTTTATCACGTTTATTAGGGTTCATCATTAATGCATGTGTACAATGGTCCGGGCTCGGAGTTTCCGTTCTTCCGCCCGGTCCCTCGAGGTGAGAAATATAACTTCATCTTATCTTGTCGGCTGCTGGATCATATTCAAGCATTTACAAATTCGGCTGCTGGGTCGTTACCAGAGCATGTACATACCTGACAATGGTAATACTTCCACTTTATATCAGAAAGCAAAATTCACATTAATGAGATGGGATGGATGAGATGAGTTCAAGGTGGTTGTCCCCGACTGCATAATAGACTATAAGTCAACTGTATACCTGTATATGATTTGCATCAATAAAGAAAACTGAAAAAAACAAATAAAAAACTACAGTGGTCCTATCTTACAATTTACTGGTGGACGACAGCGGAACTAACAATCACCCTGTGCCCTTTAGGTGACCTGTAAAATAAGGCGGATCGGAGAGACTTTATATTGAGACTAGCGCTGGTCAAGTCTAGTGGTGGCGAGCTGCTCTGAGCTCTGACGGCGCAGATTGATCTGCTCACACCGACTCAGAAGCCACAGGCCCCGGGCGACCTGCTCCGCCCGCAGCCCTATCCATTACCGACATGTCGACTGGCCTGCCCGCATCCGTCCTACGCTCACCCACCTTCTCACAGTCACCACCAACCCTATCAGGTCACGTGGTCTGTCTCGCGAGATACTGCGAGAAAAGGAGGTCCTTCTTGAGACAATGTCAATGGAATTATGGATACCCATCCGAATGTTTTGATGAAGAGATATATGATATGTATGATTATGAGTTTTAATTAGAGATGGTATTAAGGTTGGGGGCGCACTGGGGTACTATTCGGAGCATCGCGGTCCAGCGCGAAGCACCAAAAAGCCATTTTCCACTGAGGGACTCTTTGTCACCGATCTGCAGTGATAAACCACCAAAGCCAGATCAGTGAATGGAAACAGACATGCAGTGTTCACTGAATGATTATGCAATAAGGCCACCACCGACTGACTTGGTCAATGAGCGACAGAATCAAAAGGGTTTGAAATCATCGGTGATGTCCACTGTGTTTGGAGGAGAGTTTAGGTGGTATGGACCTTCGAATGCAGCAGAAAGAAGGCATACACAATACCCTCATCGACTTTAAAATACTGATGTGTAATCATTGGCCATCACCAACCAACTTTTAGGTGAACTCGATTAATCTGTGCCATTTGACCAGTGGAAAATGGCTTATAGGGGTCACTCGCCTGACAGTGCCTGCTCAGTCAACCCACTTTCCATTCAGCTCCCAAGCTATGCTGAAATGCCTGAGAAAGGAGGAGATGGTGAATTTGAAATGGTGTCAGATTTCCAATCTACGGCTAACTCATACAGCCTAAAGAGTAATGCGGCATTTCCACCTGCTGATTATGACCACCGATCATGGCATTTCACCCTGCTGACCCATTAGGCCTGGCGTCCACCTACTACGATAGAAATTTAGACCTACCGATATGGCACCGATACAAAAAGCAAGTATCGGAGACATATCGGGAAGGTGCAAAATCGTAGACAAATGTCTAGACATGCCAATCCACCATGCATCACAATGGGTATTTTTCGGTGCCTAATCGCAGAAACGTGGTCAACTGCCCCGATATCAGGTGACCTTCCGACGCGATTTTGATTTTGTATCGGCAGGTGCATCGTAGACCATATCGGAGCCATATCGTAGTAGGTAGACGCCGGGCCTATTATGCAACACTTTAGTGCAATAATCAGAAATAAACAGAAATGCTCAATGATGTTTCTCTCCCACCTTATGCATTTAGGCACCACCGGCCGATTTATGTACCCACCAACGAAATCAAAGCGAATTGATTTTATCGGTCAGCATCCATCGCATTTTTGCAGTGCAGGCCACTGATTATATACCACCGACCTTTAACAAGGGGAACCACCAGTCAACTCTGGTACAGTGTGAAGATTATTGGTGGGGTTTTAGTTGCCAGGTGGAAAGATTGCATAAAACTACAGAGGCACTGGCCACTGAGGACATCACCGAATATAATGTACTTCTCCTGATGACTGGACAAGATTATACAGGAGACCTATGAGAGTTTACAGTCAGAGCTTGTATCCAATCGAGTTTGAATAGCGTAGTAATTCACAAGGTGAAGCAGCATGAATTACGTAGTGACTCAAATGAAATAGGATCGAGCTCTGACTGTTAACTTGAATAGAGTTCTGAATTTATCTCACCCCTCACACTGACTAATTGGCTAACATTTGTGACGCATTCCCCCACTGAGTATTTCTTCTAAATACTCCATTGGAATTCAGTACAGGTCCCCAGGCCTCAAGTATTTTTGGAAATAACTCCAGGGGTGAGATAAATGACAATGCCAGGAGGGCAGGCAATGAGACAGGGTTAGGACTTGGCAAAGTTGGACAATGTCTTGATTAGTCATTTCTAAACTTTTAGAACTAAAGTTGTAGACCTTGAATCTGAGCCTGGGTGTTTGGTCTTCGATTAAAATGTTTTGATTGTTTGTTATATTATTCATACCGGGGCCTAGGATGTTTACATTTTGAAATATACCAATGGATGAATTCTGTCGCTTTGTGGGTGCCAATCAATATGTTCTTTCCTATGTACAATCCTTGATTTCAGACATTGTTCTTCGTTGGAGTGACCACTTGTAGCCCTTTGGATAGTCCATTATGTGCCGATGGAAAGTTCACATGTATTATCTACCAGAAATTTCTGTAACTCTTTCAGTTCAATAAATAGAGCAAAGCTCGATATTTAAAAAAAAATCAATATGTTCTGAAATATACCAATCGGTGAATCCTATAACCTTGGAAACTGACTTTCTCCACGCTGCATCGGTCCGCATACCATCCTGGCAGGTGGTCCTTATATGGCTGAGGAGAAATAGAACGCTTCCTTCAGAAGCTGGGAGAAAATGAAGGGAAATAGAAAAGAAGGAATGCAGTGAGAAGTAAGGATGTAAAAAGACATAAAAAGACAACCATAGCTATAGAATGACAAAGGAGCAGAGAGACTGGACCCGAGAGACAATCAGTTGGCTCTGCAATATGGGTAGACCAGGGAGAAATGACTGACGGTGTGTGCATACAGTTTGGACAAGGAAAGACCATTAATTACTGCCCGCTTGATTCATGTGGCTGTCAGTAGGCGGCACCACTTGTCATCCATCACTACAACCGGAAGCTCACCAGGGACCTGCCACAGATTGCCAGTGAATTACGAACAGATCAAAGAGCGCATGCGCAATCAGATCAGCGCAGATTTAGGAGCACAATGCTGATTGGCTGGTCCTGCCATACATTCACTCCAAGCAGAGTCTGCAAGCGATGGAATGTATATCTATTATCCACCTAATAGAAAGTGTCCATAGAAAACAAATAGGGAGCGGGTATCACCATACCCGGAGCATACAGATATATCCGCCAAATACAAAGTGTCCATAGAAAACACAGGGGTGTGTATCACCATAAAAGGAACCTACACATATGTTGTATTCTCTGGGATGCAAAAGCCGGTGCATACGGAAATATAGTGAATATGAAACAAATAGTGCATACCTAAATGAACTAATATTGTTACGCCACTTGTCAGGAAAAGGTGGATGTTAAATCCAATACAAACTGATTTCAGATAAAAGCAGTTGTATGCTCCTCGGGGTCGACTCAATATCCTCGTAAGTGCTCAGATATTACTACGTGTCAACTCCTCGGAATATACTGAAATACTAGTATCTGAAACCAGTCAATATTGTGTATATATCACAATGTCAAGCTGCTTAGGCTTCTTGATTCATCAATAACTTATGCCGAGGACACACCAAGCTATCTTTGTAATCGCTAACACAAAATGGCATGAATCTGAGCTATCATTCCATAGTAATATCTCAAACCGATGACTTAACGTCTCAGAAGCAATAATCAGGAGAAATATGAAATGATAGCTCACATATACGCCATTTAGTGTTGGCGATTCCGGAAATCGCATCGTTCCTTGTTTGGTGTGTCTCCTGCTTAACATTGATACACTTGTCACTAAAGCCGGAGACACACCAAGTGAGAAGCTCAAAATCGCATCTATGTGAGATATTATTTCATACTTCACCTAATTATTGCTTCCGAGACGCTAAAATATTGGTGGGAGATATTACTATGAAATAATATTTCACATGCGTGCCATTTTGTGTTGGCGATTCTAGAGATCGCCACCTTGATTCGCTTTGTGTGTCCCCGGCATAACTCTGCAACGGTGGTAGAGAGAAGGGGAGGGGGTGTTGGCAATTGAGATAATTGATTGGTACTCACCTCCATGTCTTAAAAAGCATGCCACCGTAAGCCAGAGAAAATCCAACATGGCGGATCCACGGACGCAGCATGCAGGTCACGTGGGTAGCTTGGAACGCGGCGACCAGCACCTGAGAGGCGGGATGAATTAGTCATCATTAGAGAGCTCAACGTTCCTATCTAACCATGACTGTTACATTGAGGTTTTTTGTTTGTTTTTTTAATAATGTTTTTATTCCACAATCTGCTACAGTAACAGTTCTTCCATGTGGAGGTATTACAAAAAGCTTACCACAACTCAGCACAACTACCATGCGGTTCGTCATTTTACATTGTACATGATTGTGATAAGGTAGGACAATATTTATTTATTCATTCAATTGGTAAATTATCTCTTCATTTCCTCTACAAGGATTCTAAATTGATGAACAAACTGCATGCCAACTAATCAAAGCAAGCTAGACATTGCATCAATTTAAAGGCATCAGCAATGTATATATATAATCATATTGTTATTTTACTTTATGTTGCTATTGTACTTTTTAATTTTTCGATGTACTCTTTGTGTTCTCATGGTATTATAGAAATGAAAAGAATCTGAATAATTTGGAACAGTAAGCACATGGAAACCAGCTATCATCAGGCTGAGTCCTTTACAGTATAAATTAAAATCCTAAAAAAATCTCATCAGGCTAGAGCAGGGGCCCGCTTAACAATCTAAGATCCTACATGTAAACCCTTTTCTGTATGCTATAGAGACCCAGGGACTTTGTGGGTCAACTTTGTTCAACACATATGGACGACCTTATGGACGGCTAAAACTGTCTTAGCGAACAAGCTTAAATATCAATAAACGATAACCTTTGTGCGAGATACAGAAAAGGGTCTTCATGTACAATCCTAAATTATTAAACGGGACCCACTTCACATATAATGTGATGTTCCTCTTAAGAGCCCCGTTTTCATGATAAAGTAGAGGAATATTTATGATGTCGATCAAATATACACTGCTGAGTAGGGGTTCCACATGTATGTTTGTCATGAATGGAGATCCCAATGTCAAATTCAGAGATTTTTGTCTGTGTACAAGGTCTGTGTTGGATCCAAAATGAAATTTTAGTATTTCTTGGTTTAACTCAATTTCTGTAGTATTCACACTCAACCTTATAAAGAGGTGATATCCTCAGTTGTCCTAGCAACCAGTTTTCATAGCCGGGCCTATAATTCATGCTGTACATTACCAAAGGAGATGGAATGCTCAGATGTTCACTTGTTTCCTGTTGATACTGGGGCATTAAATGCAATTACAGACACCAAGATTTCAGGATAAAAAGGAAGGGACACTAATTGGGACTTACTAATTTAAACACCTGTGTTGGGCCATGGGACGTTCTCTAATTACTTACCCTTCTGCAGGGCACCAGTGTATTGCGAGGGCTGTGGGGATATCTGGTAATACACTTCCATTACGAAAGACTCAGCCAAGGCAGATCATGTATTATTGTTCACATTGGAGGGTGGGAGGGTGAGGAGAGGAGATGTGGGAGGGGATAATGGCGAAGATGCCTCCTTCATTAGGAACTATTATAGAAGCTATCAGAGTCGGATTTCAGCTTCTTTCTCTTAATGACTTCAGTGCTGAATTACTGCAAATGAGCATAGAATAATTTCGGAAACCAATTTTCATGAATCATTCCAACGATGGTCTCATCTATGGGTATGATGCCACGCAATCTCTAGGTGATCAAACGAGATTATATATCCCTACATGTGAATGAATCCGAAATGTCGTGATTTATAATCTAATTCATATTTGTACTTGTTAGCGTGATTGGAAGAGTGCAGAAGAGAAGTATGTTAAATGGGCTTAATGTGTAGCTGTGTGGCCGAGATTCAGATTACGTAGCAATCTGTCATGGAGCATTAGTAAGCTGGGTTTATCTCAGTCCTGGAATTTTAATCCCATAAGCTCAACATTAGGAACCCGTTCTCCATACCCGTACGAGTATTGCAGTCCATTCTCCATGGTCTATATATATCCTGTGTCTTATCCATTCTCTAAAGTGGAATTCACACGGTGGGATTCATTTACCTCAAAGGGTTCAAAATCTCATGAGATTCTGTTTCATTTTAGGGGTAAGTGTCGCCAACAACATTAGCAGAAAAACATGTCTCAAGGAAATGGAACCCTACAATTAGACGAAGAGATTGTGTTCGAGTAAAGAATCCCAGCAAGATTTGCCTCAGACAAACACGCTGTGAGGTACATGAATCGTGTGAATCTCACTTTAGTGTGTACAGGGGTGACACGAATACAGAAAGCAACTAGTTTTGGTCAAAGTTATGGTTCTCCAACTCGTTTGAACGCTTCATGATGTTCACTCGGCTGTCGCCTCATTCATTTCACTCCGCATCGAACCTGTGGAGAGTGACAACTTTGACCAAAGCTTGTTGGTTTCTTCTTTATTATTACTTGTCCTACTTCTTTTGTACAGAAAAGCACATACCTTATGCACGACAGCTGAGTTGAAAAACTCACAATATGTACCCGCATAACAGCTATGACATCATAATAACCTGAATCAAATGACCAGTTTGTTTCATCATTTTTCCTTAAGGACTATACAGCTATGCTATGGCTCAACGTTTATTTGTATTGTTAGACTGTACAAGGAAGAACGTCACATTTAGGCCATTTTATGATACCCCTAATTTTTTCCTACCCCTATTAAAAAAAGCCATAGGCTCAACATCAGGTCACTGTGTTTGGGCGAGCGTGCAGTAAAGTGTTATTCATTGCACGAGGGTAATAAAGAAATTGACCAATCAGCGGCCAGAACGTGAGCGACGCCACACTAATGTGGTCTATGAATTGTTGACAACCTTTGGCCTTTTTGGCAGCTGCAAACTTCACTTGCTCGAACAACTGGAAGGAACTAAAATGGCTAATTGATATTGTATAGTCGTAGAGACAGGGTTTGAAAAATACTACTCTGTGTTTATCGCACTCCGGTCAGGTGGGCTACTCACTGTGCTCGGATTGCGACTCGTGCAGTAACGTGACCTGCCCATCGTGCGATAAACACTAACCCGGTGTTTACAATAGACGACTAAATATGTGGCGACTGTAGATCGTCAAGCCAGTAGTCGTCAGGTGGTGGCAATGTCTACCGCAAAAGTCGTCAACCTCAGAATGTATTCGAGCGTTTAAACTGACGAATAAGTTCATAGATTCGCCGCCCGTCTAGAAGATTAATTCAAGGCATAATCAGACGATCTGCAGTCGCCACACGCTTGCATTTACATTAGACGATTTCTAGCTTTTTACTGCTGAAAATCGTCTAGTGTAAACGCCGGGTGACAATACTAATTCGAGTTCAGTTTCTACTAAGTAATCTGTACCTTTTTTTCTGAATTAAAAGATTAAAAAAAACCAAGCCGCACCTACCTCAGCATACAGGAGGAAAGCCCCAGTGAGAGTAACGGAGAGAAGTCCAGGACTCGACGCTTTCATCATCTGCAAACACAACCACCGGAGTTATCCACCTCTTAAAGGCCTTAACAGTAGAGCCAGGCTCCTAAATCAACCTCAACCACGCCATAGACCACAGAGTACCTCCATTAGGGCCAGAGCCACAACTGGGAAGCCATTTGTTGGCGGGTCTGTTAGGCCTTGTTAGCTCGGAGCCGCGGTAAGGGAGTAATACTGATGGAGAGGCATTCTCTGGGCGCCTACAAGGAAAGGTGTGTCACTCTATGCTGATGACTTGATGTGAATACCAATGAAGATGTCAGGTAAGATGATTGCATACCATACATGAAATAAAGACCCATAAATTCCTGTTTTTCTGTCTGGTGTCAATGTAATAAATCACAGAAAACCTTTATAATATGACTTTCTTTTATTTCTATGATGCCAAATACAAACCAACACACAGTAAAAACTAGGTGTATAATGTGAAATGCTTTACAAACTCATTTCACACAATTGTAATGGGTGGGAAAAATACCTGATACAACTGTAACAAAGTGTTCATAGAAAACAGGGAGTGTGTATGGACATACCTGGATATAGATATGTTGTGTGCTCCGGGGGACGCATACGGAGAAATAGTGCGTACAGAAAAATAGTTATTACCTATGACACATTGATATCGACATGCCACTTGTCCAGAAAAGGTGGATAATCAAAACAATATAGACTGGTTTCAGATAAAAGCGGTTGTATGCTCCTCGGAGTTGACTCTACGCAATATCCTCGAATACGTTCGATTCTTACTACGCGTCAACTCCTCGGAGCATACGGCCACTTGTATCCGAAACCAGTCAATATTGTGTATGTGTCTGACATTATATAGAAGCCGAGGAGATAGACACCCCTTCTGATTAACCATTCTAGTGTGATCAATACCAATGAGATATGTACCTCTAGATTCATTAGATTAAGTAGTATGATATCCGGTGTACGCAGCACAATCAGCTGAAGAAAATGAAACACGAACGCTACACTCAGACTAATGCCGACTGGGGAGACCAAAATTGCCAATCGTGGCCTTTTCCTATGAGAAACCAATGTATCACCAGATAGTCCCCTTCGATAAATGAGAAACATAACAACAGTGGCTAGAAACTATGGTGCACAAACAACTTCCCCGCTAGCTGCGTAGGGCATCGGAAGAAGTACATTACTGCGGCCCGAGCCCAAAGCTGTCTTATCATTAAGTGACTGCACAGACGGGCGTTTCTCCTAGCGGGTATGTTTGATTTGATTCAGCCCTGTTGAGCCCAAAGCCTCCACCATTTGGCAGAGATTCTAGAAGTCAAATTTCCGTTGGCACCAGCGAAGTGCCGCCTAAGGGCCTTGGTCCATCCGGTTGGGAATGACCTATCAGAAAAAGGGCAGAAGGATACTGCCGGAAAAAGAAGCGTTCTAAATGGAATGACCTCGTGCTGACCTTGGGGTTGGATTTTAAACAGTCAAGTGCACATCTCTTATCTGTGCGGGGAACGTTGGTGGATGCGTGGCCTGTGGGAAGTAGGACCAACATCAAAATAAAAGCTATTACTCTGATACAGAGTAGCTCTATTTATCCTACCCCTGGTATTTTCCCCCATAGACTTAATATTGGGAACTTGTATCCAACACCCATGGGGTACTTAGGAGAAATACTTAATGGGAGATTATGTCACAAAGGTTAGCCCATTAGGCAATGTGAAGGGTGAGATAGATTCAGAAACCTATTTAAGCTTATGGTCCGAGCTCGTATCCCATCGAGTTCGAATCGCATAGTAATTCACAAGGCGAAGCCACATGAATTACATAGTTATTCAAACGAGTGATTCAAAGCGTTGGATACAAGTTCCCAATATTAAGTCTATAGGGAAAAATACCAGGGGAAGGATAAATAGAGCTGCTCCGTATCAGAGTAATAGTTAAACTTTCATAGGGTTCCTCTATATTATCCTACCCCTCATATTAAACTCCATAGACTTAACATGGTATGACTGTATGCCACGGTTATGCCATAACATATTTATGTGCCAGGCGGGACATATGAAGTTAAAAAATATGTGACGGGAAAGGATAACATCTAATCGTCACTCAACTTCATATGATATTTCACATGACATTCATTGTCTTCTCCTAAGGATATACTCAGCTATGCTTCGTGAAATCATTCCGCAAAGACAGCTCTCATGCCATATAAACACTGAAATGACGTTGTTTGATAGTATATTTAGAAATTCATGTATTTTCATATGGCTCCAGTAGCTTCTAGAGAATTTATGTCTCACGAGATTAAATAGGTATAAGTTTACCAAGGACCACCCGCGGCGGGCCTTGGTAGACCGTGCTGGTGTCATGACATGGTGCCTGTTCTATGATGTTCGATTAAGTCCAATTCCCATCTACCGATTTCGGAACATTGATGTACCTTTGTCGGCGACAAAGGAATGGTACTTTGTCTCAGGCGAGGCATCCTAATAGACTCTGCCCTAGTCGGTAGATGTTGGGGCAGCTTAACAAGGGTCAGCTAATAATTAGTGAACCCCCCCCCCCTTGAGAGGTTCTTTTATCGCTGACGAGTTTTCAGTAAATCACTTGCCAATAGTTTATCAACAGGTTGACAAATCCAGTCAGTGACAAAGAAACATCGGAAATAGCCCCCGTTGGGCTGCCGGACAGGGGCAGACAAAGTACCTACACTAATCGGTTGGTGAGGCTTGTACGGGAGTACCACATACAGTTTGGGTGTGGATTACACTTCGCCAGTGGAAGGTTCCTTTTTATTGGTGGCCTTTTTTGCTCAGAAGTTGTTTTTTTCAGTCGTTTGGCGTAGAATGCAAGGGCTACAACTAAGGGGACTCTTCCCAAATCCTCGTTAATTGTGTTTGAGAATATGAGAGCCGTCATAAGCTATGCAACTTCATACAGAATAAATCCCTATTCTAGATATCTTAGATTTAAGTAAGGCATTTTTGTATACATATTGCCCTTTTACCAACACTCCCCATTTCATCTAAAGTTTGTGTAATATTTTTGCGTAAAGAGTTAAGGGAGCCCTGATTCCACCAGCACGACTTGTTTTGCCTGACAAGGTGGGCTGTGTCTTGTAGCACCTTGCTGCATCCTGAAGAATTGCGATACGTCTTGTAGATCTGGTCGTGCAGTTACTCCTACATATGAAGCCCCTATTATAGCTCAAAGGGGGTTATTCCACTGTAGTGATCCAACCAGATATTCGCACACGATTCATCCCAACCTAGCTAGTCAACAAATAAGCCACGATCGGCATATATTGCACGTCATGCTGGAATCTCCCCTTTAATGTGGCTGTTCAACCAACACAAAAGACAAATTTGGTTGACTTTGGCTTAATCCTGCTAGGTTACAAGTAATCGTGTGCACTTTTGTTGCAAAGCATCGGTATGATTAAGCACCTCTGCAATTGTTGCCGTGATAGATAGCAGTGATAGCTACAGTATTTAGGGCAATAGATCATGAGGCATCGCGGTAGTTGAGTACCAAGAAATACATACATCATCACAAAAAAGATACCCGCATCATTTTGTGTGAAGTATTGCAGCAGAGGAGGTAAGACATATTGCGATACTGTAAGATATACCAAGATATAACACGGCAAATCCATCATGCTGGTAAAAACAAATCTTAAGATGGATGGATTAGGAAAACCAGGGAGTGCAGATGATTGCTGCTTATGGCATAGGAGGGAAAGAACTGCAATGATTGGCTTTTAATTCCGTGAGAAACGTCAGCAGTACAAGCCAGAAGCCGCACAACAAACACGAACCGGGAGGGGCCATCTTAAAGGAATGCCAGCCTCTCTCCGCATCCCTAATGAAGCAGGTAGCCTTTAAGTACACATCGCTGAATACCAAGCCGTTTAACCATTCACCCCACAAGGGAGGGATCTAATGATAAATAAATCGCAGATTACATAACTGAAGGATGTAACTGAGGGAAGACAAAACACACACATACCTTAACAAACACACGCATATACACACATACACTCACATACATGCGAAGTAGAAGAGAAAAAACCCAAAAAGGATGTAAAGATTAACTTAAAAATTCCAGGATCGAAAAATTTAGGCAATCCCTTATTTATATAGGGAAGTAGTATTGAGACAAGAACGAAAGACCGGCGGCCTCGCCGAGTTCGGTGTTGTTGTTAAAAAAGGTACTCTAATAAAAGTCATAAACAAAAATAGCTACCCCATGCCTGCTAGCGTCAAATGTTCGCTGATTTGCTATAAAACTCGACACCAACTCTTATGTTTTTGCTTATTATGCATGAAAGAACGCCCACTGCACTGGGATAAATGTATAAAGAATCCTAAACTGAATATAAAAAAAAATGCAACATACGTGTTACCGGCCGGAGACAATTTCAAAATGAAAATCAAAGATATCATGCCATCTATACTGAACCAAGATGACTTTTTATAATCTGATCATAATATCATAGACCATTGGAGGAGATAATAAGATCTGTTTTGTAAGATGTACATAAGGCCCGGGACACACCAAGCGAGAAACGCAGCAATTTCCGGAATCGCCAACACAAAATAGCATGTATGTGAGATATCATTTCATATTTCACCTGATTATTGCTTCTCATGCGCTAAAACATCGGTGTGAGATATTTCTATAAAATGATATATCACATAAATGCCATTTTGTGTTGGCGATTTCGGAGATCGCTACCTTGACTTGCTTGGTATATCTCCGGCTTCAGGCTGAATGTGATGTGGTCTACATTTTCAATGTCCTCATATAACCTGTTTAATGTTCAATGTGACTTTATTATGGAAGATTTCCACAATATGGCGAATAATATTGTCGTAAAACTCTGTTTCTTGGATAAAAAAAAGAACAGATAACACAAAAAAAGTAAAAAATCAAATAAATTTTGTAATCATGGCAATCTTAATCTAATCAAAACATGGTGTTTGTCATTCCGTCTGGAATTCGAATAAAAATGGTTTTAATTGGGGAATGAGAGGCAGAACGACCTTCCATAATACAGAGTCTCAATTCACACCCACGTCACACTCCCCCGACATGTCATGGGTGCCTAATAAGGTGATAGGAGAGTTCTTCGCTCTCTGTGACAGTGGTTTTACCCTGGCGCTAATAGGGACGGTGAAGTAGAAGACGTGTTTAGTACAAGACTGTGTTTGCCCAGGGCTATGGCTTAACATGATAACACTGTGCCTGCTGCACCAAAGTACTGTCCACGTTACCTCCAGCTGCAGACTAGCACTCATTATCCGCCTAAAGGGCCGTTTTCATTAGCCGACGAGAATGGTATAGATTTTTTTAGTTCTCCTATTAAGAGACTATTTCCATTGGCCGTCACCGATCTCAGGTCAGGAACCACTGATGGACCTTCAGCACTGCTGACACATAATGGAAATGGGCTTTTAGAAGAACTCAAATAATCTCTGCCGTTTCCGACGAAAACTGGAGATTTTTTGAGTTACCCAGAAAGTCTGTCGGTAGCGCCACTGACTGTATAATACCAGTATCAATTTATCAGTGAGTGTGTATTGTATACACTGTTTCTACTGTATTTTCTGGATACAAACATATTTTATTTGCATTGTTACACAACCTATGCCAAATTAATCTGTGAGGATTCCCTAAAGGTCTTGTTTGCATTCACCGATCTGGCTTTTGTGTACCCAAAAGATCTATCGGTGGTTCCTGACTGCAGATCGGTGCTAGATATTCGGCCTATGGAAACAGGGTTCATCCACTGCCCCCTCACTGATTATGTGTCACAAACGTGGAGTCGGTGGCAACCACGACAAATTTTAAGAGTCGGGCTATGGAAAAGAGGTTTAGTACAATCTCAATACAATCTCAATACTATAGAGCCTACAGATCGCTACTCCACCTCATTTGACGGCTACATTATTCATTCAGCTTCGCTTCGTGAATTACTCCTCTTCGCTTCGCGAATTACTCCGCTGTCAAACTCGCTGGAATACGGACGAATTTCCTTATAATTCAAATTTCATATAAATCAAGTACCATTATTCACTCATATATCTTTACATCTCTATTCGTATAGAAACAAAATTCCTTTTCTCAGGACCTCAGGCTCTTTACCTCATGTGTTTTGGGTAGCATAAAATAACAAAATTATGGATGTTAGACTATACCTGTTGTGAAATACCGAGCCTAAATTGTGTGCGCCAAAACATGCAATATCTTTTTATTGGGTACTAGCCCGGAGGTAGAACGTTCAGCAATACGAAGATAACGACACGGGAGAAACGCACAGAGAATAACAAGACATTGTGAAAATGGACGTTTTCTGAACAGCCAAATAGGAAACATGTTACAGTAATAAAAGGGCACTATCCGGAAACTGGCTTACTCTCTTCGTACGTCAAAAATAAGGGGTAAAGTTATTGATCAGATACTTCCCGATGTGTACTGTATAAAATTTATTATCCACCTTTCCTTGACAAGTGGGGTACTGATATTAGCTCATTTAGGTAAGCACTATTTTTTCATACGCACTATTTTTCCGTATATATGCCGGCTTTTGTTGCCCATGTGTTTTCTATGGACACTATGTATTAGAGGGATAATAAAACTGCTTTGCAATGAAGCTCTTATGCAGCTGTGATCTAAGACGCCTTGTGGGAACAGCAGGAACGTCACATGACGTGTCGTCATGATCACGTGACTAAACATCACAGTTAACGTGCCACCCAGTAGAGTGTGTGTGTGTGGGTGGGTGTGTGGGTGGGGGGGGGGGGGAGAACAAAGGAACATCTAGAGTAGATTGGCCAACCACCCCTGTCTGTGCTGAGCAGTGAAATAGAATATGCTGATGAATTAGGAATATATGAAAATGGCTTCAAGAGATCTAGCTCTCGAAACATGGGCCCAGATCACATGGAACATCTGCTGCGAGATTGATATAAACATACAGGTAGTGGGTGAAGGTGGCCGTGTATTTAACCCAATCACAGAGCAACGCACATCTACCGATTTCGGTTAGCTCTGTTGGGGTTAACTCCGCGGCCACCTTGAACCACAAGTTGTACATGTCTGTCACTCTCCTACCAGATTTTCCGTTCTGTTTGTAAAGCTTCTCCTTTGATACGCTCCAACCTACTTTTCCATTTTCTTATCTCCTTTTGTGTGTATATTTATTTTGATAAAGAGACGATAAACCTAGACTTCATTATCGATTGATGGTGCTATGAATGTTTCTTATTAAATATCTCTGCTTTCAGAACCCCCATTGAAAAACATTATTAATTGGTTAGAAGCGCACACCGCAGATGCTGTGTGTGACTGGACCAACCAACGTCTATAGTGGTGTTTCCACCTATCAAATATGACCACCGATGATGGCATTTCGCATTGCTGACTGAATATGCAACACATTCCGCGCAATAATCATCAGGTGGAAACAGAAATGGCGAACAATTTTTCTCTCCCTCATTATGCAATATGGCACCACCAACCAACGTTTGCACCCACCAATGAAAAAAAATCTCATTGAATTAGGCCTAGCGTCCACGTACTACGATAGAAATTTAGACCTACCGATATGGCACCGATACAAAAAGCAAATATCGGAGACATATCTGGAAGGTGCAAAATCGTAGACATATGTCTAGACATGCCAATCCACCACGCATTGTATGGGATTTTTTTCGGTGTCTAATCGCAGAAACATGGTCAACTGCACCGATATTAAGTGACCTTCCGACGCGATTTCAATTTTTTATCGGGAGGTGCATCGTAGAGCATATCGGTGCCATATCGTAGTAGGTGGACGCCGGGCCTAAATCGGCGATGCTCTGCATTTATCTATCAAAAGTCGGTAATTAGTTTCCATTGCATTATTGCACTGCAGGGCACTGATTATGTACCACCGACTTTTCAGTAGGAAAACCACTGACCAACTTTTGTACAGCATGAAAATTATCGGTGGGGTTTAAGTTGGCAGGTGGAAACGCCGCATTAGTCGTTACAGAGTGGAGACAGAGGTGGTGGCCGTGGCCGATCTACATCTACTGGTTCAACGGGTCATGTCACGAAACACAGGATGCTGACAGGTGGCACCGTTGTGCAACTGCCTTGGGTCATTCGGGCCTCAGGGGCAGCTGTCGTAGCGCCCCCTAGGGGAAGATCCCGCTGACACCTCAAGGTCATGTCATGTCGCACCTCATTGTCTCCTACACTGGCCGCCAGGGCTACACTTCGTTATCTCTGGTCGGGTTAAATCTGAGGCCGCCTTGACCAACTACAGTGAAATGTCTGTTACTCTCCTGTCAGACCTTTTTGGATTGCTTGTAGATTATTTCATAACCTCGAAGCCAATTATCCATTTTCTGGTTTCCTTTCTTGTGTATTTATTTTAGAGATATAATGAACATGCACCTTGGTTTGGTTTCTTCATCAATTTGTTAGCTATGAACATTTTTTTTATTAAGTTTGTTTGCTTTCAGGGTTTTCATTGAAAAAATAATTACCTGGTTTGAGGCGCAGACCGCAGATACTTAGGAGAAACCAAATGGGAGTTAGTCATGTTGTTGTTTATCGCACGATGGCAATGTCGCGTATTACTGCGCGAGGCTCTGTGTGCTAGGTAAAGCCGAGTGTAGTGATATGCGACATTGCCGGAGTGCGATAAACAACACGACTGACTTGAGTTTGGTTTAGAATTTATCCTACCCGGTCTAGATTACTTCAGCAAATTAGGAAATAACTTAAAACTCACCGATAATCAGCGATAATCATTGGTCTCTTTTCAAATGACGTCATTTGACAACTGTATCCCACTTGAGCGATAAATTTCATTTTCCTGCACCGTAGACCAAATACAGTCTGCTAATGTTAAGCCTATGGAATTTTTTATTAGGGGTAGGATAAGCCGTGTGACTTGACCGGACCAAGCCCTAATTGTCTCCCAGCACAACCCTTGTGGTTAACGACTGGCTTTTTGGTCAGGAGGTTTTCAGGAAGTGTTGGCCCTACCCGGATAGCATAGGCATGTAGTCCCGAGAAAAACATACTCGCATGTTAAACTCCTAATTATCTATATGCTTTGCACCTTTGTGGGAACCATTTCTGTACTTCCACAATGGCTCAGTGCAAAGTCAAAAAAAGGGTTGAAGCCATCTACTTTCTCAATGAGAAAGTCTACACTTCAAGGAGACACGAGTGGCAGATTATGGGAAGAGGGTGTGGGTAATACCAGAGACACACCAAGCGAGTCAAGGCGGCGATCTCTGGAATCGCCAACACAAAATGGCATGTATGTGAGATATTATTTGAAAGTAATATCTCTCATCGATGATTTAGCATATCAGAGACAATAATCAGGTGAAATATGAAATTATAGCTCACATACACGCCATTTTGTGTTGGCGATTCCAGAAATCGCAGCATTTTTCGCTTGGAATGTCTCCGGCTTTATGTAGCCAATCATAAACATAACGTCATTACACCCATGACATCCATTGTCATCCAGAGAATCCAATTTCCATTGTTCCATGTGGACTTGCAGTAGTATAGATATTTATACTTTATCTAACATTCCAACGGAAAAAGAAGTATGTAACTTACAGATAGGACAACAAGTATTAATTTTTTATCTGGGCTTGTGCAATATTATGTGTTCTTACCTAGGCCTTACGCACCCATCATTGCAGTCTAGGGAATCTCGGGCTAACATCTTCAAATCTAGCTACCAAACATTTTAGGGCACTGTGGCATAACTTGCCCTTGTTATTGTCCTGTCTATGGTCCTGTTTTTTTCAGGAATGTACTAATGTAAAACTCCATGAGTCTGTTTTTCCGTAATATGGTATGTCTCAATGTATCCTATCCTTTGACGTGACGTCAATGTGAACTTTTCTGTCAATAAACGTTTTTAAGAAAAGAAAGAAATTTAGTGTCATATAAGGTACTATATGTTCAGCTAAGTGTTAAAATAAGTGTTCAACCAAGTGTTAAAGTAAATCTTTAAAACATAGAACTTTTTATTGATGTTGTTGTGAACATTTTCTCTAGAACTCTTCAAATTCCCTTCAGCGGTGTAACAGTGGACGTTAACCTAATGCGAGACATTTGGACTTTAACTTCGTACTTCGCCCTATTGTTGAGGCACAGTAAACTGCCCTACGGGCGGAGGCAGCACATCCTGTAAACATGCTCCTGAAACCATTATCCAACTTTTGAACATCCCCTGAAGGCCCGAATGTTACGCTGACAGGACAAGCGCCAGCGTATGTGTGCCGATTACAGGAGAGCTGTGGCTTTTACGACCATACAGTAGAACCCTGCATTACCTGGCGTTTACACTAAACGATTATGGCCGGCGATTCTGGCATTTTGCACCTCCTTTGCACCTAACTTTCAGCAATAAAATGATAGAAATCGTGGCGACCTCAGAATAGAGGCTAGTTAGGTTCTTCTTTTAGAATTTTAGACTATTCTCTCCTCCATATACAAAAAAAGAAGAAGAGAGCAATGAGCCACAGATAAAGATTTAATCAATTGTAAGAACTTAGCCTACTTAAGTATTACGCCTATCTATGATTGTAGTCAATGAATGTGAATGTGAAAAAACTGCTCTATAAAAAAAGAAAAAGATAGAAATCATAGAAAGCATGTAAATGCCAAACGCATGGCGACTGCAGATCATCTGGTTACATCAGATTATACAATTAGACACCACCTGACTATAGTTGACATGCTCTCATGCCCACGACTATTTCAAGTGGTCTTGAATTTGTCATCTTCCCGGGCGGCGATTCTGTGAAAACTAATAGTCATCAGTGTAAATGCTCAGGTACATTCTGAGGTCGACGACTTTTGCGGTGGACATTACCATCACCTGACGACTACTGGTTGGAAGATCTACAGTCGCCACATATTTAGTCGTCTGGTGTAAACGCTGGGTGAGTGGACGCAATCCATTCCGGGCCAAAGTGATCGCTTAAGAGGGGCGTCCACCAACCACGACAAGGCTACAACAAGCACCGACAAGAAAGTTCCAATCGGCGCTTGTCGCAGCCTTGTCTTTAAGACAGCATTGTCAGGGGCATGTCAGGAAATGCACGCTCCACCAAAATTTCTTATTGTAGATTTCTGCGACACGCTCCCGCATGCCATGACACTCTACGACAAGGGTCCAGTTGTGGGAAGGATCGAACATGCTCGATGTTGTCGTAGCCTTGTCAGAAGGCTCCCGACAAGCTTCCAATCATGGCCTTGTTGTGGCCTTGTCGTAGACTCTTGTCGGGAACTGGGGTTCACCAATCATGAAAAGACCTCCAATAGTAGGCCAATCGTGGACCTTGTTCGGAACTCATTGTCGTAGCCTTGTCATGGTTGGTGGACGCCCCCCTTTACACAGAGTTGTCGCTTACATAGTTAAGTTGTGTAATATGTAATACCTGTATACAGGTGTTACTATGGCATAGCGACACTGTTATAACCACACAGACATCCCACTGATGCCAACAGGAACCTACGCAAGCTGTTTTCTGGTGTCCAATTGTCTAGACACCCGTCTACCCACCTTACATACGCAGCATAAACAAGGAATCAAGATAATCTGGAGTGTTGTCGTGGTTGATGTTTTCGTTTAACTTCAAGTCGGACAATGTCCTTCTCCCGTTATCAGCCATCTTTGATAAGGTGTCCCTCTGAGGTGTCCGTTAACACCGGGTTAAAATGCTTTTCGTACCTAAATAACAGAAAATACTGAAAATGTCCATTTACGCGGGGCGTCTACCTACGCAGGCTAACCACTTACAAGGGATTAAAATCAACATCTAATAGAGGAGAATATTTTCTTTCCCAAGAAAACTGTCCGTTAACGCAGGGTCTTGAAGGTACTTCTTAAAACCTATCCCAAGAAGTTATAAAATTCTAGGACGGAGGAAACTGACATGTTGTCATATGTTTAGAGATGACTCTAGCCTGAATGGTGAGTTGCTCAGAACATCATCCTGTGTTTATTCACTCCACCACGACCGTGGCATAGTATTGTCACTTTACGGGGGTGATCATTTAGTATTGTTTTTCTAACATTATTCCTATGGCTAAACTTGTACCAGGGGTGAGATAAGTTGACATCTCATATTCACTCCACCACGACCGTGGCATAATATTGTCACTTTATGGGGGGTGATTGTTGAGTATTTTTTCCTAACGTTATTCCTATGGCTAAACTTGTACCAGGGGTGAGATAAATTGACATCTCATAGTCATTCCGCCACGACCGTGGCATAGTATTGTCACTTTACGGGGGTGATCATTTAGTAATGTTTTTCTAACGTTATTCCTATGGCCAAACTTGTACCAGGGCCGAGATAAGTTGACATCTCATATATTCACTCCGCCACGACCGTGGCATAGTATTGCCACTTTATGGGGTGGATTGTTGAACATTTCTCCTAGCGTTATTCCTATGGATAAACTTGTACCAGGGGCGAGATGAATAGCCTTCCCCCAGCCCTGTGGCGCCTCTACCGACCGCCGACCCAGACCCTGGAGGACGGCCTGTAACAGCAGCCGGCGGGGCTTTTCACAGCACACCACGTCGCTTCGTGACTGAGCATTTTACACCGGCACCCCGCCTTATTTACCCACACCCTGCATGTGTACAACTCTAACAGCAGGAAATCCCCAGCTAGCAGGAAGAAAGAGCAATGAAATCCGCCAAAAACGAAAAAATGAAGGAAAAGGGATAAAATAAGTACGGATGGGAAACGGGAAACGTGACTACAATGAGGTATTGGGTGGATGTGGGAAAAAACAGGCATGACATCAGGAGAGGAAATTGAGTACAGCATGTGAGAGTAGGTGAGAAGGTGTGGTGTAGCCTACCTGGACATAATGGGTCACTTAGGCCGTAGTCCAATACAGTCCTGTTGTCCATAAACAATGTTACTGGAAGCTACCAGATGGCATTAGGTTCTATATTATTCAAAAGATGGATTTTACGGCATACATGTAGATCCATTGATGCAAAACTCTCAGTAACATTTACAATCCCGCTTAGATATTTTCAGCAGGGTTCCTTTCACAGGAAATATTCTGAGTAAATGTAATATTACCATCGGCACAATATAAAGAACTTCTGGCGGTTAATCAAAGGCCTTCACACAGTCATTATTGGCGCTCTAAGACTCTTCATTTTTTCCCCTCCTGTTCATAGAGCTACAACCCCTGTTTCATGTCTGTTGTGAATGGGGCTTCTCCAGCCTTTTCCCCACCACACAAAAACACCTACGATTGAGGCTTAATAATAGCAATCTCGTCATTTCCAAAAGGGACACTTTTGCCTGTGATGTGTGCACTGAGGTGGCCCATGGTAATCTCCTGGGATGAGGGGAAAGCCAGACGCCACCCCCTTGTTTTCACACGTCACGTGATTTTCTCCCACAAAGGAAGTCCTCAATTCGCGCATGCTCATTAGAACAGCGTCTCGGGCGGGCGATAATAGGGTAGTTTGGAGGCCCGGCGATCAAGATGGCGGCCAGGGGCGTCGAAGCGTTTTGATTGCAACATTGATGAGCGATATTAGCGGGCATAAGTAGAACTAGAGTCAGGACCCTGTGCTATCCGTCACGTGACAATACCTCGATCGGATCCACTCTCCAAACACAGGCGCGGTGGGTATCTATATAGATGAGGAGGAACGAATTCTTCTTTATTATCCACCTACTGTCACAAAGTGTTCATAGAAAAGACATAGGGAATGTGTATGGACATACCCGGAGCACACAGATATGTTGAATGCTCCGGGTTGCAAAAGCTCCCATTAAAAATACGGCCTCAAAGCCATGGTATACAGGAAAAATAATCCCTTTGTGCTATATAGCAAAGAAATAGTCCTTATTGTTATACCCTTTGATATGGCAATTGCATGTACTGGGTTTAATCTATTCGAAAAGATGGATAATAAATGGAACAAATGATGGATTTGTGGACAGACGGCTCTGTAAACCACAGAGGTAGCACTCGAATATTACCACGGGTCAACCTCTTGTGGTTTACGGCTGCCTGCCCACACAACCATCGATTATTGTCTATGTATCCTACATTTCGTTCCCCAAAACGAAAAAAGTATTAGAGCTTGACACTACCGTGATTTGCTCATGCTAGTTGTGTAAATTATTGCGATGATATGATAATTTTGGTGTTATTGTGATGATATGATAATATGGTGTAGTGGGGCGGGGATCCAGCAATGTTTTGTCCGTTCTACGGAAGGCGGCGTGGATAGTCGATCCTGTGTAGTGATTCCGGGCAACGCTGCACATGAGAGTGGCCCTTGGGCCCTCACTTTGCAGGTATGTTTTCGTAACCTTCTTTGTGGTTAGGCGAGTCTTCCAGATGAGCCTCTCCAGCGTTACCCAGCACGCCGTGCTTGGGTACTGTACTTGTGGAAGTGATCTGTAAAGATCACTTCGGGACTAATTGAATAAACATCTTGTTTATTAAAGGCGTGGAGTTGTGTCTTGTGTGACTAGGTTAGTTCATACTTTCCGAAAACCGAACCGACCTACGTAATAGCACGTAGGGTGGGACATCGGCGGGAACTAGGGTTCCCGAGGTAGACCTTCCGACTGCTAGCTAGGCTGCGACCACCACAATGGTATTATTGTGATGGTATGATAATTTGGTGTTACTGTCATGATATGATAATTTAGTGTTATTGTGAGGATATATGATAATTTTGTATTATTGTGATGATATGGTAATTTGGTGATATTGATCCAATGCATAATCCAATGTAATAACAGGGCGGGGAGCGTCCACTTCGTCTGCAGTCTATATTCAACATGCGTATCGTAAAGTCATACATGCTATAATGAGCTTCAGGATATGCTATGAATTGCACACTAGTCACGCTCTCCATCATTAGGCATGACCTTCTAGATATAATAATCTGGAATGGTCTACCTAATCATGTTTTCCTTCTTCATGTATGTGTTGTATTTTCCATATCTTTGCAGGACACCATGGACTAACCAACACTGTTGAGAGAAAGAGCGGAAAGTAGTATATAACTATGCTGGAAAATACAATGGATATCAACCTCTGATATGGTTTTGGTATTTTATCTATACCGGCATAGTGTGCTGGTATGGAGAAATACCACCAAACTTGGAATCTGTGCATTTGCATATAGATACTGAGGAGTAGAATGTCGCTTCCAGCTTCCCAGCATACATTGCATAGTGTTTCGATGGCGACATGTTTTTGTAGATATTAATCAATTATTGATATTTGTAGGTATACAATACAAGGGAAATGTGTTTACCTTATTGATATATCCTTTCGTACCTTGTTTCTTATGATACTAATATCAAACTCGCACAACAAGCTCATTTGGTTTTTGTATCGAAAGAAACAAAATACGAGAGTATGTATCAATAAGGTTTACACATTTCACTAAAATAATGTTTGATTGAGGCATGGTCACGAGTCCCTTATTTAATCTACTGAACGCCATTGAACAAGTGTGCTACAGTTATCTTACCCCAGGTATTTTTTCCTCATAGACTTAACATTGGCAACTTAACATTAGAAAAAATACTCAATGTGGGATTATGTTACAAATGTTAGCAATTAGTAAGATGAGATAAATTCAGAAACATATTATTCAGCCCCTTTTCCTTTTCGATTGCCCAGGCATAGAGTAGATGACGATATATGCTTTGTTTCCAGAGGGAATTCACGAGATTCTATTCATGCGAGTCTAGAGGGAATTCACGAGATCATGTCCTGATTTGCAATTTATCTGTCGCGAAATCGTACATGAACCAGGACATGGAAGCCCCAGACAACCACTTCCTTTCTAGACAACATGTTCTGGCAGAGATCCAATAGAGGGTAATAGACAAAAGAAGACTACAGATCATCTTATAATAGATGGGGCTGGGATAGGCGTGGATATATAACCATGCATCAGACAAGGAGATGGATTTGGCAGGCACAACGAACACAACATAATAACTCGACAGTAGCCAGACGTGAACGGTACACCGAACCTTATGCTGCTCAGAGATATCGAGTTACACCATATAGTAATTGTATAGAACCATCTGACCATGTTGTACAAGCTACAGGGTGATACACACCCCTGTATGTTTTCTATGAACACTTTGTGTTAGGTGGACCTATCTGTAATCTCCGGGTGTGGTGATACACAATCCCTGTGTGTTTTCTATGGACACTTTGTATAAGGTGGAGAATATAACATATGTGTATGCTTAGGGCATGGTGAGACACACTTCCTATGTGTTTTTATGGACACTTTCTATTAGGTGGATATATACACATTACTATATACCCATGCTGTATATACTGTAAATATGCACCGTTTTGGCATATGACGTAAAAATACTGTACGGACCACTGGTCCGTACACTAAAATACGGACCACCTAGCCATACACATTTATTAAAATTTTGGTTGTTAAGAAAAATGAAATTGATTTTTTTTTAAAATTTCGGGTATATAGTAAATATATAACGTCCAACCATGCTTGTACAAGTCACAGAACTCGATGCTAATTTACCGTTTGTACGGAACTCGGCGTAAACGCCTCGATCCGTACAACAGTAAATAAGCATCTCGTTCTGTGACTTGTACAGCATGGTCAGGACGTTCTATATAAATATTGACTGGTTTCAGATACAAGCGGCCGTATGCTCCGAGGAGTTGACGCGTAGTAATATCCGAGCGTATGCGAGGATATTGCGCATAGTCAACTCCGAGGAGCATACGGCCGTTTGTATCTGAAACCAGTCTATATTGTATTTATTATCCACCTTTTCTGGACAAGTGGCATGTCGATGTCAGTTCGTTTTAGTCATGCGCTATTTTTTCCATACGCACTATTTTTCCGTATGCGCCACCGGAGCATACAACATATCCGTATGCACCGGGTATGTCCATACACACTCCCTATGTGTTTTCTATGGACACTTTGTATTAGGTGGATAATAAATCTGTATATCGGTATGGTAGTTCTTATATAGAACGACCTGACCATGCTGTATAAGCTAAAATGAGATGATAATTCATGGTTTGTACGTAGCGAGGCATTTACGCCGAGTTCTGTGCAAACCGTTATTCATAATAGAGTCTGTAGCTTGTACAGACACGGTGGATTTCTTTTATGTTATATGCTAAAACCTTGCATATTTACAGTTTATACGGCATGGTTGTATAGTAGTATGGAGGAAACCTATGAAAGTTTAGGGTCTGATCCCGTATCCCATCGAGTTTGAATCACGTAGTAATTAACAAGGTGAAGCCGCGAGAATTACGTAGTGATTTAAATGAGGTGGGATCGAGTTCTGACCCTAAACTTGAATAGGTTTCTGAATTTATCTCACCCTTAATATTGACTAATAGGCTAACATTTGTGACATTATCCCCCATTGGATATTTTTCCTAAATATCTAATGGGCGTTAGATACGAGTTCCCAATGTTAAGTGTCACGTACAGTAGCTAAGGCCTAATCCTATAGACTAGCTAACCCAGTGACAAGAAAAGAGAATTCAGAATATCTTCTATACTAAATGAAGAAGACAGATAACCATACACAGATATGTATTAATAACATATATTATAACAAAGTATACAGTTACATAACAATTCTCATCAACATACAAAATCATATACACTTCTGTAGTGTACATAAGTCCTCTTGGTCTAAGCAGTACTCACAGTCTATCACTTTCAGTTATTGTTCAATGTCTCCTTGACTTGTGGATATAGATGATCCAAGTAGTGGTAGCAGTCATCAGTGTCTTTTCCTCCAGTGCTGGGGTGATAGTAGCTTATGGAGAAGCCCAATCCTCAGTAAAGGCCTCTGTAGCATAGAGTCCTATGGTGTCTCAAGCCTGACACTGCAGTGGTAGTAATGCTGAGTAGCATGGAGATGTTGACGCCACGGTGTCTGGGTTCCAAGTGAGCTGTGAGTTGAAATCTGCTTCCTTATATACCTTATCGGGGGGTCAGTCCAAACGAAGACAGGGGATGGTTCAAACGCTGGGGGTGGCAGTCCAAACAGTTAGGCCTTAACCTCTATCTGGAGCGAGGACCTGTTAGGAAGCACCCTGTGATATTCTCAATACATACATCACACCTCCCTCCTTAAACAAAAAAAAAGAATTTTTCTTTTTTTTCTAACATCATACATCAAGAAATATGTAATACAATGTAATATATGGCATTCTGCAACATACATTTACCTTTTGTCAAAATCACATTTAGTACCTTTTACCATCTTTGGGTAATAACACTTGAAATCACAGTATGTACATAATCAAAAATAGCATTTAAGAAGCTCGTGACAATGCATCAGCACAGACATTGTCTACACCTCGTACATGAAAAATCTCAAGATTGTATTCTTGCAACAGCAAACTCCAGTTCAACAATCGCCTGTTTTTGTTTTTCATCTTCTGCAAGAATGTCAGGGGGTTGTGATCTGTATACACAAGTACTGGATCTAGGGGGGATGACACATAAACACTGAAGTGTTGTAAGGCCAACACTAATGCTAAAGTTTCCTTTTCAACAGTTGAATAGTTCTTTTGGTGACAATTGAACTTCTTTGAGAAGTAGCATACAGGGTGCTGAACACCATTGTCGTCATTCTGCAGTAGCACTGCACCTACCCCATGGTCACTTGCATCAACCATCAAAATGAACTTCTTGCCAAAGTCTGGAGCCGTCAGAACAGGTCCAGAACACAAAATAGATTTCACTTTATCAAAAGCATCATCACATTCTTTGGACCAAATGAAGTTTTCCTTTTTCTTTAACAAGTTTGTCAGTGGAGCAGTTATGTCAGCAAAATTCTTACAGAACTTCCTGTAATATCCAGCCATGCCAAGAAATCTCATCAAACTTCTCTTGTTTGCTGGAACTGGATATTCAACAATACTCTTGATTTTGGCTTCAACTGGTGCAACCTGACCTAGACCAACAACATGTCCAAGATAAATCACCTTTGCCTGTCCAAACTCACTTTTTGTCAGGTTTACAGTAAGGTTTGCTTGTTTGAGCCTCTCTAACACAGATTGCAGCCTACACAAATGATCTTCCTAGGTGTCACTGTAAACCACAATATCATCAACATACACCTCCACGCCTGGCATACCTTTCAAACACTGGTTCATCATTCTTTGAAAAGTTGCTGGAGCATTCTTCATACCAAATGGCATCACTTTGTATTGATAAAAGCCATCAGGAGTAACAAAAGCAGACACTCGCTTTGCTCTGTTGCTCAAAGGAACAGCCCAGTAACCTTTGAGTAAGTCACACTTGGTGATATACTTGGCTTTGCCAATTTTGTCTATACAGTCATCTATTCTTGGAATAGGATATGAGTCTGTCTTGCTGAGATCATTTACTTTGCGAAAATCAGTGCAAAATCTAACAGAACCATCTGGCTTGGGTACAAGTATACAAGGAGATGACCAGTCACTGTTGCTTGGCTCAATGATGTTATTCTCTAACATGTAAGATACCTCTTTGCTCATTTTCTCAGCCTTGTGTGGGCTAACTCTGTAAGGATGTTGTTTGATAGGGAGAGCTTCTCCCACATCTACGTCATGGATGGCAATATCAGTTTGACTAGGAACATCAGGAAAGACTTCCTTATATTCTCTGAGCAATATGCTCAATTCCTCTTTCTGTACTGGAGGCAGGTGCCCTAACTTGGCATCTAGATTTGCAAGAACATTTGAGTTGTTCAGTTTTACACTGTAGTCTATAGGTACAAAATCAGTTGTTTCTTCCTCATTACTCAGTGCATTCATGCACCCAACTGTCTTGACACTGTTGGAACTTTCTCTGTTATAGTAAGGCTTCAACATGTTGATATGACACAACTGAGTAGATCGTCTTCGGTCAGGAGTTTTGACAACATAGTTCACCTCACCAATTCTTTTGACTACCTCATAAGGACCATGGTAACGAGCCTTGAGTGTATGCCCAGTAATGGGTAGTAACACCAGCACCTTGTCTCCCACAGAGAATTCACGCTCTTGGGATTTCTTATCAAATTGGTCCTTCATCTTTCTTTGGGCTTCTTTCAGGTTTTCACGTGCTAACTCACAAACACGAACTAGCCTGGTTCTAACTTTGGAAACATAATCCAAGACATTGTTGTTTTCAGGGTTATCTCCTAACCAATGTTCCTTCAATACCTTCAAGGGACCTCGTACTGTATGACCAAAGACCAGCTCAAAAGGACTGAATCCCAATGATTCTTGAACAGACTCTCGAGCAGCGAACAACAACATACCAATACCTTCATCCCAATCTTTCTCATTCTCAAAGCAGTAAGTTCTCATCATGTTCTTGAGGGTGCAGTGGAATCTTTCCAATGCACCTTGAGACTCTGGATGGTAAGCACTGGACTTTATACCTAGTTCATGAACTACTTGTTGAAACAAGCCAGACATGAAGTTTGAGCCTTGATCAGACTGAATCTCTTGTGGAAGGCCAACCAGTGAGAAGAAATTAATCAAAGCTTTGACTATCTTTGGGGCAGAGATATTTCTGAGTGGTATAGCCTCAGGAAATCTTGTAGAAGCACACATTATTGTGAGCAAGTACTGATTACCAGATCGAGTTTTGGGCAGAGGACCTACACAGTCAATAATGACATGGCTGAATGCTTCTCCTACTGCGGGAATGGGCCGTAGTGGAGCAACAGGGATCTTTTGATTAGGTTTCCCAACCATTTGACATGTGTGACAGGTTCTACAAAATTGGGCAACATCTTGCCTCATCTTAGGCCAATAGAAGTGCCTCATGATCTTTTCGGATGTCTTGTTAACACCCAAATGACCACCCATAGGTAGTTCATGTGCTACATTAAGAACCTCAGAGCGATAAGCCCTAGGAAGCACAATTTGGTAAACAATAGACCAGTCCTCTGATGCTGGGACATCTGGTGGTCTCCATTTTCTCATGAGAACACCATCTTTAAAGAAGTACCCTGTGGAGACTTTGTCAAGCTCTTCTTCTGAAAGTGCATGGCGGGTAAGCAATGAGATCTCAGGATCTTGCCTTTGTTCAGTAATTAGCTTACTCCTGCCAAGAGGGACTTCATTACTCAAGTTAGTCTTGTCATCATTTTGACTTGACCCTGGTTGAGAACCGACAAAAGAATGACCTTTAAGGTGTTCATCCTTTGAGTTGATAAATGTCAGAGACAAATCAATGATATCATCCTCAGTCTCAACATCCACAGAATGCTTTTGGCTTAACTCTTTTGCCTGAGCCCTAGTCACAGCACAAGAGGGATAAACTTCACCTATCTCCTCATCAATGACATCATCTTCTGATGACAAAGTGACTGGCTCAAGAACCATCTTTGGTTCTACAAAGACTTTTTCCCCTGCTAGATCATTTCCTAGCAACATTGATACACCGTCAACTGGCAGTTCAGATTTTACTGCAACTTCAACAGACCCTGATACCAAATCAGACTCTAGTCTGATTGTGTGAAGAGGTACACTCATGAAACCACACTCAACACCACGAATAATGACATATTCACCAGTGGCTGAACTTGAACTGAAAGGCAAAGCATTTTCTAAAACCATGGATTGAGATGCCCCAGTATCTCTCAAGATACGAATGGGGACAGAATCTGCAGTGTCACTACCTAGAGACACATTAGCTTCAAGTACAAATGGTTTGTATTCTTCTCTGATATCAGTTACCTTATCTGTAACAAATGGCACAATAACACACTCTGACTTTTTGGATGTTATGAATGCATTTGGCTTGGGCTCAGCTTTCTTCTTTTTCATTGCCCAACACTCAGACATAATGTGACCCAGTTTGTGACAGTAATGACATTTTAGACCTGAACTCCTTCCTGAGTACTCACCTTTTGGCTTCACACTAGATTTCAGATCTTTGCTATCACCACCTTTTGCTCCAAGACTAGAATTGCTCCCTTGAGGTGCACTCTTCTTTTGTTGAACACTAGTCTTATGGGTTATGGCATAATCATCAGCAAGAGTGGACATTTCATGCAAGGACATTACTTTCTTTTCATCGAGATAAGTCTTGAGATCATTGTATGTGCAACGCTTAAATTCTTCAACAAGGCACAGTTGTCTGAGTTTATCAAAACTATCCTCCACTTCCATGGATTTGCACCACCTGTCAAAGTACACTTCCTTTTCATGAGCAAACTCTACATAGGTTTGATTATCTTGTTTACGGTAACTCCTAAACTTCTGACGATATGCCTCTGGTACCAGTTCATAAGCCTTGAGAACAGCAGCTTTGACCTTTTCATAATCTAGACTGTCATTCAAAGATAGTGCCGAATAAGCTTCCTGAGCTTTACCCCTCAAAACACTCTGTAACATCAGTGCCCACTTCTCTTTTGGCCATTTCATGCTTTGGGCAACCTTCTCAAAATGTTGAAAGTACTTGTCAACCTCATTTTCATTGAATGATGGCACTAGCCGTACATCTTTACTAACATCACAAATGTTCCGTTGGTTTGTCCTCTCAGCAGCAAGCTGTAGCTCCATTTCTTTAAGCCTAAGTTCTTTGTCAGCCTGAATCCGATCATGCTCTCTTTCCTTTTCAGCCTGAATCTGAGCAAGCTCTCTCTCTTTTTCAGCCTGGACTTGAGCAAGCCCCTTCTCAGCCTGAATCTGAGCAAGCTCTTTTTCAGCCTGGACTTGAGCAAGCTCTTTTTCAGCCTGAACCCGAGCAAGCTCTTTTTCAGCCTGGACTTGAGCAAGCTCTTTTTCAGCCTGAACCCGAGCAAGCTCTTTTTCAGCCTGAATCTGAGCATGTTCTACTTCCAGTTGTTTGAGTTTTATCTCTCTCTCTAAAACCTCTTTACGACCTGCTTCTGAGGAACCACTAAAATCTGATTCATGTAAAACATCTTCTGGTAATAACTCATCATCAACCAATATTTCAACAATAGCTCTTTTCAGTTCAGCTTTTCGACTAGACCTTTTCACATCAAGTTCTAACTCCCTAGCTATTGCTAACAATTCATCCCTTCTGAACTGTTCTAGTTCCTCCACAGAGGGTGACTGTAGAAAAGCTTGGTACTTAGACATTTCAATTTGTTGTACTTATCATCAAGAGAACAGTTTTTCATATATCCCGGACAAGCCCCCAATTTCTGTCACGTACAGTAGCTAAGGCCTAATCCTATAGACTAGCTAACCCAGTGACAAGAAAAGAGAATTCAGAATATCTTCTATACTAAATGAAGAAGACAGATAACCATACACAGATATGTATTAATAACATATATTATAACAAAGTATACAGTTACATAACAATTCTCATCAACATACAAAATCATATACACTTCTGTAGTGTACATAAGTCCTCTTGGTCTAAGCAGTACTCACAGTCTATCACTTTCAGTTATTGTTCAATGTCTCCTTGACTTGTGGATATAGATGATCCAAGTAGTGGTAGCAGTCATCAGTGTCTTTTCCTCCAGTGCTGGGGTGATAGTAGCTTATGGAGAAGCCCAATCCTCAGTAAAGGCCTCTGTAGCATAGAGTCCTATGGTGTCTCAAGCCTGACACTGCAGTGGTAGTAATGCTGAGTAGCATGGAGATGTTGACGCCACGGTGTCTGGGTTCCAAGTGAGCTGTGAGTTGAAATCTGCTTCCTTATATACCTTATCGGGGGGTCAGTCCAAACGAAGACAGGGGATGGTTCAAACGCTGGGGGTGGCAGTCCAAACAGTTAGGCCTTAACCTCTATCTGGAGCGAGGACCTGTTAGGAAGCACCCTGTGATATTCTCAATACATACATCACATAAGTCTATGGAGAAAAAATACCAGGGGTGACATAAATAGTTTTATCATATACCCGTGAAATACTTTTAATATTTACGTACTACTGCTCCCTATGCGGTACACATTCTGGATTGCACCCTGTTCCGTACGCTATTATACGGAACACGTTGAAACATCGATGGAATGTAATAATATGATAATGGCTTGTACAGCATGGTCAGGTAATTCGGAAATAACAAAGGTCTTGCATACCATGCATAGACCAGGGTCCAATGTACTGACTCGATCGTTCTATGGTTGCTACAGCGAGCTCCATTAAAAGGAAGACCTAGTTTATTAGTCCCTATAGATCACTGAGCATACTTTATTTTTGTACCGGTTGGCCTCGTGGATTCAATTACAGGAGAAACAGCTTCAATAGTGGTCGTATACTTTACTGGGAGCAGGTCGATATAGCTCACTTAATGGTGGCGCCTTTGTTGAGCTGCTCCTATGAGAATGCCATCTATGTATTGCCAGCTGTTTTACAATTATAGTCATAATGACTATTACTTTCCGAAACTCTGAGTACGTTGATATGACAATGAACTGGGGCACACACAAAGGTATAAATGCACTACCTCTTTATGGTTTTTTTTCCAAGCATAAGAAGAAGATAAGGGGATTATTATAGACCTCCCTAAACCTAGAACGAATATCCTGAGGTCCACTGTATCGTGTGTGTTTCCTGTTGAACTGACTACCAGCAGATATTGTAAGAATCTCCGCAAAAAGAAGGACTCAAAAGAATAACACTTGGCACCCGTACCTGTATATATGTTTGTTGTGTCTAAGAAAGGTTGTACATGTATAGGATTGATTTGGATAAAGAAATAGATATTCTGATAATATTATAATATAATATATAGATATCCTAAAAAGTAGTTTTTTCACATAGTAAAACTCATGTAGTTATTTTCAAACCTTCACAGTACTAGAGGGAAACTATGTTCCGGTGAAAGGAAGTCAAAATTACGAGGTAAGGCTTGGAAAAATTACTGCCCAAGGCCTTGGCCGCGGGCAGTAATTTTTCCAAGCCTTACCGAGTAATTTTGACTTCCTTTCACTGGTACTTGGTTTCCCTATTCCTATATACCTTCAAATGTGGTTTAATAACGATAATTAGCATTATTTGCTCATCCACCATCAAACCTGAAGCCAGATCCAACCTTATCGAGTAACTTGACACTTTATGTTTACTCCCCACTGCGCTTTTCATATGTATTTTGTAAGAGACAATCTGATTGGTCTAAATGTCAACCTTGGGTAGTATACGGCAACCTTGGGTAGTATCCATAAGTTACTCCACCCCCCAGAACGTGGTGTAAGCATAGAGTGTACAGCCATAGGTATATAGGAATATGCATTCATGTTTTATAAATCATAGATTACCGCCCTGGTTTTTTTTTAATGAATTGAAGAAAACTATATTCTTCACTATATTTCCATTAAAATCGGCTTTATTTACCTATTGGGCTTCGTCACATTCAATACTATTTTATATTTACTCATTTGGTATCAGAATAAGCCACAGGAACTAGTTTGAGTTGATAATTGTCAGTATCTGGAAATCACCAGGTGGTGCCACTGTGTATTGTAGGACATGCCTTTAAAGTAGGTCCGGAGTGACTGATGTCCATGGCCTGATAAAGGACGTCATTTCCATATACTACTGGGTTTTTAAAAGAAAGAGCGACATTAAATCAACAACTACAACTATGATATTCACGTGCGATACTGGGGGCTCTTGAATAAATTCGTTCGTTTCTGGTGCTAACGCTGGACGATACGGTTATAATCCCAAGGATAAAAGACATCATGAACTATGTTTTTCAGTCTATGACAAAATAGAAGATATCTTCCAAATGAACGTATTTGCATCGAACACCCAATGAGACCATTAGGTTACTCTTATACGTAAGTTATATTATACTTACAGCACATTATTTTATACAACACTGTGGCCCCGAAGACAATTCTAAGATACCTTTCTGTCGTTCGTAGTTTATTGAACGGCCCCGAGGGGGAAATACCTCCTTTTACCCGGCGTTTACACTAGACGACTAAATACGTGGCGACTGTAGATCGTCATGCTAGTAGTCGTCAGGTGGTGCTCAATTTTGCAATGTCCACCGCAGAAGTCGTCGACCTCAGAACAATGACGATTTTCAATAGAAATAGAACTCAGCAATCAATTTCCTAGACCACGAATTCAAGCTGACTAAAAATAGTCGTGGGCATCAGAGCGTGTCCATCAGTTATCAGATTGCATATTCTGGCATAATCAGGCGATCTGCAGTTGCCACGCGCTTGCCGTTTACACTCGTCGATTTCTACCATTTTAATGCTTAAAGTCGCCAGGAGGTGCAAAATGCCAGTATCGCCGGTCATAATCGTCTAGTGTAAACGCCAGGTTAGTCGCGTTATTCAAAAATGTTCTTATTGCTGAAGCTTGTTTGATTTTTAATGGAGGACAATTCCTTGGGCAGAACAACACTATACTAGTATAAGTATATAATAAAAACGATATATATATATTCGTAAATACTTACTGATTATAAATACAGAATAATCTGAGAATATATATATCTAAGGATCTATCCCTGGTCGTCTAGTAAGACAGTCTTCCATAAAGACTGATCAGGAGAAACACAACGAAGACCACGATAAGATCACTTTTTGGTCGCTCTTACCTTTAAAAACTCACCCCTGGCGATATGTACTATTCACAAAGAATGATATAAAATGAACGGAAACCTTTTGTGTCGTTCCACATAGAGACAGCACACACACTCCTCCGAGAACAACAAATAAAATAACATATAACATATCAGGAAAAGGTGGCTGTATATTCAGGCAAAAATATATACAAAGACGTAAGGACTGAGGCAAATTGACTAAAACTGGGTTTCATGAGAAGAGTAGCTTAGTTATTTTCAAAGAGGATTTCCAAAGGAGTCCATTGTTATGTATGTATACAGAAGATCACGCTTAACGCTAAGTGCCGTGTTCTGTTCTGCATCCTGGACAACGTGAGTGTTATACAAGTAGAAGCCTCTCGTGCCTGCAGGAAACTCTCAACAAAATACTCCAAAGAGATTTGTTCTCTCCCTCCGCTAAATTCCATTTCACTTACGTTTCGTTATTCTACTCATTTCACAGAGAATGTTTTTGCATGTATTTGATTATCACGATATACCTGTGCCAGTAATTTATATACCTGCAAACCTATGCTGCACATGTGGTAACTATAACATACACAATGAGCTTACTGTACTTTTTGAACATGGGACATTGTCTGGGGGATGTTTATTAATTACGCGGGCCAACGAGAGTATATGACTGTAGGAGAGGTCCTACAAAGGCTAGCGCTTTAATAGCTATATATATATAGAAATACCTCTTGCAGGGGATCGAAATACATCACCACCACTACTGGAGTGGATATGGACTAGCTGTATACAACTAGTCCATTTCCTGTCATTATTGTACATTTACACTTGGATATGATATATATATATATATATATATATATATATATATATATATATATATATATATATATATATATTATATATATATATATATATATATATATATATATATATAATAATATATATTTATATATGTATATAAATAAATATATATATGTATATATATAATACAAATTTTGTATCAATTATCAAAAACTTGTTTATCATAAAACGATGAAACAAGATGTACGATCAGGCCTACATGAAGTACGGAGCAAATTGTAGAACCGCCAAACTTGGCGTCTTTTTGTTCAATAAACAAGAGAAAAACCTAATAAAAACCCTACTAAATAATCAAGTACAAGACATATAACATACCTTATCGTTCCTGTACTTGAAGGTAAGGCCCATCAGAACGAGTACTCCCAGCATGGTCGCCATTGTAATAACCAGGATTGGTATTCTGTACTCCAAGTCAACTAATAGCGAACAGGTAGTGTCACCGATACAGAACGGCCAATCACAAGACCTGTGACATGGAAAGCAATCATATGACGTCACATAAGCATTAGCCAATCCTTGGTCGTGTCTGTGGTAGTCCCGTTCTACTTGTAGACCACTGAAGTAAACCCTGGAGACATTCTCCTGGGTCTGGTCTGGAAGAGTTTGTCCAGGGTTGCATAGGCATTTATAAGCTCCAAGGCGTAGCCCCTCTTTTGGGTCCTCCATATTTTCACACTGGAAAGTAAAAGAGAGATAGATATTAGTGAAGTAATGGGAAAAAAACACGGACCTATATCATCCAAGTCCGTGAAGACATATAACAAGTGAGTCGCGATTTCACGGTGACAGAGAGATAAGACACCGGATTTATTATACATGACATAGATTAATAAAAAGAAAGGAAAATATTTCTTTGCAGGCAGACCTACAATGGCCATCGTTGGGGTGAAGAAGAAGGAAGATGGATACGTGGATATGGCCTGGGCTGAACCATACCAACCTCTTAGTGGAACAGAATGGAGACAGAGGCGGTGGTCAATTTAAGCATGACCGTGTATTAATGCCCTCTAGTGTTTCCCTCCTACAAATATATAACTGTAACCCCTCATGATTTACAGTCCACATAATCTGTATATTGAATATTCAGTAGGGTATGGCTGTATAGAAGCCATGATTAATTGTAAGGGAAACTGATATCAGTACGCCTAATAGAATGGCAGTATATCTGACTTCGATTTCGCTTAACAGTTAATTAATCTAATATGAATATTCATATTCTATAACACATGAAGTGTACTTCACTACAATAAAAATAAGCGCAAAACCTAAAATTGATGATTGTTACAGTGCTGTCTAGAAGACCCCAATTATATCTGAAATGACCACAATCACCTGTACTTCAGCATTTCCACCTGCCGACGAATAAACCCGCCGATCATGTGCACCCTATACAGAAATCGGCCGGTGGTCCTTCATGAGAATTTGTCTGTGCTAAGAATCGTTGATCCCAAAGCACACATTCTGTTTCCACCTGACGACCAATAATATTTTCTATGTACATCAACTTTTAAATATGTATAGGACATGACCAGCCTGAAGATTAAGGTCTGGCGTCCACCTACTACAATAGAAATTTAGACCTACTGATAAGGCACCGATACAAAAAGCAAATATCGGAGATATATCAGGAAGGTGCAAAATCGTAGATATATGTCTAGACATGCCAATCCACCACGCATTGTATCGGGTTTTATTGGTGTCTGATCGCAGAAACGTGGTCAACTGCCACGATTTTGCTTTTTTATCGGGAGGTGAATCGTAGACCATATCGTAGTAGGTGGACGCCGGGCTTAATTCTCCTAACATAGAATTCGGTGATGGTGAGGAAGAAACGTTGTCTTTATATGAAAATAAAGGTGGTCACAGATTGATTTTTGGGCACGCCAACCGATGGATTTAACCTGGTTTGACCTCTTCAGTGGTCTGTCGGTGGGGTCGTATTGAGTAATGTTGGAGAGAAAAATTATTGGCCCTTTTTGTTTTCACCTGTGCTAAAGGCTATAATCGGCAGGTGGAAACGAGTCATGGGGATCTCCATTAATGCTAGGAATTGTACCATTATGAGGAATACGTCAATCCCAGCACCGATAACTACTCCTGGGGAGTTAACCTTCTCTTGGCCACACCCGTTAAATAATGAAGAATGACGATCGACGATGAACGTGTCTAGACCAGCTAAAATGACGTTGTCATGTCGCACCCGTACCATGGGCGTGGGTGGTAGTACCACCAGGGGGGAGGCAGGGTTACTGACATTCCACTTTCACCCTACCCTAGCCTAGACCTCATTCAGCCGATACTGACCCCTCCAGAGGCTGCCCCCTGGAGTTCCACACCTTTCATTAGATGCAATAGTCACCAGAGTCGCTGAGGAATTACTATTGACCCGCCGTGGAGTGCGATCGAACATATGTCAATGCCGCAGGGGGATGACAATGTGGCGGTGTAAGTGGGATCGTTGGGGAAGGTTCTCCTTTATTAAAGGAGAGCAGCTCAATGGATAGAGCTTCTCCCAGATCTCCCATCCTACCCTACCCGCGGAAGTACCCTTACACCGCATTAGAGTCGTTGTCATTGACACTGCCCGATGTGCAAGATGGCGCGTGTGTATGTCAAGCGGTGGGTGCCAGTGTTAATCCCAAAAGGGCCCGGCCACCCTCCAATAGCCCAGCCTCCTAATATACGGCTCATCCTTTCCAACGGGCTCCTTGGGGGCCATCCATAAAGTACATACGCACTGAGAGGGTTGGGGAAGGGGTGAAATATTTTGGAAATTTTGCATATGCTCCTTCTTTGTTCTATTGCGTACAAAATTGGGAGGAGGTGAGGGGGGAGTTGTTTGATATTTGGTACGCTCAGTCTGAGACTAGGCATACCCTATGTACCTAGAACCGCAAGCCCTCCGGTCGCAAGCGAGGGTGTCTCCACACAGAATCGATGATACCTTGCGATCCGAGATACATGCGGTACGCCAAGCCGGTACCTCCAGTCTGAGACTGGAGGTACAGGATCGCAAGCTCCCCCAGTCGCACAGTGGAGACAGGCCTTAAGTGACCCCCCCCCCCCCCACTTCAAACTGGAAACAGCGTCTTTTCTCAGCGCCACTGATTCCTATGTTAATTCAGGCAGGTTTATTCTTCAGGCTTGTCAGGTTGAATAATTTGCCCACATGGTACATATAATCGGCAGTCAGGTGGAAACAGAGCGTGTGCTTTGGGGTTAGCGATTGTTAGCAGAGAAGAATTGTCAAGGAGGACCACAAACCAACTGTTGTACAGGGTGCACATAATCAGTGGGGTTTTTGTCGGCAGGTGGAAACGCCACATTAGACAATAATCGATGGTTTTGTGGACAGGGAGCTGTTAACCACAAGAGTTGAGGCATGAGTGGTTTAAAAAGCAGCTTATCCAGAAAACCATAGTTTCTACTTATTATCAATCTTTTTGAATAAATCTATACACAATAATTGCCATATTAAAAGGTATAACAATAGGGGCTATTTTCTTTTGCTCTATAGCACAAAGGGACTATTTTCCCATATAACATGGTTTTGGAGACCGTATATCATGGATTTGAATCTGTATACCACAGTAAGGCCCGGCGTCCACCTACTACGATATCGCACCGATATGCTCTACGATGCACCTCCCGATACAAAATCTAAATCACGTCGGAAGGTCATCTAATATCGGGGCAGTTGACCACATTTCTACGATCAGGCACCGAAATAGCCCCATTAAGATGCATGGTGGATTGGCATGTCTAGACATTTGTCTACGATTGTGCACCTTTCCGATATGTCTCCGATTTTTACTTTTTGTGTCGGTGACATATCGGTAGGTCTAAATTTCTATCGTAGTAGGTGGACACCAGGCCTTATGGTATCTTACAAGTATCATATAATTGGTCGTGGTTTACTGACTTTGTATACCATGGATAATAAAAAGAAAGAAAGTAATAAGTGTTCAGTCTATAGCAAAGTGAATATTTCGAAGTGCTCCAAGATGCTCCACGATAGCGAAAAGGGACTCAAACCAAATACATATATGTTTCCGATTTTATCTTATCCTGGATATATCTATCTGTTTAATGACCATTGAGAATGATTTACTGTTCTCGCCATCCTGTTGATTACGAGTTCCTAATGTTAAACCTAAGGACGTTTATACAAGGCTAAGATAGATACACAATACTTACTGGTTTCAGATACAAGTGGTCATATGCTCCGAGGAGGTGACGCATAGTAATATCCGAGCGCATGCAAGGATATAGCGCAGAGTCAACTCTGAGGAGCATACAACTGCTTTTATCTGAAACCAGTCTATATTGTATTTATTACACACCCTTTCCTGACAGGTGGCGTACTGATATTAATTCATTTAGGTATGCATTATTTCTTCATACACACTATTTTTATGTATGCTCCGGTTTTTGCAGCCCGGAGCATACAACATATCTGTATGCTCCGGGTGTGGTGATACACACTCCCTATATGTTTTCTATGGACACTGTGTATTAGGTGTATATATTTGTATGCGCCATGTATGGTAATGCACACTCCCTATGTATTTTCTCTGGACTCTTTGTATGAGGTGGATACTAAAGGGCAACACACCCCATAGACGCCGCCTGCCATGGGTGTCCTACCATCACCTCCTCGTACACCTACTATTGTTGAGCACTTCGCCACAGGGCTCGCTCTCTGGGGTTACATTCACGAGTCTCTCACAATGGGTCCTTGTCCGGCGTCTCCGGACAACGTATGCATGGTGCACGTCACGTGGTCATTGTCACGTTCTGTGTCACGTGACGTCACCAAGCTCGTCGACTGGACATGACGTACCCTTCAGATGGCTCGTAAAGGTCACCGGCTGAAGGTCACAGGCTGAGGGCTGCTCCAGTGAGTCCTTGTAGAGTTTCCCGCCGTTTTCAGCGCGAAAACAACTTAAATTTAGCACGGTGTTGACAAAAGACACAAATGTCGTCTGCTACCGATTTGCATTTCGTTTGCTCTGACTTTTATTCGTCACAGACTTCTTTCCGTCCATTCTCCTCAGATTCACTTGTTCTGATTAGTGTTTTGCAGACACATGTATTGCTCTTTCTTTCCACTTGCGAGCATTATTCTCCCATACAAAATTTATTTGATTAAGGTACTCGTGCTACTGGTTCTCCTGTTTTCGTCTTTCGTCAGTACATGTATTGCATATTCTCAGTTGCCGCATTTTTCTCAATAGGCCCTTTTCCATTGGCCCACGAAAACGGTGTAGAACTTTGAATTCTCTTAAGAGCCCAATTACATTTTGCCTCAGCAGCGCTAAAGGCCCGTCGGTAATGCCTGCCTGTAGATTGATGGTGACGGCCAATGTAAATAGACTATTAGGAGAACTAAAAAAATCTTCATCGTTTTCGCCGGCCAATGGAAACAGGCCTTTAGTAATAACATTGTGCCTTTGTAAAATCCCTAAAAGTCTTTTCAATACATCTAGTCAATTTACATACAAATTTCCTTCATCCCACTACATCAGATCTTTTTAATCATTATCATAATCAATAATCCCTCTGTAGACAATTATACTCCAAGCTTGTCTCACTCCTTTGGTCGATCAGCTCACTGTAGCCTGACTGAAGGCGACTAGTGAACGGCGTCATGACCAGCGTTGACTCGTGAACGGCGTCGTGGCCAGCGTTCATCACGGACGCCCGATGGTGGAGACGAATTGTCCTTATCGCGTGTGTGCCAGGCCGGAGGTCAGAGTGCTGCTGGTGATGTTCCAGCCCTCAAGCGACCGTCCACGTACCGCCCCCTGCTACCGTTACGGTGCTACTATGGTATAGTGTTACTCACGGTTCCCTGAACGTAACCACCCGTAAGTTGGTATATTGTTATGGCTCAATACGATGTGGTATCTTTTCACTAGATACGTATCACTATTGATCAGCAGTCCTGATCTTGTATAACAAGGATAGAATAAGTACGGAGGATGCCAACAGCAAGGGCATATTCAATACACTTTTGTTCTAATTACAAACCTAATATGAAGTCTCCATAGGAAACGTATAGAAGACCTGGAATTTGCTACCTGGAGGTTCTGGCATGTCTCCTGGAAAAAAGTCCCATCCATAATGAGATCAAATTATTATGTACTTGAAAATAGGTTTCTGAAATGTTCATTCAATATTAATCATTCGTAATCAGTCATAATTATCCCATTTACCATCAGAAATCCCTGTCATAAAACATATTTCATAATACAACACGGAGAAATAGCAAACAATATAACTGGCGTAAGTATATACCAAATTACCACGAGGCTTGACTGTGCTGTGGCATCAGAATCGTCTCTGAATAAATTTGTTCCGAAGCTACGATGAAAGTTGTTAAGTGCATCAGAAATATCTATATAAAAGATTGGAGAATGACAAATATAATTTAGAACCTATATAGTCAAAGTACTGAGCGCCAATCTCCGGGAATGCTGTTTTGAGCATGGGTATCTGTAGACTGCTTCCCTGTCCCAATGATATATGGGACAGGTAACACCTAGCTAGTGAACGACCTTGAACTGTCAGTGAACACGCCGTTTTCCACTACTGGCTATCACAGAACAATGTACACTATCCCAGCAGATCTTTCGCGGTGCTAGCGCTTATTAGCGGCCAGAGGAAGTAGAGCGCCAGATCTCTGCTGAGAGTGGGTCTGCCAAGGTGGCGGATTCCACAGTGCACCACGAAAATGGAGGCGTTACCCATAATGCACTAAAAAATGGCAGGCGTAACCTGGCCTTATATATTTTAAAAATTATTTTTAATGATTTTTATTTATACTGGAGATTATGGTTTGGAGCGAGCGCTCCTATCCTCCACCGACTCCAGTCGCGATAGATTCCTGAATCACCCATCGACTGAAAAGACTTCTCTACAAGCTGAGACTTGGCAAAAGACTATGTTAGTTAACCAGTCCTTCACAAGTGAAGGAGACCTGATGGTTGTATTATTTTCAACCTCTTGTGTATGTACAAAAGTTTATATTGTGCTGTAGAGGTAAGTAAAACCAGTGGCAACACCGACGCCTCTACAGTGTAAATAAAGCAAATAATAAAAAACAAAAAAAGTATCAGGGTGAGCTAGGCTCAACATATGAAGATTCAGAAAACACAGTTAAACAACAATAGAGCCAACTTTCCACCGTCGACATAGCAAATGTCTCCACCATATCAAAACAAACACATAGGCCAGGCTTCCAGGCTAGGGTTTGCTGTTTCAGTGGTCTCACCTTGGCTCTCTATAACAAAATGGAGCAGGTTCTTCCAGAATAATTCACTACCGCTCCAATAGCTTTTAGTTGGTCACTGAGACACAATATGTGCATCTAGGAATCAGCCATACCGGTATTATTCTCAAAGCTGAGAAAGGGATTTCCCATCGATACATCATCCAGCCATGACACCACAGCTATGAACTGGTGGTAGGCTGCATATTGCTTGCTAACGTCACTCAGTTTCATGCCTTGATGCATGGTGACATGTTGTCAGCTATCCTCAACGCAGAGTGAATGGATAAAAGGAATATTCAGGAAGATATCTCCGCAACCATTTTACTGGAAACTTTGACGAGAGTCTATTCTATATTCAACCTTGAGCTATCCGACAGAAACGAAACGGCAAAGCCATTTGAATGGAAGTCATGTGGATACAAAGATCGTGAGCTGTAATACTTTTTTCAGTCCGGATAGAACACTTTGAAAGGATTCTGCCATCAAACTGGAATTCTCTTTAAGGATGTTAAAGATAACTGAAACAAGTTTCTTCCCCAAAAAGAAATTTCTAGCAACAAACTCTATTTCTTATTCAGATTCTACGATCGTAAATCTGGCTTTGTATCAAAGTATCAAAGAAGCCTTTCTATTATACTATAGAGGAGGCCTATGAAAGTTCAAGGTCAAAGCTCGTATCCCATCGAGTTCGAATAGTGTTGTAATTCCCAAGGTGAACCGTGAAGCCGCGTGAATTACACGTGTAGTGATTCAAGTAGATTGAGATCGATCTCTGACCGTAAACTTAAATAGGTTTCTGAATTTATCTCAACCCTCAAATTGACTAATTGGCTAACATTTGTGACATAATCAATCCCCCATTGAGTATTTCTTCTAAATACTCCATGGGCATTGAGTACGAGTTCCCAATGTTAAGTCTATGGGTAAGAAATACAAGGGGTAAGATTATACAATATATCTAGACTCTAGAAGGCAATCGGGAGATTTTCTGTTCACATTAATACTGCTCGGGATTCTCTCGTCGATCACATCTCTGTCCTAAGCAATCACTGCGAAGGTTTCTTTGGGTCTTGACGTTTAGAGAGACAGGATACTGGCGTACCTCCCATACGTATAATCACATTAAAGTTAATTACCTTCAAACGCCTGTCTAATGACTATCGCTGCAGCGTAACACAAGCCTAGCTGGGCCATAATTAAGGATCCGCAGAGCAGGAGGCTCAGCTAGGAGGAAATCCCATAGAAGCCATGTGGAGCTCCAGGGTCTGGAAGCCCACCGCTGAAGCGTATAACCGAGATAAGATAAGAACATCATATTGAAAACCACCTAGGGGGATAAAACCTATTATCTCACCCCTGGTATTTTTTATCCATAGACTTAACATTGGGAACTCCTATCCAACACCCCTGAGATATTTAGGAAAAATAACCAATGGGGGATTATGTCACAAATATTAACCGATTGGTCAATGTGAAGGGTGAGATAAATCCAGAAATCCATTCAAGTTTAGGGTCAAAGCTTGATCCCATCCTGTTTGAAGCGTTACGGAATTCAGACGGTTTGTCCTTGTGAATTACTATGCCAGTCAAACTCGATGGGATACATGCTCTGACCATAAACATTCATAGGTTTCCTCTATATTGTCCTACCCCTCATATAAACCTACATAGACTTAATATGGTGTGATTGCATGCCACAGTTATGCCACATAATATTTATATGCCACACGTGACATATGAAGTTAAAAACGTGTGACGGGGTAGGATAAAATCTAAGCGTCACTGGATTTCATATGATAGTTAACATGTGTCTTCTGGTAAAGATATCACTGAACTTCCCTTCGTAATATCATTCTGCAAAGACAATTCACACCATATATAAACACTCATATGAAATCCCTTGACGTTTCTTGATACTATGATATGGTAGACAACTTTTTCAACTCATTTCAGGGTCTACCCACGATACTTATTAGAGAGGGTCGTGCGATAGATGTATCATAATGCTTTTCCCGTTGCATAAAAGCCCCATGATTCTATAATTCTGCCACTTATTTATTATTTGTTTCATCAAATTCTATTTCACCTTCGATTGTTACAATCGCTCTTCCAATCAAAAGATGGGGTCATTAGTCAACAATAACATTCAACAAATTTGTATTTCAGTGACTCGATATTTGATGCCTCTCCAAGGTATATGTTTCTTTTCAGGTAATTCCTTTACGTCCCTTTTTGATGTCATACAGATGTTATCCATTTGTTGAATCTGCAGTGTTTGTGTACCCGATGTTGATATCAATGTCAATAAAGTTATTACATATATCTAGGGTCCACTATCCGAGAGCTTATTGAAGGCTCCTCTTGACAAAAACCTGCAACATTTCTTGATGGCTAGAATACATATAGTGGTAGACATAAAAACACGTTATTATGATTTACAATAGATATTCCAAAAGAGGCCCTGGAAGAATCTCTATCCTGTTATCTTATCAAAGAAATAAGCTAAAGGGAAGGTCAGCAACCTAGATAACCCCAGTGACGTGTTGTAATTAGTGAGTGGTTTATGAGGCCTTGGTGTCCCTGGACCCATGATTCATACGCGCAAAGCCCTTTCATACCATTCCCTAAATAGCACTTTGATGCGCTCTTACCGAGCCGTCCCTCTAAGAAGATCGCCCACCCAGGCATTTCCATATCCTCCCCGCTTCCCTGTATCTCCTATGATTCTCCACAGGCTCTAGCTTCCAATCCTTCCGCAGCAATGGGCCTTAAAGCTCGGTCCCCTCGATCCCAACACCCTCTCCATCGCCTTCGTTGGAACCAGCATTACGTCTTGCTCTGACTATAGCCCTCTTTGCTCTCTGCTCATACATTATACAAGCAGACTATCCTCCTTCCCCTGTTTTGTAATGTTCAGTGTATTCTATGATCCTAGTTTCCGTAGTTTTTCTTCTTCATTAGTCTGTAAGTCTGTCTATCTCTTTAATCTACCCCAAATATAAATCCCCATAGACTTAACACTGTATGTCACAGTTATGACATAAAATATTTATATGCCACGCATGACATATGAAGTTAAAAACACGGGACCAGGTAGGATAAAATCTAAACAACACTCAATTTGATATTATCATGTACATCGCGTTCAGTGTCTCCCGCTACAGATATCACTCAGCTCTGTTTTGTAATATCATTCCGTGAAGACAACTCACACCATATAAACAATCATATGAAATTTTGTGACATTTCTTGATATTCTCTGACTGTATTTTCCTCTCTCTCCTGTCTTAACCCATACATCTCCCCGTTTCTTTGAGAATGGCCTATTTTCCTACTGTATGTGTGGCGCTTTCTCCTGAACCTGCTCAACAGTGCCGTCCCTTGTTCATTCATCTTCCAACGCCTCTCTGATCCTTCTTGCCCTAGTTCCACCCCTCCTGTGTGACACACACACTACTCCGCCACATCTCCTCCTAGACGAACTGAGTTTCGGGTTGCCACATAGTTTCTGGTGACTGACTCTTACACATTACTATTATACCTTCCATTTTCTTAAGTGGGATTCACACGTAGAGACTTATGTAGTACCTGAGACGGGTGTATTTGACAACTATCCTCTAGTCTCAGACAATTCTCCTTTGGTACAAAAATCTCATGGCAAGGTGCTTTTAACAGTCCCAAGGGAAAAAAACGGCAAATTTGATTCACATGGAAAAACAGACCCGGTACATACATAGTCACAGTGAACACTCACCCTGAGACTCAAGTACCCTTGAGGTGAATTTCGGCGACTACGGATAATTGCCGCCGACAATTGCAGGGGTAAAGATCTGTCTAAGGAATGTGGAACTCTACAATTAAGACGGAGAGATTGTGTTCCAGTACAGAATCTCAGCCCGTGTGAATTACTACGCTATTAAGGGAATACAAACTCTAACCATGAACTTTCGTAGCTTTTCTCTATAGTCTTTTTTCCCCTCTATAGTCTCTCTCTCTCTCTTTCTCTTCTGGCATCTGCGGTTGTACCATATCTACATTTCTCCCTCTTGTGCCACCACCATTTTAAAGCGAAATAACAACAAAGAACATCAAAACATTAAAGGAAAAAAATCAACAAGATATAGAGGGAAGAAACAAATAGGGAAAAAAACCAAACCGTACAAAAGAAATCCGAAAACAAAAGAGACGGACAGCATAGAGATGGTGCAGTTTCTGGATGGCTTCACCGGCAGACGAGTAGACGCAGACGGCAGACGAGTAGACGCAGACGGCAGCTTCCTGTTCCGACATCACTCCTCCTCCTTAAGGCCTGTTCACACTGTTCCACTCAGAGGCTAGCGAGCGGGTACCTCTAGTCTGAGACTGGAGGTACCGCGCTTGAAACTGGAGGTTCGCCCAATCACAAGGTATGCCTAAAGGCCTGCTCACACTGTGCGACTGGTGGGCTTGCGAGCGGCTACCTCTAGTCTGAGACTGGAGGTACCACCCTTGAAACTGGAGGTATGCTCAGTTGCAATGTACACCTAGGTCCTGTTCTCGCTGTACGACTGGGGGCTTTGTGAGAGCGGGTGCCCCTAGACTGAGACTGGAGGTACCGTGCTTGAAACGGGAGGTACGCCCAGTCGCAAGATACGCTTAAATATGTGTGTGAACCAACCTCCTTGTGATTGGAAAGCTTGCGACTGGTGGTACCTCGGTACGCCCAGTCAGAGACTAGCGATACCAAATATCTTAAGTGGAATTTACTGGTGGGATTCATGTACCTCACAGGGTTCAAAATCTCATGAGATTATGTTCCTTTTTAGAGGTAGATATCGCCAACAATTGCAGGAGAAAAACACATGTCTTAGGGAAATGGAACCCTACAATTTAGACAAAGAAATTGTGTTCGAGTACAGAATCTCAGTAGGATTTGTCTTAGACAAAACACCCTGTGAGATACATGAATCCCATCGTGTATATCCTGCGTGACGTGTTTGATATTCACAGATATGAGACTGGGTGTACCTGAGGTACCTCCAGGCTAAGATATACCTGAAGCGCGCCGTTCACACTGTACGTTTTGCCGCACCACGCGGTCGCAGGTACGCCCAGCCTCAGACTGGTCGTACCTACGTACCTACCCCCAGTCGCACAGTGTGAACTGAGCAATATCACCCCACCAGGCAGCGAAGCAGTCGGACCAACGTGGGCGTGGGATGTATTTCCCATCTTTGTATTGCAACCAGGAGTTTTTGGAGGAGAATTCTACATGAGCATGTGGTCCGACATAAAAGCAAAGGAAGAAACAATAAAAAACGAAAAAAATAATAAAAAATGAAAAAAACCTAAAAAATCTAAACGATCGGAAGCCAGAACACAAAAGGGACTGGGTATTGATATCCCTGGAGTGGGAAACATGATGGGGACTTGTCTCCTGGGGGGACCGTGGAGTAGGAGGTATGGCTCCACGGGGGCGGTCTCACGGAATGATTCAATTTTCCCAGCAGGATAAGCATTTCTGATCATGGCCTTCCCCCTTTGCGTTGTGATGAACGTGCAGATAGATGTGCTGCTGGCCAGATGGATCGGAATCCTGTTCTTTATTTCATTTCTGTCTCAGGAAAATGTATTGGGAACATATATGGAGTCTAGGCCAGGTCTCCAATACTAATTTTGTTCACTGTTTAGCCAAAGATCTGTATGAAAGTGATTATCGCTATTTCTCAAATGGGTTTATTGGCACAATTCTACAGGCTGGTTGCGTGTATCAGAGAACATTTATTCATTGTTATCCAACTAATACATAAAGTCCATAGAAAACACATAGGGATTGTGTATCTACATGCCCGGAGCATACGGATATATATGTTGTATGCTTCAGGTTGCGATAAAGAGCTCATACAAAATAAAAATGCGTAGTGAAATACGAACTAATATCGACATTTGGAAAAGGTGGATAACAAATATGATATAGACTAATTTCAGATAAAAGCGACTGTATGCTCCTTGGAGTTGACTCTACACAATATCCTCTCATGCGCTCGGATATTACTACGCGTCAACTCCTCGGAGCATACGACCGATTGTATCTGATACCGGTCAATATTGTGCATATCTACAACTATATTTTTCCAAGTTACTATTCCTTTTTTTAGATATCATTTATATATCATATTGCAGATCGCGTTACACATAATTATAACAAAATTGACGACCAGTTATATCTGTACTGCAAGCATAGGTACTTCCTGTTGATTGGGCGGCTTACTCGGGGAGTGCTCATCCTGGTTTCTCACTCTAATAATGTGGCATTTCCGCCGATTATCACAACCGATTATCCCATTTCGCACCGCCGACCGATTATGCAACACATTCCACGCAATAATCATCAGGTGGAAACAGAAATGGTCAACGATTTTCCTTTCCCTCCTTACAGAGTATGGCACCAGCGACCGACTTTTGCGCCCATGGACGAAATCAAACTGGGTTGAATTAATTAATGGCGGTCTGTATTTACAAGCAAAAGTCATTTATCGGTGTACCTTGAAATGGTTAATGGAAACACATGCGGGAAGTACAGGTCACCGATTATGTGCCACCAACTTTTTGAGAACCACCAACTGACTTTTATACAGCGTGTAAATTATCGCTAGGGTTTTCATCGGCAGGTGGAAACACCACATGATATTAGTGTTAACTGAAGAATAATGCTAACCAGTTGACAAATGCTGTGACGATACTAACGTATCAGCTACCACACCCGTCCACGAGCTGTAGCAGGGACACCTCTCCCGTCATCTGATCCGCTAAGTATAGCACGGCCAGCAAAGGAAGGCTCCCCGAGCTGCTCAATGTGACTCTATTACTGGCGGCTCGCCGGGGATCAGCATGGCGAAGCTGAATGTCGTCTGCTTGGCTGTATTAACCCTTATTACAAGAAGTATCCCAGAAAGCCCGCTTCCATTGGCCATCTCCGATCTACAGTCAGGTACCACTAACGGACAATTAGCACTGCTGACGCAAAATCATTGGCCCGCTGACGGATTTTTGGCACCGCTGACCAAAAATCACTCAATGGAAACGACCCAGCTTGTAGAATGAATGACAACCTTTTCTGCTTATATTATGCAATGTGGCACCACCGACGACTGAGTGAAAACTACTACACTCACCGAATTTCCGATACCGACGCCCAGTCGGTGGCACCACATACTCTCTGGGTGACTCAAAAAATATCTGCCATTTTGGTTGGCCAATGGAAACGGGCTTTTACTCACGTGCTGTTCATTCAGGGGGTTAATGATTTTTTTATTATGTACCTATAGGCGAATGTCTTACTTTGACTCACCAGGAAGACAAACTCTGTCTGCCTCCAAGTCAAGAAATGATATTTATACTTCGCTCCTCTGTACCACATGAGTTGCAGAATGGCATTCCTAATGATTAATAGGTATATAATAATAAAGAGACACAGTGAGTGTGACGGAATTCCATCAGTTATTCGAACTCAATGAGTTGTTCTGACCAAGATATCTCTGAACAGATTCCATTCAGTCACACTAACTATGTCTCTTTATATTACCCACCTAATACAGAGTATCTACACTAAACCTATAGAGCTTACAGATCGATACTGAGTAGAATACGGAAAGCTGTATTCCACTGAGTAGAATACGGCCTTTTCTGCCACAAAACGGGCACTATAGGAATTCTTTTTATATAAACAATAGATGGTGTTTACGTTGAGTTTCCAATCATTTATATGACTTTCTTCCTAATAATTCGTCTTCAATATGCCTTGTTTGTTTTCCCTTTATCATACACCTTATCAAACATATCTATTTTAACTCTATTATTGATTTTCAGCAATTTTTGCTGTAGATACGCGTTCACAGTTCGATGCCTGCAGTGGCAAAGCGGGCCGTACATATGTCACAGTGGGCCGTACATGATACTTTCCGACCACTGTGAAACATAATCTATTTACGATACACAGAGCAGAGGTCAGTAACCGTGATACAGATGTGCCCTGGTGTATACTGAAGGCTTACTGTAGGCTTTATTGAGCCTTACTTACCCGCGTGGAAGGCCGACATTTGTGGCGGAGTGCGGCTAGGTGTGAGGAGCTCGGAATGTCGCACTGGTCAATATCCTCTCCTCGGATCTCCAACGTCACGCTCATTGTCCCACTGGAAAATAGAATCAAACTAGGAGTGAATACTATGTTCATCATTGATGAATGAGCGTGCAATCATAAATGAATAACAATTAAAAGGTTTGGGTTACATTCAGTCAATGGATAGTTATCCGTAACCCACTTGCATCCAGTAAGGCTGGCGTTCACCTTCTATGATAGAAATTTAGATATGGCACTGATATGGCACCGATACAAAAAGGCAAATATCAGAGACATATCGAGAACGTGCAATATCGTAGACATATATCTAGACGTGCTAATCCACTATGCATCTCAATTGGTTTTTTTCGGTGCCTAATCGCAGAGACGTGGGCAACTGCCCCGATATTAGGTGACCTGCCGACGTGATTTAGATTTTGTACTGGGAGGTGCATCATAGACCATATCGGTGACATATCATAGTAGGTGGATGCCGGGCCTAAATTTGCAATTTCTGCAACTGACTCTCTTGGTTCCAAACATATCCAGCACCAGTGGGTCTTGAGATATTTTGGTGATTGATTGAGTGATTGATCATGGTCAGCTGGGCATGCCTTTAAGACCCTGAGACACTGGCTCCCTGCTTTGTTCTAACTATCACACTGAATAGCATTCAGATAGTGAAGGGGTTGTTTTCTGGAAGCAAGCTGGAAGTTCAATGTGAACACTCTAACCTCTAGGCGATGTATATAGGGCGTGCAAGCACGATCTACCAACAATTTTATTATCCACCTTAAGGCCCTGTTCCATCAGGACGATGGCATGTATTTCATTGTTGGCCTTATTCTGGAGGCCTCGACAACAATCTTTTGCTGACGGAGAGACGTATGGATATAACTTGGTCCGTACTCTACCGAGTTTGACCACGGGGTAATTCACGAAGCGGGTTTCCGATTTTATCTCACTCTGTATAACACTATTAATTAATGAAATAAGTCACCCAATTAAATGTTCACTTGGTATTGGGTACACTACCTTTACAACTGTGGAGTATGAGTTAAGCTAAGCCTATGGAGTAAAACACCTGGATGAGATAATAATATATACACCACATGGGGACGTTGCTCCACGTTTTGCGTGTCGCAGAGTAGTGACCCGTAGTCAGAATCGTTGCTCCAGATTCTTTGCAAATAGCATCATAATCATATTGCTATTCATATTCAATTAAAAATCTAATGAACCTTTCACCTATATCACCGAAAATGTGGTGTTGTAAAAATATAGCGATACAACATGAAAATAACGATACCACACGACACGATCCGATATCACGGGAGCAACGTTTTTCCAACACTTCTAGGAGCAACGAACCCCTGAGGAATATTTAAAACCATGGCAGGTAGTAGCAACACAGGCTAGTGGAGGTGGGCGTGGGCCTCAGCCTCCCACACTCCAGTCGATACAGTGATTTGGCGATGGCCGTACGCCCAGCCACATGCCGTGTAGGAAGTGATGAAAGGTTACCAGCGCCTATCGGTCACAGTAAGGGGTGTGGGGTGTGGGGTGTAACAGGGGAACTACATGACTGAAAGTAATCTCTGTAGCTGCAGAATCATGGCAGGAGGGAGTGGTTGGTCCTGGGGTGCCAACTATGAGCTCGGCACTCTCCCAGCATAGATTTTGTGCTTTACTTCTTGCTCTGCTTGTATATCTGCAACAGCCTGCCCTTTTCGGGCATAATCTACCACATGTGCCAGTTTTTTTTCAAATATAATAAATTCTTAGCACTTTGAGAAGTATTTTCTGTTTTATTTGAAAAAAGAGATGCATATATCTATATGGTTAATTATATATGCATATTTCTGTTACTTGGGATGTCAAATCAGGAATAGACTGCGGGGCTACTTTCTTCAGTGGAAAGTATCTCAAGGTTTTGTTTGTCAACATGACACAAGTGCTCCTTCGAAGGGGTAGTTTAATCAACTGTGGATTCACATTATACATTGGTTTAGAGCTGAAAATTAAACAGCTGGATTATCTGTGAAGCTCATTTAACAAATCCAGTATCTCCCAACTCCTATTATATGAGTTATTTGAATATCATAATTTTTGACATGCACCCTTTCTTGAATCCGAAATGTAGTTCTCTATGTGAGGCCACTGGGTTGAGGCAGAGATTGGTAAGCGCAAGCGCCACGAAAGATCCGCTGGGAGAGTGTGAGCTGGGAATCGAATGAGAGATCAGGGAAAGACCAACTGGAGAAAGAAGGAGAAAGAGATTAAGGAGGGTAATCTTCATGAGAAAAAAAACAAACGGAAGAGAAAGTATGATGTATAGAGAGGTGAAGCGTGGTGGTAGGCCTCTCTCAGTGATAGCCTCGAACCCCCCACATAGCCTCGAGCCCTGAACGTATACCTAAGACTCGCAGACAACTTCATTTTCCGCATGGCTGCATCGCGTGAAGAGTGGGGGCGCTACAATGGACACCACCAGCTCAGCGTAGGGCGGGGAGTAGGTGCTATCGATAGCACCACTGTGGAGCTAAGAGGCATTACGTAGTGGGATATATGAGTAACGCCCCATTACCACATTAGCGATCCGCCGCGAGGTGAATTATGCAGCGAATCTGCCATCTGTACGTCTACACGGCCACTGGTGATCGATTCTAATCAGGCCAGGGCCCGAGATCTGATCTACTGGTTTCACTGTTGTCTTGTGGTGTTGTTGTTACTCGTGAACAAGCACATATACCATTGGAAATCAATAATGGTCATAAAGCCAATGCTACGTGGTCAACAATCACTCAACAGGAACAATTTATCTCTAGGTCTACAGACTAGAGGCTAGTTTCGTTATCCATGTTGCCTCTCGCACTCTCACAGCAAAAATGCCATTCGATAGGGCACCGAATGATTGCTAGTTCCACCATCATCCACCAGGAGATTGTAAGATAGCGCCACTGTAGTCAGGGGACAACCACTATTTTCTGCTGTTATAATCTATAGATAATTGAGGTGAGGCTAAAACCTTTTTATGGCAAAACCCCAAAATCTTTTAAAAAATAATATCCATTGATAACTGGACCCGCGTGTTTGGCGTGTTGGACCTCACTCCTTGGCGAACCAAAAAGGGTCTTCATGTACGACCCTAGCTTAATAAACAGGCCCCCAGCATGAGGAAGTGCTGCTAGCGTTGATCTCTTAAGACTCGGAACTCTACTGGAGGCCACTAGATCAACTTAGGTATTGGGATATACATAAACAAATGCTGGTACCTAAATTTTGGCAATATTATTGCAGAAAAAGCAACTGAAAGCAAAAACTCATAAAACGCCCCCGTTTCCAAAGGGAAAGCGATAACGAAAACCAAACTAGGAGATAATGTTATTTCTATTCAAAATAGAAAAGCGCTGTAATCCTGCAGTATCTCTTCAAATAAAAGTAAGAGAATGTCATAAGAATCACTCCTGACAAAGATAAAGCAACTTTATCAAAACGTTGAGTGTTTTACATGAATCACCAACCGACCATCTAATTCCTCTGATTGTACTTCTTCAGTTCCGTTCTTTCTTCCATCAGTAAAAGTCGCTTTTATCTGTATACATCTGAATCTCTGTATGTCTTTCTTCATGGAGGTCCATGATCAAGGGCTTCAGCAAGTCAAGACTTTTAACCCTGTGTAAGGAGGGTGTCTGCTTACACAGGGTTTTATTGTACCCCATTATCATTATTGGATAGTTTCCGTCTAGTAGCAGATTACAGTAGCCATAACTAAATGTCTCTTATTCAATGGCAGGGTGGATATATTTGGTCTATTTTTAGGAACAAAGTCAGTAGTGGGGAAGGGCATATGGTCAGGCTGGGCAGTTTAGTATTTATCCTACCCTTTCTCCTCGACTTTAAAACACCAATTAGCCATTTTAGTTCTTTCAAGTTGCTCGAGCGAGTGAAGTTTGAAGGTGCCAAATTGCCGAGTAAGGCCAAAGGTTGTCAACAATTCATAGACCGCATTCGTGTGACGTCTCTCACGTTCCGGCCGCTGATTGATCTTTTTTTTTTACTCCACACATGCAATAAACACTACTTATGATAAAGAAATTGGTCATCCAGCACTACAAGACAGTTATATATAGCATTGAATATGAATAGACAACTGTGGTAATACAAATTAAAAAGCCCACTCTCCAATCTGGCTCAGGTCAATGCCGCTCGTCGGACAGGCCAGTGCGGATGGTCTTGTGGCTTGGCTAAGGTAATAAACAAGCCGACTGGGCTCGACCTTGGCCGCGGGCCAACTTCCCGGCCTCAGAGCGGGGTCAGCGCCGGGCTCGTGACGGGGTCAACGGGCCTCGCCCGCCACTCGGAGACAGTCAAGGGAAATCAATCTCCAGCTCGCCTGCAGGTCACTCGGACGCCGGTCAGCGTCTCCGAGGCCATGCACAAGAGGGCGCGTCAGTCTGTCAGAAACCTCGTTTCCATTGGCCGACGAAAACGGCGGAGATTTTTGAGTTAGCCTTAGATTTGTCGGTGGTGACTGTATGTCGGTTTCAATTTATCGGTATAGGGCCGTTTTCATTGGCCGATGAAAACGGTGTAGATTTTCTGTGTTCTCTTAATAGCCTATTTATATTTTGCGTCAGCAGTGCTAAAGGTCGGACGGTGGTTCCTGACTGTATATTGTCGATAGCCAATGGAAATAGGCTATTAGGAGAACACAAAAGATCTTCACTGTTTTAGTCGGCCAATGGAAACAGGCTTTGGAGACTTTGTCATTGACCGATTATTTGGCATCGATGATCTGAAGTCAGGAAAAACTGATACATTTTTTTCGGTATAGCAACATCAGATCGATTTGTGGAAATTAGACCTGCAGGAAATGGTCACCAATTTATTTCGATTCACCAATCTGCCATCGATGTATCCCAAAAAATCTATCAGTGGTCACCGACTGCAGATCGGTCCAGAATAATTGGCCAATGGAAACAGGGCTATACACTGCACCCATAAGGCCTGTTTCCATTGGCCTGTTTCCATTGGCCGACTAAAACAGTGAAGATCTTTGGGTAGCAGAGATTTTATGAGTGGTTCCTGACTGTATATTGTCGATAGCCAATGGAAATAGGCTATTAGGAGAACACAAAAGATCTTCACTGTTTTAGTCGGCCAATGGAAACAGGCTTTGGAGACTTTGTCATTGACCGATTATTTGGCATCGATGATCTGAAGTCAGGAAAAACTGATACATTTTTTTCGGTATAGCAACATCAGATCGATTTGTGGAAATTAGACCTGCAGGAAATGGTCACCAATTTATTTCGATTCACCAATCTGCCATCGATGTATCCCAAAAAATCTATCAGTGGTCACCGACTGCAGATCGGTCCAGAATAATTGGCCAATGGAAACAGGGCTATACACTGCACCCATAAGGCCTGTTTCCATTGGCCTGTTTCCATTGGCCGACTAAAACAGTGAAGATCTTTGGGTAGCAGAGATTTTATGAGTTACCCAGAAAGACAGTTGGTGCCAATGACTGTATATTAATTTTTCGGTGAGGGTGTATTGTATGCACTGTTTCTACTATATTCTTTGGGTACAGACATAACTTAATCAGCATTATTACATAATCTACGCTTAATTCATCGGTGAGCATTCTCTGCAGGTCTCGTTTCCATTCACCGATCTGACGTCGGTATACCAGCAAAATCTGTTGGTGTTTCCAGGCTGCAGATCGGTGCCAAATAGTCGGTCAATAGAAGCGGGCTCATTGAGGGGGCTGCGGGCAATGATTGTAGGAATGTCTGCCAGAGCCAACACGTGCGAAGGTTTCCGCTGACATGCGCAGAAGTAGTAGATATGAGGGTAGCTTGGCCACCACCTCTGTCTACACTGTGTTCCAACTAAGAGGTTGGTATGGTTTAACCCAGGATGTGTGCACGAATTCACATTCTCAGACCAAGCAATATTTTGTATATATTTGTGCTCTGAGAGCAGACAACTCATTAAGGAATATTGATAGCTCATAAAATTGACAATAAAGTCTACATTGATAGTCATTTTATTCAAAATACACTGGGTTGAGGCAGAGATGAGTAAGTGCAAGCGCCACGAAAGATCCGCTGGGAGAGTGTGAGCTGGGGATCGAACGAGAGATCAGGGAAAGACCAACAGAATGGAGAAGGAAAAAGAGATTAAGGAGAAAGAGATTAATTTCCCAACTCATAATATATGAGTTGCTTGAATTTCATAAATTTTGAGAGTTACTTGTTCTCCCTCACTTTAGTGGATACCCCACGAACCATCATTGGGTTGAGGCAGAGATTAGTAAGCACTAGCATGAAGGCCTGGCTTATATGCTCAGTCACATTATAGGCCAGGTAACACCCTCCATTTTTTGGTGCATTATGTGTTATGCCTCCCGTTTTCTGAAGCAGCATAGGTAACATTACATACCTATAGCTGAACGTCAGTGAAATTCTACCCGCTCACGGGGGTGTAGTATATCGCGACTACGGCCCACTACGGCTCTTTGTTCTTACCAAATTCAACTGTCTTTCAATGTTTTATCATGGTTCCGTTGACTCTCTACACTAATCCCAGAGCCGGAAGCTATAATCCTAAAACCCAGGACATGATTTTTTCACCTGGAGCACTTTATTTACATATGAGAGCAAGAATGAGTTGTCTCATTTCCCAATTATCACTAACGTCTTTTGCACCTCCATTAGTGAAGAACACCTACTTTTTCACCTCCATTAGTGAAGAACACCTACTCGGGGGGGGGGGGGGGGGCGTCATGGCAGCCCCCATGGATCATAGGCTATATGCCGTATAGCTGGGAGTTACCTGTCCCATATTTCATTGGGACAGGGAACCAGTCCCAACCATAAGTAAGCACACCCAAGATCTGCTGGGAGAGTGCAGTGTAAGGTTTCCGCTGAAATGCGCAGAAGTACTTAATATGAGGGACGCTGCTGTTTTGCCAACTCACCAGGTGGCGTGTCTGTGGGCTTCATTGGAGCCAGACAAGTTGTCCAGTCTAATTCAACAAGAAAATGACTTAACACTGAATAGGTATTAGTCCGTCGCCAACAAAGCCCACCTCTGCCAACAGCAACAGTGAATCCTATCTGCGTGAGTTGTCATGACAAAGCGCGCGCTTTTGCATGGAAGTCGTCTGCCCTATTGTTCTCCTCAATTCAAATGTTAACATGGAGCAATGTGTTTCAGGGTAAAACCTATAGCTCAGATATTATGAAGCCCTAGCGTAAACAGGGACTTGCTCCCCAGTAGATACTCCAGGATAAATAAAAACTGGGGGGAAAAAATCGAGATTGAAAAGCAAGTAAAACTATGGTTATCTGATGAGTGGAGAGTGTCGATGCTGACCTCTCACCCAGCAGAGAGAGGGAAATCAATACAGGTGTTACCGTTCAGCGCCGCCTAACGGAGCGTTGTCTAGTTAGGCCACTGCTCTGACAAATAAACACTGGGCGCCAGAGCTACACTACGCTAGCTCTAGTCGGGTTAAACCCACGGCCAACTTCACCCAGTAGCCGGAACTGTTTGTTACTCTCCTACCAGATCTTTTGTACTGCTTGGAGAGCGTGTTTAGTCATAACCTTGAAGCCACTTTACCATTTTGTTATTTCCTTTTGTATTTTTTAGCATTAACCCACCATAAAACTAGACTTAATCATCAATTTGTTAAGCTATTTTTGCTTTTAGATCCTACATAGAACTAAACTACTTGGTTTGAGGCGCACACAGGGTGATACCGTGTGGGATTTAACCAGACCAACCCCTATGTCGTAGACATGGGTTGGTTGCCAAACTAGGACAAACAAGACCAAGTCTGCCCTCACACCTATAGCGATATACTGCAATCACAGCTTGAGTTTGAACTGTGGGTGTGAGAACTCGACCCATGAACTTGACCCATTTTAAATACTAATAGATAAGACAGTTTCATATAACAGGAAATGTCTGACTAGTTAGCTTTTAGACGAATAGATTTGGAAAATAAGTCCAGTTAGGTGTAGGGTTAGGGTTAGAGTTAGGGATAGGGATAGGGTCAGGGATATGGTTAGAATTAGTGTTAAGGGTAGGGTTTTCTCTTTGTTTTCTTACCACCAGAACCCCAAATAATATCTATGCACAGTTGTACCATAAGATACTTCAGTTAGGATGATTTAAAACGGGTCGAGTTCTTCTAATGGGTCGAGCTCGTTTCGGGTCGAGTTCTCCAGTATTCAATTAAAAACGTGTGCGGTGTTTGTGTGTGAGATATTCGGGCTTTTCTCAGTGCATCATCAAACGTTTGGTTCTGTATGAGATGCTCTCTCCATGCAGACCTTGACGATTATTGTCGTAAGAGGGAACAATTCCACATGGAGGTGATACAATCGTGGCTCTGTATTGACGCTGATACCGGTAGTTAGAAGGAAACTCACGAGATGAAAATCAATTGGTCCGTACTCCACCAAGTTTGACTGCGAAGTAATTCACGAAGCGAAGCAGGGTGAATTAGGTAGTGATTGAGTCGGACCAAGTTCTTTTCATCAAGCGGTTTTCTGATTTTTATATCACCCCATATAATCGATAGAATAACTCATCCACTTAGCCATTGAGTATTGGGTACAGTACCTTCACAGTCGTGGAATATGAGTTCCTAAAGTTAAGCCTATGGGGGAAAATATCGGGTGAGGCAATATCCCGTTTCATACCAACACGAAACCTGATGCTGTTTTCCAAATGGACATCAGGAAGAAAGTCAACGAGTTGCATAATGTCAACGGTTTAAGGTATCATACTAGTGATAAGATGACTCTAAATGAAGTTGTATAGACATCACTTTAAGGTGAGATACGAAATAACCAATCAGGAATATAGAAAATATGTACATATCTCACCCGGTATACATGATCAGGAACATTATCAATCTTCCTTCAGATCTAGTAGGAAAGTGTAGATGCAGAATTTAATCATTTATACCCAGTAAATACAAATACGTTATAGCTACGTATATTCATGTATTTTTTGGGTAGGAATTCCAAAGTTTTTTACGGTGTGAAAATGTGAAAATGTTAAGGTTTAGTTTAGGTAGATTTTTTTCAAAATAACCTGAAACCTCCAGGATCGGAGATGTCCCTAGTATGACCTAGATTAACCCCACAGTGATCCAGAGTTTTTTTACTTTTACGGGGGACAAAATTAAGATTGCCATTGATTGCCTGATCTTCTGCCTGACTAATGTCCCTGGAGAGAACATTTGATTTGGGGCCTATTCTGAGGGCATGTTCCCCCCAGTGGGCGCCGGCTATAGATGGGTAGGCGTGCCTGGTGGGAATAGCCTGTATAAATCCCCTTACATTAGACGCACTAGGACCTGGATTTCTACCTTTATACTGGGGGCAATCAATCTATAAGGCCTGTTTCCATTGGCCGATGAAAACAGTGTAGATGTTTTGTGTTCTCCTAATAGTCCATTTCCATTAGCCATCACCGATATACAGTCAGGAACCACTGACGGACCTTTAGCACTGCTGACTCAAAATGTAAATAGGCTATTAGGAGAACACGAAAAATCTACACCATTTATGTCGGCCAATGGAAACAGGCCTTATGTGCCCGGCCGACCACTGCGCTGACGGATAGGGTTTGTATTAGCCCTTCTCACCCCAGGTCCAACCTTTCGATTCACTGAGGCTTGTGATGAGTGTGGTTATATCGGAACGGGATGAGCAGTAGATTGGTTGTCGTCATTCAGGAAAGCCTTGTGGATCTTTAAAGGCATAGCGGACCATTTGTATTGAAAAGTAAAACCAATGTCACTTTCCTGTAAGTCGGATATGATGAGGTGTTGTAGAACACATATCTACCTTTAAAAAACCGGTGCCATCATGCTGGTATTGATTTTGATGATTAGAATGATAATAATAACATAATAGAATTAAGAGAAATTATTAAAAGTTGATTTACATAGTAAAACCCATGTTAAACCCATGTCATTTCCCGCAAACTTTCGCAGAATATAGTAGATGCATAGTACTATTCACAGAATATTAAGAATTAACAGGTCATCTTTGTTTTTGAAAGAATTGAAGAAAACCATTTTTGTCAGTACATTGTGTATATTGGTCTATGATACCTATTCGGATTGGATAAATTGGAAAAAACGTTAAATCTACTGATTTGATATTATAATGAATAACAAGGATCCGATTTCCACTGATAATTGACAGTATTTCTAAGAATCACCAGGTGGCAACATAATTGTAGGATTTGCCTTTGAAAGGACGATAGCAGGACGGTAGATAGAAAACGAGTAAAAACAGGAAAGTGATTGATAACAAGAAGGGGTTGATGCATCCGGTAATACTCGATAGAGATACGTTATAACAATGGAGAGAACTGTAAACAGAGCCTTTTTGTTGTTAAATGAGGCTGTTGACGCAGACTAGTCCTCCAGGGACCCGTTTAATAATCTAGGATCGTATGTAGACCCTGTTCTACATGCCATAGAGACCAATGGACGATGTGGGTCAACTTTATTCAACACTTATGGAAGGCCTTATGGATGGCTAATCTTATTTTAACGGACAGACTTATATACAAATGTGTCATTAAACAATAACCTTTGTACGAGTTACAGAAAAGGATCTTCATGTAAGAATCTAGATTATTAAACGGGCCCCTGGTACTCAAACCCTTATTACTAATTACCATATTGTCTATTTACCCGAGCATCATTATTGTCATTTCCATTACCCTTTTCTCATCATTTCCATTATGTAAGGCGGTAGGTCATGATATAAAATTTCTTATTTTGTATTATTCTTGTTACATCTCCAAATCTATATTCATTAATCCACTATCTGTATACATAACAATACCTTTCACATATGTCGGTATTCATAAGAAACACGGTGGAAACATGATCTAACTTATACCAACTACAAATGGAAAACCACCTCTGAGATGAATTCGTTGAAATAAATGAATACATCTTATAAAAGGATAGAAAATAAATGTTGGCAACCGAAGCTTTGCTAGCACTATCACAACGTTTCCACTCAAGGAACTAATCCAAATGATAAGAGACTATCTCTAGGATGGTGAGCTATCTGAAGCACAGAAGACAATCTCTGTGAAATGACGCCTATTTCACGGGATGGATCAGATCCTATTAGATCTAGGCTAATGCATGACATCCTCTCATCTACCATTGGACAATAGTGCGGATGTACGTAATTACAGCTCTGGGCACTCACAGATTACAGGTACATGCAGGCTAATTAATCAGTGATGTTACAAAGCAGTCATCAATTGTTGAAAAATTGTCCTGGTTAGCTTTGATCACAATACATTTAGTTTATCTGTTTGATATAATTGACATGATTTCAACGGGATACAAATGTTCACACGTCTATGTCTGTTACTATACCCACAATACGAAACAAAATTGTAGGCATGGATTCTACCAATGCTACATAGGTGTAATCGTAGGTGATTTAGGAGTCTATCACCTTTTTAAAGACATCTCAGGTCCATATATAGTGCACCCTGGTATTGCTTTTTTTTGTTTGTAATTTTTATTAGGGAATATTGTATGTATAATCACCGAATTTGGCTATTGAGCCATTCTTCCATTCGGGCCCTTGCCCCTACTCCTCATTCTAATGGTGGGTGTTAAACCGAACGGGCAGTGGGTACCATTTTTGTGTAATTCTTTGGTATGGCCCGACCGGGGTTTGTACAAACCCACAACCTCCCATGCTCGAGGCGAACACCCCTACCACTTATCCACCGAGCTTGGTAACTTGTAAACACAGTTCTCCATGGAGAACTGTTCTTTTGTAACATATTGGAGAAATAAACCTTACTTTTAAAAAGAAAGAAATAAGTGATTGCTAGTTCTGCCATCATCCGCCAGGAAATTGTAAGAAAGCACCAATGTAGTCGGGGGACAACCACTATTATCTGTTGTTATAAGCCCCTCTATGGTAAGCAGAAAATATTTTCAATAAGATCCATTGATTATTGGACCCACCACTGGTATTTTATTTGGTGTTAGGGGCAAGATGGCGGCTTTCATAACACGATGGCTATGTGCCCTATAACTGGAGAATATTGATACTGACCCCGTATGAATATCCATGATGATATCTAAGCACTCTCACATGGAAGTCAATAATCTCTACAAGGTATCGATTCATACTACCAGTTAGCGTTATGGCCCATTTCCATTAGCCAACGAAAAGGGTGTAGCTTTTTTAGTTCCCGTATTAGCCCATTTCCATTTTGCCACAGAAGTGTTAGAGGTCCGTCGGTGGTTCCTGACTGTATATCAGTGATGCCCAATGAAAATGCTCTATTAGGAGAACTGAAACAATCTACACCGTATCCGTCGGCCAATGGAAACGGGTCTTATGGGAGAGGCATTGCGGATTCCCATGAGAGGGGTCGATATCCATAGCGACCAATGCTCAAGAATCTGGCTTATCTCCTCGAGTTCAAACCCACTTTCATCGCTCTCTCAAGGGTTATTGGATTACAGGCCATGCTCTAAATTCCACAGTCACAGTTTCCTGATTACATGGATGGTCCAAAACTGGTATTTCACGTATTATTGGCTGCATGGCTAGCCGAGTAGTACAAGCATCACCTACTTAAACAGTGAGAAAGATTGCATGGAAGTATTGAAGCGTTGGGGAAACGTAGTAAGCCATCCCTAATATGGACTCGTTTCAAATACAAGCGGCCGTTTGCTCCGAGGAGTTGATGCAGAGTAATATCCGAGCACATGCGAGTACGTATACATATTGCGTTGAGTCAACTCCGAGGAGCATACGACTGCTTTTATCTGAAACCGGTCTATATTGTATTTAGTATCCATCTGGAAAAATGGGATGCCGATGTCAGTTCGTTTTAGTTATGCACCATTTTTCCGTTTGCAATATTTTTCTGTATGCGCCCCCAAAGCATACAACATATATCTGTATGTGACGGGTATGTCCATACACACTCCGAATGTGTTTTCTATGGTCACTATGCATCAAGTGGATGATGGTTAGAAGGAAACTGACAAGATCAAAATAACTTGGTCCGTAATGCACCGGGTTTGGCCACGGAGTAATTCTCAAAGCGAAGCTGAGTGAATTACATAGTGGCCAAATAAGGTAGAATCCGGACCAAGTTATTTTCATGGAGTAGGTTTCTGATTCATTGATCTCATCCCGTATACTATCATTAATCAATAAAACAAATCACCAAACCAGCCACTGAGTATTGGCTACACTACCTTCACGGCCGTGGAGTATGAGTTCCTAGCGTTAAGCCTATGGAGAAAAACACCGAGGTGAGATAAAATCGACTACTAGCCTGAATTCTCAGGGCATATGCTATCCACTTTATAGAGTGGAACGTGTTGGGAATCCCATCAAAATAGAAATGGCCACTGATTTCCACCTCGATGCACACACGCCTCCTCTAACCGGGTCAAGGCGTTGACCCCGGGCGCCTCAGGAGGAACATAGGCCAATGGCTGGTGAATGAATTGATTGCTCCTTAATGCAATGTCCCATGTAAGTTGACGTTTGTGGGGCACACCCACCCTTACCGCAATGGTGATGTATTGGCAGACAGATGTGAGTAGCTCAAGGGTGAGGTGCCGGTGGGGAGGAGCAATATGTGAAGCTCACACCACTGTAAAGGGCTGGTTCCACCCACACGAGCATTTGCCGTGGTATATCTGGTAGATTTTGGTATCTCTTGTTATATCTTATAGTATCACGTTCAACCTTAGCAGTATTTGTCTTAATACGTGTAAGTCATCAGAGAAGGTTTCCTAATTAGAAACAGGGGAACATTCTAGTCCAGGCTCTGAGAAGTTCTAATTTCGCATTGGTTTAGAAAACCTCTAGCAAACTCAAAGTGAGATTTCATCAAAACAATCAGTAGCGTGCCATCACTGTTAATTTGATAGCCTTGCTTCGGTCAGATGGAATCTGTTGCCGGTTTTAAACTGGCATAATTCAACTATACCAGGTATATGAGCATGCTCGGTTTTAGACTTGCTCAAGTCTTTGATTATATATGGACATGATTAAGAAATGAAACTATTTCCACTACCGCCTGACAGGCCCTGGTGGGGAGAGGTGGAGTGGGTGGAGGGGTAGGCATAGGAGACAGGGACTGCAGCCAGTCTAGCACGGCCTTTGAAGCTCAATTGCCTAAGCTACGGCACGGTTTGATCTAGAAATTCCAACCAAGTTTTCTTTTTTCTTAATATTAAACAAAGATATTTCTCACAGAAGTGAATTTTTTCAGGTACCATATGAAACAAAGGAGGGCAGCGTCCATAGGACATCACATTATATTGTGTCATGATACGACTAGGAGCAAAAGGTATGTTCATCATTGATGTATGAGCGTGCAATTATAAATAAATAACAACTAAAAGGTTTGGGTTACATTCAGCCACTTACCATTTATGTAACTGCCTGGACTAGTCTAGGGTCAAACCACACCAAGCAGCAATGGTCTGCTATGCATGCCTCTAAGAACCTGACACACTGGCACCCTGCTCCTTTCACAATACCACAGTGTATGGCATGCAGATAGTGAAGGGATAATGTTTTTTTTCAGCACGCTGGAAGTCTATATGTGACCACTCTATCCTTTAGGCAACGTATATAGGGCATTCGAGCGCGCTCTAACAAAAAAAAGGAAAGTCAAGAAGTAAAGCAATAATAAAAAATACACGAAAAAGGGATGATATGAAATGATTGATCATCGTCACATCGTCATCCGTTCCCCATAATCACAAGCAGACATCTAGATATTCTTGGAATTCATCTTTTGTTTTACAACACTGACCTTTTCTCGGTATCTCGTTGAATAATCTCCAGAACGGACCATTATGATCCGAACTATCTCTCGTATAGTCAATTATAAAAATTCAGAATTTAAAATCACAAAAAAACAGACACAGTAATTTTTTTATGATGGTATTATTGAACCAAGTAGTACAGGTGGTGTTGTATATAGAGTATCAGGGTTAGTTTCACGACGTTTCGCTAGTGTTGAACTAGCTTCATCAGGTGATTATAGAAATTATAAAAAGTTTTTCTATCAGCTAACGGGCCAATTTACTGGTTATTTTTTCATCTAACCACTCAGTTAACGAGAAGTAATTTGTCAGTACATGCAATTGTAGAGTAGAACGATGAACAAATCCATTCCATTTTTTCTGGTTTTTTTTAGACATTATGAAGAGACGTCACGAGTTTGAGTCTGAGTTTATTCATGCCACACATTTTGTTGGCTCCATAATTTCACGAGTCGAAGACGAGTGACATTACGGAGCCAACAAAATGAGTGGCATAAATAAGCTCAAACTCAAACGAGTGGCGTCTAGATTTTATCCTACCCCATTTCCATATTTTTTCAGTATCAGAAAGTAGTGGCATAAACAACACTTTATGTCACACTCGTGACATAAACAAATCCCATGTTAAGCCTATGGCGTTTTTTATTAGGGGTAGGATAAGTAATAATCCCAGACCAAAGTTGTATTTTTGAACATGTGCAATAGCCACAGATACAATGCTGTGAGGATTGGAGAAATACACATCATTACCATGATTTTGATCTGAGTGGTCGTTTACACTACAGGCGATAGCGAAGAGTATTGCTTAGTGTCAACAGCAAGGAGAATATGGCCTCACAAATCAAAATCATGTTAATGTTGTATTTATTACTTACCTTTCGACTAATAATTACTATTGGAAAAAAGATCTTGTAAATGACTAAAAACTCGAGGTAAGCGCTTTGCATTGTCTATATGAAATAGTTCCTAAATTTCCCTTGAGGTGGCAGAAAAGGCCATATTCTTCTTAGTAGAATACAGCTTTCAGGACTCTACTCAGTAGCGGTCTGTAGGCTTTAATAGGTTTAGGATAGAGACTCCGTATTAGGTGGGTAATAAAGGCTTATGTTATGGACGTCGATGGTATCGGAACCGTATAAAACCACACCTGATTCAACAAACAGACCATTACTTGGCACATGGGCCTGTCTACGGAAGTTCTTCTGTGGCATTAAATTCCCATTTCAATTTCAGTAACACATTCAAATTAAATGTACCTTTCCATTTGGGCGCGTCATCCATAAAGAATCTTAAGCGAACTATGCAATTATTTACAACAGGCTCTAACCTTCAGTATAAGATACATTAATCATTCCCTTTAAATTTGTTATGAATCCTTCCATTGACAACGCTCTTCAATATGCATGGGTGCAGTTCATATTTCTATCCAAGATGATACTTCCATAACTAGTGCTTGTTATATGTGTCGTGCACTTGAGGAAATATTCCTTACACGATTTTCTTTGTAGGGCAGTCGTTTCTATTGCGATAACTACATTTATATGATTTCCTTAGAGAGTACGATATGTAGATATTATTAGACTGTATTAAATGAACCCCATCTTAGCATAACCATACTTCCTTCCCAAATCAATTGTGCGGATCGAGTGGTGGTTTCCAGCTTTCTCGTCAGAGGATTCAGTGTGTCCACCCCTGGTTTTGAGTAGCAGAGCCGAGCCCATGCTCGTGAGTGCCACGGGTTCACTCTTTGTTATGTAACCTGACTGTATATATAGACAATAATCGATGGTTTCGGGATAGGCGGCCGTAAACCACGAGGGGTTGACGCGTAGTAATACACGAGCGCTAGCGAGTGTATCACGCCGTCAACCTCTAGTGGTTTACAGAGCCGCCTATTCACATAATCATCGTTTGTTGTATTTATTATCCATCATTTCGAATAAATTAAACCCAGTAATTGCCATATTAAAGGGTATAGCAATAGGGAATATTTCTTTGCTCTATAGCACAAAGGGACTATTTTTCCCGTATACCATGGTTTTGAGGCCGTATACCACAGGTTTGAATCCGTATACCACAGTTATGGTATCTGGCAGGTTTTATACAATGGGTGGTGGTTTACTGAGTCCCCAAACATTTTTAATGGGGACTTTGTAGACGATGGATAATAAAGTCTGGGCAGTTCATTCGCAGTGTTTCTCGATAGAGCAGCATACCTGAGTTCTCACAGTGAGTAGGGATTTTCCCTACTCTTTCAGAGGCTGGGTCTGGGTTATTCAACCTTGGTTTATTAAACCTGGCCCACCTGTGAGTTACCTTGCTTCGGCTAGGGAATGGTAACCTGAGATGGAGCCTCGGCTCTCCCATTACCTCTGCACACAATCTGTGACCAAATCATCCTGGACATCCCTTTAAATATATATCTGTAGATAAACAGCCTCATTACATTCAGGAAGGTGAACTATCATACCCCATATGGGAAAATAATCTACTTCCTAACAAGATAGCAAAGGAAACGCCGCCTGTCGTTTAAAGAGACAAGTAGATAATGATTCTGAATACTTCAGATTTGAAGTTTTAGAGTAAGACTATTATGTGTATATTCTTTAGTACAGGTGGTGTTGTATATAGAGTATTGATCAAAGTTAGATTCACGACGTTTCGCTAGTGTTGAACTAGCTTCATCAGGTGATTATAAAAATTATAAAAAGTTTTTCTATCAGCTAACGGGCCAATTTACTGGTTATTTTTATAATCACCTGATGAAGACTATTATGTGTATATTCATTAAAGACAAAAAAAGACTTCTTTGATCTTAGCACGAATCTCTGCGGGATATGTGATAGTCTGATATTGGGCATATAGCTATTGTGTTATGGAAGTGGCCATTTTGCCCCCGACTCCAAACGAAACGCCAGGTGGCGTGTCAAGTTATCAATGGATTTGATTAAAAATATGTTTTTTACTTGCCATAGAGTGGCTTTAGCCGCGCCTCACGTTTAGCTATAGATTATAACAGCAGATAATATTGGTTTTCCCCCAACTACAGTGGCGCTATCTGACAATTTCCTGGTGTATGATGGCAGAACTAGCAATCATTCTGTGCCCTATAGGTATAGTTCTATTCAGATTCGCTGAACAATCGGGAGCTGAAAAGCCCATGGGGATTGGCTGATGTACGTCCTACAAGTCTCCATATCTCTGTGAACATATCTGATCTCACTTGTGCCAGCCAATTTATTACCCAACTGATATCATCACAGGATGGTTAGATAGGCTACTGTGGCAGTTTATTCCGGCTTGTCTAACGATTACGAAGCGTGGCTCATGAATTATGGGACGTAATCACCATAGATATAATTTTTAATGCAAAAAGTCAAAGGAATATATATATACACATATATATGCTTACTGAAAGGATTGTAAGCGCTCACAATCAATGTTTCAGTCAGATCATCATTCTTTCTGGGATAATCTGATATATTTGTTTCATCTTCTAAATGCGTGAGAAACATTAAAAAAAAATCTGAAAAAAGAGAGAACGTTTAAAGAAAAAAGATGAATAAAGGAACATGGTGTGCTGAAGTTGCAAGCACTACTGGTACTCAATTGACTGGGTTTTTTAGGGCATCAAGCCACTTTGACTTCAGAGACATCCCCAAAGGTATCAGGAGAGCGGCTTCGGTCTCCAATTTAAAACCTCAATTTTTCAATTTTTCCTTACTCAGCTCTCCTGGGGCCGTTTAATAACCGGGGACAGTGAGAAGGATAATTACAACGAGAGGAGAGTTCATGGGAGGACAATGACCGGAATGTGAGAGTCATCGCGTTTGATAAATGTTGTCCATATGTTATTGTCTTCTCCTGACCTGAGAACTCCAGAAGGACAGTTCATGATGCAAGCCTTCCTCTGATTGGTTCTTCTATGTATCTGTCCCAGGCGCTGATTGGGCTGCTGAGTTCATGTCAGTGGTAATCAGAAGGTCCTGGGTTCAAACGCCAAACAAGCCCAAGCTCTTTATCAATGTCTGATATGAGACATACACATATCCAGAAATTAAGTAAAGAATTTACAGTTGACCTTGAATATATTGACCTTGACCTTGATCCAAGGTAAAACACATTGCATAATAAAAGACTCAGGTGAGGTTTTGTTATGAACAACCTACATCTTAATGGGTCAGAGTAGGGAGCACATATGTCTAGAAAATTGGGACCTTGACCATTGACCTCAGATAGAATAGTGATGCTGACAGGTCTGCAAGGCATGAACACCCACACTAAAGTGTAGATAGAGTCCCTAGAATCGAAATCAACCTTGATTACCATTGTGGCGAGCCGGCAAGAAAAATCATAAATTTTGAGATTTGGTCTTCTACTATAAAGCTTAATAGAGCATAAAAGATATGTAAACGGAAAAGTAGACATTATCTAAGAAGGGTATAAACGTCCATAGGCTTACCTCGTACTGTTAGAAACTTGTACCCAACAGGCTTGCAAGTGAGGTAATTCATACTCAACAGGTGATAAACAGATAAATATTTCAAGGCTAAGATAACATCAGAAACATATTCGTGCCTGGCCTGAGTCCCCATTCGCCATCGCGTTTGGAATGCTTCAGAATCTTCACTTGGCTATCGCCTCGTTCATACTACTGCATACTCCAAATTCGATGGTGAATGAGGTCACAGACCAAATTCTTATCAATTTTTTCCTTACCCAGCGTTTACACTAGACGACTAAAGACGTGGCGACTATAGATCGTCTAGCCAGTAGTCGTCAGGTGGTGCTCGATTACACAATATCGGCCACAATATTTGTCGACCAAAGGATGTCCTCAAGCATAGATTTATTTTAGATGACTTACAGTAGTGGAAGGTGCCAAGAAGACTAATTCAAACCAGCTTGAAATAATCGTCAGCGGTCAAGTAGATTATATAGTTACCAGGTGGTGCCAACTTGCGTAATCTGACGTAATCAGATGGTCTGTGTTTGCTACACTCTTGTCGTTTACATAGACAATAATCGATGGTTTTGTGGACAGGTGGCCGTAAACCACGAGGGGTTGACGCGTAGTAATACACGAGCGTTAACGAGTGCATTACGACGTCAATCGCGAGTGGTTTACAGAGCCGCATGTCTACAAAATCATCGTTTGTTGTATATATTATCCATCTTTTCAAACAAATTAAACCCAGTAATTGCCATATTAACGGGTATAACAATAGGAACTATTTCTTTGCTCTATAGCAAAAGGAACTATTTTCCCCGTATACCATGGTTTTGAGGCCGTATACCACAGGTTTGAATCCGTATACCACAGTTATGGTATCTGACAGGTTTTATACAATGGGTCGTGGTTTACTGAGTCCCCATACATTTTCAATGGGGGCTTTGTATACGATGGATAATAAACTAGACGATTTCTAGCCATTCAAGGCTGAAAGTCATCAGGTGGTGCTAAATTCAAGAATCGCCGCCTATAATCGTCTAGTGTAAACGCCGGGTAAGTCTCCCATTCACTTTGGATTAGTAGAGATTGCTTTCTAGAAACTATCTTAACAGAATCCACAGTAGCAGAATGCCTCTTGCAGGTAATGGAAGATGATAAACAGTAACGCGTGTATGATATATGACAAGGCCATTTGTCTCTGTCTCGTGTAATCAGGTATAGGACATGTTTCACCATACGGCAACACAAGCAGGGAGTATCTCTCAGCATATGAAAAGCGTGCCAGAAGCGTATCAGGAAAATGTGTTTACATGTCCAGGAAATAGGATATCCATGGGGAAAAAAGCTCTTTTCTTTGGCCTAACACAGGTGGGCCTGAATGGCAGCAGCTTATTACTTTCACGGCATACACTCTGGTACCCGTGGGGAGGGAATACTGAAAGTCTTAATGTATATATGACTGAATGATCTACCTCCTACGAACAAGTAATCTTTAGGATATACGGTGAAGAAAGAGGGAGCGCGATAGAAAAAAGATATGACTCACACTTCGTTTACACTAAATGACTAAAAAGGTGGCGACTGTAGATCATCCAGCCAATAGTCGTAAGGTGGTGCTCGATAATGCAATCTCGGCCATAATAGTAATTGACCTAAGTGTTTCCTCCAGCGTTTACACTACATGACTTATTTTAGAAATGCACCTAGCCAATTATGAGCTTACCAGGAGGTTAGAGCTAATGCGTGAGCGACGGGAGTGAGCTGTTGCTAAAGCCGGAGACACACCAAGCGAGAAACGCAGCGATTTCCGGAATCGCCAACACAAAATGTCCTATATGCGAGCTATTATTTCATATTTTTATCGCTTCCAATGCGGTAAAACATAAATAGGAGCTATTACTATGAAATAATATCTCACATACACGCCATTTTGTGTTGGCGATTTCAGAGATCGCCACCTTCACTCGCTTGGTGTGTCCCCGGTATAATGCTAGAGACACACCAAGCGAGTAACCCGGCGATTTCCGGAATCACCAACACAAAATGGCGTATATGTCAGCTATTATTTTTCACCTGATTATTGCGTCAAAGATGTTAAATTATTGGTGGGAGATATTACTATGAAGTAGTAACGCTGCAATTCTCGCTTGGTGTGTCTCCTGCTTAGGGATGCCTCACCTGACAACCCGGCACATGTTCTAGAGAGACATGCACCACCCTCCCCCGGGTCATGTCACCGCAACCACTCGGCCTCACTTACTCCTGCTCTTATAAATCTTATAATCTTATAATCGACACCTGTATAGACGACTAATTCAGTTTGGATTGAAATGTCAGTGTCAGAACATTTGATATAGTCATGAGTGGTGCCAAATTGCATAATCTGACATAATCAGACGATCTGCAGTTGCCACACGCTTGGTGTTTACACTAGAAGATTTCTAGTCATCAGGTGATGCAAAATTCAAGAATCACCGCCCTTAGTCGTCCTGTGTGAATGCTGGGTAAAGGGCCTGTTCCATCTAGCTGACTGCATTTTCATGATCATCTGCCAGATCCTGGTAGAATCGGCAACAATTTTTTGTTTATCATTGGTGGAAAACCCTAATAACTTCACCCTGACTGTATCCAGTAGCATGTGTTCCATACCTGACAACCTGCCGATGGTGTCTGAAAATGTTAAAGATCTCTGGCGAGTTCAACAGTTCTGGCCCTGTAGACTGTATATAATAGGACTTGATTACAATAAGAATTCCATCATTCCTAAAATTGATCCCTATACACAAATTTATTCACCCCAAAGACACCCCCTACCTCCAACTAGACTCTTCAACTAAACATGCAAGGGGTCAAGGTCACAGCACTTAAGTTGTAGGCATTGGACACCAGAGGACACTACGAGTAGAAATCCTAGCGGAAAATGGGTGTAATAGAATTGGTGCTCTTATATCCAAGGCATAATGGAACAGTGCAGCCGACGGCGGCCGATGTCGTCCGACTACGGCACAGATCCCACCAGGTCATTGTGTTTCATTACACCAACGGTAGCTGAACAATAAATCAGACACTGTCAGAATCATATTTCAGCTGACAATTCGGCCGGATGGAACAGCCCTTTTGGAGGCTGATGAAAATGGACTTATTGAGTTACCCAAAGAGTTTATTGGTGGTATACACAGATGGCCTATGAGAAAATCCGTCAATGGGGGTCTTCTTACATTATCTATACCATATTAATCTGTGAGCATTCTCTGCAGGTCTCGTTTCCATTCACCGATCTGACGTCGGTATACCAAAAACATCTATCGGTGGTTCCCGACTGCAAATCGATGCCGAATAATGGGCCAATGGAAATGGGCTTTATCAATCTTATTTAGTAAATGTACATTTCAGCATTCCTTGAACGCATTCCACATGAAACTATGGTAAGTAAAGGAAGAGCAAAATGAGAATATTTTTTTCGGGGACTTCAGAGGTAAAAGTACTACATTCCAGTGAGTGAAACTCGTGTTGCATTTACTATTATGAAAACAATCTGTCTGAGGTTACCACGCTAGGCCCCATGCATGCCAGTATACACTCCATCTAAAACCGCTAATCCTTTAGTTATCTGGCTGTCGTATGTCATGCACGCTCCAGGAATACATAAAAGGCATTTAGGATCAGCGTAAGAATAGAAACAACAGGGAAAATGTTTTTAAGGCAGTTGAGCTTCAGGAACAATGATTAGTTATAATCCGTGAGTCCCAAGGCGCCTGCAGCATACAGACATAATATTGACTTGTTTCAGATACAAGCTGGCATATGCTCCGAGGAGTTGATGCGTAGTAATATCTGAGCACATGCAGGGATAATGCGTACAGTCAACTCCGAGGAGCATACAACCGCTGTCATCTGAAACTACTATATTGTATTTATCATCCATCTTTCTTCAACTGGTGGCATGCCAATTTTAGCTCACTTTAGTTTTGCACCATTTCTTCATATGCACTTATTTCCATATGCTACGCTTTTTGCAGCCCGGATAAAGGGCAAAATCCACCAGCCCGATTTCTCACCCGATCAATTGTTCTGGGCCCTTAAGAGGAAGCTCACGTATTGTAATTTATTTAATTCTGATGATAATAGTTTAATAAATGACCATTTTCATAGATTTGAGAAATTCTAGGGCATCCGATAATAATCGGCGATTGTCTGGCTACGGAATCGGCTACCGTCGGTTCAGTGGAACACCCCCTTTGTACAACATATCCGTATGTGCCGGGTATACATGTTGATACAGAGTTCCCATAGATTTACCATGGGTCCACACTTTGTATTAGGTGGATGATAAAAGACCGAGTTCTCCAGGGTGTGGAGAATGGTGATAGGGAGTCATAGGGCGGGACTGTTCGCACTTACAAAGATGTAAAGCCCTGTGTGTAGGTTATTGTGCCTGGCGAGTATGATTGATGATCTCTTTTCTGTGGCTCACATCCCCCTTCCCACCCCCATCCCTACACACAGAAGGAAACCCGGCCGTACTTTAGGCCTGGTGACTGGCACAGAACCCATCTTTGTCTCTCTGTCCACACTAAGGCATCAATCAGAACCAGGCAATTGACCAAAGTCTGCTTTAACTGTGTTGTTAACGCGCTTTGAAAACCCACAACTGTAGAACTGGCTGAGAGCATTGAGATCTTTAGAAACACGAGAACTATAGTGAGGATAATATGAAAGCTGAAAGCGGCAGGATGTGTAAAAAGGACTATTGTGAAGATCACAAATGATCACCTTGGATATTTGATCAACTTCTTAACTAATTAGTAAACAATGAAACCGTACATAGCAGGTTAAATGTCAATAAAAATCATACGGATGTGGTGATGAACGGACAATACTCGAATGGGAGTAAAATGTATATAAGAAATGTAATAAGGAATAAAGAGAGATTTAATGGCTACTTTTGGTAGAACTACGAGATCTTCCTCGACTACAAAAGAACTGAGCGATATTGAGAGTGGTAACCATGCCAAACAAAACAAAGACGGCAAGATGGCAACAACAGTGTCGGACTCGGCACTACTGAAAGAACTGGTCGCCTCGATGTCTTGGCTCAACTCACAGGTATCATTCTCAGGAACAATCTCAATGTATCAGCACGGTGCCTTCCAAATTATGCTAATTTCCGCACATACATCAGGAACAGACTAAAAACCAGCTACACCAAGCCCATTGATAAAGCTGTCAAACGAGGCCCGAAATGCCTACCCTAAGTTGTCATATATAGACTGCAATAACCCTACTTAGATCATTACTATGAAATGTATACCCTATCTCTAATCCTGAACTTTGCCAAAATGGGAACTTGTTACCTCAATTGTATTCAGACTATTGTTAAATGTTTTGTTCAACTTCTGTTGTGATACAAAATCGTACTCAAGATTGACTTACTGTGTAAACCTCGTCATGTAAGCCTACTAGTTGGGCAAGGACATACCAAAAGTGGAACGAAACTGGAGAGGGTGGAAGATAGGGGCTAGCTCGCCTAACCCGTTCCTCCAGTATAAATAAAAGCTTAAAAAAAAAAAAAGAATATGTGGCGAAATTTCAGCCAATCACCTGATGTCACAACCTGTACGTCACAGTATGACGTACGGCCAAGTATGACGTACGGCCATAAATACGTCATGGGAAGCAGCGGGCAGTATGTGTAGGTTATACGGCCATAGGTGTATGATAATAGCGCAAATATATGATACAGCATGGTTTTACTCTCATAGTTGATGATTCTACCAGAGAAATAACCAGAATTAATCTGATTCACATCAAAACTTGAAACGTAAAGGAACGGAAGGCTCAAAAGGGAGCTTGATCACTCACTGGGGTAAGAGAGCAACCCGGCACAAAATGACAATTTCAACCTAATGTACCCTATTGATATCTCCCACGGGTTCTCATGCGTCAATACCATGCCTGAATTATACATAGCGGACCAATGGCCTGTCATGTTATGGTTGGCCGGCCATTACTCATTATTCGTCAATAATCATCCAGAGCCACATAGGCTTTGAGAGACCTTTATAACCATCCATTGGAGACTAACTGCCTGCCTTTCCAAATGGATGATAGCAGGTTTTCACAACCAAATTCACCAATAGGAGAAGGTTTAAAAGACTGAAACCTATGATTCTTCCCCTCTCTTTGATCAACATTTTGTATGAAATGTTGAAATTAACCCTTTAAGGACGGATGCCTATGGCTGAACTCCACACTTGGGGACGGCTCCTAGTGACTATGTATAGGTCTAGGGGACGGGGGCATTCTCCTGTGAACTCTAAATTCGAAGATTTATCACGTGATATAATATGCTATTATTAATATTCTATTCCTATTATTTAGAATTCAGAAATATGATATTACACCTAGATTCTGTGAAAATTTCAAGTTAATTGTTAAAATATTTCCTTTTGAAAAACAATTTTATAAATATCCAGCAAATGATGCCTTAAGGCATCATCCGCCCCTGGCCGGTTGATGCCTTAAGGCATCATCCGCCCCCTGCCGGATGATGCCTTAAGGCATCATCCGCCCTTAAAGGGTTAATACATTGGATGAAATCATGGCCATGACATGAAGAAGGAAGAGATATATGCTGTACTCCACATTAATGTGGTGATTAAAATGCTCATCCATTTGAGGACAAGCGTTCAATCATAGGTCTATAGTTGATTATAGGATAATTATCGTTCCTGTTTTGGCACTAACGAGCATAGACCATATTTACCAAGTTGTTATTGCCTTGCTGTTAAACCCACGCCAGACCCCAGGCTATAAAATATGCTAATAACATGTGCACCTAAACAGTTTAAATACACAATACACGTAATCTGCTAGGGGAGTGACTGGACGTGATCTGCTAGGAGAGTGACAGGAAACCAGGCACGAGGTACACTGGCCACCAGAGCTACATTACGTTAGCTCTAGTTAGGTTAAATCTGTGGCGCCTTGACCCACTCAATGTAAGTGTCTGTTACACTCCTAGCAGATGTTTAAATGACCTGGACTTATGCTTGAAGAGTGTGATATTTGTCACACTTGAAGCCATATTTACCTATTCTTATTTCCCTTTGTGTGTATTTTGAATAAAATAGCTATATAAAGATAGACCTTATTATCAATTTGAGGAGCTGTGGATATTTCTTGATAAGTATTTCTGCTCTCAGAACTCAAATACAATAATGAAAAGACTTGGTCCGAGGGTGAGACTTTGTGGACATGATCTGTTCTTAACCTAGACTGGTTCCCTGCCCCAACTAACAATGGGACAGGTAAGGCCCAACAAGAGCAACGTGTGATTGACCTTGAACTTCCGCTGGTTCCATGCTGATTTGCAGTTGCAAAGTACTAGTACTTGTTTATAATAAAAATATGATACAAAATAAAGTAATAGCAACCTTTCAAAAGATAAAAGATAACTTGTTAAAATCTTTCTTTTAAAAATAACCGATTTCGCTAAGCCCTCTTGTGGGTGAACCAGCGTAAAATCCAACAAGTATCAGTCAGGTACCAGCTGAATGCAATCCAGCTGCTACCCATGATGCACCAGAAAAATGGTGGGCATTACCAGGCTAGTAACTAGGCTTCCAGGCCAGGTATACCATAGCTAACCATACCAACCTCTAAGCTGGAACAGAGTGGAGACAGGCGGTGGCCAATCTAGGCACGAGGCAGCAATTCTACACATCCATAAACAGCCCATTCGGAAGAGCCCTGTCAGTATGGCTCATGTCTGCTGGTTACATAAACAGCACTGTGATTGGACATTCGCGCAGGTGAAATATGGCCGGTGACTGGCCGCCTATGTAGATACTGTCAGTTAAATGTTAGCTAGCCTGGCCAGACACCATAAAAAGGACAGTATGCGATGCCAAGTATAATCCAGGGGAATATAATGATTTATGACACGAATTTATTATACATGAAGTTAACATAGGTTGCCTGCAAGCGACCTATCGCTTAAATGAAAATAAATATTAAGATGGCTAATGCGAGGATTCCTAGTTATTAACAAAAATCAATATCTTTAATGATTATTTTCAATAAAATCATGAAGGAAACCAAAGACTAAACTAGATTGAAAGCCTTTGTTCTGTATATCTGAACAGTGCCTGTGGGTAATCATCAAGAGAAGACATAGTTAATGAGCCCGTAGCAATTACCATTTTAGGTCTCTTGTCCCATAAAATACGTCCCGATGCCAGAGTCGGAGGGACATTTTTATGGGACAAAAGGCAGATAACAGAATCGCTACGGGTTCACTCATTAACATATGAGGCCTATCCTTCTCTGACTGCTGCCTCAGGCGCTATCGGCTTTCAACCCTGGAGTACATCGGCAGAAATAGCCGCCTAGGCCCAATTACCACATATTTTAAGGTATGAGAAACGTTTCGAAGATCTGCATTACATCCAAATGGTTACTTTTCTAATCAGTTCTGTATCGTAGCAGAAATACAAGTCGGTTCCTGTTACTATCCTTCACTATAAACTAGTATAGTGCAAAGAACACTATTTTGAGGGTTGGTGAAATATACATATAATTACACACGCCTATGTTAATACCCATTAACTTGAGAGAAATAACTGCAAGCCTTACCCTTAAAACTGAAATAATTCCAGCATCACTTACTGCGATTCCAAGAAATAGGCTGTAATTTGTGCCATACAATGTTGAAGCAATCAGAGAAACTATATTGTTCAATTTCGAATTATTCTGACCATATTCAGCCTATCTATGATGCATTTAGAAATACTGGTGAATTGATAAGGTTATAATAGTTTAGGACATCAACACTCGAGTCGAGTTTTACCGTCACAATGACTTCATGCACTATAAATTGACATTGGACACGATAAAGAAATGGCAACTTTCGGATAATAAATCTGAACTATATCACTATGAAATGTTAGTGCGCATGTGGACAGGATTTCCACGTGATACTATTGGACCTTTTCACACCCAATATGGAAGCATTTGGAAAAAAAAACCATCCAAACTACGAAATATTTCATGACTTCATTTTACGGACTGGTATAATAAAAGTGTTATGAAGGGCACTTACAAAAGTTGGAAGGGTGGGTTTGTGTAACTTGTCAATGAAACACTGATCTAAAGTGGAATTCACATGGTGGGATTTAAATACCTCATGGGGTGTTTTTCTGAGAAACATCCTGAGGCATGCTGAGATTTTGTACTCGAACACGATGTCATCGTCTGAATAGTGGGGTTCCATTTCCCTGAGGCAAGTTTTTCTCCTGCAATTGGAGGCGACAATTACCCCTAACAAGGCACAGTATCTCATGAGATCTTGATTTTAACCAAATAAAATAAATTAGATAACAAGTAAAATAAATCAGATAAATCTAGAACCGTACTTGAATCATAAAGTCAACAATATTCCATTCGTTTGAATACACAGTAATTGTCACTGAGCTTTGCCTCAGTAACGATTGCAGCACATCCAAACTCATGGGGTAATGTCTATTCATATGATTCTCGATCCGGTTCTATAGGGCACATAGCTATTTAGCTATGGAGGCGGACATCTTGCCCCCGACATAAAAACACACCAGCAGATGGCAGCTCCAGTTATCAATGGATCTTTATATCCAATTTTTTTCTATGAGAATGACGTCTCCCCAACAGACTCGCAGAGGGTGGACGGGAGAAAACCCAATTCAGAAGAGGAAATTTTGCACGATTTATATCAAAATTATATTATTTGGTTTGCCTTAAAAAGGTTTAAGCCTTGTCTCACGATTATCTACAGATCATAGCAAGCAGAAATGATGGTTGTCCCCTGACTATACAGTGGCGCTGTATTACAAGTTCCTGGTGGATGACGGCGGAACTAGTTATCTCTCTGTGCCCTATTTAGGTATTAGTTGAAGATGGAAAGACAGACATCAGTACGGTGAGGATGGGGGGGGGGGGAGGGGGGGGGGGGGCATGCCACCAGCGGCAGGTGAATGGGATGTGCCGGGACCTCGATCACAGCGCTCTAATCACGGCAGATCGATGGTCGGGTAGTGCCGGGGCAGAGAAGTGACCAGTCACCAGTTAGCACTGAGCTGCTCGTAGGCTCAGACCGAGTTATTTAATGGATAGGCGTTGACCTGCTGAAAGCTGTACCTTTATCTTAGCCTGGTATAAATGTCGATAGGCTTAACATAAGAAACTCGTTCTCAACAGGATTGCGAGTACGGTAATTCATACTCAATGGGTAATAAACGGATGAATATTTCAGGCTAAGATAAAATTAGAAACATATTCGTACTTAGTCCCAGTCCCCGTTTGCCATCTCGTTTGGGGCGCTTCCGAATATTCACTCGGCTATCGACACGTTCATATTACTCAGTTACTGCACACTCCAAACTCGATGGGGACTAGGGACACAGACCAAACACTCATCAATTCCTTTCTTATTATCATACATCTGTGCACATCATTCCTATGCTTACTCATTTTATAGTTAGAATTTCATATATTTCATATGAATTGTGATGTATGGCCCAGTCTGACCTGCACAACCCGCATTGCTATTAAAGGTGTCCATCACACATGACTATAGACCTTTTTCCATTGGCTGATAAAAACGGTGTAGATTTTTTGTGTTCTCCAAATAGCCTATTTAAATTTTGTGTCAGCAGTGCTAAAGGTCCGACGGTGGTTCCTGTCTGTATAGCGGTGTTGGCCAATCAAAATAGGCTATAAGGAGAAAAATCTACACCTTTTTTATCGGCCAATGGAAACAGGCCTTATCATCCAGTATCTTTTGTGAAGGTCGGTTGATCAACTTGGTGGGAGCATGCACGCTCGTCCGATGTCATGGAATGGAGGAGGTAAGAATTTCCTCGACATTCTACGAAAAATTAAGAGGAATCAGCCGAAACTTTACGGTGACAACTTTGTGCGGCGGAATTCTCGCTGTATTGTTATTACATCTAAGTAAGTATAAGTCCCGTCCAATGCATTAGCAAAAATGTATCACGCAAACGTATCTTTAGCAGGCTAATAGTCTACTCTATATCTTTCCCGTTCTTTTGATTTATAATTCAAATCCTCAGTTTGATTCTTTCTTTGTCAGCGTTTCCTACATCGACTCTGAAAGGAATTACTCTGTGTAGTCGCCATGAGAAAGAGAAAGAAACTGAGACAGGGACAGGAAAGTCTCGTATTCACTGCATGTCTACAGCATAATACCTTACTTGTCTGTAGCATCCATTCAGTGTAAAAGACCTTAAGTATTTAAATATGTAATGTTCCGGCTTGCAAGGACATGAACTGCTGGCAAAGGCTTCAAAAGGTTACGGAAATCCTTTATGACCTGCCCCGTTCCCAATTATTATCAAGCGAGTAGTAGATTTGCGCTAATATAAATCATTCCGTTACATTTATCAAGTCTAGGTGGTAATAGTTGTACTCAAATATTTCATACAGACAGACAATTTGGTAACACCCGACTTTGTATGGAACCATGATTTTTGTATTATTGCTGATATGCCCCAAATGGAAGACCATCCATGAGATAAATTTGTGTGCTAATAAAAAAAGTTGTAATATAAAACAAGAATCTTGATGTACACCCATCTATATAATGGAAGTGGCGAATTATTAGAATAAATATATTAGAAAAATAGTAACTTCAGTGACTTCCATTGCATTGTTTCTTTGATTTAATACTCAGCGCAGGACAAAATCATAAATTCATATGTCAGGATTTTGTGAAAGTGAAAGCCTCTCTATCTTTAACGAGTTTTACGGGTCACTGTTTTTAAAATGAAAAATAAAACCTGGAAATGGGACATTTAATCATGAGAATAGACAAAATATTCCAATCAACGGTACAGGCAGGTATTCGTCTTGATATCATAAGTGTGTAAAACTTTTCGCATATTATTACCTGCCAAGTACCACATTTATAAATATTCCTGACAGTAGATATGAATTTAACTTTTGTCCTAAACCATATTTAAACGATGCCAAATCATTGGTGTTGGGTGAATGCCAGCTTAATAGGCCTTACATCGCTGGGGCAGACCTCTAATTAGGCGTATCCATTCCGGGGGAACCCCCGAGCGTTGTGGAACATCAAGCCGATGGTTAACAGCACACAGACGGACCAAGGTCGGCCTCACCCGGTGTTTACACTAGACGATTATAGGCGGCGATTCTTGAATTTAGCACCACCTGACGACTATCAGCCATGAAATGTTAAAAATTCGCTAGTGTAAATGTCAAGCGAGTGGTAACTGCACATCGTCTGATTATGTCAGATCATGCAATTTGCACCACACATGTTTAAAAAGGGTGTTTATGTATTCTTGGTAGAAAACTGAGTTTTGTTGTATCCTATGTTGGGAGGGCAGAATACAGAACTCTTATATCAATTAACTGTGGTAATGGTGTCGGAGCGATATACTTCTGAAGTACTATTCATATTGTTTCTTTCATTTCCACCTTTGATGTTTGATCAGATGTCAAGGATAAGGGAGAGATGCTATTATTAGTACGTCAAATACTTCATATGGTTTATATATAGTAGACATATAATAGAGATTATAAACTTATTAAGAATGAATGACTCTCTAGATCCAATATATGTTCTTCTTGATGTAAAAATGTTATATTGTTTATTGGAATTATGTTTTGCTTGGAAAAACGATTGTAATGATCGAAGGCGAAATAAAAACTATTTAAAAAAAGAGAGATTCTTGATGGATAACCCTGTCTAAAAAACTACAGGTGAATATATTCGTTTCCCATCAGAAAATCGGAGGTGAAAAAGGGTTAAGTTAAAAGTCCTGGTCGTTGACACAGAACAAGCTTTTGGCCTAAACGAGAGGTGGTAGCAGCTGATATTTTACAGAATCGCCAGCTGTCTAGAAGACAAATTCAAAACAACTTCAAATAGTCATCAGCCATCAAGTAGTCTACATAATCGCCAGGTTGTACCAAATTGCATAATCTGACATAATCAGACGATCTGCAGTCGCCACGTACTTGACGTTTACACTAGACGATTTCTAACATTTCACGGCTGATAGTCGTCAGGAGGTGCTAAACTCAAAAATCGCTGCCTATAATCGTCTATTGTAAACGCCGGGTTATAGAGTTTCACCACACTAGGACTCTGCAGGGAACTGGGTCCAGCCACACAGCATACAGCCCTACAATCAAACTACCCGATCAGAGGCAACCCCCAGCAGTGAGAGTACTGTTTCATGTCCGTGGGTCTTTTTTCCCGTCTCTCACTGCCGATAATGTACAGTTCACCGTTCCCCCGTCACCGTGATTTAAGTGCACTCTTTGACCTCTGGCGTGGTCGATCGGTGATCAATAAGTAATAATCAGGGACCTCAGTGTGCTACCGGAAATCAATCCATGTCACAGGTGTCGCTACTGGCGCGACCATGTCACGTGATTTTCGTACGAGAAAGGGCGGGAATAGACCTTTTTCCACAGGCTGGGTTCCCGCCTTATCTACCTAGTTACGCAATGCCTGCAGCCAAACAAACGCCTGGCAACGTACTCTCTAGCAGTGTACGACTGAGTGTGTGAGCGTAATACGTTTGTAATACCAGCGTATATTATTTTCATAGAAAGTACAGCTATTGCATCGTATTCTATGGTATTCCAGGTCCTATTAGATGTGTCATACATAGATATCACCTAAGTGATACTTTAGATATACCTTAGATAACACAGGAACACTGAAAGTGGATATACAATAATACATTGGCGAGTCTAGCTATAATATGCTTATCTATTTCCAAATTAAAACCAAAATAATCATCAACAATGAAGTAAAGACAGACCATACTTGTTGATACAATGTCCGAGTTTGCTCTAGAAGTCTGATCTGTCAAAAACAGCACTCCTGCAATCACACCCACCGTTCACGCTCTAGGTGTGATTGCTGTATATCCCTATGGACATGTGGCCGGGCTCGATGGGCTAAGTAAGGAACTCACCGTTAGGTGGCGTTGAACGGAAACACCTGTATTGGTGTGTGGTATGACGTCAGACGATCAGACGCTCTGAGCGCGACAGGCGTTCGATTGGCCTAGAAAACCTCGATCGGAGTTGTTCAGAGAGAAGGGGATCTTTTTTTAAAACTTGAACTGAATTCAATCATTCCATTGATGGATAGAAAAGGGAAGATTTCATCTGCCAAAGCGCGTACCTTTTTTAATATAGCATAATATAACAACAAGACTTGCATGTATTTGCTATACATATTACTATAAAGCCACTGCCACTCTGTATGTTCAATACACTAGATATGCAAAGCATGCCTCCCACTTACTAAGATGGACTATGATGCACTACGATAGACCTCCTCAAGTGGGATTCACACGATGGGACAAATGGAACTGAGATTAGTGTATTTCACACCTTTGCACCAGTCGGCTACTATTTACAGCTGGGTACAAAGTTTCACAGATTGGGGTGTCCTACAGTCTCAGGTTAACATGGCGGATTCAATTCACATGGGAAGACTTAACAGGTACATAGTCTCACCCTTATTCCCCTACACAGGGTACACAGAGTACACAGGGTACACAGGGTACACAGGGTACACAGGGTACACAGGGTACACAGGGTACACAGGGTACACAGGGTACACAGGGTACACAGGGTACACAGTCACCGACTCAGGGTACTTCCCCGTGTGAATAGATGGTATTTGAGACCACTGAGACTCAGAGACTGGGCTAGAATGTGTGAAATACATTGTCTCACCAAAATTCCCCTCTTAATTCTAAACCTGTTTAAAGTCAAAATCTCATGAGATTCTGTTCCTTGTTAGGGGTGATTGTCGCTGACAATTGCAAGAGAAAAAAGTTGTCTTGGCAGAAAGGAACCCTGTCATTCACACGAGGAGATTGTGTTCCAGTACCGAATCTCAACGGGATTTGTATCAGACAAACGGCCTGTGAAGTACGTGAATCCCACTTAACACGCTACGATGTCGTTGATGGGCGTCGCTGTCATCGCCGACATCGTAGCACATTGTTTGTTGGCCAATGATAGGGCTACAATCTGCTACGATGTGCTACAATGGGCTTCAAAATTCAAACATTTTTTAATTTTGTAGACACCCTACGATTTGTGTTTTATCTTCGTAGCGCTTCGGCATGCATCGTAGAGCTCTACGGTTCCACCACGGTTTTGATTTGTGCATCACAGAGCTCGCCCAAGAGTGAATCGTTGCAAAATAGAAGTAGGTGAACACCCCCTCTTGATAGTTGGAAGCATTGGAATACTGGTCATAATATAGATTTGATTCTGTGTATCAATAAAGGAAATAGAGGCTGCTTAAACAAATCCTTAATTCGTAAAAAATCAAAAGCATGGACAGAGACTTGCAAGTGCTAACCAGAAACAACCAGGAAGGCACCAGTGTTTATCATGGCTGAGACAGCTTATAGCTGATAGAAAAGTAGGCCAAACGGATTCAAATATCCCAGCTATTTAATGTCAAATAATTCATTAACATTTATACGTGTCACAAATCAAACAAATGTTTTACTGGCAAGACTCGTAAGGGAATCTCATATTACCGATGATTTTCTGCGTACTAGTATTGTGGTCTAAATGCAATCTATGAAACCATAATGGCAAACAAAGCTAAAGACTCCTGGAGGCTATCCGAAGGAAAAAATGATTTATTTTCTCTGTTTATTCCAACGAGTTCTGTCGGTTTTGACAGATCCTCCTACTAGAATCTTTCATGATCCTAACAAAGGGAGGAAGACAAGAAACTCCTGTTAAGTCGATATTTCTGTATTCTTCTCAGAGCAATTTGCACCATCATCATACCGCATAACGATACAGATCGACAACTCGCCTTGAGTTGTTGAAAAGTCTTCACAGATGTGGCGGCGTTTTTCTACGTGTATGCCAGGCAGGCTGCTCGGGGCATTCACCGTCCGCCGTGTTTGTTCTGAGCCGGGCCGGGGCCGGGCGGCAGTGGGCGGCCTTTCCCGGCGGTGTATCGGGCGGAAGGCAGGATGCGAATTGCTCACTGAGCTGTCCAGTGAGTTGCTCATCGAGGAGACAGTTTATGTTTACCCCGTCACCATCACTGAGTCTGGACTACTGACGGCAGACGGCTGGGCGCCGGGCCACGCCGCGAGTCAGTCAAACGGACCCCTGGGTCGAGCAGCTTAGGAGGTGTAATATTAGGAAACGTCCTTACTGTGGTCGAAACGGTTCTTATTGTTTACGAACGAGAACCGTTTCGTCTATAGAAAGGACGCTTGCTTAATATTCTATCATCCATGGTATACAAAGTACCCTTTGAGAATGTATGGGGACTCAGCAAACCAATACCGTTTGGAACCAATACCTAGAGGAAAGGATAATCCCTATTGTTATATACCCTTTGATATGGCAATTAATGGGTTGAATTTATTTGAAAAGATGGGTAATATTAGGAAACGTCCTTACTGTGGATGAAACGCTTCCCGCTTGAGGTCAGTATTTCACTTCATACGGTCTGACGCAGCAGGTGGAAGATGGGGGCCGATTAGAGACTGCTAGGAGTTTGAGTGCCGACCGTAGCTCCACTGCATTATAACCGAACTCACTTTACTGTTTTATCTTTGTGAATTTGATTAGACATTCACTGCATGGTCTTCGCTTGAATATCTTAATCTATATTCTACATGAGACGGTTTATCATATATCTATCAATTACGTATACTGTCCGCTCCTACCAATACCGTATTTATCCGTACGTCACACTATGCCGTACCAGGTATGTGATCACTTGACAAGGTAAGATTGAGCCAGTTTTAGGTATGTGATAATACGAGACCTGGCTGACAGTGTTAGTACGTCAAAATATTTGATAAAATCATCGATCAGATACACACCTCTGCCGTCGGCATCAGGATGTATCTGATTGATAATTTAACGTACGAAGACAGTAAGCCAGTTTCCTTATAATATTTGACAAAGCTATCTATGATTCGTCTTCATACCGCTCTGCTCTATTCTAACATTATCAATTTTATTCTATGCCACATTATTAGGGTAGGAATATAGTTAGAATTAATCTAATCGTCTCAATGGGTGGCACATCTCTGTGTAACGAATAGACCTTGCGAAATCACAGGGAAATGAGCACTAATGACAATTAAGTCTTAAACTCGCTGCATTTTGCACTAAATTGAGTTGCACTGCAATTCAACCATCTCCTTCCTCACCATTGTGAACTTAAAAACCTGACATTATACATACCGAGTTGAGAATGTTAAGTTCATCCTGGCTATAATGGCCACTTGTGAAAAACTAATGCTACCTGAAACTGATGGAGAAAACCTTGGGATGGCTTGAAACTTGAGCAGGACCTTAAAATATTGGAAAGCCCAATAAATGAGAACGTGTTATCATATTTGAGATTGCGCCAGCAATCTCTCCACCATTTCCACAACGAGCTTGGACGTTATCACCTTGCCTCAAGTCTAAAAGTGGCCTTGTTAAATTGTCAGGGCTACTGCAGCCACACTCCCATCTCAGTTGCCAGGCCGATTAGGTACATTATCCTACCCCTAATAAAAAACTCCATAGGCTTAAAATTAGCGGACTGTATTTGGTCTACGGTGCAGGAAAATGAAATTTATAGCTCTAGTGGGATACAGTTGTCAAATGACGTCTTTTGAAAACTAACCAATGATTATCACTGATTATCAGTGAGTTTTATCTTATTTCTTAAGTTAACTTGCTGAAGTAATCTATACAGGGTAGGATAAATTCTAAACAAAATTCGAGTTAGTAGTGTTGTTTATCGCACTCTGGAAAAGTTGGGTATCACTTCACTTGGCTTCGCCTCTCGCAGTGATATGCGACTTTGCCGTCGTGCAATAAACAACAACACGACTAACACTCGTTTGGTTTCTCCTAATTATTCTCTCCTGTTTCCGATGGGTGACTCTGATATATGCCTTCAAATCATAAGCATAACGTAGCAGATAAAGGTTAATTGTTATCTATTGCATCAGTAAAATCATACAGCTCATGCCCCCCCCCCTCCGCATTTCTTATCTTTCCTCCTGACCTACAACACAACACAGGAATATGGTGTTATCTCTTATCTCACCCCTGGTATTGTTTCCCCATAGACTTAACATTGGGAACTCGTATCCAAAGCCCATTGAGTATTTAAAAAGATACTCAATGGGGGATTATGTCACAAAGGTTAGCCCATTAGTCAATGTGAAGGGTGAGATAAATTCAGAAACCTTTTCCAGTTAAGGGTCAGAGCTCAATCCCACTCATTTGAATCGCTGCGTAATTCATGCGGCTTTGCCTTGTAAATCACTTCACTATTCAAACTCGATGGGATACAAGCTGTGACCCCAAACTTTCATAGGTTTTCTCTATATTATCTCACCCATAGTATTTCTTCTCCATAGACTTAACATTGAGAACTCGTATCCAACACCCATTGAGTATTTGAGAAAAAAGGTTAGCCTATTAGTCAATGTGAAGGGTGAGATAAATTCAGGAACGTATTCAAGTTAACGGTCAGAGCTCGATCCCATTTCGTTTGAATCGCTGCGTAATTCACGTGGCTTCGCCTTGTGAATTACTACGCGATTGAAACTAAATATAAAACAAGCTCTGATCCCAAACTTTCATAAGTTTCCCCCTTAAAATCGATCCCGGCACTATAAATACCAGAGATAACTTTAACCAATTACCCTTCTGTTAATTGGCTTCTGAGTTACCCTGTCCTAAACACGTAACAGCCGCAGTCTATAGAGATAAGGACGTGGCGCATGTACATACAGAGGCACTGCTCTGTGGATTACCAGTCTCCTGATTGTGTGGGGAGGCCTGGCACAAACCATCTGTCTTCTTGTGATTAGTTCAGAGAGATGTTGGACATTTCTCGGGGAAATCAGTGGCAGGTTACACTTAGCGTGTAATTAACTGGTGCCGCTGGCAATGACAGATCGCTCACGTTGACTGGAGGCGGAGATTATACGGCTGCCACATATCATCCACACCATCTTTATTCTTACTGACTGACGATTCCGGGTACTGAGGGGTGGCGGATGAATGCTGATATCTTTCTTGGTAATTTCCGCTATCGGGTCTACCGATAAATCCATCGATGTGTCCGTCCTTAAGGGGGATTCACACGGAGAGACTCATGTACAGTAGAACACCGCGTAAGCGGACATCTTCTGTTCCGGGCCAAAGTTTCCGCTTCCGCGGGGTTCTACTGTACTTCGGACGGGTGTACTTTAACCATGTTCTCCTCCAGTCTCAAATAATCTTTCCTGTGTTAAAAAATCTCAAAGTAGGATGCCAAAATTGGGGCTTTCCCAGTCTCAAGCAAAAATGGCGGATTGGATTCACAAGTACGGACACACCCGATACATCGTCTCAGACATCTTCCCATTCACATGGTACGGAGTCACACACTTTTTACCATGTGAATGCCTTCCTTGGGACTCAAGTACCTACGTCTAGGGTGCAGTCTCAGGTGCAGGGTCCCCTTCCCCTGTGAACCTGTGAGAAAGCACACCATCAACGAGAGGTATGCCAGTCTCACAAAAATTCCCCGAAAATTGTAAACATGTTTATAATCCAAATTGCTCGAGACTATGTACTTGGCCGGGGAAATTGACGGCGACGATTACCCCTTTTTCACATCTGTCTCAGGGAATTGACGGTTGTCACACGAGGAGACTAGGTACCAGTAAATAATCTCAGGAAAATTGTCTCAGACAAACCCTCCTGGAGGTACATGAGTCTCTCCGTGTGGACCCCACATTACCTGTAAATCACCGCTTCTCTTTGCTTCTCCTCAAAATACACACTAATGAGCCCCACACGCGGGGGTCCTGCTTTCTAGCGGCGGGAACTACTTTCAAATAAGTTCTAGGGTTCAGTGAAGCATCCAAAGAATATCATTACCGTATTGCATCGGCTCAGCGCACAAATTGGCCACCGGAGCGCCATCACGCGTGTCGTAGCGGTACTTGTCAAGACGCCGGTGGCGTGCGCCGCGAGTTGAAGGGAAACCAATCAAGCTGTCCACCAATCAGCGTCCAGCGGAGACGGAGCCGTCTGCATCTGGCATTATCGCCCACGGGGGTCCAAGCGGGAGACGCCAATGATGACGTAGCGCGTCCGTCGACGTGACATAAAATGGACGCCGGGATTAGTTCCGGAAACGGACGGGAGGGCGAGCATCTTGTTGGCATCAGAAAAATCAGTAGGTTCTTAGAAAGGCTGGGGACGATATTAATCAGAGATGCTGCCTCTCTCTTTCTCTCTCTCTCTCCATATATATATATATATATATATATATACATATATATGTATATATATATATATATATATATATAGAGAGAGAGAGAGAGAGAGAGAGATGTATGTATATATTCATACATAATATATATATATATATATATATATATATATATATATATATATATATATATAAACCACGTTATATTTATATAAATTATTATCCAATTGTATTATCTTAATTATTCAATCCGTGACTGTTGTTGTTATTAATCCTCATTGTTTATCTTCCTCATAGTTACTGGGTAACCGCTGCGGTTACGGGTAACCTGGTTACCAGGCTCGGTAACGGTTAATCTGCTGCTTGCTGTCACAGGTATCAGACATGTTTTAGTCTTACATCAATATGTGTGTGACTATGTGTATAGTTGATGATATATATAGCTATTAATATCTAATAATGAGTCGCTTTACATTTGAATGTAATGCCTTTATTGGGTTTCTGTCGAGTCATATATTTCATCCTTATAGTAGTCGTTTCGAAGATATGCCACGTCACCACGCCTTATATTCAATATCCCATAATGATTAACGATGTTCTCCAGCATCTTCACACTCAGTTGGATGTTGGAGAAGGACATTTCAATTTTACTACTCCCATTCTGTAGCCAATAGGTTCATCCTATGATTATACATGTAGGCCGACTTTACACTACAAGACTAAAAATGTGACGCCTGTCGATCGTCTGTCCAATAGTCGTCAGGTGGTGCTCAATTACGCAATATATAATCATCAAGAATCGCCGGCTATAGAAGGAGATTAAGCGTTTACACTAGACGATTTATGTTGATTTAGATGAGTAACATTACTTCCTGCTGTCGGCCTTTACACTCAAAAATTATGGGCGACGATTCTTAAAGGTTAACCCTGTGTAAACTTGACCCGGCGTTTACACTAGACGATTCTGGCCGGCGATTCTGGCATTTTGCAGCTCCTGACGACTTTCAGCGGTAAAAGCAGAGAAATCGTCTAATGTAAACGCCAAGCGCGTGGCGACTGTAGATCGTCTGATTACATTTGATTACGCAATATGGCACCACCTCACGACTATTAGACACGGTCTGACGCTGGCGACTATTTTAAGCCGGCTTGAAATAGTCGTCTAGAGGGGCGGCGATTCTGTGAAAACAGAAGTCGTCGACCCCCTATACCTTTGACACAATACATGTGCTTTGCTTCAAGATACCAGAGGGTGGGTGGGGTGGGGGGGATGAGTGGGGGTACGGGGTGGGTGGGTGTTGGGGGGTTGGGGGTGTTGGGGTGTGGGGTGGGGATGGGGATGGGGGAGCTTCTGTTTTGGGGTAGGGAGTGATTTTTTAGCATTATTTGGGTTGGGATTTATAGGGGAATTGGGTGTGTGTGTGCTTATTTTATCTTTATTTCTTGGGGTGGGGGGGGGGGCTTTTCTTTTTAAAATCATGGGATGGTGCTAATCTTTTTTGACATATGTCGGGGGGGGGGGGGCTAAAAATTGGGGGGGGGGGTGAAATTTTATTCAGATGTAAGGGGTGCATATGATGGGGACAGGGGACTGATTTTGGTAAATCTGGGGGGAGGGGGCTAAATTCTACCTAAATGTTTCCTTGGAGGATTCAAACAAAAATGCTTAATATTTTTTTGGAGGAGGGGGGGGGGGGGGTAGGGCAAATATTTCAGGTGCTCCTGTGTTGGGCAGGGGGTGGTTGTTTTTGTACTTTCATCGGGACAGGGGTAGCTCTGTGAGGGGGGAGGGGGGGCTTGCTTCATCTTTATTTTTCTATGGGGACCTTTTTATGTTTTTGTTTTTTTCAAATAATGGAATTGTGCTATTAGTTCATATATATCCTGGGGAGGGGGCTTTAATAAAAGAAATCATGGGGTGGGCACTTTTTTTAGGTGCCACTGTGGAGGGGGGGTGTGATTTTTTTTATATTATATATTATTTTTTTTGTTGGGAGGCAGGGAACTTAATCTTAGTACATCTGGGCCCCGTTGCTCCAGGTTTACGACAGAGTTGCGGATCGCAGAATAGCGATCCGAGGGCCTAAACGTTGCTCCAGAAATTTTGCGGATCGCGTCGTAATCGCATAGGCGCATCGCCGCGTAAAATACTGCTTTTTGCGATACTTTTTACGCGGACCTTCACAGCACTGCGGATCGTATCGCTGTAGGTTAAAACCAGCCTTGTCTGATATTTCAAATAACGATCCATGGTGGCACCACCAACCCCTGCCCCTTGTTCTTCTACCTTTAGGAAATAGCGATCCACACCACCAGGTGTCAGATCAGTTTTAACTGTGATGCCATCTGTATTTAATTAAAGAACTAATTTATTTTCCCTGTCTCATTCAATATGCGCCCCTGAATTGTTGTATCGTAATCGCATCGTAAAAATTAGCGATACCGCGGAAATATAGCGATACGATCCGATATTACTGGAGCAACGCTTTTTTAGTCGGATCGTTAAAGTAATCGTAAAAATAAAATTGCGATCCGATTATAGCTAGCGATACCACAAAAACAGGAGCAACGGGGCCCTGTGGGGGCAAATTCTAGTTCACATGATGGTCCTAATATATTTTTATTGATGGGGGCCCTTTTTGAAGAAAAGAATTTGGGGGAGGGTTAAGCACATTTTTTTCTGTCGTGCCAACATATACACACAGAGAGTTAACTACAGGGGAAAATTTCAGGGGGGGGGGGCAGGAACCCCTATGTCCCTATAGACAGGTAACCCACGGTTAACTCAATGAATCGCCTATGTCCGTTTCTACTGAAAGTCGTCAGTGTAAACGCTCAAGGAAATTCTGTGCTCGACGACTTTTGCGGTGGACATTGCCACCACCTGACGACTATTGGCTGACGATCTACAGTCGCCACGTATTTAGTCGTCCAATGTAAACGCCGGGTCAGGTGAATGTATCTGTTTCCCATGAGAAAACTGCAGGTAAAGATGGGTTAAGTAAAAAGTTGTGGTTGTCGACACAAACACTCGTTTCTGGCCAAACATGATGTGGTCGACGACTGAATTAAAAAAAAAAAAATCTCCAGCTATAAAGACGACTAATTGAAGCTAACTGGAAATGTTGTCAGCCATCAAGAGGTCCGCATAAACACCAGGTAGTGCCAAACACTGCACGAAAACCACTATTTAACATATATATATATATATATAAGCCATCGCGATAACGCACGTATCGGCTGTATCATGGCTTGTTTATAATTGTATACACCTCTTATACGCGTCTACGTTTCGGGCGTCTACGAGACAGTTTCCATATGTAGACGCGCGCGACTTGGCTGTCTTTCATGCCTGGCGTATTTAAGATAAAACATACTCTGCGCAATATATATACGCCAGGCGTATATATGATACAAAAAAACAAAAAAATTGCGACCCATGGCCCGCCTGGGCCTGTGGGTGTTGGTAGAGGATGCACCAACACTGACCCGCCACCCGCGACCTCCCAACCCCACCCGCTACCGCTTCAGGTGCACAGAGACATGGGGGGGGGAGGCGATTATATAGTAAGCCTGAATGTCCACACATTGAAATGGTGTTTGAAAGTAAGATCTATTAGAAAAACAATTAAGAAAACAACATAATGCAAGGTTTACTATGTGTAATTAATAAATTTATACTTAATTAGGTTTCTATAAAATAAATTGGTAATATAAAATTGCAATTTTCATATAATACAGACTTGGATGGTTAATGGCATATGAAATATGCTACCAGTAGTGTCCCCAAGTGGCAGAGAATGGAACTTTTTGAGAGTGGTGTATATACAACGGAATCAGGCGTATATATGACGTATATAAGACCGCACCATGGACATGTATATACGCCACTAGATAAGGCGTCTACGAGACGGATAACAGGTCTAACTTCTAGACGCAAAATCCTACTGTTAGACGCGTTTCACATACATATGTAAAGCGGTAGGTTTCGTGCAGTGAAATTTACACCAGACGATTTCTAGCAGTTTTTATATAGAACATCCTGACCATGCTGTACAAGTCACAGAACGAGACGGAAATTTAAGGTTTGTACAGACGAGCCATTAATGCCGAGTTCCATACAAACCGTAAATTATCATCGAGTTCTGTGACTTGTACAAGCATGGTTGGACGTTATATATTTACTATATACCAACAATTAAAAAAAAAGTCATTAATTTAATTTTTAACAACCGATATGTTCATAAACGTGTTTGGCAAGGTGGTCCGTATTTTAGTGTACGGACCAGTGGTCAGTACAGTATTTTTTATGTTATATGTCAAAACGGTATGTATTTACAGTAAATACGGCATGGGTATATATAGTAAACTGCTGAAAGTCGTCAGGTGGTGCCAAAGTCAATAATCACCGCCTATAACCGTCTAGTGTAAACGCCAGATAGCTGTCTGTCTTAAGCCTATGGCCGCAGCATGGAACGCCATGAGAGGGAGCGCATCATGCTACAACGATAAGGCTTAGAGGCAATTGGCAAATGCAATCAAATCATTAGCGCAAGTGTGATTCTGGTTTTGTTTTTCGCTCGCAACAATTTGAAAAGCAACGCAATGGTGAGCATCTTATTTCCGTAATAATAAATATGCAAAGTATTTCCCGCAACGCTATGAAGGGATGCGGAAATTCGTAATTACTGAGTCTGGAAGTAAGATGGATTAACCACTAATTGGGGGAATTGGGTATTTGCCCAATAGAGATTCTATGCAAAATCTGGTCTGACTTCTCCAGGCAGATTTCAGGGTGAAAAGTGATCGAGCATTAAGATGCTCCCGGTGCCGCTCTCGTGGCAGGACTTTATGTTATCCGCCTAAAACAAAGTGTCCAGAGAAAGCACATAGGCAGTGTGTATGGACATACTCAGCGCATATGGATATGTTATATGGGCCGGGACGCGCATACGGAAAAATAGTGCGCAATGAAAAATAGTGCATAACTAAAACGAGCTATAATATCGCATAACCATCTGTCCAAAAAGGAAGGCGGATAATAAATACAATATATACTGGTTTCAGATAAAAGCGGACGTATGCTCCTCGGAGTTGAACTATGCTATATATCCTCGCATACGCTCGAAAATCACTACGCTTTAACTTTTCGGAGCATACCTCCGCTTGCATCCCTAAATGTTCAATGTGCGGAATCCAATGAGATTTTTGCCCTAAACAAGTAATTCACAGGGGCATTTTGATGCGACAAATGGACCCATTGCTGAGTCGCCGACTAGTTATGTGATCTAGCCAATAGGAGGCCATCAAGGAGGGTCACATATTTTTTCACACCATTCACCTCAAGGGTACTTGAGTCCCAGGGTGAGTGTTTATTGAGACTATGTCTGGGACTATGTACCAGGTGTGTCCTTTCATGTGAATAAAATCTGCCAATTTTCCTTGAGACTGGTAAAAGCACCTTGCCACGAGAATTTTGCACCAAAGGAGAATCGTCTGAGACTAAGGGAAAGGTGTAAAGTACACCCGTCTCAGGTACTATCGTAAAACTGGATGAGGTTTAATCTTGGCCACCGTATTTCACGACTGGAGTTTGGCAAAGTGACTTCATGAGGCGAAGCCGAGTAAAGTCCGGAGCCAAAACTTCAGGAGTGGAATGCGGTGGCTAAGATTAAATCGAATCAGGTTTTGATTTTATCCTACCCTTTCTCCTCTATTTTGGAATATTATGTGATAACAATTCTGTATGCCACTAGTGGCATTTAAAACTCTGTATGCCAGTCAGCGTGGCATACGGGAACCCAATGTTAAGCCTATGGGATTTTATATTAGGGGGAGGATAAATAAGTCTCTACGTGTGAATCACACTTAACCCTATCGCGCTGGGTGCCTGTGACAGGGCTAGAGTCATGAAGCCGGGTATTAGTGCCAATGAATGCCGCTAGAGGCCTGGAATATATATTATAGTCCTATTGTGACCATTTTATCACGTGACATGACACGTGATACTTATTATCATTTTTCATGTCACCTAGGAATACAAAATATGATGTTACATATACATTCTGCGAAAGTTTCATGTTTATTGAGACATTATCTTCAATTTCATTAGAAAAAAATCCGAATATTTTGTAAATGATGCTTAAAAGCATCACCCAGCCATCCCCGGATGATGCGCTGAGGCATCACGCGTCTAGCCCTGGTTGATGCCTCAAGGCATCACCCGGCGTGAATGGGTCAATCTAGCGAATAGAAAGCCAGCAAACAGGGTCACATGTTTTTCACACTATTCACCTCAAGGGTACTTGAGTCCCAGGGTGAGTGTTCGCCTTAACTATGTCTGAGACAGGTCTCAGGTACACACTTAGTCTCTTCGTATGAATCCCACTTAACGGTTCAGAAGGCGCCCATCTCCCCTGACCTCTGTTTCTGTTTTCAAACCGGCAAATCCTTAATTTCAAATTAGACCGTGGATATTTATCCAACATAGATAATGCTCTAAAAAGCCAAATTGCCAAAACTTTTAAAACGGAAAATGAAATGAAAACCCAGGCTCATGGAGTGGAACACGATATGAGTTAAAAGCATCACCTTAACACGATCAATTAAGTCAGGTGTGTTAGGCGATACCACATTGATTAGTGCGAGTTTTTGATGAGGTCGGTGGGTGAACAGATCATTAGGGACATGCCTTCTTTGAATGTCCTGACAACCTCACTCCGAGCAAATCTTGTTATAGAATTCTTTTCTTTTGTGTCACGAACAGATGCGTCTACTGATGATTATAATAACAAACACTTTTTTAGACATGACCCCCAGTACGGACCAGGAACCACTTACATTTAATTATATTGGTAAAGGGAGATCATCACCTATCTTGGCTATTTCTGAAAACCACTATTCTGATGTAGAAATTCAAAACAACTTTTTCTAGATGAGGATCAAAGAACAGGAATTAAATACAGCTCATTCTACTGAGCAATTAGCAAGATCTACCTACACATTTCTGTCCATTTCTGTCTTGTTTGTATGGCTCAGAAACTCACTTGTTATCATAGGTTATAACAACATGTAGAGCTGCTCTTCAAGGCATATCCAACCATACACAGTGGTGCCACCTGGTGATTTTCAAATAGTGTTGATTATCAATTCAAACCAGTCCCTGTGACTCATTCTAATACACAATGAGGGAAATATAAAATATTATCAAGTTTGACCAAACCCAATAGTTGAATTAAGCCAATTTATATTAGACTGATTTTCATAGAAAAAGTACTGAAAAATGTAATTCGATTCATCTTTTATTAAAAGAAAACATGGAAAACTTTGAAATTGAACTGTATACTGCTATACGCTTACTATATTCTGTGAAAGTTCGAGGAAAATGACATGATTTTACTATGTGAAAAACAATTTCTTAGAATTTCTGTACATTCTATTCTGATGTTATCATAATAGGTATCTCCAGATAATAACAAAATAGCACGGTGACCTTCATTTAAAAAAAATACCTCTGTGTTCTATAACATTTGGAGGTGATCATATTCAATTTCCAGGAAATTGACATGGATTTTCATTTTCAAGGTATATTTCCTGATATGCCTTTATACGCAACTCTATAGCTCAGTAGAAACAGGTGCCAGCTCACACGACTATTGAGAATGACCGGCAAACGCGGACCAATGCAAGGAACCTCAGGGTCGTGTGCACCTACTTGCACCTGGCGATGTGTCGTGTCACACGCACATACAGGGAGGCCGGCCTAGCCCTAAGTAATAAAAACCTTTGAGATGAACATGTGGAGGTGATGTATTTGAATAATGAATGAGGGAGAAAGTGAGCAGGCACAAGGCCGTAAGGGGCTGGTAAAATAGAAGCGGATTGTATAAGTTGCGGCCATCTATATTGTGGTTATCAATTATCTATTTCCATATAAAGTTCTAGAAATGTAGGACAGATAGAAATGTTGGAAATATACGCATTACATTATTTTTGTGTGAAAATGTTATTATGATATCACATCTTACTTGAAGGCAAAATGCCACATTGTAGGAAACAGTAATAGGAGAGGATGAATTGCACGTATATTCAGAGCACCAGTAATGCGAAGCCAATATATATGATAAAAATAAAAAGGTTAAAGAAGAAACCAACAAGTTTTGGTCAAAGTCATTGTTCTCCAGAATTTTGATGTGGAGCGATATGAACGAGGTGAAGCCGAGTGAATATTGCATAGCATTCAAAAGAGTTGGATAACAATGACTTTGACCAAAACGAGTTGCTTTCTGTATTCATCTCACCCCTGTACACACTAAGAGAATAGACTACACACATGATATAGACCATGGAGAACACACTATAATACTCATAGGGTTATGGAGAACGTTTCCAGGGTTAAGCCTATGGGACAAAAATATCAAGGGTGAGATAAAGAGAAATAACTTTCAACTGCGCAGATACAGATGCGCGAAACCTTTCTCTTTTTTAGGTTTTTATTTTGTCTATAGTTTACCACTAGGATAAACATAATATCCTGTTTTTAGTAGGCTCCAGGGCCAGAGTGGTATAGATATGTCAATGATATTTTTGGTTTTACAACAGCAGGATGGGCTTAAAATGATATATGTTTACATGGAAATAAAAGGAAATCAATAGATCGTATGACAGTCCACCTTACCCATAACTGAAACCGTATAGTATTTATAATGAGTAAGGTATGGCTTTATTCATATTTAACTTCTGATGTAGGTTGGTTGAGGGGGGAAACCTTGAGGGGGAGGGAGATCTTGACCATTTTGGGAACCAAAATACCTCTCAGCCTCCAGGTCAGTAAGATACACACAAACCATGCAGATCAATAGAGTGGAGTACCTGCCCACATCCAGTGTGTGTGAGCAAGACGAAAGAGGTTTACACACAGAAACTGATACACGTGAAGAGGAAATAGGACACGGCTCTATACCTCTGCTAGGAGACTGGTATCACTTTGTCACTATGTGCACACGAGGCATTACCCCTAATGGGTTAGGTTTGTGTATCGTGGCTGGTGGTCCGCGCACAGCAAAGACTTCCTGAAGGCCAACACACACTTAAGGCCCGTTTCCATTGGCTGACGAAAACAGTGTAGACCATTTTTAGGTCCCCTAAGAGCCCATATCAATTTTGCGACAGCAGTGCTATAGGTCTGTTGGTGGTGTCTGACTGTAGATCGGTGACGACCAATGTAAATGGGCTATTTGGAGAACTAAAAAAATCTACACCAATTTCTTCGGCCAATGAAAACGGGCCTTTACCAATATTTTTCCTTGCGATATGCTTGCGATATTGGACGGAGAAAATCGCAAGGGAGGGCCGCTCAGCACAACAGGGGAGGGGAAAAAGTCGCTGTACCTCGGCTTCTGTCTCCCAGAGGGAGGGGGGCCTCATATCTTAAGGCATTTCAAGGCACACCTAGCGATATCTCGTGGCGATATTATCCCTCGGTCGAGGGACAATATCGCAAGGAAGGCAAGGGATGTCAGTTGCAATATGTGGGTTAGAAAAAACAATGGAAATATTTTTCATTTGGAATTTGCTGCCTTAAACAAGTAATTCTCAGCTATGTCATAGGACTGTGGGTATAAATGAGGCTTGGATGTATTTTTATTTGTTTTACACAAAGACAAAAGGTTCATATATAACTGTACTAAAAAGGGAAAAAATAGATTTCCTTGGAAATTGGAAATCTGGCATCTCTAGGATCGAAGAGGTGAAGATAGTGGGGGCCTACTATATTCTTTATATGGCAGTTAATGGAGTTTTAATGGACCCCTGGTCCCAGGACCAGCCCGTCAGGTCACCCAGCAGGTGGTTGCGTGAAATAGTACGATATCGCAAGGGAAAGAAGTGACATGTTAATTCGACTTTCTCCCTTTTGGAGGGGAAATATCGCATGCGAATTTGTATCTCAGCGAGGCGTAAAGACCAACGCACATTAGCGAATTCTGCATATCGCAAGCGATAAGTCACCGGAAAACTCCCCTTAAGATGTTTTCCAGGTAAAATATCGCTAAGTGTGCCTTGGACCCCTTGCGATATTGCACTACCCCTTTTGTACCCCTTTTACCCCCCGCTGAGGTACAAAGTCGCATGCGATATTTTGCTTCCAAAAGGGAGGGAGTCTCATGCGACATTAAGAATTGACATGTCAATTCTTTTCCTTGCGATATTGTACCCTTTTAACGCAACCACCTGCTGGGTGAGGAAACGGGCTGGTCCTGGGGCCCATCAAAACTCCATTTAAAATTACTGACATTTAAGGGATACAATAGGCCTCAGCAGCCATCCTTCTGATATTGTACTTTTGCTAAGGGATAATATCGCAACAGAATATCTCTAGGTGTGCCTTGAAATACCTTTCGATATCAAGCACCCTTCCCGCTGTGGAGGCCGAAGCCCGAGGTACATTTTACAGCGACTTTTTCCCCTCCCCTGCTGCGCAAACCACCCCACCCTTGCGATATTCTCTTTGCGATATCGCAAGCATATCGCAAGAAAAAATATCGCCAATTGTGCGTTGGCCTTAAAAGAGGGTACAAAAGGGGTGGTGCAATATGGCAAGGGGTTCAAGGCACACTTGTCGATATTGTACCGGAGGAAACATTACAAAGGGACATTTTTACTTGTGATAGGCAAAAGTCGCTAAGTGTGTGCTGGTCTTTATTGACAGCACAGGAAGCCTTCCCTGCTTCTCCTTCATCGATCGTGGCTTACGTGTCACCGTGACAAAAAATCCTCCGGATAATCGCATCGACTCGAGGATCTAGGCCTAAATTCTACAATCACCAGCTTTGGTGTTTCTGAAAGGATGGAGTTCTACACCTGATGCCCGGTAGTATCACAGCCTTGACTGATGGCATGGCAGGAGCCACGTGTAGACCTCCGCAGGCCAATATTCATATGCACCAAGATTGTGAGGACTATATCGACCCGAAGGTGCCACTTTAATCATGTGAATAGAGCAGAATCAGAATAGATTGCAAGGGACAATAATGAGCAACTCACTGATGCTCATTTACCAGCTAAAAACGTATCATCGATCCATCAGATAATACCATGAGCTCGCAGAGATATATCCCCAGTGACAAAGGCAGCCTTAGAGATGGCACTGCCTTTGATTCGTTCTCCATTTCAGGGAGAGACAACGGGCTTTGTGAGCGGAGCACTTCTTAGGATATGGGGTTGATGTGCCGACCACCGACAATACAGAGAAATCACTTGCATCAAAGCGGTAGATCTCGAGGCTGTGTCTGGCATTGCATGCCATCCCGCAATATGCCAGGCTCAGTCACGGCAATGGGCTATGCTAAAGCCATAATACCACCAATAGTCCGCAGGTAGAATCCCATGAAGAATCTATTCCTATAGTCGTTGTAAAAGAACATTTCAAAATGCAATTCATTATCCAAACCATGGTATTTGCGATGGACTCCTTCGGCAGATTAGCAACCAATAAAAGAGCAGAGGGGGGCCTACTAGTGAAATGTTCATATTTGGTACGATAAATTCTGGATCGAATTACTGACAGAATCACTCAGGATACTGCCTTCCCGGTCAAGAAAATAGTTTCTCTATAAAGTATTATACGGAAACGGGGTTACTGTGGCTGTACGTGATAAATACGCGGTGAAATTGACGATAAAACGAACCGATGCCGAAGGCAGAGGTTCGTTTTAATGTCAATTTGACCAAGTGTTTATTAAATACAGACACAGTATACCTGTCTTCGTATTATTATATACCTTAAAATATCCAATTTTTAACTTTACTTCAGGGCGGGTTTTTGGATTTCGCCGCCGTACATGCCCCGTACACCACATACATACCCCGTACGTCACCTAGGTGTCGTACGGATATAGATAAGACATGGGTAGGAGCGGGCAGTATGTGTAGGATATACTGACATAGGTATATAATAATGAGGCAACATGCTTTAAGTATTGATTGCCTTCAACACTATCACAGGTGTTACATCAATCTTACAACAATGTTAAAGCGATGTTACAATAATGTTAAAATATTTCATTTTTACACTATATTTTGGGAGGTATATCATTTGTTTGGCTATGAACTATTTGGTATATCATTATTGGGGCTTTTGAATTGCAGGATTCCAACAACTGAAAATAAATCCCAAGTTTTGTCGTAAAACCAGTGTTTACAAAATGGAATCAGTTTGATTCAACTATAACAGAAATTCACGATTATAACGTCGTCAGAGCACTAACCAAAGGGATGATGCTTAAAGGCATAACCTACAATACACAGTGGCGCCACCTGGTAATTATCAAATAATGACAATTATCGCTACAATCCGGTTCCTTTGAATTGTTCCAATACCAAATGAGTGAAATATAAACTATTATCGAGTTTACCTAACCCAATAGATAAATAAAGCTAATTTATATTTGATTGATTTATATAGGAAAAGGCATAGGCGGATACTTCGGAGGACACCTTATCAGAATCGGTTGGCTGGTGTGGGGGACAAAAATCCATATTATCTTGATAAATTAATTGTGGTGTGTATGTGTGGTAGGTAGACTACTGTCTAGACAATCAGACTCCAGGCAACGGCCGACATAGTTTCCTGTCGGTGTCAGGTAGGCGTCAGTGGGACGTCTGTGTGGTTTTAACAGTGTCTTAATGTCATAGTATCACCTATATAATAAAGGTATCATATAGCCTAACCATCTACAGACTGAGATCCCAGTGTAAGCGGTCACCTCGCGTAAGCGGACACGTCGGCTCGTAATGATAGATGTCCGCTTACGCGGGGTTCTACTGTATTTGAATATCACAAAGGATAGGCTTTTAATATATAGGTCTCCTTGTCTCCCTATTGCTGCTACAACGTGCTGACAGCTATAAAACATTTGGAAAAGAAACTGATCTTTTGGTCAGTTCCAGGAAGTGCCGGCTGACCATCTTCAGGAGGTGCTGCTGGCCAAAAATACCCAACCCAGCAATGATGTAAAGTTTCCCCCCGAATCCAATTTCCGTGTGTCACGAAACTCTTCCTTTTCGCCATCCGATCTTTTTTTTTCCGAACAGAGAGACTGCAACGAGGCACGTGAAATAAATCCCTCCTCGGTATCTCATCCCACCATCTGAGCTGCTCATATCAATTTGCAGCCACTACTTAGACAGCGGGCCCATTTGCTCGCCCCGTCCCGGTAACCCGGCTATAACACTGGACAACTAAAAACGTGGCGACTGTAGATCGCATAGCAAGAGCCTAAAAAGGGGGTGCCCCACCAGGCCGAATTCTCACACGATCGATTGTTCCTGGGCCTTTAAGAGGAAAGTCACATATTGTAATGTTTTCAATTCTGATAATAATGGTTTAAAAAATGACCATTATTAAAGACATGAGAAACTCTAGGGCATCCGATAAGGGTCGGCGAGTGTCTGCCTACCAAATCGGCGATCGTCGGTCCAGTGAAACACCCCCTTAAGACAGCCACACGCCGATTCATCCCGATCACACCTTTGCCTGATGAATCCGTCGGGTCGTTCAGAAACGGTGAACTATATGTCGCTGTACGCACTTCACAGACCCGATTGTAATCGGGTAGGGCATTACTGGCATGGGGGTAATAGTGACCGACTTTTAGACTGTCGCTGTACGCACTTCACTGACTGTTCCCTATTCTGAGTAAGCCGTTGCGATAATATGTATCCCCCCATTCTATATACAGGTATTATATACCGATTTGCAGGGGAGACATCGGCGGTTATTAGTCTGAAAACCGTCTCTCAAATAAAGAGAAGTTATCAAACTTTGCATTATTGTCTGGCAAGACCTATCACCCGGCCCGGTCGCTCTCTTTGATCTCGATGCGAGGTTATGAAGGGAGGAGGTGGGATCAAGAAAAATATATGAGTGTATAAGACAGCAACATTATTGTTACCAATCATCATAGTCGATCAGATCGGTGAGAATCGGTAATAGATGTCGCTGTCTTGTGGGTTTAATAATCATCAGGTGGTATTCAATTCCGCAATATAATCATCAAGAATCGCCGACCAAGGAAGGACAGCAAGCGTTTACAAGAGAAGATTTATGTTCATTTAAATGAGTAACATATTACTTCCTGCTGTCTGCCTAAGTCGGCCTTTACACTATGGGCGACGATTTGTGAAGGTTAGCCCTTTGTCAACTTCAGGTGAATGTATCTATTTCCCATTAGAGAATTGCAGGTAAAGAAGGGTTAAGTAAAAAGTTGTAGTTGTCGACACAAAACACTCGTTTTTGCTCAAAACGAGAGGTGGTCGACGACTGAGTTGTAACAGAATTGCCAGCTACCTAGACGACTAATTCAAGTTGCCTTGAAATAGTGGTCAGCCGTCAAGGGGTCTACATAATTGCCAGGTGGTGCCAAATTGCATAGTCTGATGTAATCAGACGTTCACACTAAACAATTCCTACCCTATTACTACTGAAAATCGTCAGGTGGTGCTAAATCTAAGAATCGCTGCCTATAATCGTCAAGTGTAAACGCAGGTTAGTTCAGAGCTCCCCTGAAACCACAAAGGCTGACACTGCAGGTTGTAATTATGTCGATTGTCAATGAATCCCCACCACCCGCTCGCAGTCCCCCACCAAAGAGCACACAGGAGGAGATGGACAGGAAATGACATCACCATAAACATGGCTGCCGCCCTGGAGGTCTCCTCTGCCCGCCGTCGCCAGCCCGGCGCCAAGGCTGCCCGCTGCCCGGCGTGACCTTCGCAGTGCGCCGTACCTTCCTGGCCACATTAGATGTTCTCTGATCCTACAGCAGCGCGTCGCCACCACACGTACCTTCAGGGGCGTTGTCAACCCACACACCCAACCCTGGAGGATAGGAAACCTTATCTATGCAGAATGCACCTGACACTTGGAGGGTTACTAGAGTCGCGGGGTCACCTCAGGAGGAAATATGTATAGACATCTCACCCCTGGTATTTGTTTCCTCTAGACTTTGCATTGGGAAATCACATCCAACGCCTATTGAGTATTTATAAAATGTGTGAATTGTGTGCCACTGTAAAATCGTAGGAAATGCCTTTAATGGAGATGAGGTGTGCGAAGCCCATAGTGGTCTGAGTATAGACTCTTTATCTCACTTCTGGTATTTTGTCTCCAAAGACTTAATAAATATTGTGAATTCATATCCAACGCCCATGGTGTATTTGAAAAAAATACGCAATGGGGGATTATGTCATTAGGCCATTAGTCAATGTGAAGGGTGAGATAAATTCAGAAACCTATTCAAGTTTAGCGTCAAAGCTATATCCCATCTCGTTAGAATCGCTACATAATTCATGTGGCTTCGCCTTGTGAACTACTACGTGATTCAAACTCGATGGGATACGAGCTCTGACTGTAAACTTTCATAAGTTTCCTCTATAGTACATTACGGTTGTCAGAGATAGACACAACCACTTCCGGTAAGTTTCCTCTATAATATATATGTATATCTATAAATATATTTCTTTTAAATTGAGAGCAGTGTTTATTTTAATATTTCTTTGATACAAATATCTCGAGGTTGAAACAGTACATTAAGGAAATTGATTTTACATGACACACCAACCATTATGTTGGTACGTACACGTCCATTTTGTCTTTGTCTTTATCCTACCCCTAATATAAAATCCCATAGGTTTAACATTGGGTTTCCGTATGCCATGCTGACTGACATACGGAGTTTTATATGCCACTAGTGGCATACAGCATTATTATCACGTAATATTCCAAAATCAAGGAGATAGGGTAGGATAAAATCAAAACCTGATTCGTTTTAATCTTGGCCACCGCATTCCACTCCTGAAGTTTTGGCTCCGGACTTCACTCGGCTTCACCTCATGATGTCACTTTGCCAAACTCCAGTCGTGGAATACGGTGGCCAAGATTAAACCTCATCCAGTTTTACGATAGTACGTCATGCAACCATTTCCCCTTTCTGTTATGTGTGTCGATGTGTTATGAACACTGCAAGGGAGAACGCCCTACCGAGGGTGGTTGTAACTTAAGTCATCAACTACGAGAAGATTACAGCCACTAGTACACAAAACTAGTCGTTATCGTATTTATTACCCACCTATACGATGAGATTGGATCTATTACAATAAAAGGTTTGTCCCAGATCATGCCATAACACCACAGCACTATCAAGCATGTTGGTAACTCAGTGTAGACCTGCGCCAGTTATATAGTTAATTATTTTTCCATGTTTCCAGCATGCAGAATGATATATGAAAGCAATTCCTGATTGTAAATTAGATTATCATGACTGATTAGGAATAATTGATACTGAATGAACATTCAAGAAACTTAATAGTAATAGTGCATGATGATGACCTCATTATGGATGGGACTTTTTTTCCATTTTTCCAGAATCATCTCCTGGAGATTCTGATATGTTAGCTTCGGTTAGCTCCGCGTAGCGAATTCTAGGCGCACAATACATTTCCTATGGAGAGTTCGTAATAAGAGGGTAAGATAACACATGCCCACCACCATTAAGGCGTCAGATGTACAATTGCCGTACTTTGCATTAGTGTATGACAGCACAGTAATGAAAATCCTAGTTTCGAATAATATGCACACGTCTTAGTCCTACCTCAGGTACTTCGTGGATATATTGACTACGAAATTGCTTTACATTCTCCCGATGAATACAGTCATGACAAGTAATGCAAATATGAAAGTGTCTGGAAAGTGTACATTCTGGGATAGAAAACAAACTTCCGCAAAACAACGATATATACTGCCGCTCCGATATGTACCATTCTGATTGGTCATGTTGAATCTGTAGTTGTGAGCCCTTAATGGCTATAACAGGGTTCCAACATTATGTTCACCGCTCTTGCCGTCAGAAGCAAATGAAGCCATGTCCCCTGTATCTATAATACATATCTAGGATCAAACAGTCAACCCACTCTGCTGTGCAAATATCAAGGGCAAAGCTAATCCCGGCAACGCAGTGAAACATGTAGAGATTCTATTTAGATGCAACTCCTTCAAATATGGACTCAGGCCGTTATGCTCGTGTTCGGGTGGACTGGATGGGATGAAAGAGACAGGGTGTCCCGTCACTTCACTTCCCTTGAAGGTTGAATGTGGGGACAGTCAACTTAAGAAAGATGTTTGTTCATCATATATGGGCTTTCCCTTATTCTGACCATTGTGTCTCTCCAATTTATTTCACCCTTGGTAAACTTTTAGCCAGAGGAATAACAAGAAAAAAATAGCAACTCAACGATCAACCTGGTAAAGTGACGATACTACACCAATGGCTGTGGCGGAGTGAATGTGAGATGATGTCATATTGATTTGTTAAGTTATTTTGATTATTCTGATATTTTGATGCTATATAATGTCATTATAAGGGCTGAGATAAATCCAGAACCGCACTCGAATCGTAAAATACACAATACTTCACTCACTTGGATTCACCGTAATTGTCACTCGGCTTCGCCTTGATGACGATTGTGGCACATCCAAACTCACGGAGTATTGTGTATTTATTCGATTCCCGATGCAGTTCTATATAATTACCTCGCCCCTGGTATAAGTTTAGCCATAGGAATAACATACCAACTGAACGATCACCCTGGTAAAGTGACAATACTACGCCATGGTTGTGGCGTATTGCTGCTAGATGACGATATATGCGATTAACCAATCAACAGCCTGGATTGCAGGGAGCAGACAAGGCATAAAGATGGAGATTGAAATGTTTCTAACTGGATTTTCAAAGTGATTAGAATTTTTCTTATATTTGGATAGTATTCTAATGTCCGTAAAAGGGGTGAGATAGATCCAGAACGGCACTCGAATCGTAAAATATAAAATACTCCACTCATTTGGATGCGCCGTAATCGTCACTCAGCTTTGCCTCGATGACAATTGCGGCACATCCAAACTGGTGGAATATTGTTTATTTGATTGATTCTCGATCCGGTTATATATGAGTCCCTGCAATCTTTCATCAGAGCATGAAGATGTCATGCAGGCATGGGTCACGCATACAGAGGTAGGGGTACCTGTCAGAGTCTTGGATGTATGTGACAAGTGATGACCAACCCTCATCATCTGTCAGACCGCACCAACAAAGTTTCCTCATGATCGATCCATCCAGGCCAGTAAAGACATCATGGGTGATGACTGCATGTTTTGGTTATTTTCTCAATGGCTTTCTTCTCTTGGTCAGGAGTGGCACGAGTAATAATTGGCTTGTCGTTGGAAGGATTTGGCAAGTGAAGCTGATTTCTTCTAAGCAAAGCACTCGGTAGTCTTCAATATTATCAAATATCTGCTTGCTCTCTGTTTGATGGCAACTGCAAAAGCTACAGTAATAGGCGTATGGTGAGGGGAAATTCAGGATCACTTTATGGTGATGAGCCTCCTGTAACTCTAGAGGGGTCATAGACCCTGGGTGAATCTGCATATATTCGCATGTAAAGTATGCATTACCATAATTACTGATGATAGTGGTAAGGTCGTATGATTTAAAGCGGGTTTCTTCCATTTATCTACTTATACGATATACACGTAATCGTTTTGTGGCGTTTCCAGCTGCCGGAGAAAATCCCACCAATTATGTGCACCCTATGAAAATGTCGGTCGGTGGTCCTCCTTGACTGTGCTAACAATCGTTGACCCCAAAGTACACATTCTGTTTCCACCTGACGACCGATTATAATCTCCATATTCACCGATTGTTCACTATGCATAGAACCTGACCAGCCTGGAAATTCACCTAAAACAATGTTTTTAGACTGAAATCAGTCGGTGGTGCCATATTGTTAAGTTGGGGAGAAAAATCATAGACCATTTTGTTTCCACCTGTCGATTATTGCACAAAAAGTATCACAAAGTCCGTCGGCGGTGCTAAATACCATAATCGGTGGTCATAGTTGGAAATGCCACATCAGAACTCGATACATGTTTTGAATATGAGAGCTGTATATGAGGGTTAGCGATTTCCTCTATCATTAAAGACGATGGCCTCTTGAAATGGAATAATAAACAGGGTGGAAGGCACTCTCCCATTCAAATAACTTCCAGTGTATTACTCACATATGGGTCGGTCACCATGAAACAAGCGTATGTACAGTTAAGCACAGCGTTCACATACTATGATGACAATTTCAGACCTCCCATGTAAAAAGTCATAGACAATCGGGAACCTCTTTATCTTACATAAACGTCTAGACTAGGAACATCAGCGGGCATCATAATTTTTTTTTTTTATTCATTCAGGTCAGTTCGCATACATATGTGTGTCGCGGTCTACCACCTCCCTTGAACAAAGACGGGCTGCTGTTGAATAGGAAACTCTCAGGTTATTCTAACCGAGTTTGTGTAGAGTTTTGTACAAATACATCGAGATCAATACAGACACAGTATAAACAAGAAACATAGTGGAAAATATACAGGTTTACAAGGCATACATGATATCACAACAGTATCAAACACTGACTTACGCTTATACAGGAGGACAATATGAGTCAGTATGAGGTACATCGTAACGCCTATCGTAGACGATTTGGAGCTCAGTTGATGCAGGGCCTTTTCTTTTGTGGCAGAGAACGGAACATTCACATTGTGAAATCGTAGAGTGTGTAATGGCCTTGTTAGAGTTCACTAGGAATAAGGCAAGACCAATTACCTGCCGTATCAGGCTGTTTATGTTTAGGAAATACAGCAATAGAATGATCCCCTATATATGTTAAGATAATATTGTGATATATCCTTTTCGATTTGTATCATAGATAATAATCGCATGCACAAAGCTATTAAAACCCTTCGTCCTAATCAACATTAAATACGAAAATGTAATTGCAAGAAACCTGCACCCTAAGAATGTCAGCAACTGCTGTATTTATCCATCACCATTAATTCATGTAATGATGCTCTTTCAAGGTTTACATTATTCATTCTAGATGTAGAACTCTGTAGATATATAATGTATGTGCTGTTCTTTGAAATTAAAACATCATTAAATTACCATACATATTATTGAACCAACAAAAGCAAACTACGTGGTGCCTGAGTACTCAATGAGGATTCTCTGAGTACAATATTTGTTAAGTGCAGGTGTCCCAACATGTTTGCAGTGCATGGTGTGAATATCACAGGTGCATTCTCCCCCCATATTCTATAAGCTGCAGGCACACTCTCCCCACACTATCAGGTTTGTCTACCCGGAAGAGCATGTCTATGGCAGGATGAGTCTAAAGACCAGATGAGAGCTTATCTACACCATAGACATAAGGCCCCTTTCCATTGGCCGACGAAAGCGCTGTAGATTTTTGGTGTTCCCCTAGTAGCCCATTTCTACTGGTCATCGCCGATATTCAGTCAGGAACCACTGATCGACCTTCAGCACTGCTGACGCAAAATGTAAATAAGAATGAGGAGAACACAAAAAATCTACAGCGTTTTTGTCGGCCAATGGAAACAGGCCTTTAGGATCCTACTCCATAGACTAAGGATGGAGAAAGGATAAAACAAATGCAGACACTTGGAGAGGCACGTTTCATCCTTGCTCACGGCTCTCCGATGGCCATTATGACAGGTGACGTGATGTGTACAATCATAGAGACGGCTCCACCCTCCACCAGGCCCCCTGGCGGGTACTTGTAGTGGACGCACGCTATGAGCATGGAGGGCTGTGTTAATGGCACGCTATTAAGGACGCGGCATGTTCCTGATGTTGTCTCCTGCCTTGTCGCTCATCTTAGATGCCCCCAGCTGAGTAAAAGTGGACAATGCTAGCGGTTCCTTTTAAAGAGTTAGCGATTGTACTTTCTAGCTGGTTCTTCCGTCTCCCATTTATAGGATTAAAGAGGAAGCTAACGAGTTTCTTTTTAATTTTTTAATTTTTTTATAGCAATTCCATTTCACTCCCCATCTTACAATTGATTCACTTCCTTGGATCCCCTTTACATTGTCTTCCGTTTTCTTTTCAACTTACATTCATTCCATGTGTTTGTGGTCTCTAGGTTGCTCCATTTAAAATAATTTTTGAATCGCCCCTGCCTTCTCTAGCACATAAACTAACTCTCATTCTTACACAAGTTGCCACCCTTTTGATTTCTCTCATTATTGTCTTTCTCTCTAAAGGGTTCTTTCTTTCTTGTGTTTATTGTTTTTGACAACATTAACCATATAAGGTCCGAAGTCCATGTACAAAGTGCACATCCATTTCATTTTAAACACAACATTCTTGGGTGCTGGAAAGGTTAATGCTTGTTACTTCACATCACAAGTCATAAGTTTGATGCGGAGGGATGTTTTTTGAACAACAGCTGAGTGAATATCATGTAGCGTTCAATTGAGTTGGAGAACAAGGACTTTGACTAAAACGAGTAGCTTTCTGTATTTATCTCACCCCTGTACACACTAAAAGAATGGACGATGAGTAGGAGATAGACCATAGAGAACAGCAATACTTGCAGGGACGTAGAGAACGAGTTCCCAATGTTAAGCCTATGGGACAGAATTACCTGGGGTGAGATTAAGGACCAATTGCCATATTGAGTCAATGCACTAAGCAAGGGCAGCTATATAAGAATCTTACTATGTCTGTCTCTATCTCTACATTTTTTTATATGCTTTATTTAGACTGCAAAGGTGTTCAGCCAATGGCCGGTATGATTCACCCTTACAGTATCGTTGCCGGGGTTGAGATCATATAATAAGAATCACTAATACAATAAAGCTCACACTTGTAGGATACAGTAAGTTTCTTAACATATAGGACTCATTTCGTCAATAACTTTATGTTATTGAACTTATACATAACTCACAAAAATACATGCAAGAGGGCAGTATTGCATAGATATATTTTTGGATTGCAGCATCCAATATGTTGGGCAAACAAAATGTGAATTTAAGATATGCTTCACATCGCATTTTCTGAAAGTCATACAAAATTATCCTGACACTTTAACTTGATGGACGATAAAGGTCAGGACGATGTGACCATTCAGATTGCTGACCTTTTTTCCTATGCAAATGCACAGACGGTACAAAGGTGGGGCACCTCAGGGACCTTGAATTCGATTGGATATATACAATGCCTACACACCGGTGCCACTTTAGGGCTGGATATCATGGACCCCAACCACCACTAGACATTGAACGCTAGCCATCAAACCTCGAATCGGTTTAGCCACATCAAATATTTTTCTCAATTTTGCTATATGAACCTCTGAGGTTTGTGATCAATTTAACTTACACTTTCCTGCCAAACTGGCATGGGAATTTAGTCATTGGCGGATCCCTTCTAAACTGAGGCCTTGCACCCACCAACGCCGATGGTCTATGATAGAGCTCCCGATAGACTACGATTGGAAATGGCAAAATCTTAGGCTATCGGGAGGTATTTGGAGGAGGCCCTGAATCGTAGTGCTTTGTCGTGATCCAATCGGTGAATTATATGCTCCACGGCTACGATTAGCTACTGATATATGCTACAATAGGCTACAGAAATCCAGCATGTGGGATCTTATTGGGATATATCTCCGGGATTTTAAGATTACCAACTGATTAGTGTGTTATTCGTTGTAAAATGGCAAATATGATATGTGATGAGAAAAGTGAACGCGTTTTGATTGTTGTTCGAGGTCTTTTAGTCTTATAAAATACATCCCGACGCTAGAGGTAGAGGGACTTATCTTATGGGACAAAGGCCGAGCACGCAAGCGCTACGGGTTCAGTTACTACATTTTCTTATTATTGGACACCTAAAGACACGAAACAATGCCATTTTAAGTACTTGCTAATTACACTACGGGCAGAGTGGACCTGAACATTCACTACGTCTCAGTGAGCCTGAAAATCATTTATACTACATCCCTAGCAGTGGGTGGTACTTCATAGACACTCAGCCATTGGTGTATGATAATAGTATATTTACACCAACATTAATGCAAAACAAATCATGTTTTCTATCATGACGGAAACCCAGATCTCGATTTTCCAACTAAGGTAATGCTTTGTGAATTAACTCAGGAGGATCAGAACTCGAAAGAAACCACAAAACCATGCCAACCTTATAGTACGTACTACAGTTGACGTATTGCCGAGACATTAAACTTACAGTAAAATCAATAACATAAAGAAAATAGTCGTAAAACTATGAAGTACCATCCAAATTAAAAAAATGAGAGATACAAAGGACTTGCTAATAACTATTTCTTTTCGTCTTTAATCATAAAGCTTTCCTGTGGCAGATAAATAGATGCCCCTGGTAATGCCACCCTTGTGTGGGACCCTTCCTTATGTCACATATTGTTTTTAAAACTGAGGCCTAATTGTTGAGTGTCTGCTTTTTGCATAACGTTATTCCTGCTGCTCCACGTAAATAGCTTCATTGGAGGGCTACTGACATTTCCGAAGGAGCTATTATCACACAGACGTTGAGGCACTTAAATTTGTTTGTAGGGTACCGCAGCTGCAAACAACTTGTTAGGAAAATGTCAATGGTTAATCACTGCCACACAATGCCGTTTGTTTGCCCACAATGAATAGATCTGTGGTAAAATGGCGGTCTTAATATACCAGGCAGGTGAGCAGGTCAGGGCGGTGGAAGGAGTGCGTGAGGATTAATGAGCATCCATTGGCTAGTGATCAAGGTAATTCTAGAAATCAATTGTCCTCAACAACAAAGGGCTACTTTAGGTCCTGATAATCACTATCAAATCCCGCAGCCCTTGATAAAAAAAATAGCTCACTCTAAAAGTAAGATAGCGTAGTAGTTTGTGAGGTACGATGTTATTAAAAAAATGGAGATTTATTGATGATCAATAGTCGGGTCATAGAATGGTCCGCCTTCTGATATAAAACAAAGGCTCTTGTTAGTGCCCGATCGAAGCTGTCGGCAAACAATTGGATACGTACGCTTGTAGGCGCAATTTGCCTGCTTAGGGTGTCACTCAGGTGAACGGTAATTTCAAACGCGGGGCCAGGAAATTGGCAGGTGTCTATCGATAAGACACGGGGCACCACCTGCTGAGTTTCCCCGCAGGTGAAAGTGTGGAGACGCAGGTAACCAATGATCAAAGGTAGGACCGGATTGCGCGGCCCAAATGGGATCACGCAAATCGAAAACCGTTACGTTCACCAACACCTGGGGGCTCTTTTGGGTAGCTGGAGCTCCTATTCTTGTTTTGAGTATGTGTGTGTGTGTGTGTGTGTGTGTGTGTGTGTGTGTGTGTGTGTGTGTGTGTGTGTGAGGGGGGGGGGGGGGTAGGGCTGTGGGTGGGTGTGGGTGGGTGGAGTATCAGGGTGACAGTTACACTGGCCACCAGAGCTTCAATACGTTGGCTCAGGTTCGGGTAAATCCACGGCCACAGGGACATGTTTGTTATTGTCCTGCCAGATCTTTTGTACTGCTTGGAGAGCGTGTTATTTCATAATCTCAAAACATATTTTCCATTTCCTTAGATCACACGACAACCTGTTAGTCTGAAAAGAGTGGAGACAGAGGTGGCGGCCAATCTACCTTGACCAAGATGCTTTAAGTGACTGTGAGTTTCCCTGCAAAGATTTCATGTGACTTGGACCTATGCCTGGATAGTGTAATATTTCATACTCTTGAAGCAATTTTTTACATATTCTTTAGATATGTCCTTTTGTGTGTATTTTGAAAAAATTACCATAGAGATAGACTCAATTATAAATTTGGTGAGCTGTGAATATTTCTTGATAAGTATTTCTGCTCTCAGAACCCAACCACAAAAAAGGCTTGGTCCAAGAGTGAGGATTAGTGGACACGGCTTGGGTTGAACCATACCAAGCTCTTAATGGGAAAAGAGTGGAGACAGAGGTCTGCTCTACTTGTTGTGCGTTTATTATATATATATATGTGTGGGGATCTGGGTGGGTGAGTGGGTGAGTGGGTGCTGTATCAGGGTGCCAGTCTCCTTCAACTCTCCACTCTCCAAGTCAGTAGTTCGATGAAAGACGACTGGAATACTACTAGTTGTCCTTGGTTCTTGTGCTCGGGTATGGAGGGAGAGGCCATAGGAATCAATAGAGCCAGAGTAGGTGCACAGGGTATCAGTGTTGTCTCTGACAAACTCTCGAGTGCGAAGAGAAATGAATGAAAGATACACTACAGAGGTTGACGGAAGATATTTAGGTGTTCTGCTTTTGTCGAGGCAAGGCATAGATTCCGTGAAATGTTTATTTCTACAGCCTTAAAGTTCAAGTCTTTGGGATCTGCGCTTCATCTGTTATGTCCGGCGTTTACACTAGACGACTATAAGCGGCGATTCTTGAATTCAACACTGCCTGACGACTTTCAGCCGTGAAATGCTAGAAATCGTCTAGTGTAAACACCAAGCGCGTGGCGACTGCAGCCAGCCTGATTATGTCTGACCACATGACCATTATTGGACATGCTCTGATGCCAGCGACTAATTCAAGCCAGCTTGAATTACTCATCTAGACAGGCGGCGATTCTGTGAAAACTTAGTCGCCAGTGTAAACGCTTGAGAATCCATTCTGAGGTTGACGACATTGCCACCACCTGGCGACTACTTGCTTGACGATCTACAGTTGCCACATATTTAGTCGTCTAATGTAAACGCCGTGATAGTTGTACAGTAGATCAGTTTTCCTGGATTAAGGGAAATTATGCTTCCTGATTGAGTAGGCTGAGCTGACTTTGAATTCATGACCTTGGACCAGGTACATTTATATATGGTCTACTATAGAGGAAACCTATGAAGGTTTTTGGTCAAAGCTCGTATCTCATTGAGTTTGAATAGCGTAGTAATTCACAAGGTGAAGCCACATGAATTGCGTAGCGATTCAAATGAGAGTGGTTTCTGAATTTATCTCACTTGAGTAGGTTTCTGAATTTATCTCACTCCTCATATTGACTAATCAGTGACATAATCCCCCATTCAGTATTTCTTCTAAATACTCCATGGGCATTGAGAACGAGTTCCCAATACAAGGGGTGAGACAAAACATTTACATAGTTGAAGCTGTATATATTTCCTGAAAACTTTGATTTAGACATACAGTGTTTATCATACAGTTTGGCAGATAGTCTGTTGGTTATCAATAATAAACATATGCACTTTCCAGGCATAATTACCACACAGCACATTCCATATGCAAAGTCATTGAATTATACACAAATGTACAATGCAGATACGCATTAGCAGGCAGTGAATATAGATCGATAGTACCTTTACCTGAGTGCTTGGAGCTCCTTGTCTCGACCCTATTTACCCTGGATATGCAATGCCCAAGTGTTTCCCAAGGACTTAGGATCGATTTGTTAGAACAGGTAAATATTCAGAGTAAAGTCTCAACGACGGCCGCATACAAGCTCCTGCTGGTTGGGCTCACTTTCCTGATGCTGTGGTGGCAACAGGAATTTCTCCAAGCACGAACCAGATTTGAATTTTATTTTCATACTGGAGGTCATGTATGCTGAAGTGGTGCCTATTTCCACAATGTCTCAGGCAGGAAATATGCATACACTACTTTGCCTGTAATAATACTAAAGATGAAACCAATAAGTTTTGGTCAAAATCGTCGTTCTCAATGAGTTCGATGCAGAGTGATATGAACGAGGCGACAGCCAAGTGAATACCGCGCAGCGTTCTAACGAGTTTCAGTCGCCCAATGGAAACGAGCCTTTATCTCACCCCTGGAATAAATGTCCATAGGCTTAACATAGGGAAATCGTTCTCCATGCCCCTACAAGTATTGCAGTCCGTTCTCCACGGTCAATATCCTGTGTGTAGTCCATTCTTTTAGTGTGTACAGGGGTGAGATAAATACAGAAAGCAACTCATTTTGGTAAAAGAAATCCTTCTCCAACTCGTTTGAATGCTCCATGATATTCACTCGGCTGTCGCCCCGTTCATATCACTTCACATCAAACTCATGAAGAACGACGCCCAAAACTTGTTGGTTTCTTCTTTAATACTCAACGTATATAGAGCGTTTATTAGCACAGTCTAACAAAAGAAAATCCTGGTTTAAAATGAGTCCCGAGACGGGAACTCACACCAGGTGGAGCGTGTGTTAATTAGAGTCATTCCTGACTGATGTCACTGTCACTGACAGAAGTCACTTTCCCCGTCTCCAAGTTAGTGACAGCCGATCCATCTACAGCATTCTTGCCACCTCCTTGACGACCAGCAGGCAAGAAAAGGTGCCGCAGCCGGTCAGCCAGCTCCCTGTTCCCATGCATGACACCACACAAGACATGCGAGAAGTAGAACGAGCAGGAATCGGTAGCCCCGAAGACTGATCGAAAATGGTCACACAATGATCTTTCTCGCATGTTGCCGACACATTATTATCCATAGTACACAAAGTCTCCATTGAAAATGTATGGGGACTCAGTAAACCATGTACTCATTATATAAAACCTGTCAGATGCTTGTTGTATACGGCCTCAAAGCCATGGTATACGGAAAAATAGTCTATAAAGCAAAAAATATAGTCTATGTTGATAAACACTTTACTATGGAAATTCCTGGGATTAATTCACTTGAGAAGATGGATAATAAATGCAACAAATGATGATTATGTGAACAGGCGGCTCTATAAACCACGAGGGGTTGACGACGTAATATACTCGCTCGCTCGTGTAAAACTACGCATCAACCGCTCGTGGTTTACGGCCACCTGTCCACAAAACCATCGATTATTGTCTATATTTGCTCCAGCATGTTCGCCTCACACCGTGCTATTCACTCAAGTAGCGCGAGCAGCTCAATATGGTCATTATGTGCAGTTCAATACGGACAACTTAACATGCTCGTGTTCACTAATGTAATAGTAATAGGAGCAATCGTTATGCCTCAGTATGGATTCCATACCACATTAGAGGTTAGTGTACAGGAAGTATGCACTAATTACTCCAGCAAGCATATCGAACCCGGTGGATTTTTGCCACAAAAACAACTCGGAACAGATTTCATTCAGTCACACAAACTGTGTCTCCATATATCACCAGACATCTATGTTGGAATATTTGTGATATCAATAAAGTTCCTAGTTTTTTTTTATGAATAGAAATAGCAAGGATCGTTGTGAAGAAAACCCTGTCATATTGACAGGTCTAATATTCCTAATATTCTTGCTCATCATTAAACAGAAATCTCATGAATTATGAAATAACTTTCAATAAGTTCACAACTAGTAATTAAATGAGTAAGGTGGATATGACGAAACGCATCTCGGCATTTATTACTACAAACACCACACCTTGAGCTAGGACCCTAGCATTGCCTTTCTGCTCCCCTACTAACAACCTCGGTGCTTGGAGATTTACCGCAACACTGGAGGCACGTACAGAAATGGGATAGTTTCCCGATATAGATGAGATGGACGAAGCTAGGGGCAGTCATGCTCGTCTAACGACTGAGGTAAGTGCCACCTCACGCCGAGGCAGATGTGTCCACTCGGTTGTCACGTAGACCTTTATAAGTTCTACTTCTCACTAATGTTGAGTACTGTTATATGCCATCTGTAGCTAGATACTGGGACTTGAAAGGTCAGGAAACTGCCCGGTCTCCTGTTTAATCTAAGATACAACCTTAGTAAAGTCATAGTCAGGCGTAAAATCTCGTCATACAATTAGAAAATGATGATAATGATCTTGCAGATTTGCAACGTACACATCCTTATATAGTAGTATATATGTGCTACCACATAGCAGTATATATATATATATATATATATATATATATATATATATATATATATATATAAACATAAATTGCCTTTTATCAATATCCCCTAGAGGTTCTATCACAAGGGGAATAAAACCAGTTGGAATTCACTCCCTAGGGCACATAGTGATTGCTAGTTCTGCCATCATCTGGGAGAACAGTGTAAGATATCAGCACTGTACTTCGGGGAAAAGTATTATTATCTGCTGAACTATTATAATCTATAGATAATCGAGAGATGAGCCTTAGCCCCTTTATGGCAAGCCAAGAACTAAGGAGAACATTTTTAGCAAGATCCATTGAAAACAGGACCCGCGCCCTGGTGTTTTGTTTGGCGTCGGGGGCACGATAGCCGCCCCCATAACACAATGGCTATGTGCCCTAGATTGCTTTGAGTGAGACTACATTTGATTGAAAGGTGACAACACCTACTCACCTGAGGACACCAGAGGTACTTCCATTGCCGTCCGCAGACGCCATCGGATCCACCAGATCATAAACAAACATGGCGGACCGCACTTCCGCCGGCTCCGCTGGGTCCGGGCAGAACACATGCCAATATCCACCAGACGGCGCCACATTCTCCCCACTTCCGGTAGTGGTAGTGGCGTCGGTCCGGAAAAACAAGGTTTCGTGCACCTCCGTGAAACACTCGGTGACGGCCCGGAAGTGGAGTGCCCCCCCGGCGGCCGCTGAGGAGTCCGAGTCGGTCGTGGTGGTGGTGTTCGACTCACACGTCTGGTCCCAGTTTTTGACCAGATTCAGCGAGCCGTTTATCGTCCGCTGAACCCGCGCGAAGACAACAGGGAAAGTTCTCCTATTATCGCCCATTGTAGTAGTAGATCCGCTGATTATTTTTCCGCTGGTTCCCCTGAGCGTCAGTGACGTTTCCATGACGCGTGCGTCATGCTCGGCTAGCAGCCACACTGACGTCAGCACGTCGTGCAGCAACCCCGCTGACGTCACAGATCGACGTCGGGCTTGTGAATCGGTGACTTCCGGTTGGGCGCTCCCCTGGAGGACGGCCCTGGAGACGCGCATGACGGCGTCCTCCAGGGCGGCGTGCTTGTGGGTCACATACGCGCGCGCCTGCGTATAAACGAAGTCGTCACATGTAGCGTTGGCCGCCAGGAGTCGGAAGGAGTCGGAGGACGGGTGCTGCTCCACGAAGAGCGACCCGTCGGCGCCGTAGGGCATCAGGGAGCTCTGGACGGTGGCCAGGCCGGAGTAGGCCATGTGCAGGAGGAGGAGCATCACACAGGCCATGGCCTTTGACGTGCCCCGCCACCACAGCCGCCTCCACTGCCCGCCCGACGATAACACCAGCAACAATAACAACGACGACAGCGCCGCAGCGCCCTCTGTCATCATCACGGGCCCTGCGCACGCATCAGTCCCTGGTGACGTCACCAGATGCCAGCTGACGCTTCCCAGACGGGGGACGCGGCGTCTCGGTGTACGTGGGCGGCGTACGGCGGCCTGGAGGCGGGGTGAGGCTGGTAGTAGCAGGAGAGGGAGTTAGTGGTGGAGACCGAGGTGTCCAGTCCGGGACACGGGGATGAGTCCGCCGGAGGTCCGGCTGCTGCTCCCGGTGGCGCCGTCGGACAGTCCCCCGGCCAGTGGCGTAATCCAGGCGCCCTGCTTCGTATCTCACTTAATCCTGACTCCATGGTGAACATGCCTCACTGCTTAAGCCCCAGCATCCTCTTTTCCACCTCCTTCAGTTCCAAGCCTCCCACACCCTGTTTATTCACCGACCTATTGCCCTCTCCGTAATCTCCGTGTCAAATGTATACACCATGCAGATACCACATGGAACAGAGCCTGCTGACTGGCATTACACGTACAAGGTCAGTCCGAAGCCTATATGGCACAGAGTGATTGCTAGTTCCGCCAACATCCACCAGAAAATTGTAAGATATTGCCACTGAAGTCGGGGGCAACCACTGTTATCAGTTGTTATAATCTATGGATAATATTGAGACGAGGCTAAAATTCCTCTGTGGCAAGCCCCCATTAAATATTTTGGATAAAATCCATTGTTGATTGATCCTGCTACCTGGTGTTTTGGATGGCGTCGGGGGGCAAGATGACCGTCTCCACAGCACAATAGCTATGTGCCCTAGAGAGCCCAGTCCAGACAGTCTTCCAAGTTCCTGTTGCATGACCAGGAAGTGCAGTTAAAGGTGGCCCTACGCTAATGTCCCTGTCGGAAACCAAGTCCCCGCAGGAGGCCAGCCTCCAGAGGACGTGCAGAGCATACACTGCGCCCCCCACACACAGGTAAGGTGCCTGGTGCAAGCTGCGGCACCGTGGAGGGTTACCGGGAGTGCAGGCTCCTGTGTGCCGGCGAATCCCCCGTCCACTCCCCGCAGTGCGGACGGTGACGGTAATTGACTGCCCTTCAATTCCTCTGTTCCTGAAGTACACCAAAGGGAAAACAATATTAGTTACAATGAAGCCAACATACACAAGGTCACTCATGGTCATAGAAATTGATTCTGAACGGGAAAATACTGATATCTATGAAATACTTTGGTGGTAAATAAATCGCTGATCTTGAAATGTCAGGTGCAGACATTTAAAAGAAAGTTATCCGTAGACTTCTTATCATCATAAATTTTTTTTGCGGTGAGCAAATTTTTATTCCATTCACATTTTTCAAGTACAACGTTCCTTTTTGCAAGTTTTCTACATTTCGTTAATACACAATGGTGTGTCGTTTCATACACCAACACATCATGTATAGAGTATTGAAGTCTATTCACATTGCGCCCTTTTTTGAGTTTTTAATTTATCCACCCCCCTCCCGCCCTAGATAATTTGCAACTATCTAAAAGACAGCCTGACTGACTCTTATTCTACTTTCTTGATTGCTACCTTTGTATTTCTCTTAACACTTAAGTATTTCCAGAAAATAATTGGATTGTCGTATTTCGATAGCACTTCACACACACACAAACTTTGGAGAAAGTGATATTTCGTTGATGGGAACATGAGAACAGGGTAGGTTCATGAATTCTTGAATCAGACCTGAAAGGAGTTATAGAAAGAATAGTTTCTACGAGCGCATAATATTGTAACCACCATAATCTAGACACTAGACTACAACCACGTTATGATACTGATGTATGCTTCTTAGGCCCGGCGTCCACCTACTACGATAGAATCGTAGACCTCCCGATATGGCACCGATACAAAATGTCAAAATCGGTGCCATATCGGGAAGGTGCAAAATCGTAGACATATGTCTAGACATGCCAATCCACCATGCGTTGTATGGGGTTTTTATCGGTGTCTAATCGCAGAAACGTGGTCAACTGCCCCGATATCAGGTAACCTTGAGACGCGATTTTGATTTTTTATCGGGAGGTGCATCGTAGACCATATCGGTGCCATATCGTAGTAGGTGGACGCCGGGCCTTAAAGTGCCAGCAGGCGGTAGAAAAAATAAGGTGGCTGGTTGACCGAGGAAGTGATTGAAGAAAGGAAGGTGAATATGAGGCCCGGCGTCCACCTACTACGATATGGCTCCGATATGCCTTACGATGGACCTCCCGATACAAAATCAAAATCGCGTCGGAAGGTCACCTCATATCGTGGCAGTTGACTACATCTCTGCGATTAGGCACCGATGAAAAATGGGGGTCCACGATTTTGTTCCGATGAAAAACGTGTATCGTGGGATATCTACGACATTTCAACAAGTTGAAACTGCAGTGGGTAATTGTGAGCATCGCAGAGTATTCTGCCAGGAAAATCAGTGTTACGTGTGCACCAGAAAATTTTGAATTTTAGAATTACATAGGCGATACATATGTCCGTATGTCCTGCAAATATGGTGATTTTTGATAAGGTTTAAGTTTCTCAAATCAGTATTTTCTTAGTTTGACTGGGAACAGAGCTTTTAGTGCATGGAAAAAATACATTATTGTTCTATGTCTCCTTGGAAACATTACTGATATGATATTTCCTAAATTATAGTGTATCGTATATCTAAAAATGAAGATAACACCTCAAGATAGGCACTTGTGCACTGGTAATATCGAGGGGCATATCGGGACCATGGTCACTTTTTTTTACCGGTCAACCCCTGACGATGCGTGGTAAATTGGCATGTCTAGATGTATGTCTACGATTTTGCAGCTTCCCGATATGTCCCCGATATTTACTTGTTGTATCGGAGCCATATCGGTAGGTCTAAACTTCTATCGTAGTAGGTGGGCGCCAGGCCTTAGTAGCCTGGTGTCCGTTGAATAATCTAGGCTCGTACATGAAGACCCTTTTCTGTGCTCCAGGGGGACCCAGGGACAATGTGGGTCAACACTTATGGAAGACCTTATGGACGGCTAAGTTTGTCTTAGCGAACGGACTTGAATATTATTAGACGATAACCCTCGTGCGAGGTATAGGAAAGAGTGTTCATGTGCGAGCCTAGATTATTCACAGAGCTCCTGAACCCGGTCATGTTGTACTTGCGATGAATACTTTCTGTAAATATTTTCAGAACACTTTTCTTTAGTATTAACCATATCCAATTTGCATTTCCAATATACAAGAATAATCCAAAGCACCTAGGCGTGATATAAAACATTATATCGTACAGCTTTCCTTACCTATACTCTTAATGTTATTTCTATGTACAACATATATATATACGTGGTAAATGGTACTTTATATACACATCTACACTTTACAACAGTGTTAGGCCCGGCGTCCACCTACTACGATAGAATCGTAGACCTCCCGATATGGCTCCGATACAAAATGTCAAAATCGGTGCCATATCGGGGAGGTGCAAAATCGTAGACATATGTCTAGACATGCCAATCCACCACGCATTGTATGGGGTTTTTATCGGTTTCTAATCGCAGAAAAGTGGTCAACTACCCCGATATTAGGTGACCTTCCGACGCGATTTTGATTTTTTATCGGGAGGTGCATCGTAGGGCATATCGGTGCCATATCGTAGTAGGTGGACGCCGGGCCTCAAGAGTAAGTACACTGTACCGAGATTTTTTTTTCAGAACTTTTATTTCACTGATACATACTTTGTGTTACATTTGTTGTTTCTTGGTGTTTCGTACAGCATAAAAGCATTAGCTTTCACTGATACTGTATCAAGTTATACTCTGAGTACTGAAATCTAAAGCTATGTGTGATATATTGAAAGTTTTTCTAAAATGAAGGTTCCCACTTAGCACCTGCCGACCTGACTGGACTTGATTAAACGTACATCTACGTGTGGGCGGCAAAGGACAAGCCGGAAAAGATTTCAGACCATGTTACCTTCGATATGCTAGGATATGTTGAAGCATTAAAGGCATATCGGACAATTTTTCTTAAAAACTAAAACCCTTGTCAATATCCTGGAAATTCAATATAATGATATCCAAATGTTATTGAACATAGATGATTTTAAAAAATCGGGATCACCATGCTAGTAATCGATTTAGAGTTTGATACTGTAAAAATATACATGGATTTTCACATAGTAAAACCAATTTCATTTTCTTCAAACTTTCACAGTATATAGTTAATGTAGTATAACTTATTTAAGTAATAAATACCATAGGTGTTTTTTAGAGAATTGAAGAAAATAGTATTTTTCAGTACATTTCCAGTAAATTAAACTTAAGTCAAGAGACCTATGTAACGCATTGCTATTGGATAAACTGGACGAAAGGTGAATTTACTTATTTTGGACAAGAATAAACCGAAAAGTACCATTTTTGACTGATAATTGATAGTATCTAGAAACTACCAGGTGGCCTTGTTAGACATGCCTTTTAAGCAGACCGATACAGTTGGATGGCACAGAATCTCAATGTCTCCCAGCGTATACAAGGTGCTGTGCATGCGCACAATGGAGGCACTATATACAAGTGGTGGCCACCTATCGGCGACTATCCCGGGCCCCGCGCGTAAAACTCCCCTTTATTGCCCATGCAAAGGGATGCTGTAGGATTTCTTTGTTGCAGGATCGCGTGGGTCTCTATAAAGCCGCTTGTATCAGTGGCACCTTCAGGATTCCCTTCCACAGAATCTGCCCCTACTTCATAGTGTGCGATGCTCAGCAAAAAAGAGAACGCAAGATAAAAGGATCATATATATATATATATATATATATATATATATATATATATATATATATATATATATATATATGCGCGTGACCATTCCTAGAATGGGATCTTATACATAGCTACAGACATGTTCAAATAATGATTCTCTTTTGAGAACATGTTAGACCTGAGGAAAACAGGACTTTCAATCGATATAACATTTAATTGTCTATAGACACTTAACCAAACAAGAAAAAAGATGGGAGCAAAAAGCAATTTATCTGAAAATGTACTAAATGTAAAAGACCATGACTTGGACAATGCTTAATGATTATGAGAAATTAAAAAAAAAAGTGCTATCAAGAAAAAGAATTCAAGACATATTAAATCAATTCTTCTCATCACAATCCTTATTAGACCGAGATCTCTTGTAGAAACGAGTATAGTGGTTCATACACATAGAAAACAGGACTTTCAATCGATATAACATTTAATTGTCTATAGACACTTAACCAAACAAGAAAAAAAATGGGAGCAAAAAGCAATTTATCTGAAAATGTACTAAATGTAAAAGACCATGACTTGGACAATGCTTAATGATTATGAGAAATTAAAAAAAAAAAGTGCTATCAAGAAAAAGAATTCAAGACATATTAAATCAATTCTTCTCAACACAATCCTTATTAGACCGAGATCTCTTGTAGAAACGAGTATAGTGGTTCATACACAGAATCTGATTGAAAAATGAATCTTCTTGCTCATGTCTAATCGTCAGACGTGGATTAATTAAGCGCGTGCTTTAATCACTATGCACAGCTCTGTGTTAACTAAAGAATTCCCAGCAATCATCTCCCTCGAAGTCCCATCTGGTAAAAGAACAATGGAACTGCCAGCTACACTAACATCATTAGTACTCATCATGGAATAGCCTCAATTCCTTCTACCATAAAGGTCCAGTTCCATTGGCTGATGAAAACTGTGTAGATTTTTTAGTTCTCCTAAAAGCCCATTTCCATTGGCCGTCAGTGATCTACAGTCAGGAACCACCAACGGACCTTTAGCACTGCTGACGCGAAATGAAAATAGGCTTTTAGGAGAACTAAAAAGGTCTACACTGTTTTCTTCGGCCAATGGAAACGGGCCTTTCCTCTGCCTCGTAACCAAAGAGTTTTAACTTCCCTTAAGTTGAGAACAATAGGAAACATCACAGATTTCTAGGGGTGAGATAAAAAAATGTAATTACAAGACGTTGAGACATTGATACTATACAAGCAGAGAATTTACCATCCTGGCTTAGCTTCAGCATGTTCAGACCCGTCAAAGAATAAGAAAACATCAGCCAGTCGTTTGTACCGCACCCACGAGTGTCATACCCCATGGGGAGGCTTGACTGCAGGCAAGTAATAGGCACAGACGCCCTTCGCAGCCTCACAGCGATGGCCAGTACTGACCAATGGCCCTCCATTGACCAGTGGTCGATCCCATCTTGTTTTCGCTGGTTTCCCGGTCGTGCCGACCAGGCTAAGTCCATTAGGTCGGGTACCAGCGGCATGATGAAGAGGAGGGCGGCAGTCCGGGTGGGTAGAGGGGTGGCCTAATGGTCAGCTTGATGACTACAGCTGCGTCTAGGAGGATCAAACCGGGAGGGATCCGGCTTTCAAAGGGACCGCGATGGTGTATTGCACAGTACGAGACCCTCGGAATGGTAACCTAAATTCCAGATATGAGCAATAATGATTTCAGAGAAATAATGATTTCAGGTATTTCTAAATTCACGTATCCAGTGATTAGAATTTGAAGGATACCATCCCATCCCGTTTATCAGAATCTCCAGTAAAAGTTATTGAATATTCTTATTTATCTCACCCCAGATATTTTTTCTCCATAGACTTAACATTGGAAACTCGTATCTAACACCCATTAGATATTTAGGAAAAGTATCCAATGGGGGATTATGTCACAAATGTTAGCCCATTAGTCAATATGAAGGGTGAGATAAATTCAGAAACATATTCAAGTTTAGGGTCAGAGCTCGATCCCATCTCGTTTGAATCACTACGTAGTTCACGCGGCTTCGCCTTGTGAATTACTATGTGATTCAAACTCGATGGGATACAAGCTCAGACCCTAAACTCTCATAGGTTTCCTGTATATTATCCTACCCCTCATATAAATCTCCATAGACTTAACATGGTGTGACTGTATGGCATGGTTATGGCATAAAATATCTATATGCCACTGGTGATATATGAGGTTGAAAACATGTGTCAGGGTAGGATAAAATCTAAACATCACTCAATTTCATATAATTGTTTATATGCCATTCATTGTCTTCTGCTACAGATACCACTCAGCTCTGCTTCGTGACATCATGCCGCGAAGACAACTCATGCCATATAAACAATCATATGAAATTTCCCGATGTTTCATGATATTATCCTACCCCTAATCTAAAATCCCATAGGCTTAACATTGACTTTCCGTATGCGCCCGTATGTCGCATACGGAGTAAAAATCACTCCTAGGAGCGTACAAAAAATGGACCAATCAGAGATCAGCAGCTGAAAGTAGTTCCAAGCGCCTTCAGAGCAGCAAGGAGAGCTATATGGAGGACTTCAGAAAGTTTTTATCGTGTTTTTTGTTATCATCCTCACATAAAAATATCGTTCACAGGGGGTAGGATAAAATCAAAACCTTATCCTGTTTTACGATAATACCTATCGACGAACACTCTATATTTACATACCGCTGCTGAGGGTGTAGTAACTTGCGTTTACTGCCCAAGGCTGACGTTTACTACCTTAGGTTGACGATTACTAGCCAAATTTGAAAATTGCGGCCACTTCCTCGTAACAGCAAAGAGTATGGACGTATTTCGTACTGGACATTAATGTAAAAAGAGTTTAAATAGTAGGATTAATCGTCAAGGGCGCACTCAGCATGATTTCGAATCCTGCAAAATGTAAACATACTACATCGATGCCGCTATGACGTGGCCGTGAAGTAATTTTTTCGATCCTTACCACGGAACTTTGACTTCCTTGCACCGGGACATATAGCTTCCCTCTATCGTTATATACCTGTGTGCTAATGTCTATCAAACACTTCCCTCTGCTAAGGTTGCAGGACTAACATTATTCCTGTCCGCTGTGACTGTGACTTAATAATTCATTAACATGGCGTTTTTTCATCGATTTGAGGTATATAATGATAAACAAACGTCCTTACTGTGGACGAAGCGGTTCTAATCCACCTACAGTCGTCAATCTCATACTGCCTTCCGGCGTCAGGGATCCTGCTTTCAAAGGGGGCAAATTTTATACTGCATTCCGGCATTGAAATCAAGTGACCTCGAACAGAAACCGTTTCGTCCACAGTAAGGTCGTTATCTAATGTTACTGTATGGTGTAGGGGTATCCCATCAGAGATAGATCTATGGCAAAAGTTGAATAATGAAGAGTGGTATAGAACGTGATTGGGAACCGGCCCCCGATGGAACACGTAATCGCTGCCGTAGGGCTCGTCCTAGGCCGGTAAAATCTATCATTACAACATGTACCTCGGATTCTCAAGTAGGTGGGTGATGAAGATGATACTCATAAGGTTGAATATATGTAATAAGGACACATGTATATTTTCTTTTTCCTCTTTTTCTCCCTCCTATATGGTGGTATATGGAAACGTACCAACATACTTTGAGTACGTCTTGTGACCAATCAGATTTAAGAGTGGTCAAAGCTACCAGCACATTCTGAAGCCAGCAAAGACATTGGAACATTTTACCAATTATTGTGCCAAGTATTTATATATGAAGGTATTCAATAAAAGTAAAATGTACGCGAGTATGTACCAATAAGATAGATCCATTTTACTATATCACTTTAGGTTCTTAAGTAGATGGGTGATGGTGATGCTCATACATACTTAAGGACAAGAATATCATCTCTCTCTCTCTTTCTTCCCCCTCTTTTATTACCCACCAAATACGAAGTCTCCATAGGAAATGTATAGAGGACCTGGAATCGGCTAACGGGAGATTCTGACATGTCAGTCATGACAATTCCGAAAAAAAGTCCCATCCATACTGAGGTCAAATTATCATGTATTTCAAAATAAGTTTCTTGAATGTTCATTCAATATGAATTATTCATAATCAGTCATGATAATCCCATTTACCATCAGAAACTACAGTCATAACATGCTTTGCATGCTAAAATCATGGTGAAATGGCGACCTACATTTTTGGTGTAAGTCAACACCCAATTACTGCCAAGCTTGACAGTGCTGTGGTGTTTGGGACAAAATGTCTTACAGAAACATCTTTATTGCAATCGATTTGTTGTAATCATGTAGGTGGGTAATAAATACATTAACGACTGGTTCTCGCTAATCGCTTGGATATTACTACGCGTCAACTACTCGGAGATTACGGCCACTCGTACACAAAACCAGTCATTATTGTGTATTTATCCCACCCCTAATATAAAATCCCATAGGCTTAACATTGAGATTCCGTATGCCACGCTGACTGGCATACAGAGTTTTATATGCCACTAGTGGCATACAGAATTATTATCACGTAATATTCCAAAATCGAGGAGACAGGGTAGGATAAAATCAAAACCTGATTCGTTTTAATCTTGGCCACCACATGCCACTCCTGGAGTATGGCTCCGGACTTCACTCGGCTTCGCCTCATGAAGTCACTTTGCCAAACTCCAGTCGTGGCATATGGTGGCTAAGATTAAAACTCATCCAGTTTTACGATAGTATTACCTTTTTAACAAACGGGTTACCATGTACCATGAAGCTACTTCTCTCAGCTCAATTACAAATTCCCTACATCGTTTAATTAACGGAATTCAAATTTACTGTATATACTGTATGCAAACAGAAGTATGTTGATGATTGACACACGAAGCTGCTGCTAAGCCTCATATATGTGTTTAAGGTGACTCATTAGCTAACATACATTATGTCACTCTTGCAGGGAAGCAGCGTTGCGTAGATGGTAGTGCACCCAACTGCGGATTAAAGAATCCGTCGTTTGAGTTTCGGCTGCTGGGCTACATTGGTTGCCTGCCATCACAACCTAAAAACGTGATTCAGACGTAGAGACTAATGCTCCTGAGACAGGTGTACTTCACACCTTTCCCTGAGTCTCAGGCAGTTGTCTTCTGATTAAAAAATTCTTATGGCAAGGTGCTTTTACCAATCCCGAAGAAGAATGGTGAATTTGATTCACCTGGTACATAGTCTCAGACATAGGCCCAGTGAACACTCTAATAAGTTATCAAGTGCCCTTGAGTTGAGGGGTGTGACAAACATGTGATCATGTGTGGTCGCCTCCTATTGGCTAGGTTGGGTACTTATTGATTTAAAATGTGTTTAAAATCAAAACCTCAAGGGCTCTTGTGCCTCGATAAAGTGGGATTCACATGGCGGGGATTCATGCACCTCACAGGGTTCAAAATCTAATGAGATTCCATTATGTTGGTAAATGTTGCTAACAATTGCAGGGGGAAAACTCGTCTCCAGGAAATGGAACCCCACAATTTAGACAAAGAGATTGTGTTCCAGTACAGAATCTCAGCAGGATTTGCCCCAAACACCCTGTGAGGTACATGAATCCTATAGTATGAATTCAACCTAAAGTGGGATTCACACGATGGGATTCATGTACCTCACAGAGTGTTTGTCTGAGATTATGGACAAGGTGTGTCCTCCCATGTGAATCAAATTCGGCATTTTTCCTTGAGACTGATAAAAGCACTTTGCCATGAGAATTTTGTACCACTTGAGAATTGCCTGAGACTAGGGGAAAGGTGTGAAGTACACCAGTCTCAGGTACATGAGTCTCTTCGTGTGAATCCCACTTTAGGGTAATTATCGCTGTCAATTGCAGGGGAAAATACCTGTCTCAGTGAAATAGAACCCTACAATTGTGTTCCAGTAGAGAATCTAAGCAGGGTTTGTCTCACTCAAACACCATATCAGTTACATGAATCCCGCTGTGTGAATCCCACTTTAGGGAAAACTACACCATGCTGCACAAAATCAGGTGCCCACGGTCATCTTCCGGGAGACTTCCCCCATGACTGAGAAAACAGGGTTACTGAGGGATGGCTGTTCGACGTCTTTTGATTCAAAAATACAACCAGACGCCACAGGCAGGAGGGCCATATTTTTGAGTCAAAGGACCAAGAACGGCCATCCCTACGGGCTCAGTAACTATGTTTTCTTATTACTAAACACCTCCTAATCGTTTAAAACGCCGTTTTGTCAAATCTTATGCTCCATGAAAACCACTGCCATTCACTACGGCCCGTTGTCACGGCGGGAGCGAACATCATTTATACTATACCCCAAGCAGAGGATATTTGTTCATACATGTTCGGCCATAGGTGTATAGTTATATATTTCTTTGTTTTATTGAGGCTTATGCTGGGGACATCCTTGATCGTACTCCATATAAGCAATGTATACATAAAAGCAAACAACGTGAACACAACTTTAAGACAGTCTTTGTTTCATCAAAAAAGTAGTGTTTCCCCAGCATTGTTCTGAATTCTCCTAAAGTAGGAGTAGAAGTCTGTCAACATTTTGTTAAACAAGAAGGGGATATAAGCTAGGTTTACTTACGGACGACACATAATCACATATTGTCTTTGTGCCGCACGATCTTTAGAGAAGATGAATATGCCTCCTCCGGAATTCTCAGGTTCCCATGCTCGCCTCAGATTATACATTCAGGTGGCACTGCAACAGTTTCTACTAAGGAGGTAGAGTGGGAAGACTTGCAGTACAAAAAAAGCCTCGTTGGTGGACTATGTCATGCGATCAGCAAAAGACTTTAATTGTTAGTTTTTATACTAGCAGTCTGCTGGAGATTTGCAAAGATAGGTGATGCCACCATTATCATGAGTACAACATTATAGCCCCCGTCCTTATGGACATACTGCTGGCCTTCTAAAGCTGAATGGAAAATATTCTCTGAACATATTTTGTTGAATCAGCCTCATCTTAACAAAAATCCTGGCTCTACCCCCATCTGGGGTTAGTTGCTCCAAGAAATGTGGGAAAAGCGTTGCTTCAGTAATAACAGATCATATCATGTGGTATCGTTATTTTTACATAGTATCGCTACTTTTTCCAACACCACATTTTCAGTGATATAGATGAAAGGTTCATTCGATTTTTAAAGGAACATAGATGGTGACATAGTTAGGATGTGATCTGCAAAGAATCTGAAGCAACGACTTCAACCTTGGGTCGCTATTTTGCGATTCTCAAAACATGGAGCAACATCCCCCCCCCCCCCCCGGTATGGTGTTTGTCCTAGTGGAACCTCCAGTAGAGAACCACTGTGTTTTATAGTTTTCAATCCGTCTGGTACAGAATGCCTAAGGATAGCGTGATTGTCGACTGGGAAGAAGTTTAGGTGTACCCCAGGGAGAGGGATGATGGCATCGCTCGTTCTGTTTTACCAAATGGCGGATTAAAAAGATCGGGAGAGACTCACAGAGAACTCTTTTTTTGCTAGAGGCAGTGAGAAAATTTATAGTTTGTACCTTCAGGTGTAAATCTGTATACATGTTCAGTGATTGCCTGGTGTAATGCTGTGACGTGCAATTTGTAATAAATTTCAATTCCAGTATAAAGATGGAGATATATGGAAAAACTGATATTTTTCATATACATATATTATGATTTATCCTACCCCTCATATAAATCTCCATAGCCTTAACATGGTGTTACTCTATGCCACGGTTATGCCATAAAATATTTATATGCCACGCATGATGAATGATGCGGTAACTCGGGTGATGATTCTTAACGCATGGAGTGAGCAGCCCACTAACGGCACGAGTCATTCCTCATCTGCTCTCGACCAACTCACCAGCGTTTTAACTTCAGTGGAACATTTTCAAATTTTTGGGATCTAACCCCCCCCCCCCAAATTTTTCTTCTGGAAATAAATATCTCGCACACCTCCAAGAGGAAGAGGGATACGAAATTCTAGGAATTATTTTTTCCAACCGTTTAACCCAACTCTTTGTATCTTATTGCGGCAGGTGTATGAATTTAATCCTCACTGTATTCTTACTTGAATCAAACATGTTTTTGTTGATTACCGTATGTAGTCAATTATCGTCGCCTGTGCCACTCTTCTTTCTTCTGTAAAGAGGTCAATATTATATATGTATATATATATATATATATATATATATATACACACACATGTATTTGGCATGCTTTGTGGCATGCGGTTAGTGGGATTTCCTTTTCCGTTGCATACGCTAAGCTAACCTGCGATATGATGGATTGATGGATGCAACTCACTTTACTACATGGAAAAAGCAGGGGTTTCAGATTCATTATGTCTCAGGGGAGGAGAATGGATTCGGTGCTGTGCACGTGTACAACCGCCCCTCATCTCCCAATCGGGCCATCTCTGGGCATGTCCAATCATCTAGAGCTCTGTCCTTGCCCGCTGGCTACACCATGATTCCAAGACATTATGAAGAAGTAGGCGTCATGTCTGTTTAGAGGGAAATGGGATTGGCATGTGCTCACAGATTTGACGTACGGCCGTCTACATCTCTGCATTACTGTTGGGTAATTCTCTACAAATCCTAACAGGTGCAAGGAATAATTGCAAATAAAGACATAAGAGGTAGAACAGGTGCTTGTAGTCTTTCATTAGTGATATCATCTTTATACCCTGTAGTCCATTTTTCTGATCATCCCCTAATGTGTAAAGTGGGTATAGCAGCTGCAATCCTGAATATTATAATTCAATGTATTAACCCTTTAAGGACAGGTGCCTGTTGCGGAGCTACTCCTCTTATAAGGACGGGTGCTGCTGGCAGTTTGCCCCGATAGAGGATGGGCACATAATGGTTAATACCCCTAATTCAGGCTTGTAATCGCGAAATATGATCATAATCATAAATATTTTGTTACTTTTGAATAGAAATATCAAATATGAGTTTTCGGAATATTTCTATCAAAAGAAACAAAGTACGTAAGCATACATCAATAAGGGTTATATATTTTATATTTATCATATATCTTCATATGAAAATACTTGGTACAATACTTGGTAAAATGCTGTCCTAGCTGGCTTCAAAGTGTGCTGGCAGTTTTGTTAACATCCTACGGGAAGTTGAGCTTTGATCTCTCTCCAATCTAATTGGTCGGTGACATTTCATCAGCCAATCACATATTTAAAGTATGTTGGTCCGTTTTCATATACCACCATACTCATTTCTTGAGGTATTTCGATCTTGAGTGATTGGTCATGGTCATCTGGGCACGGCTCTAAGATGCTGAGACACCGGCACCCTGCTCCTTTCCCAATATCACAGTGAAAAGCACACAGATAGTGAAAGGATAGCATTTTTGCAGTAAGCTGGAAGTCCATATGTGACCCATCTAACCTATGGGCAACGTTAATACATATAGGCATGCGAGCATGCTTTGATGATAATGATAATAATAATGATAATTATGATAACAATAGCACAATGAATAGCACAGATAGTGAAGGGATAACTTTTTTGCAGTACGCCGGAAGTCCATATGTTGCCCATCTAACCTTTAAGCAATGTATATAGCGATAAAGACTATTACATCGCATGGAAGTACATGTATACCCTTAAACTGCCAAATCAAAAGCCCATTTCCTCTCGCCACCAGCCCTCACCAGCTGTCGTCTGCTGGAACCCGACATTAGGCATTGAAAGGAGCTGAGTAGTGATGGTTGTCAGGGGAAACCAGCAATGCCGGCGCCGCCTGGTTGTCAGTGGTCTAATTACGTCCAACAGAAAGATGTGGGAGTCAAGGCAAAGGTGGCGGGACATCTCTTGGCACATTACTTTACCCAGAAGGGGAAGTGACAGGAGCGACGGATTCCTCGCCCCATCCCGACTCGTTCTTCTGATTGCCCGCGCTTTCTGAACGTGAGAATCATGTATAGAAGCCTCCCTCCCATCTTGGTTTGCAATCATGGGAAAGATGAATAGGGATTGCTGCCGTTTGTGTTGGTTTCTTATGATTCGAATAGAACTCCCCTTTATATTTCTTTGCCTGAAATGGAGTTCAGATTAATGAGACGTGGCTATAACACCTCCTAGCAAGTCAGAGGAAAAAGATGAAATAGAATTCACTTGGTCGTTAACAAAAGGGCAGTGGTGCATCTTCACCTAAAGCCAATCTGTTTAGCCCGTCTGTCAGTTATGTAGAATAATATTAAGCTTCAGAAATTCTTCTCTAACGCCCTGAAAATACTATATCTGTATGGTCAAATAACTATTATTCTCAGAAACATCTTCTATATTCAAACTTTGAATATGAAAGATGTATAGCAGTACGCATCAAAGTTTTAAAATTCATAGGTCACCATCCTTGTTTTTTTTATTATCTTTTTTTTATTTAAGAATTTGCATTCGACAAAAGGTACAGTCGTTCTCCCCAGCAAATAATAAGACTGGTGATGATGATATCATACAATTTCTTCCAAATTATTTTAGGTATACAGAAAAGAAAACCATATTTCCCCCTCTATTTCTAAGGTAAATAAACCAAATGTAAATCGACAAATTTTACCTATCAAGATTGCCTAAACTGTACAAACGTTACACTTACTTATTTAGAATTAGAATGAGTCACAAAGAACCAGTTTTAACTGATAGTCGAGAACATTTAAAAATCACCAAATGGTGCTTCCGTGAAATGTAAGATATGCCTTTAAGGATCTCACGCATAAGGAGACGTTTAAGTCTTTATCCTACCCCTAATAAAAAAAACGCCGTAGGCTTGACATGGGATTTGTTTATGTCACCGATGTGACATAAAGTGTTGTTTATGTCACTACTTTCTAATGCTGAAAAAATGTGGAAACGGGGTAGAATAAAATCTAGACACCATTCGACTTTACAGAACCAACAAAATGCATGACATAAATAAACTCAGACTCAAATTCGTGACGTCTCTTGATAGTATCTTTTTCCATCAAGTATCTGCTCGTGACTTTTAGGCACACAGCACAGTGAGAAGACACGCTCAACAATCAGCAGGGGGCTAGTATTCAAAGCTGTCACAAGGCTTGTTAAATATGGACGAAGGGGGTGTTTAGAACAGAGGGAGATCAGTGAACCAAAGTGGCCCTGCTAAAACCGTAGATACCCGTGCTTAAAACAGCATTTCCGGAGGCCAGTAAAAACTAGGCTTAGTGGTAAAGCTATGGGGGTCCGAGGCTGGAATTCCGTTTTTGGTCGCGTTTGCTACAATTGAAGTGTACTTTACTACTATCGTCTCTGAATAAGTCTGTCTCGAAGATATATGATGGAAGCTGTTAAGTCTATCAAAAAGGTGCCTGTAAATGATTGGAGAATGACATATATATAATCTTGAACATATATAATTAAAATACTGAGCGCCTATCTCCGGAAATGGTGTTTTGTGAACGGGTATCTGCGGTTTCAGCGGGTCCACTTTGGCTCGACCTTTAACGACACCCTGAATCTGTCCTACAAGACCTTCATTTCCTAAATTCACATTCAGCGTTGTTTTAACAACGAAGGGATAGGCATTTCGTAGTTATACTGATAGATTGATATCGGAACCTCCTATAGCCACCGGGGGCAGGAGCAAAGGCCGTCGGGACAACTAGCGTGCGCTGGTTAGGCAGAGGTTTATGGGCCTAAAAGAAACACCAGAAACAAGCTATATTTGTTTTTTTCCAGTATTATAGATGCCACCCAAGGCGCAGATATCAATATAGCTCTGCCACCAGTCTGTAAATAAGACCCAGAAACTGCTGTGCTACGCATATGTTTTAGTCGCTTCTTTATATAATTTCTTTTCTTACTAACTACATCGTGTAGAGACAGCATCAGGTGCTGGTGGCCATCTCAGCGGATTCTAGATTGCAGGCGGAAACTAGAACATCGCCATCCCTTCCGCAGGCTATTTCTTCGAGATGAATCAAGTATTAATCATCTGTGTTCGCTCTTGGATGCTAGATAGCCATGGGGTAAACACGGGGAGCTATTGATGTAACATTGTCCACCGAGTGCCTTTGGTCTCTCGCAGACGTTTGTTAAAGGGGAATTCACACGGTGGGATTCGTGTAGAACATAGGGAGTTTTTCTGAGACAAATCCTGCTAAAATACTCTACTAGAACACAATCTCTTCGTCTGAATTGTACCATTTTCCTGAGTTTTTCCAATGCAATTGTCGGTAGTAATTACCCCTAACAATGTACGGAATCCCATGAGATTTTCATTTTACACATGTTTAAAGTGGAATTCACAGATGGAATTTATGTACCTCACAGAGTTAGAAATCTCATGAGATTTTCTTCCTTGTTAGTGGCAAATGCCGCCAACAATTGTAGGGGAGAAAAGACATGTCTAAGGGGATTCACACATAGAGACGAATTTACCTGAATCAGGTGTACTTCACACCTTTCCCCTAATCCCAGACGAATTCTCCTTTGATTCCTTCACCTCCCTCACCTCCCTCGCCTCCCTCACCTCCCTAGCCTCCCTCACCTCCCTTTCCTCCCTCGCCTCACTCTCCTTCCTCGCCTCCCCGCCTCCTTTTTCTCGCCCACCTCCCTCGCCTCCCTCGCCTCTTTTGTCTCCTCTGCAGCCCTCTCCTCCCTCGCCTCCCTCAACTCCCTCTCCTCCCTCTTCTGCTTCGCCTCCTTTGCCTCCCTCACCTCCCTCTCCTCTCTCACCTCCCTCTCCTCCCTTGCCTCTCTTGCCTCCCTTGCCGCCCCTGCCTCCCTCACTTACCTCTTCTCCCTCACCTCCCTTGCCTCCTCTGAAGCCCTCACCTTCCTCACCTCCCTTTTCACCCACTTCTCCCTCTTCTCCCCCTTCTCCCTCGCCTCATTTGCCTCCATCACCTCCCTCCCTTCCCATGCCTCCTTTCCCCCTCCCCCCTCACCTCCCTACCACCCGTACTGCCTCCCTATGATGTGGAAGCAGCTTCAAGCAGCCTCGCAGATGGTGCTGGGAGAGCTGCTCTACAGGAGCTCACAGGAACTCCCGGCTGACATTACGACCGCAGAACGGGAGTCATTATCATCTGCACCGCAAATAAAACATTTTACTCAATTCCGCAGTCAGCTAGGAATGATTCCCGATGTTCCCATTGACATTATTCAAATGGGATTTTGTGAAAGTTACCCGCCGAGTAATTGCTCCAGTGTTGTCTATTTAGAGTCTGTCGAGTGGTTAACTGAGGCAGACTGCAGACATTATGATGGTTTGATTACTGGCTAACTGTTCTAGATGTTATCAGCATCTCATTTGCTGCGCATCTATTTCTGTATCACAGTCTATCGGTATGCACTACGTAAATCCGGAGGCGGTCCGCTTTAACACTTTGGCTCTGTTCAACTTTAAGCCAGATTTCATCGATGATTCATTATATCAAATCTAGAGTGGGTTCATCGGGAAAGGAAGAGAACGTTTTAGAGTAGGCCTGTGTACATATCTTATAAACCCACTCCATATGTCTGATTGATCACTTGACAGCAGAACTAGCAGTAGTAAACCCGTCAATGTAGGCATCATGTGAATCGACAGTGAAATTCAATGTACATACGTAGATCGTGTTGTCGGGTTATACATCGTATCTAAAAATTCGCTTCATATATTCACATTTATCTTACCCATTGTATTTTTCCCAATATACTCAACATTTGGGAACTCGTATCCAATGCCCATAGAGTATTTAGGAAACTATCCAATGGGGGATTAAGTCACAAATGTTAGCCCATTATTCAATGTGAAAGGTGAGATAAATTCAGAAACCTATTCAAGTACAGGGTCAGATCTCGATCCCATCTAGTTTGAATCGCTACATAATTCACATGGATTTGCCTTGTGAATTACTACACGATTCAAACTCGATGGGTTACAAGCTCTGACCCTAGAGGTATCCTCTATAGTACTATAATACGTACACAATATTGACTGGTTTCAGATACAAGCGGTCTTTTGCTCCTCGGAGTTGACGCTTAGTGATCGCGTAGAGTCAGCTCCAAGGAGCATACAACTGCTTTTATCTGAAACCAGTCTATAATGTATCCATTATCAACCTTATCCTGACAAGTGGTTTACCCATATTATAGTTCATTCAGGCGCTTTTCCGGAACCCGGTGCCTACAACAAATCTGTATGCTCCGGGAATGGTGATACACCCTCCCTATGTGTTTTATATGGACACTTTGTATAAGGAGAATCATTGCTCGCTATTAACTTTTTTTTTCTCAAAATTTTCTTTATTGATGCTGAAACATACACATAGGTAGTACAGAGTATCAGTAATCCAGTTGCATCAAATAAAGTGGCCAATTGCGTCAGCCTTATAGTAGGCTGTTTTTCATCGCAGGGCCTCCCAACAAACAAAGAGAAATGTGACAAGATGCCACAACAAAACTGAATCAGTTAACTTTGAATTTGTGTTACAGTTACATGTCAAACTGATTAGGTATACAATGGATAAGAGAATTCAGACACAAACTACAAGAAGGTACCTGAGAGAGATCCTCATCACACAGATTTAATAGCAAGATGATCTCGTCTCAAAAGTAATAGTCACCCTTCTACGAGCAGAGGGATCTTTTCATTCATACAGTTTTTTTTATATACCCTTAAACTCCTTATAAGTAGGAACTTATCTATAGTTGAATACAGATGTGGCATTTTGGAGGGGTAGAGCGGCATTGTACGATCGCGTTTGTAACCGTACACATGAAAGCTCTATTTACTTTATCTGGGTCGATACAATACTCTGACGAAGCACTCCGTAGAGATGTCTGTTCCAGTCCCTCATATGAAACCTCCATCAGAGTTTCTGTGCATCCTGTGCTTTCTCAAAGTGACTACATCGTTAAAAGCACCGCCAGAACCCTGTGGGGCATCTAATAGAAATCAGCAGTACATGTAACTACAAACCCCGGAATAGCTCTACAATATAGGTAGGGGGATCGGCATGCAGCCATCACATACCATAGACAGGGCCATCAACTCATTGAAAAGGCTTGTATAAGTTCATGTCTGTACATGGCTGATGACACTAATTACCTCCATACATAATGTTTATTATATATTTGTGACGCAATCAAACGATGATAATGGTGTAACTGAATACAAGAGTCACAAAGGGTATAGTGGCAGATCGAGGTGATGTACTTTCGAATCGTACCAATAAATAAAGATTATTATCCAACTTATACAAAGAGTCCATAGGAAACACATAGGGAGTGTGTATGTACATACCCAGCGCATACAGGTATGTATAATACACAGGGTAGTTTTGTTTTTTTCTTCTGTTTAAATTTTCTTTATTTTCTTTATTTTCTGTCGTGTACAGCAAGTTTTATGAAATAATACGTACCTAAAACGCACTATTATAAGCACGCCATCAATCCAGGAAAGGTGGGAAATATATAACAATATAGCCTGGTTTCAGATAAAATCGGTTGTATGCTCTTCAGAGTTGACTCCACGCAATGTCCTAGCATGCGCTCGTATATTATTACGCGTCAACTCCTCGGATCATACGGCCGCTTGTATCTGAAACGAGTCAATATTGTGTATATATCTTTAAAGATAGTAGCCTCGTCCTACAGTTCCAGATATTCCATCATCTATTCTAGGTTAATCTCCTCTTCATTCGAGATGCTCGTCGAGAGATTCGGAATAGATTTAGATCCTCAAAACAGATGTTGTAACTGTTTTGCTCAACTTTATAATTCATAATAATAAGCAGCACTCACTAATTGTAATGCCTATACAACTTCTATCCACTACAAAGGAGGGACGATATAAAACCAACAAATACTCATTGTCAGAGAAACACCGGAGTGTAAGACTTTTAAATCCCTGACCAAAAATATTTTGTATGAAACACTCCAGTAGGGCATCTTGTTTTGTTCTGTGTATAAAATCTCGGCCCAACTTATTGTGGTTGTTACCAGATGATTACACATATGGCCGGATCATTAAAACCAGTCCAGCTTGGACTGAGATCCCTAGCCACTCTGTTGATTGTTCACCAGAGAATATATGGACTTACCTGCCGTATGACTTTTGTAAGATAAAGATGATCAATCTTAAAGGAATTTGAAAAAATCTATATACTCGCTACTGTTATTGTTGTAAATATGTTCGATGCAGTATCTTTGCTATAAGACAATATAATGTATGGAGAATAGAGTCAGCTGGAGTCACGTTAAGACCAGCCCTTTTGGACTGAGTGCACTCCAAGATAAATAAAAGTCTTTAAAAAGCCCCAAAACAAACTTTGACCCACCCTCATTTTTGACACTTATTTAATAAAACTGATAAAGAGCAATACCGAGATATATCTTCATTCCATAGATCTACTCAATTACATCAGATTATTAACCTGCGTATCTACTATAAACCGAACCGAAATATTCACTTCTCCAAGTTCTATGTCTATCATTGGCCTTGGTATATGTTTGTCCGACCATCCAACTCCCCGCAATGCCTCAGTAAAAAAACTCGAATCGAGTAGAATTACTATGATGGCAAGTATCTTATTTCTACATTGGTCTTTCGTCGACCCAGCCTGATTATATACCTCGGAAGGATATTGCAATAAATGAATCATATGATTTTGATGTATATGTACTTTTAATCTGCGCATGTAGCAGATCAGATTTCACCCGCCATATCACGGAGACGTATCGTCGTCATTTGATCATGGATGCTCATACACTATCTATCCGGGCACGATTCGGGTGAGTTGTTAAAACTAAAAGCGATTCTTAATCAACGATTACGATTACGATTTATATGGGCGATACTAGAAACGATATCCTTGTAGTTACGTTCTTTAAGAGTGATCTTATTGTTGAAGTCTCGCCACTTATAATAGACGACAATTCTTTGTAAACAACAATACGAAATGGTATAAGTAGATGAGTATGTTCTCAAATACTTACTGATTATATATACTAAATATTATATACCTGTGTGCGAGTGTCTATTAAATACTGCCCGCTGCTAGGGTGCAGTAATAATAATGTTCGTGCCCGCTGTGAGTGTGACTTAATAAGTCATCAAAATAACGTTTTTTCATAGATTTAAGGTATATAATAAAACTGTCTTCTATAAAGACAATACAGCAAAATCCACGGTAAAACTACTTTTTCAATCGTTCTTTTTTCTAAAAACTCCCCCCTGATATTTAAACACTTTGAAATACTGTCCTCGCTTCTAGCAGATCTGTCCACAATACATGTGGTGCCGTTCAGCGCCGCCTAACGGTGGATTGTCTTGTTAACAGTTCACACTGTGCGACTGGGGTGGGGGAGCTTGCGAGCGGGTATCTCTAGTCTCAACTGGGGGTACAGTGCTTGAAACTGGAGGTACGCCCAGTCGCAAGGTACGCGCAAATATGTGTAAACTATCCCCTTTCGACTGGTAAGCTTGTGATTGGAGGTACCTAGGTACGCCCAGCCTGAGACAAGTGGTACCAAATATCAAACATGTTTTATATTCAAAAGATCCTTGCGACTTGGCATATCTCGAGACTGTGCCTACCTGGTACGCCCAGTCTCAGACTAGCGGGAAGCATGCAGTTTACACTGTGCGTTTTGCCTCACTGTGCACACGAAGGTACACCCAGTCTCAGCCTGGGCGTACCTTGATACCTCAACACGCACAGTGTGAACTGGCCATTAGACCGCCGCTCGGACAAACATGGCTGAGTCCGGCTTCGTGTCTTTAGAAAAACACAGCTAGCACACCCACAGTGTGCTCTGGAAATCTAATAGCGGATATCAGAAATTTATTATGCTAACACACCCAGTCATCCAATGCTAAAGAATACATTGCCAGGTGTTTGTTTGGCTGCAGGTATTGCGTAACTATGTACATTATAAGGTGGGAAACCAGCCGGTGGAAAAAGGCCTACTAATTCGCATGCATAAGAAATATTTCCTGCTGAATAACATGTATTTTAGTAATATTGAACGTGGCTACCGTTAATCAAGCAGGTTTATAGGAAGATGAACCGGAATGGACTGCCTGTAAACAAAATTACCTTTCGTTAAATTGAGGAGAACATTCGTTTATCTTCCACCTAATACAGAGTGTCCATAGAAAACACATATATATAGGGAGAGTGTATCTACATACCCCGAGCAAACAGATATGTTGTATATGTTTTGGATTTCGATAAAGGGAGCATACGTATAATAGTGAGTGCCTAAATGAACTAATATCGGTACGCCACTTGTCAGGAAAAGGTGGATGATAAACATGATATAGACTGGTTTCAGATAAAAGCGGATGTTCACTCTTCAGAGTTGACCCCCCCCCCCGCAATATCCTCGCATGTGTTTGGATATTACTTCGGGTCAACTTCTTGGAGCATACAACCACTTGTATCTAAAACTAGGCACTATTGTGTATGTATTTGTAGATATATTAAATGTATTTTTCAGATATGCAAAATATGATGTATAATACTAAACAGAATCTATATACAAAATGTATGTACATTGTATTTTACTGGTGATTCACATGATGCCTACAGTGACGGGTTTACTACTGCTAGTTATGCTATCAAGTGATCAATCGGACATATGGAATGGGTTTATGAAATTTGTTTCTTTCTTATTCAGAGAACAAGGGTTATAGACAGAAATGTCAATATTAGGTGGCCGGTTAGCCCAGTTGGTTAGAGCGTCGTGCTAATAACAATGCCAATATTGTGTATTTAGTCTCGTTATTGTCTGAGAAACCTAGGGTTGACAAGACAGGGCCTCGTGTTTACAAATTGTCACCTTCTCTAATAACGGAATGAGGCGACGCCGCAGACGGCCGCGGTGCTTCATGTCGGACACGTGTTGGAGGCGTTACAAACAGTTCATTTGCAGAGCATGGTCTCTAATGAGCAGTTTGGAGCAGCTCAGAGTCTCCTGCAGCCTCTGAGTCGCTCCGGCCTACGCTTACTGATTACCTCCCGCGTGAACACATGGAGATACTCATTACTGCAACCCAGAGTCGAACCGCTATAGTCCTGGTCATTTCCGTGCTATACTTTTGTTATCAAGTTCACGACGTTTTGATTCTGACATGGAGCCATCCATAAAGTACGTACGCACTGATGGGTGGGATTAGAAGATTTCGGGAATTTTGCGTACGTTCCTTATTCGTTCTATTGCGTACAGAATTGGGAGCGGTGTGTAAGAAATTTCAGAAATTTTGCGTATATACTTTATGGATGGCGCCCATGCCATATAATGGGGCAATAGCATATATGGGAATGGTCTAACTGTATTTATATGGCGAGTAACTTTACTACATATGTATGAGAACAGATTAACTCCATATATGTATATATATACATATATATTTATGAGAACAGATTTTATATATATGAATAGTTTAACTGCCTATATATATGAGTATGGTTTAATTGTATTTATATAAGAATGGTTTAACTGCATATATATGAGAATGGATTAACTACATATATGTGAGAACAGATTAACGGATTAGTGGGAGAGAATTGGTAGATAAATGCCATAGCTCTCTCCCATCCTAATGCAGGGTAATGGACCCACCCTGGGACTTACCTGTATAATTTGCTTGGGAGGAACCCTTTCCTTATGGAATAATCCGTAATGGCTCGCCTATCACCAGCCCTAGTCTGCCTGTTGGCGGTCCCTCCTCCCCGCATGGACGGGGCAAAGGGTATTTGGCGGCCACGTCGAGCCCCAAGCGCTTAATACCCATCCCCTGGGCGACGTTGGTGGCTTATCCTAATCTCGCACGTTCTCGTGAGAGGACCACGTGGTCGTGGGGATCCCTCAACGTAGCTCCTGTGTCGTGTGGAGTTGTAGCCGCGCCCTAGGCTTCAGCTACGTCCCGCTATGACAGAATAACTCCACGGTGGGATGTGGAATGTGGTCCTCCATCCTCCAACATGTCCAACACCTGGAGGAGGGCTACAAGGCGTATTGTCCGACCTGAGGGGCTGGCCGTCGACAACCCACCGCACTTCATTACTTAAAGTGCGGGGCTAGCCGGCTCGTGGTGGGGTTACCATGGCAGCGTGGGTGCTCCCGCCGCCAGCTGACTGAGGACTGAGTCCCTCACAGCGGGACGCCGGTAACTAGCGAGCTGCTCGGTGGCGCCACCTAGCATCGTGTAGTATAGACACGGTTATGGTTCATGGAAGGTTTGAAGTGGGATTCACACGCTCAGATTCATGTACCTCACAGGGGGTTTGTTAGAGTCTCCGATAAATCCTGCTGAGATTCCTTACTCGAACACATGTTTTCCCCCCTGCAATTATTGGCGACATTTACCACTAAAAATAAGCAGAAGGAATTTTACACCCTGTGGTGTACATGAATCCCATCGTGTGAATCACACTTTACGCAACAACCCAATTTAACCCTGTAAATAACAAGCGGTTCAGTCACGGCATATAGAACCAATCTAAATTTTCCAATCACAGCAACACTCGTGGACTCGTAAATTTGTAGGTGACACATCCAGAACAGATGATATTGAGATAATAGATTACGACTGCATAGCCATTTTAATTACAGCCCAGAGTAATCTCTATCTATAGTCACCCATAAACCATGCCTTGACAAGCCTTTGCATTAGTCATTTCACGGTAGGTACAACGGTTCAATAAACAGTACATGTAATAAGCCTGAGGCCTGTTGAATAATCTAAGCTAGTACATTAAGGACTGGTACGGGCATGCAAACAAAACACAAGAAAGTGATTATTGATTTAGATCGAGAAAAACGTAAAATCTAATTTAATCTATTTAAGCATAACCATCACTTGGGAGATGATATAATTGTATGACTTCTGTTTGCAGCAAATCAATCAAAACCTTTCTAAAAGATAGCATACTCTTAATGTTTCATTTGCGTAAATTGACATAAATTGTGCTGTTTTGGGGATGTAAAAAACATCAGTCCATAAAAAGTGAAGAAAATGGGATGATACATGATGGGGACCTTTGATAAGTGTTCAAAAAGTGGCTCATGTCAAAACCTTGACAGAAAACTATGACTCTCATTTATTTTCTCTCCCGGGGGGTGTAAATAACACGGCCAATGCCACAGAATTGACTAGCAATACCGCGTGAATGTAGGGATACGATCCGATATTACGGGACCAACGGGTCGGAATGGATCGTTAAAATAATCATAAGAATAAAATTGCGATTAAATTATAACCAACAATACCACAAAAACCAAGAAACGCCCCCCAAGGGGACTGGGAAAGAACAAGATTTGTATTAAGGAGTTCTCTGTTCTGGTCCACTCTTGGTGGCCTTGAGGAGAATATACCTTGATAATATCATACAATAGCACTCCATGATTTCATATAATAGTACTTACATAAGTAGGAAGGGTTATCCTTTAACAAAAGTAAAGAACTAAATGAGATGAGATGTGAGGGACTGGTTGATGTAAAAAAGATACTCTTGCAGATAACTAAGATGTTACAGTAGACAACAATTGCAGTATTTTATCAGTCTGATCTGGGTAGGTATATCTCAGTGAATACATCATGACACAGGGACGATAGTATACATTTTTATGGTGATGAATGCATACGTAATCTACCTCCCATTTGATCACGAGGGAGTATAATAAAACAGCCTCGTCCACGCATCCTTTTATTCCCATGACGAACAGATACAGATTTCTATATCTCCCATAAATCTATAAATAAGTCTGCTGAGATACAGCCTCGTATTCATTTCAATAATAGATTATGGAAACCTAAGACATCGTATGTCTGGAGCAGACAAGGGTATGAATTAATGATAGCAACAAAGACGCCGACATAAAGCAACAAGGAAAATGCCTCTGTAAAGAAGTGACTTGTCATCCCGGGGATATTAGTATTTCTCCTGACAGCACTCTTTGAAAAAAAGACCAGCACAAAATCCAGCGGATCTGTCTTTTTATTCACTGCAAAAATAACCTAAGGCCAAGGAACAGTGGTGTTACTTCTAGGTGGGATGACTTCTATCGATCCGCACAAAAACAGGAGACGTAAAACAAACATCCAGGACCCCTTCAGGCTGCCAGGAACCAGCGGAGCAGCAGCAGGAACCAGCAGTACTCCAATGAAAAGCCATTTTCCACAGGCCGACGAAAACGGCACCGATTAATTGAGTTCTCCTAAAAGTCGGTCGGTGGTGGCCAACGGCTGCAAGTTGGTATCTAAATTCGGTGAGGGTACTGTGCATGCCTTGTTTCTGACGCATTTAACAGGTCCATTCTGACAGAACTGTCCTCCAAACACAATGACCATCACTGACTGTTTCAAACCCCTTTGATTCTATCGGTCGTTGTCCAAGTCAGTTGCCTGACAAAAAAGGCACTGATTAAATGAGTTTTCCTTATAGTTGGTTGGTGGTGGCCATCGACTGTATGTCAGTGTCTAGAAATCTGTGAGGGTGCTGTGTATGCCACATCCGATAGCTCCATATGGATGGAATAGCCCTCAAAACTCAATGATGATTACCGACGATTTCAAACCCCTTTGATTCTGTCGGAGGGTGAAGAAGTCACTCGATGGTGGCCTTATTGCATAGTCTATACACAAGCAATCGGTGAACACCTCTCTGCATACCTGATTCCATTTACCGATCTGGCGTAGTTCCCGACTGCAGAGACATACGAGACCGAGTCTTCCTGTAAATTATCGTCAAGCCCACAAAATACAATTTGTTTTAAATCATCTGCAATGACAATCACAATGGATATTACAAAGTATTACGCCGGATCAGACAGCCACCAACTACCATGCTTTGTGTTCAGGCCTTTACAAAATGGAGATAATAAATATGGGTAGTATTGTTGTTTTCCCGACGACAGGTCCATGAGCTTGATGCCTGCCTTGTGATTACAGAGGAAACCTATGAAAGTTTAAGGTCAGAGCTCGTTACCCATTGAGTTTGAATCGCATAGTAATTTATAAGGCGAAGCCACATGAATTATGTAGCGATTCAAACGAGATGAGATCGAAAGCTCTGACCCTAAACTTGACTGGGTTTCTGAATTTACCTCACCCTTCACATTGACTAATGGGCTAACCTTTGTGACATAATCCCCCATTGGATATTCTTCCTAAATACCTCATGGGCGTTGGAGACGAGTTCTTAATGTTAAAAGCATATGGACAAAAATACCAGGGGTGAGATAGCAGCTTATATCTGATAAGAGGTTTTTGAAAGAACAACTGGCTTGAAGATGTGGCATTTTAAAGAATTCTTGTTTTCACTTTTTAAAAAGAAACCAACTCGTTTGAATGGTGCATGATATTCACTCTGCCTCTTTTATATCACTCCGCATCAAACTTGTGGAGAACAACGACTTTGACCAAAACGAGTTGTTTTCTGTATTAATTTCACCTCTGTACACACAAAAGGAATTGACGACACACAGGATATAGACCATGGAGAATGGACTGCAATACTCATTTCGGCATCGAGAATGGTTCCCAATGTTAATACTATGCTACAAAAATACCAGGGGTGAGTCATTATCATGTTCTCTATGGTGAATGTAGGAAGTCCCAGCTTATTCTGTATTTGTGTGTTCCTAAACAACTTTGTTGCTGTGGAACAACAGGCGCACAGTATGTAATATATCAGAGAAAGGAGTATGGAGACAGACAATGGACTGTACTAAATGGTGATCGGATACTGAAATATCAATAGATGGAAACCTGCAGCACAGAATCCGCAAGCTAATGTATTATATTGTACTGGAACTAAATAAAAACGAAAATAGACTGATAAATTAAATCCCAGGGGCTGTGGTCCCTCTCCGAAAGCAGGTTCTATTTGATTATTTGAATGATAGGCATTCAGTAGATAATAAATCAAATGAAGAAATTTGATGAAATCAAAGAATCCTTTTCAATTGAATACAATTGGTACAATTGGAATTTAGTGAAGGACATAAAATGAATGAATTATATAGTTAATGTCCAATATATTACATAAACCATATTTCGGGGCATTCTATTAGATATATTTACATTGCAAATATATGATTCCTCGATGCTATTGAGCAGACTTTACCTGTAATCAACTAGAACTTGATCTCAATGAAACAACATTTATGCCTAGATATGATAAACATTATTGTAAAATTCCCCAAATTTTATCAGAATTAAGACAAACATTCATTACGGAATCTACACAAACCTATGGTTATTCAAACAAACCATTTTTGTCCCATGCAATAATTATCATTGATATAGCTTCTGATCTTGTGATCATTCTAGCTCGAGAATTATATATCCCAGACAAAACCTAATTATCATTGGGTTATGATCTTAAGATCATGCTGGATAAGAAATAAGTATAGCTATAGCATATAAGTACAGGCATCAGTTATATCCGTACGTGTTACATATCTTTTTCGTAGTGTTGTATCAGTAGGTTTAATAAACTAGGAGCAAATATTATGTTCATCATTGATGAATGAGCGTGCAATTATAAATGAAAAAGAATAAAAGGCTTGGGTTACATTCAGTGTATAGATAGTTTTATGTAACCTAATTGAACCCAGTCAACCTGCTATTTCTGCAACCACATGAGTTTAGGATACAAAATATCAAGGTCAAGCACCAGTGGGTCAATGAGGTATTTTGGTCTCTAGTGATTGGTCATGGAGGACGTGTTGGCGCGAGCTCCCGGTCTCAGGAACTTACTAGCAGCAAAGATACTTACAAAAACCGCTTATTCTAACCACAAAAGGAAGAAACTGAACGTATAGGATTCACTTGACGTAGGTGGGGCAAGAATCTACGGTAAGGTTGAATTAACTTACATATTTAGTAGTATTTGACCTGTAGGAACTGCTGACCCATTATCGCCCACACGATGGCCGAGCCTAACGTTGAAGATATACTCAGAGACTTAAAAGAACGCCGAAAAGCTAAGACCCGTTCCGCCTCGATTCAAGAGGACGACCCGCAGACTAACACGATTATAAAAACTTTAGAGTACCTGGTAAATGCCTCAAAAGAAAATGCAGCTAGCCACGAAAAGACAAATTCTCGCCTTGACATGTTACAAGAACTCAAACAATCCTTGGAACATACTCAATCTGACGTCGACGATTTACGCCAGGAAAACACAAAACTGAAATCAGACATGGCCACATTGAGGAACAGAATTGACGCACTAGAAACAAAACAAAGTGTAAATTCTACATCAATTGGTAAGGTACAAGAGCAAGGTCTGATCAACGACCACAATGCACGTAAGAAAAATGTAATTATAGACGGGGTAGACCAATCTGAGGGAGAGGTGGTTCTCGATATACCTACTGACCTCTGCACGCGTGTGTACAGCCAATTATCCAGGGACGCAATCGATCAAGCATATAGAATTGGAAACCCGTCCAAACAAACCAGACCTATTCTGGTATCGTTCGTAAGAGCCTCTGAACGCGACCAGATCCTGAGAAATAAAAGTAAACTGAAACGTAACCCCACCTTGTCAGACATATATATAAGTGAAGATGCTAACCCAGAAATACGCACACAGAAAGCTGAAGTAAGAGCAGTCTCAAAGCTTGCGGAAAAATCCGGGATTCAAGTAAAAACGAGAGGCAGAGGCTTAGATTATAATGGCAGGTATTTCGCCCATAAAGACCTGGCTAGACTACCACCAGCACTTAGTCTTGAGCATTCAAAAACCAAGGAAACCCCCAAATTTGTGGCGTACTACAGCCATCACGCTCCCCTGTCGAATATGTATGCTGCAAACATTGAATTTGAAGGAATGAACTTTGTCTCTGTAGAACAAGCCTACTGTTTCCTGAAGGCTAGGTTTGCGAATGCCCACGATTTGGCACAACAGGTCATGAGTACTACCGATCCCTACCTGATGAAAAAATCACAAAGCAGCTCGAGACTACCGAATGGGGTAACATTGCTGAGGATAAACTGAGGTTTCTCAACAGGCTAAAGTACGAACAAAACGATTTTCTAAGGCAGAAGCTTCTGAACACGGGAGATAAAATACTCTTGGAGGCCACTCTTGACCAGAAGTGGGGAACGGGGTGTCAAATACATTCCAAAGACCTTCACCTAGGAAACTTCAAAGGCAACAACGTGGGCGGTGCCATATTGATGGAAGTTCGAGCAGAGTTAAGCCGAGACCAGGGATCCCCTTAAGCAGACGACTACCACACTACTTCAATCCAACCATAAGTGACACTTTTTTATGACATAGTTATACAATTGATATAGACTGCGTAATTAACCCTCCTAATACGCTTGTGGTTGCAACGTATTAAAACCTAGTTGGTTAAATACCTATCTCTACTACTATGTCTATTATTATACTGTCAGACTCTAGGGGTTTTAAATTCAAACCCTACATGTTCGAAGGATCCCAGCTTAACTATTCTACCTTTGCTTACTCTGGTCAAGGATTCACCAACATAGGGGAACACGCTGTAAGACTCGCACATAACCTCCATCCAGACATTGTGATCTTCTACTGTGGAATATGCGATCTAACGTACAAGAACACTATCACAAAAGATATCTTTCTAAAAAATGAAAATATCGATGAACTGTGCGTGGAAACCATGTGGAAAATATCAAACACCCAATCATCCCTAACAAATGAATGTAAAACCAGAGCTATCTTTTTGCCAATAATAGGGATGGACTTGTCAGTTTTCAACAACAAAAACAAACCAAATTCTCCATTGAACTCCCCTCCTCCTGAGCATCCTCAACAAGCACTGTTAAACAAAGCCGTAGAACAGATAAATCGTCAAATTGTCTCTCTTAATCAGGACAACTCGATGCCTACCCCTTGGGTAGCCTCCCCATACCATAAATGTATGGGGGGCGGACGTATGTCACACCAGTATCAAACCCTCTACTATGGATGTCATCTGTCTGAAGAAGAAACCTACAAAATAGCCAAGAAAATTGATAAAAGTATCGCCCCTAAGATCTGGAATATCCTTAAAGACTAATAAATTGATCTATGGTGAATGACTATTAACCACTAGCAAAGTATTACAACTTAGCTGACCGTGGGGTGGTATGCCTCCATATCTATAACTCAACATTGTTATAATGAACCAACTTATATTGTTTGGGATCACAGTGCACACCAGCACGTCTTTGATGTACTCTTTGATACACTTTTACTGTCTCAACTCTACTGTTACTGTTACTAGTTTGTATGATGGAAGATGACTATAAAGAGATTGAATTTGTCAAAGGGTTAAAGATTATGAGTCTTAATATCTACAGCCTAGAGAAAAACCTCACTGACTTAAGGTTACTTGCTAGACTATTTGATATAATCATGATCTCGGAATCATGGCTCAAACCGCAACTCCCGAACTCGTTCGTAGACATCGACGGATTCCAGATGGCTAGACTTGATAGACACCCAGCAGTTATGAAGCAAGGAGGTGGTCTGGTTACGTACATTAGTAATAACTACTCATACGACATTGTGAAAACCCATTCTGAGATCGATCCGCACTATGAAATATTAACTACAAATATTTACAACTCTACCAAGATTTTTACTCTCATTAATATTTACAGAGTACCAAATACCCCTATACATATAACCTACATGAAACTAACAGATGCTCTAAACTCCTTACCCAAAGAACGAACTGTAATAATAATGGGTGACATGAACATAGATGAAGCTGATAAGGCTTTAAAACGCAATCACATTACGAAATTCACCAGAAATAACTTACTCCAACAGCTTATTCACACACCTACACGAGTTACACAACATACAACTACAATTATCGACCATATTTATACAAATGCAACAAATATACACAGAGCCAACACCTTAAACTTTAACATTAGTGACCACCTACCCATTTATCTGATACTAAAAACCAAGAGAAATAAAATACCAAAAATTGAAATAAATGCCCGGATATACAAGCGTTTTGATGAGTTCCAATTCGTAAATGACTATATAAACAGTGACTGGTCTATGTTCTCATTGGAAAAAGATCCCGATGATCTCTGGGACATTATGTATACCAACCTGGTGAAAGCCCTTGAAGTCACTGCCCCTGTTAAGAAAATAAATAAGGATAAACCGAGTTGGATAAACAAAACTGTACTAGAATCAATGAAGACACGAGACCACTTCTTTAAAAGAGCCAGACGTAGTAATAACACAGACGATTGGCGTATTGCTAAATTTCATAAAAACCGTACTCAACAAATGATTAAAGATTCCAAACGGGACAACATAAACTCCCTCTTGATAGCGAATAAAGGCAACCCAAAGAAATTCTGGCAAGGTATTAAAAAGCTTATCCCCAAAGAAAAAACACCCCAAATTAACAGCCTCATTGACCATAATACTAACAAGAACGTCCCTGAAAAGAAAATACCCGACTTTACAAATAATTTTTTTGCAAACATAGGACATGAGCTCGCAGAAAATTTCCCCCAACCCCCTACACATAACTTACCTTTCCCATGTAACCCGAATAACATTAACTTATTATCTGAAGTTATCGAGGTCCGTGAAGTCTTGAAACATATCAAGAAAATAGATACAACCAAGGCCTCTGCCCTACAAGACATACAATCATCAATACTAAAAACTACCTTTATCGCGGCCCCGGATAAATTAACCCTTATTTTTAATTCATCAATTAGACACGGAAAGTTCCCACAGAAATGGAAAGCGGCTCTTATCACTCCTATACCCAAAAAAGGCAATTCAAAGCTTGTAAACAACCTAAGACCGATTAGTCTACTACCCCTACCCGGAAAATTTTTCGAAAAAATCATCAACAATAGACTAAAATCCTACTTAGAAGAGAACCAGTTATTAACTCCGAACCAATTTGGCTTTAGGTCAAACCGTTCAACTTCATCTGCCATATCGAAATTCCTCCGTCATATACTAGAAAAAATAAACAATAACTTACCTTCATATTCTTTATTTCTCGACTTCCGTAAGGCGTTTGACACAGTATCACATAACTTATTAATAAAAAAATTAAATAACATAGGTTTAGATAACAACACATGCAAATGGTTCCATAGCTACCTCTCAACTCGTACTCAAAGAGTTAATCTTAATAACTGTCTTTCAAATGAAGCTGGGGTAACTTACGGTGTGCCTCAAGGCTCCATTTTAGGCCCCACGCTCTTTTTAATTTACATTAATGATTTACCAAATTATATAAACAAATTCGAAAAAACACTTTACGCAGACGACACTGTGATCACAACCGATACGGCAAATGAAATGCACGAGGCAATTCTAAAAACTGAATCCTGGTGTAAAGAAAACCTACTTACCATTAACGAATCAAAAACCTACTGGATGTCTTCTAAGGAAACAATTGAAATACCAGGCAACATTTTTAACATGAATAATAAACCATTGGTCAGGGTAAACTCCTTCAACTATTTGGGAATATTAATTGATGATCAACTAAAATTTCAGGAACATGTGCGAAGTGTCTGTAACAAAGTCTCCAACAAAATTTATTTACTATCAAAAATTAGATATCTAATTGACACTGATACGGCTGTTACCATTTACAAAACCACAATCCTACCTTATATCGACTACTGTGACATTATCTACGACACTCACAACAATAAGGTATTAAATGAACTCCAACTATTACAAAATAAAGCACTCCGCATCTGCCACAAAATTAGACTGGGTCCAGAACAAGCCTTAAATACCAACGAACTACATATATTATCAAAAACATGTTACTTGAAAAATCGTAGGCAGATACACTCGATTTTCTACTCATTTACGCTGACAAGTGAACCAAACCTAGTAGACAATCGTAACCTGCCTACTAGACGACAAGACGGGCTCAGACTGCTTATCCCCCCCTTAAAGGGATCAGTGTTTGAGAAAAGCTTTTACGTAACAGGTATCAAAAATTGGAATTTTCTTAAACCAGAATACACTATTATAAGAGATAAAAACGCATTTAAAATAGCCATTAAAAAATCGTATCCTAACTGCCTAATGCATAGATTGTGGTTGCAACTAGTCACCGGCAGTATCGGCTATGTATATATTTATAATCGAAATATAGTAGTCCTGAGCTCAGATTGTGGTTACGACTGAGAGGTGTTGTGCTTAAACTGCTTAAACTACTTAAACTACCTACACTAATTATAAGACGGTCAAACCCAGATTGTGGTTGCAACGGGGTAGACTGATAGCAAGCTTCTAGCAATACTGGATTGGTGGTTACTCTAATAAAACCCCCCAACTGTATGAACTGTTAACCTGTTTAACTGTCTGACTGTTTGCTGACTGTTTATATGGTACTGTACTACTACATACACTCTTTATAATTGAAGATACCCTAACTGTTCAGGTTGTATACTGTCATGAGTTAGTTACAAAAACAACAAGTCCCTTGCTTTCTCAGATACAGGATATTTATACCACTGTCTAGTTTCTACCCGATCTTATAAAAATCTAAAGGAATCAAAAAACCTTACTTAAGATGTAGTTACGAGACACCTATCGTTTTATTGTGGCGCAGTTGAGAGGCCGTGCTGGTGTGACTGTGATGAATATTTAATTACATTATATGTATATCCATGCCGACATATTTATAAATATACTTGAAACACTGTGTGACCAAAGCGGGACCTGGCGGAAGAACGGCCCAGCCGAGCCAGGAAGATTGTATGATTAGTACCCGAATAAAAGTGGAAAAAAAAAAGAAAAAAAAAAGAGTTCATTAGAAAGGAACGCGGGCACAGTAACCTACTAGGACCATTCCAGGAACCCCCGTTCTCACCCTGGTGCCACGTGTCGCCACTAATGACACGCGAAAAACGAGCCTCCAACGACCGGCGTGTCATTACAGACATGACGTACCCGAAGGAGCAAAGTGTAAACGGGTACATCATCAAAAACTCGGTCTACGGGCAGGAGCGCGACCACTGCCTCCCGACCGTCGACAGCTTCGTCGGCCGCCTGGTGGCCTCCGGGCCCGGTAGCTATATGTCCACCATCGACATCGCCAGGGCCTATAAGAATTTCAGGTGCAACCCCCTCGACTGGCCGTTGTTATGCTTTGCATGGGAGGACGGGTACTTCTGTGATACGGCCATGCCGTTCGGTGCCCGGGCCTCCTCGTACCACATGCAGTGCGTGGCAGACTGCATCGTGGGTATCCTTGGCCAGAAGGGGGTCGAGGCATGTATGTTCCTTGACGACCTGATCATCTTGTCCCCGACCCAGGCCAAGGTGGCCGTCGACTTTAACATCGCCCGAGAGCTCTTCAACGAACTCGGGCTCCCGGAAGCACGAGACAAGGCCCAGACCCCGGCGCCGGTCGTTACCTGGCTGGGCATTGTCATCAATGCCCCGAAGATGTCCCTCACCATCCCCGAGGACAAGCTGCTGGACCTCCGGGCGCATGTCAGGGCGGTATCAGCGAAACGGTCACTCACGAAGCGCCAACTCCAGTCGGTCCTCGGCAAGATACTTCACGTGTCGAAGTGCATACGGCCGGCCTGGCCGTTCGTGAGTTAATTGTTCGAGGCCCTCCGGAGGATGACTGGCTTCTACGTCAACATCAACGCCGAGATGCGGCAAGACTTGCAATGGTTCCTCCGCTTTGCTGAGGGCTGGAACGGCCACGCCCTCATCCCTCGCGGCCCACCTACAAAGTGTCTCATCGTCAACGCGTGCCTCTCGGGCATCGGAGGTACAGACGGGAAGTACTCGTACTCCGGGCAGGTGTGCCCTGTCAACAACCCCGTCGACTGTATCGCCGAGCTTGAGGCACTTAACACCATATTCGCGATGAACACGTTCCTCACTGACCGGGATCGAGGCACGCGGGTAGAAGTCTTCTGCGATAACCTAGGCACCGTCCAGGCACTCACATCAGGCCGGGCGAGGAACTCAGTCCTTGCGGAGTGTGCCCGGCAAGCCTGGATGGTCCAGGCAAAATTGCAGATCGACTTCATCTACACACACGTACCGGGGGCACTCAACACCGTCGCGGATGCCCTCAGCCGTGCACACCTGACCTCGAGGGAATTTGACAAAGCGACCACGTTCACCAAATTCCATTCCCTCACTGAAATTATGCCATGTACTCACGCGGCATTTATTCCTGTTCTATGTCTCACATGCAGATCCGGCGCTACGCTGTCTCCAGACGAGGGCATCTGCTCGACAATCAGAGGCACGTGCCCCCTGGAACGGTCGCGAACCAGCGGAGCGCCGTCGCGACCTACCTCGCATTCTGCCGGCGGATGGGGGCGGACCCGCAGAGGCCCACGGTGAGCTTTACCACGGCGTACCCCGAATACGTCGCGGACCAGGCCCCCTCCCCGGCCACGGTCGCGAATCACCTCTCACACGTGCGGTCGCACCTGCGACTGATGGGAGGGGATGTCGCACCCACGGAGGACTTCCGGATCAAGCGGGCCCTCGAGGTGATGCGGCGAAACAAAAACTATCAGCCCAACGTGAAACCACCAGTGCCGTTGGCCGTGATCCGGGCCGTCCTCGCGGCCCTTACGGATTCTCCAACTCACCTCGCTCTACAGGCCGCCATCCTGATCATTTATTACGCGGCACTCAGACAAAGCGAAGTGGCACCCCCAACGGCCTCGAGGTACGACGCGGCGCGACACCTATCGCGCCGGGATGTGGTGGTCTGCCGTCGACATGTGACCGTCCGTATCAAAGCCGCCAAAAACATGCAGCACCTGGGGGAGGAGAAAACGGTCACGCTGCACGAGTCACCCGACCCGCGGTTCTGCCCGGTACGTGCTATACGTCAGATGTTGGTGGGGTCCCCTACGGCCAACCCCGAGGACCCGCTCCTCCAGCACGAACACGGAGCGACCGTTAAGACCAGAATCCTGACTAAAGAGTGGAAGGACATCCTACGAGCCGTTCACCAGCCGCATACCTTTACGCTGCACGGCCTTCGCAAGGCTGCAGCAACACAGGCATACCAGGCCGGTATGCCAGAACTCTCCATCCAAAGGTATGGCGGCTGGAAATCCAACGCTCATAGGGTCTACATAAAGAACAATGACGCCGACTCAGTCAACCGTGCATTGGTCCAATCCCTACTCAACAAAAACTCTTAATTACTCCCTCCCACCCTCTCCGTTTATTAATGGCTCCTTGGCCTTTTTATTTACCATATACAATTTACCATGTATTGTATCACGTACAATTAACATTTATATTGTATATCATATTTTCTTATCATAATTGACCGTTACTCTATTTGTCAATTACCTTTACCTTATTACTTATCCCCATATTAATATCATATTCATATGTCGTCCAATAAGGTCGGCATAAAATTTTACCATATATAGTGGCCTTCACACGTACTGCGCAGTCACGAGCGCGGCCACGGCATCGGTCCCGGTCTCACTTCTTCTCCAGCCCTACTGCAGTACACACGTACTCCAGTCTTTCTCGTCCCACCCACCCTCAACCTCACTTCTTTTTTCCTACTCACGTAGGCCCTTTTTATTTACCATATACAATTTACCATGTATTGTATCACGTACAATTAACATTTATATTGTATATCATATTTTCTTATCATAATTGACCGTTACTCTATTTGTCAATTACCTTTACCTTATTACTTATCCTCATATTAATATCATATTCATATGTCGTCCAATAAGGTCGGCATAAAATTTTACCATATACTACCATATAAAATTCAATAAAATTTTATGTTTCCAAGCCCCGCTTCTCTCCTTTTATCCAGGGTAGGGGTAATGAAAGCACATTTTCAAGGAAATCCTGCAAATAGTGATACAAACACCAAATTTGGCACAGTGATTCTCTTTGGTATACTGGATAATTCTATTCGAAGAACCACTGGAAAATTCAAGATGGCGGCCGTTTTACAAGATGGCTGCGAAAGTGACCTGCTAAGAATCAAGATCCTCACAGAAAAGCAACCACTTGGCTGATTTGAGTGATCTTGGTGTCAATTTGTATGTTTTCAAGGATACATTTGACTAGATTATTCTTCATTGCAATTCACAGTAGCAGTCAGAGTCAGAGGTAGTTTTGCCGTATCCAGTTCCGTGTGCTTCATATTCTGAAAAATATAACAGACAGTACCATTTCTTTCTAATTTAACATGAATCAATGGAAGCTAGAAGTAATTATTAGCTTTAACAAACGAGCCATAAAATGACTTAATTTTCCACTCCACTCCAGCAGAAGATGTAAGAATTGTCAATATCTCCAATCAGACATAATCTAAATCCGGTTAGGAATCTGAATCCGATAGAAATCTGACTGGTAAATTAACTTTTGTAACTAGTGAAAAGTGAAATCTTCTGCGGTACGATAATACTTTAGTAAAATGTATTCACCTTGTATAGACGTCCTCTCGCACCGCGTTTCTTTCAATAAAAATATCAAACGAGCTCGTAGAGCGAGTATCCTAAACAAGGTAGGGGATAACATCCCAACATGGTCAATATGTTTTACTTTATTATGTTTATGTACCTCCAAATTTGAATGAATATTGAAATATCAACAAAAAATATCACTATGTAAAGTCACTAACCAGAGTGTGTTGGCATGGCAGAAGCCACTCTATAAGCCCGTTTTCATTGGCCGACGAAAACGGTGGAGATTTTTTGAGTTCCCCTCAAAGTCTATTTCATTTGCTGATTTTGCGGCAGCAGTGCTAAAGGTTCGTCGGTGGTTCCTGACTTTAGATCAGTGAGAGCCACTGGTAACGGGCTTCATATATGTATATTTAGATGCTTACAAAAAATTAGAAAATTTAATAATCTCATTTCTTAAATATACGTTTAGATAATGCTATATATAGACTACAATTGTCTGTGCATTTCATCGGTATCATTCATATTTTTCTATGTTATTAATCGTTCCATGCATTCTATACTCGCTTGCATCAATTGCGTATCATAGTATGCTTGAATTTATTTCCATACAAGCATACGGTGCGGTATGACAATAATACATATACCGTAGCAGAGGTTGGTATCTGTGCGACTTACTAGGATACGTATACAATAGGGTGGATGATACTAACTTTAATTGAATTGGCATCCTGACTACAGGTGATACATGGCATTGAAAAGGGCATTATGCATAGACTAGTCTTCATATATCGAATTAAAGGTCATCAAAAGATTGCTCGTGACCTCAGCGTTAGAAAATAGAGAAGACCTTTGGTGTGCGACAGTCTGCTCTTTAAACGAATGGGTCACGGGGGAATGGCTGCTTTATTCAAGAGAACCTGACAAAGATTCACACGCAGTTACCGCACAGTTCGCAGTTGATCAACAGAAATCAATTACCCCTCAGCCATAAGGCCATTTTCCACTGGCCGACTATTCACCACCAATCTGCAGTCGGGAACGACCGATCGATCTTTAGGGCACGTGGAAACAGTCATGCAGAGGAATCCTCACCGATTAATTGTGCACTGACGATACAACGAGGCCACCACCGAACGACTTCAGTCAGTATTGAACTGTCCAATGCAGCAGAAACAAGGCATTCATTGCACCCTCACCCATTTTTAGACACTGACGTAATTCGTTGGCCACCACTAACTGACAATAAGGAGAACTCAATTAATTGGTGTAGTCTTTGTCGGCCAGTGGAAAAATCGCTTCATAAGCCACTATTTGCCACTTATCTGCAGTTGGGAACCACTGGCCTGCATTCCGGAGCCACTGACCGATTTTAGGGTATACCGACACCAGATCGGTGAGTGGAAACAGGTATGAAGAAAGTGCTCACCGATTAATTGTACATAGATTATGCAATGAGGCCACCACTGAGTGAAATCTTCACCCTACGACGGAATCAAAGGGGTTTGAAATCGTGGCTTATAGTCATTGAGTTTGGAGGACTATTCGCCACTGATCTGCAGTTTGAAACCACCAATGCCAGATCAGTGAATGGAAACAGAAATACAGAGAAATAAATGCTCGCCAATTAATTGTACATAGATTATGCAATAAGGCCACTACTGCGATAGTCATTCTGTTTGGTGGACAGTTTTATCTGTATGAACCTATTAAATGTGGCAGAAACAAGGAATACACATTATCTCGACCCGGTATTTTTCTCCATAGGCTTCACGTTAGGAACTCATACTCTACAGCCGTTGATTGGCTAATTGGGTGATTTATCGTATTAATTAGTAATGTTATATGGGGTCAGATAAAATCAGAAACCCACTCGATAAAAATAACTAAGACCAAGTTATTTTCATCTTGTGTTTTTCCTTCTAAGTACCCTCCCCGTTTGTAGATACCGACGTGCAGTCGGCCACCACCAACCGACCTTTGCGAGAACTATTAATCGGTGCCGTTTCCGTCAGCCAGTGGAAAATGGCTTTCACCGATTTCTAGACACTGACATACAGTCGTTGGCCACGACCAACGAACTATAAGAAAAACTCATGAATCGGTGCCATTTTCGTCGGCCAGTGGAAAATGGCTCTTTGTCACATGTAGGGCATATTCCGCATCTGACACAGACGCTGACAAAAGTCGTCTGCCCAAAGTAGACTTGACATTCTCTTCTCCCCCAAAGTAGAACCCGCCAAAGGGTAGAGTACCGCTACCTAAATACTAGACTGATACCACAAAAGTAGCATCGGAAGTACTTTTAGGAAGGGAAAACTAAAGGCAGAGGGGAATCTGAATACGTCATTGTCCGGGCTGACATTTGATGCTTTTGTAAACAAACGGAGACAGTCTGTGGTCCGAACAAGGTGGGGAGGTGAAGCTACACAAGTAGAACACTTCACACAACGATCACTGGTTATAGCAGGGATGACAAGTGATGCTTAGTCTTGTGTTGATACATGTCATCAGTTATAGACTGATGGCAAATTTTGGATTGATAGTGATACTGATAATCTCAAATTAACCTTATCTACTTCTACGTCAACTTACTCATTAAGGAATCGAGGGAAACTCTGTTCCAGTGGAAATAAATCAAAGTTATAAGGTAAGGCTTGGAAAAATTACTGTCCAAGACATTAATTTTTCCAAGCCTTACCGAGTAACCCTGACTTTATTTTTACTGGTACGTGGTTTCGCTATTTCTATATACCTGTAATTGGCTAATATAGATAAAAACCGTTTTTGCTTACCTGCCATCAAACCCGAAGCCAGATCCAGCGTTATCAAGTAAACTGACACTATATCTTTCTCCCCACTGCGCTTTTCATAATAATTATGTAAGAGACAATCTGATTGGTCTAAACCTTCCCGAGAGCTAACTTTCAGCCAATAGCAGACAACCTTACTACATCACTGGTTATACTCATAACGCAGTGAATGTCAACATGGGCAGTAAACGTCAACCTGGCCAGTATTCGAAAGTTATCCCCCCAGCAGCGTTATACATGTAATCATAGAGTGTTCGCTCATAGGTATGTAGGAATACGATTAACTGAAAATAGTAAATAGCAAGGCCAGGAACTGACTGAGCTCCCGACACACAAGTGTTTTGACACACTACGATACAGAAAATCCAACACAGCGACACACAACAAATCAGTAATTCAGTTCTATACTCTGACATTCTATGAAACCGAAGTTTTTAACAAGGCTATGATGGAGGAATTTTGATTCATAGCCATGTCGGAGCCATGTCAGAGCTATGCACAAGCAGTGGGTGCCCGGCTTAAAGGCTAACTGCTGCTACGACCACACCCCAGGACATGACAAGAACAGTTAATTCTTGTTGTATCTGTTAAAAGTGCTCTTGAGAACCTTATGTGGTAGGTGAGTACAGGTTATAAGGCATATAGCTATTGTGCTATGGAGGCGGCCATCTTGCCCCCATCCCTCCGGCGATGAACAAAACACCAGGTGGCTTGTCCATTTATCAATGGATTTTATCATTTAATCTGCCATAAAAGGGTTTTTAACTTCGTCTCACGATTATCTATAGATTATGACAGCAGAAAATAGTGGTTGTCCGCGACTACAGTGGCACTATCTTACAATTTCCTAGGGGATGATGGGAGAACTAGCAATCACTCTGTACCCTATAGAATGCCATCATACGACATCATGTTTTATCTAAAAAGTCTTGTATAGATATAAAAAAAAAGACATGATGGGAGGTTAGACTTCATAAGCTTTCTCATGTTTTATGCTGAACATCATCTCAAGGTCGACCTTCAACATCAGACGCCACTTCTCCGTGTCGTCACAAGGTCATCAACGTCTGATTACCCCTGTGTCCTTGACCTTGAGACAGCTGTAACCTCATGGCCCACTTCCAGCTTCGTGGGTCCAGAAATCAAAACGCAGTCGGGTGGACTGAGACAGAAGCTGAGGGGGCAGCTGGCCAGTGGGATCGGTCTGGGTCATCCTTTCCCATTACCTTCTGTGAAGGACCCTGCAGCCGCCAAGCTGAGTGCTTACAAATAGCAATAGAAAAGGGAATATTTCGCCTCCACGCTAAGTGCTTTATGGATTTCCTCCCAAGAATTTCTCGCAAGTAAATGCTGGGTAACATTACTGTCAATACTATAACAGAAATCCAAAGAGGAGTTATGAGATTTTCTCTCGCAGGATGACTCCTTTAAACTCACATGACAGTCTTAAACGTTTTTGTCTGTGGATTGTTATTATAGTGTCCATAAAAGGTACCATATGTAATTCTGCAATGATATATCAAATTAAGCATACAGCGGATTTCATAGGAATGGTGATGTGACGTTATCAAGTAAAAAAAGTAGTCTACAAAAGATGCACAGCAAAGACAGAAATATTGTCTTAAAATGGGAAGTATAAGCGACAGGTTCCTTAATTACCTTTATTCCCAATATCATACATATACTCTAATAATCAGGCTTTGATTAACGATTTTGAATAAATGCGTTTTCCTCAAAATGTTCGCTTCTATTCAATTACTCAAAAACTGTCAGATATCATAACCATCGTATTTGGATTTAAAATTTGTGGAATACGGACTACAAACCCATGGTATAAAGGATATACACATTTTAATCAGATTTTTAGTACATTTATATTAGAATTTATGTATATCATACAGTATATCATATCCACAAATCCATACAGTCTATTTATTTCAGGTTCTGTGTTCCTCCACCTTGTTTTGATCGCAGCTATATTATTATCATACAATGCTCTGGATTAACATTTAATTCCTAGATCATTTGCCAATATCATAGAGAAGCAATAACGATATTTTCAAAGAACTGTATATCCCTCTGGTAGACTGATATATAAGGCACATCATCTCCAGATCGTTGCATTGTAAAACCTAGAAGCCTAGACCAACTAGGTATAGACCTTAAGAGTAAGGGAGTAAGAACTAAAAACATATGTACTTAATGGTACTACTATGATTTAAGAACTGATTTTAATGACAGATTAGTCAGCTTTTATCCAGACAGCAGGTGGCATCTCGCTACAAGGTGAGCTTGCAAGCTCTCTGCTGCAATTGACTGTTGAAGTAACAGTCAATGAGGTTTGACTAGTCTCATTATGGTCTGTCGCACATGCCAGGAGGGCCACTCATGTCACCAACGACTCAGGTGTCATATCAGAGCACCCTGCCCTCGTGTGGGCCGGCTGGGAACTAGAGCAGGTGATAATGAGGGGATACATTCTATTCACTACATGGCTGCCATAAAGTAATCATCAATACTGGGAGGAACTGCTACAAATGGCGATTGTCTTACTGCAGTCATTTTGGTGCTAGTAGATACAGCCAATGTACATGACGTATCTCTAAACATAGAAACTAATATTATAGATCATGATAGGGATGAAGAGACCAGAACTTTACAGCATGAAATATGGTCCTTTTGGAATACTCTTTTATTGATCTTGAAATAAAAGAACCAGTACCAACAAAATTGTTAATCATGAAATCTTAATACCCCTTATCCCTTTTGCGTATTTCCATTACAAAAATGCCACAAACCGAATCACAAACTGCAATGCATACACAAAACCGGCTACCCTTTCGACGTCTACATTAATCACTGTCATGGACCATCATAAAGACAAATACTGAATAACAACTAGAATAATGCAAACATAGAACACAGACAAATCCATGTCATGAGTCGGCTACTGTCATGAGACTGCTACGTCTTATTTATGTATTATAACCGAATCCATATGAGCCTCTGACTTGGAAAATAATGATCTCCTTATATATACAATCTCGGGAAAGGAAAACAGTAAAGCAGACTTTCGATATAACAATGACTGATTTTAAGTGAGGAACTAACAAGTTTTGGTCAAAGTCATCGTTCTCCATGAGTTTGATGTGGAGCAATATGAACGAGGCAAAGCTGAGTGAATATCACATGGTGTTCAAACGAGTTGGAGAACAACGACTTTGACCAAAAGGAGTTGCTTTATGTAGTTATCTCACCCCTTTACACACTAAAAGAATGAATGTTGCACTTAAAAGAATGGATGACACAGGATATAGGCCATGTAGAACAGAATGGAGAATGGTAATACTCAAGGGGCATGGAGAATGAGTTCGCAGTGTTAACCCTTGGGATACAAATATCAGGGATGAGGGAATAGAGGGAAACCAAATTTCCCGTGAAAGAAAGTAAAAGTTACGAGGTAAGGCTCGGAAAAATTATGTTTTCTCCCCACTTCCCTTTTTTCATATGACTTTTGTAAGAGACGATCTGACTGGTCTAAATGTCAACCTTGGGTAGTATACCGCAACCTTGCGTAGTATACGGCAACCTTGGGTAGTAAACATAAGTTACTCCACCCCTGAGAACGTGGTGTAAGTATATAGTGTACGGCCATAGGTTATGGAAGGGGAGATGAGTAAACGTTGTGTGGTTGTAGTGATTGTAGGGGATAACAGGTGACGTGGTGGAGGTCGTGTGTGGTGCCAATATTTCCCCAAAGGGAAGATAATGACCCATCCACTCTCCCAGCAGAGGAGGTGCTTGCCACTGAAGAAAGTAATCCCATAGTCTATTCCTGATTTCACATCGCAAAAGAACAGAAATGAAGGTATATTATTTACCGTATAATCATGTGCATCTCTTTTTACTGGCGTTTGGGACAGATTTCCCCCCAAAAAGACTGGTCAGTGCAGAGATACAAACAGGGCATGAAGTAAGGCGCAGGATCTATGCTAGGAGAGTCAATGTAAACTTTCTCGTGTGAGATTGTTGGAGATTGCTGTCATGCAAGTTTATTGGGGAAACCATTCCCTCCTAGAAAATTGCTAGGAGAGTGTCATCCACCCTCTCCTACACATGGAGTGGGAAACCTAGAGAAATAACAGACTGCGGCAGGAGCTAAACCTATGTTCTTTTAAGGTTATTTATTTTCATGTCCAGTCATAATCACATCCCCCAAATGACCATGAGAGTCTGTAACTAGGAAGACATTCCTCCATGGGCAATACTCAAGTTGAAGCCAGAACAGTGTGGTTGGAAGCTGGTTTGTATTGGCAGGAATCACCTGATACTAGACTCTCTACAGGGTAAGGATACCTTTGATGAGAACATTCTGCGGCATCTCCATCGATCCGAACAATACTGCAGGGCAGGGGCTCAGCCAAATCGGCCACCATACAATCGAACGACATGCCTCCGTGGCGGATCGACCCAGTCACAAAGGGGAGAAACTCAGCTCAATGAAACGGAGAAAATCCCAGACTGCCGGTCTTGGCACCGAGTTAAATATCTCCTTGTCACTCCGCTTGAGATATGTTGTAGATAATCCGATTACAGGGAAGGTAGTGGTTTCGCGCTCAGTTGAAGATGTTGAAGATGATTTTGTCCGCTATCTGAACCATGTGGGTTTCCTTTCTTGGCATGAAATGCCAGCTTCACCAGAAAGTGGAAACTTGTAGTAGGGGAAGTCTACTAGAGTATATACAGCCATATTTGATATGCTTACTTTTATCTTAGCCTGGTATAAACGTCCATAAGCTTAACATTGGGAACTCGTACTCAACAGGCTTGCGAGTATAGTAACTCATCCTCAACGGGTGATAAACAGATAAATATTTCCAGGCTAAGATGAAATCAGAAACAAATTTGTGCTTCGCATGAGTCCCCATTCCCCATCTCATTTGTAGTGCTTCAGAATTTTCACTCGACTATTGCCTAGTTCACATTACTGCAAGCTCCAAACACTATGGCGAACGAAGACACAGACCAAACATTTATCAGTTTCCTTCTTATTAGCTCATCCCTGGTATTTTTGTCCAATAGGCTGAACATTGGGAACTCGTTCCCCATACCCCTGCGAGTATTACAGTCCGTTCTCCATGGTCTATGACGTCCTATATCTAGTGTGTCATCCATTGTTTTAGTGCGTATAGGGGTGAGATAAATACAGAAAGTGACCCGTTTTGGTAAAAGTTGTCTCCTCGATATTCACTCAGCTACGCAATATTCACTCAGTTTCACCTCGTTCATATTGTCCTGAGTCAAACTCATGGAGAACGCTGACTTTGAATAAAACTTGCATTCCCACAAATTAAGATAACTACAATCTAAATGAAAAGAGACACATCACAATGAAACCATGGTTTACACATTGAAACATTTTGTCAACATTTGTTCTGATTAAACTGAATAACAAAAGTGGTGACCGTTTTAAGATTTTTTTCTGATTTATCTGAATAACTGATGTTGTGATGTACCGCGAGTAAGGGAAGCCACTAAGTAAGAGTTTCCGGCTAAACCTGTAGTGCCCAGTGAAGCCCTTATGGACATGTGCAGTCTTAACTATATCCTGACCTTTTTAGTGCTGACCTTCTGTTCTTGGAAACTAACAAGTACTTAACTCTTCTGCTGACTTCCTGTAAGCTAAAAGCATGTGCTTCCTGATTCTTTGATTAAAAGTGTAAATTCCATTAACGAGATAGGAATTGATTCGGTGTAGACCAGACACCAACTAATGAAAAACTATATTTCCTCTTTATCTTACCCCTGGTATTATTGTCCCATAGGCTTCACATTAGGAACTCGTTCTTCATGCCTCTACGAGTAATGCAGTTCGTTATCCATGGTCTATATCCTGTGTGTCGTCCATTCTTTTAGTGCGCACATCGGTAAGGTAAATACAGAGAGCAACTCTTTGGAGAACAATGAATTTGACCAAAACCTCTTGGTTTCCTCTTGAATGTTTTTTTAAATTGTTACCTAAAACATGCATTCCTCATCTTTATCTAGCAAAGTGTATAAATTTAAGAAGTACAATGCCACAAAAGCCTCTACAAAAGGGTGTATTTTCTATCTATATGACTGATTACTGAAATCAATGTACGTACATATTATCAAGGATATAAATAATTTGAGTTGTTTACATAATGAGACATCATGACCATAGTCATCGTGTAATAGACGTACATACAACTGCTTGATTCCGAAATATAGGAATGGAAACCGCTTTTTACTTCCTATCTTCACTTATTTATATTCATTTTCAGATTTAAGAATTTAAGGCTTCGTTCCTCATTATTTGAATAATGTTCCACTGTAAATAGTGCATACATAGTACATATGTAATGCGTACATGGATACATATACATTCTATATCCTTAAGACACTCAATATGTAACATAAAGTGTACCTTGATTAACAACTCTGAATCTGTATTAGAAAAGCCTGCATCATGTGCACCATGATTAAAATGAAAGCGTAGGCCAGGCGAGAGAAACCAGCGTTAACAAAAGTAGCTGATGCCATGGCCTCTTTATTGGTAACCTGTGTCTGAAAAACTATCTGCAAAACATACAAATGTAAGTGAAACCATCAATAATTTTTTTTTGAAAATAGTATTAAAAAAAACGGCATTTATCATCTGGTGCTCTAGTGTTGTAACTCTGAGGTACAGTAGAACCCCGCGTAGGCGATCACCCTTCGTTCGGAGCCAAAGTGACCGCTTTCGGGGGGTGTCCGCTTACGTGAGGTTCAAATAAACATATAATAGAGGAAACCGTTCTGACTAAAGGTGTCCGTTAACGCGGGGTGTACGCTTACGCGGGGTGTCCGTTAGGCGAAATTCTACTGTATAAGGTATTGCACGTAAAGTGTGAGATTTTATAAACTGGTGGTTTTGTATTATAACTTTAAGGTATTAGGTTTGCTCGTAATGTAGGAGATTCTAACGGAACCCTAGAAACTGTGGCGCCCCCTGGTGTTACAAAGCCTTAGTTCAGTTACTACAGGTAACATAACGCAACCATGAATGACATCTCTGGTAAAGATCTCAAGTACACTGAATGTCACATCTATCCATCTATCTATCTATCTGTCTATCTCTAGCTCTCTATCTATTTATCTATCTATTCATCTATCTATCTCTATCTACCTATTTATCTATATATCTTTATCTATCTACCTATCTACCTCTCTCTCTCTCTCTCTCTATCTATCTATCTATATATCCATCTATCTTTCTATCTATCTATCTACCTATATCTTTCGATATCTATCTATCTATATACATATTCATATATATATATAAACATGTATATATGTATATTCTAGGATCCTTCTCTGAGGTTCAGCTGGTAGAAGTGACCGGTGAGTGGTGAAAGCTGAGGTCCCTGGATGATTTACCAGGATGACACCCGGTAACCCGGGGTAGTTATCCCGCCCATATAAACCAGGTAGGTTTTCGCTTCGAAGGTGATTTCTTCCATATCGACGAATTTGCGACAGTTCTCGGCTGTCGCCTCCACCTCGCTCACTCTACATGTTTCCCCCACTTCTGCCATATATCTGCAAAACTATCCATCCCAGGGAGTATTTCTTAGCTAACAAGCGTTACTGGGGATCAATTATTACCTCAGAGCGAGGAAAATAACACGACTTAGAAAGATTAGAGGAAAATTCTGACGGTAATTTTCCGCGGTTCAGGTTGGTAGTACTGACCCGGATAGATATTCATTCCGTTGACCTTCTCTCCGACTTGTCTGACCTTGTTTTTAGGTTCATTTGCCTATACTACTCACACCAAAGATTTAGGCCTGCACCCACCAACGCCGATGGTCTACGACATACTTCCCGATAGGCTACGATTGGAAATGGCAAAATTATAGCCTATCGGAAGGTCCCCGACAATTCAACCCGTAGACATGGTTTGAAATCGTAGAGCGAAGAAAAGCCTTTGGAGTTGGTGGACCAAAAACATAAACCATGGCTCACGATTGGCTCACAATTCAATCGGTGAATCAATTTAAATCTCAGGCAGAGTTTAAAAAATCAAATATACTATAATTTTAGAAATATCTAATGAATCTGAATAAACTCTTAGATGTATTTACAACATATTATGATATCATTATTCAGACACTAAAACAATCAAATTGAACAATATAACTGTAGAAGAATCATAATTCCGTTATGAAACTATTATTTTCAAACCCTTAGGCCTAAGCTATTAATACCATATTTACCGCAGTTATATATCTTTATGCTCTCTACCTAATCCTAGAATTTAATAATTTTCCGCCAACTATTTCACCCGCAAGAGATATTTTCCCGATAAATCACACACAATACCCTACGATAGGCTACGAAAATCACAACATGTTGGATTTCATCGGGAGCTCTACGATTGGCCTTTTCTATCGCAGCCTATCGTGAGGTATCGTAGACGGAAACGCAGAAACTTGTTCCACCTTCCACGATTTTTTCTAACCTCACGATAGAATCCGCATGGTGTCGAGAAGGCAATCGTAAGGCCTATGGGGACCAGAATTCAGGTAGGTGCATATTTTGAATATTCTTTACAAGGTCAAAAGGATCTCATTTTAATGGTCTAGACGGTTTGGCCTTTAGGTAAAACGGCAACTAATGTATGTCTTTCTTCTTGATCGTTCTTCTTGACACTTGGTATTTTGGACCAACATAAGTTTAAAAAAAGAAAAGAAAAAAGGAAGCATTTCTTCTTCAAGTGGAATGTGACCCGCAGGACATAAAAACTTACCTGTATCTAACAAATCTATTTCGATGTACCGCTTATCACATTTCAGAAATGCTTCAATAAAAAGAAACAAAAAAAACCACAAAGCAAACACAAAAAAACCCATAAACAACTAACCTGCTGTGGTCTTTGTTTAATAAGATTAAGGCAGAGGATCTTTATTTGCGTCTGTCTCTCCAAACATTTGTGACCAAACTGAAATGTGCTGCCGCCTAGAGTTAGCAATCTGAACCAAATCTTGTGGTATCAGGGTAGGTGCAGCAAGCCGGTCGTTTGTAATCTATGGGAACTCCTCAGCTGGTTTTCTGGGTGCCTCAATATTGCTCCAGTGCATTACATAAGTTGGTCTTTGATTCCAAAGATTTCAAACAATATATGAATTCGGCAAATTGTTCCACTGACCATTAGAAAACATTACTAATAGCGCTTCAGAACACGGGAAGATGTGTCCACTCGACATTTTGGTGTGGTATTTATATGGTATGACAATCAAAGGCATTTATTCTCATGATGCCAATATGTGTTATTTATTTGGATATTGAGGATGAAGTAATTGACAGTTTCTGGGAATTCCTACAGGTTGAAACCACTAGGACATTATCCTCCTTTCAGCGACATTTATGTAACAACCTTGAAATCCAACGACAGCGTATCGACATAATTTGGTATCAATAAGCATTGGTGATAGAAAAGAAAGTTAGGAGTTACATGTAAACGAAAGAAAACACTTAAAAATCCCAACCATCAATATCCACAAAGGGCAAGGAAAGAAATAGATGAGTGTCTGGTCTGTGTCCCTGTTCACCATTGGGTTTGCAGCACCGAGTAATATGAACGAGGTGAAAGCCGAGTGAATATTCCAAATGAGATGGAATATTCTAAATAAAATGGTGAAATGAGCGTCAGACCAAATACCAATATGTTTCTAATTTTAACTTAGCCTGTAAATATATATATCTTTTATCACCCATTGAGTGTAAGTTGCCGTACTCGCAAGCCTGTTGAGTATGAGTTAGACTTATGGATGTTTATACCAGAATAAGTTAAAACGCGGTCTTTTAAAACATGTAAAAATGGATTATTGTCTATGACCTGTTTCTCATGTAGTCATGTAGTTAATCATGCGTTTTTCTGCCATAAAACACAGTCAAGAAGATTACCTTCATTGAAAATATCTTTATTCCACCACACAGGGAACCTCTCTGTTATCAAGCTTGATTCTACTTGAGCATACAATTAAAGGCATATCCTACAATTCACGGTGGTGCCACCTGTTTATTATCAAATATCGGGCCAATTATCAGTCACAACTGGTTCCTTGGGTAAATCTAGCGTTTTTCTCATTTCATTCAATCTTTTAAAGTCAAAAAGGCCAATTTAAATTTGCTTGATTTACACAGGAAATGTACTAAAAATACGGTTTTCTTTGATTCTTTCAAAAACAAGGACGTTACCCTATGAACTTTACTACTTAAATGCGTAGTACTACACATCTACTATATTCTGTGAAAGTCTGAGGAAAATGTCATGGGCTTTGTTATTTGGAAATCAACATTAAGAATTTCTCTCTATTCTTTTATAATATCATCCTATTATCTCTAAATCAAAAACTAACACGGCGACCCCCGATTCTGAAGTTAGATATGTATTCTGCAATACTAAGAGATCATCATAGTAAATTTTCAGGAAAATGACATGGGTTTTAATTTTCAAGCTGAATTGTTCGATGACTTTAAATATAGCATGTCAATACTTGTGTTAGCATCATAAGTTTATTCACACAAATTTTGAACAAAGCACCAAATATTCTAGCACTGAACATTGGCCCTTTCATCTTTACAATGGGATTGTGCTTTACAACAAAGAAATAGAGCAATGATCATACACAAAGTCCGATCTTTGTGCGCGACAATATGAGCCTCAAGATAATTGTATAAGATAATTTTCTTGGAAGCCAATAGACTTTGTTTGAAGCTCTTTAATGGTCTGACAACTCCCTAAGGGAATTACCCAGCCATCTCCAGCATCAGAGAACCTTATTAACAGAGCTCTCTTCTTCTCAGTGGAGAGGTTTTCCCCTGACTCTCCATCTCCTCATTGACAAAACTATAGTGCCCTGGGAAATAGATCCAGTGCCCTTGAAGTCCATACGACGATTTCTTCATACAGAACAGGCCTCATTCCAATTCCTCCTCCCGCTGCCTGCCTGCTTGCCCATGCCTCCAGGGCATGATGTGAGTGTAGGGGGTGGGAGGGGAGGGGGGTGCCACAGGACACCTCCATACAAACGGCGGGACATCCAATTACCAATTGCCTGCAATGCTTTATCTGGGTTAGTTCTGCCAACAAAGGCTACACGTCTCCCCGGACAATGCCCTATGTGAGGTGAATTAGCTAGGTAGAAAATTGCCGAGTATGACCTGGTGTATAGAGCAGACAGGGTTAGACCCACGTCTCACAGATTCTGCTTTGTGTTTCTGTCTTACGATACTGCTTATTTTTTCTATAAGAAGATCTCAGGAAACTATATACCTGAATTGCTAGAGACTATCAAGGATACACAAAGGAGTAAGATCTGGTTACTCTACCATTGGCACTATATTTTCCGTCCTTATGCTACACTGTTTTTACATAAATCAAATTTATTATTCGAAAAATAATTGTGAAGAACTTTAATGCACATGGATATACAATGACCATGACAACCATCTGAACAATTAATCTCCTTTTTTTTGTCACGGCTAGGCTGTTAAGACCAGCTTTATGAATAGGCTGAGGCCTTAGCCACTTTGTTGAATCAGGGTGTCAAAGATGTATTAGCTACTATTCTTGCTTGCATTTTAAAGAGGCCCAATAAAGAAACATCATAAAGTCCCCAATGAAATACAGTGGAAGGTAACTGTGCCTGATTGAAACCTGTCTAATGACTAACACAGAAGAAGGTTTATATATATGGAAACACTTATTGAGTTACCTTTTGACTATATAAAAACAATGATAGAAAATTAATAGTACTTATGAGTGAGGATGAATTATTAGCTATTGTAATAGGCCTACGAAATAGTAGGGAACAAGAGGAAAGCAGAAAGTTCTTGTAGAGTGGGTGGGTGGTATCTGAATAGACCTTTTTCCGCAAACCGGTCACACCTTTTCTGGTAGGTTATATAATGCATGCAGCCAAACGACCCCTGGCAACAAATTCTATAGCATTGGATCACTGAGTGTATGAACATAATGATAAGTTGATAATACCCATGTACATTATTGTTTATAAAAATAACAGCAACTACATCGTATACTATGGTATTCCAGCTCCGATTTGGTGTGTCATACATCCATATCAGCTCAATGATACTTTAGGTATAACTTAGATAACACAAGTATACTGAAACTGGATACACAATAATACATTGACAGGAATATCTATTAAATGTTTATCTTATTCCAAGTTAAGACAAAAATAATCAACTATGAAGTTTAGACAGACCAGACTCATTACTACAATGCCCTAGATCGTTCCAGCAGTCTAATCTGTCAAAAAAGACGACACTCCTGCAATCACACCCACCGTTCACACTTTAGGTGGGATTGCTGTGTGTCTCTATGGGCATGAAGCCGGACTCGGCCGTATTTGTCCAGCAACCGCCTAGGTAAAGAACTTGCTGTTAGGAGTCGTTGAACGGTAACACCTGTATTTTCTGGCGGTCTGGGAGCAAATGGCGGAGTAGGCCTGGTTTGAAAGTGAGTGTCACGAGATGGTATAGGCGCACGTGACCAGTGCAGTCACGTGGGGGAGGCGCCCTTGGTTACTAGGTCCTCTTCTGTTACCGCATTGCTGTGAGTGTATACATTAAACGTTATTTTATTCACGTAAACATACATGGATTCAAACGATTATCCAAAGACGTTCTTCCTAGAGTTGACTAATTTGAATGAAATAATTACGATAGTGAAATAAACTATATAAAACGATACAAAATAATATTAGGTGAATAGATGAGCAAAGATAAAAAGAAGAAAAATGATGATGGGTAGGTGGATTTTCTATGGATCGATTAAAGGTTGCGTATGCAAAATTCCGTGGATTTAAGAGGAAGTGCGATGGTTTACAGGGGAGGAGGTATTGTCATGCTTACTGCTATACAAATAGGAATATCTGTAATGCTTTAGGCAAGACTGTAGTCAATTTGAGCTGGAACAAAAAAAGCTTTTTTTTAAAAATTGATATTCCATAATGGTATTTTGGGGAAACAGCTAAAGTCTTCTTCATTATTAAATAACTTTATTAAGATCAAATCAATAGATCTATAACTCCATCTATTTCTTCAAGGATCCCATGTTAAAGTAGAAGCTCAAAAACCGCATGCAATCACATTACCGGTTGTAATATTGCCTATGTATTCTTGCTACTGGCGATAGTGGGTTATCTCCTAATGGAGTCCAGGGCCATTACAGAAATCTTCCACCCCCTGTTAAATCCGAGACGTGTCTAGCATTCCGGATTAGGCCCAGCATATCCTTGATTCTCACATGGCAGGGTAAAGCAAATGAAGTGGAAGATTTAGTCCAACCTGCGATGGACCCAATCAGTATATTAGTCAATATTTTGAAGGAGACATGGGAGATACTTCAATTTGGTTGAGTGACATTAACCTCCTACATGAAGCCCGTTTCCATTGGCCGACGAAAACGACAGATATTTATTTGAGTTCCCCGTAAAGTATGTTTCCATTGACTGATTTTGCTTCAGCAGCGATAAAGGTCCAATAGTGGTTTTTGACTATAGATCGATGACGGGGAATTGGTTCGAAGTGATATACTCTTTGATATGGAAATTCTGCGTTTAATTTATTGGAGAAGATAATATATACAACAAACAATGGCTTTGTGTAAACCACCCAAGGTTGACGTCGTAATATACTCGCCGACGTTCGTGCATTACTACGCGTCAACTTCTCCTGGTTTATGGCTGCCTGTCTACAAAACCAATGATTATCTATATAAAGATACTAAGCCTACATAGTTATCAATATGATAAACGGTTTCCACGGGGTATTTCTACTACCTTATAATGTGTGGTCGTTCCAGGTACCCCAAAAGGTCTTCTGATATTGCTCTGGAAATTGGATCATACGTTATAAACTATTCACAAGGATCGGGTAGGGTTACAACCATGTATGGCATGTTCAGAGGTCTAGGCGCATAGTATCATATATACAGATCCACCTATACCGTAAAATACTACATTTACACAGTGGTTATGATTTGTTAGTGGTCACAGGGTTATAATATGTTAGTGGTTAAAATACAATAGTGATGGAGTATTCAATAAAAATCTATAAAAATCAGGTTGGGCGTCCATATATGTAGTATATAAATAATAATCGATGGTTTTGAAGACAGGCGGCGGTAAACAGCGAGAAGGTGATGTGTCGTAATACATGAGCGTCAGCCGCGAAAGGTTTACAGAGCCACCTGTCTATTGAACCATCGTTTGTTATATTCAATATCCAACTTCCCCGAAAAATTAAACCCAGGTATTGCCATATTAAAGGGCATATCACTACAGACTATTTCTTTGCTCTATAGCACAAAGGGACTATTTTCCCATATACCACGGTTTTGAGGCCATATACAACAGTTTTAAATCTGTATATTATGGTTGTATTTTTGAACAATGGGTAGTAGTTTACTGAGTCCCCATGCATTCTCAATGGGTACTTTGTACACCATAGATAAAAAAAACCTCTATCTGCAACACCATTAACGACATCCACAGTTTATTCACCTTTGAACTCCTCCCAAAGGATGATACTCCAGTTGCACTCCCTAGCCTACAGAAACTGGATAGCACTGCCAATGAATAACTCATGGACTCACAGGGACGGTGGGTAAATGGAGCGGCTCATCTCCACATGCTCACTCCCCGGGGCTCTACATCACTGAGCGTCCTCCGTGACCTCCGTGATACATTATGATGGGGGCAGGTAGTCCCTTGTTATTCCCCAGCGGCGCTATGTTCACTTGACCGACGCTGGGCCCCTGTGCTCCTTCATCTCCCTTTGTTGTGTGTTTCTTTGCGTATTGGTGTCCCATCTATTTGGGGCAGATGCGTGTGGTCGTGACAGGGGGATTGACAGTGCACCGAGAATCCCTGGCCGTTAGGTTGGGTCCGGGGCGTCGTGTGTCATATCAGGGGAGGCCTGCTGGGTGGAGTTTTACTCCCTGACAGCCAGTCATGCTTTAGACCCCAGATAAGGCCCGATTCCATTGGTCGACGAAAACGGTGTAGATTTGTTGTGTTCTCTTAATAGCTTATTTCCATTGGCCATCACCGATATACAGTCAGGACCATTGGTCGACGAAAACGATGTAGATTTTTTGTGTTCTCTTAATAGCTTATTTCCATTGGCCATCACCGATATACAGTCAGGAACCACCGACGGACCTTTAACACTGCTGACGCAAAATGGAAATAGGCTATTAGGAGAACACAGAAAATCTACACCATTTTTGTCGGCCAATGGAAAAGGGCCTTTAAACAAGACACTGCAAATGCATATTGAACGCTACAGGACCTCTACATATGGCTTCAATACCGGAGTACAAACACAACATAGACTAGGTTTAGATATAAGCGACTGTGTGATCCGAGGGGTCGATGCATAGTAATATCCCAGCAGATGCAAGGATATTGCGCAGGGTCAGCTCCAAGGAGAGACAAGAGAGATGACATTCCTTCTTTTTGTAAACAAGATTTTTTCTAAGATTTTTCTTTATACTGGGGGTTAGATTAGGTTCGATTTCAAACCTATCTTCCATCTGCTCCAGTGTATTTCTATCTCTTTGGCGGGGTCTATTGTTTCAGTCCTCCTGGATTCCCCTGCACATTTCCGAAGAGACACGTAAATTACACCTTGTGAAAATGATATCGAATTACATAAAGATATGAGCCAACGTGTAGTGTCAGAAATCCTCTTAGTCAATAACAAATTAATCAATATTAGGGGTGAGATATATTCAGAAACCTATTCAAGGTTACGGTCAGAACTCGATCTCATTTCGTTTGAATCACTAAATAATTCACGCGGCATCACCCTGTGAATTACTACGCTTTCAATCTCGATGAGCTCTGACCGTAAACTTTCAAAGGTTTCCTCGATAATCCCCAACTGATCACAGCATGCTGTTCACCTAGTGCATAGGCACAGCTAGCCTCTGCTGGGAGAGTAGAGCCTTAATTAGGTGAAGCTGTGTCCTAGCACAGGCTGATTAGGTAAGCTTTGTTAATCACGCAGTCGGCCTACCACCCGGAGGCTTTTCCTGGTTCTATCCCAGGGATTAGTCGCCTACCCGAAACCTTAATTACAAAACGCTACCTGGAGGCAATTGCGTCTAAATATGGCTAATGACATTGGGAAGACATAATGAAAGGTGCATTGCTAGGAAGGAAGTCGGTAGGCAATTACAGGGTAAAGGGTAAAAAAAAGAAATACGGTTATATATGGCAGAAAAAATGAGTACATGCATGTATGTACACGTACAGATATGTGTACATATCGGGAGGAGCTTGAAAATATGAAAAAATCTCTACATACTCAGCATCGACAAGAGTCCGTTCTTAGCCAAATAAAACTCCCGAAATAATCTTTCTACAATCTATTTCATAATATCATCAATACAAGTGCTTTAATCCCATGGTATGGATTAAATAATTGCTGTATTTTGCGAGGAATTGATGGGGTAATCAATTTGACAGGGATGTAACCTAAACGCACCTCATTAGCTCACATAACATTAGCATTTTACTGCTTTCTATGGACTGAATGTAACCAGTATGAAACATCAGATAAAAGTCGCTTATAGGGGGCTTATATGAAAGGAAGTATCATAGAGGAAACCTATGAAAGTTTACGATCAGAGCTCGTAACCCATCGAGGTTGAATAGCGTGGTAATTCACAAGGCGAACATCGTGAACATGTAAGGAATCCGATGAGATGGGCTCGAGCTCTGACCGTAGATTTTCATAGGTTTCTGAAGTCCATTCGCCCCTGACATTGGCTAATTGGCCAACATTTTTGTGACATGATTTGTCAATATTTTTTCTAAAATACTCCATAGGCATTTAGCACGAGTTCCCAATTTTAAGTCTATGGAGTGAAAATACCAGGGGTGAGATAATAAACCGTAACAGATGCTGTCTATAACCATACATAAAACACCTCACGGGTACAGCTGTTGCAGGCAGTTGCCAGACCCTGGTATGACTCCCAGTGTGCCTCCCGGTGTGCCTGTGCTATGGCAATGTGCTGTGCTATGTATTATTACGATACTAACAAACACTCATCTCCTTGCTGGCCTTGTAGCTTCACAGCCCCACAGTGTATATTGTTCGGGCCAGGTCACGAAGCAGCAATAAATGCGCATATTCCTCCCCTTATAGTCTGCCGATATGGTGGTAATAAAATAATAAAAAGGAGCATTTTCTATATCAAAACGCCCAGCATGGGGATTTTGTAAAAGACGGTCGTCAAAGAAAAATACTGTATTGTACCGGGAAGTGTATGATGTTATTTACCACCAGCATTTTACCAAATAGGTATAAGATTTATATAGAACTGCATGGAGAATCGTATAAATAGAAAATTCTGTTTGGCCTCGATGACAATTGTGGAGCATCCAAACTCATAGAGTATCGTTTATTTTACGATTCAAGAGCGGTTCTGGATTTATGCCACCCCTTTCACTGATAATAGAATAACATTGCAATATCAGAACTTAATTCACATTACATCGCAGTTAGGCGAGTTTAAATCTCCATGTTGACGTCTTGTCTTCTCTCTGATATCCTGGTCCCTGATTGGTCAATCGCCTATGACGTCATCTTGTATTCACTCTGCCATGACCATGGCAGAGTATTGTCCCTTTACGTGAGTGATCATTGAGCCTAGGGCAGAGCTGACACTTAAGTAATACATGTGTTTCCGTTCAGCGCCGCCTAACGGTACGTTGTCTAGTTAGGCCGTCGCTCGGACTAACACGGAGTGTGGCCTCCTGCTCATAGAGACACATATCAATCACACCGAGAGTGGGAACGGTGGGTGTGAATGCGGGAGTGTGTTTTTTTTAAAGATAAGACTGCTGGAAATAACCAGGGCATAACTTGAAGCAAATGAGACATATAAACCTGGACCAAACATTCAAACAAAGCAACATCATTTTGAAATACTTTGGCTTAAAAACTATATAACCACCCGCATTTGATGCAATGGTATAATACGAGCTAACTCTGTTGGTCGTCATGTACGGTCCTAGATCATTCAATAGGCCCCAGATTCGTTGGCAAGTAGTGGATGCTATAGTAAGGGATCCTAGAAATATTGGACAATATTTAAAAATAACCGGATGGCGCCACCGTGAACCTACATATCATACAGATTAGTCTACAAATTATCCAAAGATCACCAAAAACTCAATATTCTCATCAACTGTCTGTATATAGTTTCTTATTTCATGGAAGATCTGTACACACACAGAATGAAATAAATACCTTTAAACGAAAATAAATGTTCTTGATTAAATTCTCGTATGGTGACGCCAATTGTACTAACATAGGAGATGGGGAACTCATATCACGGCGATAGATATACACTGATCTGATATGTTTCTATCGGTGAAAATCCCCAAAATGATATTCCTTTTTTTTTTTAGATTTTTAGATTTTCTTATTAGGAACTTTTGTTTTCCATATTGAGGGTTACAGTATCGTATTAGGTATATTATTAAAGTCACGAATCTTCAGTACATTTCAAGTGACTATTGAAACAATATATAATCATGCTTGCAGTTCAATAGTACTTCTGCATTAGCATTGAACATTGCTGCTTATAACTGTATAGAGAATTGCCAATATTGTTCTGTGTATTATATGCATGTTTGTCTACCAAATCATCAAATCGCAGTGAATATGTTGATAACATCTTTCCTCGGTACTTGTTATTTTGGAATATCATGGTTCCCCATGTTCAGTTGAAACAACATTGGTATTTTCTGGACGTGACATATATACACAATATTGACTGGTTTCAGAAACAAACGATCGTTTGCTTTGATGAGGTGACGCGCAGTAATATCCGAGCGCATGCAAGGAGGATATTGCGAAGAGTCAACTCTGTGGAGCATTCAACCGCTTTTATCTGAAACCAGTTTATATTATATTCATCATCCACCTTTTCATGACAAGTGGCGTACCGATATTAGTTCATTTAGGTACCACACTATTTTTCAGACGCACTGTTTTTCGGTATGCGCTGGCATTTGCAGCCCGGAGCATACAACATATATGTATGCCCTGGGTATGGCGATACACACTCCCTATGTGTTTTCTATGGACAATTTATATTAGGTGGAGGATAAAGGCTTTTGGATTATCAAGTCGGTGGCATTTGTGGTCGAGGAATAGCTGCCTTTTCAAAATAGAATTTCACTTTACCACAGAACTTGCCGCTTTTAAATGGAGAGTAAATATTTCATGGAGGCAGACGACATTTCCTTTCACGCGGAAGGCGGCCTCCAGAATGGCAATAGAGGGCGCTTCTGTCGCCTGAATGAGACGCCTCATGACGTCATCAACTCATGCGTACTTTTCAAAAGGACGCTGGTACTCTATGAGCCTGCTGGACCCTCGTTTTGAGGTCCGTTCGTCGCATCAGTACTCTCCATTGCCCTTCAGTGTCCTTGAAACCATCTCCGCGGGAACTGCCCACTTTAACGCCTCTCTGCCCACTCACTCAAAGACTGCAACACACAAATGAGATTGATTTTTCCCCTGTGGACCACACGAGACTAAACGTAACACGTTGATGCATCCGCAATTCAATCTGCTATTGACTTTAGTGAAGAGCATTGTGTTGCGTAATCTGGTTATGGAATGCATCACGATCTTGTCGTAGGCACTTCTCCCGTTTCCTAAATTCGTTTCAAAGTAGGGGTGGAACATTTTTCAAACTTTACTAAGTTATAAAATCAATATTGTCTAATACTAAACAGGCCTGAAGATAAAATCCCATACATTTTGATATTTTCTCAATATGATTCCATCTCAGCAGAAATATAATCATTGAGAGTCTCTCTTTGTAGAATCCCGAATTCTGTTTTATGCTAACACTGACTAATAGTCCACATATCTATGCAAGGAATCTCACCAATGAATACCTTTGCCAGTAGAAGTTAAGTTACTTATTACAGCGATCTCTTCAATCGACACTAAGGTGAAATTATTGATAAGATGTCTCCTAATACCAAGGGCAAATGAGATTCATTTGATTGATAACCTCACCAACTATTTTGATGTACAAAGACAGTCAGCCTATTTTCGTATAATTTATTTTCATCAACATTGGGAACTCGTTCCGTATGCTCCTACAAGTATTGCAGTCCGTTCTCCATGGTCGATATCCTCTGTGATGTCCATTCTTTTAATGCATACAGGGGTGAGAAAAATATACACAGAAACTAGTCTTGGTCAAAGTCATTGTTCATAAACTCGTTTGAATGCTACGTGATATTCACTCAGCTGTCGCCTCGTTCATAACTCGATCTGCATCAAACTCTTGGAGAATGAAGACTTTGACCAAAACTTGTTGGTTTCTAATTTATTACCTAAAAATGGTGACAGTTTACCTGGTCATATAGTGTCATACCCCATATGTCTCAGTGTGACGTATGGCAATAAATACTTCATGGGTAGCAGCGGATAGTATGTGTAGGTGCTAGATCCATAGATATATAATAAGAATATGATTGCAAGTTAACGGTTAAAGGTTAACAGACGTTTCTATACCCACAGAAGCCTTCAGGGGAAGGAATATAGACTATCTGATCAGCCAGCAGCAATGAACACAGAATAGCGCAGACAAACAGGCAAAAAATATCAAGAAACGTCTCCAAACCTCTTATGATTGTTTATATGGCACGAGTTATCTTCCCAGAATGATTTCACGAAACAGAGCTGAAGACGATGTGTGCCATGTAAGGAATCATATACAACTAAGTGGCCTTGAGATTTTATCCTACACCATCACCTGTTTTTAACTTTATATGTCACCCGTGGCATATCAATATTTTATGGCATAACCATGGCATACAGTCACACCATCGGTGGAAATTTATATGAGGGGCAGGATACAACGTCGATATAATTTGTTTCGGGAGAAATTTAAACCAAATCTCAGTCACTTACTCACTTTTTCCTCTGCATCATTAGTGATGTACATTGGTTACATCAACTTTCTTGATTTGCTCCCGAGTGAGCACGACTTGGCAAAACAAGGGATTATCAGATATGAAGCCACATGGTGGGCCTTTTTACGGCTTCATTTTCTTGCCCTGTCAATTTCGCGCACCTAAGCTCTTACACTTCCTAGAAATCCGCGATGGGCCAGAGGGATTTTCTCCATAGCAACGACCCTCTCGATCTATACGCATAGGGTTTTTAATTTGGTATCAATTCCATTCCTCATTGCCCTGTCACATCGCCTGCTGTAACTTTGGCGGGAATATTCCAAGCAGACGAGATTTGTCCTTACACTCCATCGGCTTCTTTTCCCTCTAGATCTCAATCACAGTAGGCGCCATGTAAAAAGATCCACTGTGATGTATTCACCTGGCCTGGGTAAGGCAACCATGTAGAGACTACTTCATAAAACCCCTCTCAAGAAGCAACCAACTTCTAGATTAAAAAAAACCCCATAGCAATGGTGTCATCCGCAGCACATATTAACTGCAATATGACTGAGAAATTTCTCTCCTGCGACACTTATAGAAGTCTAAGTCAGAGGATTTGCTTTGTAGAAGAAAAGGAGCATATTACTTCCTCAAGGAACGTCATTAAGACAAAAGGGGCTGTTCCTTCTAACACTGTATACGCTCCATGGTAAGAAATTCAGATATCTGATTACAGATTGCGAGGGTCTAATTAGGGCCCCTCGTCTGTGAGTACTGCCAGTAGAGGCCCACAAAGATGCCTTTGTTCTAAAGGACACCATCCGCTTCCCCGTGATAGAATAGCCAGCCTCAGTTCTGAAAGGAGTCCTCCTCTTATCTTGCCCGTGTTCCTTCAAGCGATGCTTTCCGCTGAGGCAGACTTTTTGGTGCTGCCAGCATGGGATATATAGAGCAAGGCTATGCGTCCTTGTGAGATAGGGAGAACTGTTTTCTTTCGCCAACAAAAGATACTCAATAGTTATTCTTCCCTTAAATTGGATTCACACGGTGGGATTCATGTACCTCACAGGGGGTTTGTCTGAGACGAATCCTGCTGAGGTTCTGTACTGGAACACAATCTCCTCGTCTGAATTGTAGGGTTCCATTTTCTAGAGACAAGTATTATTTCCTGCAATTGCCTTGCAGCAATTATCCCTAACGAGGTACAGAAGCTCATGAGACTTTGATTTTATGTGGAATTCACATGGTGGGGTTCATGTACCACACAGAGGTCAAAATCTCATGAGATTCTATTCCTTTTTAGGGGTAAATGTCGCCAACAACTGCAGGGGAAAAACATGTCTCAGAGAAATTGAACCCTACAATTTAGATGAAGAGATTCTGTTCGAGTACATAATTTGTCTCAGAAAAATACCTGTGCGGTACATGAATTCCATGAGTGAATCTTGCTTTGAGCACGTTGAAAATCTACAGAGGCATTTTGGTGAGACAAATAGACCCACTGTTGAGTCCCTGACTAAGTACCCAACCAATCCAATAGGAGGCCAGCAAGCATGATCACATGTTTGTCATACCCCTCGCCTCAAGGGTACTTGGGTCCTACGGTGAGTTTCACTAGGACTATGGACCATGTATGTCCTTCAATGTGAATCAAATCCTCCATTTTTCCTTGAGACTGGTAAAGCACCTTTGTAAGCAAATTTGTACCAAATGAAAATTGTCTGAGATTAGGGGAAATGTATGAAGTACACTTGTCTGCGCTAACGTCTCTGTAGTTGTGAATCCCGCTTTAGATAGCCTCCAGAGGTTTTTTATTTCTTAAAATCTATGTCAATGTTGAGAGACAGTAACCTCATTACTGCATTAAGGTTTTCATGTTCTGTGGCATATCGGCGATACGTATTCGGCAAAAACCACCCACAATTAACCAAAACATGTGGAATGTGACCAGAACGACCCATTAAGAGGTCCATCTGCAATGATCAATAAGAGAATACGCCAGAAGTCCACGAGCTGTTTGCGTGTGTGACAAAAGTACAAGCAGAAATGTTGGGATTCTGTTGTCATAAAGTTGTATGGACCTGAAACTTAGATAACAAAGTATTGTATACCTGTGTCAGAAAATACTGTAAACACCAACCTCTGCTAAAGAAGTGGTAGTTGATATATACCACCATACTGTGCCAGTATGGTAACGTACCATGAATACGATTGGTTGCTCTTAACACGGCTGTAGGTAAATGAAGAGTAAATAGCTATTATATGGACTAAGAATTCATAACGGAAATCTAAAAGGGATATTATGATTTTTTTTTTAAATCATAAAAGCGTGTGTTTTTTTTCTTTACAGAAATGTGGTGGTGAACCTAGCGCATGCGCATAGTGATTAGCAGAAAGTCCCTTCCGCCTGCCCAGTACACATTGAAGAGCAGATCAACATCGGTAAGTTTTGGTCGATATTGAAATAATTACCGCTATCGATAGGTATATAATAAAATGAAATGTGTCAGCCTTATTCGGACGTCATCGCATACCTTGTTTGCTTGGAACAAAAAAAAATCAACTCACTGTACGAACTCATGGAATATTTTTGTCCAAACAAACGCAGTATGAGATGCCGTCCAAATAAGCTAAACACATTTCACTAAAGTATTTTTCTAAACCCATTGAGGTGGTACACAGGGAGGCGGAAATTCATATTCGCCCTTTTCATCACAGAAACAAAGCCATGACCTCTGGAACAATACAAGCAGCGTTGGGAGCCCAGGACAATATGGCCAGTCTGTAAAGCGGTTGTGTCCTAGGCTGTGATTGGTAAAGTGGTAGGTCACGTGGTCAGTATCTGTATCAATACTCGTCTAGGCAGCTACATGCTAAAGCCATTACAACTGCAGGACCTGGAGCAGAGAGTGGTTTCTCTACAGAGGGTAGAAAAGCAAGATAGACTGTCTTCTGTGCTATTCTCTGCATAGAATGATTATTGTATATATGCGTAGGGAAAGCCATTAGTAAGTTTTCATGAATACTATGAGCTACTTTGTTTATGTGAAAATGAAATATTATCCGTTGAGTACTACCTGGAATAATCTTTAGATAAAAAAGCAAATATAATTTAAATAGATGATATAACAAATAACGAAGATATTCCTTCAAAATAATCACTTCAATGATGCTTTAATAGAATGCAAAACACGATATGAGACAGCCTATAAATTTCACATTATCTTATATGTAGATGGCTTTGCCAGAAATCTGAATGTCTGAAATGTAATTCAATGTTAAAACCAGCCTCACTTGGTCAGCTATCTCCTTTAATAACTCTGAAAGTAATGTTATTGCTACGCTTTAGCACTAAAGCTATGTTGATATACTTGCCTTATGAAGGAATCATGACTGTACTTAGGAATTGTCTTGTGTGTTACAGTTGTAATATATTGTTGTGAAGAAAATGTACACAATGTATACCCATGACTAAAAGGTACAAATCACTAAGGGTTAGGCCAAAGTGATTAAAACCTGCCTACATGAAGCCTGTCACCTATGGCCTCTTTAATTGATTCTATGGATTATTTTCATATGAAACAAATGTATTTCGTGAAGCATCAAGAAAGAAAATTTTGAAAAAAGAAAAAAGGTTCCCTCTTCAAAGATATATTTCAATATATCAACTCAGTCCACAAAGGTCGCGCCTCACTCCGCGTATAAATACCCCATCTTATTGATGCTGACGCAGCACCGGAAAATTGTAGTCCCGGTCCCTGCTGTGAAAAATCAGATGGCTTTGACCTCTTTCTAAACAGGCGAGCTGATGGTATAGACAGGCTCTTAGCTCTAGCCTGTAAGAAACACCTGTGATAGTTTGATGCATTCAAATGGTTTGCAAAGGATTTAATGAAAGTAAGGCCTGGCGTCCACCTACTACGATAGGAATTTCGACCTACCGATATGGCACCGATACAAAAAGCAAATATCGGAGACAAATCGGGAAGTTGCAAAATCGTGGACAAATGTCTAGACATGCCAATCCACCATGTATCGTAAGGGTTTATTTTCCAGTGCCTAATCGCAGAAACGTAGTCAACTGCCCCGATATTAGGTGACCTTCCCACGCGATTTTGATTTTTTTATCGGGAGGTGCATCGTATATTATATCGGAGCCATATCGTAGTAGGTGGACGCCCAGCCTAAGATTCCAACGTCGTTTTTACACGTGTTGTAAAGGATATACAATAAAAATCTAGGATATGTAACAATCTGGCTGTTAACGGTGGAGATATTGTGGGTTTCGTCTGCCTTGATATACTTTAAAGAATTTGGAGGAAATCGGGCTGCCTAAAAATTGTGTACTTTAGAACTACAGATATATTAGTAAGAGTATAGGAGTTGCTGTGTTTATGTCCCCCTGGTATTTTTTCCCTATAGACTTAACATCGGGAACTCGTACCCAACACCCATTGGGTATTTAGATTAAAAATACTCAATGGCGATTAGAATGTAAGTCTACGAGGCAGTACAGCTAGTTCCACATACCCCTGACACAATCGCTCTCTCACATACCACTGACCTGACAACATTTTTTTTCCAAGGGCTGGAATGATACTCCGGATCAACGAATAAATTTAATATCCCACTCAACGGGGGATTTTGTCACAAAGGTTAGCCCATTTAGTCGATGTTTGGGGTGAGATAAATTCAGAAACCTATTTATGTTTAGGGCCAGAGCTTGTACCCCATCGAGTTTTAATCACCTTGTGAATTACTACGTGATTCAAACTCGACGGGATACAAGCTCTGACCCTAAAATTTCGTAGGAGGATGAAGATGAAGGTGAAGAAAACCTAATGGACTCTATAGGGAAATAATGTATGGTCATCCGAATACAACTTCATGGGGATGGAAGCGTACGAAAAACAGGCTTATAAGGCCTGATGCTCACCCTGCTTTTGTTTTTGCCAGATAGATCGAAAAAATCTAAATGAATGTACTACGCGGTTTGCATGTAACTTGTTTCTGACAACAATAAAGACAATGTTCAGAAAAAAAGTTTGTATCTGCCGCGGCAACAAATTTCCAATCTTAATTATACCCACGGGGCAATATCATTTTTGCCTAATTTGTTGCGAGTTATTTGTAAAGGTACAATTAAAGTGCGTCCATTACTAACTGCAGATGGTTAATCAAAAGTTATTGTTCTGGTTAAAAGGTAATAAAGAAAGATCACTTTAACTTTGCATTAGTCAGAAATTCATCAAAAATTCATATTGGATATAAACATAATCATTATTAGGCCATAAATCATATGTTCACAGTGCAATAGGGCTAGCATACCGAAAGAAAAACAGGGAAAATGTTCGACAAAGGGTATTCGGTCTTCCTTAGACTAAAATATAAGATACATTCAAATTACTATGGTTACAACCAAGATTGTGTAGCTTTACGGAAACTTGCTCACTATCTCCGTGCGTCAAAATACGCTGTACAATCATTGATAAGATATATCCCAGGGCCGTAGGCAGAGGGATATATCTTTCTCTTTCTTTTCATATCTCTCTATCTCTCTCTGCTGAGAACAAAATAAATTGGATATTAGATAACATCTGGGATATATTCCGAAGAGATTCGTGCTTCTTGGGCCCGTTGGATAATCTAGGATCGCACAATAAGACCCTTTTCTGTACATCGTAGAAAGGTTATCGTTTGATAGTATTTAATTTCGTTCGCTAAGGCAGTCTTAGCTGTCCATAGGATCCATAAGTGTTGAATACAGTTGATCCACATCATCCCAGGGTCACTATGGCGTACAGAAAAGGGTCTTTATGTACGGGCCTATAGATTCTTAAACAGGCCCCTGGATTGAATTGATATAAGCAGTTCATTCCACAGTCGTTAGGAGAATCAACCACAGCAGTAACTATTCACCTGACCTTTCTCTTGAATCAGTGGTCAAAGTGGCAGTTGGGAGGATAGAAATACAAGCACAACACCATATTTGTATCATTTTAATACCTATATAAACAACATATTCATATCCATTTAGTTTGATCATGTAGCAAGTCTTTTTCTTTATATATAAACATTCAGCTATGACATCGGGCAATTGGCTGCTAATACTTAAATGTCAAACTTTTACATTCCAGCACACAATACCAAGGCTTAAAATAGGAAATAAATATCGAACATTTTGGTACACATATTATTAAATCCAGACGCATTCCTCTTCCATTTCAGTACACAGTACTTCTAATCTCTCGAAATTCCCAAGGATAGTGCCTTTAAACACCGTGCATTTTAGCTGTATCTTTACCATGCGGAAATACACCTCCATTTCATCTTGGGCAACGACCATTTTGTCTCCAAAACATGGAGCTTCACGGACCACATACGTGCGGGTCCACACACAATCATCAGTGGCATACATTCCCGCCTTTTCCTGTTATTTTCCTCGAGCAGACGACAATCTGACACATCCGGTTACCGGCGCGCTCCATAGATTACCATACAGGGACCCCTGCAGGTTCGCCTGGACCAATCAGAAGACAGTGGATACATTCTCTGCTGACCTCGTTAAGAGCACGTCCGAATCCATGGAGATGGTGGAGATGTCTGTCTTTCCGAGAATCTGGAAGCGGCGGGTGGGCCGACAGAATCGCTTGTAGACCAGTACAGAGATGACTGAGACTGTGAGAATGACGGTGAGCGCCCACAACACCAACAGCGCAATGGCGAACGGAAGTGTGTAGTAGACGCTCGACTCGGGCAGCGGACTTCCGCCGTACTCCGGGTAAGCCTCCTCTGTAAGACAATGCAAACAATCATTTATCATATCTGGGGGCAATATTGCATGCCTGTGTAGCAGGCGATGAAATCTATGAATACTTTCGCAGCGCGTGATTCTGGTAATGTGAGGGAAGCAATCTAAGTGTTTATGAATGGAATAATGGAGCGAGATAAATAAGCGAAGAGGTGGGAATTAACTTATGACAGACTCACTTTATACAACATTGTAGCTATGACTAGAGGCGACACATTTGCTTATGTTAGAGGAAATATCTCATGACGTACATTACTGAGACTGCTATGGAATAACGCACAGCATAAGTGTGTCTTGTACCTTTAAATATTATGTCTACTGTGCTATTGTGGCGGCCCTCTTGTCCCCCGAAGCCATCCCAAACACCAGGTGGCGGGAACAATTATCAATGGATTTTATCACAAATATTTTTGGAGGGATTGCCATGGAGGAATTTTAGACTCGTCTCAATAGTATCTATTGTTAATAATGGTTGCCCCCTACTACAATGGTGCTATCTTACAATTTCCTAGCGGATGATTGCAGAACTAGTAATCAATCTGTGCCCTTATAGTATTCGGATTTTTCTGATAGTGACCTTATTTTAGAGGATACTGATATATTTGGTGAAAATTATTTCCACATGGAATATTTGCATGCCTTATTTGTCATTCATAACGGGAATGGTAACCCACAATTAATAATATTCTTTGGCTTCTGGCTTGATTTAAAGGTTATACATGAAATACTTTAAAATAATATCGTGTTTTATAATTGAACAATAGGGTAATTCTAAACAAAACAAGGAGCCATTCGGCATCAAGTTTGGAGCGCACAGGAATATGAACGAGGCAATAGCCGAGTGAATTTTCTTTAGTGCTTCAAACGAGATGGCGGAGGGGACCCTGCCAAACATGAATATGTTTCAGATTTTATCTTAACCTGGACAAGTTTATCTGTTTATTGCCCATTGAGTATGAGTTTCCATACTCGCAAGCCTGTTGGGTACGAATTCCTAATGTTAGGTGTTTGGACGTTTATACCAGGCTGAGATAATGAGGAATACTGGTTCAACATTCTGTTTCAACATCATGGTGCCAGTCTTGATAAGGAATTGAAGTTAACTGTAAGGGGGAAGGGGGAATCTATTAGCTTAATCTAATAACACGATCAGACAGTGCATCTGGTTTTCACGTTAACGGGTTGAGAGACAATAGAGAATGGGCGGCGGTCCTAATCCAATTATCTTTTTTTTGTTACTAATGGATACCTCCTTCATCAAATGTAAGAAAATGCAGTTATGAAGAAATTCAACCGTGGAAAATTACAATCGTAAATTACACGCAGCCTAATATAATCTATTTGACAACAAGTGCGATCAGCATGCCACTTCGCCGGTTTTGATTTGGGTTGAAGCTCAGACAGTGTAACATTTTGAGGAAACGAATTATTCAAATTTTCTGAGAGACGTGAGAATGGAATTAAACTCATCTTGCTGTTTCAGGAGTAATGCTAATTTTCTGTTTTCCGTGATATTTCAGTGTGACTAAATGATGAGAAATTTCTAAATTTGTAATTTTGTTGAGCAATTCCTTTATTTCACTTTTTATCTTACAATTTGATTCACTTCCGTGGCTCCCCTTTACATTGCATCCATTGTCTTTTTTCCCCTAACATTCATTCCATTTGTTCGTGGTATCTAGGTTGCTCCATTTCTTTGTGTAAATCTCTATAACAATACCTTGGCTTCTCTAACGCATAACTGACTCCTAATCATACAGAAGTGGCCAATCTTTAGATTTTTCTCATAATCATCTTCCTCTTTAAAGAGTTCTTTCCTCTCGAGTTAATTATTTCGACAATTAACATTTACCATGTAAGGTCCAACGTCCATTTTCAAAGGGCACATTCAGTTCACTTTTAACTCAAAATTGGGTGCCGACAACTTTAGAGATGAGGAACAGACCTCTTTTGACTGAGATCTAAAACATTTTAGTGTTTAACTCTAAAAGTTGATCTCTGTATATTGGTGTATGATTTCATACCTAAGGTCGTGGTAGGGCAGGTTTGACAGGAAAGCCTCTTACAGAGTAGACGCCTACATGATTTTACCAGGAGTGGAAACCGATTTTGAAAAAATGAATTCGGATTCAAAGCAAATGATCCAGGGGCCCGTTTAATAACCTAGACTCGTACACGAAGACCCCTATCTGTACGCCAAGGAGACCTGTTTGAGCGAACAAACTTAAATATCATTAAACGATAACCCTTGTATCAAGTACAGTAAGGGTCTCAATGTACGAGCCTAGATTATTCAAAGGGCCCCAGATATATGGATTTATCTCAACCCTGGTATTTTTGTCTCATAGGCAGTACATTGGGAACTCGTTTCCCATGCTCCTGTGAACTCGTATTGCAGTCTCTGTTCTCCATGGTCTATATCCCGTGTTTCATTTATTCTTTTAGTGTGTAAAGGGGGAGACAAATACAAAAAGCAACTGGTTTTGGTTCATCCTTCAACTCGTTTGAATGCTACGTAATATTCACTCAGCCTTGTTCATATCACTCCACATCAAACTCGTGGAGAACGATGACTTTGACCAAAACTTGTTGGCTTCTTCTTTATCATTTCATACATCATAAAGATTGAAACCCCAGTAAACAATAGCTCCTTGAAGCAGTTCCTCAGTTGATATTTCTTACAACGTTGCAAAGACATTTTACAACATTTGGATAATATCCGATTTTGGATCCCGAGAACAAGACCTTCACCATATATGTTTTTTAAACATTTCTTTCTAGCTACTTAACCGCAATATGTTAATCCTATTTTGATACAGCCATCAAACTTTGAATTTAGTTATCAAACTTAATTCATAGTTTTCTTCCTTTCAAAATAAGAACAAATAGGTATGCCCTTTGTCCCCCTAATCCATTAGACTTATATTGTGCTATATTTATACACATAATATGCTTGTCTCGGTATTCTATAGTTGTCCGGTGCGGAGAGGCATTCCAAATGTCAAAAAGGTGAGATTTTATCTGGAACTTATCGTAAAGGTGTCTGCAGATCAAATACTGCTGTTAGTATACTGTGGTGAATTAATTTCCCTTTCGCCAGAGAGCATAAGAAATGCAGAACAAACTATCTATATTCATGGAATATTCTCGGGAAACCATGGAATGTGTTTTCGGTTGCAGTATACCAAGGCCTGTGACAGGACTGCTGGGCTCATAAAAGGGAGGCAGCCGCTAAAGGGCCGAATAACTGTGGGTAATTACTTACACAGAGTCACAGCCAGACTATGATTCTTCATTATTCAACACTCTCATGAAACATACATGTTGATTATATGAAACTATTCACTCTAGGCGTCTCGTGCAGGCTCAGTACGAGAGCTATGAGCCTTTAAGGCAAGGCCCCACTGGTGCGATGTGATGAAGGTCGATAAAAGGTAATAAATTTTCCATTTCTTCCATTTTTTATGCTCCCCGCACACTAGGCCTTAGTAAACTATTTCATCACCGATTCCAATTATGTGTCTAAATAAAACAGTAAAAACCATGGCTCTAAAAATAATACAATTATCTATCACTTATCACTATAAAGGCGTTCTACATAATCTCTGAAAAAGTTATAATATTCATGTTGAATCAGCTGAATGACATTTAACAGAAAATGGAAAAGGATGCCTTGAGGCATCATTTACACTAGCTACGGGAATGCCCTGAGGCATCATTGGTAAGGAATGGGTTATTAAACTATTTAACTATCAGAGAAAGGAGAAGAACGTTAGTTTGTTATTATTCATGCCTTTAAGAATACAATCAGTGGTTGATACAGTGGAATGGTTCTTCCTGAGTACAGTTTGGGTAGCACTTAAGTGCCGATTCCCCCGAGCACTTGCCGAAATGAAAATCGGTAAATTTTGTATAAAGCATAGCTGGCAGTGGAAGCGCACATTTTTTTTCTGGTAATTTCGGGCGCTAATGCGATTTATCGTGCGAGAAAATTCACCTTATATGATATTCTTTGATACATTCCAAGGACTTCAGAAACTTTTCGATAAAGCATCTAGTCTGGTGGAATCACCCCTTTAACAGGTTGTTCTCTTCAAGGTAGGATATAAATTTTTGTGTATAAGCGGTTCAAGTATTTTCCGTGTCAGGGGTAGTAGCGATATCGGTCTTAGACTATCCAACTCCTTTTTGAAATTTGCTCTTTTGTGGGATTACTCTAGTCGCCTTGGAAAGTATGGGTGTTTAGATACAGATTCAATAAATGAGTTAGCTCTTTTGTCAATAACTTAAAAGTGTATTTTGATATTCTTGAAGTTAATTAGACACAGCTGATGCTTTCGATGGTTCTATATTACTAATAAGTTTCTGTACTTCATTTTTGAATATCATAAATTGTACATACAAGGACATACAAATGCTCTATTTACCTGTTGGCATTATGTAGAATTCCTCAGGCATAAGGGCAGTCGTTTCGTCCTCCTCCATTGTGAATCGTGTTAACCTCACCCTCGGACAACCGACTTTACTTCACTCGCTCCTTCGCACGTTTGCTTTAATCGTAGGCACTAATATCCAGTGGGAGGTCGCACAACTGAAACGTATTTATCCTTGACACAGTTCTGCTAACTGACCTGCATTCAAGTCCGCCATATTTAAATACCTGACGGGTAACAAATGTGTCTGCGGTAGATCGATGGCCGAAGCACTGGACAATCGATATTCAGATCTCAAGTATTCGGTTAGATATCATTCCACCATGAGAATCCAAACATCTTTCCTAGGCCGGTTCACTGGATAGCCTCTTGTTCCATATCCGGTACATTTCAGGTAGATTGCCTCGAGAGATTCCTCCGTTGGGTCATAGCAACAATAACAGTGATCTGGAAAACAAATGAAAATAAGATTAATATTTGATACTTTAAATATCAGAAAGCAATGAGTAATTTGTAGTACTTAGATGTGTACATTAAATATATTTATTGAAAGTTTGAAGAAAAAGTAATTTTACTAGCTGAAAAGCAACATTTTTGAATTTCTATATGTTCTTTGATAATTTTAAAATCGAAAACTATCAGAGTTATCACTATTTTCCTGAATTAGCTACATTTGTATGTACAGTGGAACCCCGCGTAAGCGGACTCCCTCCGCTCCGGGCCAATGTGTTTGCCTACGCGGGCTGTTCGCTCACGCGAGGTTAAAATAAACATCTAATAAAGGGAACCGTCCCGAGCAAAGGTGTCCGTTAACGCGGGGTGTCGGTTAGGCGGGGTTCTTCTGTATGTATATTCTACAACACTTTGAGATCCTCATATTCAATTACCGGGGAATTGACATCGGTTTTACTTTTCAAGGTAAATTGTCCTGTATGTCTTTAAAGAGAAGCTGAATTTTAAGTTGCTTGTGAAAACCGCCTTAGCACTTCCCCATTTTGGGAATGCTGGCTTACATCTGACATCAAGAACATAATAGGGACCCGAAGTTATATTGCTTAGCGTTAGGTTTAGTATAAAGAACGTGGTGCCGGCGTTGTGAGCATGTGTGGCTTGTTGGTCTAGGGGTATGATTCGCGCTTCGGGTGCGCGAGGTCCCGGGTTCAATTCCCGGACAAGCCCATGCTTTTCTTATAAACTGTGCCATGATATCTATTTACCACAATCAATAAAGTACCCGATATTTCAAAAATTGCCTTAGTCGGCAGGTTTTTTTTCTCATGTGAGAGTTTGCTAGAATAACACAATTCTACCATGATATCCTAAAAGATCAATGTCAGATCGTTATCCATACAGTAATATTAAGACTAAAAAAGTAAAACTATTAATAATGGAGGCTATGTTATCCCTGTAAACGTAACATCCTTAACCTAAGCATAAATACACATAAATTACCCATGTAACTATTCTATTGGAGGTAACGACAATATAAAAGGCAAGGTAGAAGAAATACCACGGATTCTTTGTTTCAGTTTATTTCCTTTATTTTACGCTTTAAACTCATTTTCCCTGTTAATGGTGCTACAGCTCCAACGATCCAAAAACAAAACCCCGAAGACTGGATAACCTAATTCAATTAATTTAATTTCCAGCAGCGAATGAACATACACTTCTGGCCAGCTTCAATTGAAGAGAGTCCTAGATCTTCATGTTCACATACATCCCGATGCCGTAGGCAGAGGGATGTATGTGATCAGTAATTTTACCAAGTATTTTGTCTTACGAAGACAATCAGCTTATTTTAGTATTATTATGTACCTAAAAATATCGAAGTTTTACCTAATCACGTGATCACATACCCCTTACGTCACAGTGTGGCGTACGGATATAAATACGCCATGGGTAGGAGCGGGTAGTATACATAGTTCATACAGCCACAGGTATATAATAATAATAATAATATGTAAAAACATAGTAATGATGCCAATACTCACATACTCATTGAGGTGTAGCCGATGAATTCATTCAGAACGACTTCATAGTACAAGTTCTGAAGGAATTCATCGGCTACACCGAAATAGGAAGGTGTGTATAGGCATCATCACTATTTCTTTATGCAATTTATTATATACCTTAGATTGTTTGTAAATAGCCAAAACTGACTGTAACTTGAAGCCGGTGACACTGACACTCTCCACCGATATTTTGTAATTCTGCATTCTTGGTCGTTTCAGGGCGGTTTTAATACGGCTCCGAAATTTTGAAGCGATACGGGACGAACCCAGAAGTCAACATGCAGGATGTGCCCACTGTGTATGTGTAAAGTAATAAAACGATGTTCCTGTAAACGTACAAATTTCTATCCGAATTCTGGGCTTGGCACGTTTACAACGAGGTGTTTACACCGAGTTGTGAACGTGCCAAAGGCTATGTTTATTCACGTTTTTATTACTGTACTTCAATGTTTTTCTGTAATTCATATATGTATTTTTGATTTTACAGTATTTCAGTAAGTCTTCTTTATGTACTCTAACGTTAACGCTACCAATGTCGAAGCAGAGACCACGTCAGCCATTTTTAAATATCGACGTCGTAATCATATCCGTTACGACCGTGAAATGAACCCTGATATACTGCAAAGCTGTGCAGTACATCATGGGAGTAGCGTGTAGTAATTACGTCACTACTGCAGTAGGTATATAGTAAATAAATGGATTTACTCTCCACTCGCTCAGCCAATGTTTGGACTCTATCTGGTAAGTGTGTGTCAACCAAACATCAGTTTGGAGAGTGGACATGACTGTGATTACACAGATGTCAGTCTGTCTGTGTGTCGCCCACTGAGGAGATCGGTAAGTGACAGTGTTGGTATCGATCGATTTCGTACAAACTGTATTATCCATGCATTACACATTCTTCTTCCTTACCGGGAGTTTGTAAAACCGCTTAGAACACATGAAGTGCTAGCGGTCCACCATTTAAAAAATTTCCACCCAGACGAATTCTTTGGCCTCTCAAGTAACGAGAGGCCACGCCGCACGGGGCTTCAAGGCATGCAATATGTACCTTAGTAAAAAGCTACACTGCGTACTAAACAGTGATGTCCCGTCTCAAAAAGGCTATATAACTAACAAATAATGCCAATAAGCTTTATCAAATGATTAGAAACAATTAAAACGGGTTAAATGCACTTGGTTATATATTTTATTATTAAATATACTATCATAAATCAAATAACGAATGGGAAATTACTAGATCTATCTATATGTACATGCCATACAGTTGAGTACAGTACAATAGGTAGGCAAACTCATACCACAGTATAAAGACTGAGAAACCGAGGCTGTGGGTGTGCTCCCCTCTCATAACTTCTCACACACTTCTATGTAAAGGTTCTCAAAAGGATTCATGTTAAGAAGAATTCTCACCTATACTGTCTTCGAGCATATGAGAAATACACAATGCCAGCTAGCCACCTTTCTAGTTATGAAGTGCTTTCCCACCTTGATGGTCCAGCATTGTGTACACTGGCTGTGAACCACTACCGCTACCATTGTTCAAGGAGCATCACAGTCACCACCTCTGTTTGCGTCGACCACCACTTTATGGCTACAAGTGCTAGATGTTAATCCATCTGTCGATACCATCTGTTTGTCTATCACTACCCCCTGTCTGAGGCGGACAAGGTGGTTAAGTGGCTGCTAAGTTCCAAATCACAGCAGTCCCGCACGTCTGAGGATCCCGTTGCAGAAATGTTTCGTTGTTTGTGGCAAAACCGAACACGAAATATAGGAAAAGATTTAGCATGGACTTACTACATTTTTGTCCCGAGAAACAGTCACCCGAGTTTGCCTTTTTAAATCCCTATATTTATCCTGACATATACATCAGCCTTACTAGACGCTGATATCCTTGAACCGCCAGCAACAATGCAATCAATGACAATACAAGACACTACGCTTCGTAACCAACAAGGTCCACACAGGATTCGAGATTCGGAATTTTCGTCTGTTTAGTTTACGCTCATGTACAGGTATATGTAGACACTATGTCTCCTGAGGCGTCTATTTGCATCATATTTACGCCCCCGTTTGGTTCGTATCTGTTGATCCTGGGGCTAGACCAGTTGGAGTTATGTTTCCGCAAATTTACGCCACTTTGCGATTTTTTCCCTCGATCCCTCTACCTATAGGAGACACCACTGTATTTTTTATATTTTATTTACCATTGATCATCCAAGTCTGTATTATATGGCTATATAAAAGTACCTCTATGTAACAAATGCATGTGGCGTGGATGGTATTTAAGATCTATATATCATTAGAAAGCTAGGAGTTAGGTCCCTTTTTTGTTTAGATATTATCGAAGTTAATCATACCACATATTTGTATCCCTCTTGAAAGATATCTGTATTTTCATATACTTATATAACCCTTATTACCTATCCCTAACTTCTAAACATAGCCCAACACAATCCTTAACCCTTACCATATCTATGATATCTATTTCCCAAATATCAATATCTTGTTAGCTACTCAATGGCCATGGTAAAACACTGTTTGTAACGCTTACTACCTACTATGTCTAAAAAAACTAGAATTCTGTCGGATCTGCTTGGAATTTCTCCCGCACATGTGTAGGGACAGGGTGAGCCAGATCTGAAGGGTCACGAGAGAGAGATTCCCGTACTGGGGAAAACCTGTACTTCTACTAAGATTAAGAAAGGAGAAACCATGGATTAGACTGGTTCCCTGACCCAATGAAGTATGGGACAGGTAACGCCCAGCCAGTGAGCAACCTTGAACTTTAGCTGGCTCCCCGCATATCTGCAATAACAAGGCTAACCAGCACAGCCTCTCTCCCACTCTCCCAGCAGGATCTCTGCTAGAAGAGTGCCTCCCTCCCTCGCGAGGTTCCCTAGATAACTTACTAATACCTGCTTATAATGTACGATGATACAAAATAAAGTAATATCAACCTTTCCAAAGATGAAAGAGAACCTATCAGAATGTTTCTTTAAAAATATGACCGATTTCGCCACATCTTCTAGCGGTCAAACTAGCGTAAAAATGGAGGTGTTACCCATAATGCACCAAACTATGGCGGGCGTTACCTGGCCTATTATATGAGTGAACACATAGGCCAGGCTCCCAGGCTAACCTAGGCTGGGTTCCGCCTGTGTTCGCCGCTGGCTTCTTACAGTATATCTCCGCCGAGACCCCTAGCGGATACCCCGGGAACCAGCGTAAGGCCCGGCGTCCACCTACTACGATATGGCTCCGATTTGGTCTACGATGTACCTCCCGATAAAAAATCAAAACCACGACAAGGCTGCGACAACGGCTTTCCAACAGGGTCCACGACAGCTCTACGATTGGAAGCCTTGTCGTAGCCTTGTCGTGGTTGGTGAACCACAGTTCCCGACAAGAGGCTACGACAAGGCCACGACAGGCTGCGACATGAAGCTTGTCCGGGGCCTGTCGAGGGCCTTCCGACAAGGTTACGACAAAATCGAACATGTCCGATTTTGGAGCCGTGTCGTGGCGTGTCGGGAGGTTGTCGCAGAGGTCTACGATAGAATATTTAGGTGGAGCGTGCACTTCCCGACAGGCTGCGACAAGGGGTCACGACAGCCCCCCTTCTCACGACAAGGCTGCGACAAGGCTGCGATTGGAACTTTCTTGTCGGCGCGTGTCGCAGCCCTGTCGAGGTTGGTGGACGCACCCCCCTAAGGCTAACCATGGATTTCATGTGAAGGACCGCAGTGTGACCAGGCGGTGGAGCAGCGCAGTGGGCACAGAGTGTATACAGGGAAGGTGTGACATGACGGGACCATGTGCTCCTCCTGGGTTTCCTAATCACCCTGAGAGCATCTGGCCGACTCACATCCAGGCCCGTGCTCACACGGGGGTCGATAGCGCTCACACAGCCTCCAGTGTGTGTATCTCCAGCACAGCTCCCTCCCAATGAAACACACCCCGCTTAAAGCACCCAGAGAGCCCCCCACAGGAGGTGGGCGACGGGTGGTGGGTGGGAGAGATAGAAGTGGGAAGGTGGCTATAGCCTAAGAGGAAATTGAAAGCATTAGTGGCTCTGCCTTCTCTCTTCCCAAAAGTAAGGCCACCTGGTGGTCCAGAAGCGTACTTCAGTCAGTAGCTATCCACTCCCTAATTATGCACTGAGTGAGGGAAAGAAGAAAGTGAGATATAAAAGGACGTATGGGGACGTTTCGAGATTCGATAATTTGTTATTGAATGTCTTCCAATTTTACATATTTACGGGAATTATGAGAAGCATTTAGCGTTACATGTCCATAAAGAATGTACGCAAAATTTCTGAAATTTTGTACCCCAAACCTCATCCCAATCTTGTATGCAATAGAAAAAAGAGGAAAAATAGACACAATTTCCAGAGTTTTGGATGCCCCTGCCCCTCTCAGGGCATACGCACTTGATGGATGTCATTCATTATTCAGTTATCAATTCATGGGATCTAAGCAAACACAGAATGTATCGTTAACAGCACATCACGCAACTATATCAGTTTACATATGTTCAATGTCCGCGTATACATGTCTCCTCTGGCGTAAATATAGACGTCCTATTTAGCATCAAATATACGCCTGTTTCTGTACACGTAGATGGGAATCCTGCGCTAGGCCAATTGGATTTATACAAGGGTCGGAGTCGGTTCATGGTCAGGGTTGGGGTCCAGAGCAGGGGCTTCAGTGTTGGTGTAAGGAGCACGGGAGGGGTAAGGGGAGAGGTCAGTGTTGGTGTTAGCTGTAGCTGATAATGTGTGTACAGGGGACTGTAGGTAAACCTTTATTAACATCATCATCTCTATGTATATATATGCCTGCGTATATATGAAAAGCTACTCATAAATGTATATGCCTGACGCCTACTACAGCCATTACATGTGCGTATATAGGCATCAGATACCTTCTATACACTGTCTACGTGACCGTATTCAAATGAAAACATTAGTAGATACAGCCTTTACGAGCATAGATCTACGCCTTGGTATAAAACTTAATAAACCGAAATATTCGTGCAGTGATGGTCGCGATAATTAATAATATTCAAAGACCAAGTCTTGTGCAAGTCTACATAGAAGCCAAACACTGTTGCTGGGAATACGCGTTGGTTTGATACTCTCTGGAGACCAATGGCTGCCATGGCATGCTTCTTGGGAATTGGTGCCAGGCTGTCTAATCATAGTGATTTAACTGCCCCTCTGGCAGGCTTCTATTGGACCTGTTGATGGTATTATGGTAGTGTGCCACTAGTCATTTGAAGGCACACCCATAAAGGTCAGTGGAAGCCCTCGTTCGTAGGACCTTTATGAAGTCCACTGGGTGTGTTATAAGGTTGGAGGTTAATTGGAATGCGGCACCATGACTTTCACTGGCCTTGATTACCAATGAGAGTTCCGGTATCCAATAATAGTGGGGAGAATGGGTGAAAGGAGTGTTGTCAATGACTGGAGAGGAATGTTATGGGACTACTGCAAGTTTTTGATAAAACAACCATGAAGAGCATGAAGCTCAATAGCACCGTCAACGGAAGCAGTTGGCTGGTGTTAAAAGTTGTGGATCTTTTCAATAAACAAAGTGAAATGAGTCTCCTTTTTAAATGAAGTGAGTGATCTTCAGACAAATTGCAACAACTGGAGCACATCGAAATACAGGTTTTGTGTATTTTTTCGTTCCGCTAGGGTCTATATTGAGATCCTTGAGTAGGAATTTTTTTTTTGCGAAGCGCTAGGTAAAGAAGTGAACCGCTACGCCTCGTAAATACGATTCACATCGAAATACAGGGTTTTTAAAAGCGATAAATAGATAGATAAGTAATTATAAACATGGTCAGATAGGTTGTTTACTACGTATACCCAAATGGTGGCTTTTTTATATACAAAATAGAATGGGTGTACACAGGTCTTATTTCAGCATATATCTTATTCATCAAAAAAGAGAGAAGGCCGACTGTATTTGCAGTCCATGGCCCACCCTGTAAAGGATTGTAAATAGTCACTACAGGATCTCGACTCTCTGGTTTTAGGGCGTTCTTGTACGCCCTATATACGGTGCCTAAAGGTAAGTGTGCTCATACGGACTTGCAGCTTGCTGCAAAAGACTATTCCTTCACTATCTGTATGCTATTCACTGTGATATTGTGAAAGGAGCAGAGAGCCAGTGTCTCAGGGTGATAGAAGAGTGCCCAGCTGAATATGACCAATCACTTGAGGCCGAAATACCTCATTGACTGGTGCTTGATATGTTTGGTTAGGCAGTTGCAGAAAGGGCGAGTTGTCAATAGACTGAATATATCCGAAACCTTTCAATTGTATTTTATTTATGATTCCACGCTCATTCATAATGATGAGCATACCTTTTGCTCCTAGCCTGAGCAATCACAAAGTGACACACGGGCCTTAGAACCAGAAATTTAGTACAGAACAAAGCACAGAGAAACGGAAAAGTAAGTTCATATCAATAGTGAGAGGCTGCAGCTGCCCGTGAAGTCATATCTATAGGACGTGTACATACACAATATTACCATGATTTCGATTTGCGTGGCCGTATTCTCCGCGTAGTTGACGCGAATTAAAAACTCCGAGCGATAGCGAGGAGTATTGCGTAGCGTCAACTACAAGGAGAATACGGCCACACAGATCGAAATTGTGGTAATGTTATATTTATTACTCACTTTTCGAGTAATTATTAGGAAAGAAATCTTGTAAATAATTAGAAATTCGACCCAAGCGCCGTGCATTGTTTATATACATTAGTTTCTATGATGCCCGTCAGGTGGCCCAGAAAGTCGTATTCTCCTAGGAGATTCCGGAGGTCCATATTCTACTCAGTAGCGATATGTTGGCTCCATAGGCTTAGCATGGAGACTCCGTATTAGGTGAGTAATAAATAACTTAGACACCAGCTTATAAGGTGGTCAGCCCCCAATTACCACCATTTGGTTTGTTCTCGATCTTCAGCTTTCACATACGCTCACAGAGGCCAATTTATCAGGAAGTACGGGTATAGGAACTTAAATCCACCGAAAGCCTGAAGAACAGTAAAGATAGTATGTACAGAGCTTGTACAGAGCAGATAAATACTTGAGATTCCAGTAACGTTATAAATCATGCTTACCTTCATACGGAAGATTTTTATTTTGGAGGTTAGCTATGGGTGAAATTACCTATGATTTACAATATCAGTAGGCAACATAGATATTCATACTCATATCCTCGGGGACCTCTTTTGCGATTTTGCTTGGAGCCTTGCACTCCTGGGAGGGGAACATCTATTCTACAGCCGCGCCCCTAGTGGCAGAAGCCCCCCTGAAAGCCTAAGCCCTTGCCGTGATGTATTTACCTCTCAGCGAGCTGATGTATTAAGACTGAGGAGTTTCGCATCCTCTCTCCCAAAGCCACTGTCCGTGTCCGCAATTTATATGCAAGACGAGGCTAACTCCTTCGTCTCCGTACGAGAAAGAAACCAATACTTCGTCCACTGCCTCGGATTCGGTAGTGTCAGAAATCTGTTAATGATTCGTGAAATGGGTATCGGACGATTCGCGCTGGTAGACCATTCGCACTGTACGTTTCGCACTGTTTAGAAGATGATTCGCACTGGCAGACGATTTGCACCAGACGTTTCGCTCTTTATAGGCCCATTTCCATTGGCCATCACCAATATACAATCAGGAACTACCGGCGGACCTTTAGCACTGCTGACACAAAATGTAAATAGGCTATTAGGAGAACACAAAAAACTACACCGGTTTTTGTCGGCCAATGGAAAGAGGTATTTCATATAGAAGACGATTTGCACTGGAAATCAAAACGAAAACAAGCAATCCACAATGTTTCGCACTTTGCACTAAAGTGGAATTCACACATTGGGATTTATGTACCTCACACGGTTCAAAATAGCATGAGATCAAGTTACATTTTAGGGGTCAATGTCGCCAACAATTGCAGGGGGGAAATATGTCTCAGGGAAATGGATACCTATAATTGAGATTGTGTTCGAGTACAGAATCTTAGAAGGATTTGCCTCAGACAAACATCCCGAGAGATACATAAATCCCATCGTGCGACTCCCACTTCAGACTTCTAGCCTGTCTAGATACAGGTTTATATTTGACTCACAGACCCAGGGAATTTAAATTTTTAACTCACACCTAGAAGACAGGAAGCTATTTGTATAATATGATATCATAAGTCTGCCTTCTTTCACAGCGTGTCTGTGCCTCACTCTGCTACACTTGATGTCATGAGAAATATAACAAATATTGTTCATGCTTGATCTACTGCCTCATTACCAGTCAACTGGAAATAATTTAGGTTATTTCAAGTAACTGTGAGTAAAATTAGTCTGCATGTGAAAGACTGACAAAGTTTTGTATTATCATATCGTTATCAAGGGGTGCTAGTATTTAGTGCAAATGGACTTCCAGTGCGAATAGTCGCATATTCCGTGAAACTAGGTGTAAGCAGAACTAGTAGCAGTCGAACGAGGTGAAGTGCGGACCAATTTCTTTTTATCGAGTGGGTTTCTGATTTTATCTCATCCCGTATACATAGACAATAATCGATGGTTTTGTGGACAGGCGGCCGTAAACCACGAGTGGTTGACGCGTAGTAATACACGAGCGGTAGCGAGTGTATTACGACGTCAATCTCGAGTGGTTTACAGAGCCGCCTGTTCACAAAATCATCGTTTGTTGTATTTATTATCCATATTTTCGAATAAATTAAACCCAGTTATTGCCATGTTAAAAGGTATAACAATAGGGACTATTTCTTTGCTCTATAGCAAAAGGGACTATTTTCCTCGTATACCATGGGTTTGAGGCCGTATACCACAGGTGTGAATCCGTATACCACAGTTATGGTATCTGACAGGTTTTATACAATGGGTCATGGTTTACTGAGTCCCTATGCATTTTCAATGGGGGCTTTGTATACGATGGATAATAAATGATCAGAAACATTATCAATCAATCAATCAGCCATTGGGTATTGGATACAATACTAACGGCCATGGAGTATGTACGCCTGAGATCCAAACGTAAGCAACTGTGGACAGCCTAACCCTTATACAAGAAATACATCTCATTGCATCTGCTGCACACCAGTCAATTCTTGATTGATATAACTATAGGATGATATTTGTACTGTTATTTACTTGATACAAATATATCATTACATATCATTCCCATTATATGTACCGAAACATTGTACAACCATTGGAAGGTCTGGACTCCTCACCAGAAATGGATTGTTCAATTAAAAATAAAATAAAAATTCCTAACGTTAAGCCTATGGAGAAAATACGGGGATGAGATAATTCGTGAAACTAGGTGTAAGCAGAACTAGAGAGAAGGCATAAAGACGTGCCATCAACTTCCCGTTGACCTCCTTTAAGTCCTCCGAGAATCGTTATGGTGGTTTATAGACGTTGTTAAACCGTTTGCTATCCGTTCGGAAATAGAACACAGGCACCTCCATAATCATCAATAAATAGCTTCTCCAAAAGGTTATACGCGATTTAACTGACTTTTATTAGTTTGGCAAACTAGAAGACGATTTCATGGGTAGCTATCAATGTCTTACTTTTCTCACTAACAATAGAAAAAAACCGCACCAAAATGAAGAAGACAATCCCGTGTCCATCTGCCTCGTCTAAAATGAATATATTCAGTGAATATCCTGTGAGTCGGGGTCCCATAGTAGATAGCAATTTATGGTGTTTCGGACATAAATACTGCATCAGGTATTAAATAAACCAGGGTGACTTACCGGCAGTGCTGACAATTCTATCCTCCAGAGCAGGTAAGCTAGTGTAATGGTGGGCTTTGGGCGGCCTACCCGCGCTGAATAATAAATATGATCCGAGACATGAAAGACAGAGGCCTCCTACCCTTGCCTCCTTCCTCAGTGTCCATTTCTATTTAACAACTGGGGCGTAGGTTGAAGATAATCACAGATTGATTGTTCCGTGACCCCTACGCCTCACTGCTCTTGGGCGTTTGTTGTTTGTAAGCGAATCCCTCGCCAGGGTATTATCCCGGAGTTGGCGCAGTCGCCGCTATCACCACACTGTCACTACCCAGAGTGTTTACTTCCTGGCTTTCTGCTTTCCCTTCCGGGGAATTGTTGCACCTGGCCGCTCGTATCGCTGTACTGGGAATAGTCCCTGCCCTCGGGAGGTTCCGCCCTAGACACGCTATGTTTCGTGCAAGACGGTGGAAGTTACGACCGCGCTCTGGGCGCATGCGTAGGCCGTGGTCGTTCTAATAAAGCAGACGACAATGGGAGTGTAAAATGACTGGAGTCTCTGCAGCAGCAGCCAGGCGCAGCGAACACGTATTCCTGGCACGTAAAGAAACTCTTGCTCGTATCAACCAGTCTCCACGAGACAAAGCCTGACCCAGACGACATTTCTAACGGCGGGAAACTCTGAAGCAGGAACTGGATCCCGGCGCGTCTTAACAGTAACTGAAAGATACGTCGGGAACCAGCGATAAGGGCGCCCCCTATGATTTCCCCCGCGCATGCGTATATTGGCCAAGCCTCCAGTCACATGGACCATGCGTGTTGCCATGGCAACGGGGCCAGGAAGAAGTAATCCTGGGACTTACATGTGTGAAGCGACGCGAGGTGAGGCCGGTCGAAACTAGTTGGCCTCTCAGATAAGCACTTCGTGGGTCTGCCACTGGAACCACTGCTTAGAATGATCAACGCTACTAGAGTCCCCAGTCGAGGATCAAGCAGGGCACAATCTCTCTGATCACTCCCTTCAGGACACGATGGAGAGCTAATATATCACTCAGGGGGCCGTTGAATAAACTACGAACGACAAAAATAGTATCTTAGAATTGTCTTTGGGGCCATAGTGTTGTGTAAAATAATGTGTTGTACGCATAAGATGTTTTCATGATAAGAGTAACCTAAAGGTCTTAAAAGGTGTTTTTTTTACAAATAAATTAATTTAGAAAATATATTCTGTTTTGTCATAAAAGACTGAATGGAAAAGATCGTCCAGGATGTCGTTTTTATCTTACCCCTGGTATTTTTCCCCATAGGCTTAACATTGGGAACTCGTTCTCCATGCCTCTACAGATATTGAAGTCCGTTCTCCAAGGTATATATCCTCTGTGTTGTCCATTCTTTTAGTGTGTACAGGGGTGAGATAAACACAGAAAACAACTCGTTTTTGTCAAAGTATTTGTTCTCCAACTCGTTTGATTGCTTCCTGATATTCACTCGGCTGTTGCCTATCATTCCATATCAAACTCGTGGAGAACGACGACTTTGACCAAAACTGGTTGGTTTCTTCTTTAATCTTTTGACTTATCGTGTCGTCCACCACCAGCACCAGAAACGATCGAAATTTATTCAACAGCTCCCTGGGTCTCCATCCCCAACGACTGTAAAAAGATCTCTGGGAAAAAAGAACTATACATTCTAGGGGGAACATTATTCTACTTTTAGAATTTGGCTGTGACGTCTATGTTTCATTGGAACACTCTGAGGTAGGTCTGTAATATGTGGACGCTGATACAGGGCGTTTTGATGTCGAAGTGGATTACGACTGACTGGAAATGGATAGTCCCCTTATCGACAGAGCAGATAACGAAATAGACTTCACTCACAGGGGTCGTTGGGGAGATAGGCGATGAAGCCCAAGGCCCCAGAGCTGACCGCCGTTTTATATGTAGATTATCGTTGGTTGACTCAAGTATGCCTGCTGGGACTATGAGATTTCCTTTGACTGGGCTGACTGCTTTATACCTACTGTGGTATTTCTGGGAAACCTTCTGATCAATTAATTGCGTTGTTTTCATTCCATGCAAAGACATTTCTTGTGTGATTCTATAAAGTATTTGATATATACATTTATAATATATATATATATATATATATATTTATATATATATGTATATATATTTACATATATATGTATATGTATATATATATATATATATATATAAATATATATATATATATATATACAAATTGGTCCCTAGAGCAATCGAAAACCAGCCAAAGGACTGACGGATGTTCCTTTATTAGTAATGACTACATGTATGAGATTCAAACCTTGGCGAACCAATAAAGACTTCAAAAAAGAGAAAGAAAGTGTGTGTGTATATAATTCAGTTGTTAAATACATATATATGCAACCCCAAAAGACACATGTTAAAACTGTTCTTCATTAAGACAAACTCACGCGGTTGAGGCCTTTGTAGGATGATGGAAATCTTAATAATAAATCCACAGAAAACCCTATATCGATTTATTGCCTAAGAGATAATTGTAACAGCCTCTTGAGTAGCGTTCTGGCAAGGTGCCATATAGGCGACAGGATGAGGACAAATGAAGCCATGGTAGCGTTAAAGGCAAAGCGCAGCTGATGCCAGCGCGGCACTTTCCCATTTGTTACAATGATCCATTTGTCGTCTGCTCTTTCCCGCCAAAAGCGAAACCCACATTTTCGACGTCACTTCCGATTATTTTATGGAGGAAATTCATTTGGATCTGCCCATACGTGTTTAGGATGCCTTTATACGGGATTACACTGTTAGCAGAGGAATGGATGGGCGAAGGAAACGACCATAGGTTATCGGAAGAGGAAATTGCACGCGGGTTTTAAGAGGGTTATATGTGCGGAGAAAGCGCCAGCATTACTTTGGTGTCATTTGTAACCATTACCAAAGGGAAAGACGGGGGCGCATCCCGCTGTCCAGTTTGGGTACAACGCGTGCATTGTATATCATGAAGCAGTCGGAATCTGAGCTCTGGAAGGTCTACATAGGAATCGGTTTGATTGAGATTAACGGTGGATCTGGTGTATTTAGAACGGTAGGGCGCGAGGGCAGTGGCATAAATACAAATAGGATGACCGCCACAGGAGCATGAGGGGATTCTCCTTTTAGTAGTTGCATCGATTGTGATCAAGATTGCATTTGTGTATTTGGTGCTTTTGGAAGTCTTATGTGAGTTTTTATAGGTCTCTAAGGTGTTTGATATCTCGTCAGGCATGCCAGTTACCGAAAACCAATTTACTCTATATGTTCTTCTATGCTCTGCATACATAATGGATGCTACAATAAAAAGATCAAGTGAAAAAAACAATAAATAGAGTTACCATTGTCACTGAACCAGAGGAAACGCCATCGTGAAATAACCATAGAAGCAGAATTGGATAAAGTTTAGATCATTACCCCTATCCCTGAACACAAAAGTATGAGTCGAGATTTGGGAATAATAAAATTTATTTTAATTTTATAAACCTTCACCGACATGAATATTAATACGGTAAATATTAATATGATATAAGGTATAAAGTAATTGACAGATATATAATGAGGTCAATTACGTTTAAGATACATATTGGTAATTGACAGGTATAATGATATGTCAATTGGTATCCATATAAGTATATATGGTTGTATAACAATGAGTATATATGGTTATACAATATGAGTATAAAATGAGTATAAAAACGGCCTACGGAGTAGGAGAATAAGAAAAAAGGGTTGAGGGTGGGTGGGAAAGAAAAGTACGTGTGTACGTAGTGAAGTACAGGAGGAGAATGAGGAGGAGGTCAGAGCGGCGGTGGGCCACGTGACCGCGGGGTTCACGTGACCGACACCAGGGGGGAGTGCGCAGAGTGCGCGGGGGGAGTGTCAGGGGGAGCAATGACCACCCCTGACCAACGGCCATGGGTCACCAATTGGAAAAGAGTTGATATTTTCTCATCTCGCTATTTACACATGAAAAATACAAATAAAGTACATTTTCAGGTTATTTCAGAAGGTAATAAAAAATACTCCCAGGATCAACATAATTTCTTTTTTTTTAAATAACAAAAATGCACTAGGGAAGATCTTTCACCGAAATCAGACTTACATTGAGATCCTCATGACTTGTATTTACATTTGTACATCTAAGCGGTGGATGATGGTGATAGGAATGAAATTCTGAATACCAATAAACAATATTTATCCCATATTCTGAGTATTTGTTCTTGATTATCCTCTTGGATTATTACAAGGAATTTGATTTTTGGGTTCATCCTACAGTTTTCTATTTCTGTACAGCGGTGATTAGTAGAAGCTCTCGTTACTTTAGACTTTATCTTCACGAGCACCTAGTCTTCCGTAGGTCAGACTTGAGCAGGTAACGATAACAGTAGCATATTCCTATGCACATGCAGGTAATAAAATCTGTATCGCTCATGCAGCTCCCATAAATCATGCGATCCACTCTTTAGCAGTACCGAAATCTTAGAACGTCACTCTGGTAGCTGAATTCAAAGTCGAGGGAGCGTCGATCATCTTTGTGTTTTGACAGCTCGTTAGACAATAATACGCCGTGCGCCAGCCACCATCTCGACATCGGCAGATAGATGGCGCCACAATATCTTCCGGTGCAAAAAAAGAGAGGGGCAATCGACTGGAGCGGGGCTCGCGCAGTGACGGGCGCGGGAGTCGCTGATTGGCTGGCTGTGTCAGCAGACGCTATTGTGTCGGATTTGACAATCTGTCCTCATTGTCGTCTGCGCGTCCCTCGTTAGTGGGTCTCGCGTGGGGAGAGCGGCACAGATAAAGGGAGTATAAGACATCAAGGACCACTGATACGCCTCTCTACTCAGTTTTTATACATGATAAGAAGCCGGCACACACCAGTGTGCCACTCTTATCGTTAGGGTATCAAGTCTGTGTATTGTAAATAAAGGATAAACTTTGTAACACACACATACCCAGTTGTCAATACTAATGCTAATTGCAACTGTACATTTTTAGAAGGAAACCCATCAGATGAAAATAACTTGGTCTGTACGCAACCGATTTTGAATGCTACGTAATTCACTCGGCTCCGCTTTGTGAATAACTCCGCAGGCAGACTTTGTGTAGTACCGACCAAGTTATTTTCATCGAGTGCGTTTCTGATCTTATCTCAGTCCGTATACATAATCAGAAGTATTATTAATCAATGAAATAACTCACACAATTAGCCATTGAGGATTGGGTACAATACCAGCCGTGAAGTACTCATAGTGTATAGAATCTCATGAGATTCTGTTCAATTTTAGGGATAAATGTCGCCAGCAATTGCAGGGGAAAAACTTAGGGAAATGGAACCCTACAATTTAGACGAAGAAATTGTGTTCGAGTAAAAAATCTCAGCAGGATTTGTCTCAGACATACACCTATGGAGAAGGTGAGATAAGAATTCATTCTCTTCCATAAGTCTCTCTGCTTGAGATATCAAATTATACCATATTGTCTAATATCGGCCTTTTCTTGTAAAGTTCCTAACGTTAAGCCTATGGAGAAAAATACCAGGCTGAGATAAGAATTCATTCTCTTCCATATGAGTCTCTCTTATCTGCTCGAGGTATCAAATTCTACCCTATTCTCTAACATCGGCCTTTTTTGTAAAGCAGACGACATTTATTGGAAAATTATGGAGGCGGAGCACGCTCTGCCGGTCCCCTTTGATTTGGAAAAGAGTGTGTCTTGCATTCTCCTGCGAGGCAACCAAACCCTAGTCTCCGATGCTCGTGCGACAGGCAGCAAAGCGGCCGGCATGTCCAAGTGGTCAGAACGTCCGTGGAAATGAGGCTCACGCCAGTCCCCCCGGCCACCCGTGAACTGACCAGCGGCCCCGGGCCGGAAACGACCATACGTCACTCGCAGCGGGCGCAGTGTGGATCACGTGACTTGGCGCCGAGGTCTCGCGAGAACGAGAGCGAGAGCGAGATATCGTCGCGCGTTCCGTTATCGACTACGTCACAGGCTTGTCGTTCGGTATGGCAAGGGAGGGGCTCAATACACAGCTGGTTCTACTATAAAACATACGGAATATAAATGGGTATTTCTGTAAGAACCCTCTCTGGCGAAGTTCTTCTATCATGCTATAGTGTCTCATGAGGAATGCTTATCGGCTTTAAGTAAAAGACGAGAAAATCCGTTGACGAAGGATTTGTTGGTCTCTCCATCTTTTTCCCCATTTGTCTAGCTGGCAGTGACATTCAGGGATAATGAGAAATGGGAAAACTTGGATTAAACTACTTAAAGAGTAGTTAGGAAATCACGAATGTAGAAATGGGATGTCAAAAAGATAGCATCCGATTATCGAAATGTGAATAAAAACCACCGCGTTAATCATACTTACAATAATTGTCTCGATGGCAGAAAAGGAATAAACAAATTACCCCAAATTAGTCATGGAAATATGCTAATGTAAAAAATTTTTTTTAACGTTTTGTTTATTACAAGAACCAGAGGAGGGTTAACGTACCTAAAACGAACCTGGATTAGCATATCAATTCGGCAATCGTTTCGGTGTTTAGCAAATCCTGCTGATGCATGATAAAATTTGTCATAAATTAGAATATTTCACAATTTGAATAGCTTTCTTGTTAATATTTTAAAACAATTGATATGAGAAATGAAACATTCAAAAGAAAACGTTATTATCCATCATACCTCTTTTGTGCCCAAGTTAAAAAAATATCCTGTCCCTCAATTCTCCTTCCCCGTATCATTTGTGTCTTGTGAAATGTATAATTTCCTGTAAAATTGAATGTGATGTTATAGAACACATAACTAACTCAAACATTGGTGGTCGCCGTGCTAGTTTTTGATTTAAAGATACTAATGATAATTCTATAAAAGAATATATATAGAAATTCTAAAAGGTTGCTTTTCACATAGTAAAACCCATATCATTTTCCTCAAAATTCCACAAGACACAGCAGATGTATAGTACTACACATTTAAGTTTTGAAACTGTAGGTCAAAGTCCTTGTTTTTGAACGAATTGAATAAACCCACCTTTTTAGACCATTTCCCATTGAAATCAAGCAAATAAAAGAGGCCTATTTGATCAAATATTGTTAGGTAAAACGAGATAAAACCTAAATTTTGCTCATTCGGTTTTGGATAAAAAAAGAAATCAAATGGATACATGTGAATGTTTAAAAATCACCATTCGGCGGCACTGCAAATTGTACGATATGCCTGTAAGATCCTGAGCATGTGGTCCGTAATGCCTGACTCACCTCGCACACCTGCTCCTGGCAAGCCTGACATAAAACTGCCAACTTTATGTAGATCCGATCCACTCTTATTGATAACCCATGAATACTGGCAACGACCTCATGCACTAATTCACCACCAAAATATGCGCCATGCCATCCATATAAGTCACCCAATCACTAAACGATGAAATAGTATCTACATCAAGATGATTAGCCTGGATTCCTGAGTCTTTTGGCTTGGTTGTCACTGATCTAAGCTAAGATTATCTGACGTTAGTAAATCAAGAATATGAGCAGATACTGAATTCACCTGAATGTCTGTCCTAGATACGTGATGGAATATAGCTGGGAGCACAGAGTTATGACCTACTATAGAAATGGCAGGATCTGGATTTTGTTACTCTATCCTTAATACCACACACGGAGTATTGGTGGTGACTTCAAAATATGGAAGACCGATACCCAGGAATGTGATAATCCCTTACCACCATTTGAAAATAGTAGGAGCAAATGATATGTTCATCATTGATGAATGAGCTTGAAATTATAAATAAATAACAATGGTCTTATTCAGTCTGTGGATCATATTCTTTAGCCCCCTTAGACCCAGTCAATATGTCATTTCTGCAACTGCCTGAGTCTAGAATCCAAAACATATCAAGCACTCGTAGGTTAATGAGGCATTTCAGTCTTAAGTGATTGGTCATGGTCAGCTGGACACACCTCTGAGACCCTGAGACACTGGCCCTCTGCTCCTCTCACAGTATCACGGTGAACAGAACGCAGATAGTGAAGGGATATTTTTTGCAGCAATCTGGAAGTCCATGTGAGCATTCTAACGTATATAGATCATGCAAGCAAACTCTAACTAGGGTCTGGGCCGTAGATGCCTTATATATAATCAGGTATGTAGACATTAGGGCCCACAACGGGCCCACCTTTCATAAGATCAACATATATCATTGTAATATGTATACATGTCAAACCATTACTTGCATTTCATGAAATTTCCGAAGGCCGTGTAATTTCCGTTTCTAGTGCTAACAAGCTACGAACATTGAACAATTCTGCAAAAGTAGGTGGGCCCTAACGTCCATTTATGCTATTTCTCCCTCCCGGCGCCACCGGTCTTACCACGGCATCGCGATACGGCCGAGGTGCGACTGAGGCTTTCTCACCACCGGTGTCAGCTGTGCCCTAACGTCCCAAGTTTTGGGTGGTGGGCCCTAACGTCCTGCAATCTATAAAATTTTATGACTTATCATCGCCAGAATAGCAAGCCATGAACAGAAATATTCTTTGCAGAAGTTGATGACATGATAATATGCATAATCACATTGTTCTGGGCAATGTGATAATAACATTGCCTAGAATTTGGAATACCTGGGTTAACCTTGAGAAGCAACCTCAGGGCTCTACTTGATGGTTTAGATTGCAGATACGGTAATCATGTATTGTATAAATAGACAAAAAATCGATGATTTTGTACAGGTGGCCTCAAAACGTGAGAGGTCGATATCTACCTCTCGTGCATCAGCGAGTGTATTATTGGAGACCAAAATAAGGGATTGGGTTCAGGATCAAGATTAAGGTCCTGTTAAATGAGAGGGGTCAGCAGTATGGGTCTGTGTAGCATAAAGCGGTGTGTGATGGATTAGAAAGAGGAGACAGATCTATCCTTTGGGGCCTGAGTCGTGTGAAATTGGATGACAGAGATGTATATGAGTAAGGCCTGGCGTCCACCTACTACGATAGAAATTTTAGACCTACCGATATGGCACCGATACAAAAAGCAAACATCGGAGACATCGGGATGGTGCAAAATTGTAGACATATGTCTAGACATGCCAATTCACCACGCATTGTATGGGGGTTTTATCGGTGTCTAATCGCAGGAACGTGGTCAACTACCCCGATATAAGGTGACCTTCCGACGCGATTTTGATTTTTTATCGGGAGGTGCATCGTAGACCATATCGGAGCCATATCGTAGTAGGTGGACGCGGGGCCTAAGTAGTATACGGAAATGTGGGATTAGTAATGGCGCACCGGATCCATGAAGGCAGTACCTCAGGACTCTAGTTCATAGTTTGGATTACAGATATGGTAAGTGAATTATGACCCCAAACCTCAAGTGGTTTACAGAGCTGCCCATCCACAAAATCATTGTTTGTTGAATTTATCGTCCATCTTCTCAAGTAAATGAAACCCAGGAATTGCCCTATTCAAGGTTATATTAATAGGGACTATATATTTGCTCTATAGCACAAAGGGACTATTTTCCCGTGTACAATAGCTTTGAGGTTGTAGGTTATGGATTTGAAATCTGTATAATACAGTTATGGTATCTGTTAATTATCAAACAGTGGGTAGAGTTTTACTGAGTCCCAATATATTTTCAATGTGGACTGTGTATACCATGGATAATAGATAGTAGAACTCACGATGAACTCTTTCGTGTGGTTGATGGTGCATCACCCTGCTCTCATTAATATTGGAGAACTGGACCCGAAATGAACTAGACTCGTAAAAAACTCGACCCGTAAAAAACTAGACCTATTAGAAGAACTAGACCTGTAACGAACTCGACCCGTTTTAGATAATCCGAACTCAAGTATCTTATTAACACAACAGTAGACACAAACTTCCCTTTGATAGTAAGAAGTATTTTATGTTGGCTTCAAATTTGGTCTTCTAGGGGGAAGATAACCCTTAACCCTATCCCTATCCCTACCCATAACCCTAACCTTAACCCTACCCCTTACTGGACTTATTTTTCCAAATCCCCTGGTTTATTCGTCTAAAAGTTAAGTAGTCAGCCGTTTCTTTTTATATATCCATACGTATCGGAAACGCGTCGATTTGGTGGGTCGAGGTTCTCAAAACGGGTCGAGCTCTCCAGTTACCGCTCTCATGGTGTGTAATACAATAACTTATCAAACAGACATGACCTTCCCCCTATTCACTTATCAACCCAGCGCATGACATTACCCACCCACGATACTTGCCAGGCCTATGGAGATGTGGCATATGAGGCGATGCAGCAGGTATCTTATAACATAACATATTGCTGATGTTTAGAATAGAAATCTCTACAGACACCCACTGAGGGATGACTCGCTTAAGACATATAGCAGCGAGGGAGGTAGACAGAGGAGAGAGGGGTGGGGGGTAGGTAGAGAGGTAATTCTCGAGGGAATGTGTATAGGAGAGTGGGATGTTGTGGTAATACCCAGAGGGGAATCTCCTGGCATAATCTCAGTCTTCAAACATGTGGAAAGTCGAAAACACGAGGAAAGTCTGGCTGGAGCAACAGACCAGTCGATCTAAGGTATAGAAATAATCGATGGTTTTGTAGACAGGCGGCCGTAAACAACGAGAGGTTGACGCGTAGATATACAAGAGCGTCAGCGAGTGTATCACAGATTTGGTAAGCATGTATCCTATGAATAGACAATTATTGATGATTTTGTGGACAGAAACCAAGAGAGGTTGATCTGTACCTCTCGTGCATTAGTGTATTACGATGTCAACCTGGAGTGGTTTACAGAGCCGCCCGTCCACAAAACCATCCTTTGTTGTATTTATCATCCATCTTCACAAATAGATTAAACCTAGGTATTGCAAAATTAAAGGGCATATAACTTTCCCCCCTATACAATTGCTTTGAGGCCGTATACCACGGTTTAAATCTGTATACCATGGTTATGGTATATGACAGTTCTTAAATAATGTGTTTTGGTTTACTGAGTCCCTATACATTCTCAATGGTTACCTTGTATACCATGAATAACAAAAACAAGTTCCTGTAATACTATAAGTAGGGAGATTGGTGAATAGAACAATACATATTCAAGAGGAATAGACAATATTTGCCAAACTACGATAGATGGTATCAGCGCAAATAGACATGGGGAAATGACTGAAATAAAAAGGAAGTGGTCATAATTAAATATTGAATATGCGTCTCACGGGCCTACGGAACTGCTCCCACATTTTCAGCAATGCTCGTATTTGTGTGTAATTCCCGGTACCTAGGGATTGAGCTAATGGGAAAGAAAACTTCAGCACCATATGTTGTGTTTTAATGCAGTTCTCGTGAGGACGTCAGAGCCGAGCTGCAGTCACGCGGAGCACCTGTTGATGTGCTCGTTTTGAGTTTGTGAAACACTCTCCATTATCTCACCCCTGGTATTTTCCCCATAGACTTAACATTGAGAACTCGTACTTAACGCCCATGGAGTAGTGTGAGAAAATGCTCAATGGGGGATGCTGTCACAAATGTTAGCCAATTAGTCAGTGATAGGGATGAGATAGAATTGACTTATAGTGTTTGTCAACTTTTTGTTTGTTTACGTGTTTATGTACCTTGTCCCTGTATCGGCTGTGTTGTGACTTGAATTGTACTGTCATTTGTGATGAATATCTGGTTTCTTTCTCCACTGACTATTATATGGAAGAACGCCCTAGCGGCAAATATGATATGTCCTATGTATATTTATGTATTCTACTGAATAAAAAAAAAAAATCTGAACCGCACTCGATCAACAGCCACTAACAATATGTCATTCACTTTGGTTTGCTACATAATCTCTCTCTCTGCTTTGCCTCGTGAGATTACTCTATAACCAAAACTCATGGCATATTGTCAGTGTCTCAATACCGTTCCTTCTTATTCTAACGTTTTTGATAGCTGATGGAGGGGTATAAATAATGTATATATGTATTCAGTGGAGTGGTAAGGGGATCCTTCCCTATAGACAACATGTGTTGACAGACATGGTGAACATCTGAAAATCTCTTCGGCTTTGGTCTTCTATCAATACTCAGTTGCTTTTTCATACAAAGATACGCCAGGGGACCCTGGACAGCGAGGCGCAAGATATTGTATTCCAAAGTCATATATATGTAGAGAGACTATTGTGTAGATGTTGACATCAAGACCGAAGGGATCTCAATACATCTAGTATATATCCAACGTAAAGAACTGGGAAGTATTAGGGTATAGATGTTATGAAAAACGAAGTGATATGCTGCATATATGTATTAAGTCATAATGAGCAGGACTTTATGAAAATCAAATCAAGTCAACAATATCAATACTGCATAGAAATTAGTAGAGCAGGAGAAAAAGATCACCGTTCTTGCGATGCCAACTAAAGGACATTCTTTTTTGTAATCGTCCCAAGCTAAAAACTAAAATTGGGCAGTAGATCGTAACCCTAGACTATACGATTCTCCGATATTGACTATTCACAAAACGAATTATATTGCTTTCATGTCCTCCTTACAATTTTATTGGGTAAGGTTTGGAATGAACAAACTGCCTTAGTGAGGAATACTGCAGACTATAAATACTCTAAATCTTTAACTACAACGAAATTACGAAATAATCTAATGCTTGTATAATTTACATATTAAAAATTTACTCATGGGTTAGTCTGTTTGCTTACACTTAGTGTAGTGTCGACCATTATATTTTGTTACATCTTAAAGCTGAAGAAACACCAAGCGAGAACCGTAGCGATTTCCAGATTTTCATATTTCACCTGATTATTGCCTCTGAGACACTATGTATATGGTGGGTGGTATTATATATGAATTAATATCTAACATACACACCATTTTCTGTTGGCTATTCTGGAGATCGCTGCCGTTTCTCACTAGGTGTGTCCCCGGCAGGAGTAACTTGTGTCAACTCAGGGATGGCAGTATCCAGTAATTCATAGTAATTTAATTTTTGTTGTTATTATATTTCTGAACCAAATTGTACCTGAAATGCAAATGTATGGTAGATTCATGAAAGTCAATTGTTTTCAGTTGAGACTCTCACCTGATTACTAATATCCTATGAACTTACTTTGTACTGTTTGAACATAAAAGGAGACTATGTAGACCGCAGCATATCAATATCAATTCGAAAAAAAGAGAAAAATACAGAAATGAAAACCAAACAAGGGAATCTAAATGGCCTCCAGAAGAAGTCATTCTTTGTATTGTGTCTGGCGACATCGGCAATTTATGAATACAATGTTACTCATTTCATAACAATAGCAACCGGAAGCACACCCACCGCGTCTAGCCAACCGGAAGTAGAAATGACGTACGACTTGAATTTCGTTGAAAAATGTTATATTGGTCTTTGACAGGTCCACCGCCGCACATCCATACCCCGTGAAACGCCTGGATTTGCAGCACGCCGAAGCCGTGGGTGTTGATAATAATGGCACGGAGGCCAGGACTCCGAAAAAAGGTGGCCTTTTTGAGCCAGCAAAGTGAGAAACGATTCATCTCTGCCGGAGTCCCCGCCGCCATCTGCCCAAACCCCCGCGAGGTGGCGTTCATCAGGGGTGGACAGCGGAGGCGCGCTGGGTGCCGGCGTGCGACAGTGCTCATCCATTAGGACCAACAGAACCAGCGGTACAAAGCGACGTTCATCCGGTTTCCAGTCAAGGTCGGGCAGTCCACTCTCCTAGCACAGATCCTGTGGTGTGTTTTTAGCTTCCTGCGTCTGTTTGTATCTCTTGCACCGACATGCTTGTCTGGGACAAAATCTGCCCTGTATGGCAGTTTTTAAAATGTCCTAAATTCCTGTTGCTTTTTTTGGGAGTATTTTTTATGTTCTACTTGTAGATGGTCATATTTATACGGTAAACATGTATAACTTTTGACAGTTGGCCTCTTTTTGAATCGGAAATGTAGTTTATCTATGTGACGTCACAGGGTTGAGGCCGAGATTGGTAAGTGCTCTGGCCGTAAAAAATCTTCTGGGAGAGTGCAGGCAGTGCTTTCTCTACTCTCCTAGCCGAGATCCTGCACTGTACTTCCTGTGTACGCTTATATCTCTGCCCTGACCTTCCATTTTGGGACAAAATCTGGCCCAGTTTTTGGAATTCTTAGCGCTTTGGGGAGTACTTTGTGGTTTAATTGTAAGTAGAGATGCACATTTTTATGTTGTAAATGATATATATTTCTGCTATTTGTGATTTCAAATCGGGCATAGTCCTAGGGATTACTTTCTTCAGTGGAAAGCACCTCATGTGTTGCAGCATTTTGTTTATCAACATAAAGCATGTGCTCACTGGAAGGGCCAGTCTAATCAAATGTGGGTACAAATTATAAAGTTGTTTAAAGCTGAAAAAGAAACAGCTGGATTGTCTGAGAAACTCTTTCAATAATCCCCATATTTCCCAACTTATAATATAAGAGTTTTCTAAGTTTCATAACATTTGACAGTTGCCTCGTTTTGAATCAGAAATATTTGCTGATTCCCCCTGTCGTTGGCGGGTTCCCGGGGAACCACTGATGACGTCACTGGGCTCTGGTAGAGATTAGCAAGCTCTAGTGCCATGAAAGATCTGCTGGGAGAGTGTCCTTTCTAGCGGACGGTAGTGTGTGTGTGTGTGTGTGTGTGTGTGTGTGTGTGTGTGGAGTGGGTGGAGGATGGGGGTAGTGGAGTAGGAGATAGTGCTCCCCCCTTTCCCTTGAGCTAGCTATTCGTCCCCTGGCCACTGACAGACCATGGACTCCGGTGGCGCCATCTGTAACCCCGCCTGTCACACAGGGATTAATGAATGGACGTGCCGCATGCTCCGCGGGAGGGCGGGTTAAATGTTGGGAGGTGGAACTTGAGTGTAGGTATCGTGTGTTATATTGATGGAACGACATGCAGAATAATTAGCAGTAAGTTGGGGTATACGTACCCAGACAGGAATACTATATAGTGTATCATATGAAAAGCAGGACATACAGCAAGCTAGGCAGTAGGAGAGGGGGTGCAAATAGGGAGATAGGGGTATTTGGAAGTATAAGGCCCGTTTCCATTGGCCAACGAAAAAAGCGGAGATTTTTTGAGTTACCCAGAAAATCTGTCGGTGCTCCGCCGACTGCACATCGGTATCGACAAAATCGGTGAGGTTAGTAGATTTCACTCAGAGACCAAGCTTTCATTCAGTGGTCGGTGGTGCTGCATTGCATAACCAAAGTAGAAAAAGTTGTGGGTCATCTCACGAGCTGGGTCGTTCTCATTGACCGATTTTAGATCAGCAGTGCTAAAGGTCCGTCGGTGGTTCTTGACTCTAGATCGATGAGATGAAATGGGCCGGTGGAAACGGGCCTATGGTATGTTGTATGAATGGGCGGCCTGCCACTCACAGGGGAGCCCGTGTCGGAATGCTCTAAATGGTGCGCAGGTGGCCATTGCAGCCAATCTTTCAGGAGTAACACTAGTGTTTGGTCAGGATGATAAAGTATTGAACGTGCATTTTAAGCTCCGATGCAACTCACTGGAGACCAAAATAAGAGATTGGGTTGAGGATCAAGATTAAGGTCATGTTGAATGAGAGGGGTCAGCAGTATGGGTCTGTGTAGCATAGCGCGGTGTGTGATGGATTAGAAAGAGGAGACAAACATATCCATCAAGGCCTGAGAAGTGTGAAATTGGATGACAGAGCTGTATATGAGTAAGTAGTATACGGAAATGTGGGATTACTAATGGCGCACAGGCTCCACTTATAGAGTGTCTGATGTGGCGATTTTATGCAACCTCTAGAAAGGTCAGTCAGTAGTTCTATTCGAAAAATCATCAATCTTCATAACGGTTGGGAGCCAGCAAAAATATCACTTTCTGACGGAAACTGAGGTAGTCGCAGACCGATTCTTGACACCCAAGTTCATTCCCCCTTTGATGAATTCCATGGAGAGACATTTCGTTAAGTGCCTATTCCACCGCAAAAAAAATCATCGGATAGTTTCTGGAAATTCGGAGAGTTTCGTAGAATTTCTCAGATTATCGTACAATTTCGTTCCCGGTATTTCAGATAGAACAGGCGCTTCCACAACTCAGGTCTACCGATCTAAGCCGAAACTCTCGCGAAATAAATCGGGTTGTATCTTCCGATGAGTTTCAAATGGCTCTAGAGTCCAAATTCAAAGCCAGGGTGGGAAGTGTGACGTCATTCACGGGAAACCCTTGTAGGGGTTTCCCGAATTCCTGAAACCATGTTATTTGAGCAAGCCGATAGCAGGTTAATAGTTGTTTAAAAGTAAAAATAAATATCATATTTGTGTTCTCCAGCATCGAATTAGTCTACCAAGTGACATGAATCGTGCAAATGTTGAGATTTGATATTCTCTTCCGAGGGTTGGACTCGAGCTCTCGGAACAACAGCAGAACACCTACACGAAAATCGTTAATTTTCGGCGGGAAAGTTTAAAATCTTAACTTTGCTCATGAAAAATCGTTGTGTATCGAAAGGCATGAATAGCGATCACAATTTATCCATATATATCAAAACAAATTTCGTAGACTTTCGTAAAATGTCGTGAGCCTTCTTGCTGGGTGAAAGAAGTGTTTTCAGTCATACGAAATTTCCCGAAACTTCCCGAAATTTCCCGAGATTAATCGGCAATGTAAACGGGGAGAAATGTTGGAGAGAAAATCGATGACTCTCTTAGTTTCCACCTGACGATTATTATATCAAAGGTGTCACATAATCGGACGGTAGTGCTAAATGCCATAAATGGCAGTTATCATCGGTAGGTGGAAACAGCACACGTATGCCGGAGACACCAAGGCATAATTTCATAAAATATCTCCCACTGATGATTTAGCGTTTCAGGTGAAATGTAAAATGATGGTTCACATACTATCGTAAAACTGGATGAGTTTCAAATCTTGGCTCCCGTATACGACAACTGGAGTTTGACGTAGTGATTTCATGAGGCGGAGCCAAGTGAAATCCGTAGCCAAAACTCCAGGAGTCACACTAGATTACTAAAAAACGAATACAAACTCAACGACCAACCTTACATGAGTGCCGGATATCTATTTGCTACTTGTTCTTGTTGATGGTGCCGCATTTCACTCTATTTTGAGACCAAGTTACCGATACTTACATACACAGCAATGCTTTGGTTTGCTCTAGCAGAGGATATAATCCGCGATAGTTTTATTCCAGTTACTTAGATTTTAATGTTTTAAAGTATGAAATAGCAGAATCAGTTTAATATGAAAGTATAAAAGATGATAGTGACAATTAAATTTGTTGTCCAGGCTCTATTTCGACGTTGCTAGACACGTTACCATGGTGCTCATAAGCAGGCAACGAATCTGAGATTCTATCAACGTGGGGCCATTAAAGCATGTTGGACTATTCAATTTAAACTGTAATACTGAGCTGATAGCCTGTGACTGGAAGGAGACGAATACACTGATCTGTGTTGGTTATTCGAATATTATGTGATCGCTGCCTGTGGTATATTCAGCTTCACACAACCCACCAATACTGAAAATTACGTTGTTATAACTTAGGATTGGCCAGCGTATAGTGGCTGTTACACAGTTAAGAGCGGGAATAATAAGATGGAGACTTCTCGTTGTGTTTACTTGGTTGTTGTATTTCTTCTCATTGCCAACTTAGGAGGTTACAGCACATAGAATAGAATCAGAGCGTCCATCCTTGTTGGGAGCCCAAAGCAGACTGGTTATATTGGTACCACTGAGGAGTGGCTCAGTAAGGACAAAGAGACACGTGAGAGACATGAGTGTCACTCATGATCACTCATGACTATAACATGGCCAGCTCGTGACCAACTCATGATTAAACGGTAGTATAACTATCAACATGCACTTAATAGTATGTAGCTTACAATGATAACATCCTTTGAGTATGTGTGCACTAAAATTATAGGGGACTGTGTTACATGGCGAATGCTTTGGCGAACCTCCCAGCCTCAGGTTCTGACCGTTTGTGATCGGCATTTCTCACTTGGTCTGTCCCCCGACTATCATATTATAACGATGAATGAACAACGAGTAATATTGAACGAGGGGGACGGTTTTTACTAATTATAACGGAGGCGGAATTGGAATACAGGGGATTTATTTCAGTAAGACACGTTCATAGAACTGTAGATTACATGGAATGTGAACATCGTAATCTTAGAAAAGTCATGAGTATTTAGTGTCCGTAGTAAATAGCCCTGAAATAGAAAATGTTCTCAAACGTGAGAAATCATGCCAAAGGGCATAGGCATAAATGCCCTAAAACGTGAGTCTTTGACGAAAAAGGTGCGGGTGGGCGGGTTCCGAAGCAAACGCTGTCTTGACGATCGCTGGAGGCGCCCTCTGTGGAGTACTGTGCGCATCTGCGACGGGATCGCGTAAGCGCTAGGTGGCGCCACACATTCCTCCCGTATAATTACTGCCAATTTCCAATTAGCCTCAATTATAACGGAGGCGGAATTGGAATACAGGGGATTTATTTCAGTAAGACACGTTCATAGAACTGTAGATTACATGGAATGTGAACATCGTAATCTTAGAAAAGTCATGAGTATTTAGTGTCCGTAGTAAATAGCCCTGAAATAGAAAATGTTCTCAAACGTGAGAAATCATGCCAAAGGGCATAGGCATAAATGCCAAACTTATTATTACAGTCAGGAAGGGAGCGACGTCCTTCCCGACGGGGGTAAGTAAGGCCTAATGCCCGTGGCACTGTTCCAGGTGCCATGATGGGAGATGACACTCTGGGGAACCCCCGCAGCCACGGCATCGTGGACTGCCCCCCTCCTCAAGGAGTGGAGTGTCACTCTCTCGGCCGCCGGGAATCCCACGGCCGCCAGGGCAGCACGCATGACGGCGCACAACGGCCGAGAGGTCAAAGGGGTTGATGATGAGAGGATGAACGCTGGCGCCCGTGGAGGGGCCGGAACGGCCGCGACGTAGTTGGTATAGGCGTCTACCGGGCAGATCAGCGGATCCGCCAAGCGCGGGAGATCGACCACGTGAGGGGGGGCCGCACGTGACCGTGTCTTGGTCGATCTCACGTGGATCCTGAGGAGTCCATGCTGGGGTTGTATATCCACTCGCTGTAGGGTGTGGGGGCCGCCCCACGAGGTCAACGACGGGGATACGAGGTTCGAGGCCCGTAGAAAGGTGAAGTACGCAATGAGTAGTGCCGCCCGGAGGACGAGGGCCGAGGGCCCGGCCCTGGATAAGTAGAGAAGCACGTGCCGGAGTTCTGGAAGGCGAACTGCAGGGGCGGGTGCCGGGATGTGGGTGGAGAGGCGTCTGGTACCGCGCTGAACCGCAAGGACCTCGTCCGCAAAGAGCGGTGCCGGGTCCCCGCCATGGCGGCGTATCCAGGTCCGGGCTCCTGATAGATAATTGGCGGCCGTTGCCGGGGCCCGAAATGAATTGGCTAGGGCCTGGGTGTAGAGGGCCCCGTAGGCAACGGTCGGCCAGCGAGGGTCGAATCCTGATGAGACGGCGAAACGCACGTAGGCCTGGGCCTGAATGAGGTGGTTCTGGCGCGTCGAGGGGGCCTCAGCCGACGCCAGGGATGCCATCATCTGGGCATGCAGGGGGGTGCCGGTGCCTAGATAGGATGGAAGCAAAAACATCTATGTCAAATACGGGGTTGATAATTACAGAGGAACGGCCGCCAGGAGCGATGGCTTCCGCAACGGCCGCGTACACAAAACTGACATCAACATCCCACAAGGCGGCGGCCAACCAGATCTCGCGGGCCACGGCCGAGACGACCGGGTCGTTAGTTCGGCCTGAGGCGAGGGCCTCAACTGGAGCCATGTCATCCGTGTGGACGACGACGGCCGCCCCGGGTGGCGCCCTCGCGCCGAGGGTAGCAATGCCCTGTAGAATGGCTACCGCGTGGAACCGGAACCCGGGGCCGAGGGCGGCCGCGGTGCCGGGCGCCTCCTGGCGCAAGCTTGCGGTGGCCGTTTCAGCGACGATGACCGCGTCCCTGCTAGACACGAAGATACTGAACGGTTCTCTGTGTGGGGCGACCAAGACTACTCCGTTGGCGGCCGTTGCATAACGTGTAAACCAGCGAAAGTCCTCTTTTACCGCCGCTGGGATGGTCGCCACGCCCACTCCCGGGACTCGAGGTAGGAAGGCGAGAGCACGGGCGACGAACTTGCGGGCTTGTGATACGCAACGGGCGACGTATATGAGGCGGCCGACGATGGACTGGAGGCGGGCCCGGGGGATGGCTTTACGGGCGATCCACGCCTTGCACTCCCTTACCACGTCGGCCAGCCGATCCTCCGGGATGCGCAGGGTCATCGCGACCGTATCTATGTCAATGCCTAGCCATTCCATTCGTTGGGCCGGCGGGCTACACTTATCGGCGGCGAGGACCAGGCCCAAGCGCGCCGCGAGGCCCCCAAAGGCGGTGTAGGCGTCCGTCGCTTCCTGGCGCGTGGCCTCGGCGCCCGCGAAGTCGTCGATGTACGACAACGCGTGGTGGCCCCCGCGGCCCAGGAGGAAGGTTACCGCCCGTGTGACTCTCTGACATGCCGAGGCCGAGAGGCGGGCGCCGAACGGGCAGCACGGGTCAATGTAGTACCTCCCCTCGGCCGCGACGACCTGGAGGGGGAGGTCCCGGGGGTCCACCCGTAGTTGGCGGTAAGCCCTGGCCATGTCGGCTTTCCACAGCCACGCCCCTTTTCCCAGTGCCCGAACTCTCTCCGCGAGGTCGGCGACCGTAGGGAGGGTGCATGTCTGGGCGTACGGCAGATGGGGGCCCATTTCCACGCCCGCGTTGACCCCGCCCCCGGGGGGAAGGACATGTCGACTATTACTCTCCTACTGGAGGAGCCCCTCTTTGGACGAGTCATGAGGGGAGATACTGCCGACCACGGGGTGAAGGGCAGGTCCCGGAACGGGCCTACCAAAGCCCCCTCCCCGAGCTCCTTCTCCAGGTAGGCCGCGACGTGGCGGGGGTAATTCTCCGCGGAGGCGTGGTTGCGTAGCGTGGAGGTGGGGGGGCTAGCGCCCGTGAATCCCAACGGCCAGCCGTACTCGAGAAATTCGACGACCTGATTATCGTGGTAGTCGACTAGGGCCGCCCTCCATGCATCGATCCGCATGCCCGAGGGAACGGGTATCCGAGCCCCTAGGTAGTTCGGGAGGCCCGAGACCTGGACCTCGCTGTAGGCCCTCTCAATTGCCTCGTGCCCCCCCCACACTCCAGGAGAAGGGCGCGGCCATATGGATTTCACAACCGTTGCGTAGGCGGCAGGCCCACACCGTAGGGGCGCAACCCGAGGAACCGGGGGGGTACCTGCCGCGTCCTCGCCGTCGCCTGCGGCGCCACCTGCCCTATCTGGGGTCGCGCCTGTGGCGCCCTCTAGCGATTCATCTGCTGAGGTGCTGAACGCACCTCCGTCGTGGACATGGAGTGTACTTTCAACATAGTAATCAGTGGGGGGGGGCACGCCGGGACAGCGACGGCCACGACCCCCCGTAACACATTCATCGGCCGTAGGCAACGTGTAGGCCGTAGGCGCAGGTAAACAAACAAATAACTCTTGTACATTGTCGGCTGAAGTGAGGCGGGACGGGTGAAGAGTCGCCTCGCCTATCGACGAAAAACCTGGGGGGGGGGGGGTGGAGACTTGATCCGGGATCCGTGAAGCGCTTGCGGGACTTGCCGCGCTTAGATTCCTCTGTTTAACTCTACATGCTACCTCCGAATGGCCGTTGGATGCCCCCGTATAGACCGAGCAGTAAGCGCAGATGTGGTTCATGCGAATGCCTCCTTCCACGTGCCCGGGGGGCTTATCACACCCCCCCGGTTTGTTGAACGCCTGGCACGGCCTCGCTGTGTCATCCCTAGCCTTTTTCCCCTTGACATTATCGACTGCATAAGCTATGCGGCCTGCATAGACCTGCGAGATCGCGACCCTGAGGAGCTGAATGCGAGTGTCCTCGAGCCAGCCTAAGCGTAGGCGGCCCTCACTGACCATTGCAAATACGCGTTCTGACCACCTCCGGACCTGTGCAAAGTCGAACTCCCGGGCGTCCTCGAGGACCTCCTCCAGGTGTACCACCAGCGGTGCCACGTATTGGGGGGGGAAATCATCGTCATTAATAATTCGTAACAATGCCCATGCATACTCCGCCAATGTGAGTTCGTTCAGGCCTGTCTTCGCTCTCTCCGGGCCTCGATGCACATATAAATGTGGGAAAAACTTATATTTACCGGCTTCTGTGACCCTCGAGGCCGTGGTCTCCAGAATCTTGCGAACTTGGTCCTCGACCTCGTCGTCGGGCCTACCCGGCCTAACGGTCATAGGTGGTACCAAGGCTGCGGCCCGCCTCTGCTCCAAGAGCGCGGCTTGGAGTGTGGTGCCCTGGGATGCCGGCCGTGCGAGCGCTGCCGCCGTGTTGTCGGGTGCCATGGGGCCCAGCGTAGCGGCTGACGTTCCCGCGTAGGATGCCAAGGCAGCCGGGACTCCTCCTTGCTGTGCGGGTGCCGAGGCCACCACCTTTTCGATGAAAGCATTCTCCATACCGTTATTGATGCCCTGGAGGACTCGAGGCTGGAGTGTCTCGGCCGTCGGCGCTTGCATCGAAGGAGGCGAGTTGGCTGTATTTGCTGAGGTGCCTGGATCTGAGCAGGCGCCATTGCCATTGAGTTTTGCCGCTATCTCCGCGAGTGCCGTCTCCAAAACGCTAAACCTCCTGTCAAAGCTCGCGAACTTGTCGCTAAAAACGACATCGTCGTTTTCCTGGTCTTCAACTACCTTCGTTTGATCCTTCGTCCTTCGCTTTGGAGTGTTTTTACCCATCTTTGCGAGTGATTTGAGCGAGGTCTTAAATTAGCTTCCGAAGCAAACGCTGTCTTGACGATCGCTGGAGGCGCCCTCTGTGGAGTACTGTGCGCATCTGCGACGGGATCGCGTAAGCGCTAGGTGGCGCCACACATTCCTCCCGTATAATTACTGCCAATTTCCAATTAGCCTCAATGTAGTGATTGTTTACAGGTCTAAAAGGCAGTAAAATGGTTGGTGGTTTATGTCTCAGAGTCAGGGTTGACAGGTAATGTAGGGTTTTTATTATATACCTATGGCTGAATGTCTATGAAATAATAACTGCTGCTAAGGGTGTAGTATTAATAATGTTCGGTCTCACTGAGACGTAATGAATGTTCTGGCACACTGTACGCGTAGTGTACTTCGCAAGAACATAAAATGTCATTTTCTAAAAAAATTTGTAGGTATATGATAGTAACAAAACGTAGTGAACGATTCTGTTATAGTCTTATTCATATCCCCTAGAATATGTACTTTATGGGACAAAAGACCTCGAACATCAATCGCTACTGGCTTACTAACTGGATTTTCTCTTAATACGGTCAACTGTACATAAGGTATGGGGTGATTGGTCGAGCCTTGTGTTAGAGTCTCCTGAGAGGTCATTGCGGTGAGTCAGCATGGCCTGGGAGTCACCAGGGTCTCATGTTGCCTGGAGACGACTAGCGTGATGGACAACAGTGGCAGGCCTCCTTTAAGCCGGGTTATCTCCAGGTCACTCTGAGTATTAAGAGTGATTGATAATGCATCACTCTGAGCCACAACCTTGAAATGTCTGCAGGAGTAGGAATCCAAGGCCCTTAATGTTAAAGACACAAAAGAAGTTTACTTAGTTCCTCAGGTTTTACAGACATCGTCAACGAAAACCTCGCCAACCCGTTTTCATATTTCTGTATTAAAAAAAAATTACCTCTCGCAATTATAAGATGATTTCTATTTTAAATCACTTCCTACATTTAAACATGTTAATGAAATGACACCAGGCAAGTACACCATATTGTCATAAACCTGTGGCTGCAAGTTCTACGTATACTAACCATGTCGTTTTTATGGCCGTACAACACGTACGTGGCGTACGGGGTATGTACGTGGTGTACGGGGTATGTACGTGGCGTATATGCTATGCATGTACGACGGCAAAATCCAACAAATGGTCCAAAAGCAAAGGTAACAAAATTCCATTTTGAGGCATATGGTTATACAAAATCAGGTTTACCGTGTCAGTACGTTATAAATACTTGGTCAAACTGATAATTAGATGAACCTCTGCCTTAAGCATCAGTTCAATATCACCGCGTATTTATTACATATACAGCCACAGTAACCATGTTGCCGTATGCTATGCTTTAAGCATTCAACATACAGATCTAAGATGGCTAGTAATATTTGCAGCAGATATTTATTTTCTCGTGACTATTTCCTATCACACTACTCATGGCTGAAAAACAATCATGAATAATTATGAATCATTCACACGCTCCCAAACAAAACACAACTCTCACGATAAGAGTTCAGCCTGGCAAAACCCGTCACGTCAGGTGAAAATGGAGCGCCTGTGTCGTGGTAATGGGGGTAATAACTGTGCTCCAAGCGCCCTAAGTAGGGGGCACACCCCTGTGACACAGTCATTCAGGAAATCCACATAGATTTTACCCCGAGATCGGATCAATGCGCTGTGAGAAGGGCCCCCCTCCCACCCCGGTAATTGATTCCCTGTCCCCCGGATCCACCTTCTGAGGGACTCCGATTGGATCAGCCCGGCCGGGTTTCCATTTCCCCCGCTGGGCTTCTCACCCCGTTGCTCCCGCCCCTACCCCTGCGGCCCCGCCTCCTATCTCCTATGATGTCCCCTGCACCCTCCCCCTCCTCCGTCCACCCTCCTCTACAGATTCCCTCCAGTTCCCACCCTTTACTTCTCACTTCCCCAGGCCCCCCTCCTCCTCCTTCAAGCCACCCTTTTAACATTCCCCATCCAGCCTCTTCATAGCGCGTCTTGTGGTTCCAGTGGCATCCAATGAGGAAAGAGAGGGGAGTAATTGGAAGGGGAGGAGAAAAAGTGAGACTGATGAAAGGAGTGAAGTGTCCACGGCCTATCGGCACCGAGCAGGCCGGGGATGGGAGGGGGTCCCGGCGGCATCTCCCTGGCCGGGTCGCCGCCCGAGGTGCTCCCGGCCTCCGGAGCTGCTCTCTCCGGTAAAACCATCCCTCATTGGACGGTGAGGGAATCAATGACGTATAATGACACCCCTTCAGGGGCACACACGCCCCGTCGCCTTGGTGCTCTGTGAGGACGGGAGAAGGTGGACAGAGCGGTCACCCTGCTCTTATATAGGTGAAATGGCGCCTTCCATTTCCCCTCCAGGTCCCTTATCCGTATAGGGCACATAACCATTGTGTTATAGAGGCAGCCATCTTTTTTAAATTTTATTTGAGCAAGTCTTTTATTAATCTCTGGATATTATCATACAGCTTACACCTTTCAGCTTTGCCAAACAATTCTCCGTACATTCATTGTTACCTTGTGGTCATTTCCATTGCTCCCTTCTTTTTAATACCAGTTAACTATATAAAACTAAAACTACCTGAACATCATTCAGGCTATTCTGGAACTAAACCTCTCATCTCATGAGTGTCCTGTACTTATTACATGGTTGCCAGAGGCAGCCATCTTGCTTCCCCCAACCCGATGCTGAACAAAACACCAGCTGGCGGGTCCAGTTATCAAAGGATTTTTATAGATGATATTTTTTGTTTGTTTGCCATGAAAGGCACGATTATCTATGGATTAAAACAGCAGATAATAGCGGTCCTCCCCAAAGTACTATATGATCATTGGGATATCTTGCTTTCTATTACTACACTTAATACTACACTATTTCTATTACTACAGCTCACATGTTGAGAGGTGCATTCAAACGGTCCTTATACCGATGTACTACCCAAGTAAAATAGATTACTTTAAAAAATAACTATAGTGGTGCTATCTAACAATTTCCTGGCGGATGATTGCGGAACTAGCAATCACTCTGTGCCTTATGCCCGTACAGCCAGGAGCGCCATGTCTCCAGTCCGCCACTCTAGCAGCTGCTCCCGGGAGGGTGAGGCAGCTGGTCCCGGAGGTTTCCCCGGAGTCAGCTCCAGGGTGGCCCGCCGGGGTAGAGGTGTGGGGGACGGGGTCGGGAGGGGGGTCATGACAGGGTGCAGCTTTGAACATGAGGCATGATGGGGTCCTGTGATCAGTCATCTGATCGGTGGCCTCAAATACACGTAGGGTGTGGACATTTCCTCTGCCATTCTTACTGCTCAGTGGGTGTCATTAATAAAAGTCGTACTACATCAGTGTGTCAGAAGGAGAGAGAGAGAGAGAGCCTTGGGAGAATTGTACTATAAGGCCAGCCACGCTCAGGGCTTCTCTGTTATTCGTTGAGTCAACCTGGAAGTAGGTGACGCTATGAACCCACTTCTAGCGAATGGGACGGCCATCTTGGCAGACCGCCTACGTAATGCTAAGCCCATGGCGAATTCAAATGCTCATTTATGATAATATTCAATATGCTGAGATGTGTTGAATAATTCTCAAGCCTTTCCCTTGACAAAACTAAACTACTCAGGCAATTTCAGATCAAGTGATTATTTCATGACTTCAGTTTAGACTATAGCCATGATGCCAAAATATAGTTGAAACAAATGGAAAGTTTAAACCTTACTCCCAGTTTTTGAGACTACGAAGAATCTGCAAGAAAGATGATGACTACGAAAAAAACTGCAAAAGGAAAATCGAAGAATTCAGAGAAAAAGGATACCCCGAGAAGACGATTCTAGACTGCAAAAGAAGAGTGGACGCTCAAGACCGAGAAGACCTGGTACACCAAAAAAAACGCCCAAACCTGAGACAGACGACCTTGTCCTAGTCACTACATACCAACCAAACCAAGCAAGCATAGGTGAAATTGTAGACAAAAACTGGGAAGTCCTAGCCAGATCAATAACAACCAAGAAAATTCACAAGAAGAAGGTAATAAAGGGATATTGAAGACCGTAAAACATCCGCGACATCTTGGTAAGAGCGAGAACCAACTACCAACCGGAGAAAACCGACGACAACAAGGAAACGCAAGAAAAGAAACATCCCATAAAAACACCAAGAAGTGGAACCAAGGAAGAAACACAAGAGGACAGAAACGAGTGTACAATAACCAACTGCAAGTACAGCAAACTGATAGACACTGGAGGTATGATCTCTTCCAAAACCACGAACAGAATACATCACACCAAGTGGAACGTCTCGTGCAAGAGCTCCAACGTCATCTACTGCATAGAGTGTGCAACGTGCAAAGCCCAATATGTGGGACAAACCAAGAGAAAGATCACGGAACGAGTAAGGGAACACCTAAACTGCATAAAAAAACAAGGAAGCAAGAACGAAGTACCAAACCATTTCAACCAGAAATCACACAACGGGACCCAGGACGTCAAAGTATATATACTCGATTATATATACAGACACCCTGAGTCCAAAGAAGCCGCACGACTAAGAAACAAAATTGAATTCAACTGGATTCACCGACTAAAAACTCATGCGCCAGAGGGTCTCAACACGCTCGACAACAGATACGGCTAGTCATCACATACATAAGAACACATCGGGTTACAAATGCCACGTTAAAATTTTTTTTCCTACTGTAGCACCGACAGGCGCAAACGGAACGAAAAAATTGTACCAACATGATCCCCCAAAAACCCAATCTCAGAAGTTGTGAAGACTAGGACTACATACAAAAATAGAGAGAATGATGATTCAACTGTTTTTTCCATACGTGAAAAAATAACGGAACTGCATACTCTGCCGCCAGAATGAAATTCTGGGGGAAAGACCACAGAAGAACACCTACCGCACCTTGCCTGATGAGACTGGTTAGTAGTCGAAACCACAAGAATAAATATCCTCGCTACATGCGGAGATATCCTCCATATGGTATGAAATACCATATAGAGCCAAACGACAGGATGGCGACGGATTGGAATGGGGAAGGCAGCACGAAAAAATCTGCCACTGGGATTGGAATCTCTCCCGGTACAAGATCTCTTGATAACAGTGATCTTTTTCCAGTTGTGAAACATCTGGCTCCCCATAGAACCAACCAGCGATGGTCGAGTCGAAGCACTCGCACGCCACACGGTTCTATTCACCGACGTGAGACCTGAAAATCAACATAAACAGCTCTCAACCAATCAAAACGCCGCATTCGGGATATGCAGACGGGTCAGCGGCGTCTTCCGCTGATCCATTTCCCGCTTCTCTCTATTCCGTGGTCGCAAAGCGTTGGGTGAGGAAGTGATTTTCTACTGCTACGCCTCGTCCGCCTACGAAAGTTTAAATCAAGCCTGGATAACATAAATGATTTCAACTGTAACATGTTAAGATTAAACATAAAAAAGTCGATAACTATTTTTCACCATTTTACAATTTGACAGCGATTTGTCGCCACCAGCAAGATGGTGAACAATTCGGCAGGTATTTTAAACACTAAGTCGCCAGCTGGCTCATAGAATATATTCAGACAGGTTGTCGCAAACAAGAACCAACTGAAATGGTTAATCTTTAAGGGTCACCTTTCGAAATTTCAATTGCCTTCAGTTGTAAACAGACGAAGACTTGAATTACAATCGACACGATCCTTTTTGTTGAAATAGGCTCGGATTTGACAGAAGAACAAGCTGAGTAGAGATGAATATCCGTCGGAGCCTGGGTACCAGAACCGGAAGACACTCAATTTAGCTGTTAACAGGTTCGTTGTGTACAAGCAATGTCGTAAAATCGTATGTAAACGTGAAAGTGAATAATTTCCACACTTTTCATGTTAAAATTCGATGTTACAGGCAAACACGTTGTAAAAGACAAGGATTTATCAACTTAAGCCATATCATTCTTTTATCTACTTGTAGAGTCGAGGTTATTAAAGGCATATCCTACAATTCGCAGTGCGCTAACTGGTGATTCTTAAAAATTGATAATTACCGATTCAAACTGGTTTCTTGTGACATATTCTAATACCAAAGGAATAGTACATGATAAGTTGTCCAATTTGTCCTAAATCAATATGTAAAATAGATCTATTATTACTTGCCTGATTTGTATAGGGAATGTACTGAAAATACGGTTTTCTTAAATTCTTTCAAAAACAAGGTCAGCGACCTATAGATTCTCTTCTTTAAATGTGTAGTTAACCACATTTACCATATTCTGTATAAGTTTAAAAAAAAACGATATGGGTTTTACTATATGAAAATAAACCTTCTATATATGTTGATTTTATGATCTTATTGTATCAATCTCTAAATATAAAAAAAACTAGCAATTCGTCTAAATTGTAGGTTTCCATTTCCCTGAGACAAGCGTGTTTCCTCTTCAATCATTGACGACATTTACCCCTAAAAAGGAACAAAATCTAATGAGGCTTTGAACCCTGTGTGGTAAATGAATCCCACCGTGTGAACGTCTTACGTGTGTTATGTTTGGGCGGTGGAATTTTGCCGCCCTACAACAGTCTAATCTGCTTGAGTTCTATCAGCAGCAGGTGACTTGACCACACTAATTAATCTCTGCGGATAGACTCTGCTGTGTGCAGTCAATTACTGGCCACAAAATATTTCAGAACGGAATTCTGCAGGTGGTGGTTACAGAAGCGAATATTTCTTGGGAATCCTGTCACATGATTTGGTTTATCTTCTTAATGAGAGCAGCTTACAGATTCTGTAATCATTCTCAGTGAATGTGAGTATGTATTATTACATACCTGCTGCCGTATGTCCTACGTATACCGCCCGCTGCTGCCTATGTCATATTTATGGCCATACAGCATTACGTGGCAAACTAGGTATGTATGTATAGCCAATGGCGGAAGCCCCTGCTAGTGCTTATGTATAAATACGCACAGATACCGGAAAATGTATCAGATGGCACCGGCAGAACTAGCAGTGCGGATGAAGTAAAGTTAAGGATACCAAGACCGAGAACTTCTTTCTATCAACGCAGCCCGATCTGGCGTAGTTTCAAAGAATGGGAACAGATTCTTCCGATGATACAAAAACTAAAGAATATCGATAACTTTAGACAAATGATATGAATGGACCAATTTAGGTATCGAACTGTATTTTAGAATGGTACTGAACTGTACTCTAGAATGGTTCAATATAAATAGGTAAGAGCGTGACATACACAATCACTCATAACATTACCATTACACTCACCAACCCAATCGCATCACCACACGTATAACCCAATACTAACCCAGCTACTGTAAATGTTGTATGTATGGATTCAATTGTAAGTTGATCCGATCTATGACCCGGAAGAACTTTGCAAGGAGAAAGGGAAATAAAACCTAATAGAGTGCGTCAGAAGGGGGGGGGGGGAGTCTTGGGAGAATTGTATTATAGGACCAGCCACGCCCAGGGCTTCTCTATTATTCGTCAGTCAGGCTGGAAGTAGTTGGTGCTACATAACCACTTCTAACAAAGGGGACAGCCATCTTGGAAGATCATCTACGTAAAGCTAAGCCCATGGCGAATTGAGACATTCATTTCTGATAATACGCCACTATTTACCGTATAATGGCGTATGGGGTATGCATGGAGGAGAAACCCAACAAATCACCTAAAGGCCGAGGGAAAAACATGGCGATTCTAAGGTATATAATGATACGAAGACAGGTATACTGTGTCTGTAAGTGATACATACTGGTTCCGTATCATCAACAATCACAGCAGTTTTAAATTTATTTCCCGAAACCTGAAGAAAATCACAGGTCACAGTGGACATTAGAGAAACTGTGTTCTTATTCTGCCTGGATAAGGAGTTGAAATCTCCACGACCATTGTGCAAAGTGCAAATTAAGGGATCGTCAGGAAATACTGACCAAATTGTGAATGTGAGAAAACTCAAGAACGTTACAGCTTTGGGTAATATAAAGAGACATAGTTAATGTGACTGCATGGAATCTTTTCAGAGATATTTTGATCAGAAATACTCACCGAGTTTGAAGAGTATTTCTGAACAAAATATCGAGGAACAAATGGAATTCAGTCACACTCACTGTGTCTCTTTATTATTATATACCTAGAAATCATTAAAAATGCCATTCTACAAATCACTAAATAGTAGAATGAGTGGTCACGTGGTGCGGAGGGACGTATGGATATTCATTCGTCACTCAGTGACAAACGAAATTTGTACTACTGGTCAGCAAAAGTGAGACATTCACCTATAGGTATATAGTAATATTATCCACTTCATAGGGATTTTCTATACTAAACTTATGGAGACTACAGATCGTTACTGAGTAGAATACGGCTTTCCGTATTCTACTCAGTAGAATACAGAAAAACGTCCCTAGTTTGCAAAGTAGTGCTTGAGAATATTGGCGGCGATGTTCCCTTTTAATAACTTATACGACAAAGCAGATCAAAATCATGGTAAGATTATATATATATATTAGCATAGTATAATTTTAGCATACATTAGAGCAATTCTTAAGGTAAGATAGAATATCGTAAATTCAAACAATCTGGATTGTTATGCTTGTGAAGAAGTACAGTTTTGCATTAAGGCACCTCTGGGAAATCTCCCAAAATACATCAAGAGGGAATCCTTCCACACATTATATATGGCCGCAGAAGTATAAATAAAGAATGATTGTTAAGTACGTCTGGATTATGACAATAAGCGAACATAAAGTCCTTGGTTATAATACACGCCATTTTCATGATGATCTTTTTAGAGTCTGTGGCAGTTGCGTGAGATTCAATAGTCAGATGAATCAGATGTTAAGGAATTAGTATCTGACATGCATCCAATCCATTGCGAAACATTTCTTAGGTAAATGCTTTGTGGTACCCAACACTGCTGCACTTTCAAAGCTTACATCGAGCAGAAAGTGGACTCGTGGCACGCATGGACTACCTTATAAATTACGAAACCACAAAGCATGCATGATAATCTCAGATCTCAGCCTCGTGGATTGGTGGGCTGCCTTCGCATGCTCTGAATACACAGAATATATTGACTTCCTCCTAAAGGCTATTAGCTCTGAAAGTGCACACTATACTCCATCGTTCTGGAAAAAGTATATGGAGACATAGTTAGTGTGATTGAATGGAATCTGTTCTGAGTTGTTTTGGTCAGAAATATTCACCGAGTTTAAAGAACGAGGTGAATATTTCCCACCAAAACAACAAGAAAAGGATGTAATTCAGTCACACTCACTATGTCTCCTTATCAATATAAACATGGAAAACATTGAAAACGCCATTTTACAACTCCCTAAATAGCAGAATGACAGTGGTCACGTAGTACGGAGGGATGTATGAATATTTTTTCCGTCAGTCGGAGATGAACGTAATTTGTCCCCCTGGTCGGTAAAAGTAAGACATTCACCTATAGGTATATAATAACATACAGATTCCCTCTCCGATCTCAGCATGTCGACGACTACAGTCAGAATTAAACAACATTAAATCTTCCCATGTTCCACGACAATATGTGTCAAGACCTGTTAATCACCGCCATCCAATTACTTTATCGGTTCACGTGGGACAGAGGTTTCAAGCCAAATATCACTCGGCATGATGCTGGATTTATCATGGGGGAATCAATCTAAATGCATCTGGTAACACTTTTCATCTTCATTAACCTGGTGTAAACGTCCATAGACTTAACACTAAGAACCCGTACTCAACAGACTTGCGAGTACGGGAACTCATACTCGATGGGAGATAAACAGATAACTATTTCCAGGCTAATATAAAATCAGAAACATATTCATGTGTGGTCGGAGTCCCCTATCACCATCTCGTTGGAGCAGCTCGGAATATTCACACCGCTATCGCCTCGTTCATATTACTGCACGTTCCAAACTCGATGACAAATAGGGACACATACGCAACATTCATCAGCTTCTTTCTTCAGTGGGATTCACACGGTGTGATTCATGTACCTCACAGAGTGTTTGTCTGAGACAAATACTGCTGGGATTCTGTACTGAAACACCATCTCCTCGTCTGAATTGTATGGTTCCATTTCCCTCAGACAAGTATTTTCCCTTGCAATTTTAGGCTACAATTTCCCCTAATGAGGTACAGAGTCCCATGAGATTTTGATTAAAACACGTTTAAAATCTAGAGGGTCATTTCGGTAAGACAAATGGACCCACTGCGGAGAGGCCAACTAAGTACCTGCCCTGACTAATGGGAGGCCAGCAAGCATGATTACATACACAATAATGACCGGTTTTGTGTACGAGTGGCTGTAATCTCCGAGTAGGTGACGCGTAGTAATATCCGAGCGATTAGCGAGGATATTACGTCGTCTACTACGAGGAGATTACAGCCACTCGTACACAAAACCAGTCTTTATTGTATTTATTACCCACCTACAAGATAACTAACAAAAATGTACATGAAACAACATATAGGATGACTACACATTTGATGAGGCCGCAACTATATCATGCATGGTAGTAATTCGGTGTATACTTAAACCAATTATATAGTTCGCTATGTTTCTGTGTTTTTAGCATGGACAAAGTTTTATGATACTGATTTCTGATGATAAATAAGATAATTATGACTGATAATAAATGATAAATATTGACTGAACATTCAGGAAACTTGTTTTGAAGTACATGATAACTTGATCTCTTTAGGGATGGGACTTTTTTTCTGGAATCTCCTGCAGGAGATTCTGACATGTCAGAATCTCGCGGTAGTCGATCCCAGGTGCTCTATACATTTCCTATGGAGGCTACGTATTTGGTGGGTAATAAATGTTTGTCACACCCCTCACTTCAAGGGTACTTATGTTCCACGGTAAGTGTTCTCTGGGATTATGTACCATGTGTGTCCTTCCATGTGAATCATATTCGCCATTTTTCCTTGAGACTGGTAAAAACAGTTTGCCATGAGAATTTTGTACCAACGGAGAATTATCTGAGACTAGAGAAATGGCATGAAGTACATCCGTCTCAGGTACATTATAGTCTCTACCAGGAACTGTCTTGTCAGAACTTGTGAATCCCGTGTAGGTTCTCCGGACACGTGTTCTTGATTGATTTCCAATAAATGGATAAGGTTGCCAGCCAACAAAACCACGATAAAGGTATCCGATTGTTCGTATTTAAGTTAGTTTTACCTGCACCATCGCGAGGGATAAAGTGTACTAATAGACCATAGACAGAGTTCTTTTGAAGTGACACCATCCGTATTGTCCTGATGGAAGGAAAGGCTGACGTATTCAATAAATGTACTTAGATTTAGTTCTATATCGTGCCTCGATGGACAAACACGTTTCATATTACAGTCCGTGTTATTATTACCTAGGCTTTGACAGATGTTCCAATGAGTCAATTGAACTTAAGAAAGGAACGAAGAAACGACTATTGGTGGCTTTATTGACAACGGCGACATATGTAAAAGGATCTCTATCAGCATAAACCGAAACTCATATTGCTTTTAATTTACGCCTTTTTTTCTTTTCATTCATTCGTTTCATTTCGCCCTTTTCCATTACGACTTCCCAGTTCGTGGGTTGTTTTGAGATAACACTGCTGCTCAACCCTGTGTACCGAGGATTTGAATGTTTTTGGTTAAAAGAAATCACCAAATCCTCTCGCAATTAGGATTAATTGTGAGATTAATCTTAATTTAAACAGATTGCAACGCCGTAGAGGGAAAAGGAATTAACAATAATAACAAGCCAGGCACGAGGCAACAAATAAGAGAGCTGTAGTCATTTAAAAATTGACATTTGTTTTCTCCCCCGTTCATATGATCATGAGCTGTTACTTGTTTCTACATATGAGAAACTAAAGGTCAGGGATTGGCAACTATCCCAGCGTTTACACTAGATGATTATGGGCGGCGATTCTTGAATTGTCCACCACCTGATAACTTTCAGCCGTAAAAAGATAGGAATCTTCTAGTGTAAACGAGAACGATTTGTTCCAAATGAAAAAGAAACTGGGGCCCATTGAATAATCTAGGCTAACACATGAAGACCCTTTTCTGAATGCCAAGAAGACCCAGGGACGATGTGGGTCAACTTAATTCAACACTTATGGAAGACCTTATCGAAGGCTAAGACTGTCTTAATCCTTTAAGGACGGCCGCCTTTGCCAGAACTATACACTTGGGGACGGCTATTAGTGACTATGTACAGTTCTAGGGGACGGGGGTATTGTCCGCTGAGCTCAAGATTCGAAGATTTATCATGTGATATAATTTGTTATCCTTAATATTTTTAATTCTATTATTTAGAAATTCAAAAATATGAAGTTGCACCTACATTCTGTGCAATTTTCAAGTTTATTGTTAAGATTTTTCCTTTTCAAAAAACATTTTCATAAATATCCAGGCATCATTCGCCCCCTGGCGATTGATGCGTGAAGGCATCATCCGCCCTTAATGATAAAGGGTCTTTATAATGAAAATAAAAATATTGTACGGTGTCTACGACATTTAATCATGATTACATATCAGTGGCTTTAGCAATAGGGAACATCGTAGAGTATTCTACCGGGAATATCACTCTCACGTGTGAGATGCTCAACAGAAAATTAAGAAACCGAACTTCCCTGCCATTCCCTTTAAGGGGCCACACCCGTTACGTCGACCGAACAGCTCCTAACATCTTGATGAGTTATACGGCCACACTCTGAGGGCACTTAGCCCGCTAAGGAGCGGTGCGCTGTCGTCTTAGCCGTCCCAAATGAGAAAGTAATTGCAAGTTTTTCCCCTCCTGATGTGGCGAGGGGACAGCGTTATGCTGGCACACCACGCGAAGGCTAGAAGAGCCCATCGCCTCTCACTGACAACTCAAGGGATGCGGTGGGGTTCATTTAAGGCATATCGGACAATTCACCGTGATAATTAAAACCCATGTCAAGTTTCTGGAATTCGGATATGATGATCTGCAAGTGTTGTAGAACATATATATTTAAATTAAAGATTTGGGGTCACCGTGCTTGTTTATGAGCTAGAGATTGGTACTTCGATGATATTATAAAGGAATAGGAGATTTAAAATGAAGGTTGGATTTGACATTGTAAAATCCATATCATTTTCTTCAAACCTTCGCAGGATATTGTAAATGTATAATACTACACATTTCAGTTTTAGACACTGCAAGTCACCTTTCTTGTTTTTGAGAAAAATGAAGAAAACCACATTTTTCATTGCATTTCCTATATAAATTAATGAAATGAAAATGGGCTTATCTTACCTATTATGTTATGCCAAACTAGGCAAAAGTTATATTTACACAATTGACGTTAGAACATATCACAACGAAATGGATTGTAGCTGATCATGATACACATCAGTATTCAATAATCACCAGGTGGCGCCATTGTGAATTGTGGGATATGCCTTTAAAGCAACTCGCGTAATATCTACCTGTTATGTGAGTGTACATTGAACCTGTAGCACATATTAACCCCATCATCCGTATCACCGAACCACAAGGGATGGACCGCCATTTTCTGAGGTGACGATGAGGATTCGAAAGTAGACAGGATTTGAATAAAGCCTAGAATGGGGCATTCAGAGGAAACCCTCTGGGAAATAACGAGTTCTCTCTGATGGTGTCGCTGTGGTTTTCTTATGGAGAATTGAACGACGTGAGAAACAATGGCGGCACTGGAACTGCTGGAAACCGTGGCAAGTTTAAGGACTGGCATCTTGCATGGAGTTGTCCCTCTGCCTTCACTGCCAAATAAGGAATATAGGAGACCCAGCAGCCAATGACTGCATTCACAGCAAACCACGCCCTTCACCCTGACCTCCTTACATAGTGTTGATAGCGCCTTGGCACGGTTCTACAGTCTATAATTGACCTGAATCGTGCGGGCCAAAACCACCCTCCGTCTACCTACTACGTTCAAATTGAAGACCTTCGGATGCACTATGTTGTGCAATGTCAAAATCGTAGACACATCGGGAAGGTCTGTATCATAGACAAACGTCAGCGTGCATCATAATCGGGTTTTATGAACAAAAAAGATGATCGCGATCCTGATATACCTCACGATACAACTAGTGCTCCAATGCAGATCTTGAGGTGTTATTTTCATTTTTGAATAGATAAAGAACTATAATTCCGTAAATATTGCAGGGTTAATGTTTACCAGTATATTTCATTTGATTTATTTTAGACACCTAGATTTAATTTTATTTACCATATTTGCTATGCCGATTTGCGTTTATGTTCCCTACGTAATTCTAAAATTTCATAATTTTCTGTTTAGAGCCTTTCCGGGCAGAAGAAAACTGTACAATGCTCCCGATTAGCCACTGACATTTAGGCCTGGCGTCAGGTGGAAACCGAAATGGTGGACAATTTACTCTCCCTGATTAGGCAATATGGCACCACCAACCAACGTCTTCACCCACCAATTAAAAACTCATTGAATTAGGCCAAGCGTCCACCTACTACGATAGAAATTTAGACCTACCGATATGGCACCGATACAAAAAGCAAATATCGGAGACATATCTGGAAGGTGCAAAATCGTAGACATATGTCTAGACATGCCAATCCACCACGCATTGTATGGGGGTTTTATCGGTGTCTAATCGCAGAAACGTGGTCAACTGCCCCGATATTAGGTGTCCTTCCGACGCGATTTTAATTTTTGATTGGGAGGTGTATCGTAGGTCATATCGGAGCCATATCGTAGTAGGTGGACGCCGGGCCTTAATCATTATTAAGGGGGGCGTCCACCATACACGACAAGGCTACAACAATGGTTTCCCGACAAGGTCCACGATTGGCCTAATATTGGAGGCCTTGTCGTGGTTGGTTGACCCCAGTTCCTATGTCAAGGTCACGATTGGAAGCTTGTTGGGAGCCTTCCAACAAGGCTACGACAACATTGAACATGTTTGATTTTTTCCCACGACTGGACCCTTGTTGTGGAGTGACGTTGGTTCCTCGATACCACTGTCGTAGTGTGCCGGTACCATGGACGTCTTTTTTAAGGGAACCAGCGATGTCTACGACACACCCCGACAACGCTGTTGTAAAGCCCCCCTTCTTACGACAAGGCTGCGACAAGCACCGATTGGAACTTGCTTGTCGGCGCTTGTCTTGGCCTTGTCGTCGTTGGTGGACGCCCCTTAAATGTCGGAGACACCCTACGATACAGCTTTTTCATCGTGATTTTGATTATTTATTGGAAGGTTCATCTTAAGGCCTATCGTAGACATGTTTTAGGTCAGTGGACGCCTGGCCTAACACGTAATAGCTTATTCCTCTTCACGTATGTGCCTATTATTTTATATGATTCCAAGTCTATTGGTGTTTCATTATAAAACCAATAAAATGTTTAAATCTGTGTAAATCACAACATATTCTAAGTAAATCTTAGATGTATAGTCTAAGATCTAGCATGTGAAATAACGCGACCACAATGACTCCTATATCTTAGATGTACTTGAATATACGTGTAAAGTTATATCAATACTCTCTGCAGGCATGAGTGTCCTGGCATACAGCAAATCTGACAATCATGTTAATCTAGGCTGCCACTCGATTGATTTAAAAGAATGTCTTTAAATTTCGTGGAAAGCACAGACCTCCAATTGAATAATGAGGTTTCCTATGTATCATCAGTCCCTTGCTATGGACACATAATCAGATAAAATGATGAGAACTGGGATGTAATATGAAGAGACGTCACGAGTTTGAGTCTGAGATTATTTATGCCACTCCTTTTGTTGGCTCCATAATTTCACGAGTCGAAGACGAGTGACATTACGGAGCCAACAAAAGGAGTGGCATAAATAAGCTCGAACTCAAACGAGTAGCGTCTAGATTTTATCCTACCCCATTTTCATATTTTTTCAGTATCAGATAATAGTGGCATGAATAACACTTTATGTCACACCCGTGACATAAACAAATCCCATCCTAAGCCTATGGCGTTTTTTATTAGGGGTAAGATAATGGACAGGTGATCATAAACAAGTCTGACATATCAAGGCCGGAGAGACAATAGATGAATGGAGGATGGCGTAAGATAATTTTGAAAATAACTGTTTCATATAGCTGCAGGGTCTTCTGCCTTCTTCGAACATCAAAATATACAGATGGTCTAACATATGCTAAAGTCTCCCAAACATCAGTCTCAAAGCATGGTACCACAGGATTTGTTGGTTATCATACAAAATATTTGCTGGAGGGTTGAAACATTTCCACCTAATCCAAGGGGAAATTCGATGCAATGCAGCACAATATTTGCTTTTGGCTACTTCAATTCCTGATGGTGCATAGACCCCCATCTAGCACTGTCCACTCATCTGGGGGGTGTTACATAAGTGTGTCGCCAAGACCATCGCAAACCGTTTGCGATATATCTTTTAGCGATCCTGTTTTTTTCTGATACGATTAAACGCGCAATCACGATCACGATGACTGTTTTTAGCTACAACTATGAAAATTTAGGAGTAAATTTTAGCAGGGAATTCCCTCGTGATGTCATGGGTTGGGAGGTGTTTCCCAAGTTTTCATCGCTATCTGGCCTGTTTTCAGTCACAATTATCGTTGGCAGCGATTTTTTCTTTTTTTTTGAAATTGTATTTATTGTTTTCTATTTTTTACACACACAGACCCATTCTCTTAGTGTATGAGGGGCGGGTCTGTATTTCATCTTTGTAGCTTGTTACAAGGTTAAAGACCATCGCAAAACAACTATCGCTGTCTCTAAACCATGAAAAATTGTCATAGTTGACTATATAATGCATAGGTCACAAATAAATGGTATTTCCCCAATATTTTTCGTAATTTCTTTATTTGGTATAATGAACAACATCTTGAGGTATGTAACAGTGTGATTTTTAGGAAAAAACATAAAACTATAATATGGTTAAATATAGCTTATGTTGGGAATTGCTAATGCAAGACCGGACCTTGTGGCTGGGTCCGGTTTTTCATAGCTAATGACCTCCAGAGATAAAGTCAACTGTGAAAAGTGTCTTTTTGTAATGGGCGTAGTCGCCAAATTTCGTCGCAACATTTTTTTTGGTGATTGCCAGCGATACAGGAAAATCAATGAAAATTGTCGCTAAATATCCTTTATGTAAAGGCCCCCTGGGAGTCACTATTATTTGCGGAGTGAAATCAGATGCCTAGCCTACATGGACTCTTACATAAAGGGTCCTTGTTATAGACAGGGAGCTCCACTGATCCGATCGATCATTTTCTCACCATGGGTGAGCCTTATTCCACTTTGATGGCAGAGTTAGGCAACCTATAATGGTAACCACGGCAACGGAAGAGTCTCTACGTGGGAGCATACCCATGTAAGGGGCGTCTTTGATGTATATATACGCTGTTGGCATCGCCGGCCAGCACCCTGCACTGTGCATCGCATGTGACCTGTCTATGAAATACACCTCAGGCCGCCTCTTAATGATATTGCGGCTTTAGCAGGTACTCCGCTAATAGCAGACATATTGGAATCCGATGGTGATATTCTGTAGACTAGATGTTTCCAGGAATATCAGAGGGGAACTATGTTCCGGTGAGAGAAAGTCAAAGTTACGAGGTAAGGCTCAGAAAGATTATTGCCGCGGGCAATATCTTTTCCAAACCTTACCTCATAACTTTGAGTTTCTTTCACCGGAAACATGGTTTCCCTATTCCTATATACATGTACCTTCAAATGCAGTTTAATAATGATAGATAGCGTTCTTTGCTTACCCAGAAGTCAGATCCAGCCTTATTGAGTAACTTCACTCTCTATGTTTTCTCCCCATTGTCCTTTGCATATGAATTTTGTAAGAGACGATCTGATTTGTGTTAACGTCCACCTTGGGTAGTAAATATCCACCTTGGGTAGAAAACGTCAGCCTTGGGTAGAAAACGTAAGTTATTCCATCCCTCATAGCGTGGTGTACCTATAAAGTGTTCGGCCATAGGTATATAGGAATATTACCTACGGAAATTCGTATTGGGTGGTCCTGCAAAGGTATAGACTAAATCTTAGGGTCTGTTTCCATTGGTCGGCGAAAACAGTGTAGATATTTTGAGTCCTCCTAAAAGCCCATTTCCATTTTGCGTCAGCAGTGCTAAAGGTCCGTCGAGGGTTCCTGAATGTAGATCGGTGATGGCAAAGGGAAATGGGCCCTTAGGAGAACTAAAAAAATCTACACCGTTTTCGCCGGCCAATGAAAACGGGCCTTATAAGATGTGAATGGAACACTGCAGTCAGCGAAAGAAGATGAATTCAAACAAATTTTCTCTTCTATCTTCCTGACAGGAAGATAGAAGTGGATATTTCAAACTCGCTTATGTTATCTAGAATATGTGTTATATTTTTGTATTCATAACAGCAGCTTTTATTTCAGAGAAGATTACAATGAAGTACAATGATGTTTTATCTCTGAGTCCTTTTGCCATACAACACTAATGTTCAATATTTGACAGGCCTACATTTACAATGAGAGTTTTAGCAAAGAAAATAGCTTAATAGCCTCTTGGGAAACGAGAAAAAAGGACGAGAGATCCGCGTACATGTCTTGACATGCACAGGACAAACTTTGTTCATAAAAGTTAACGTGACAGAGTCTTGACATTGAGATGTATATATTGTTTCCCCTAAATTACGTAGATTATTTAATCATATACCCATGCAGTGTATTTGATAATTACGTACTGCTGCTCCCTCTGCAGTATAAATTGTGTACTGAACTCTGTGCCGTACATTGTTATACTGAACACGTTGAAATAACAGCAGTGTGTGAGCTTTCACGTCGAAGACTCCTCTATGCCAATATATGGTAAGATTTGGAGTATATAATAGATATGTAACGACCTACCATTCCTCTACATGCTACAAAACGAGATGGGAATTGTTGTTCTTTATGGATCGAGGCCCCAGTAAAGATTCTTCTTAAAAGGCAATATATGTGCTGTTCAGTCTCGCATGGCATTAAATCATATGCTAAACGAATATATTTCGAAGGGCCTGCGCAAATATGTATTATATTCTCTTTATCAGTCCCAAATGGAAAGAGGCGTTTGATTAAAAATACAGTTATTTCATATTCAGGTGCTTCTAACGGCTTGAATTGGAGTCCTCCGAGTAGAGAATCCATGTTTGATGTCAATAGACGGCGGAATGAGTGTTTACACTGCTCTCAGCGCGGGGCCTTGAGTCCCTCACATCAGAAGAGCAGCTCGGCTTTACATCTGGACGAGTTATTACGCTGAGCTGCGAGGATTACGTAAGAAGGTGTCATAATTTGCCCAATGGACCCCGCAGACCGTAATTATGCAAGGACAACACTGTCCTGATTTTATAGGGCACATAGCTATTGTGGTATGGAGGCAGACCACAATTATGCAGGGACAACAATATCCTGACTTCATAGGGCACATAGCTATTGTATTATGGAAGCGGCTATCTTGCCTCCCGTCGATAAACAAAACACCAGGTGGCGGATCCAGTTATCAATGAATTTATCAAATATATTTTTTGGGGCTTGCCATGGAGGAATTTTAGTCTAGTCTCAATATTATCTACAGATTATAACAACGGATGACAGAAGTTTCCCCTGACTACAGTGGGGCTATCTAACAACTTCATGGTGGTTAATGGCGGAACCAGCAATCACTCTGTGCCCAAATGGATCAGGTCACAACTCAAGATCAGATTTCAGATGGTACTGGAACGAGAGTACCTATATATCACCAGGATCCCGTTATAATAGGCTTTTATTTTAATTAGTAGGGATATCGGTGACCATCAGTAGCACGTATATGTTGTGCATTTCCCTTTGTATAGCCTCTTCTATTTTCTTACATAGTATTAAAACTATTCAGCTGGGGACAACCTTGCTTTAGGACTCATCAACTGATCACAACTGTTTGGGAAAAATGAACATACAATTTATGAAAATATTCATATCCCCACCCCCTGTCAGACTTGCAAGCAATAGAACAAAGACAGGAGTTACGCGAAATTTCCAAGATCTTTGCCCCCACCCCCACACTTTGATCAGTGTATTCCTACTCTATTAATGGCCCCATAGTATCTGTGCTAGGTTTCTTGATATTCACCATTAAAATATTTACTATAGAAATCATGTGGGAATGTGTCCGCCAAGTACCATTCCAATTACCCTTTAGGAGCGCCTTCACAGTTGAAGATTGCCCTGAGGCATTTCCATACTGTGACCTCTCAAAACCTTTGCGTTCACAACATTCACCTTCGGACATTTATCACAGTTTTTCTCTTTTCAACCTTATACATGGGGCGTACAGGAAATGACTCGCGAAGTCTACAGCTCTTATCTGAACATTGCGGGCTGGAGTAGATGAATGGCTCTGTAGGACAGGCGTGCCTGCCGTCAGTAAGCAGTGTGATGCTTTGCTAAAGGCCTGATCACACTGTGCTGGGGTTGCGATGCTATAGGTGAATTGACAAATGCCCAATAATTGAGCATTTGAACATTTCACTGCGCGAAAACCACCAGTTTATTCATATATACGCCATCGCGTAAGTGCATGTATCGGCTGTATATTGACACATTTCCTCTTCTATACGTCAGCGTAATGATTGTATTTGCAGCAAAGCGTATCTATGAAGAGAAATATCGTGTGCAGGACATGTATACGTGAGTTGTATACATTTTACATGTTTATTGATGAGGCGTATACACAACGGAAAATAGGACTACCTTGTATACGCAAAATCCTAATATTGACAATCGGAAAGTAGTCCGTATCTGCTTTTCTATGTGCTTTCTCCTGGATTCAGGATAATGGCCAGTTTACACTGCGTTTTTAGGTATATATGTAAGCCTAGCCTCAGACTGGGCGTACCCTCAGGCGTGTAACACGGCAAAATGCATAATGTGAACTGAAAGTTCCCTTCTAGTCTGAGACTGGGCGTACCGGGTATCTCCAGTCGCAAGGAAATGCAGTTTACACTGTGCGCTGCGTTCCTTGCACTTCGTATCCTTGCAACTGGCGGTTCCGTCTTGCAAGCCCCCCTTCCCCAGTTGCACAGTGTGAACTGGCCTTGAACTACCCCTCCTTGCGACTAGACTGTAACACTTATGTTTTTAGGTACATCGGTACGTCCAATCTCAGACTAGTGGTACAAAATAATAGATGTGTTTGATATTCAAAAACGCTTGCGACTGGGCGTACCTCATGATCATTGTCGGAGGTAAAAAAAGGTATTGCTTATATAATTCCTCAAAGGATGAATAAATTGGTTTGGACTGTTTGGTGGTGTCTTGCGTTGCTCTGCGCAAACTAGTAACATGAAGTGGAATTCAAACGATGGGATTCATGTACCCAGCAGGATCTGTATCAGACAAACACCCTGTTAGGTACATGAATTCCATCGTGTGAATCCCGCTTAATTGAAAAGAATGTCAACATTCCCGCTTAAGAGGTTTGATGGAATTGAGGAGAATGTCAATAATGGTAACTAACAACAGATCTTTTGAAAACAGCCCATGTCCGTGAAAATATCCTCTTTGTCATCTTCCTTGGTATTTTATGACCTATTGTCCTTACAGGAGAGCAGGTTTAGCGTTTTCCCTGCCAAGCTTCTTTCAAATCGCTTGGTGAACAAACGTCTGCCACCTCTCGGTCCAGTACAACAGCGATTCGCTGGATGCCTATAGTAATCAAGCGCGTGTTGATTCGGTGTGAAAAGGCGCAGATGGCCAGGGTATAGGAACTCACACTCTGCCGGTGACCGGGCCCCATACTCTAATACTAGGAACCAAAAGTATGTTCATCACAGATTAATGAGCGTGCAATTATAAATGAATAACAATTAAAAGGTTTGAGTCAGATTTAGCCTATGGATAGTTTTCTGTAACCCACCTGCACCAGTCAACTTGTCATTTCTCTAACTGTCTGAGTCAAGGATCAAAACATATCAAGCAACAGTGGGTCAATGAGGTATTTCGGTCTTGATTGGTCATGGTCAGCTGGGCACACCTCTAAGAGCCTGAGATACTGGCTCCCTGCTCTGTTCTCACTATCCCAGTGAACAGCATGCAGATAGTAAAGGGATAGTTTTCTGGAAGCACATTGAAAGTTCAATGTGACCGCTCTAACCCTGACTCTAACCTCTAGATGATGTATTTAGCGTGTGCAAGCACGCTCTAACTAGGAGCAAATATAAGGTTCGTCATTGATGAATGAGCGTGCAATTATAAATGTATAACAATCATTCCGCGAAGACAACTCATGCCATATAAACAATCATATGAAATTTCGTGATGTTTCATGATAGTATGGCATAGGTTTTTCCAAATACGTCTTAGAACATCAGTGATCATTTCAACCCAGCAGGTCTATGCAACACCTTGTCTATGAAACACCTCCCAGGATCCAAATATATCAAGCACCGTTGGGCCAATGAGGTAGTTCGGTCTCAAGTGATTGGTCATGGTCAGCTAAGCATGCCTCTACAACTCTGAGACACTGGCGCCCTGCTCCTTTCCCAATAGCACAGTGAAAAGCACGCAGACAGTGAAGGGATAGCATCGTTGCAGCATGCTAAATGTCTGTATGCGACCACTCTAACCTTTAGGCAAAGTATATAGGGCATGCAAGCACGCTCTAAAAACGCTGTTCCGGTAAACGTTATAATCTGGATTCTAACACGTGATCCTAACAGGTGTCTACGCCGAGCTGTAAAGTCACATCAAATGTTTACGGTATACCATCAAAACATTCAAATATTTAATTATTTAAGAGCTAGTCTTAGTTCAATTTGGGAACAGAACAGTCAACATTAATCGTAGCTTTCGCCTCGACCATGGAATGCGGCTGTAATGTTGTCGCATAGCAACATGCATAGCAACATGCATAGCAATAGGCATAGCAACAGGCATAGCAACAGTCATTGCTTTGAAGCTGGCAGTAACCAGGCGGACAAAAACATAGCGTTCGCTATCCTATCCCATTCCATTTTAATATGAGTGTGATGTTTATTTACGTTTTAATTTACTGCACTTTGCTGTATTCCCGGAATTCATACGATTCTCATTTCAATGTATTTGAATGCGTATTGTTTGTGTACTATACCCCTATGCCTAAAAATGCTCAAAATACCAACCTCTGCTCTGGAAGTTGAGGTGTACCAGCATACTGTGCTGGTATGACGCCATACCACCACTCTCTGAACACTCAATCTGATTGGTAAAGAAAATTAACTGACCGATTTATGAGTCAATACCGCGATTTACGAAATCATAACTATAAATATTGTGGGAAAGAACGCAAGTGTATTTAACCGGGGACCAGCGTAAGTTCATAGAAGAAAGTGACTTCCGCCCGCCCAGATTACTTTGATCATCGCATAGACGTTGAAACATTTTGGTAAGTTATCAAATATTTACGGATATTTAGAGGTATATAGTACGAGTGAAACCAGTAAACCTAATTCGGACGGCTTATCACACCTTGTTACTATCGGTAAAGTTATCACATTAGCTCTGTCAGCTCATGTGGTAATTCTACCGATAGTAACACGGTACAGTAAGCCGTCCCAATTAGGTTAACTATATTCCCTAATGTACGGTACTGTTACTTATACTGATATCTAAGCGATAGACAACATTGGCGATTTTGTAAAATTGATGTAATCAAATACCTTAACACCGTAAACACCAAGTCTACCATGAATGACTATGCCAATGGCCTGGTTAAAAAACTGTGATTTGTCTTGGAGATCTCAGGACATGCATCTAATTGTTAAAAGACATGTCAACCTTGATGGGATTCGAACCCATAATCTTCGGCTCCGGAAACCGACGCCTTATCCATTAGGCCACAAGGCCATTATGCCTAATTTACAAGTTCTACTGGAAATCTTAAGATTACATATTTAATTCTACCTTCTTACTCCCATTGAAATGACATAAGTAGTTAATGACTCTATTAAAGATCTGTCCAACCTTTTTCTAAAAAAGTCATTGTTACATAAACAAGAGGAAGATGGCAAACACCTCATTAGGGTGCACATGTACATTTCTCAACTAGAGTTATGTCAGGCTTTGTTAAATCAACAATGAAATGATAATGCAGTGTTAAAATGCTCACAATATGAAAAGGAACAACATCCACTAAAAGCACTGAAGGTAACCAGCCTGTCTTTCTTCTGAATTGTTTGTGTTGATGCAATGGAAATAGCTTGGCTCTATGGCTGGTTAAAAGCCTGGAATTTGTCTTGAATACTGGGGACATTCATCCTATTTAGTAAAACATATTGCGACCTTGATGGGACTCGAACCCACAATCTTCGGCTCCGGAAACCGACGCCTTATCCATTAGGCCACAAGGCCATTGGGCCTTAAAGACAAGTTCTATGGTAAATGAAAGCTTGAATGAATATAAAGGTAGATAAGATTGTGACTCTAAATCTGCCTTTTCACTGTCATTGAAATGAAACTAATAGTTAAGGCCTTCATGATAAATCTGCTTGACTCTTTTTCTAAACCAGACGTTGTTATGATAATGAGGAGAAGATGGCAGACACCTCATGAATGTATACATGTCCACTGCTCTATCACAGTAATGACATATTTTTGCTCAGTCAGCCATGAATGACTATGCAGATGCTAATGGCCTGGATCTATGGCTGGTTAAAAGACTGTGATTTGTCTTGGAGATCTCAGGACATGCATCTAATTGTTAAAAGACATGTCAACCTTGATGGGATTCGAACCCACAATCTTTGGCTCCGGAAACCGACGCCTTATCCATTAGGCCACAAGGCCATTATGCCTAATTTACAAGTTCTACTGGAAATGTTAAGATTACATATTTAATTCTACCTTCTTACTCCCATTGAAATGACATAAGTAGTTAATGACTCTATTAAAGATCTGTCTGACCTTTTTCTAAAAAAGTCATTGTTACATAAAGAAGAGGAAGATGGCAAACACCTCATTAGGGTACACATGTACATTGCTCAACTAGAGTTATGTCAGGCTTTGTTAAATCAACAATGAAATGATAATGCAGTGTTAAAATGCTCACAAGATGAAAAGGAACAACATCCAATAAAAGCTCTGAAGGTGACCAAGCTGTCTTTCTTCTAAATTGCTGGTGTTGATGCAATGGAAATAGCTTGGCTCTATAACTGATTAAAAGCCTGGAATTTGTCTTGAATACTGGGGACATGCATCCTATTTAGTAAAACATATAGCGACCTTGATGGGACTCGAACCCACAATCTTCGGCTCCGGAAACCGACGCCTTATCCATTAGGCCACAAGGCCATTGGGCCTTAAAGACAAGTTCTATGGTAAATGAAAGCTCCAATGAATATAATGATAGATAAGATTGTGACTCTAAATCTGCCTTTTCACTGTCATTGAAATGAAACTAGTAGTTAAGGCCTTCATGATAAATCTGCTTGACTCTTTTTCTAAACCAGACTTTGTTATGATAATGAGGAGAAGATGGCAGACACCTCATGAATGTATACATGTCCACTGCTCTATCACAGTAATGACATATTTTTGCTCAGTCAGCCATGAATGACTATGCAGATGCTAATGGCCTGGATCTATGGCTGGTTAAAGGACTGTGATTTGTCTTGGAGATCTCAGGATATGCATCTAATTGTTAAAAGACATGTCGACCTTGACGGGATTCGAACCCACAATCTTCGGCTCCGGAAACCGACGCCTTATCCATTAGGCCACAAGGCCATTATGCCTAATTTACAAGTTCTACTGGAAATGTTAAGATTACATATTTAATTCTACCTTCTTACTCCCATTGAAATGACATAAGTAGTTAATGACTCTATTAAAGATCTGTCCAACCTTTTTCTAAAAAAGTCATTGTTACATAAAGAAGAGGAAGATGGCAAACACCTCATTAGGGTACACATGTACATTTCTCAACTAGAGTTATGTCAGGCTTTGTTAAATCAATAATTAAATGACACCTCATGAATGTATACATGTCCACTGCTCTATCACAGTAATGACATATTTTTGCTCAGTCAGCCATGAATGACTATGCAGATGCTAATGGCCTGGATCTATGGCTGGTTAAAGGACTGTGATTTGTCTTGGAGATCTCAGGACATGCATCTAATTGTTAAAAGACATGTCGACCTTGATGGGATTCGAACCCACAATCTTCGGCTCCGGAAACCGACGCCTTATCCATTAGGCCACAAGGCCATTATGCCTAATTTACAAGTTCTACTGGAAATGTTAAGATTACATATTTAATTCTACCTTCTTACTCCCATTGAAATGACATAAGTAGTTAATGACTCTATTAAAGATCTGTCTGACCTTTTTCTAAAAAAGTCATTGTTACATAAAGAAGAGGAAGATGGCAAACACCTCATTAGGGTGCACATGTACATTGCTCAACTAGAGTTATGTCAGGCTTTGTTAATCAACAATGAAATGATAATGCAGTGTTAAAATGCTCACAAGATGAAAAGGAACAACATCCAATAAAAGCTCTGAAGGTGACCAAGCTGTCTTTCTTCTAAAGCTCCAATGAATATAATGATAGTTAAGATTGTGACTCTAAATCTGCCTTTTCACTGTCATTGAAATGAAACTAGTAGTTAAGGCCTTCATGATAAATCTGCTTGACTCTTTTTCTAAACCAGACGTTGTTATGATAATGAGGAGAAGATGGCAGACACCTCATGAATGTATACATGTCCACTGCTCTATCACAGTAATGACATATTTTTTGCTCAGTCAGCCATGAATGACTATGCAGATGCTAATGGCCTGGATCTATGGCTGGTTAAAAGACTGTGATTTGTCTTGGAGATCTCAGGACATGCATCTAATTGTTAAAAGACATGTCGACCTTGATGGGATTCGAACACACAATCTTCGGCTCTGGAAACCGACGCCTTATCCATTAGGCCACAAGGCCATTATGCCTAATTTACAAGTTCTACTGGAAATGTTAAGATTACATATTTAATTCTACCTTCTTACTCCCATTGAAATGACATAAGTAGTTAATGACTCTATTAAAGATCTGTCTGACCTTTTTCTAAAAAAGTCATTGTTACATAAAGAAGAGGAAGATGGCAAACACCTCATTAGGGTACACATGTACATTGCTCAACTAGAGTTATGTCAGGCTTTGTTAAATCAACAATGAAATGATAATGCAGTGTTATAATGCTCACAAGATGAAAGGAACAACATCCAATAAAAGGTCTGAAGGTGACCAAGCTGTCTTTCTTCTAAATTGCTGGTGTTGATGCAATGGAAATAGCTTGGCTCTATAACTGATTAAAAGCCTGGAATTTGTCTTGAATACTGGGGACATGCATCCTATTTAGTAAAACATATTGCGACCTTGATGGGACTCGAACCCACAATCTTCGGCTCCGGAAACCGACGCCTTATCCATTAGGCCACAAAGCCATTGGGCCTTAAAGACAAGTTCTATGGTAAATGAAAGCTCCAATGAATATAATGATAGATAAGATTGTGACTCTAAATCTGCCTTTTCACTGTCATTGAAATGAAACTAGTAGTTAAGGCCTTCATGATAAATCTGCTTGACTCTTTTTCTAAACCAGACTTTGTTATGATAATGAGGAGAAGATGGCAGACACCTCATGAATGTATACATGTCCACTGCTCTATCACAGTAATGACATATTTTTGCTCAGTCAGCCATGAATGACTATGCAGATGCTAATGGCCTGGATCTATGGCTGGTTAAAAGACTGTGATTTGTCTTGGAGATCTCAGGACATGCATCTAATTGTTAAAAGACATGTCAACCTTGATGGGATTCGAACCCACAATCTTCGGCTCCGGAAACCGACACCTTATCCATTAGGCCACAAGGCCATTATGCCTAATTTACAAGTTCTACTGGAAATGTTAAGATTACATATTTAATTCTACCTTCTTACTCCCATTGAAATGACATAAGTAGTTAATGACTCTATTAAAGATCTGTCTGACCTTTTTCTAAAAAAGTCATTGTTACATAAAGAAGAGGAAGATGGCAAACACCTCATTAGGGTACACATGTACATTGCTCAACTAGAGTTATGTCAGGCTTTGTTAAATCAACAATGAAATGATAATGCAGTGTTAAAATGCTCACAATATGAAAAGGAACAACATCCAATAAAAGCTCTGAAGGTGACCATGCTGTCTTTCTTCTAAATTGCTGGTGTTGATGCAATGGAAATAGCTTGGCTCTATAACTGATTAAAAGCCTGGAATTTGTCTTGAATACTGGGGACATGCATCCTATTTAGTAAAACATATTGCGACCTTGATGGGACTCGAACCCACAATCTTCGGCTCCGGAAACCGACGCCTTATCCATTAGGCCACAAGGCCATTGGGCCTTAAAGACAAGTTCTATGGTAAATGAAAGCTCCAATGAATATAATGATAGTTAAGATTGTGACTCTAAATCTGCCTTTTCACTGTCATTGAAATGAAACTAGTAGTTAAGGCCTTCATGATAAATCTGCTTGACTCTTTTTCTAAACCAGACGTTGTTATGATAATGAGGAGAAGATGGCAGACACCTCATGAATGTATACATGTCCACTGCTCTATCACAGTAATGACATATTTTTGCTCAGTCAGCCATGAATGACTATGCAGATGCTAATGGCCTGGATCTATGGCTGGTTAAAGGACTGTGATTTGTCTTGGAGATCTCAGGATATGCATCTAATTGTTAAAAGACATGTCGACCTTGATGGGATTCGAACCCACAATCTTCGGCTCCGGAAACCGACGCCTTATCCATTAGGCCACAAGGCCATTATGCCTAATTTACAAGTTCTACTGGAAATGTTAAGATTACATATTTAATTCTACCTTCTTACTCCCATTGAAATGACATAAGTAGTTAATGACTCTATTAAAGATCTGTCCAACCTTTTTCTAAAAAAGTCATTGTTACATAAAGAAGAGGAAGATGGCAAACACCTCATTAGGGTACACATGTACATTGCTCAACTAGAGTTATGTCAGGCTTTGTTAAATCAACAATGAAATGATAATGCAGTGTTAAAATGCTCACAATATGAAAAGGAACAACATCCAATAAAAGCTCTGAAGGTGACCAAGCTGTCTTTCTTCTAAATTGCTGGTGTTGATGCAATGGAAATAGCTTGGCTCTATAACTGATTAAAAGCCTGGAATTTGTCTTGAATACTGGGGACATGCATCCTATTTAGTAAAACATATTGCGACCTTGATGGGACTCGAACCCACAATCTTCGGCTCCGGAAACCGACGCCTTATCCATTAGGCCACAAGGCCATTGGGCCTTAAAGACAAGTTCTATGGTAAATGAAAGCTCCAATGAATATAATGATAGTTAAGATTGTGACTCTAAATCTGCCTTTTCACTGTCATTGAAATGAAACTAGTAGTTAAGGCCTTCATGATAAATCTGCTTGACTCTTTTTCTAAACCAGACGTTGTTATGATAATGAGGAGAAGATGGCAGACACCTCATGAATGTATACATGTCCACTGCTCTATCACAGTAATGACATATTTTTGCTCAGTCAGCCATGAATGACTATGCAGATGCTAATGGCCTGGATCTATGGCTGGTTAAAGGACTGTGATTTGTCTTGGAGATCTCAGGACATGCATCTAATTGTTAAAAGACATGTCGACCTTGATGGGATTCGAACCCACAATCTTCGGCTCCGGAAACCGACGCCTTATCCATTAGGCCACAAGGCCATTATGCCTAATTTACAAGTTCTACTGGAAATGTTAAGATTACATATTTAATTCTACCTTCTTACTCCCATTGAAATGACATAAGTAGTTAATGACTCTATTAAAGATCTGTCTGACCTTTTTCTAAAAAAGTCATTGTTACATAAAGAAGAGGAAGATGGCAAACACCTCATTAGGGTACACATGTACATTGCTCAACTAGAGTTATGTCAGGCTTTGTTAATCAACAATGAAATGATAATGCAGTGTTAAAATGCTCACAAGATGAAAAGGAACAACATCCAATAAAAGCTCTGAAGGTGACCAAGCTGTCTTTCTTCTAAATTGCGGGTGTTGATGCAATGGAAATAGCTTGGCTCTATAACTGCTTAGAAGCCTGGAATTAGTCTTGAATACTGGGGACATGCATCCTATTTAGTAAAACATATTGCGACCTTGATGGGACTCGAACCCACAATCTTCGGCTCCGGAAACCGACGCCTTATCCATTAGGCCACAAGGCCATTGGGCCTTAAAGACAAGTTCTATGGTAAATGAAAGCTCCAATGAATATAATGATAGTTAAGATTGTGACTCTAAATCTGCCTTTTCACTGTCATTGAAATGAAACTAGTAGTTAAGGCCTTCATGATAAATCTGCTTGACTCTTTTTCTAAACCAGACGTTGTTATGATAATGAGGAGAAGATGGCAGACACCTCATGAATGTATACATGTCCACTGCTCTATCACAGTAATGACATATTTTTGCTCAGTCAGCCATGAATGACTATGCAGATGCTAATGGCCTGGATCTATGGCTGGTTAAAAGACTGTGATTTGTCTTGGAGATCTCAGGACATGCATCTAATTGTTAAAAGACATGTCGACCTTGATGGGATTCGAACACACAATCTTCGGCTCCGGAAACTGACGCCTTATCCATTAGGCCACAAGGCCATTATGCCTAATTTACAAGTTCTACTGGAAATCTTAAGATTACATATTTAATTCTACCTTCTTACTCCCATTGAAATGACATAAGTAGTTAATGACTCTATTAAAGATCTGTCTGACCTTTTTCTAAAAAAGTCATTGTTACATAAAGAAGAGGAAGATGGCAAACACCTCATTAGGGTATACATGTACATTGCTCAACTAGAGTTATGTCAGGCTTTGTTAAATCAACAATGAAATGATAATGCAGTGTTAAAATGTTCACAAGATGAAAGGAACAACATCCAATAAAAGCTCTGAAGGTGACCAAGCTGTCTTTCTTCTAAATTGCTGGTGTTGATGCAATGGAAATAGCTTGGCTCTATAACTGATTAAAAGCCTGGAATTTGTCTTGAATACTGGGGACATGCATCCTATTTAGTAAAACATATTGCGACCTTGATGGGACTCGAACCCACAATCTTCGGCTCCGGAAACCGACGCCTTATCCATTAGGCCACAAAGCCATTGGGCCTTAAAGACAAGTTCTATGGTAAATGAAAGCTCCAATGAATATAATGATAGATAAGATTGTGACTCTAAATCTGCCTTTTCACTGTCATTGAAATGAAACTAGTAGTTAAGGCCTTCATGATAAATCTGCTTGACTCTTTTTCTAAACCAGACGTTGTTATGATAATGAGGAGAAGATGGCAGACACCTCATGAATGTATACATGTCCACTGCTCTATCACAGTAATGACATATTTTTGCTCAGTCAGCCATGAATGACTATGCAGATGCTAATGGCCTGGATCTATGGCTGGTTAAAGGACTGTGATTTGTCTTGGAGATCTCAGGATATGCATCTAATTGTTAAAAGACATGTCGACCTTGATGGGATTCGAACCCACAATCTTCGGCTCCGGAAACCGACACCTTATCCATTAGGCCACAAGGCCATTATGCCTAATTTACAAGTTCTACTGGAAATGATAAGATTACATATTTAATTCTACCTTCTTACTCCCATTGAAATGACATAAGTAGTTAATGACTCCATTAAAGATCTGTCCAACCTTTTTCTAAAAAAGTCATTGTTACATAAAGAAGAGGAAGATGGCAAACACCTCATTAGGGTACACATGTACATTTCTCAACTAGAGTTATGTCAGGCTTTGTTAAATCAACAATTAAATGACACCTCATGAATGTATACATGTCCACTGCTCTATCACAGTAATGACATATTTTTGCTCAGTCAGCCATGAATGACTATGCAGATGCTAATGGCCTGGATCTATGGCTGGTTAAAGGACTGTGATTTGTCTTGGAGATCTCAGGATATGCATCTAATTGTTAAAAGACATGTCGACCTTGATGGGATTCGAACCCACAATCTTCGGCTCCGGAAACCGACACCTTATCCATTAGGCCACAAGGCCATTATGCCTAATTTACAAGTTCTACTGGAAATGATAAGATTACATATTTAATTCTACCTTCTTACTCCCATTGAAATGACATAAGTAGTTAATGACTCCATTAAAGATCTGTCCAACCTTTTTCTAAAAAAGTCATTGTTACATAAAGAAGAGGAAGATGGCAAACACCTCATTAGGGTACACATGTACATTTCTCAACTAGAGTTATGTCAGGCTTTGTTAAATCAACAATTAAATGACACCTCATGAATGTATACATGTCCACTGCTCTATCACAGTAATGACATATTTTTGCTCAGTCAGCCATGAATGACTATGCAGATGCTAATGGCCTGGATCTATGGCTGGTTAAAGGACTGTGATTTGTCTTGGAGATCTCAGGACATGCATCTAATTGTTAAAAGACATGTCGACCTTGATGGGATTCGAACCCACAATCTTCGGCTCCGGAAACCGACGCCTTATCCATTAGGCCACAAGGCCATTATGCCTAATTTACAAGTTCTACTGGAAATGTTAAGATTACATATTTAATTCTACCTTCTTACTCCCATTGAAATGACATAAGTAGTTAATGACTCTATTAAAGATCTGTCTGACCTTTTTCTAAAAAAGTCATTGTTACATAAAGAAGAGGAAGATGGCAAACACCTCATTAGGGTACACATGTACATTGCTCAACTAGAGTTATGTCAGGCTTTGTTAATCAACAATGAAATGATAATGCAGTGTTAAAATGCTCACAAGATGAAAAGGAACAACATCCAATAAAAGCTCTGAAGGTGACCAAGCTGTCTTTCTTCTAAATTGCTGGTGTTGATGCAATGGAAATAGCTTGGCTCTATAACTGATTAGAAGCCTGGAATTAGTCTTGAATACTGGGGACATGCATCCTATTTAGTAAAACATATTGCGACCTTGATGGGACTCGAACCCACAATCTTCGGCTCCGGAAACCGACGCCTTATCCATTAGGCCACAAGGCCATTGGGCCTTAAAGACAAGTTCTATGGTAAATGAAAGCTCCAATGAATATAATGATAGTTAAGATTGTGACTCTAAATCTGCCTTTTCACTGTCATTGAAATGAAACTAGTAGTTAAGGCCTTCATGATAAATCTGCTTGACTCTTTTTCTAAACCAGACGTTGTTATGATAATGAGGAGAAGATGGCAGACACCTCATGAATGTATACATGTCCACTGCTCTATCACAGTAATGACATATTTTTGCTCAGTCAGCCATGAATGACTATGCAGATGCTAATGGCCTGGATCTATGGCTGGTTAAAAGACTGTGATTTGTCTTGGAGATCTCAGGACATGCATCTAATTGTTAAAAGACATGTCGACCTTGATGGGATTCGAACACACAATCTTCGGCTCCGGAAACCGACGCCTTATCCATTAGGCCACAAGGCCATTATGCCTAATTTACAAGTTCTACTGGAAATCTTAAGATTACATATTTAATTCTACCTTCTTACTCCCATTGAAATGACATAAGTAGTTAATGACTCTATTAAAGATCTGTCTGACCTTTTTCTAAAAAAGTCATTGTTACATAAAGAAGAGGAAGATGGCAAACACCTCATTAGGGTACACATGTACATTGCTCAACTAGAGTTATGTCAGGCTTTGTTAAATCAACAATGAAATGATAATGCAGTGTTAAAATGCTCACAAGATGAAAGGAACAACATCCAATAAAAGCTCTGAAGGTGACCAAGCTGTCTTTCTTCTAAATTGCTGGTGTTGATGCAATGGAAATAGCTTGGCTCTATAACTGATTAAAAGCCTGGAATTTGTCTTGAATACTGGGGACATGCATCCTATTTAGTAAAACATATTGCGACCTTGATGGGACTCGAACCCACAATCTTCGGCTCCGGAAACTGACGCCTTATCCATTAGGCCACAAAGCCATTGGGCCTTAAAGACAAGTTCTATGGTAAATGAAAGCTCCAATGAATATAATGATAGATAAGATTGTGACTCTAAATCTGCCTTTTCACTGTCATTGAAATGAAACTAGTAGTTAAGGCCTTCATGATAAATCTGCTTGACTCTTTTTCTAAACCAGACGTTGTTATGATAATGAGGAGAAGATGGCAGACACCTCATGAATGTATACATGTCCACTGCTCTATCACAGTAATGACATATTTTTGCTCAGTCAGCCATGAATGACTATGCAGATGCTAATGGCCTGGATCTATGGCTGGTTAAAATACTGTGATTTGTCTTGGAGATCTCAGGACATGCATCTAATTGTTAAAAGACATGTCGACCTTGATGGGATTCGAACCCACAATCTTCGGCTCCGGAAACCGACACCTTATCCATTAGGCCACAAGGCCATTATGCCTAATTTACAAGTTCTACTGGAAATCTTAAGATTACATATTTAATTCTACCTTCTTACTCCCATTGAAATGACATAAGTAGTTAATGACTCTATTAAAGATCTGTCTGACCTTTTTCTAAAAAAGTCATTGTTACATAAAGAAGAGGAAGATGGCAAACACCTCATTAGGGTACACATGTACATTGCTCAACTAGAGTTATGTCAGGCTTTGTTAAATCAACAATGAAATGATAATGCAGTGTTAAAATGCTCACAAGATGAAAGGAACAACATCCAATAAAAGCTCTGAAGGTGACCAAGCTGTCTTTCTTCTAAATTGCTGGTGTTGATGCAATGGAAATAGCTTGGCTCTATAACTGATTAAAAGCCTGGAATTTGTCTTGAATACTGGGGACATGCATCCTATTTAGTAAAACATATTGCGACCTTGATGGGACTCGAACCCATAATCTTCGGCTCCGGAAACCGACACCTTATCCATTAGGCCACAAGGCCATTGGGCCTTAAAGACAAGTTCTATGGTAAATGAAAGCTCCAATGAATATAATGATAGATAAGATTGTGACTCTAAATCTGCCTTTTCACTGTCATTGAAATGAAACTAGTAGTTAAGGCCTTCATGATAAATCTGCTTGACTCTTTTTCTAAACCAGACGTTGTTATGATAATGAGGAGAAGATGGCAGACACCTCATGAATGTATACATGTCCACTGCTCTATCACAGTAATGACATATTTTTGCTCAGTCAGCCATGAATGACTATGCAGATGCTAATGGCCTGGATCTATGGCTGGTTAAAGGACTGTGATTTGTCTTGGAGATCTCAGGATATGCATCTAATTGTTAAAAGACATGTCGACCTTGATGGGATTCGAACCCACAATCTTCGGCTCCGGAAACCGACGCCTTATCCATTAGGCCACAAGGCCATTATGCCTAATTTACAAGTTCTACTGGAAATGTTAAGATTACATATTTAATTCTACCTTCTTACTCCCATTGAAATGACATAAGTAGTTAATGACTCTATTAAAGATCTGTCCAACCTTTCTCTAAAAAAGTCATTGTTACATAAAGAAGAGGAAGATGGCAAACACCTCATTAGGGTACACATGTACATTTCTCAACTAGAGTTATGTCAGGCTTTGTTAAATCAACAATTAAATGACACCTTATGAATGTATACATGTCCACTGCTCTATCACAGTAATGACATATTTTTGCTCAGTCAGCCATGAATGACTATGCAGATGCTAATGGCCTGGATCTATGGCTGGTTAAAGGACTGTGAGTTGTCTTGGAGATCTCAGGACATGCATCTAATTGTTAAAAGACATGTCGACCTTGATGGGATTCGAACCCACAATCTTCGGCTCCGGAAACCGACGCCTTATCCATTAGGCCACAAGGCTATTATGCCTAATTTACAAGTTCTACTGGAAATGTTAAGATTACATATTTAATTCTACCTTCTTACTCCCATTGAAATGACATAAGTAGTTAATGACTCTATTAAAGATCTGTCTGACCTTTTTCTAAAAAAGTCATTGTTACATAAAGAAGAGGAAGATGGCAAACACCTCATTAGGGTACACATGTACATTGCTCAACTAGAGTTATGTCAGGCTTTGTTAATCAACAATGAAATGATAATGCAGTGTTAAAATGCTCACAAGATGAAAAGGAACAACATCCAATAAAAGCTCTGAAGGTGACCAAGCTGTCTTTCTTCTAAATTGCTGGTGTTGATGCAATGGAAATAGCTTGGCTCTATAACTGATTAGAAGCCTGGAATTAGTCTTGAATACTGGGGATATGCATCCTATTTAGTAAAACATATTGCGACCTTGATGGGACTCGAACCCACAATCTTCGGCTCCGGAAACCGACGCCTTATCCATTAGGCCACAAGGCCATTGGGCCTTAAAGACAAGTTCTATGGTAAATGAAAGCTCCAATGAATATAATGATAGTTAAGATTGTGACTCTAAATCTGCCTTTTCACTGTCATTGAAATGAAACTAGTAGTTAAGGCCTTCATGATAAATCTGCTTGACTCTTTTTCTAAACCAGACGTTGTTATGATAATGAGGAGAAGATGGCAGACACCTCATGAATGTATACATGTCCACTGCTCTATCACAGTAATGACATATTTTTGCTCAGTCAGCCATGAATGACTATGCAGATGCTAATGGCCTGGATCTATGGCTGGTTAAAAGACTGTGATTTGTCTTGGAGATCTCAGGACATGCATCTAATTGTTAAAAGACATGTCGACCTTGATGGGATTCGAACACACAATCTTCGGCTCCGGAAACCGACGCCTTATCCATTAGGCCACAAGGCCATTATGCCTAATTTACAAGTTCTACTGGAAATCTTAAGATTACATATTTAATTCTACCTTCTTACTCCCATTGAAATGACATAAGTAGTTAATGACTCTATTAAAGATCTGTCTGACCTTTTTCTAAAAAAGTCATTGTTACATAAAGAAGAGGAAGATGGCAAACACCTCATTAGGGTACACATGTACATTGCTCAACTAGAGTTATGTCAGGCTTTGTTAAATCAACAATGAAATGATAATGCAGTGTTAAAATGCTCACAAGATGAAAGGAACAACATCCAATAAAAGCTCTGAAGGTGACCAAGCTGTCTTTCTTCTAAATTGCTGGTGTTGATGCAATGGAAATAGCTTGGCTCTATAACTGATTAAAAGCCTGGAATTTGTCTTGAATACTGGGGACATGCATCCTATTTAGTAAAACATATTGCGACCTTGATGGGACTCGAACCCACAATCTTCGGCTCCGGAAACCGACACCTTATCCATTAGGCCACAAAGCCATTGGGCCTTAAAGACAAGTTCTATGGTAAATGAAAGCTCCAATGAATATAATGATAGATAAGATTGTGACTCTAAATCTGCCCTTTCACTGTCATTGAAATGAAACTAGTAGTTAAGGCCTTCATGATAAATCTGCTTGACTCTTTTTCTAAACCAGACGTTGTTATGATAATGAGGAGAAGATGGCAGACACCTCATGAATGTATACATGTCCACTGCTCTATCACAGTAATGACATATTTTTGCTCAGTCAGCCATGAATGACTATTCAGATGCTAATGGCCTGGATCTATGGCTGGTTAAAGGACTGTGATTTGTCTTGGAGATCTCAGGACATGCATCTAATTGTTAAAAGACATGTCGACCTTGATGGGATTCGAACCCACAATCTTCGGCTCCGGAAACCGACGCCTTATCCATTAGGCCACAAGGCCATTATGCCTAATTTACAAGTTCTACTGGAAATCTTAAGATTACATATTTAATTCTACCTTCTTACTCCCATTGAAATGACATAAGTAGTTAATGACTCTATTAAAGATCTGTCCAACCTTTCTCTAAAAAAGTCATTGTTACATAAAGAAGAGGAAGATGGCAAACACCTCATTAGGGTACACATGTACATTTCTCAACTAGAGTTATGTCAGGCTTTGTTAAATCAACAATTAAATGACACCTTATGAATGTATACATGTCCACTGCTCTATCACAGTAATGACATATTTTTGCTCAGTCAGCCATGAATGACTATGCAGATGCTAATGGCCTGGATCTATGGCTGGTTAAAGGACTGTGAGTTGTCTTGGAGATCTCAGGACATGCATCTAATTGTTAAAAGACATGTCGACCTTGATGGGATTCGAACCCACAATCTTCGGCTCCGGAAACCGACGCCTTATCCATTAGGCCACAAGGCTATTATGCCTAATTTACAAGTTCTACTGGAAATGTTAAGATTACATATTTAATTCTACCTTCTTACTCCCATTGAAATGACATAAGTAGTTAATGACTCTATTAAAGATCTGTCTGACCTTTTTCTAAAAAAGTCATTGTTACATAAAGAAGAGGAAGATGGCAAACACCTCATTAGGGTACACATGTACATTGCTCAACTAGAGTTATGTCAGGCTTTGTTAATCAACAATGAAATGATAATGCAGTGTTAAAATGCTCACAAGATGAAAAGGAACAACATCCAATAAAATCTCTGAAGGTGACCAAGCTGTCTTTCTTCTAAATTGCTGGTGTTGATGCAATGGAAATAGCTTGGCTCTATAACTGATTAGAAGCCTGGAATTAGTCTTGAATACTGGGGATATGCATCCTATTTAGTAAAACATATTGCGACCTTGATGGGACTCGAACCCACAATCTTCGGCTCCGGAAACCGACGCCTTATCCATTAGGCCACAAGGCCATTGGGCCTTAAAGACAAGTTCTATGGTAAATGAAAGCTCCAATGAATATAATGATAGTTAAGATTGTGACTCTAAATCTGCCTTTTTACTGTCATTGAAATGAAACTAGTAGTTAAGGCCTTCATGATAAATCTGCTTGACTCTTTTTCTAAACCAGACGTTGTTATGATAATGAGGAGAAGATGGCAGACACCTCATGAATGTATACAAGTCCACTGCTCTATCACAGTAATGACATATTTTTGCTCAGTCAGCCATGAATGACTATGCAGATGCTAATGGCCTGGATCTATGGCTGGTTAAAAGACTGTGATTTGTCTTGGAGATCTCAGGACATGCATCTAATTGTTAAAAGACATGTCGACCTTGATGGGATTCGAACACACAATCTTCGGCTCCGGAAACCGACGCCTTATCCATTAGGCCACAAGGCCATTATGCCTAATTTACAAGTTCTACTGGAAATCTTAAGATTACATATTTAATTCTACCTTCTTACTCCCATTGAAATGACATAAGTAGTTAATGACTCTATTAAAGATCTGTCTGACCTTTTTCTAAAAAAGTCATTGTTACATAAAGAAGAGGAAGATGGCAAACACCTCATTAGGGTACACATGTACATTGCTCAACTAGAGTTATGTCAGGCTTTGTTAAATCAACAATGAAATGATAATGCAGTGTTAAAATGCTCACAAGATGAAAGGAACAACATCCAATAAAAGCTCTGAAGGTGACCAAGCTGTCTTTCTTCTAAATTGCTGGTGTTGATGCAATGGAAATAGCTTGGCTCTATAACTGATTAAAAGCCTGGAATTTGTCTTGAATACTGGGGACATGCATCCTATTTAGTAAAACATATTGCGACCTTGATGGGACTCGAACCCACAATCTTCGGCTCCGGAAACCGACGCCTTATCCATTAGGCCACAAAGCCATTGGGCCTTAAAGACAAGTTCTATGGTAAATGAAAGCTCCAATGAATATAATGATAGATAAGATTGTGACTCTAAATCTGCCCTTTCACTGTCATTGAAATGAAACTAGTAGTTAAGGCCTTCATGATAAATCTGCTTGACTCTTTTTCTAAACCAGACGTTGTTATGATAATGAGGAGAAGATGGCAGACACCTCATGAATGTATACATGTCCACTGCTCTATCACAGTAATGACATATTTTTGCTCAGTCAGCCATGAATGACTATTCAGATGCTAATGGCCTGGATCTATGGCTGGTTAAAGGACTGTGATTTGTCTTGGAGATCTCAGGACATGCATCTAATTGTTAAAAGACATGTCGACCTTGATGGGATTCGAACCCACAATCTTCGGCTCCGGAAACCGACGCCTTATCCATTAGGCCACAAGGCCATTATGCCTAATTTACAAGTTCTACTGGAAATCTTAAGATTACATATTTAATTCTACCTTCTTACTCCCATTGAAATGACATAAGTAGTTAATGACTCTATAAAAGATCTGTCCAACCTTTTTCTAAAAAAGTCATTGTTACATAAAGAAGAGGAAGATGGCAAACACCTCATTAGGGTACACATGTACATTTCTCAACTAGAGTTATGTCAGGCTTTGTTAAATCAACAATTAAATGACACCTCATGAATGTATACATGTCCACTGCTCTATCACAGTAATGACATATTTTTGCTCAGTCAGCCATGAATGACTATGCAGATGCTAATGGCCTGGATCTATGGCTGGTTAAAGGACTGTGATTTGTCTTGGAGATCTCAGGACATGCATCTAATTGTTAAAAGACATGTCGACCTTGATGGGATTCGAACCCACAATCTTCGGCTCCGGAAACCGACGCCTTATCCATTAGGCCACAAGGCCATTATGCCTAATTTACAAGTTCTACTGGAAATGTTAAGATTACATATTTAATTCTACCTTCTTACTCCCATTGAAATGACATAAGTAGTTAATGACTCTATTAAAGATCTGTCTGACCTTTTTCTAAAAAAGTCATTGTTACATAAAGAAGAGGAAGATGGCAAACACCTCATTAGGGTACACATGTACATTGCTCAACTAGAGTTATGTCAGGCTTTGTTAATCAACAATGAAATGATAATGCAGTGTTAAAATGCTCACAAGATGAAAAGGAACAACATCCAATAAAAGCTCTGAAGGTGACCAAGCTGTCTTTCTTCTAAATTGCTGGTGTTGATGCAATGGAAATAGCTTGGCTCTATAACTGATTAGAAGCCTGGAATTAGTCTTGAATACTGGGGACATGCATCCTATTTAGTAAAACATATTGCGACCTTGATGGGACTCGAACCCACAATCTTCGGCTCCGGAAACCGACGCCTTATCCATTAGGCCACAAGGCCATTGGGCCTTAAAGACAAGTTCTATGGTAAATGAAAGCTCCAATGAATATAATGATAGTTAAGATTGTGACTCTAAATCTGCCTTTTCACTGTCATTGAAATGAAACTAGTAGTTAAGGCCTTCATGATAAATCTGCTTGACTCTTTTTCTAAACCAGACGTTGTTATGATAATGAGGAGAAGATGGCAGACACCTCATGAATGTATACATGTCCACTGCTCTATCACAGTAATGACATACTTTTGCTCAGTCAGCCATGAATGACTATGCAGATGCTAATGGCCTGGATCTATGGCTGGTTAAAAGACTGTGATTTGTCTTGGAGATCTCAGGACATGCATCTAATTGTTAAAAGACATGTCGACCTTGATGGGATTCGAACACACAATCTTCGGCTCCGGAAACCGACGCCTTATCCATTAGGCCACAAGGCCATTATGCCTAATTTACAAGTTCTACTGGAAATCTTAAGATTACATATTTAATTCTACCTTCTTACTCCCATTGAAATGACATAAGTAGTTAATGACTCTATTAAAGATCTGTCTGACCTTTTTCTAAAAAAGTCATTGTTACATAAAGAAGAGGAAGATGGCAAACACCTCATTAGGGTGCACATGTACATTTCTCAACTAGAGTTATGTCAGGCTTTGTTAAATCAACAATGAAATGATAATGCAGTGTTAAAATGCTCACAATATGAAAAGGAACAACATCCAATAAAAGCACTGAAGGTAACCAGCCTGTCTTTCTTCTAAATTGCTGGTGTTGATGCAATGGAAATAGCTTGGCTCTATGGCTGGTTAAAAGCCTGGAATTTGTCTTGAATACTGGGGACATGCATCCTATTTAGTAAAACATATTGCCAGCTTGATGGGACTCGAACCCACAATCTTCGGTTCCGGAAACCGACGCCTTATCCATTAGGCCACACGGCCATTGGGCCTTAAAGACAAGTTCTATGGTAAATGAAAGCTCGAATGAATATAAAGATAGATAAGATTGTGACTCTAAATCTGCCTTTTCACTGTCATTGAAATGAAACCAATAGTTAAGGCCTTCATGATAAATCTGCTTGACTCTTTTTCTAAACCAGACGTTGTTATGATAATGAGGAGAAGATGGCAGACACCTCATGAATGTATACATGTCCACTGCTCTATCATAGTAATGACATATTTTTGCTCAGTCAGCCATGAATGACTATTCAGATGCTAATGGCCTGGATCTTTGGCTGGTTAAAGGACTGTGATTTGTCTTGGAGATCTCAGGACATGCATCTAATTGTTAAAAGACATGTCGACCTTGATGGGATTCGAACCCACAATCTTCGGCTCCGGAAACCGACACCTTATCCATTAGGCCACAAGGCCATTATGCCTAATTTACAAGTTCTACTGGAAATCTTAAGATTACATATTTAATTCTACCTTCTTACTCCCATTGAAATGACATAAGTAGTTAATGACTCCATTAAAGATCTGTCTGACCTTTTTCTAAAAAAGTCATTGTTACATAAAGAAGAGGAAGATGGCAAACACCTCATTAGGGTACACATGTACATTTCTCAACTAGAGTTATGTCAGGCTTTGTTATATCAACAATGAAATGATAATGCAGTGTTAAAATGTTTACAATATGAAAAGGAACAACATCCAATAAAAGCACTGAAGGTAACCAGCCTGTCTTTCTTCTAAATTGCTGGTGTTGATGCAATGGAAATAGCTTGGCTCTATGGCTGGTTAAAAGCCTGGAATTTGTCTTGAATACTGGGGACATGCATCCTATTTAGTAAAACATATTGCAACCTTGATGGGACTCGAACCCACAATCTTCAGCTCCGGAAACCGACGCCTTATCCATTAGGCCACACGGCCATTGGGCCTTAAAGACAAGTTCTATGGTAAATGAAAGCTCGAATGAATATAAAGATAGATAAGATTGTGACTCTAAATCTGCCTTTTCACTGTCATTGAAATGAAACTAGTAGTTAATGCCTTCATGATAAATCTGCTTGACTCTTTTTCTAAACCAGACGTTGTTATGATAATGAGGAGAAGATGGCAGACACCTCATGAATGTGTACATGTCCACTGCTCTATCACAGTAATGACATATTTCTGCTCAGTCAGCCATGAATGACTATGCAGATGCTAATGGCCTGGATCTATGGCTGGTTAAAGGACTGTGATTTGTCTTGGAGATCTCAGGACATGCATCTAATTGTTAAAAGACATGTCGACCTTGATGGGATTCGAACCCACAATCTTCGGCTCCGGAAACCGACGCCTTATCCATTAGGCCACAAGGCCATTATGCCTAATTTACAAGTTCTACTGGAAATCATAAGATTACATATTTAATTCTACCTTCTTACTCCCATTGAAATGACATAAGTGGTTAATGACTCTATTAAAGATCTGTCTGACCTTTTTCTAAAAAAGTCATTGTTACATAAAGAAGAGGAAGATGGCAAACACCTCATTAGGGTGCACATGTACATTGCTCAACTAGAGTTATGTCAGGCTTTGTTAAATCAACAATGAAATGATAATGCAGTGTTAAAATGCTCACAATATGAAAAGGAACAACATCCAATAAAAGCTCTGAAGGTGACCAAGCTGTCTTTCTTCTAAATTGCTGGTGTTGATGCAATGTAAATAGCTTGGCTCTATAACTGATTAAAAGCCTGGAATTTGTCTTGAATACTGGGGACATGCATCCTATTTAGTAAAACATATTGCGACCTTGATGGGACTCGAACCCACAATCTTCGGCTCCGGAAACCGACGCCTTATCCATTAGGCCACAAGGCCATTGGGCCTTAAAGACAAGTTCTATGGTAAATGAAAGCTCCAATGAATATAATGATAGATAAGATTGTGACTCTAAATATGCCTTTTCACTGTCATTGAAATGAAACTAGTAGTTAATGCCTTTATGATAAATCTGCTTGACTCTTTTTCTAAACCAGACGTTGTTATGATAATGAGGAGAAGATGGCAGACACCTCATGAATGTATACATGTCCACTGCTCTATCATAGTAATGACATATTTTTGCTCAGTCAGCCATGAATGACTATGCAGATGCTAATGGCCTGGATCTATGGCTGGTTAAAGGACTGTGATTTGTCTTGGAGATCTCAGGACATGCATCTAATTGTTAAAAGACATGTCGACCTTGATGGGATTCGAACCCACAATCTTCGGCTCCGGAAACCGACGCCTTATCCATTAGGCCACAAGGCCATCATGCCTAATTTACAAGTTCTACTTGAAATCTTAAGATTACATATTTAATTCTACCTTCTTACTCCCATTGAAATGACATAAGTAGTTAATGACTCTATTAAAGATCTGTCTGACCTTTTTCTAAAAAAGTCATTGTTACATAAAGAAGAGGAAGATGGCAAACACCTCATTAGGGTACACATGTACATTTCTCAACTAGAGTTATGTCAGGCTTTGTTAAATCAACAATGAAATGATAATGCAGTGTTAAAATGCTCACAATATGAAAAGGAACAACATCCAATAAAAGCACTGAAGGTAACCAGCCTGTCTTTCTTCTGAATTGTTTGTGTTGATGCAATGGAAATAGCTTGGCTCTATGGCTGGTTAAAAGCCTGGAATTTGTCTTGAATACTGGGGACATGCATCCTATTTAGTAAAACATATTGCAACCTTGATGGGACTCGAACCCACAATCTTCGGCTCCGGAAACCGACGCCTTATCCATTAGGCCACACGGCCATTGGGCCTTAAAGACAAGTTCTATGGTAAATGAAAGCTCGAATGAATATAAAGATAGATAAGATTGTGACTCTAAATCTGCCTTTTCACTGTCATTGAAATGAAACTAGTAGTTAATGCCTTCATGATAAATCTGCTTGACTCTTTTTCTAAACCAGACGTTGTTATGATAATGAGGAGAAGATGGCAGACACCTCATGAATGTGTACATGTCCACTGCTCTATCACAGTAATGACATATTTTTGCTCAGTCAGCCATGAATGACTATGCAGATGCTAATGGCCTGGATCTATGGCTGGTTAAAGGACTGTGATTTGTCTTGGAGATCTCAGGACATGCATCTAATTGTTAAAAGACATGTCGACCTTGATGGGATTCGAACCCACAATCTTCGGCTCCGGAAACCGACGCCTTATCCATTAGGCCACAAGGCCATTATGCCTAATTTACAAGTTCTACTGGAAATCTTAAGATTACATATTTAATTCTACCTTCTTACTCCCATTGAAATGACATAAGTAGTTAATGACTCTATTAAAGATCTGTCTGACCTTTTTCCAAAAGAGTCATTGTCACATAAAGAAGAGGAAGATGGAAAACACCTCATTGGGGTACACATGTACATTGCTCAACTAGAGTTATGTCAGGTTTTGTTAAATCAACAAAGAAATGGTAATGCAGTGTTAAAATGCTCACAAGATGAAAAAAAACAACATCCAATAAAAGCTCTGAAGGTGACCAAGCTGTCTTTCTTCTAAATTGCTTGTGTTGATGCAATGGAAATAGCTTGGCTCTATGGCTGATTAAAAGCCTGGAATTTGTCTTGAATACTGGGGACATGCATCCTATTTAGTAAAACATATTGCAACCTTGATGGGACTCGAACCCACAATCTTTGGCTCCGGAAACCGACGCCTTATCCATTAGGCCACAAGGCCATTGGGCCTTAAAGACAAGTTCTATGGTAAATGAAAGCTCGAATGAATATAATGATAGATAAGATTGTGACTCTAAATCTGCCTTTTCACTGTCATTGAAATGAAACTAGTAGTTAAGGCCTTCATGATAAATCTGCTTGACTCTTTTTCTAAACCAGACGTTGTTATGATAATGAGGAGAAGATGGCAGACACCTCATGAATGGAAACATGTCCACTGCTCTATCATAGTAATGACATATTTTTATGTAATGACATAAATCTAGAGGAAGATGGCAGACACTTCATTCAATGTACACATGTACCTTGCTCTATCATAGTATTGTCAGGTTTTTGTTTAGTGCAGTGTTGCTATGCTCACAATATACTAGGAGCAAATAGAATGTTCATCATTGATGAATGAGTGTGCAATTTTGAATGAATAGCAACTAAAAAGTTTGTGTTGCATTCAGTCTATGGATTGTTTTCTGTAAACCACTTGCACTCAGTCAACTTTCCATTTCTCTAACTCCCTTAGTCTATGCATTTCGGTCTTGAGTGATTTGTCATGGTCAGCTGGACATGCCTCTAAGACTCTCAGACACTAACACCCTGCTCCTTATCAAATAGCATAGACAATAGCACACAGATAGTGAAAGGATAGATTTTTCTCAGTACGCTCAAAGTGTATGCGATCACTTTAACCTTTTATAGGCAACGTATACAGCACCTGCGAGCACGCTCTTAAAAACAGGAACAACAGCCAATAAAAGATCTGGTGAAAAGGTTTCTTTCTTCCGAATTCCTGATGTTGTCGTGATGGAAATGGCCTGGCCCTATGGCTGTTTAAAAAGATATTTTTACATAAAGAAGAGGAAGATTGCAAACACCTCATCAATGTGCATTGCTGTACCAGAGTTATGTCGGGTCTTTGTTCAGTCAACCTGTGGAACACACTGCAGTCTTGCTCTGACCCTAACTATAACCTTGTTTCCATTGGCTGACTCTTTGGCACTGATCTACAATCGGGAACCACCAATAGATTTTTCTGGTATAATGATACCAGATTGATTATACTGATTCTGTGAGCTCGGGGTTGACACCCTATAAATTGTGCAATACATGGCTTTTAAACATTGTTTCCATTGGCCGATTTTTCTGCAGCAATCTGCAGTAGGGTACCACCGAACGATTTCTTGGGTACACCAATGTCAGATCTATGAATTGAAACGAGATCTGCATAAAAAACAAACAGATTAATTTGGACTAGATTATGTAACAAGGCCACCACCGACGTTTTTTTCATAGAAAATCTATGTGTAATCGGAAAATACAGTAGAAACAGTAGAAACAAGGCACCCATAAAGCCATTTTCCACTGGCCGACAAAAACGGCACCAACTTATTGAGTTTTCCTAACATTTGGTCGGTGGTGCCCAATGACGGTGCACGTAAAGCCCAATGCCCATCTACCGATTTCGGAACATTCATGTACCTTTGTCGGCGACAAACGGAGGGTAATTTGTCTCAGCCAAGGCATCCTAACGGAGTCGCCGTAGTCGGTAGATGTAGGACAGCTAGGCAAGGGTGAGCCACCGATTAGTAGACTCACTTGCTTATGACTAATATCCACCACCCTATCTCCTCAATGTCTGCAGATCGAGCGAAGAGTTACGTAATTTTCCTGCGACAAGTTGACCGACTCCTATACGATTTGCAAACTAATCGCTCAACCCTGAATCGGTACATGGGCATCAGGCTTTAGTGTCTAAAAATCGGTGAAAGTGTTATGTATGCTCTGTTTCTGCTGCAGGTCCATAACGACTGCAGTCGTTCAGTGGTGGCCTCATCGTATGATCTATGCACAATCAATTGGTTGACACTTCTCAGCATCCTTGTTTCTATTCACCGATCCGGCCATCGGTGGTTCCTGACTACAGATTGGTGGCGAATAGTCGGCCAGTCGAAAATAGCTTTTACCAATAAATTGCTACCGACATACAGTTGGTGGCTCCACCGACAGACTTTTAGGGCAGTTTTGAAAAATCAACGCTGTTTTCGTCGGCCAATAGACACGAGTTTTATTCATGGCACTTTTAGGTCCCTGGTCGTTAACACGATCTCCTCATTGCGGTGGCGCCCGTTTATAGGCGGGAGTGGGAAATAGGGTGGATTACCACCCAACTAGGGTGTCTCATCGCAGGCCCAGCCACCTGCGCCGACGCCTAAACCAGGGTTATCGCTGTGAGGCGAACTTTCACACCCCGCTTTACTCCCACGCGCTGATAGAGGACGTTCTCACCCGAACCCCGTTTTTGTATGCTGAGAAGCACTATTATCTACAGCCTACCGCCCTCCAGGGCATCACCTCGCGCTAGTTTATAACTATTTTTCTTAACAGGATTTCAAGGCATTGCTAGGCGAAAAAGTAATATCTGGCTATTATATTTATTGTATATTTATAAGAAATACTTTGAAGAACGATTGATAATTTTAATCCATCAAAGAGGAATCGCGAAATTAAGTACAACACAAAGGAATATTGTGAATCTTTTTTAAATTTAGCAACATAAATTCCTACCAATTCTAATTGAATGTACCATATCGGTATCATAAAGCAACACATCTATTATCTATATGCTTCTGGAAGATATTGTTTTCAATTAGGCTTGGATATGAAGCTTATTTTTTGTGAAAGGGTTAAATGACTGAACTTGTACAAAAGTGTTATCCAATGCCTTATAGACCACCTACACACCAGGTACTCATTGCTCCTAGATAAAGCTCCAGTAACATTGGATCGTGTAGTGTGGCATCGTTATTTTCACATTGTAACACCACTTTTTACAACACCACATTTTCAGTGACATAAGTGAAAGGCCAATTAGATTTTCAATTGAACGCAGAAGGTGACATAGCTATGATGTGATCTGCAAAGAATCGGGAACAAAGATTTCTACCCCGGATCACTATTCTGTGATCCACAAAACGTGGAGCAACGCCCTCCTGATGTATTAATGATGACGAAGAATCTGGCAAAGATTTTTATGAGAAGAAAGAGGACTTCTAATAGTCCTCATATAGCTTCATGGTATTACTATTAACATGTCTATATCATCCATAGGAATATATAAATGGAGAAAGATGCTATTATTAACTTATTTAAATACGAAGATATTTGCCGGATGAAACAAGAATCTTGATGCTACATTTCAGCATCGCCAACATCAGCACTTCAGGTGTAGTTTTCCTCATTACTTTCCCAGGATATGGCTTCGTGTATTATGACGACATTTGATATGTTTTTCTGAATTTCCTGTTATGCTGAACAGCCTGAATGATAAAGAACCGTCCAATTTATTTCACAGCACATTACTGTAGGATGTAACAATGATGAACTGAAAAGGTTTCATATCTCAAGGTATATCCTCAGGTAGCATTTACATTTTTTTTAACACTTTCAGTAATTAGAAAATGGCCATGTCATTTCTGTCGAGTTCGAACAAAATATGGAATAACTTTCCAACATCGAGGCTAATTGTGAAATTGGGAATAGTGTTGGAGCGGCAATACGAACACTCCTGCACTTGCTCAAGTCTTTGATTATGAACATCATTAACTGATTAAACGCAATAAGAATAAAGTTCATTAAAGTATGTATTCCTTTATGACTGGCCCATGAACGAAAAACTTGTCCACTATGTACCATATCTCCTGTTTATGGCCCCCAAGCCACTCCCTGTAATCCTATACCTCCTCCTACCCCTCCCCTTCCCCTCCTCCAGTTCCCTGGCTGCCTGTGTTGTCATAGCAATAAATTTCGCCTGCTCCTGATTGTGACTTAATTGATATCAAAGTGAGAGGGTATCAATCTCCCAGCAGATATCCTAACCAGTAGCCAGGATATCTGTATGGAGAGTGTTGGGAAAACTGGAGCTAAACAGCGCCAGAAATCCAACACCATTAGTAATTGTACCAGTCCCTGTCTCCAAGCGAGGAGGGTAGCAATAAGATGCAGGGACTAGAACACCCCCTTTATCAGACATTGTAGAAACGACACCATACCATCTGACAGATACAATGGTCCTCCCACAATTTACTACAGCTTCTCTTTCAACTCAGACTGCTGCACGGGAAGAAAACCTTTCATCCACCCTCCCGAGCATCCAAGAACTATGCTCATAGGGTGATTTAACCTCCTATTGACTGATTAGAGATTACTTCATAAACACCTATGTATTAGGTGATTATTTTGGTATTTATGTTATAGTATCTATTAATTACTTTCAGGGTATTGCCCTATTAACCTGCCAGGAAATAACATTTTCCCACCTTATATGAAACTACTTTTTGCATCCAATTATTTGATTTCACATTTCTTTTTAAGTACTAAAGAGGAGTAGGGGACGTATCGAGAATAAAGGGGGAGATGGCGAATCGGGAGGGTAATTTACACAGTGCCTACTTTTCCAAATATGTCAGCAACACAACAATATGTGTTAATCCAAGCAATATTGTGCCTCCTAAGTAAAACATTAAGAAAAAAACTGATGAGTGTTTGATCTGTGTCCTCGTACGCCATCAAGTTTGGAGTGCGCAGTAATATGAACGAGGCGATAACCGAGTGAATATTCTGAAGCATTCCAAACGAGATGGCGAATGGGGACTCATACCAACCACGAAAATATTTCTGATTTTATCTTAGCCTGGAAATATCTATCTGTTTATCACTGGTTGGGAATGAATTACTGTACTCGCAAGCCTGTTGAGAACGAGTTTCCAATGTTAAGCCTATGGACGTTTAATCCAGGCTAAGATAAAGGTAAAGGCTGACTTGATAGGAGACGAATAGACTGCAGTCAGTTTACAGATTATTACTGGCGCTCCCTTAAATGAACAGACTGCATACATGATACTAATAGCCAGGGACCTCTGAGGTAATATGAGAAGGGAGTGTCTGCAGGCTATGAGGCACCTACAGCTAAATAAAAACTGCTTACTCTGCTGATTCCAGTTACCAGTTACCATATGTATATCAAGTGTCCTTATTGAAATCAGTAACCTATTCCTAGCCGACCCCTCATTAAAGATATGTTATCAAAGCCAGTCAGGTGATTCCAAATGGGATCTCTTTTGTCTAATATCGAGGGGTTTATGAGGGAAAGAGAAAGGGAGTTGTACATGTACATGCAGATAATTACAAGGAACGTCGCAGGAAGTATATCAATCGTGGTGGATTATGCCATATGTTGGGTTCGTGTAGCAATCTCACGAGGCAAAGCCAAATGGGTGTTCATAGCAAAGCCAACATGTGACATACTCCACTAGGAATGATTCTGCACCATTGTCAGGGTGTTAATTACGTCCCTTAATTAGTCTTTAGGTTGCTAGATGTTGTTATTCAGCTCTAGATCTTATTACTTAATTGCATTAAGGATGGGGTAGATTCACTTGCTTAGCATGGGCACAGGGACACAGTGACCTCACATCCCTATGACCAAAGAGGAGGAAAGATGAACCATGTGCATAAAGTTTATAAGCTTGAATCTCCTGAGAGCATTCTGTTGGTTACAATCATGGTAAATGCACTGTATTCATTGACATCCGATTCATAGATCCAGTAACTCTTGGTTTAACCATACCCTACTCTTAAATATATAACCTTGGTAGTTTAGCATAGTATGTCATACACATTGGTACAAACCCGCTTAGTTAGTCTTTCAAGATAATGTGACCATCATTGTCCAATAATAAATTCCAGTAAGTGTTTATTTCACACGATTTGTCTTTCCTATTGTTCACTCATATTTCCTAATACACTCCTTCGTGGTCTAGTTCTTGATGTTAGTTTGTTCCATGTTCAGTTCTCATAAGTCCTTAGTATCCGCTCCGTGTACTCTCCAGTGAGAGCCAGTTACTCACATGTCGGTCTGTAAGCAACTCACAGAGATGATGGCTTCACACAGTGAATGTTCATCGCAGGCGACTCCACTCCATGCAGGGTGAAGTCTCCAGCGCCTAATCCAAAACCTTACTCCAGTGGGGAGCAGGTTTGCCCAGTTCTCTACTAGATCTTAAGCCTCATACTCAAGTGCTGGTCTCTGCAGCGGCAGCAGAGGTATATGCCTCAGCTGCTTACATCAGCAAGTCACGTGACCATTCATTTCCTTATATAGATGATCCACTCTAAACACAACTTCCGGCTAACGCCATATTGCTCTGTATCCGTCTGTTTTACTCACACCCTTATAGCTTGTATCGTCATATTTTGAACAATAACAACTATGATTTATAAACCGTAGCATTATCTTGGATGAGCGCGTAGTGCAATTCCAATCAACAATTATCCTTTTTCTGTCAGTAGTTTTAGAATTGGTACTTTTAGATCTTGCTAATTTGAGTTTCCTTATTTCTGTCTGTAGTGCCCTTGGCTCACAGCTATTTATAGAAGAAGCCTGATGCCATTCTAATGAGTGTGGGCCACACGCTCATATACTCTGCCTTAAAGTTAGAGTGGTCATAAAAACTTCCAGCTTGCTTCAAAAGTCTATCCCCTCACTACCTGTGTGCTATTCACTGTGATAAGGAAAAGGAGCAGAGTGCCAGTGTATCAGGGTCTTAGAGTGGGCCCAGCTGACCGAAGTACCTCATTGACCCACTGGTGATTAATACATTCGGGCCCTAGTCAGGCTGTTGTAGAAGCAAGTTGACTGGCTGCAAGTGAGTTACAGAAAATGACACATAGACTGAATAAACCCAAATCTTTTAATTGTAATGTTTAATTCGATGCTCATTCAACAATGAGGAACATACCATTTGCTCCTAGTTGTATGGTTCAAACGCTATGGAAGAGTGAATGAGCTGGTTTGAACAAACAGTAGCAGCTTCATACCCCTCCGAGACAACACTCTAGTGTCAACAGTTTCAGCTCAGCTTACCCCACACTCTACACTGTGTTTCCAGACCTACTTGTGTAACACACTCAGATGGAAGCGGGACAGGTGATGGATAGGCCACCGGATACCAATGGTGACCTCATTGTTATGCATTTTCAGGTGAAGTAGGACTTGCATGGTGGGATTCCTGTACCTCACAGGGTGTTTGTCTGAGACAAATCATGCTGAAATTCTGTACTGGAACACTTGTAATCCCATCGTCTGAATTGCAGGGTTCCATTTCCCTGAGAGTTATTTTAATGCAATTGTCGGCAACAATTACCCCCAACAAGGTACATAATCCCATGAGATTTTGTTTTTAAACATGTTCGTAGGAGCATGCTGGTGAGACAAATGTAACCTATGCTGAGTCGCTGACTAAGTACCCTACGTAGCCAGTAGGAGGCCAGCAAATATGGTCAAATGTTTGTCACGCCCCTCAACTCAAAGTTACGAGTCCCAGGGTAAGTATTTACCGTGACTATGTCTGAGACTATGTACCATGTGTGTCCTTCCACTACATTCGCGGTTGGGTGGGCAGGGAATATCGTTCAATAATATTTTAAGTCTGTTCGCTAAGACAGTGTTAGCTGTCTATGAGGTCGTCCATAAGTGTTGAATAAAGTTGACCCACATGGTCTCTATGGCATACTGAAAAGAATCTACATGTACGATCCTAGATTATTAAACGGGACCCAGTATCGGCAACGAGCTTCTCTTGATTATGAACATAAAATCCATTTGTGCTGTCGAGAGGTCACCTTTCTTAGTCACTACACAAGGTAAAACAAAACAAAATTGCTTGCCGAGGTCTTTACGTATTGTTTATTCGTTATTAACTATATGTAGCTTGCATTCTTTATCTTAATCTTGTTTTTTGTTATGTGTGGTCTGTACTGTAGTCGTAGGTAACTAATTTACCAGTAGTTTAGTATAATATGTTAAATGTTGTAGCTGTTGTTAGAAAGAAAATATAAACTTCGAGGTTTATATGTCGAGTAACCTTTTTGTATGAGTACAAACACAATAATCCCAAAGATAAGGCCCCGCACCCATTAGTTACGATTTCGCTCCAAGACGCCCCGATGAAATAGGCCTTACGACACGCTTCCGACATATCCCAGTTGCACCTCGAATGCTTCTAGTAAAGAGCGCGAAATATCGACCAATCAGAAATGAGCATTCTGAGAGAATTCGGATATCAGCCAATAGGAGCCATTGAGACAGGTATGCGTCACAGCACAAATATCCAGCCTGGGAATTCTCGTTATCGATTTGGTAATGAAGGTGATAAGGAGATAAAACAAAACATCAACCTTTCAATAATAACCTTTTTATATGAAGTAACATGTAATTACCAATCTAGACATGTGGAAAACCACAGTGTCAATAGACTTGCCAACTAAGAGGAAACCAGTCGTGTTTGAAGAAAAACAAGGCTAACATTGACACGGTTCTGTCATTAAATGTTCAACAAAAACTCCCGCTCGGCTCGATGACTCGTGACAACATTAAGCACCACTCACAGAACTAAAACCGAATCACATATGCCATAGCCATTACCAGACGGGGGAAAGGTACAACCCCATGCGAACCCCTACTTAAGAATATACAAAGCCAATAGTTGTTTGGATACATTTTTTAAAAGTTTTTTTTTATTACCCTGGAGTGATCAGTTAGTCTTCGATTGATAGATGCCTATCTTCAGCTGGCTCCAGCTCAAATACTTCAGCCGAGTTGTCCAGATTACGGACGTTTATTCGTGGCTTTTGTGATCATACCTTAATCCTACAACATGCACCATATGAACAAATCGAGATACTAGCTTCAATATCGCCTTTTTGGCTAATTCTCAGAAATACAGCCCAGTCATATTTGCATATCAACAATGTAAATTAGATAACATCTCGTATATCTAAATGGTACGATTCATTATATTCAACTAAAAGCACGAATTTGCAGGGTAAACCCTGAACACATAAAGCTAGAAATAACGATCCCTGTCTTCAGCTGTGCCTTGAAAGTTTTCTTATCTAAAGAATTTCTCAATGCACTTGGTTGAGCATTCCATAGTGCGCCACACTTGTATTCCGTTGAGGTTTTCTACTTGCATGTTTTATTTCAATCTGTGTCCATGAATATCGAAGTTTCCTTTTGTATTTTTCCTGTTATGTAACTAGACAATGGCTATGACAGTATAAATAGAACTCTCTCTGTTCCTCCATAACTGTATGTAGGGGACCAGAGGTCATCTACAAGGCCATTATATGTATGAATACTGGAGAACTCGACCCGCAACGAACTCGACCCGCAATGAACTCGACCCGTCAAGAACTCGACCCGTAAACGGAACTCGACCCGTAAACGGAACTGGACCCGTAAACGGAACTGGACCCGCAACGAACTCGACCCGTTTTTCCGGCACTGAACTCGAGTATCTAATAGATGCAAATATGGATATAAATGAACTAGAATACTTTGGAAGTATTATTACTATTTGTATTACCTTGGCTTCAAATTTTGCCGGAAATGTGAGTGATAATAAGATTTTTGAATGTCCAATCTGCACTGACAAATCTCAAGGAAATATCGCAAGGGGAGTGTTTGCGCTGACTTTTCTCCTAAAAACGGAAAAAGTTGCAAAGTGTGCAATATCCTTTAACCCTAGCCCTAACCCATACCGTAACCCTATCCCTAACCCTAACCCTAACCCTATCCCTATCCCTATCCTTAACCCATACCCCAACCCCAACCCTATCCCCATCCCTAACCTAACCCTAACCCAAATCCTAACCCATACCCCAACCCCAACCCTATCCCTAACCCTAACCCTAACCCTAACCCTAGCCCTAACCCTAACAGAGTCACTGTCCCTAGGAACTGGTCCTTCCACTGGCTCTAAATCACAGGTCGAGTTCTCTTTTCAGATTTACGGCTCGAGTTCACGGGTCGAGTTCTCCGAAACAGGTTGAGTTCTCCTGTCAAATGCGAGTCGAGTTCGTATTGGGGCGACTTCTCCAGTAACCTTATGTATATCTCCGTGGGGTGGGTGCCACATGGCAAGTCTGTAGTGACCTGCCACAAGCCACTTGCTATTTCTGGCACCGTGTTGGAATCTGGCCACCTGGCAGGTACCCATAGAGAGGGCTGATTCTGTAGAGTAATGAAGGTCCCAGCAGAACTGACAAGTCAGCTTTGTACCAGATTTACATAGAACCACCAGTGGGGACCCAGCAGTGTTCTGCACATGCTCAGTGATACCTGCTGACGCTTAGTTGAACACACTGGGGTGTGGAGGGACTATGTGCAGTCCTTCTACAGGGTTCTGTCTCTGTTCTCTGCCAAGGGCGCTAAACCTTCGGGTCCCCTGGTGGTAGAGTCAGAGAGTCCTGGTTCTCTAGAAGGAGAAGGTTGACCATGGGTTCCCCTGTCTGGATAGAGTTCTGGGGTGCCGAGATGAGATCAGGGATTGACGCCTTCAGGGCTCTCCCTGTGATACTCGAGGGAAGAGCCACAGTGCTGGATGGCTGTGGTAAAACACAGCTGCGGGTTCGCGGGTGAAACCAGCACCGGGAAGGCATTCTGGACCAAGACCGTGGTGGTGGTTGGGAGGAGCTTCAGCTGTAACCAACACCCAGCCACTACACTGTATATGGAACATCGCTATTGTTTTATGGATGCAGCAATTTTACCCCACAACTCTAAAAAAAGACCATGTGGTGGGTCAAATTATCAATGGATTTTATCAAAACAATTCTTTTTGTTTGCCGTAAAAAGGTTTTAGCCTCGTCTCACGCTTATCTATAGATCATGACAGCAGATAATCGTAGTTGTACCCTCACTACAGTGGCGCTATCTTATAATTACCTGGCGGATGATGGCGGAACTAGCAACCAGTCTGTGCCCTATATCTCTCAACGCTCAGCAATACTGCTCTCTAGGTATGCATCGAATCTGTGCAACGTGCGCACAAATAAGAGTTTGAGGACCTCTGTTGTAGTATGAAGTAACATATTGCCTCTAGTGGAGGAGGGAAATGGGAGAGGAAGGAGACCAGGAAGATAAAGGTTGATAAGAGAAAGGAGAAATCAAGCCACATAAGATGGTAGAACAGAGAGAGCAGTAGAGGGGTTATGTGTCGAGGAAAACCCCACCAATAATTTTCACGCTTTACAAAAGTCAGACATTGGTTTTCCCTATGAAAAGTCGATGGCACATTATCGGTGACCTGCACTGCCCGCATGTATTTCCATTTGCTATTTCAAGGTACACAGATTGGTTGTAAACTGAAGACCGCCACCGATTAATTCAACCCGGTTTGATTTCGTCAGTGGGCTCAACGTTAGTCGGTGGTAACATATTGCGTAAGGAGGGAGAGAATAATCATTGATCGTTTCCGTTTCTATATGACGATGATTGCGCAGAATGTGGCGCATAATCGGTCGGCGCTACGCAATGCCATTATCGGTGGTCATTATCGGCAGGTGGGGATGCCACATAAGACGGGGAATTAGGAGGGACCGGCGTGGGGTAAGGAGAGATATCAAGGCAGGGATAGGGGAGAGACGGAAAGAGAGAAGGAGAGAGACGGAAGGAGAGAAGGAGAGAGAGAAGGAGAGAGAGAAGGAGAGAGAGAAGGAGAGAGAGAAGGAGAGAAGGAGAGAGAGAGAGAGAGAGAGAGAGAGAGAGAGAGAGAGAGAGAGAGAGAGAAGCAGAGAGAGGCAAACGAACAGAGACTGGTTAGAACCAGGGGTCTGTTTAACATCGGACGAGCGAGACTGCACCTGGACGATACGAGATACAGGGCGAGGGACGACCTTCTGGGCGATTGTCGTCCAATGTGGTTTAATAAGGCATGTCGTCCAGGGCAGGGTCTATCGCTCGTACAGAATCTCTTACGTTTGACCCATATGAGTCCAGACGAGAGGTCGTCCGCTGGAGGGTGCCATGGCAGGCAGGAGACCAGTGAGTGGACGCATCCCGCACCAAATATCAACTTCCGGGACTGTTTCGAAAGGCAAAACAGACTGCAAAACAGACTCCCCCAAATGCCCGCAATAGTCTTCACTCAATAGGATGTAGGGATGTGGGGATGTAGGGATGTAGTGATGTAGAATGAAGTGATGTAGGATGTGGGAATGTAGGATATAGTGATGTAGGATGTAGTGATGTAGGGTGCAGTGATGTAGAATGTAGTGATGTAGGATGTAGTGATGTAGTGATGTAGGATGTAGGGATGTGGGGATGTGGGGATGTAGGGATGTAAGATGTAGTGATGTAGTGATGTAGGATGTAGGGATGTAGGGATGTAGGATGTAGGGATGTAGGATGTAGGGATGTAGGGATGTAGAATGTAGTCATATAGGGATGTAGGATGTAGTGATGTAGTGATGTAGTGATGTAGCATGTAGTGATGTGGAGATGTAGTGATGTAGTGATGTATGACGTAGGGATGTGGGGATATGGAGATGTAGGGATGTAGGATGTAGGATGTAGTGATGTAGAATGTAATGATGTAGAATGTAGTGATGTAGGATGTAGTGATGTAGTGATGTAGGATGTAGTGGTGTAGTGATGTAGGGATCTAGTGATGTAGGATGTAGTGATGTAGTGATGTAGAATGTAATGATGTAGAATGTAGTGATGTAGGATGTAGTGATGTAGTGATGTAGGATGTAGGATGTAGTGATGTAGGGATGTAGGATGTAGTGATGTAGAATGTAATGATGTAGAATGTAGTGATGTAGGATGTAGTGATGTAGTGATGTAGTGATGTAGGATGTAGTGGTGTAGTGATGTAGTGATGTAGGATGTAGTGATGTAGGATGTAGTGATGTGGGGATGTAGTAATGTAGTGATGTAGGATGTAGTGATGTATGATGTAGGGATGTGGGGATGTGGGGATGTAGGGATGTAGGATGTAGTGATGTAGAATGTAGTGATGTAGAATGTAGTGATGTAGGATGTAGTGATGTAGTGATGTAGTAATGTAGTGATGTAGGATGTAGTGGTGTAGTGATGTAGGGATGTAGGGATGTAGGATGTAGGGATGTAGGATGTAGGATGTAGGATGTAGGATGTGGGATGTAGGGATGTAGGATGTAGGATGTAGGATGTGGGGATGTAGGATGTAGGATGTAGGGATGTAGGATGTAGGATGTAGTCATATAGGGATGTAGGATGTAGTGATGTAGGATGTAGGGATGTAGGATGTAGGGATGTAGGATCTAGGATGTAGGATGTAGGATGTAGGATGTGGGGATGTAGGATGTAGGGATGTAGGATGTAGGATGTAGGATGTAGTGATGTAGTGATGTAGGATGTAGGGATGTAGGATGTGGGGATGTAGGATGTAGGGATGTAGGATGTAGGATGTAGGATGTAGGATGTGGGATGTAGGGATGTAGGATATATGCTCACGGCTTTCGTAACGTTTCCGCAACCTTTCCGTTACCCGCCCGTCTTCCGTAACTCTTCCGCAATTATACGTTACACCTCCGCAACACTTCCGTAGACATCAGTTGGCGTCTATAACTCTTCCGTAATTGTCCGTAACTCTTCCGCAACTCTTCTGTTTGTTTTCCCCAAAACTTCCGCAACTAAACCTTTTCTCTTCCAGTGCGTTGCACCGGGGTAGTCCATCCCTTCAACTTTCGCCTATGGATGCCAACGGATGGAACTTTTTAGCGCTCAACACGTCCATAACTCTTCCGTTTCCCGGTGTGACTGTGCCATATGCACTTCACAGACCCAATTTTAATCGGGACGGGCATTACTTGCCTTGGGGTAATGACCGACTCTGCCCGACCTTAATCGTGTCGCTGTACGCACTTCACCAACTGTTCCCGATTCTGAGCAGGCCGTTTGAATAGCGATGCTACCTATCCCCTAGTCCGATTTACAAGTGCCTTATGTCGATTTGTAGGTTAGAGAAAGGCAAAGATAAATCTGAAAACCGTTACCATTACCATAGTACTATACACCTATGCCTAAAATTACTCCAAATACCAACCTTTGCTATGCAAGTGGTAGTTGAGGTGTACCACCATACTGTGCTGGTATGGCGCCATACACACTATCGGTAAAATTATCGCATTCGCTCTGCAAACACATTACCATTGTAACTGCATTACCATTCTAACACCATTACCTAATTTGCAATATAACCAGGTTTCCATGTTACCCTCTACACTGTATAACCTTGACTATTTAAACGCCTTTGCAATGTTGCCATATCCACGTTATCATTCTAACCCTGTTACCGAATAACCATTTCTTACTGCGTTACCATTCTAACCCCATTACCATGTTACGGTTCTAACCGCGTTACCCCCATCCTTAACCTTGTTACTGCGTTACCATTCTAACCGCGTTACCATTTCTAACTGCGTTACTACGTTACCATTCGAACCCCGTTTCAGCGTTACCATTCTAACCCCGTTACTGTATCACTCTGTTACCATTCTAATCATGTTACACCCTAACCACGTTAGTATTACATGCCAACATCTTAATGCTGTTACTATGTTACCATTCTTACACCGTTACCTCGCTACCGTTACCGTGAATCCAATACCGCATTATTATTTCAACCCTACTTATTATGTTACAATTCTAACCACACTACTTTTTAAACTATTTTACGGCATCACTGCGTTACTGTTGCCAGTGTGGACTGGTGAGTGTGGACTGTTGAGTGTGGAATGGTGAGTGTGGACTGGTGAGTGAGGACCGGTGAGTGTGGACTGGTGAGTGTGGACTGGTGAGTGTGGACTGGTGAGTGAGGACTGGTGAGTGAGGACTGGTGAGTGTGGACTGGTGAGTGTGGACTGGTGAGTGTGGAATGGTGAGTGTGGACTGTTGAGTGTGGACTGGTGAGTGAGGACTGGTGAGTGTGGACTGTTGAGTGTGGACTGGTGAGTGAGGACTGGTAAGTGTGGACTGGTAAGTGTGGAATGGTGAGTGTGGACCGGTGAGTGTGGACTGGTGGATGAGGACCGGTGAGTGAGGACTGGTGAGTGAGGACTAGTGAGTGTGGACTGGTGAGTGTGGACTGATGAGTGAGGGCTGTTGAGTGGGTACTGGTGAGTTAGGACTAGTGAGTGTGGACTGGCGAGTGAGGACTGGTGAGTGGGGACTGGTGGGTGAAAATTGGTGAGTGAGTGAGTGCTGGTGAGTGAGTACTTTTGATTGAGGACTGGTGAGTGAGGACTGGTGAGTGAGGACTGTTGAGTGAGTATTGGTGAGTGAGTGCTGGTGAGTGAGTCCTAATGAGTGAGTACTAGTCAGTGAGTACTGGTGTGTGAGTGCTGGTGAGTGAGGACGATTGAGGGATGACGATTGAGAGAGGACTGTTGAGTGTGGACTGGTGAGTGTGGACTGTTGAGTGTGGACTGTTGAGTGTGGACTGTTGAGTGTGGACTGGTGAGTGTGGACTGGTGAGTGTGGACTGTTGAGTGTGGACTGTTGAGTGTGGACTGGTGAGTGTGGACTGGTGAGTGTGGACTGTTGAGTGTGGACTGGTGAGTGAGGACTGGTGAGTGTGGACTGGTAAGTGTGGACTGTTGATTGTGGACTGGTGAGTGTGGACTGTTGAGTGTGGACTGTTGAGTGTGGACTGGTGAGTGTGGACTGGTGAGTGTGGACTGTTGAGTGTGGACTGGTGAGTGAGGACTGGTGAGTGTGGACTGGTAAGTGTGGACTGTTGAGTGTGAACTGGTGAGTGTGGACTGGTGAGTGTGGACTGTTGAGTGTGGACTGGTGAGTGTGGACTGGTGAGTGTGGACTGTTGAGTGTGGACTGGTGAGTGAGGACTGGTAAGTGTGGACTGGTAAGTGTGGACTGGTGGGTGTAGACTGTTGAGTGTAGACTGGTGAGTGTGGACTGGTGAGTGTGGACTGGTGAGTCAGGACTGGTGAGTCAGGACTGTTGAGAGGAGGAGGGGGTATAACCAACCTTGCCCTTATACCGGAACGCTATTGTGAAGCATGTCGGAAGCCTGTCGGGCCATGTTGGGGTGTCAGAGTGTGTCAGAGGGTATCACAGTCCTTTTGGAGGTCCACTCTCACATGCTTCAGCTTCAGCTACGACACCCCTTTGGGGTGTCGTCCGTATGCGAGACCTTGAGACGATGTAGGAGAGTGTGGACGAGATTTCTCCGTTGGACGAGTTTCTTGTTGAACGAGACTTTCTCATGGCAGCTCTCTCGTATCGTACGGGGCTCGTCCCTGGACGAGCGACATGCTTCTTGAACGAGACTGGCTGGACGACCTCCGTACGAGCTTTCAAAGTCTCGCTCGTCCGATATTAAACAGACCCCAGGAACAGGGAGAAGCGAAGCAAACAGAAGAGTGAGTGAGAGCCCTGTAGCCTATGCCTCGTCACGCAACCCATTATTCAGTGTAGATCTAACCGTATGATTCACATGCCAACTCAACATTGATCCTTGCTACATTTTCCCTTTCAGAGTTTCCACAATGATGCTACATCCCCTTATTACCTGAGGCGATGGCGTGGTTGCCTTAGAACCAAAAGTAGACCAACTTTGCTTTTTGTTTATCTTGGAAAGAAAAATAAAGTATGCTTCTTATGATGACAGATAGCATCTACATAATGTCGGAAATAAGTAAAATATATTTGAGACGATGTTTAAATACTGTACGCAAACGGTCCAATGGAATACTCTGAAATAGATTGTGCAGTCTCTGAACAACGTATACTCTGCCAGAGTAACTTTTTTTAATGCCCACATGTGGCACAGGCAGCGCTTTAACGTTAAAAAACGGAATAACATTACCCGATAGGTCTAGGGCCCTTTTGACATGCAAGCAGTTTCATTTTCTGAAGAATCCATTACCGTACCTGTTTCGACGATGTCTAGGGAGGAAAAAACACACCGGCTTTTGTAATGCCAAATTAGAGGGATCCATTCACAACGAGAAAGAGATTCTATAAATAAAGGGATGCCTTTGCCGAGAAAAACGGTACAAAGTCGTGTCATGACATTGGAACCTTCCGAAAATAAGGACGATCGGCCCCATGTTAGATAAATCACGAACAAAAAAAACATCGATTCAAAAGGATGTGGATGGCAAGACAGCAGCTTTCATGCAATAGCCTTGCAAGCTGCGCCGGACTTATGAAACACATATATATGTATATTTTATATATTCGGAGCAACAAAAGCAGTATTTTCGGCGGTTTAGTGAAGTATAAGAGTCGGGCAGTCCGGGTTAGAGGCGACATCTAGATGCGAAAGGAAATATCGTGGAGCGGAGGACCATCGGCTTCACTTTTCGATTTGTGGCTGTTGCATAATATGTTGCATAATATTATGTGAGGCTGCAGTAAAAGATACATCAAACGATACCCTGGACGACCTTCTCCATTCAGGGTAGCATAAAACTCGTCGTAGGTTTCAGCATTTCCATCTATAAACGCCGATATATACACCAATACACGTATAAGTGATGAAATTTGGTATATATGTATCACATACTTTTAGACTTCCCTGTTGGTAATATACTTTAAATCAAATGAGAATTAGTGCATGAAAAGACTTTGACCCCAGCTACGACACCTTTAAAGATGTCTTTCTGGGCGACGAATGGACAACAAATGGACGACATTTACATAATGGACGATTTCTTATACTACACTAGCTGCGACCTTTAGGGTTCTCGTATCATCAAAAGCTCGTGCCCCAACGACATATGTCTCTATGCTATGTTTTGGCACCAAAGAGACTTCCATCCTTTTTGTTTTATCATAGATTTATTATTTAACGGCCCCCAATCTGGTACGGACGCACCCCTTCAACCCTACTGAGCCATCCAGTCGCCGCGATGAGGCCGTAGATTAGTGAAGTGAAGTGAATGCACAAAGGTGCTCGGCCGAGGGGACTGTCCCCATAGCCCCGCTGCTCCTGTTTTTGTGGTATCGCGAGCTATAATCGGATCGCAATTTTATTCTAACGATTACTTTAACGATCCGACTAAAAAAGCGTTGCTCCAGTAATATCGGATCGTATCGCTATATTTCCGCGGTATCACTAATTTTTACGATGCGATTACGATACAACAATTCAGGGGCACATATTGAATGAGACAGGGGAAGATTGATAAGTTCTTTAATTAAATATAGATGGCACCATAGTTAAAACTGATCTGACACCTGGTGGTCTGGATCGCTATTCCCTAAAGGTAAAAGAACAAGGGGCAGGGGTTGGTGGTGCCATCATGGATCGTTATTTGAAGTATCAGACAAGGCTGGTTTTAACCTACACTGATACGATCCGCAGTGCTGTGAAGGTCCGCGTAAAAAGTATCGCTAAATGCCGTATTTTACGCTGCGATGCGCCTATGCGATTGCGACACGATCTGCAAAATTTCAGGAGCAACGTTTTGGCCCTCGGATCGCTATTCTGCGATCCGCAGCTCTGTCGTAATTCTGGAGCAACGGGGCCTATGTAAACTTTTAGCGGCAGCTAAAATCAAATGCAGTTTGGCGGGGCGAGAATTAGACGAAGTTTCTGAATCAGAGGTGATGAGTTCGGATAATTCCATATATCTGGCAGACGATAACATCCATTTATCTCATCCCGGTATTTTTTCTCGAGGCTTAACTCGATGAAGTTAACGTGGTCCGCATTCCACCGTTATGGCAAATAGGCATCACTTAAGTTTTAATGGCAATGAAGTCAACAATCTCTGTGAAGCTAGTAAGATAAGCGTAGTTTGGCAATAACAGAAACTCTGCTTTTGCTGGACATAAGTAAGGCCATGTCAATATGAAGTAAATATTTAGCATTTTGATAAAGTCAGATTGCTTTTATCCATTCACCTTTTAACCATGGACGTACCGTCCAAAATCGCGCAACCACTCCTCAAACTAATTGAAACAGCTGCACTCACAGGGAATTCATGTTCTCTCAAGACTACCTGTCCTAGGCCCACCTGTGACTGATCACGATCCCTTCCTATAATTGGCCTGTAGACCCCCCTCCCACCTGGCTTATATACCCCCTGACTGACCCACTCTCCCAGCAGAGATCCTGCGATATATTTCCTGCGGTCGCTTGTATCTCTGCCCCAACCTGCCTGTTTGGGAAATATCCTAAATTTTGTGGGTATTTTGTGTTTTACTCATAAATAGAGATGAACATATTTACATGGTAAATAAAATACTCTTATTTCTGTTATTATTTATTTCAAACCAGACACAGTCTCTGGGATTAGTTAACTACAATGGAAAGCACCTCATGTGTTGCAGGGATTTGTTTTGTCAACAATGCCCATGTGCTCCTCTGAAGGGGCAGTCTAATCAATTGTGGATTCCCATTATAAAATGGTTTAAGTATGAAAAAGAAACAACCGGATTGTTTGTGAAGCTCCTTTAACAATTCCCATATTTCCATTGATATGTGAGTTGTCTGACTTGTATAACCTTTGACAGTTGCCTTGTTTTGAATCTGAAATGTTCGCTGGTCTTCCCTGTCTTTCCTGGATACCCATGGAACAGGCTATGGGTTGGGGCAGAGATTAAGCCAGCGCTAGCGCCACAAAAGATCTGGGGGGAGGGTTTGACTGACCAGGGCTGTCGAGCTGACTGGTCATACACACAGGCCCGTTCTCCCATTGTGTGAGGGGCGGGTCTATATTTTTATAACCGCTGCCAAACTCACAGTCCCATTCTCTCACTGTGTGAGGGACTGGTCTATATTTTTAATGAAGTTATCACCAGGACTGATTTCTGTAGCACAGCTTTAATCTTGGGTTATTACTCGTCCCAGACGGACATCTAATGCTAGCTGAGTACAACTCACTCCTGAGATAAAATAACTCATTTGGTAAGGCTTGTGTTATGTAGTGGTTTTGTACCTCTGGTAATCACGCCATTCGCTCCTACAAAATGAGACAAGTCTTGTTAATGTTGTCACTAATTCACTGTGTACAGACTCTCCTAAACGGATTTCCAAACACATTGATACTGGCACATACACTGTCCATGCCACTATACGCAAGTAACTAACCGGTCGTTTTGGAGCACAAGCCGTCTTCATACCTTTAGTATACATCTAATACACAGTGTCCATAGGAAACACATAGGGCCTAAGGAGTGTGTATCTAGATATATTTTATGCCCCGGGTTCTGATAAAGGAGGCATACGGAAAAATAGTGCCTGCTTGAATGAACTAATATCGGTACGTCACTTGTCAGGAAAAGGTGGATAATAAATGAAATGGTTTCAGAAAAAAAGTGGTCGAATACTCCACAGAGTCGTCCCTAATATTGTGGATATGTCAGCATCATAGTTGTATAATATCCGACTGACAACTGACATATTTTACCATTTACCATCAAACACCTGGAAATAACGTATCCCACAACAATACACGCCCTTCAGACCCTTGAGAATGAGGATGTTTTCATTTCAGAAGCAAATATTCGATCTCAACAGTTATCTTAGCCTGGTATAAACTTCCATAGGCTCAACATTGGGAACTTGTACTCAACAGGCTTGCGAGTACTGTAACTCATACTTAATGGGCGGTAAACAGATAGATATTTCCATGCTACGATGAAATCAGAAACTTACTCGTGCTTGGTCTGAGTCCCTGTTCGCCATCTCATTTAATTTGGAGTGTTTCGGAATATTCCCTCGGCTATTACCTCGTTCATATTACTACGTACTCCAAACTCAATGGCGAACGAGGACACGAAACTACCACTCATCAATTTATCCTACCCCTAATATAAAATCCCATAGGCTTAACATTGGGTTTCCGTATGCCACACTGACTGGCATACGGAGTTTTATATGCCACTAGTGGCATAAAGCATTGTTATCACGTAATATTCCAAAATCGAGGAGATAGGGTAGGAAAAAATCAAAACCTGATTCGTTTTAATCTTGGCCACCGCATTCCACTCCTGAGGTTTTGGCACTGAACTTCACTCGGCTTCGCCTCATGAAGTCACTTTGCCAAACTCCAGTCGTGGAGTATGGTGGACAAGATTAGACCTTATCCAGTTTTACGATAATTCTTTTTATCATCTCACCCCTGGTATTTCTCTCCCAGAGTCATTACATTATGAACTGGTTCTCCATGCCCCTATGCGTATTGCAATCCGTTCTTCATGGTCTACATCCTGTATATCATCCATTCTTTAGTGTGTACAGGGGTGAGATAAATACAGAAAGCAACTCGTTTTGATCAAAGTCATTGTTCTCCAACTCGTTTGAACGCTACATGATATTCACCTGTCTGTCGCCTAGTTCATATCACTCTGCGCCAAACTCGTGGAGAACAACGAGTTTGATCAAACCTTGTTGGTTTCTTCTTTAGTATTGTCTTCTGATATCACAAAACAGGAGGAGTTCACTGGATATATAATTGAGTAATAATACCTGAGGATGCACACTTAATCCAGCCCCTCCTGATACCCTGTTATCACTGATAAGTCAGGTAATCCAGCTTCCTCAGGAGGAATACTTCTCTTGATTGGCCACGCTAGAAGGTTTCATCAATATTAATTCGTACGATTACCTCCCGCCAGGTCCTCCGGGGCCACGGCACGGTTCGGCAATCAACATCAATTTCCTCCAAATGCCAAGCGTTAATTGGTTTCCCAGGTGATGCAAATACGGCTTTCCGTTGTCCGTGCACGAATCGGATACGCGTAAATAACGCTTCCCGGAAAGCATGCATCTTCATAATAGGGAAGCGTTATTTGTTGGAATGCAACCGGTTCCAATCCACTGATTGGCTATGTAAACATTCATTAGCCAGCTTGAGTAAAGAAAAAAACTGTTTTCAGGCAATTGGAATTTCTTAGCGTTAAGTGCCTCTGGAAATTACTAGCGTGTGCTCAATTAAATCTGTAAGTAGGTGGTGATGGATGAGGTTTGGAGATATAAATTGGAATTATTATATACGGAAACCGGCTTATTGTGTTCGCACATTCAATAATACGCGGTGAAATTATCAATTATGTGCATACTGATACCGTATTGTGATATGAGGCCAACAAGTTGATTCTGAGAGATTTGCTGTATGCGAGAAAAAACAATAAAGAAATAAAATGCCTGTTTGCGTATTATTATATACCCAGAAATGGTGAAATTTTACCTGGTCACAGTGTGACGTATGGGTATAAATACGCCATGGGTAGGAGCGGGCAGGATACGTAGTTGATACAGCCATAGGTATATGGTAATAGTTATAGATGCTTACATAGGACAGACGTATGGAAAATGCACAAGGCATCCAGTATATGTCAGCCAAGCCCGATGGAAGTCGCGACTCCATAAATGAATATAAAGTACCTATGAAATGTCATAACACAATACGCTGTCACGTTTTCATTGAATGTGATGGTGGGGAAGAACCGCTGTGCGACAGAATGACATTTGTATCATGTTGTACCTATTTCTTTGTTATACTTTGCACAATACATGGTTTGAGCATAGATAGAGTTCAAAGTCACGTATAGTTCCGTATGAAACATTTAAAGAACAGGCATACGGTAGGATGTGTGCTTTCCATGACGTGCGCTCCGCTGTATGATTATAGACTGATAAATTTAAGTGACAATTCCCATCCTCATTATCAGCAAGCTATGGGAGATGCGACACATTTTCTATAATTACTTCACATGCCAAGACTATTACAGATATCTCACTGTGTTTTTATCTCAATGATTGGCATCACCACCAAAGTGCTGTCGGACTTGTGGGTTCCGTGATTCTTATAGCACTTTGTCTGAGCCTCCTTTCTGATCGATCGTTTTCTCTATCACGAGATCGATCTTAATCCCAGTCCACATTTTTGCAGTCATTTCTTCATAATTTGTTCCAGCATGAAGTGCACTGAGTGGGGATGGAGGCGGGCTGGTGGCTACTGGTGCATCTGTGCGTCGAGGCGATTAATCCTTAACATGAAAGGCTCACTTGAATGTCAGGAAACACGTGTTTTACGTAATACATTACCCTAGAAAATATAGCTCGATGAAGTATACATATTGCTGATATAGGAATCGAGAGCATCATCTTTTATAATGGCCCATTACCATACACCACAAATGAAGACATAAATGTTCATCGGATTCTACATATTTTATAGTACATGTAGTTGTTAGTTTTACAGATTTGGGACAATTAGTTTGAAAATATGAAAGATAAAAAAAATAAGAAGAAGAAATCATGTCAATAGTTTTGAAGTAAAAGTTGAAGCAAAAATGATATGGATGAAAAAAAGAGAGATCTAGAACCAAAAATAAGGAAAAGGATGTGGGTGGGTGGAAATGTTTTGTGAAAGTATTATTTTATAAGGTGAGGGGAAAAGGAAGTGAATATGTCGATGGAAAGGATAGGTTGCTCAGTTGAGGGGTGCAGGCGAGGTTATTTTATGGTAAAGTAGGTGGTTATACGACTATGTATTGGGAGGCAGTTACGAGCTAGTGTGGTGAATACTCTCACAACCAAGACAAGGATACTTGTGTTTTTATTTTCCTTGTTCATTATAGACACTACTCGATGGTTTTGTGGATAGGCGGCCGTAGACCACGAGGGGTTGGCGCGTAGTAATACACGAACGTCACCTTCGAGTGGTTCACAAAGCTGCATGTCCACAAGACCATAGTCTGTTGTATTTATTACCCACATTTTCTAAATGAGTAAACCCAGGAATTGCCATATATATGATGCTATATCAACAGGGACTATTTTCTTTTGCTCTTTATTTCACCCCACTTCGCCTTGTGAATTACTACGTGATTCAAACTCGATGGGATACAAGCTCAGACCATAAACTTTCATGGGTTTCCTCTATAATATCACAGAGTGACTATTATCCCGTATACCACGGATCTGAGGCTCTGTGCCACGGATTCAAACCCGTATCCCATGGTTATGGTACCTGGCAGTTTTTTTTAACAAATGGGTAGTTGTCTATTCAAGAATGGGTAGTTGTCTCCTCATACTTATCTTAGCCTGGTATAAACGTCCATAGGCTTAACATTACGAACTCATTCTCAATGGGCTTGCGAGTACGGGAACTCATAATTTTGTATTAATTTCATACCGCAGCTCTGTAAGCCTGCCCGGTAGGCACTACGCGGAAAGATAGGTTTGAACTGGAGATATAGGAACATAAGTTTCCGATGCAACTCCAGTATAAATTTAAAAAAAAACAAAAAAAAAACAAACTCAACGGGTGATAGACAGATAATATTTCTACGTTAAAAGACATAACCAGAAACATATTCGTGCTTGGCCTGAGTCCCCGTTCACCATCTCGATGGCTAACGAGGACACAGACAAAACACTCATAAATTTCTTTCTTAATTCTCAATGGGTACCTTGTATACTATGTATAATACAGTCTGTATAGAAATAGATTTACAAGCATCTCAGCAATGTATGTTAGGCCGTCAATAAATCCATACTCACATATTTATGATGGCATGTCGTTGGGACTTAAAGCAGCGGAAATGCAGGTGACGTGACGCAGAAAAGCCCGGCTAACACGTACACGTTCTGAGCAGGTGATGCAGAAAGCTGCTCCCAACTCCCACACGTGAATTACCTCAATGACCTCTGTTGCCGAACACCCGCCACATCCAGCCCCACACCCGACCTGCAGCTGGACCCTTGAGCAACCTGGACATAGCACGCATAGTGAATAGGATTACGGAAATGAATGTGAGCAGCTCAGCGGCCTGCACTTGTGCCCAGCGGGGAGAACCAATTGGACTTCCTAAACGATGGTTTTAAAGGCACATAGGACGATTTGGCTTGAAAATTTTATTTCACCCCTGTATTTTTCGTCATAGGCTTGACATTAGGAATTCATGCTCCACGCCCGTGAAAGTAATGTATCCAATACTAAATGGCTGATTGTGTGATGTATTTATCAATTGATAATGTTATATAGGGTAAGATTGAATAAGAAACCCACTCGAGCAAAATAACTTGGTTTGTACTCCACCTCGTTTGACCGCAGAGTAATTCACTCAGCTTCGCTTCGTGAATTACTCTGCAGTCAACCTCGGTGGAGTACGGACCAAGGAATTTTCATCTCGTGAGTTTCTTTCTAAAAAACCCCATGTCATTCTCCTGATAATTGAATATGATGAACTCAAAGTGTTGTAGAGCACTGGTATATCTCATTTAAAAATCGGGGGTCACAGTGATAGTTTTTGATTTAGAGATCAATATTATGATGATATCATAAAAGAATATATAGAAATTCTAAAAAGTTGTTTTAGCTATAGTAAAACCCTTGTCATTTTCCTCAAACTTTCACAGAAGAAAGTAGATGTATAGTACTAAACATTAAAGTTTTGAAATTCATAGGTCACCATCCTTGTTTTTGATAGGATTTAATATTTATTTTTCAGTATATTTCCTATATAAATCAGGAAAATGTAAATTGGCCTACTTTACCTTCTAAGATTAGATAAACTGGATAAAACGTTAAATCTACTCATTTAGAATTAGATTAAATCTGACCGTCCTTACTTTTGAATGAATCAAAGAAAACAATATTGTTCAGTACATTTCCTTTGTAAATCAGTCAAATGTAAATTGGCCTAATTTACTTATTGGGTTTGGTCAAACTCGATAATATGTTACACTTCACTCATTTAGTATCAGATCAAGTCAAAGAAACTGGTTTAAATTGATAATTGCCAACATTTGAAAATCACCAGGTGGCGCCACTGTGTATTGTAGGATATGCCTTTAAAGCAAATCCAGTGCTGGCGACCGGAGACTTAGGAGGTGGTGCGGTGAAGCGGGAGGGGGTTTGAAGGGGACAGATACGCCCACACGGGGTGCGGTACATTAGAAGCCTCTTTTCTGAGCGGCCACACACTGACCTTTACACGAGCTGCTCCTCTGATAACACGACCTCCTCAGGGACACCTCAGAGACTACACCTTTCTCCGCAGGTAGTAAACAGGGGCTGTGTGTCACTCTCACATCACAGTCACACGCTCACACAGCACAGTTACGCCACGGCGGACAGGCGTCCAGTGGCATTCGTTTGAAATATGAAGCCGGACTATGACCGATGTCCCCTACACCCATTATATGCTCCCAGGGGCTCCATACCGAAAAACTCTTGAAACACAGTATAATGCTTGATATGGAACTTTCTCTTATATGTTATACCAAGATAAAATGTATAATATAAAATATAGAATGGAAGATGGTGAATTTTGTTGAAATAAATGAATAATAATAAAAAAAGAGTTCAATAACTCAGAATTCTCTGCAAAATATATGGCACGGAATACAACATGAATAGGCTCAGATCGCCTATTTTTGTGTGTTTGGTTGCTATGGTCACCAAATAAAGGATTTTCCGGAGACTTAATCCACGAGACACCAAGCGAGAAACACAGCGATTTACAGAATGGTCGACACAAAATGGCGTGTATGTGAGCTATTATTTCATATTTCACCTGTTAATTGCTTCTGAGATGCTTAATCATCGGTGGAAGATATTCTTATGAAATGACATCTCACATACATGCTGCATTGTGTTGGCGATTCCGAAAATCGCTGCATTTCATGCTTGACGTGTCTCGGGCTTAATTCAGGAGGTGGATATCTTGATGAAATGGTAGCGTCCTCTCGTGTTTAGACATTGTTGGTGCGACGTATCTGGTGAACTGAAAGGACTTTGGGAGTTTGTAGAAGTGCTGATAAGACCGCAGCCCTTTTGGGAAGCAATGCTTGGGAGCCCTGTGCCTAATTCATACAATCAGTCTGAGTTTCACGGAAAATAGCTTTCTCAGCCGCAGTTTATAATCCTATTTCATGAAGCCAACGTCTATTTACATATCTGTATATGAAATTAATTCAGAAACATTTCCTAAGTGGAAACAGTATGGAGGGTTAAAAGAAAACCAGTTTTATCCAACGCTACTTCCATTTCTACTAAACGCATCTTTTTATCCGTTCTTTCTCCTTGTGTCTGGCTACAGACATATAACAACGTGTTGTATCTCCAGAGTCTGGCTTTCTAGCAGACGACAATGGCATATCCGGTCATGCGCACAATGGTCGCTCTGTCATATAGCGTACACAATGCACAGTGGCTCTCATGTCTGGTTCCTCCCGAAAGCCTATTATCTAAGCAATACCAGAGCTTTTCTCATACTGCACCTGAGGCGACAGCAATAGTCCACCTAAAGGGAGTGACGCCCAATTAGAGTAGCTAATAGATCTGTGACCTTGTCATTCTATCAGGGTATTATGATACTGTACCAGGCCAACCCGCGCGTATCACACCTTGTAAAGAGGTAAGGATCCCAGTTTACCTGAAGGCCCAACATCCACTGAGCTCCCGATATACAACGATAGGCATTATGATCTAAAATTGATATCACGTTGGAAAGTCAGCTCTAATCCGTAGCCGATACACCTCGAACCAACCTGTAGTTGTAAGCAAGGCTAAGTAACTGGGTCATTTCAAATTTTTTTTTATTTGGTGCGATTCGTTAGTACAAAAGACTCTGATCTGCCATCGTTTTTACTTCGATATCAATTTTCTGTCACTTTGTATCTATACTTAAACATAATGTAATTATAGATATAGTATGTATCCTAAACCTACAAAACTATTGAGACAAAGTTGCATCGTAAATAAGATATACAATTGTTGAGAATATAAGTATAGTATGAAGTAAGTATGGTAGAATAGAATAATATGATATACAGCTTTGATGAGAGGGTGATGATACACGAATGTTAGCGATATGATATATATTTATATATCAACATGTATTCCTTGTACACACAGTCAACACACCATTCCAGATGCTGTTAAAGCCATTATGGCCAAGTACATTAACCTAACCTGGTGACTGGTACATTTGTATATACAACGTTATGCCCATGGTTGGAGATCAAAGTAATAGTCCAAAAAGATATACCCAATAAATCTTTTTTTTTTATTCAAGCAAGGAAGTACAATAGCTGGGATTTAATTCATTCAAGAATATCATATGGATTGAAAAATACAACAAGCGATGTTGTTTGTGGACAGGCAGCTCTGTAAATCATTCAAGGTTGACTTCGATATAAACTCGCTAACATTCGTGTACTATGGCGTGTCAACCACAAAACATTCACACCACATCAGGGCGAACATACGACTTAACCATACATTAAGATATATCAATATCCATATATCCCTACCCATTTTTTACTAGATCATATCTACAGTCACATTTATATATATATATATATAAGTTAGGTCTACATTTAGGTAATAGATAAGGATACGAGTGAATATAGTTTGGCGAGAATACAACCAGACCCTATGGCCATTTATTACGTGAATACAGGATGAAGAAACCCCCAGTATTACATAAATACAGAACTGGGTAACTTAAACCTAAATTTAAAAATTAAAAATAGGTCCTGCTCATACGATTGACTAAGGAAGAGTGAGGAGATCCCCAACCGTCGCATCAAAGGAACTATGACGTGTGCGACAATAGGCCACGCCCCCGAGTGGCTATACCATAGATACGTGCTTAGCAAATGGGGGCCTAATTATATATGTATAAGTAAGTGCATTATACATTAATATAAGTTAGGTCTACATTTAGGTAATAGATAAGGATACGAGTGAATATAGTTTGGCGAGAATACAACCAGACCAAAATACCGCCAAACTACAATTACGAGTAGTTAGGAGTAATTACCTAGAAAAGAGTTTACCAACTCCGATTCTTTATCTGAAACAGAATTATGTAAGTATCTGTAAACCGCTGACGATTTCCAATTACCCTTAGCTCGGATTACCTCAATGGGCATACCGATTTTTTGCAGGAAAGTCGCACCCCCATGTCTCAGTGAGTGAGTCGAGACCTTTCCTGTGATACCAGTCTGGAAAGCTAGGTTCTTTAGTCTGGAATTAAAATAGCCGTAAGTCATAGGTCTATAATTAGACATAGTAATCAAGTAACCATCCGGATTACTATAATTGATAGATTTGAACATTTCGTTGATACATAGCAGAGAACCAGGAATCGGGTGAATGTAAATATTGTATGGCTGAATCCCGAATTGATCTGTCTTACTTGTACGAATGTGGATAACTATCATTTTATCTGAAATTTTTACATCACCGATTTTTAGATTGTGTGGAGAGTTTGATACATGAGATTTTCTCAGTAATCCACGAAAACATAGCATAATTGCTAACCACAAATTGAAATCGTCATGACGAGAGATTTCTAACGTTGAACAAATTTTTAACAAATCCGTAGGTGTAAACGGATACCTAGAATTATCCTTAGATAGATAACACCTCTGAATACCTTTCATTACCATGCGAATTTTAAAATCGGATGAGTAATCCCTGTAACCCTCGATTTTTTGATACCACCAAACTGCTGATAAATAGTTTTTTATAGACGTTGGTGATAAATACTATGACAAATATGATAAATACCAACAAGCTTGATCCCTAGTACAAGGGAAAGGTGACAAATGATATTTTTCACAAAATCTTCTGTATAATCGTAACTGATTTTCCCTTGCTTTTTTGGTAGCTTCTGAGATTGATTGAGAAAGGAATTTTTCCGATTTTTCTTGTAATTCCCTGGTCAAGTCTGTAAACCAGAACAACACATGTTGTTATCGGAGAGAGTTTTAACGCATTTGTCATAAACGCCAGGGTAAATTAGCCTGGACAATTGGTCTGCTAATATATTATTAGCACCTTTGATATGTGTGGCCCAAATTTCAATATTGAATAAAAAACAGTACCAGAAAATTTCTCGTAACCATGCCATACAGATCCGATTTTTGCTTTTACCGCTATTCAGCATGAATAGAACTTGCATATTATCCGTCCGGATAATCACTTTTTTGTTACGATAATTTTCACCCCAACGTTTTAAACCTACCAACACCGGCCACAACTCGAGAACATTTATGTTTAAATCGAAAAAATCGTTATCAGGAGGTTTTTCCTGATGCCCACAACCATTCAATAACGAAATTGCATTTTTCCAGTTACCAAAGAGATAATCCCGACCTGCCCAGGCCCCAAAACCCTCAAAAGAGGAGTCTGTAACGATTGGGATATTGTGACAAGGTGTTTGTATAAGTGATTTACCATTAAAAACTGTACAAAAATGTCTCCACCATAACAGGTCAGCCTCCAATGATTCATCGATTTTCTGCGATTTTTTATAAGGTAAATCCCTACATTTATCGAACAATCTTCTGCTGAATGTTTTCCCACCTTTGACGACTTGAGAACAAAAAGACATATTTCCACCGAGTTTTTCTAGGTCTTTTTTAGTGACAGAGCCTTTCTCTAGTGCACTATCAATTAAATTCGCTAATTTATCGATTTTTTCCTTTGGTAGGCTTAATTCCATTTGGATTGAGTCGATTTTGATACCCAGAAATATCACGCACTGACTAGGATTTGTAACTTTATTTTTGGCGATTGTGAAACCCATATCTTCAATTGTTTTTATCACAATCTCTCTATTTTTTAGACATTCTTCGTAAGTTTTTCCTAAAACGAGAAAATCGTCTAGGTAATTGACAACATGCCCCGCCCCCTTTTTTTCCGCGATTTTAACGACGAAATTCGAAATATTCGTAAATATGTTAGGGGCGCATTTCAAACCAAAGGCCAGGCGATTGTCTTTGTAATATTTGTTATCCCATTTGAAACCTAAAAATTCAGAGTCCTGTCCTCTGATATGGACCGATCTATATGCGGACTTTATATCTATTAGACTCATGTAATCGTATTTTTCCATTACCTCGACTACATTTTCTACAGAATTGTATGAAAAATGTTCAAATGTTTCACTCATGTGATTATTAATGGATATACCATCAGGTCTGGAGCAGTCTGTTATAGGTCTGAATTTTCCTGACTCCTTGAAAATACCGCCTATGGCATGTACACATTTTGGCCTAACCTTAGTTTCCGATAGGCGGCCACCTATTACTTCATTTTTAACTACCTCGTTAAATTTTTCAAACCCATCACCACTATTTACGGAATCGTAATTTTCACATTCATATTCGATTTCGAGATTCTCATCGACGATTTTGAAACCATTACACAATCCCGACCATAGGAATTCTTTTTCGTCAGCATCAACTGTATCTAGGGCGTTTTCGCCTACCAAGAAATGTGCAGAACGGCATGGTTTAAGATCAATCTCAAAATCATTTACTTTATAGACACAATTGCAACTACCGTTAATGCAATTTTCAAAAATCGTGACATCCTTACCTTCAGGATTTTTAACGATTTTAGGAGTATTCTCCCGTTTCTCCGATAGATCAACGTTAATCCAACCATCGTAGTCCCGCTTAGCGGAATCACCACCGATGACGTCATTTGCGTGCGGGGAATCCCGGCAACCAAAAGCGTCCTTAGTAATGGACACGCCCACCGTTACCCGGTTTGAATTCCCGCTCGGGAATTCGTTTCATTTAACGAATTTAGAGTCTTTGTTTGATGAAGATTTACAATCGGAACTACCGTGACCAAACAGATGACAATTTGTACACGAATGCTTATACTTGCAATTAGCGAACTTACATCCCTCGCTTTTGTTGAAGGCGAAACATGTGCTTGTTTCGCTAGATCCTTTTGATTTATTTTTACTCGTTTTACGATTTACTGCAGCTGCTTGCGTGCCGTCATAAGATAGATATCTAACGATGTTTGCTGGGTTTACCACTGAGAATATATCTAAACCCTTGCTTTTCGCTTCAACTTTAACGATTTCGTCGTAATTAATCAAGGCCTCTGCCGTGAACATTCTGGTTTCGCTTTTTTCTGCCAAAATGATTAAATGGTCCAGAAATCCATTAATATCATCGTATTTTTCGTTAATATCTTTTAACATCTTTAGATTTACCAAGTTCAATTTCTCTACACTGGCGATTTTTTCATCTTTTTTCAGGTATTTTTTAGAAGAAAACATATTATTTTTACCTTTGTTTCTTTTATGTTTTCTGCTTGCTGAACATGATCTTGAACTTGATCGCGAAGAATCAGTATCATCTGAAGAACTTGAATCTGTATCATGCGATTTTTGATGTCTCGATTTCCTCCTCGATCTTGAACTACTGTCACTTGATTTCTTCTCGTGAAGAATCTTCTCCATTTTTCCAATAGCTCTCATGAAGGTTTCCTCCAGGTTATCGATTCTTGTAGCTAGGGCTGCTGCATTCTCTCGATTTTCTCTCGATGGCATCCCCGATGAAGCCGGCATCCCTCTCGTCTGGTCAATACCACTTACTTCTGAGTTCGACCTATCCCCTGCTTTAATGGGGGTGAAGGGGGCCTCCCCTTCACAACTCATTTCGGTAGTATTCGATAATCCTTTCTCCACCTTAGTCGGCGATTTCTGCTTTTTCGCCTTGCGTCCCATTATCAGATATATTGAATTTCCCAAGAAATTCGTTAAAACATAATTCGTGAGCACCAAAATTAAAAATAGGTCCTGCTCATACGATTGACTAAGGAAGAGTGAGGAGATCCCCAACCGTCGCATCAAAGGAACTATGACGTGTGCGACAATAGGCCATGCCCCCGAGTGGCTATACCATAGATACGTGCTTAGCAAATGGGGGCCTAATTATATATGTATAAGTAAGTGCATTATACATTAATATATATCAGTACCCACTTATCACAAGTTCAGCTATCAGCTCCCATTTATCACTAGATCAAAGAGATATCCTGATCCACCTGCGGCTTGCAAACATCTGACCATATTTGGCAACACTTTTGAAGGCTGCGTCTCCCTGTGGCCAGCGTTTGAGTCCAAATTGGATTATGCCGCGTCCATATACAACGCCAGTCCTCAGTGGGCCCCCCTGACCCCCGGCGGCCAGCCTCCCTTTATTGGATTGGAAGAGGGGAGTGGGGAAGGTGTCTGTGCAGGGTGGGCGCAGTATCGTGACTGGCACCGGGGACTCTTACGCAAACAGCGGCAAACGCGGACACAAACCCAGCCCCGCTCTCCCAGCAGAACTTTTGTGGCGCTTGCACTTAGTAATCTCTGCCTCAATCCTATGACTTCAAGTACATAAACTATATTTCGGATAAAAAAAAAGGGTAGTTGTCAAAGAGTTATAGAACTCAAACAACCTATATAATTATGAGTTGGGAAATACTGGAATTGTCAAATGAGCTTCACAGTCAATCCAGCCCCACTCTCTCAGCAGTGCCTTTGTTGCACTTGCACTTACTAATCTCTGCCTCAACCCAGTGATATGACATAGAGAATATATATTTTTGATTCAATAAAGTGTAACTGTTAAAACTTTCAAACAACTACCAAAAGGCTGTCAAACAACTGTCAAACAAGTGATATATTATGAGTTAGGAATAATGGAGTTAGCTTCACAGAAAGTAGCTCCTCAATTGGGCCACGGATTCAGGTGTTTTGTTTTTCAGCTTGAAACCACTTTATAATGAGAATCAAAGGTTGATTAAACTACCCCTGTTAGTGTGCACATGTTGCCACAGAAAACCCTACAACACATGAGGTGCTTTCCACTGAAGAAAATAATCCCACAGTCTATTTCTGATTTGACATCACAAAAAACAGGAATGAGTATATATCATTCACCATATAGATATGTGCATCCTTTTTTACGAAATACTTCCTCAATTGGTCAGAGTTCAGAAATGAAACCCTCTTCCACTGACCAACGAGAACACTAGGAGTGATTGAGTTCTCCTAAAAGTCGGTCGGCGGTGGCCAACAACTGCATGTTCGGATCTAAAAATCGTTGAGGGTGCAGTGTTTGCCTTGTTTCTACCGTATTTGGCAGGTCCATACCGACAGAATAGACATCCAAACTCAATGATCATCAACAAAAATTTCAATCCCCTTTGATTCTGTCAGTCATTGACCAAGTCAGTCAGTGGTGGCCTTATTGCATAATCTATGCAGAATTAATTGGTAAACACTTCTCTGCATGACTGTTTCCTTTCACCGAATTGGGGTTGGTGGTTTCTGACTGCCGATGGGCGCTGAATTTTCGGCAAATTTCAGGCTTTCATACAAGCAAAACAGGAAGTATATTGGTTCCCTGGCCCAATTAACTATGGGACAGGTAACGCCCAGCGAGAGCAACGTGTGATCGACCTTGAACTTTTGCTGGTTACCTGCTGATTTTTAGTGGCAATGAGAACTAGCACAACCTCTCTCCCTCACAAGATTCCCCAAATACCTTATTCATACTTGTTTATCATAAAGGATAATGTTCAAAAGTAAAGTAATGGCAACCTTTCGATAGATAAAACATAATTTATTAGAATGTTTCTTTAGAAACTGACAGATTCCAACAACCCCCTATGACCGGACGACCTAAGAACCAGCGTAGTACTAGTCTTCTTCTTCCTCTTCTTCTTCTTCCTCTTCTTCTTCTTCTTCTTCTTGCTCTTGCTCTTGCTCTTGCTCTTGCTCTTGCTCTTGCTCTTGCTCTTCTTCTTCTTCTTCTTCTTCTTCTTCTTCTTCTTCTTCTTCTTCTTCGTCTTCTTCTTCTTCTTCTTCTTCTTCTTCTTCTTCTTCTTCTTCTTCTTCTTCTTCTTCTTCTTCTTCTTCTTCTTCTTCTTCTTCTTCTTCTTCTTCTTCTTCTTCTTCTTCTTCTTCTTCTTGCTGAAATGTTAAGATTTGTTTTATTCTTTTTGTCCTGTTTTCTCTGTTTGTTCGTCTATGTGGAGACATAAGCCAGCCTTCCAGGCTAGACAGGAAGCAAGGCGCAGAATCTATGCTAGTAGAGTGACCCCGACCCCGACAAATCCAGAGTGCAGCGCGACATAGACAATGTTTGATCTGTATAGCCGGACGTTTTCCGATCTCTCCTGTGGAATTAAGCTGTGGCTGGCAAAGATGTGTGCCGTTGCATCAGGCCAGACGTGTTGTTTATCCAGCGAAGGACGCGTCAGCAGTAAAATTGATTCACCTACTTTTTGTTTCATGGCAACGTATTGAAGGAAATAACGTTGGTCTTTTTGACCCAGCTTTTCTTTTTTTCTTGGTATCACGGATTCCAATCGATCCCTGAAATCACCATGCCAGATCCCTCCATGGCCGCTGTCACAGCGAATAACACGCCCCGTAAAACTGATAAACGCAGCCGTTCGATAATTTCCCGCGCAATTGACATTGTGTGAATTGTCGTCTGGCTGGTAAGATATTGGAAGGAGAAGTGCAGTACAGATTACACGCTATATGTAGTCGTTAGGGCAGCCATCCGTGCAGTAGCATAAGGTGATTCGCCGAAATCGATCAGGATTCGATCGACGGAAGGCGTCCAAAGTGTGATGTCGAGTGTTGAATCCATTCTTCCAAGTTCGATGACGCGTGCATGAAAAAAATAAAAAACATTCGCCGAACGTACTACTACCAGACATTAGAGCCACACTTACAACCGAACCCCAGGGAGAATCAAGGTCATTTTCCAGACTTATAAAGAATGCTTCTACTTGATAGTCATCTTATAGGGAAACAAGACTTGCAGTTACATTTAGGAAATATCCAGACCCTATACACCGGTATGATATTCTTTCGTTTTTGAAAAATTCGTGTCAATTGAGATTATTTTGCTTGAAATTATGCCCAGCAGAAATACGATCAGCCAACATTTTATATTACAAAAATAATGTATGTTTTCTATATCAAGCTAGACGACGTAATGTGTGTTCTATCTGATCTCCGTTATGCTGTATCAAAGTAACTGGTCTGAAGCAGTATTAATTAATACGAGCGGTGCAGTGATCAGTATAGAGCACAGAGTGATTAATAGTTCTGCCACCATCCACCAGAAGATTGTATGGTAGCGCCACTACAGTCGGGGGACAACGACTATTTTTTATCTCTGAACCCTGGATAAAAGAGAAAGGAGGCCCACTTTTGGCAACTAGAATTTAATTGAATTTTATGAAGTGATAAAATGTTTGTTGGCCTTATTGATATCAATTCTTAATAAGGAATTATGGACATGAATTATTGATAATATGAAATAATTGACTAACAGAGTAATAAGTCAATTATTATGATAATATAAGATGATAAAATATAAAAGAAAAGGCCTACGAAGGTAGGAGAAGTTGCTGATGTGTGGGTGGGTGGGAAAATGTTGATATATGTGTATCGTGTGAGAGCAGAATTGAGAGTGAGGATGGGAGATGTGAAGCGGAAGCACTCGTTGGGTGGGTAATGCAGGAGTCCGAAACCAAGGGGTACAATGACCACCCCTGACCATAGACCATGGGTCACCAATCTGTAGATAATAGTAAGACGAGGCTAAATCCCCTCTATGGCAAGCCCCCCAAAATATAATTGAAATAAAATCCATTATTAATTGGACCCTGGTGTTTTGTTTGGCGTCGGGGGACAAGATGGTCGCCTCCATGACACGATAGCTATGTGCAATATGCTGATAAAAATATCTATATTCTAGTAATGACTACATCCTTGAGCCTGGCGTAGGTGCTGTGGGCCTGAGGCGGGAACATTTAATAACCGTATGAATTAATACTCGGAGGTGATTAGTAGTACGAAGCAAGAATATCATCACCATCCTAGCAGAGCTGGTAGCATCAATTTTGCCCCAGGATGCTGCTAGGAAATAGATATTTTCTGGATACTCTACAGGTATGATCAACGGCTTCGGTGCCCCGAGGACGGCCTAACGAGACTCACCGGAACCTGGGAGTTAATTAATGAGGGCAATCAGCGAGGTTTAATGGTTAGCGCTCATCTACCTATAAACGCTATTTTTAGAAGATTCTACACACTAGAGGAACGGTATCTAGAATTAATCTTGGGAACCTTCTACCTTGCAGACCAAGCTGGTCATATAGTATTCTGAAGGTAGATACTTCTTCTGGATGTACTGCTACAGATTATGGAAGTTGGGTAGATGGTTGGGGATAAATCATTATCTCTCCCCTGTTATTTTTGTTCTGTAGGCTTAGCATCGGTTACTCGTTCTCCATGACCCTACAAGATTTACAGTCCATTCTATATGGCCTATGACATCATATATCCAGTGTGTCATCCGTTCTTTTAGAATGTACAGGAGTGTAAACAGGGGTGAAATAAAAAGAGAAAGCAACTCGTTTTGGTCAAAGTCATTATTCTCCAACGGGTTTGAATGCTACAAAATATTCACTCGGCTTTGCCTCATTCATATCCCTCCACATCAAACTCGTTGATTGAGAAAAATTACTTTGACCAAAACTTGTTGGTTTCTTCTTGTTAGCATCTTTGGTTTAAGCCGAAACTTCTGATTTACGTACAATTATTTTTATTGTAGGAACCGTCTCCAGGTAACAGGAAATCTAATCAGAAGTAGAGTAGCCATAATTAGTAGAAACCGAACGAGAGTTAGACTTGACAATGTTTATGCCACGACGGGAAGTTCGCGTATTACTACACGAGGCGTAGCCGAGTGTAGTGAGGAGCAGACCTGACCAGAGTGGCATAGACATTGAAAAGTCTAACTCGAGTAAATGCTTTTTTATTACTAAAAGATAAATATTGAGTCAATGACCAACAGAACTTTTTTTCATAGTAGCTGACATCCTGCTCTCTGATTGGTCAATATTGTTATTAATCTAGTGGCATAAAAACACTTTATGTCACGGCCTGCCACATAAAATTTCCCTATGTTAAGTCTATAGATGGCGGTTTTTTATTAGGGGTAGGATAATGTTGACTGCCAGCATGAATCTGTGGGTGAGACATTTTATAAAGGAAACCTATGAAAGATTATGGTCAGAGCACGTATCCCATTGAGTTTGAATAGCGTAATAATTCACAAGGTGAAGCCGCGTGAATTACGTAGCAGTTCAAACGAGATGGGATCGATCTCTGACCGTAAACTTGATAAGGTTTCTAAATTCATCTCACCCCTCCTATTGACTAAGTGGCTTACATTCATGAAATTAAGAAAGAAATTGATGAGTGTTTGGTCTGTGTCCCCATTCGCCATGGAGTGCGCAGTAATATGAACGAGACGATAGGTGAATGAATATTCTGAAGCAATCTGAACGAGATGGTGAACGCAGACCATGCACAAATATGTTTCTGAGTTTATCTTAACCTGGAAATATTTATCTGTTTATCACCCGTTGAGTACGGGTTACCATACTCGGAAGCCAATCGAGACATCGAGTTCATTTTGTTAAGCCTATAGAAGTTTATACCAGGCTAAGATAAAACCCCCTATTGAACATTCTTTTTCTAAATACTCCATGGGCATTGAGTACGAGATCCCAATTTTAAGTCTATAGGGATAAAATACCAGGGGTGAGATAAAATCGCATACCTATAATATCATTGAAGGTAATACCAATCTCTGCATATATACTCCTATTCTCCAACAGAGCTGCTTGCTACACACCAAGGAAATAATTTATGTCGCTTTTTATAAGACATCTCATTTCCTTTCCTGGTACTTCCCCTGCTATTTCACATCCGGAACTACCCTTAGCGACTGTCATGGCCCCATCCAACATGGCTCACTAACATTGCTGATTGCAGATCCGGCGGCACGAGGCCCCCTCTGACGGGGGGTCCTTGAACCAGCAGGGTGGCCTGGGGCTATGACACTTGTCCTTGCACTCCCTCCCCCCACAAACCTCCAGTGGCTGACGAATTGGACGTGGTAGGGTTGTGGCAGAAATACATGCCTATACACATCAAAGGGGCTTTGACAACTGCGATAACGTGGGCCGCTACTACTGAGAATTCAACATAAATATACCTGTGTAGCACCATATTGGATATTACACCAGTGCTATACAATGACTGGTGTAGAATTATATATATTATCCTACCCCTCATATAAATCTCCATAAATCTAATATGGTGTGACAGTATGCTACGTTTATAATGTAAAATATTTATATGCTACATGTGATATATGAAGTTAAAAATATGTGATGGGGTAGGATAAAATCTAGAAATTCACCGAATATCATATACTTGTTTATAAGGTATTTGTTCTCTTCTGCTACATACATCAGTCAGCTCTGATATCATTCCATGAAGAAACTCATGCCATATAAACAATCATAGAATTTCGTCACGTTTCCTGCCTGCTAGTATGCTTGTATTTCCTGATTTGTGTATAAGCTAATCAAGTAATTACATGTATGTAGACAATGCACAAACGATATTTTGTTTGTCAAGGTAGGCCTGTGAGAGATTTTCGTATACTGTATGTTTTTTTGGCAAACATTCACATAGATTCACGATATGCTCGTCTCTTCTTCAGGATTGCAAATGTATCTGAATCTAGAATCATGTAGGAAGCAAATATGAGTCGGGAAAAAAATGACCCATTAGTTACCGAACGGTATGTAAAAGAATAAATAATCGTCTCTATTGTATCGCTGCTCTGCGAGAATGAACTAAGATTCAGAATGTCTTACAGACCTAGGGCTAGATGTCAACCTACTACGATAGCAATGTAAGTCCTCCCGATGCCCTACAATGCATAATATCAAAAATCATAGATGATGAGGAACATCTTTAGCTTAAACAAACATCTAGAGAAGGGACATCGGTGTGCATCGTAATCGGTTTTTAGGTAGATCGTATACGAACTATCGTAGACGATTTGGAGCTCAGCGGACGCCAGGCCATATTATGTAATTCTATGATAAATTCTATGTCATTAGCTATTACGTGTATTACTATCAACCTGCAGTCTATCATGTCTCCTTCCCGCCCTGGTGGGTAAATTTACCAACAAGTGACACCATATCTGCTCTACATATCGAAATACCTCCACCCACCTTCCCTATTCACCAATACATATATGTTTATAAAACCTATAAATGGACATTCTGGTACCTCCCGCTTTATCATGTGTCTTTTACTATTAATACCAATGTTATCTTACCTCCATCCCTTAATCTAAAACCCACAATCATTATCAATCGACAATGTACTTTTCACCGACTTACAATCTTATTCTCATGAGGGTTTTTACTGAAAACTAAAATAAAAGTATTAACATAATTATGCTTCCTATTATCAATCCTCGTAAATAATATAGCTGGCGACATGTTGGAAACTGTATAAGTGTTTACAAAGAGTTAATGTTAAAAGTTTCCTTCTTCCCGAAATAAATCGCACCTCTTATCTGTCCAAGCTCCTAGACTTAACGTGGGAGCAACACTTGAAATAAAATAACCTTGATAAACAGAGCAATTTCTACACTGAATCTCTGCCCCTAGTCGGATGCTGCCTATCGCTCATACAGAGCCTTTATAATCCTCTGGCTGGCGAATTCCCATTAAGGCGAGTCCTGTTAGAACATGGTCGTTATATCTTTACTGGGTACTTTACGATTATGGTTTCAGACACAGCCCATCTTCTCAGTGCTGGCACTTCAAACAGTTTAAGGCGATTTTTAATTGACGCTGTCGCACGAGGTAAAGTAAAGGAGGATCTTGGCATTACGCCGATGATATAAAAAGTAGACTATTGACGAGTATCCACACTTAAGGACACAGTAATAGGATTAGAAAGATGAAAGAGACCTGCGTCAGATAATTGATAAGAGCGGTATTATTCAGGGAAATGAGGAGAGTGTGATTCATGTTTGTTTATGTTGTTCATAGAGAGTTTCGCATCATTGATATGATATGATGAGTGTGACATCTAATACCCAATGTATAAATCCCAGCAGAAAGAATGACGATACTATTGTATGTTTGCCCTAAAAATACAGCAACAACCCCTTGTACAACCATGGGAGTAAAATTATACAGCAATGGACATACACGTTGAACATTTCTGTTACACATTCTTGAATCGTCTTCAAAGATACCTTGATAGATATTTTGTATAAGGTGATCTCGGTATTTGTTTTCATCCATTAAAGACAAAGCATGTCTGCAGTAAGGCATTGGAGATCATATATTATAAATACCTAGGGCTATATGAGCTACACACACTGCCCAGTGCCACCCATGACGTATGTATGGCCGTACGTCACACTGTGATTGACGGGGTATGACATCACGTGACTAGCTAAAATGTCAACATTTCTAGGTATATAGCAATATGGAAATGGACCGACTGTCTTCGTACGTCAAATACTTGGTATAATTACTAATCAAATACAAATCGGAAGACGAGGCGTACAGCTTTAATTTTCTTCCGCTGGAACTCGAAACACAGATGCCACCAGATCACCGTACGCACACAGTAAATTTGTTTTACACATATTAATCAAATACATCCCAATGCTGAAGACAGAGGTATATATCACGATGTATCTAACCAATAATTTTACAGCATATTTTTGACGTACGAGGACAGTAAACCAGTTTCCGAATAATACTCCTCCAACTATAAACCAGACTAACAAGAGAGAGGGGAACTGTCATACTACTGTTTGGTTCTGTGATAGTTGTTTTCACTGACAAATGTATATGGAGCGATTATAGCGGTTGGTCATGTGATCTGAAAGGTTCCCGAGAAGGTCGCGAAATTCGGATCGGAGATATCCCTTCATTTCCTGGATTGTATACATTAGCAAATCCAATATAGACCACCCAGACATGCAGGTCCAGACAAAGAAATAAATCACATCCCACATGCTATGAAAAACACTGGTTTAAGAACTATTTACAAGTTAAAAATACTGAAATTTGGCAGACGACTTTTCAGTGTCGAGACAAAGTGTATCACACTTACCAGAGCGTCCCTCGGCGCGGCGCGGCCACGTGGGGAGGCCGTGTTATCCGCCACCGACTGCAGCCTTATATCTCCCTCCGGCCTAGAGTTTCTGTCCAGGAATCGAAGATGCAAATTCCGTGCCCCTGGCTTCCTTCCCTGCCTGCCCAATGGCCTCGAAATGTCGGGCTTGGGTGGTGCCTCCCGGAATAGGACACTCTGAGACGGCGACCACCCTGACAACACCCGGCCTGGTCCCTGTGATAAAAAGGCGGGAAGCCCTGTTGTCAGACAGGATTGGGGAGAAGCAGACGACACTGTGAAGATCTGCTACAACAGCCACACAGACGCCGCCCCGACTAGTGCCAGCCCGTGCCGAGGGTGGCGCTACAATCAGCACCTACCGCAGCGCCACTGGGCACCAATTGTGAAAGGCGTTGTCAATGGTGATGGTGAGGGTGGAGCGTTGGTGGTGGCAGAAATTGACGGAAATGACGTCATGTCCCGCGTCTGGTTGCATTGTCGTCTGGCGTGGAGTGTGTAATGGGCAGTTGGACTGAGTATCTGGGCGGACATTGCGAATTTCTGTCTGCGATTGGAGATCTATGGTAACGGGGTGTGTTACATTCCCGCCTGGACAGCCACTGAGCAACGCGACACGCGCAAAGGGGTCAATATTGACATTGGCATTATATTGTCGGCACCCCTCTGAGCCGCAGATCGTACCTACGTTCGAGGCAGGGAGGGTGGCTAGGGGTAGATACAAAGTGCGAGGACACATAAAGCCTGTTTCCATCGGCCGATTATTCGGCACCGATCTACAGTCTCTGCCGTTACGGTTGGGGCAGGAAAGATAGCTAGGGATAGATACGATGTGCGAGGACACAGAAAGCCTGTTTCCATCGGCCGGCGAAAATGGCGGAGATTCTTTTGATTTACTCAGAAAGTCCGTCAGTGGTGCCGCCAACTGTGCGTCGGAATAGAAACATCGGTGAGGGTAGTAGTTTTCACTCAGTCACCTTGAAAGTCTGTCGGTGGTGCCACTGACTATATATCAGTACATGTATCTATTTATCGGTAAGGATGTATTTTATGCATTGTTTTTACTGTATTTTCTTGGTAAAAACAAATCTAATTGGCATCGTTGTATAATCTATGCAAAATCAATCTGTCAGCATCCTCTGCAGGTCTCATTTCCATTCACCGATCTGGCGTCAGTATACCCAAAAATTCTATCGTTGGTTCCGAACTGCAGATCGGTGTGAAAAAGTTGGCCAATGGAAAAAGGCTTATACAGTCATCACTGGCAGACTTTTGGACAACTCAAAAATTCTCCTCTGTTACAATTGGGGCAGGGAAGGTGGCTAAGGTAAGGTACAAGGTACACTTAAACCTCGTTTCCGTTGGCCGAAAAGAAACGGTGGAGATTTTTTCTAGTTAACCCTAATGTTTGTCAGTGGTGCCACTTACTGCGCATTGCTATCAATTAATTGGTGAGTGTAGAAGCTTTCCCTCATGATCAGTGACCAAGTTTAACTCTGATGAAATCAAAGTGGTTTGATTCTGTAAGTCGGGAAAGAAATCCGTCGGCGGTACCAGGGGATTGTAGCATTCAAGCAGAAATCACTGACCAATTTTGAATGAGTACTGGTAAAAATCCGTTGCTGGCTCCTAACCGCAGATCGGTGCCAAATGGTCTGTCAATGGAAACGGGCTTATAGAGAACTGTCGAACAGAGAAATGGGATCCATCAGCACTGATCCTGCAGATGATTGCTATGTAAATTGGAGTGGTAACTGTGCGTCCACTTGCATTCTGTACTACATGATTATGTATTCATTGCTGTCTAGACTCGCTGGGAAAACAGGATTTTGAATTTAGATATTTTTCCATCATCTGCGGAAAGTAGTTTTTATTCTGAGATTGGCAGATACTTAAAAAGAAAGACTGACAATAAAATGTTTGGCCTTAGTAAGCAATGCCAGTGATGAGGAATATTGATTCTGTAACTGAACAAAATAAATTGAAATGTTAATTGTGTAATAATCACATTATCACACACCTAGTGTACCTTAAGATATCCTTACTATTCTATGGCATATAGTTATATACATTACTATTAGCATGTCCTTATCACTTATGAATATTGCATGGTCTTTTGTAAAAGCAACTATTTTGTCATTTTGAAAATTCAGCTAACGTTTACTTTTTAAAAGAATCCATTATTCTTGATCCAATACAAATACTTGAAAAACAAGGCTTAGTAATTGGCAGACAGTGACTTCTCGACCTGTCGAATAATACATTTCCGCCCCTTGGGCACGCGATGACAAAATAAGATTGTGATTGGTGGAAAATGATGAGTTCCTACAAATTGGACCAATTTCTTGTGAATCCTCTCATTTTTTTCTGACACGGATGTTTCTTTTTCACACTTTTTTGGGTACTTGACTGAGTCCTCTAGTTAAAAACATTCAAATGTTCCGGTTTTCTCTGGTAGGAGAATTCCCCCAGTCAGTGTCTTCTCATTGTGGTCTTGTGTAAGAAGTATACGAAAATGTGGATGTGACTATGGCTAATGAGTCTATAGCTCGGGCCCGTGAATAATCTAGGCTCCTGCATAAAGACCTTTTTTTTATTGAAGAAGTAATCGAATAAAGCTGCTTTTAAAAAAAAAAGAAAAAAAAGAATAACTCTTGTACGAGGTACAGAAAAGGGTCTTCATTTACGAGCCGAGATTATTCAACGGGCCCAAGTTCGTTATGGGTCAACTCTATACAACAGTTATAAATGACGTTATGGACAGCCTGGTAGAATCGTTGAAAGAGAACCAATGACTGGTTTTGTGTACGAATAGCCATAACCTCCGTGTAGTTGGCACGTAGTAATATCCGAGCGAAAGCGAGAATATTAAGTCACCAACCACACGGATTACAGCCTCTTGTACAAAAAACCAGTCGTCATTGTATTTATTATCCAGCTACATGATTAATGATTATTATATTGTAATAAATGGTTTATTGTGAGATATATGTAGTTCAAGATTGCTACAATCTTCTTACCACTGCCACTCTCCTAGCATAGATCCTACAGGTGCTCCACTTCCTGTGGCCACTTTTATTAGTAAGTGCTAGGACCATGAACGATCTGGGAGGAGAGTGTACCACTGCAAATCAACCGGGAAACAGCGAGAGTTCAAGGTTGATCACACGTTGCTCATAGGGTCAGAGAAGCAGTCTAGTAATATCATGGCTGTCACTCGGATATTACTACGCTTTAAGTAATCGGAGTCTACGACCACTCGTACACAAAACCAGTCATTATTGTGTACTGAACTTAACAGAATAGTCCCATACAGTACGGTGTAATTGATACAGAACCAGCCCAATGTACTTGTGCTGCCATCTGATGTCCTCAAACCACACTGTATCATCACAAACCTTGCGGAGTGGCGCCTTGTGGATGATAAGATGATCCACTCCCGCTATCCACACGACTTAAATCGGTAATCTCATTACCACTACACATCGCGTCATGAAATAAACCATTACAAGCCCCAGCGAACAAAGCTATCTGTCTCCCATATAACTCAATAAGAATCGTTCATAATGACATATTAACTACAGAGTATCTAATCCTAAACACAGACAGAAATCTATCCTGAATTGTATTCCTCTTCTCATCTACCTTGAAACTCGCTACTTTAGAGAGGAAAGACCTAGAGACTATTAGGAAGCTCGGCGGATTCTGCCCATAAATGTATAGCTCACCTCATGATCTATACGGATTGAGATCTATATTTCCTTTTGCAGTGTCGGATTCACAATTATATCACTCTGGTATTTTGTTCCCATAGGCTTAACGTTAGGAACTCATGCTCCACGGCCATGAAGGCGTTGTAACAAATACTCAATGGCTTCTTGTGTGATTTGATTTATTGATTGATAATGTTATATGGGATGAGATAAAATCAGATACCCACTCGATGAAAATACCTTGATCTGCACTCTACCTTGCTATATATACTTCACTCAGCTTTGCTTCATGAATTAATCTGCGGTCAAACTTGGCGGAGTATGGACCAAGTTATTTTCATCTCGTGAGTTCCCCTTAACAATTCGAATTGTGAGCCAACTGACATTTTGGTAAGGAATATTTATATTACGCTATCCATATGTTGTAGATCTGACATTGATTGCTGTAGAGGTAGTTCAACGTAGATCTACTCACTTTCTAGTGAGATAGAAAATTTGATTCAGAAACGTCCCCTACTCTAATCCAAAGGTCCCCGTGGTACTAAAGAAGAAACCAACAAGTTTTGTTCAAAGTCGTTGTTCTGCACGAGCTTGATGCATAATGACCTGAACGAGGCGATAGCTGAGTGAATATCACACAACATTCACATGAGTTGTAGAACAATGACTTTGACAAGAACGAGTTGCTTTCAATATTCATCTCACCCCTGTACACACTGAAAGAATGGATATTGCACAAGATATAGCCCCTGGAGAACAGACTGCAGTACTTGTAGGGGCATGGAGAATGAGTTCCCACTGTTAGGCCTATAGGACAAAAAATATAAGGGTTGAGATAAAGATGTTGTAATACCTCTCCCATTTCCATGGATACAGCTCTTATGAACTCGAGCAGTGAATAAAAACCAAAGCTTGGCTAGCTTCATCTCTGATAGCTCTGGGCTAACTTGGAACTCACTAATGACTATAATGCACCACAAATCTCCATCATCTACAATGGGATTACCCATTATTTCATCTACTATGGATGTGTTCTTCTCTATTCCCAGCATAATATAGCGGAATGAAATCATGGATATCATTTTATTTTTTAATTCAGAAAAATAAGGACGATGTACATTCACTGCGTCAACGCATGCGCTCCTCCTTAATATCATTGAATATAATGACGGTTTTTCTTATTGATAAATATATCCATGATATTGGCAACTCATTGGATTATTGCAAGTTTGCAGGATGAGTTGCTCCGTGTGGCCCTCCCCGTGAATGTCACAGTGGTACATCATGACCAACTCAGTGATCACCATAGCAACGGTGCCTCCACCTCGCGGCTTCGGGAAAACCTGAATAGAGCAGGAGGGTTAGTAGATTGGCCACCAACCCCTATCTGTGCCGAGCTACGATGTAGGGGTTGGTCGGGTTAAATCCCACATGGTATCACTCGCTGTACTCTATGTACACTCTAAAAGCAGAAATACTCAATAGAAAGTATTCATATTTTCACAAATTGATAATGAAGCCTATATGGTTTATTTTTTCTTTCACTGTGGTTCCTTCACCTCAATTTCCCTTGGGGATTTATTGGTGTGGATACCACTTCATGAATGGAAAAAATTCACTTACTCGATGGTCGCGAGGCCGCCGAGTTAAGCATTGATAATGAAGTCTAGCTTTTTGGTGGTTTTATTTTTTAAGAAAAAGAAAAAATGGCCGTGAGGTTGACTAAATTAACTAAACACACTCTCCAAGCAGTAAACGAAGATCTGGTAGGAGAGTCACAGACTCCTACATCTAGTTGGTCAAGGTGGCCACTTATTTAAGCCGACCAGAGCTGGAAAAGGTATCCTCCGTAGGGAGTAAAAACCTGATTTATTAGTTTCCTACAAGTGAATTCGGTCTTGGGCTAGGACAAATATGATGCGCGACAGGGGCCCAATTAATGAACTAGGATGGTACATGTAGACCTTTTTCTGTATGCCATAGGGACGATATCTCACCTTTATTCAACACTTATGGATGACCTTATGGACGTCTAATATTGTCTTAGAGAACAAACTTAAATATCATTAACACGATGACCCTTGTACGAGGTACAGAAAAGTTTTTTTCATGTACCATCCTAGATCATTAAACGGGCACCAAAGTTCGGGTGTCCTTGGGGAAGAGAGTTCCTGAGAATTGCAGGTAGTGCCACACAGCGGAGGGTTTGGGAACTAATTTAATCATTTGTAGTTATCAAGCAATCTTAATAGACATCTAAAATACTTCCCTTGATAAATACGGCTGTTCTTTGTGAATTTGAATAATCTAGGAGACCTCAATTTTAGAATTGCGCCACTGTAATCTCACCAGGTTATGGTGTCCTTTACACTGATGGTACCCGAATAGGAACTCAATCACAGTCAGAATCATTTTAGGCTGAGAATTTAGCCAGATGGAAAAACCGTTCTGACAAGATGTTCCCGGCCACAGACCATCGCGCTGGATGATTATCATATCATATCATTAGATTGTGAATAAAAGAAAAGCCCAAAAGCCTTACCCTTTGGCAACATTTAACAATATTGAACACACTAGGCATGTCCCCTTATTATCATTGTTGTCCATATCGGAAATATATATTTGGTATCTTTGTCTATATTGAGGGTTTGCAGGCAGAAACAAAAGAAAAGCAAAACTATGATATACATTTTAACAGGTTTTTATTATGAAACATAATGCATAAAAAGAGTTAATTCACCTTTATTATCCTGTCGGATACATCTGCTCAGTGCGCTTTGCCATCTATATACAGATATCTAGTCATCTGGTACGAAATACAATCTGTATTTACTATCTTTCAGTGGTAACATGGAACATATGTATTGTAATAGTGTATATATATACAACAGCTGTGCATAAAATCAGTAACCCTGTCTTTCATAACCTACGTGCTTACACATATTGCTTTGTGGGACCCAGGATACCATAGACTTTCAATACAATCTATTCATCCATAGGGGTTTGATTTGAATCGACGTCCCAACACATATATACAAAGGGAAGCCATACTTTCACTCATGATACACAAATTGGCCAATCAATCAACGAACACAAGTCAAACATACATCAATGTCCGTCATATTGTACTATTGTTATTACACATGAAATCACATGGAGGGGTCGCTATGCTGTCCTAGGCTTTAAGTCAGTGAGAAACCTGCCAGTCTCTGTGCTATGGTGAGACTGAGAATGGTCACGAGGAGACTGAAGATGAGACTGGGGGCGATGGCGGGCGGCGCCGTGTTGTAGAATGGGCAGTAGGGGCACTGGAAGGATCCACACACCTGGCAGATATGGTGAGCAAACAGGTTCTGCGCACGGTACAGGGTAGTGTTGTGCATACCTGGATGAGAAAGAATACACATTTAGTAATTATTCATCTTAGCCAAGCATTATACGGAAACTGGCTTTCTGTCTTCGTACTTCTAACATATGCAGTGAAACTATTGATCAAATACATCCCGATGCCGAAGGAAGAGGGTTGTTTCTGATCAATAATTTTAACAAGTATTTTGACACACTACGACAGTCAGCCCGTTTTCGTGTTATTACAAGTAAGTATTATTTTATACATTAAAATGATGAAATTTTAGCTAGTCACATGATATCATACCCTGTACGTCACAGTGTGATTTACGGCCATTAATATGTCATGCGTAGCAGCATGAATAGGTCATACAACCACAGGTATGTAATGATATTCTCTATAGGCTTCACGTTAGAAACTCATACTCCACGGAAGTGAAAGTAGTGTGCCCAATACTTAATGGCTAATTGACGAGTTATCTTATTGAACTTGAAAAAGGCTACTCTTGCCGACACGTTGTGTGTACGACTGTTCCAATAAAAGCCATCCATCAAACCAATTTGGGATCTTGTTGAGTTGTACTTGCTACAATCTACTTTATCTTATCAAACATTTATGTTCCCGATCATGTATATGGGGTAAGATAAAATCAGAAACCAAATAGATGATAGTTGGTCCGCATTCCACCTTGTCTGACCGCTTTATAATTCACTCAGCTTCACTTCATGAATTACTCCGAGATCAAACTCGGTATGGACCAAGTTATTTTGATCTGGTGAGTTTCCTTCTAAATATAAAATGTTTACATACAGACATAAATGTTTATCATTATACATCTTCGTACCTATGTCAACCTAGATTCTACTCACGAGCCTGTTATCAATGCCACTCCATAGACAGTGGAAATCAATGAACATACATATGAGGGATGTAAAGGCCAATGCCCATCTACCGATTTCGGAACATTTATGTACGTTTGTCGGCGACAAACAGAGGGTAATTTGTCTCAGGCGAGGTATCTTAACTGAGTTGGTAGATGTAGGCAAGGCTACCCAGAGATTAGTGAACCACCTCCTTCAGACTTCCTTTTGTCGCCGACAAGTTGTGGTTTTTGCCCTCCTCCAGCGATCAGTGGACCATACATCGATTTTATCAGTGTGCGTATATATGTCGGTAGGTGTAGACTGATTTCCTTAGGACTAATACCCTCCACCCGCTCTCCTCAAGGGCCGCGGGTCGAGCGACGGGTTATGTAATTTGCCTATGACAAGGTGACCGATTCCTATACAATTTGGGAACTAATCGTTCAACCGGTAGATGGGCATCCAGCGTTAGCATCATCATGTACATAATATACCAGCTTGCAAAGTGCATTCAGGGGTTTAGACCTACCTGGTTCGTAGTAGTTGTAAACTTTGTAAATGTGTTGAAGACTCATGTTGGCCACAGGGAACCAACGGTCCACACGGAAATTGACACATGTCTTGGTGAGGTCGAGCTATTAAAGACAACAAAATATGATTTAGAGCTTTTCCTGTGAATCAGCATTTCATCTATAGTATTACAGCAAGGAATTGTATGTAGACAAATGACTACAGCCCTCTTAAAAATTCATAAGATTTCTGCTTTACAGTTTCATAGTAAAGCCATACCAAAAAGGATTCTAGAGAATAACCACAACCCGGAGCTATCGCTTTTATGGATAGCGAAGATTGAGGTTAAGAGATACATGCATTTATCCTATTTATATCTACCCCTCATATAAATCTCCATAGACCTAACATAGTGTGACTGTATGCCACGGTTGTATCATATGATATCTATATGTCACGCATGACATATGAAGTTAAAAACATGTGACGGGGTAGGATAAAAACTAAATGTCACTCAATTTCACATGATTATTTACATGGCGTTCATTGCTCAGCTCCGCTTCATGATATCATTCCGTGAAGACAACTCACGCCATATAAACAATCATATGGAATTCTGTGACGTTTCTTGGTATTCTATGATCATTTACACTACGAAAAATGGAAAGCTTTTCTTCATTCATAATATAATGCGGGAAGGGTATTTCCCGTGTTATGTACAGCAGGAAGAATTCTCTGGATACTATTGTATTAAAACTGCTGTGTACTATTGTAAATAGTTTCAATTGCTCACAATGCCTGTGTATACATGTATAGGTATATATGGTGAATGTGAATAAAACTTTGGGCCTGGGAACTGGGTGACCCAGGTAGAATGCAGTGGCAAGGACACGACAAGATACACCATCACATATGTGAAAGGAGATTCGGAATGCAGTAGCTATGAGGTAATTATGGGCTATATCTAAGCTCTTCTCTTCGGGTTTTATTCTAGTCGAAGGACCGAGGCCATGTCAGTGGCTAGTGGCGCCCCCATACAGAGGAAATGCGAGATACACAAATCCTGGCTCACTTGCGCCACCTGGTAGGTAAAGGACGCATTGTCTATTCACCACCTACACTGGCCCACAGAGCTACATTGGCAGTCAGCACTAATCAGTGAGCATTCTCTGCAGGTCTCGTTTCCATTAACAGATCTGACGTGAGTTTCTAAAAAAATCTATCAGTGGTTCTTTAATGGAGAACATGTTGGGCACAAGACAACGCAGAACTAGGAGTGACAACAAGATTAGATTTCTGCAATGGAGGATCAAGATGAGTAGTTACTTGAAATCGCCGTATTTTAGAGGACAGACTATGTGGAATAAGCTTAGCCCAGAGGTTCAAAGATTAGACTCGAAAAAGGAGTTTAAGCGTGCCGTCAAGTTATTGTATTTTGTTCATGGAACAACTATTCTGGTTAGTGGAAGTGGAAGTGGGAAGGACAGTAAATGGTTGAGCCATTGACTATCAGTCTCTATTTTTTCATAATCTAAGATCATCTACATCACATCTCATCATGTTTCGATAGGTACTGTAACTGTGTTGTGTCAAGTACTGGAGAATCTGTATCGACATGTATTGGATCACTGGAAGTTCGATCAGGTGGAATAAAAAAAAAGATTTAAAAAAAATGCAGATCGGTGTCAAATAATCGGCTAACTGGAAAGGTTTTAAGGGGAAGCCTTTTTCCATTGGCCGACAAAAATGGTGCCGATATTTTCAGTTACCCTAAAAGTCTGTCGGTGCTGCCACCAACTGTGTGTCAGTATCATTTATCAGTGACAGTGTATTGTATATGCACTGTTTTTTACTGTATTTTCCAGGCGCACAGAGATTTTCTGTGATAAAACCCATCAGAGGTGGCCTTATTATATAATCTATACCAAATTAAACTGTGAGCATTCTCTGCAGATCCCGTTTCCATTCGTCGATCTGAGAAATCGATCGCTGATATCCGACTGCAGATCGCTGCCGAATAATCGACCAATGGAAACAAGGTTTAAAAGCCATGTATTCTACAACTTAAAGGGTGTCAACCCCAAACTCACAGAATCAGTATACAGTAAAACCCTGCTTAAGGGGGCACCCTCCGTTTAGAGCAAAGTGTCTCCTTAAGTGGGATGTCCCCTTTAGTGGGTTTAAAATACACTAGATACAGATTTCTGTTCCGAGCAAATTGTCCACTTGAGCAGGTTGCCCCCATAAGCAAGGTGTCCCAGAAGCGTACTAAAAGCACTTGAATAAAAGAAGATGTCACTCACATGGTCAAAGTAAAATATAACTTTCCGCTCGTAGTCGTCATTATCGTACATCTCCGAGTGATGCATGTTGGGTACTTCTCCGGATTGTGCGTACCCACGTAGTACGTCATTAGTGATGACGTAACCGGTCGGCATGTGGATCTCCATGGCAGCCATCGAGCTAGTCGGGCTCAGGTCTGGCCGGTCCCAGCTGGAAATTATCAACATAAAGGTGAAAAGAAGTCAGGAACTTATAAACTAATTTAGGGGCCATCCACAAAGTATACATGTACGCACTGAGTGAGTGTGGGGTGTCGGGTGTGGGAGGGATTATCTATTGCGTACATGAAAAAACTCTTTTGTGGACAGGCGGTCGTAAATCACTCAAGATTGACGCATGTTAAAACACGAGCGCTAACGAGTACATTACGACGTCAACCTTGAGTGGTTTACAGAGCCGACTGTCCATATAACTATCGTTTGTTGCATTTGTTATCCATCTTTTCGAATAGATTAAACCCAGTAGTTGCCATACATTTTCAATGGGGTCTTGAATACGATGGATAATACAAAATGGAGAGGTGGGTGGGATGGTGTAAAATTTCAGAAGTCCTGCGTTCATACTTTATGGATGGTCTCCTATTTACATTGCGTTATGGCTTAATACTACACTGAAATCTCTGCTGATGTTAGTTCCAACACCGGCCACTGAGGGCGTTAGCGTCGTCACCATGAGCGCATGTACGTATCGTAGAAGTACGTCCTCCGCTGAGCCCCAAGTCGTCTACGATAGACCTTACGATGTTCATAAAAAACGATTATGAAACAAGCCAATGTTCCTACTCTAGAAGTTTATCTCATATAAAGAGTTTCCGGATTGTTTTGTGAAAAGCATTGCAGTTGACAGGGAGGTTTTAAATGTCTATCGTAATAGGTGGACTCCAGGGAGCTGTTTCAGAAGTCGGGAGGGTGCTAAACGAGAGTACTCACTGCCAAAGCGAGAGTTAACACTGGCACTTGAAGCGTCGCTGTCGAGGTGGAGGTGCCGCTCGCTATTGGGTATTGGTACCGTTTTTGCTGCCGCTTAGATTCAAAGTGCCGCTCGCTGTTGCGGCCTCTCGCTTTGAAATGCGACGTACCACTGGCGAGACTTCACTCGACTTTTGAAACAGCTCCCCGGCCTTACTTTATAGCATTGTTTAATTACCTGTTGGTATATGTTTACCCTATCCCTACCAATTATGCCTCAAGGCACTCCCATGGCTAGTACAAATGATGCCTCAAAGCATCATTTTCAATTTTTGTTTAAATGTCATTGATCTCAGCTGATTCAAAAAGGAGCTTTATAATTTTGTTCAGAGACTATGTAAAACGTCTTTATAATGATAATTGACGAATAGCTTTATAGTTATCACCATGGGAACATTGACAAACAACTTTAGATGGAGTGGAAAGGAATCAATTTTCTCAACAAGTGTAACGTAGGCCTGCACTACAAAGGTGGTCTGGTGTCAGGCATTCTGCATTTCAAAACATGCACCTGCGACCAGGTCCGGTCAGGAAAGGGTTAAACACCATAGCCTTTTGAATTGTATTTGTATTGAAGTTAATTAACGATAATATGTCAGCGTTATATTTGTGGTAGAATAGCCATTCAGATAGACCGCGCTTGTTACCTTGCACATGCTTTGAAGTTGATTATAGAAGAGTTAAATCCACTGTATTCCACTTCGATATCGGCGTTGAAGAAATGGTCAATTGAACTTGGTAGTATCTGCTCCGGATATTCCACATTTACGTCGGTTGCCAACTGCGTACAATATCAAACGCAAGAAAATATTAGAAAGGTTTGTTATGTAAGCCGTACGAAGCTATGTTTATTCGGATGATATCTTGTGGGCAATATATGGGAGACAACACGATACAAGATGATTAACAGATTAATATATTTATATATATGATAAAATATGTATGATAAGTAGTTCAGCCCTAAAAAAGACATCATTATATATGTCTTCATATAACTAGGTACAAATTCACCATTTGTAGATGTATGATAATAGGAAAACAGGCTAACTGTCTTCGTATGTCAGAATACTTTGTTATCATCTCTATACCTCTGCCCTCGGCACTGGGCTATCTGACCGATACTTTTTCTGCATATATTTTCGACCTACGAAGGAAGGCAGTAAACCAGCTTTTATATATTACGATATTCAAATGGAATGGAAACGTTACCTGCATCAGTGCCAATCCTGTACCCTGGACGCTTCCTCGCACACTGCCAAACACAGGGAAGATCTGCAATGCATCATGAATTTTTTTATTTATCTTTTGAACAGATGTGTTTATTGGCTATCAATAAATGTTTGTCAATACAGTTGATCTTCCACATTTTGTGTCATAAAGAACAAGAGCATTTAATACATGGACTCATAAATGGACTAAAATAGAAACCAACAAATTTTAAATTGGTAAAAGTTGCCGTTCCCCAAAACATTGATGCGGGGTGATATGAACGAGGCGACACGCGAGTGAATATTATGTAGCCTTCAAACGAGAACCACAGCTTTGACCAAAACGACTTGTTGTCTGTATTCATCTCACCCCCTGTACACACTACAAGAATGGAATGTAGACCATGGAGAACAGATTGCAATAAAGTCCCTAATGTTAAGCCTATAACAAGGGTGAGATAGAATTAGAATTAACTTGTATACGCATACACGCCTCATTTTTCCTGTTGTTGTATTCGCTCATTTCTAAATTGTACCTATATATATTTCGACAATGTTATGAAGGTTTCTTTATTTTTATCCTAATATAATTGAACATATCTGAAATCTTGTATTCTCTCGGTGGAAGGTCCCACAATTGTTTTCCTATACAGTGGTACTTTTTTGTCTTTTTCCGTATTAGGACGTTTTATTTTCAGCTTGTACACTTTATTGCACCCACCCCTAGTTTTTCCTTCAGTGTTTTCAACACGACCAATAGAACGTCACACAGCTGCCATAGGAGATCTGAGAAAAGGGCAAACTATACACGTCTGAAGTGGAATTCGGCACTAATTGCTTTTACCTATCTGATGAATCAGAGATAGGGCATGAGTGCAACAAAAGATCGCTCAAGTTAAGATGCATGGAGAAGGATGTTGATCTATCAGGACACTGATCTATGACCGAACGGAGCAGCTCATGGGTATATCATAACATGCGTATTGACAATGGTTCGGACATTTAGCAGGAGATGTGGGAAATATAAAAAGATCCAGGACATGAGAAAGAAAGACAAGTTATTTCACCCAAGTATTTTTCTCCATAGACTTAACCTTAGGAACACATACTCCAAGGTAGTGAAGGTAGGGTACCCAATATTCTCAAAGGCTTATTGAATGAGTTGTTTTATTGAATAATGATGTTCCTGATCATATATACGGGGTGAGGTAAAATCAGAAACCCATTTGTTGAAAACAACTTGGTACACACTCTACCTCGTTCGACTGATATATAATCCTCTAAGCTTCGCTTTGTGAATTACTCTGCAGTCAAACATGGTGGAGTACGGACCAAGCTATTTTTTTATCTCATGAGTTTCTTTCTAAGAGTAAAAGGGAGGAAGATACATGCATACATAATGAGAGAGAGAGAGAGAGAGAGAGAGAGAGAGAGAGAGAGAGGAAGAGAGAGAAAGAGGGAGATGTAGGCTCCAGATCTCCAGGGGGATTGGGGTGTTGTGAGGATAGCTTCGAACAAGTCCAAGGGTCAATATAGAAGAGGCAAGAAGTTGGGGGTAATGTATGATCCAATAGGTACTCATAATTAGAATTTTAGAGAAGTGAAAACTAAAGTGGAATTCACACGGTGGGATTGAATACTCCCAATGTTAAGTCTATGGAGAAAAGTGCCAGGGATGGGATGATATATCACAGTACTCACATTCAGATCCTGCTGCACTTTCCAGTTGCTTAAATCCAGATCGACGACATGCGTCACGTTGTTGTTGGCGACTGAGCGCAGGTTGAGATGTAACTTGTAGAGGGCCCTGCTCTTGTCAGTCTTAGCGTACTCCACTAGGGCCTTGAGGGCGACATAACTGTCCTATGATGGTACAGAGAGAGATCGAACATTAAGAAAGCAATTAATGAGTGTTTGGTCTACATCCTAGTTCGCGATCGGGTTTGGAGTTTGGAGTAATATGAACGAGGCAATATCCGAGTGAATATTCTGAAGCGCACCAAACGAGATGGGGAACAGGGGCTCAGACCAATCACGAATATGTTTCTGATTTTATTTAAGCATCGGAATGACTATATGTTTATCACCCGTTGAGTATAAGTCACCGTTCTCGCAAGCCCGTTGAGAACGAGTTCCTAATATTAAGCCTATGGACGTTCATACCAGGCTAAGATAAATCATCAAAGTTCGTCATTGTATGCAAGGAGCGATAGCTTTGTCATTAATAAGCCAAAAGATTTATACGTAACCTAGCAGAACCTAAAATTATGGCAAATGAATTTCTTTTTTATCTGAATCGGGAAATCTATTTTTTTCATATTTGAATCGGGAAGTAAATCGTACAGCCTATCGGCATGTATCGGGAGCATAGTGGATGAAGGGTTTAAAACTGTGCTCCCAGTTATGTTGATTCACTACGATAGACCTCCAGATTCGATTAGAAATACCTATCACTATGGAAAACAAATCAAATTTTTTATTTGAATCGGGAATTAAATCGTACAGCCTGTGGACGTGTATCGGGAGCGCAGTGGGTGTAGGGTTTTAAGGCCAGGAACCCACTGAGCTCCCGACACACTACGACAGGCTATCCGACACACTGCAAAACAGAATATTAACCTTCTGACACAGCGACGATGCGGTTATTTAGTTTTGATATTCGATGGAACCAAAGCTTTCAACATTCTCACAAGGCTAAGATGCAAGAATTGTGCTTCATAGCCTTGTCGTAGGCATGTCAGAACCATCTCGCAAGCAGTGGTAGCCGTCTTAAACAGGAGAACCATGCTGAAGCCAATTATCTACATCAATAATAATTTTTTTTAAATCGATGTCACTGCTGCGGTAAATCATGTCCCAGCTAAAACTTTCCTTTGAAATTCCCAACGCTCACTATGCACTTCATCCAGACGGTGCACCCCTCTCATTAGATCTCACACTCCCTAAGTGGTATTCTGTATTCTGTAGCAGCCTCGTCTCACACTTTACTATATACCTACTGCCGTAACTAACGTAATTACTACACGCTGCTCCCCACAACGTTCTGCACAGCTGTGCAGTAAGTTAGGGTTCATCTCACGGTCGCAACGGATATGATTACAACGTCGATATTTAAAAATGGCCGACGGTGCCTACGCTTCGACATCGGTAACGTTAACGTTAGAGTACATAAAGGAGACTTACTGAAATACTGTGAAATCAAAAATAGATGAATGAATTACAGAAAAACTTTGAAGTACAGTAATAAGAACCTGAATAAACATGGTAAGGACCTTAAAAACAGGAGTGCAATGAGAGATCAACCACTATGTTTTCTTCCCGCCGGTTTCTGGCCGGTTTCCGGCCGGTTCCCAAGTGACAAGCTGGTTGCTGTGTGCGTTGCTATGCGATAACGTCACAGCCGCATTCCACCACTCTCCCAGCAGATCTTTCGCGGCACTATTGCTTTCTAATCGGCCGCAGAGCACAGGATCTCTGCTTGGAGAGTGGGATTCCACGATCGAAGCGAAAGCTAGGGTTCACATTGATCGTTCTGTGCCCAAATTGGAATTAAAATGGCTCTTACAACTTAAATAAGGTAAGAATATGAATGTTTTGGAGGCATATAGTAAAGATAAAACATTGTACCTGTAAACGTAAAAATTTCGATCCTCACTCGGGCCCCTAGTACGTTTACAACTCGGTGTAAACACCTCGTTGAAAACGTGCTAGGGCCCGAGTTCGGATCGAAATTTTTACGTTTACAGGAACATCGTTTTATTACTGTATTCTGTATTCTAGTCCAAATAAAGCCACTAGGGCGCCAAGTACACAGTATTCCCGCCAATTGACATCATTGAGATTATAAGAATTTTTGGGTTGCATTGATGTACGTGTTTAGCACGGGAGGCAGGCCAGTGGATTCTCAAGGCTGTAAGCCTAGTTCGTTAAAAATTCGTCTCACATAGAGTTTAGTCAGAATCTTGTACAGAATACCACTTAGAGAGAGTGAGATCTTATGAGAGGGGTGCACCGTCAGCTACCCTGGATAAGTAACTCCATTATTTATACTTTTTAGTCAGAATCTTATCAAACACACCATTAGCAGCAAAACAGACACGGCATACACTTTTAATGTTTAGTGAAGAAGACAGTTCTATGGGAGTCTAACAGTAAAACTGGATGTTGTGTGGATCATAGTAAAAGTAATCTTAAAAGATTCATTTCTGTATCGTCACCCACGGTGATGCATTACAGAGATTAATGTTAATATCTCAATAAAACCTTATATCTTTCCGCGTTTGTCTCGTAGGATTGATAATACAACTTAACAAATTTTCCCTTTGGGCCATCCATAAAGTATGTACGCAAACATTCCGAAAAATTAAACCCCTACCCCACCTGGTACGCAATAGAACAAAGAAGGAGCACACACAAAATTTCCGAAAATTTTTACCCCCCCCCCCAACCCCCCCCCCCAAGTGCATACGTACTTTATGGATGGCCCCAATACTAATTGTACTGTATGGAATTGTCTTTTATCTCACCCCTGGTACAAGTTTAGCCAGAGGAATAGCATTAGAAAAAAATACTCAACGATCACCCCCGTAAAGTGACAATGCTACGCCACGGCCGTGGCGTAGCGAATTTCAGATGACACCATATGGATTTTCTAAGTCTATTCTAATTATTGTGAAATTGTTGATGATATTTAATGTCTTATAAAGGGGTGAGCTAAATCCAGAACCGCACTCGAATCGTAAAATTGACAAAACTCGCAGAGTATTGTCTATTTATACGATTTTCGGTGCAGTTCTATATAAGTATGGATTCAATCCCCTTTTAGGTGGAAGGAGGAGGGGTTGGTATTCATATTTAAAGGTGACAATTGTCCCCCTTAGTGCGTACATACTTTATGGATGGCCCATTTTCAGAGCAAAAAGTCTTAAAGATACGATCAAAATTGCCATCTTGTGGTAATCATCTGAATCCTAAGTCTGGTCTGATGTTCTGTGTCATTAAGATGAGGCATATACAAAAGGATTCAAGAAATACTACAAAATGTGTAGACACTTAGGGACATAAATGAGCTGTATCTGTGATGTATCATAACCTATTGGGTGTGCTATGTTGCATGCATGTGGCTTTCAAAAAGAGCAAATTTTGAGGGGATGTAATTTTGCTCAGGGACAGAAATGATTGGACTTAATTGAACTAAACTTTCTATATGTGATAAGAAATTGCCGCAATAGTCAAGGCAGGATCAGTAAAACCAGTTTCCACGTAAACTAAGGTCCATGCCCCTTTGTTGATTTAACAAGTGAATTACATATGTGGCAATATATGCAATTGTACATTGATCCGAATCAATAAAGAAATCTGAAGTAAAAAGTCACTGCCCACCTGCGTAGACGCCATGCCAGCAAAGGTATTCCTCATGGTCTGCAGCCAGTTCATGATAATCATGGAGTTAGAGCAGTCTATTCTCCGGATACACGTGAGTAACGCGTATGACGTAGCCTCCACGGCGTAAGCCTCGTTGTCGTACCACTTCCGGGGCTGGTTGTACGGCAGTGTATCGATAAGTTTGACTTCATTTTCTGGAATTTCCTTCGTGGCCCAGTACTTCTGGTTGTCTGAAATGGAGATAGAGATAGGTAGGGTATTTGGGAATAACGAATCGGTTCTCAATGATGTCATAAGTGATTTATGAGCGTTTATGGTGTTTTAAGTTTGAAGAAGAAAAATGAGCAGGTAAATGGCCACTCGCACTTATTTTATACGTCTGGATTCATACAATATGACCTGTTTTCGATACAGGCAGTCGTATGTTCAGAGGAATTGACGTGTAGTAATACCCGAGCGCAGGAGAGGATATTGCGCAGAAGCAACTCCGAGGAGTATACGATTGGTTTCATCTTAAACCAGTCTATATTGTTATTTATCATCGGCAAAGGGGATAAGTTATAACAAGATATTCCAAGATATCACACGGCAAATCCATCGTGTCGTTAGAGCCATCCCTTAACATTCCCTTAAAAACGACAGCATTAGGAAGGATTCTGTCTACGGGATAGAGCTTTGCCCTCCCCGTTATATTCTAAGGGTTAGGTTTACGTTTATCATGAATTTACGTACATTTATTTAAAATCTACGTAAAACATAAATATAACACCAAACGTGATGCAGACTAAAATAAACATTTTCACGTTTTAGTACCTAAAAAACTATGTCATTCCTATTAAAAATGTACAGTAGAACCCCGCCTAACGGACACCCCGCGTTAACGGACACCTCTGCCTGGAACGTTTCCCTCTATTAGATGTTTATTTTAACCTCACGTGAGCGGGCACCCCGTGTAAGCGGACCCTTTGGCCCGAAACGAAGGGTGTCCGCTTACGCAGGGTTCTACTGTACGTTAATTTATGTAGCTATAGGGAGTACTAGAAAGGTGAACTGACTCTCCCAGCTCATCGTCATCATCTTCTCGTAGGCCGTCGTCCTCTTCTCGCTGCCTGATACCTCGAGGGCGTACGTCACGATACACATCTCGTACGGATCCGTGATCTCGTCCAGGAGTGGCTCTAAGTAGGTCAGTGCTCTCCGTACGGCCGCCTGAGCCGCTTCTGCAGACTGGTTATAGGAAAAAACATCAGTTCAGAACTATACATAGGTGATGCATTTAAATTAACATTAGAGTTGTTCTTTTTCAACATTTATTTATCCTGGATTGTGCTCAATTTTACGATTGGTTTCACTGCACACCCATTGGTAACAATTACAGTATAGATTCTAAGGCCTGGCGTCCGCCTTCTACGATAGAAATTTAGACCTACAGATATGGCTCCGATACTAGAAGTCAATATCGGAGACATTTATCGTGAAGGTTCAAAATCGTAGAGATATGTCAGGACATGCCGATCCACCACGCATTAGGGTTCTTATCGGTGTTTAATCGCAGAAACATGGTCAACTGCCCCGGTATCAGGTGACCTTCGGACGCGATTTTGTTTTTTTATAGGGAGGTGCATCGTAGACCATATCGGAGCCATATCGTAGTATGTGGACGCCGGACCTACTAGTTTTTTTTTAGTTTAAAAAAAAACACATTTATTCATACTCGGTCGTGCTCAATCTTACGATTGGTTTCACTGCACACCCAGTGGTAATAATTACAGTATATATTCTTACTTTCATTACAGAAGCATGTCAGTAACACTGTAACACAGTGCGCCATTAGAATGTATAATATGTGTGGAGAGTGTGACTACGACTGGAGATTGTGGAATGTGCCTCCTATAAAGAGAGCCGCATCCCTTATCCAAGGGGGGAGTCGAACACCAGCCGGCCACGGGAGAGGAACAGGCAGGGCACTGATAGCTGCCCTGTGCTGCCTCTCACAGAACCCTCTACAATGTAACACAACGAAGAAGTACAACTATTAAACATCTACAATGAACCTGGAACTTGTGTATGTACTTTGTTACAACATATATACAGGTAATACAAAAATAAATCATACCTGTTGGATGAGCAAAAAAAACTTAAACTAAAAGCCTCTGTTTGTTTGCTCATTCTACAGGTATGGTTCTTTTATGTATTATCTGTATATATATGTTGCTGACATGCTTCTGTGGCCAGACCAGAGTTGACCAGAGATGATATAAATGCCATGTGGACGATTGAAATCCAAGTACACGAAAGGATACCCACTTTGGCCAACTTGTGGGCTGTAACGCGGGTGGGAGGAGGTTAGGCCCGACGTCCACCTACAACGATATGCCTCCGATATGGTCTACGATGCACCTTCCGATACAAAATCAAAATCGCGTCGGAAGGTCACCTAATATCGGGGCAGTTGACCACGTTTCTGCGATTAGACACCGATAAAAACCCTTTACGATGCCTGGTGGATTGGCATGTCTAGACATATGTCTACGATTTTGCACTTTCCCGATATGTCTCCGATATTTGCTTTTTGTATATTCATATTCAGCAGTTGTTTGGACGACTGCCACCACTTCAACTCAACTTATTTTACGTGTTGAGCGGTATCGTTGGGAATCGTTGGTCCTGTTTTTTGTGGTATCATTGGCTCTGATCGGATCGCAAATTAATTTTTACGATTACTTTAATCATCCGACTGGAAAAGCGTCGCATGTAAAATGTTTTACTTACCGTTGTGAGACTCTTTGCCTCAGCAAGAGTGATCAGGACGTATGCGGTCAAGGCGATGTTCTTCCGATGTTCCTTGCCATTCTCCATGGTAACGTTAGACTGTAACAGAGGAGAATCAATCAAAGAGAATGCTTCTTTTTTTCCCTTAATGGACAAAGTAAACTAAATTTGAAAAAAGACAAAGCCTGTGCTATCAACCCAATGACATGTAGTGAATAGCAAGTATATCTGTACAACGGTCGAATTAGAATGTAACTCAGGCTAAGTTCTCAGACCTTTTAAGTGGTCCTTGTAGATGGCTATACGCAATATCCTCGCATGCGCTCGGATGTTACTGCGCGTCAACTTTCCGGAGCATACGACCGCTTGTATCTGAAGTCAGTCAATATTGTGTATTCATGTCGACTATGCACCTTGACTGGCTTTTTAATAAAAGCGGCCGTAGGCTTCGAGGAGTTGCTGTGCATAGAGTCAACTCCGAGGAGCATACGACCGCTTTTATCTAAAGCCAATCGATATTTTAGTATATACCCATGCCGTATATACTGTAAATACGCACCGTTTCAACATATAACGTAAAAATACCATACGGAACAGTGTTCCGTATAGCAAAATACGGAACACTGTTCCGTATGTGTTTAATAAAACATTAGCTGTTAGGACAAATTAAGTTAGTCTTCTTTTTTGTTGTTGTCAATTTCGGGTATTTATCCTGCCCCTAATATAAAATCCGATAGGCTTTACATTGGGTTTCCGTATGCCACGCTGACTGGCATACGGAGTTTTATATGCCACTAGTGGCATACAGCATTGTTATCACGTAATATTCCAAAATCGAGGAGATAGGATAGGATAAAATCAAAACCTGATTCCTGAAGTTTTGGCTCCGGACTTCACTCGGCTTCGCCTCATGAAGTCACTTTGCCAAACTCCATTCGTGGAATACGGTGGCCAAGATTAAACCTCATCCAGTTTTACGATAATAGTAAATATATAACGACCTACCATGCTTGTAAAAACTACAAAGCTCGATGATAAATTCCGGTTCATACGGAACTCGTCATAAATGCCTCGTTCCGTACAAACCGTAAATTAACATCTCATTTTGTAGCTTGTACAGCATGGTTCGATGGTTCTATATGAATACACAATAGGCCTTTTTCCACTGGCCGGCGATGAGCCTTATCTGCTTGGTTACGCAATGCTGCGGCCAAACCATCACATGGCAACGTATTCTTTATCATTGGAGGACTGAGTGTATAAGAGTAATAAGTTTATAATACCCATGCTCATTATTTCCATAGAAATAAAAGCGATTGCATCATATTCTATGGTATTCCAGCTCTAATTTGATGTATCATACATGCATATCACCTCAATGATACTTTAGATATACCTTAGATAACACAGAGAAACCAAAACTGGATATACACTGATTCATTGGCAGGCCTAGCTATACTATGCTTATCTTTTTCCAAGTTAAAACCAAGATAATTATCAACTATAAAGTTTAGACAGCTCAGACTCACTGATACAATACCCTAGTTGGCTCCTACAATTTTATCTGTCAAAAAACAACACTCCCGTAATCACACCCACCATTCACACTTTAGGTGTGATTACTGTGTCTCTCTATGGGCTAAAGTGCCCAGACTCGGACGTGTTTGTCCGCGCGGCCGCGTAACTAGACAGTGGGCCGTTAGGCGGCGCTGAACGGCAACACCTGTATTACACGCGACAATTGGTGTGTTCTCACCTCCATCTTCTTATCGTAGGCGGGCGCGTAGTACTCGTGGAAAATGCCGTCTGGAGTTTGTTGTTGTGTAAGCCAGAGGCCGATCTTGTTGAGCAGCTCATTGGGAATGAAGAAATATTCCGTTTCCCACTCCTTCAGGTTAGCCTCGTGAAGCACCCTCAGTGTAAACGCCGTGACCCTGAGGGATGACACAGCATTTCGACATCAGCAGTATTCCAAAATCCCAATTTAAACGTATGGGAAATGTTAAACCAATAGTTTGTATTTTTTGTTACTTTAAGCTGGGGACACACCAAGCGAGAATCACAGCGATCTATGGAATCGCCAACAAAATATGGAGAATGTGTTAAGTCAGAGAAACACCAAGCGAGTCAAGGTGGCGATCTCTGGAATCGCCAATACAAAATAGCATATATCTGAGATATTCTTTTAGAGTAATATCTCCCACCGATAATATAGCTTATCAGAAGTAATAATCAAGGGAAATATGAGATAATAACTCTCATACACGCCATTTTGTGTTGGCGATTCAAAAAATCGCTGCCTTTCTCGCTTGGTGTGTCTCCGGCTTTAGCTATTCATGATAATATATCTTACACCGATAATTTAGTGTCTCAGGGGTCATTGCTCAACATTTACGATAACTTTGGGGATCACAGAATAGCGACCCGAGAGCCTTGCGGTTGCTTCCGAAATTTAGCGGATCGCATCGCAATCGCACGGCCGCATCGCAGCGTAAAATACGGCTTTTAGCAACAAAATGAATTTGCGACCCGATTATAGCCAACGATACCACAAAAAAATAGGGGCAAGGCCCCCCTGAAGTATTAATCAGGTGAATTATAAAATATAGCTCATTTTCGCGGCATTCTTTTAAAACGGAGATCACTGGCGTTTCTAGCTTGTTGAATCCCCGGCTTAAACGATTCTTGTGATTCGCATACAATACTAAGATTTCGGTCTCTTTGCTTATCAATAAAAAGCAGAAGATATACATGGAGTGTAAAACCTAGTCCCCTGATAGTGCCTGAATCATAGAAGTTTATTGAGGAATCGCAACAGTTCTATGTGAAATGATATATTAAGAAAGTGGATATGACAACCGTATACCCCTCGGTTCTGACGACGTAATTCACTGGCTGAGCTCTAGGATCACTCCACCTGATCAGCTAGCTGTATTTGCCCGTCTGTACACAAGACCGTTGGATTTTAGGCATATGGTTGCACATTCACCGCCATTCAATTTATCTGATATGTGTTAGATACTATCAAGAAACATGGCGTGAGTGGTCTTCGTTGACTGATTTAACTAAGTGGAGCTGAGTGATATCTGTAGCAGAAGGCAACACACGCCATGTAAACAGTCACATGAAATTGAGTGAAGTTTAGATGTTATCCTACCCTTTCATATGATTTTTACTTCATATGTCATATGTGGCATATCAATATGTTATGGTATAACCATGGCATACGGTCACACCATGCTAAGTCTATAGAAATGTATAAGAGGGGTAGGATAAAAATGAGGGAATTGAACATCTGGCATGCTCCGTGCGGTAGTGCCACAATGATAGTTAAATCAATACAGAACTATGCATTATATTGAGTATTTATATAGAACTGCATTGAGAATCATATAAATAGACAATACTCCACGAGTTTGGATGGGCCGCAATCGTTATCGAGGCGAAGCTGAGTGATGATTACGGCACAGCCAAAGGAGTGGAGTATTGTCTATTTTACGATTCGAGTGCGGTTCTGGATTTATCTTACCCCTTTCTATGACATTAAATATCATCAAAACTTCAGAATAATCAGAATATATTTAGCAAATTCACTACGCCACGGCCGTGGCGTAGTATTGTCACTTTACCAGGGTGATCGTTGAGTATATTTTTCTAATGTTATTCCTATGGCTAAACGTGTACGAGCATGGGTGAGCGGGAAAGGAGACATAGGCTATCGATACATAAATGAGATCTACATATCATAGAACCTATGCATGCGGTGTGTTCTCCTATTCAATTCAACATCGCTTGGATTTTTGGGTTGGCTGCAGATGCTCAAAATAAAAGGCTATAGAAAACGTATCTTTGCAGTTGGGTATTTCATTGCGATATCTTACACCTTTCGTCTCGTCTGATTGATGAAATGAAATGTTATGCTGTTGGAATCTGAAGATTTTTCTTTATGATGAATGTACTCAGTATTAGCTTACCAAGTGCTTGGAGTTTTTGTTTGATAATCGCGGAACATTTGGAAAGACCCATCATCGTTCATGTAGCTCATCTGACGTTGGAAGGCTGTGAAATACATGAAGAATACAAACTTGATAAGATTTTATATCACCAATTGACATCGACTGTAGATAATTATATTGAACACAAAACTATTGCATTATGGAGGCAGCCATCGTACCCCCGACGCTTAACAAAACAGCAGACCTGTGGTGGGTCCAGTTATGAAAGGATTTAATCAAGAAATCTTTTGGGGTTAGCCATAAAAGGGTTTTAGCCTCGTCTCACGATTAATTATAGATTATGACAGCTGAAAAATAGTGGCTGTCCCCTGACTAAAGGGGCGCTCTTTACACAATCTCCTGGCGAATAATGGCAGAACTAGCAATCACTCTGTGCCCTATACATAGACACAGGATAATGATCGTCAATTCTCCGCGAAATTTTAGCCTTATCATTCTAGAGAAAAAATATTCAATTGGACCTTTCCTGACTCTAACTCTAAACTTATCTATACTTTAGAGAGTCCTGTCAGTATCTGAACCCATTTTAGGTATTTTCTTGTCATAAAGCTTAAGCAGTAGCCCTTTATAAATTCTATCATTATCAACATGGGAGTACCCGGGGTTAGGGTATCTCTCTAGGCTCTACCTCTCGCTGGGACATATCACCCGGAGTTTCCCTACAGATGTTTTCCCCTAGGGACATTTTCGCGGGTGTATATACATTTGGGGCCTTTCACCTGAGCGGAACAAGGTAGAGGGTCCTTGCACATTTTTTTCTATTTCAAGTAAGTTAGACATGGTACAATCGCCAATGGGCGTACTTCCGAGTACTAGTAAAAAAAACAAATGACAATACAATACGGACAATGATAACCTCTCGGGGAGGTAAAGGTATTCAGCATCGATTAATGTTTCTATCCATTCTATCCCAAATCCATTTAGCTTTTCTGTAAATTGATTCCTTTATAACATGATCATGTGTACAGTTCTGATAATACTCCAACTTATTCTAAGGACGTCTGCTTAAGACTTTTATCTAACCTGGAGTAGGCCAAACTCAAGAGAGCTGGTCTCTCGTTTATTTTAACCTCGTGTAAGGGTACACCCCGCGTAACCGGACACTTTGCCCAGGGACGGAGGGTGTCGACTTACCGGGGTTCTACTGTAGTTCTCGCCATGGATTCGCGTTGGTACAGGAATATGAGGCAATGCTTTTACTTAAATAGGAAAAAAATATCCTCAGAATTCCTAGGGATCTACGACGCTAGGGCGGGGAGAGGATGTCCACTGTGCTCAATCATACTTCTCGTGTAGGTACCACAATACAATATTCATCTGTAATAGCTACAGTAAAAACAACTTTTCTCTAACCTGCTATGCAGGAAAAGCCAATAAATCTCCGAGAGAACGAGATGAACCAAAGAAGAAATGTCCATCATAATAGCTACAGTAGGTTTGGGTTGATTTCAATGTATTTGATGGACAGAATTTATACTCTTGATGCATCGTTCGTTTTGATTTGCATTGTTTTCTGTGAATTTCTCTTTTTCTTCCAAGCAATGGTTATTGCCATTCTATTCCGGAAAGACCATCGCCCGTGCTGATAAAATGATAAGTTGTAGTTAAAAAGAGATAAGCCCTGGCATTGTTAGGTGATGATTTCTTTGCGAAGATCTTGAAGTTATATATTGAGTCAGTACCCATGGGGCACACAGTGATTGCTAGTTCCACCATCATGCGCTAGAAAATTGTTAGATAATTCCACTGTAGCCAGGGGATAATCTCTATTATCGATCGCTATAATCATGATCATCATGATGAAGGCCAGTTCACACTGTACGACTGGGGTGGTGGGGGGCTTGCGGGCGGGTACATCTAGTCTCAGACTGGAGGTCCGCGCTTGAAACTGGAGCTAGGCCAAGTCGCAAAGTACGCACAAATATGTGTGTGAAAGACCCCCCTTGCGACTGAGAAGCTTGCGACTGGAAGTACCTTTTTTTTTTTTGTTAAGACGTTTATTTAGACTGGCGAGTCCTCAGTCGAAAACAACTGGTCTCAACGGATCACCAGTTTACAACACCATGGGATTACATATTGATTTTCCTTCATATAATCAGGCAACTATGCGCAACACATATACAGAAAAATGGTGGTCGTTCTTATTGTCCGCTACCACGACAATAACTACACATCCTCGTCCCTTTAGACAGTGTACAGGTAAAACATAATCAATAATGATAATTCAATAATGATAAATTATAATAACATGGCAATTAAGTAATCTTCGCACACAATACTTGTTTTTGCAGCTTTTTAAAGATAGTCAATGATTCAGTTGATCATACCTAGGTATGCTCAGTCTAAGACTAGTGGTACCAAATATCAGACATGTTTAATATTTAAAAAATGCTTGCGACTGGGCGTACCAGATACCTCTAGTCTCAGACTAGCGGGAAGCGTGCAATATACACTCTGCCTTTTGCCACACTGCGCTTTCGAAGGTAAGCCCGGTCTGAGAACCGCACAGTGTGAACTGGCCATTAATTCTTTAAGGACGAATGATGCCTTCAGGCATTCACCAGCCCAGGCCGAATGATGCCTTCAGGCATTCACCAGCCCAGGCCAAATGTTGCCTCGAGGCATCAATTGGCCCTGGCCAATCGATGCCTCCAGGGATCATATCTCTTAAATCTATAAAATTGTTTTTGACAAAGAAATAATTCATCAATAAACATGAAATCTTCAGAAAATGTAACATCACAATTAATACTAATAAGCTAAAAAAAAAAGTGATATTTTATTGATAACCAATAATATCATGTGATGGAATATAGCACTAGCACCCGTCCTTATAGGAATGGCTGTCCTTAAAGGGTTAAACACCTCCAAAGAAAATCCATTTGTAATTTTACCCGACGCCTGATGTTTCTTTAGTGTAGGGGCGCAAAATGGCTGCCTGCATAACACAATAGCTATCCGCCCTATATTTAGATGTACCTAACATGGAAACAATGCAGGGGAACAAGAAAATGATAGAGATAAAATTATTTACTGGCGCAACTTTATGAATTTCAATATCCTCATTTTAAACTCAGCACCTTGTTGGAGATAAGACTTTATTACCAATAATATGAGCTCAGCGCCTTGGATAAATAATGAGTGCGGTGGTCAAATGAAATCATTTTCCCCAACATGACAAGACTTGGCATTTAGAGCTGAAGGCAATCACTGCCTCCTTGAGTACTTTTACCAGATCCATGAGCAATTTCCAAACATAAAATTCAGAATAAGTTGTTGCCTCAAAATTAGTTTCTAAACGTGTATATAGTTTTTGCATTGATTCACCAATCTTGGAATTAAACATAAATCGTAGAAAGGTTGGACTCTATACGGTTCAATGTTAGTAAAGCCAGAGACACACCAACCAGAATCGCCAAAACAAAATGGCGTGTATGTGAGATGTTATTTCATAGTAATTTCTCCCGGCGATAATTAAGTGCAGCAGTAGCAATATAAGATAATAGCCTACATACTAGCTATTTTCGGTTGGCAATTCAAAGCTCGGTGGCCAAATGTTAAGGGTGTTCACCTCGAGCATGGGAGGTTGTGCTTTCAAACCCCCGTCGGGTCATACTAGACTAAAAAAGGCCGAATTCACCGATCCACAAATATCACCCGAAAACGCCCGAAATTTATATCGGGCGTTATCTGGCATTATCGTAATGTTTCTCATATAATCGTTCACTCCACTTTTCCCGGTGGAAGAGGCCACTAAAGACTTCGGTGAGTTTCGGACGCTCACACGATTTTTTTTTCTGTCGCGAAATTTCGGTAAGTTTTATTTGCTTGAAAACACTTCTTCCACCAATACCAAAGTTCTCTGGGAGACTTAACAATTTTTTTTCGGAATGTGTCGGAATGTTTCTGAATAATTCTGAAACTTTCTAGATATATCGGCTGTGTTAAAAGAGGTTCCTACCCGAAATTTTTCGGTGCCGATACTCCGCGATATTTTTCGTGTGAAATTTATTGACTCAGATAGACTGGGAAAACATGGAAAATATGTAGTCTGTATCATAAAGATGTTCTTAACAACTCATATAATATGGATTGTAAAACACATCTTCCATTTGTTGGTACTCGGCAGTTTCCGATGGTTTCTTGTCTGTCCGCATGTGTGATCAAGTTGTTCGCTTGTTCCTGGTTGAACTAAATAAATCGGAAAATCGGGAAGTTTCGGACAGGCATATCTTTGGTGGAAGAGGACGGACGAAAAATATTGGGTGCCATTAATTCTTTAAGGACGAATGATGCCTTCAGGCATTCACCAGCCCAGGCCGAATGATGCCTTCAGGCATTCACCAGCCCAGGCCAAATGTTGCCTCGAGGCATCAATTGGCCCTGGCCAATCGATGCCTCCAGGGATCATATCTCTTAAATCTATAAAATTGTTTTTGACAAAGAAATAATTCATCAATAAACATGAAATCTTCAGAAAATGTAACATCACAATTAATACTAATAAGCTAAAAAAAGAAGTGATATTTTATTGATAACCAATAATATCATGTGATGGAATATAGCACTAGCACCCGTCCTTATAGGAATGGCTGTCCTTAAAGGGTTAAACACCTCCAAAGAAAATCCATTTGTAATTTTACCCGACGCCTGATGTTTCTTTAGTGTAGGGGCGCAAAATGGCTGCCTGCATAACACAATAGCTATCCGCCCTATATTTAGATGTACCTAACATGGAAACAATGCAGGGGAACAAGAAAATGATAGAGATAAAATTATTTACTGGCGCAACTTTATGAATTTCAATATCCTCATTTTAAACTCAGCACCTTGTTGGAGATAAGACTTTATTACCAATAATATGAGCTCAGCGCCTTGGATAAATAATGAGTGCGGTGGTCAAATGAAATCATTTTCCCCAACATGACAAGACTTGGCATTTAGAGCTGAAGGCAATCACTGCCTCCTTGAGTACTTTTACCAGATCCATGAGCAATTTCCAAACATAAAATTCAGAATAAGTTGTTGCCTCAAAATTAGTTTCTAAACGTGTATATAGTTTTTGCATTGATTCACCAATCTTGGAATTAAACATAAATCGTAGAAAGGTTGGACTCTATACGGTTCAATGTTAGTAAAGCCAGAGACACACCAACCAGAATCGCCAAAACAAAATGGCGTGTATGTGAGATGTTATTTCATAGTAATTTCTCCCGGCGATAATTAAGTGCAGCAGTAGCAATATAAGATAATAGCCTACATACTAGCTATTTTCGGTTGGCAATTCAAAGCTCGGTGGCCAAATGTTAAGGGTGTTCACCTCGAGCATGGGAGGTTGTGCTTTCAAACCCCCGTCGGGTCATACTAGACTAAAAAAGGCCGAATTCACCGATCCACAAATATCACCCGAAAACGCCCGAAATTTATATCGGGCGTTATCTGGCATTATCGTAATGTTTCTCATATAATCGTTCACTCCACTTTTCCCGGTGGAAGAGGCCACTAAAGACTTCGGTGAGTTTCGGACGCTCACACGATTTTTTTTTCTGTCGCGAAATTTCGGTAAGTTTTATTTGCTTGAAAACACTTCTTCCACCAATACCAAAGTTCTCTGGGAGACTTAACAATTTTTTTTCGGAATGTGTCGGAATGTTTCTGAATAATTCTGAAACTTTCTAGATATATCGGCTGTGTTAAAAGAGGTTCCTACCCGAAATTTTTCGGTGCCGATACTCCGCGATATTTTTCGTGTGAAATTTATTGACTCAGATAGACTGGGAAAACATGGAAAATATGTAGTCTGTATCATAAAGATGTTCTTAACAATTCATATAATATGGATTGTAAAACACATCTTCCATTTGTTGGTACTCGGCAGTTTCCGATGGTTTCTTGTCTGTCCGCATGTGTGATCAAGTTGTTCGCTTGTTCCTGGTTGAACTAAATAAATCGGAAAATCGGGAAGTTTCGGACAGGCATATCTTTGGTGGAAGAGGACGGACGAAAAATATTGGGTGCATGGTCGTTTTTTTCTGGAAATTTTGGGAGGGGGACAGGCGGTGGAAGAGGGGAAGTGTGCGCCATTAGAATGTGGAGTAGGGGGCTGGGCCTGATTGGAAGAACGGCTGTTTGGCTAAATTAGATGATTGCACACACAATATTCCCTGAAAAGAATTTACCAACAAAAAGAATCTCTGCGTTTCTCGATAGGTGTGTTCCACCAACTATGACAAGGCTACGACAAGAGCCGACAAGAAAGTTCCTATCGGTGCCTTGTTGTAGCCTTGTCGTGAGAAGGGGGGCTTTACGACAGAGTTGTCGGGGCGTGTCGTAGACGTTGCTGGTTTCCGTAAAAAAGGCGTCCATGGTCCTGACACGCTACGACAGTGATATGGAGGAAACCACAACACTCCACGACAAGGGTCCAGTCGTGGCAAAAATCGAACATGTTTGATTTTGTCATAACCTTGACAGGCCCCCGACAAGCTTCCAGTTGCAGCCTGTCGTGGCCTTCTTGTAGACTCTTGTCGGGAACTAGGGTCCACCAACCACGACAAGGCTATGACAAGCCTGTCGTGGACTTTGTGGGAAAGCCATTGTCGTAGCCTTGTCGTGGTTGGTGGACGCCACCCTTTAGACTTACCTGTGTTGAGATGGGTTAGTGACATCCTAAGGCGAGTACTATCGAGCTGCTGCGATCCTCGTTGGTAGAGCAAGTTGAGCATTGTGTAAGCGAAGTTATACATATTCTGCTCAGCGCTCGCCCAAGGTTTTCTCAGAGTGTCTTCCGCAGTGGGATACTCCTTGAAGAATCCTGGACCAACAACATCACCTGAAATTGTGAAAAGGGATAGCAAGTTTCAGTGATATATACATTCATACATGTCTATGTAATTACACATGTATCTGTATAATTCCTACGCAAAAAGAGAGGCCTTTGGAATTTATTCTTTTGTTTATGAGATTTCTCTGACAGAATTATTTGTGAGAGAAGCCAGAGGCCCGTTTAATCATCTAAGATGGTACATACAGACCTTTTTTCTGTACGCCAAGGATACTCAGGAACGATGCGAGTCAACTTTATTCAACACTAATGGACGACCTTATGGGGCTCGTTTAATAATCTAGGCTCGTACATGAAGACCCTGTTTTCTAACCCGCACAAGAGTTAACGTTTAATAATGTCAAAGTCTGTTCACTGAGACACTTTTAGCCGTCCATAAATGGAGAAAGTAATTTATTCTGATTTCATCATAAGTAGTTTCCGATGCTAAAGTTTCACTAAGGAGCACCAGCAGCATTATTTCATCTACATTCGATGTCAAATGGTGATTTAAAGTCAACGATCTAATCGACAGACGGGTTTGAGATACACAGCTTGAAAAAAACGTCAACCCCATATGACGTCTGCAATATGTTTATGAGAAATATCAATTCATACCTTGACTAGATGGACCTCCAGAATCATTCCATAAGTTAAACACTTCACAAGCAATAATGCGATATTTCGATTTTTGAAAGATTCACATATTGATATAAATTTAGCTTTCCCCAAAGTTGAACCAATAAGCAAAACGACTCATGCTTCAAATCGTTGCATCATACACTCCCAATCTAATATCGCTAATTACGTAGGCGTTCTGCTGAGCATTGACAACTTTATTAAAATCAGGAGGAAAACTCTCTCATCCAGCAAATATGTAATATCATTCGATAGCATCCACTGCAGTTATCATCCGAAGGTGCAGCAAAACTTCTCAGACTAAAGGGCAATAAGCAGATCTGGGTGACATACTTTCTTCATCATTGGACCGGTAGAACCTTTATTGAATGCAACTGTATTGAATTAATGCTTATCAAAGTGCTCCCAAAATGCACATTAGTGTTATTAAAGTTGTACTATTCACACCTGAAGAAGGCTGTCATATAATAAGCCGAAACGTTGTGTCAGAAAAACATAATGTAAAATCCAAATTGATATTAATCGACAAATTAATATCAATTTATCTACAATCTGGTGTTCGTTGGTTATGTGAGTCAACCATAGAACTAATTTCTTCATCAGGTTTAGTAGATATATACAAAATATTGACTGGTTCCTGACACAAGCGGTCGTATGCTCCCAGAAGTTGATGCGTAGTAATATCCGAGCGCATGCAAGGTTATTGTGCATTCAACTCCGAGGAGCAAACAACCGCTTTTATCTGTAACCAGTTTTTATTGAATTTATCATCCATCTTTCACTGACAAGTGACGAACCGATATTAGTTCCTTTTGGTACGCACTATTCTTTGCACTATTTTTCCGTATGCTACGGCTTTGGCAGGTCAGAGCATACAACATTTCTTTGTATGAACCGGATATGGTGATACACACTACTACTAAACGATTTTGGGGCATTCAGAGGGCACTGAACAAAGGGGGGTAAGGCAATAGTCGCTGACGATTTTGCCATTTTGCATTCCCACTAGGCAACTCGGCAAATTCCTAGAAATTTTGTTGGATAGTCGCTCACTGGTGCCCTCTGAATGCCCCCAAATCGCTTAGTGGGAACCGGGCTTAAAAGGGTATCAGTCTCTTGCGATTCAATTTCAAACATGTTTGAAATATATCAGGGCATAGTCGCTGACTTCCTGCTGTGACATAGACTATGTCGCCGACTATGACCTCCCACCTGCTGTTCGAATGCCGTATTCCGGCGATTATGCCGGGCAGCAGTCTCAGGGGCAGGAATCTTCTAGTGGGAATGGGCCTTAACAAATACTTTGCCTAGACCTATTTTCAGAAGAGTGAGAGAGCATATAAGAGACCATCCATTCCGACATAATATTAACAAACGATGGCGGAATATACGCATTAATGATAATAAAGTTAAGGAAACTAAAATCAATTTTAGTCCGATAGGTTGATTGCACAGCCATAAAATGGAGCAACTCGTTATTAATAGTTTCCCATGAAAAATCCTCTAATACACCTTCATGAACAACATCCTTACGGTAAGTTGAACGTGTCTCTGTCTACGCATGTGAGAAATTTGATAATTTACGATGAGACAATAAAGAGCTATCAAGGGACCATAGAGGACTCAGACATGACAATCCCATGCGTTGGTTCTACGAAGATAAAGCTCTTTGCAGTGTTACATTTTTCAGAGGATGATAACGTTATAAGCTCTTTTCCATTTGCTTATTATTCTGCACCGATCCGCAGTCGGGAACCACCGATATGTCTTTTTGGTATACCGAGTTCAGATCGGCGAATGTAAACGGGGCATACAGAGAATGATCACAGATTAGTTTCGTATAGATTATGTAGCAAGGCAACCACCTACGTTTTTTTCCACAGAACAATACAGTCGAAAAAGTGCATACCATGCACCCTCAAACCTGGTTTCCATTGGCCAACGAAAATGGCCCCCATTATATACGTCGGCATCAATGCGTCTAGCTATGTGTTTTGTATGTATGGAGTATGCTTGCATTGTTTTGTCCTGTCTATGTACTGACCCCTCTGCGAAGAACGTCTTCGGATGACAGACTGCGTCAATAATTGTTGTTACGTGAATAAAAAAAGAGAAAATCAGATAATGAGTGAGGAACCCGGGAACATCCCGATTTATTTTCCATATTAAAAACTAGTGGTGGCCTTGTTGCATAAGCTATGCCCAATTAATCGCTGAGTATTCTCTTCAAGCCCCATTTTCATTCGCCCATCTGGCATCTGTGGCAGCCGGTAGATGTAGCACAGCTAGACAAGGTTGAACCTATGATTAGTGAATGCCCCCCATAGAGATATCTTTTGTCGCTGACGAGTTGTCAGTTGATGTTTCTATATATCACTCGCCAATAGTTCATCAACACGTTGATAAATCCAGTGGGCAACAACGGAACATTGGATGGGATGTGTAATTTCGCCTGTGACAAGTTCATCGACTGCTATATGACTTGGGAACTAATCGTTCAATCCCTAATCGGTTTGTGAGCATTAGGGCTAACTGGAAGAGTTGGCGGTAATGCGAAACAGAGGAGCACGGTTCTTAAAGGCTCCGACTCACGTGGTGCCGGTCACGTGACCGGAACCACGTGATCACCCCACTCCACAACCCGTCTGCGTCCATTTCAACCCTGGCACGCCAACCGAAAGGAACCATCCACCCACCCTACAAACACTCTTCAATTTCATCTCCTCAATTTCTCCTACTTCATAGTGCTCCTCAATAGCTCGTCACTTCTCTTTTATATCTTAATTATATGTTATTATATGGACCTATAAAAATAACCTCGTACTTCAACTCATACTCAATGAATTTTATGTCCATAGCCGTGCTTCTGTGTCAGTCATTAGACTTTCTCAGACTCACCGACGATTCCCACTGTGGCGACTGGAGAGCCCGGAACGTAGATGTGCCTCCTTGTCTGTGGGTTCACGAATTGTTCATCCACGGGGATGTCCAGGTTGGGCAGCTGGAGGAAACCTGTGGACAGCAGGTCCATGAAGTAAGGTGTGTGCAGGTGGTTCGTCACTCCATCATACTGCAAGGAAATAACACAATAAGCAATTTTAATTTTGTTATGAAGATGTGTTTATTGTATATTACCAAGCTCAGTGGCTAAGTAGTAGTGTGCTCGCCTTGAGCATGGGAGGATGGGGTTTTATATCCCAGTCGGGTCATACCAAAGACTTAAGGCGGGCGTCCACCAACCACGACAAGGCTACGACAAGTGCCGACATGAAAGTTCCAATCGCAGCCTTGTCGCAGCCTTGTCGTGAGAAGGGCAGCTCTGCGACAGCCTGTAAAAAAGGCGTCCATGGTGCCGACACACTACGACAGTGATATCGAGGAAACCACAACACTCCACGACAAAGGTCCAGTCGTGGGAAAAATCGAACATGTTCGATATTGTCGTAGCCTTGTCGGAAGGCCCCCGACAGGCCCCCGACAAGCTTCCAGTCGCAGCCTGTCGTGGCCTTGTCGTAGACTCTTGTCGGGAACTAGGGTCCACCAACCACGACTCGGCTACGACACGTTTTCCAATTGTAGGCCTGTCGTGGACCTTGTCGGAAAGCCATTGTCGTAGCCTTGTCGTGGTTGATGGACGCTCCCCTTTACAGAAAAATGGTAACTACTGCTCATTCGGCTTAACACCCGCCATAAGAATGAGGATTAAAGGATTAGGGCCGAGTGGAAGAATGGCTGTATCGCCAAACTTAGTCATTGTACAAAGAGTATCCCCTCAATAAAAACTGTTTTAGAAAGATAGAGAGCAGCATGCCAACTCGTTTTGTAACCGAGCCAATCTTCCATACATCATACACAAACAAAAGCAAATTTATAATACATGAAACAAGGCATGACAAAACATTGAGAGTTAACTACAACCATTAGCACTCCAAAGCATTTTGTGTCTGTACATATGTGCATATTTGCAAAAAAGTATGCATGGGAAAACATCAGAAAAATACTATAACATCAAAGAGTGAAATAGCATGATGTATGAGTAATATAGTTCATTTATTCTCTTTCTAGGCTCAACTCTGCCTATGCCTTACCAAGATGGAACTGGTTTTCAATCAAGTTTCTAATAATCTACTCATGAAAGTGTCTATTTTGTATACTGTATTTCTTTTAATTCAAGAATAGCATTTCTTGGTAGTAAGGTGAGTGTTTGTATTTATCGGTTTTAGTATTATTATATATGGTATTTACTACTTTAATCAAGCAGAGACTATAGAAACAATGAGACACACATGGACGGATGTAAGTACCTATCTATATGACTTTCTTAGGACTATTTGTTGTCCCTATGCATTAAAAAGTCAAGCGCTCAGCATGGCCCCCAGATTACATCCGGGAGCAAAGTACAGACGACAAGAAAGTAATTAGATTATTTTCGTTCTCGCACAAAGGAAGTCATAGGCAAACAGTACTGTGATGCATCAATATAATTGCCTGCAAAAGCTAATATCTCCGAGCCCCCATCAATGGAATATGTTTGTTATCGTTTTACTTTGTTTTCCAGAAGATGAAAGGAAACTGCTTTTCAGAATTTACCCAAATCTAAGAAGCTAGCTTCTGGAGATAACAGATATGAGGATGTTGATGTACAACTACAAAGAGATAGAATAATATACAGACACAATAATGAAATAGAGGAACAAAGACAGCAGAGATTAGAAGATACAAACGAGAGAGACAAACCAGAGTACATGAGCAGTATTGACTTGAGTTAGATACAAGCTGTCGTTTGCTCTGAGGAGTTGACGCGCAGTAATATCCGAGCGTATGCGAGGATATTGCGTAGAGTCAATATGCGCGACTGCTTTTATCTGAAATCAGTCTACATTGTATTTATCATCCACCTTTTTGTGAATAGCGGGGTACGGATGTTGGTTCATTTAGATATGCACTATTTTTTCATACGCACTACTTCTCCGTATGGACCGGTTTGATGTACAACTACACTCGACTTTGCTTCGTGAAATTGTTCCTCAACCAAAACTCATGTCATATTGTCAGTGGCTATGGATATCCATGCAGTTGCTTAACTCTTTGACGATATGGCATGATACTCCCAGGCATTCCTCTGGCTATGGCAGCATGATGCCTCCAAGCATTGTCCTGGCTACAGCATCAAGATGCCTTCAGGCATCTTAGATGCATAAAAAATACTCATATACACAATTTAATAAATAAAAAGAAAATTGTCTGAATTAAAAGAAATTTAGACAAGGTATAAGAGCCATATCGGCCTTTGATTTTGTATAACAAAATATCAGCAGTCAACAAGGTAAATTAATCAAATCACATGACACATCATGTGACATTGCTATTTCCCCAAAAAGGTGCCTGCCGTAGCAGGATCGCTTACCATGCTTGCCATGTAATACTGAGCATGGGAAATGGGTGCTGCAGGGAAAGGGTTGATCTATATATACCTTAGGCCCGGCGTCCACCTACTACGAAATGTCTCTTACATAGTCTACGATGCCCCCCCGATATAAAGTCAAAATCGCGTCGGAAAGTCATCGAATATCGGGGCAGTTGACCACGTTTTTGCGATTAGACACCGATAAAAAAACCCATACAATGTCTAGACATATATGTCTACGATTTTGCACCTTCTCGATATGTCTCCGATACTGACTTTTTGTATCGGAGCCATATCGGTAGGTCTAAATTTCTATCGTAGTAGGTGGACGCCGGGCCTTATAATATACTAGAACTACTAATGACCTGGCACTTACGGTTGAACACATGGTGAGCTCGTGTCTGTCACTCCAGATGAAGGTGAGCACGCTGACTGTTACCGTGACGCAGCCATCTTTAACCGGCAGTACGGGGAAGTGAACCTGCTCCACTTTACCCTTCTCCACCTGCAGCACGCAACAAGAAAAACACACTGATGACATAAAATGTATTGTATCAATTTTTTCACCTCTGGGTTCCCTGGTTGGGTTCTTTTCTGGGATTTTTTTTTTTTGACATAAAATGTATATGTATCAAATGCCATGAAATCCAACATTCAGATAAAATGATTGCAATTCAAGATATATTATATGTGTTTTATGATTGGGAGGAGGCTTGCATCCAGTGGAATTTCCATGAATTAATTAACATTAGCGGTAGAACCATATAGTCTGTATGGGGTTGGGGTTTGGGGTGGTGGGGAGGTGGGGAGTGGGGATTACAGGGGTCTATAGGAACGGCATCGCAGGAAAAAGACAGACATGTTTGAATTTCATCGCATGCCCCTGGAAGGTACAATTTGTCGGATAAGCTCACAGAGACCAGTCACTATTCATGACCTGCCACCTTTGTGACCAAAACAGGCCTCTATACGCCCGTTATCATTGGCCAACGTCGGCCAATGAAAACAGGCCTTATAGCTCACCACATGGCGTCCACTCACTCCTACCGAAGTAGAACAACATATTTTATCCGATGGAGGTTAGACATTTAAGCTGAAAGGTCCCAAACGTTTGAAGATAAATATCTTCGGGCAATCCATTGGTTCACCAATGATATATTGCTTAAGTTTTTCGTTAGATCTTTAAAAGAAATGTTAGACTGTGTACTTGAAAATGTGGCGAAGCAATCATTTCTTGTTTGTGTCAGGGCTCCTTCTTCGTGGAAGTGTTTCCCAAACACGCCCACAGACTCACTCATCAGATTCACTGCCCCCACATTATGAATACAAATGACCTCTCCCAGCTATCATATCCTGCTGTTAAAGGCAGATCTAACAATTCACGGTGGCGCCACCTGGTGATTTTTAAATATTGATATTTACAAATTCAAACTGGTTCCTAGTGACACATTCTAATTCAAAATGAATCAATTTTAATAAGTTGTCAAATTTGTCTCTACCCAATATGTAAAGGCATATCATCGTATGCCTGATCTATATTGGAAATGTACTGAAAAATACGATTTTCCTCCATTCTTTCAAAAACAAAGTCGGTGACCTATAGATTGTATTCTGTATAGGTTTGAAGAAAATGACATATGTGTTGCTATGTGAAAAAAAACCCTCAATATATCTCAATATATTCAATTATAATCTTATTACAATACCAATCTCTCAATCAAAAACTCGCACGGTGACCCCCAGTTTTGTAATTAGATACTTTTCCTTCAGCATATTGGGATCATCATATTAAACTCCCAAGAAGGTGATACGGGTTTTGAAGTTCGAGCCGAATTGGCCGATATGCCTTTAACTGAAATGTATACACAGCCATTGGGTGGAAGCGTCACACCCACGCTGCACCTACACTACGCCTACGACCCACCTACATCACGCCTACGTGAGGACTATGGTAATCAATCTCAAATAGTCCATAACGATAAAAGGCGTACATCTCTGGGAAATATAGCGGTTTGACGTCCTAATAGTTTCTTTATTTTCTCTATGTGTTGATATCCAGAGTTCTATTAAGGTCGGATAATGTTACCAGAGATCCATTGATAAATCAGAATATCTGTATTCAGCATTTAAAACGCATCATTCGAACATTTAGATTCAGAACATGTTTTCTGAGATGCCTGGACAACTCGACCTTTTTGATAGGCATTCATAATGATAAAAAATAAATAAATAAAAAAAGCGATATTTTCTGAATTACAGTGTATCATATATCTAAAATTGAAGATACCACCTCAAGATATGGACTGGGGAATTGGCAGGTCTAGACATAATTTTATGTCTCTGATTTTGCTTTTGATAACAGTCAATCAGTTAGGCAATAGATTAGCCAGCTTAAGTATGAGTCACTCAATAAAATTTAAAAAAAAAACAGACAAAAAAAGGAGCAAGACGAACTTGTGGTAATGAGACTTTGTTCACTTTGCAAGATGATCGGTTTTATGATACAATATGTATATCATGAAGCATAACAAAAGAACTTGTAAAATGTTTGGACTTCATAAAGTTTTTGCTCAAAAAAGAAAAAAAAGAGATGATAATCATGAAACCTTAGTCTGGGCAGATTAAAGAGGTGCAGGGCACCCACTACTTGCGACACACTCCGACATGGCTATGAATCATATATTTCCCGCATAATAGCCTTGCCGGACGGTTAAAGAATTCGGAGTCGTTGAGTGTCGTAGTGTGTCAGGAACTCAATCGGAAAGTTTGCCGTAGTGTGTCAGAAGCTCAATCGGATCGGGCCTTGATCTTACCACTAGTATTTTTTGGGGATGATGTCAAAGATTTTAACCAATTAGACAGTGATAGGGGTGAGATAATATCTGAACCACGCTCAATCTATGGCCACTGATGATATGTCATTAATTTTGGATTGCTTGTAATCTCACAAGGCAAAGCCGAGTGAGATTACTCCACAACCCCAACTCGTGGCATATTGCCAGTCAGTGGCTATGGAGATCGATGCAGTTCCTTATTATTAGGCTCGGTATCATGCCATTGTAGAACAGGGAGTTGACAACAGAGGAAGAAGTAGAGGACGCATGACACATGAGCAGAGCAGGTAAAAGTTAGCTTTATCTCACCCCTGGTATTTTTCCCCATAGACTTAATATTGGGAACTTGTATCCAACGCCCGTTGAGTATTTAGAAAAAAAACAATGGGGGTTTATGTCACAAAGTTTAGCCCATTAGTCAATGTGAAGGGTGAGATAAATTCAGAAACCAATTCAAGTTTACGGTCAGAGCTTAATCCCATCTCATTTGAATCGCCACGTAATTCACGCAGCTTCACCTTGTGAATTACTACGCAATTCCAACTCGATGGGATACAAGCTCTGACCCTAAACTTTCATAGGGTTCCTCTACTGTATTAACTTATTTATAGACGTTACTCACATAGACCATGGTCTGAATGTCCCCTCTGATGGTCCTCGGGTCATAGGACAGAACAAAGCCGAATTCCTCTACGACGATGAATCTGTAGTCCGGTGAGTCGTGCAGCATAACTAGAGCCTGCAGAATGAAGATAATCCATCAGAAATGATGAAACTGCAGCAGACAAGTAAGAACTTTCATCTGGGATTCTATACCCTCTGATTAAAATAGCTCACTTAGAAGGCATGTCTATCAGCTGACTTTTTTCGCATTTACAAATATACTTAGGATATTGTCTCACTAAGAATAATCTCTATAAAGAGCAGACATTGAAATATGAAGGTTATAGGAGTTCCACAGGATATTGCAGCAATTCCCTATATTCTTTTAATTATGGGGTTATATATATATACTGTTTATATTGTCGTCAGTCAGCTTTGGGAACTATTACTTAAAGATGTACAGGATCTAAGACATGGACAACAATACAAAGACAACATCAAAGAAAATCTGATTGTTCTGTTTAAGGCATGTTTCCATTGGCCGACGAAAACGGTGTAGAATTTTTGAGTTCTTCTAAAAGCCCATTTCTATTTTGCGTTAGCAGTGCTAGTGGGCCGTCGGTGGTTCCCGACTGTAGATATATTTACTATATACCCACATGTTCTATCTGTGAATCTAGTTCAATAAAAAAAAACCTTAAAAAAGTACTACTGTTCCAACAAATAAAGTCATCCATCAAACCGATTCGGGAAGTTGTTGGGTCGTACTTGTTTTACCTAAGTTTTATCATAAAAACGAAAGAAAAATCAATAAAATAATTAACTTAATTTGGCTAATAACTAATGTTCTAAACTAATACTCTAATCGACGTGTACGGAACAGTGTTCCGTATTTTTCCGTCCGGAACATGTATATGTATATATGGCATGGGTATGCAGTAATTATATAGAACGTCCTAACCATGCTATACAATTCACAGAATGAGATGGTAATTTACGGTTTGTACGGACCGAGGCATTTATGCCGAGTTCCGTACAAACGGGAAATTATCATCAAGTTCTGTGACCTGTACAACCATGGTTGGACGTTATATATTTATTATATACCCGAAATTTAAAAAAAATCAATTTCATTTGGCTTAACAACCAATATCCTAAAAATATGTGTATGGCAAGGGGGTCCATATTTTAGTGTACGGACCACTGGTACGGACCACTGGTATTTTTACGTCATATGCCGAAACGGTGCGTATTTACAGTATATACGGCCTGGGTAAGCAGAAAAAGGAGCTATGCTTACCTCGACATCCTGCTCCCAGAAGTTGAAGAGACCGATGTGGACGCCGACCTGTTCACCTTTCCGTATTCTGCCCGGGGCCTCACTCCGCACAAAGAAGGGTCGTGTGGCCTCGTGCTGCAACAGGCGGCAATAACACAGCGCGTCATGGACGAAGTATAGAACGAATAACAAATTAACTTAAGTGGCGATGTTGATCTATCATTTAATCCGTAATCATTTTAAGACAAATATTGCGTCATTAAAGGTAACATTTTTCATTCCTCACATTCACACTGATTTACAGGTCATGATACAGTGAGTAGCGGAGTGGGCCCTACATGTCGGACTGGGCCGTCCATGATATTACTTTACTACTGTGCCATATGATATACGTATGCTACACTGACCATAGTTTAGTAAGTATATGACTGACATACACATGTATATAATAAAGAAAGTAACACTCATATCAGTTTCATAGAGGATGGTAGGTTGCGTGATGGCATGTCTGACGTACTCATCTTTCGACATTTATAGAGGAGACATTTAATACCATTCCCTAATACCCTTCCCTGCTTGGTTATTACAAGGGAAAGGGTTTGGGGTGTAGGCGCTGGTTCATTTAATCTGAAACGTGGTACTTCTCAGGTAGATGTGCACTTTACCTCAGAACAAAAAGTAAAGATTCTGACGTATTCTTCTAGACTGATGGGACGTTAGGGCCCACCACCCAAAAGTCGTGACGTCGAGTCGTGGATTTAACAGGTCCATACAAACGTAATCCATTACGCCACTGCAACCAGTAATATCCCCAAATAGGCTTTTCCTGCCATTGAACATGGAATTCTCATACTTACTCTTGGAGGTTCGTAGATAAGACCAAATCCTTTGTCTTTGCTAATGGCGAAACCCCCCAGTACATAGGTCATTGGGTCGTCCGGTACATTCGCAATAGCATCTAGTCGGCCATTAGGCCTGGAAAACATAGTAAAGCATTAGATAAATGGATTCAGGAAACGCGTATTAGTTCACATGACGGATCATTACTGTTATGGACATTTCATCTGTTAGATAATATAGAGCTAGGCGAACGGGAACAGAATTGCTTTTTATTGTTTCATCAGTAATATTAATAGATTGCAAAGGAGACTCTGAATCAATATTGAAATTGACCATCAGTGAGTGTTGTAAGAAAGGGTCCGGGTTCTGCAGGGCTAAATAGTTAAGACCAATGCACACCTGGGTGTTGTTCCCGAGGCTGGCAGGCTTTAAGCTGTGCAGGCATTATGGTGGGCAGGTTGTTGGATAGCCAGGGAGGTGTTTTTCAGTCATGAGAAACGTTAATAGTGACCGGTTAGAGACTGTTTAGAGGGCAATTTGTTCCATAGGCAAAGGATCATAACAATAGTGATCACTCCAAAGGGCTGTGAGGTCTTTGTCACTGGTTGGTGCTCCAGAATCATAATTATTTGGTGACCACTTAGTCCATATGATTTCCAAAACAGTGACAAGGTCAGACAGGTATGATATTCATACTAGCACCTATTAAATCTAAAAGATATTTGCAACGGAGTATTTTAGAGGGAGGTATAGGGTTACAGGGAGTGGCTTGGGGTCATAAACAGGAGATTCTGGTCAGAGTGGACAAGTCTTTGATTCATGGGCCAGTCAGAGAAGGACACATGCTATAATGAATTGTATTCCGATTTTCTTTAATCGTTTAATGAATGTTCATTTTCAAAGACTTGAGCAAGACTTGAGCAAGTCTATCTCCTCCCCTCTCCCTCATTCTCCATTCAGCGTCCACACTATACACACGCTTAATTTTTTTTCACCCGCCAACCACATCTCTTCCCACTTCACCCACCTCCGTAGGCTCTTTTACTCATGTTTTATCATATCATATATTCAATATAACTGACTCCCTACTCTAGTAGTCAATTATTATATCATATTTTATTGATTATAAAAAATCTACATAATTAATTATCAATATTTATAAGGACAAACAAATTTCTTATTTCATAGGAAATTCAATAAAATTGTATTTGCTCAACTGTGGCCTCCTCTTTTTCATCCAGGGAAGGGGTAATGAGTCAATAATGCGTGTAAACATACACATGGCTATGGTAAGTGATACACGGTAAGGAATAGATAGGTCACTATTCAAGTGTAATGCACAATTGGAAAGGTCATTGTTAGAATGCTAGAAATTAATTAGAGGCGACGATGATTGCCTTAAGATCTTCATAAACGATTCTATGCATATGAGTAGTTTCATCAATTATAACTTTGGAGATGATATTTTGATATCTTAAAAGAGAACATCTGAGAACGGTCGAGTTGATTATTAATGGGAAAGGGCCCGTGAGGATGACCTGTGAGTTGTTGGGTGGGCTTTTTTCTTTTGAGTTGAGTTTATTCTGGACTTTATTACTAGGGTAAGGTTACCCTATTTTCAGTAGGCTCCAGGGCAAATATTGACTTTTTCAGTTTCATTAAACAGATGAATGATGATAGTATATACAATGGAAGGTATGGTTAATTTTACTATGTTCCGCACTGAATGCATGGCAAACGAGTACTAATTGCCTTGAGATGAAGAAATATGTATCTATCTTGGGTAACATATTGTACAACAGACACTCCCTTTCATACATGGTACACAGGGTACATGTGAACTTACATGACAAAGTGGGAGCCCCAGGACCAGCGACCCATGCGGAAGAAGTGACGAGTGAGAAGAGAGAGCCTCCTTTTTGGTGGGGTGTAGATCTCCACCTTAGGGTAGACACCTGCGCAAAATAAAAAAGGCATATTCTAAAGCTTTATCTCACCCATGGTATTTTCATCCCATAGGCTTGATAATGGTAAAGGGCTGTTCCACCAACACACAATATATTGCGAGATTGGTCACGATTAGGTTGTCTTGATAAATCTTGCTAGGTTTTAAACAATCGCGTGCATATTTGCCGTGATACATCAGTCTGGTTAAGCACCTTTTCCGTATTCCTGTTGCGATATGCCGCGGTATACCGCAATAGGAATGGAATAGATCTCTAGGCATCACTGTGGTGGAGCGCCAAATTATGCATACAACATTGAGAAAAAGTACACATGTATTCGCGAGTGACTTGTCGCGGCAAAGGCAGTATCATGAGATTATAAGATATATGAAAACATACTAAAATATAAGAAGACAAACCTATCATGTTGTTCTCAATACCCCTATGCGTATTGCAGTCTGTTCTCCATGGTCTATGACGTATTATATCTAATGTGTCATTCATATTCTAGTGTGTATAGGGGGTGAGATAAATTACAGAAAGTGACTCATTTTGGTCAAAGTCTCTATTCTCAATTTATTTGAATGATGCGCGATTTTCACTCGGCTTCACCTTGTTCACACTGTATAGAATAATGTTCCGTGAGCATTAGATGTTTTGCGATAATAGTAGCCTAAAGGTCTTATGCACAAGGTGCTGTATACAAATACGTTAAAATAGAAAATATCTTGTGTTTGTCATAAAACACTGGATGAAAAACATCGTCCAGTATGTCTTTTATCTCTCGGTTCATCGTTTCGTCCAGCATCAGCACCAGAAACGAACGGACTTTATTCAACAGCCGCCAGTTAAAACTAGAAGCTAATAGCATGTTCATCATAGATGAATGAGCGTGCAGTCAAAATGAATAACAATTAAAAGGTTTGAGTTAGATATAGCCTATGGAAATCTTTCTGTAAACCACTTGCACCCAGTCAATTGGCCATTTCAGCAACTGCCTATCGAGGATCCAAACACATCAAGCACCAGTGGCTCTTGAGGTATTGTGGTCTTGAGTGATTGGTCATGGTCAGCTAGGCATGCCTCTAAGACCCTGAGGCACTGGCTCCCTGTTCTGTTCTCAATATCACATTGAACAGCACACAGATAGTGAAGGGATAATTTGTATGCAGTACCCTGAAAGTCTATATGGACCCCTATAACCTCTAGATGATGTATTTAGGGCGTGCAAGCACGCTCTAAAAACAACATGATGTCAATTTTAGACAGCCCCTTAGAGCAACATATATGTTTCACTCACATCCCATTTCGTCGGCACCGTCTATACATTGAGGCGTCCCGTCACAGCGTAACTCCTTCAGGTAGCAGATCCCATCCATACACGGGAGGTAGCCCAACGTATCGTTGCAGTCATCTGGAAATTGAGCAGTCAGAAGATATATGAGTTTTCATATGATGCATGTATCCGGGAATAAAAAGAGAAATTAATGATATCGCCCGTTACAGTATTTTATATCATCCTGTGAAGCAGATCCTGACCGTTTGTACAACTGCAAAAAGTTATCCTCTGAACATTATCATAAGAGCAGGGGCCGTTGAATAATCTAGGATCATACATGAAGACACTTTTCTGCATGATACAGAGACCCAGATACGATGTGGGCCAACTTTATTCAACACTTATGGACAACCTTATGGACGGATAATACTGTCTTAGCCAACAGACTTACTTAAACGATAACCACTGCACTGATAACAGTAAGGCCCGGCGTCCACCTACTACGATATGGCTCCAATACGGTCTACGATGCACCTCCCGATAAAAAATCTAAATCGCGTCGGAAGGTCACCTAATATCTGGGCAGTTGACCACGTTTCTGCGATTAGACACCGATAAAAACCATATACAATGCGTGGTGGGTTGGCCTGTCCAGACATATGTCTACGATTTTGTACTTTCCCGATATGTCTCCGATATTTGGTTTTTGTATCGGTGCCATATCGGTAGGTCTAAGTTTCTATCGTATAGTAGGTGGACGCCAGGCCTTAATGGTCTTCATGTGAGATCCTAAATTATTAAACGTGCCCCAGGTGCTGAACTATTTAGAAGATCAAATTAGTCATATAATCCTGCTGATCCCCGATTCAGGTGCTAATTTAATTGGAGAAATACTTGCGTGGAATTCTTGTGACGTTGGCATCAGTGAGAACAAGGAGACCGGCATACTGAAACAAACATAAGCCATTAAGCATTAAGTGTAAACAAAATGAAAACTCGTGTTTCTTCAAAAGATTAATACACATGTATCTGGACCCAGATCATTTGTAAAATTCATTCATTCTATATATAGATTTCATCTGAAATGTTGTATTGGAGATTCTGACTGTCATAAAGATCTAATCTACTGAAGATATGATCAAAGAGTATCCACATGTTATACATTAGAAGATTATTTATTCAATCATGAATAATTACAGTAGGGGGCCGTAGTGCCACCACACATTTTTATCAAGAATCTTAGACCAGGCCATTTTGAACCAAATTGCTCTACACGCAGCGCGAAATTAAAAGAAAAAGATGAGTTGGAAAAATAAAATTTTATTTTTGTGGTAAAATTGCATGAGAAAAACTTTTAATAATGATAAGTGTGAATTATTATTAAAAGTAAAAATAAATATTTGAGTCAGAAAATACCACTGTGTTTGTAATAAAAATGCATGATGATAACGAAATGACAGATGAGTAATTCTCATTGTAAAGGATGTGGGTGGGTGGGTAAAATAGGTGCCGTGCGTGTTGTGTGAGCAGCGACAGGGAAGTGAGGGCGAGGCTTGTTATTGCGTAGTATATGAGTAGCGCAGTGAAGTATTTTCCGCACTGCGGAGCTCAATGACCCGCCAGAGGCCGAAACCTCTGCCGAACCAATTGCTACGATCCGTAGATGATCGGCCATGGTGTAAAGGTCCGCGCCAAAATAATCACAAAATGTTGCATTTTACGTGATGATGTGGTTCTGCGATTCTGATGCGATCCGCTTAACCTTTGGAGTAACATTTCGGCCCTCAGGTTGCTTTTCTGCGATCCGCAAATGTATCGTAGACTTGGAGCAATGCCCCCTTGGTGTTTGTGGGAAAGGGTCACCCTTTGGGTTATAAATATTCATCAGAAAGTATTAAGGTTCTAATCATCTCTACTTGCAATTTTCATCTTGCCATCTATCCATAAAAATTGAGTTATTTCACTTGTTATATGAGAAGAAATAAAGATGATATATATTTACATCGAAAGTCGTGTTTGCATCGATGGCGTAGGACGGGGCAGGAAAGTGGACCATTTCCTCCTGTTCCTCCGGGAGCTTCCAAGTGTATTCAAAACTCTTGTTGATATGAGGTTCGAATGTATTGAGCTCCCTGATGACCTATACAGATGACACATAGAAAACAACAGTTGAAAGATGTATCCTTCAAGAGGCCCTGTAAATACGGGCACGACACTGAGATATACCGTGTGCGCCATGCCCCTATAGGCCCGTTCTGGTAAAAGTCCATTTCCATTGGCCATCACCGATCTACATACTTCATACAGGGCTCCGAGTAGACTGGCTGCAGTCCCTGCATCCTATAGTTACCCTGATCGCTGCGATACAGGTTTCATAAGCCAGTCAGAGAAGGATAGATACTATAATAAACTATATTCTGATTGTGTTTAATAATTCAATTCATGTTCATAATCAAAGACTTGAGCAAGTCTAGGCTCAGAGGAGTGCATTATTAGCACTGCTGACGCACAATGGAAATGGGATTTTAGGAGAACTAAAAAAATCTACACCGTTTTCGTTGGCCAATGGCAACGGGCCTTATACGCTATTTTCCACTGGCCGACTATACACCACCGATCTGCAGTCAGGAACCACTGACGCCAGATCGGTGAAAGGAAACAGACATGCAGAGAAGCGTTCACTGATTGATTGTGCATGGATTATACAATGAGGTCACCACCGAACGAATCAGTTGATATGGAATTGAAAAATGCAGAAAAAATATAGAGAGACATGGTTAGTGTGACTGAATGGAATATGTTCAGAGATGTTTTGGTTAGAAATACTCACCGAATTCGAAGAATGAAGTGAGTATTTCTGACCAAAATATCGAAGAACAGATGGAATTAAGTCACAATCACTATGTCTCTTTATTACTATATACCGAGAAATCAATAAAAACGTCATGTAAATTATGTTTGTAAGCCTAAATCTAATTAGATTATTCACATTGTGTAAAAGTTGTATATTTTCCAAATATAAACCTACCAAATCCACGTTGCATATAGGTTTGGTTATTAGAAACCAGCCTATAACTACCTATTCCTATATGTCAATGCGTTAGGCCCGGCGTCCACCTACTACGATATGGCTCCTATATGGTCTACGATGCACCTCCCGATACAAAATCAAAATCGCGTCGGAAGGTTACCTAATATCAGGGCAGTTGACCACGTTTCTGCGATTAGACAACAATAAAAAAAACCCATACAATGCGTGGTGGATTGGCATGTCTAGACATATGTCTACGATTTTGCACCTTCCCGATATGGCACCGATTTTGACATTTTGTATCGGTGCCATATCGGGAGGTCTACGATTCTGTCGTAGTAGGTGGACGCCAGGCCTTAAGGTACGTAGTGTGTTTACTGGGACTTACGTCGGCCTCGGTGAGCAGGGAATTCCATCCGCGTGACCACAACTCATAGTCCGTGACCTGCGCGCCGATGAAGGAGGACGGGTCGGTGCGGCCTGTCAGCTCCACCGTGTTGCCCGTGAAGTCCTTGCCGCGATTAAAGCTGATCTCCACCTGGAAAACATATTTTATTCAGTTATTTATTTAATTGTTATCCCAACTCTGTTAAAAATGCCATCGGGTTAACTTTGTGTCCCTCTTTTTTGGCGAGTGTGCAGTAAAGTGCTATTCATTGCACGAGGGTAATAAAACATTTGGCCAATCAGCGGCCAGTACGTGAGTTACTTCACACTAATGTAGTCTATGGGACTTCAGGTATTTTGGTCTTGACTGATTGGTCATGGCCAGCTTGGCAAATCTATAAGACACTGAGACACTGGCCCTCTGCTCCTTTCCCAATATCACTGTGCATAGCATGCAGATAGTGAAGGGATGGCTTCTTTGCAGCATGCTAGAAGTCCATATGCGACCACTCTAACCTTTAGGCAATGTCTTGGCAGTGTCAGCACGCCCTAAAAACCAATCACAGGATGACTTACATCTTGACCTGTCCTACCGAAGGATTGAGGTCACGGAAGGATGAAAAAGCAGGGACAATACATTTTTAACGAGCTCACTTCCCTATCCTTTCCATTGTCCTCCCACTAACCCTCCTAGTATTGTCCTTAAGCCCAATAAACATCTACCGATTTCAGAACATTGATGTTCCTTTGTCGGTGACAAATGAATGGTAATTTGTCTCAGGCCAGCTATCCTAACAGAGTCTGCCCAAGTCGCTAGGACAGCTAGGCAAGGGTCAGCCAACAATTAGTGAAGCCCCCCTCATTGAGATTTTCTTTGGTCGCCAATGAGTTGTCATTCAATGCTCCTAAATCGTTAACCAAACGTTTATCAAAGTGTCAATAAATCCAGTCGGCGACAACGGAACATTGGTAAATGGCCTTTGCTAGGGTGGCCTTTGTTAGGGGTAACATAATTCGCCTGCGACAAGTTCACCGACTCCTATACGATTTGGGAACTAATTGTTCAACCCTGAATCGGTAGTTGTGTATTGGGCTTTATCCTCCTCACTGTCTCCAAATATAAAACGCCCCTTGTGCTTGCACGTCAAACTGAGGCTTCCTGTTATCTTTGAGGCTCAGCGGATTCATTGGATCAACTCTTATTTGTTTTAAACGAAAGAGAATCATCGAATTACTGGAGATATAAAAAAGCAAAGCAGGAATTGTTCCCAAGGTCCTGCAAAGTTCAACATCCTCAGCGATGTGACAGAAAACATGAAGGTGGTGCGATGAATTACAGTTAAAAACAGATGTGAATATGTAGGACCTTCTGCCTGTTTCACTCATATTGCGCAATTCAGCCTGAAAATCATTCGGAATCAGATGACGTTCAACTATTCATACGGGTTTTCTAATCATCCTGTTGACTTCAACGGATTATAATTGTTTTATTCATAGCGCAGTATATTGGATGCTTGATTCACCAGTTTGTAGAAGCTACGGCAAATCAGGTACTGTCACCATCCCCGTGGAGTACCTACAGGGTGATCGTATCATTTGTGGGATTCAAGAAGTTGCAGATAGGGTAAGTTGACTTGATGCAAGTGGGTTACAGAATATTATCCATAGACTGAATGTATCCAAAACCTTCGAATTGCTATAGATTTATCTATAATTGCATGCTCATTCATCAATGATGATTATTATGCCAACTCAGGTCTCATTTTTTTCATTGTTTAATAGTATTATATATTAATTATGTACCAATGCAGTATATTTGAAAATTACGTATTGCTGCTCCCTACTACCCTGTGTAGTACACTGTTATACTGCACACTTTGAAACATCAGCAGTGTGTAGGCTTTCAGGCTGACATGTCTTCTATTACAATATAAGATTTGATTAATTTGGGGTATATATCAAATATATAACAACCCACCATGCTTGTACATGCTAGCATGTACAGCATGGTCAGTTCGTTCTAGATAAGCACATATTTACATAAAACATAAGAGGAGTGAAGCTGAGTGAAGAAAACTTTGACTTACCGGATTCAGTCTAGTTCCGTTGACGAAGAAATTCATGCTGTCTGCAATGACCTCTCCCTTCTGAAAGTGCCACACCACGATGTGACACTCGGGTATCATGTCTCTGGACAGGGCTATGGAGAACGTCTTCTGGGTAGACATCATTTCCATGGTCCCACTTGTGACGATGTTTCCGCTGGATGTGAGCTGGTTTTATCAAAACAGGAATTTCACATTTGTATTAACATGTTTGTTTATTGGTCACGAGTTTGCATTTGGTTTTCAACCATGGCCAAGACGATATTGTGGCGTTGCCCTCTCACCATGTTTCGCAACATTAACAATTTGATTACTTAGTTTACGATAGCTTATCATAGGAAGTACATATATGATGATAACATTATGGTATGGATGATGATACATATGACCAATAGAGTATGATGTTAATGCAATACACAGAAACAGTCTGCCGATTGTGGAGAGACATGGATTGCTTTATGTCTTTTATCATGTATAACGTTTTTGAAGAAGCGCTTACCAAATAGTAGAACTCGTCTATGAAGGTGTTGGTGGTAATAGTGAACACCATGTACTTGTCCACCTGAATACAGAAATCAAAATTAAGCATCGGACAAGAACTTAAAAAGGACAGGAAATAGATATCAAAGCTTTTTCAAGACTTATACAATTCAACATGACTTAATAGTGATCAGAGATCTCTTGATCCTGTACAGCAGCCCTAAGCAGATTATGATGGTTGGATTCCTCTACACATTAATGAAGCATATTATTCATATGTATACGCAATTAGGGCTAACCAGAGTAGTTGGCGGTAATGTGGTCACAGAAGAACTATGTAGGCCTCTGTAACTCGTGACTAATTACTGTATTACTTCCTAATTACTCCTGTAAATTTTCTATCATATAAGTTCTCCGATAATTCTATTTAAATAAATGATACCATTCTGTGTCAATTATGAAACCTTATTCAAACACGTAATAAATTCTAAGGAATCATTTAGAAAGAATCATAATTGATACCAATAGATTTTAAAACTCCGGGTGAATCCGTAGACACGCTGTACTAAAATAACAGCTATTACAGTGACTTTTAGGGATATGTGCGGAGATGAAGGGTATACGATTGAATTCTTTTCACCTCTGGCTTTTCAGTAGAAGTAGTAATTGCGATGTAGCTTTCTGAGGGCGAGTAGTGCTTCGTAGCTACAACTTCCACTGTCCGGGTTGAGAGGTTATCATAGTATGCCTGCAGAAAACACCAAAATTCAGGTTTAGGCAATAGATAAACTAATGAACATTTACAAATCCTCATTGTACGCCGCCTATCTATCAATAGCTGTATAATGTACGTCAAAAATATGCAATTCAATTCAAATTTATCCAACAAGGCTCATGACATGTAGTGAACTTCACGAGGCGGTGGCCAAGCAAAATAAGTATCAGTAAGGGCAGAGTTACGCCAATAGTATCTACCCTACCCTGTCTCCACGACTTTATATTGAAAGAACAAAAACATAAATGAAAAACCCATCGTATCCCCCACCTCATCGAATACAGTCACTCAATGTAAAGCGTATCACGTTTTCTATTAGGCCTGGCGTCCACCTACTACGATATAAATTTAAACCTCCCGATATGGCACCGATACCAAAAGCTAATATCGGAGACGTATCGGGAAGATGCAAAATCGTAGACATATGTCTATACATGCCAATCGACCATGCATCTTAATGGGTTTTTTTCGGTGCCTAATCGCAGAAATGTGGGCAACTGCCCCGATTTTAGGTCACCTTCCGACGCGATTTTAATTTTGTATTGGGAGGTGCATCGTAAACCATATCGGAGCCATATCGTAGCAGGTGGACGCCGGGCCTTAGGGATAGGACATTATGAAACACTGAGGAGGGTCGTCCGAACTCGAACACTAGGTAAAGGGGTCAGATTGCTCTGAATGCAGTCCTTGGCTGATGGGTCAATAATGCCTTCTATATTCCTTATATGGCAGTGAAAGCATAGGGACACTCCATGCAGGATTAGGTGTATAGTGAATATAAAGATAATGCATGTAATAGCAAAGTCCTAACTAATGATTATAGAATGTCACTTGAGGGATTCCCGATTACCTGTAGCCCCGGTCCCCAGATAGTGTATATAACCGCCAATTGGTAACCCATGGCCGTTGGTCAGGGGTGGTCATTGCTCCCCCTGACACGCCCCCTCGCGCACCCTGCGCACTCCCCCCTGGTGTCGGTCACGTGAACCCCGCGGTCACGTGGCCCACCGCGTCTCTGACCTCCACCTCATTCTGCTCCTGTACTCCACTACGTTCACACGTATTTTCTTTTCCCTCCATTTTGGCCTACTCTCCACGCCGTCTTCGATACTCCCCGAGTATCTGACCGTGCAGAGACAGTGTCTGAATACGGGTAAAGTTCACGTGAATTACAGGGCAGCTAGGATGGCACCACCAACGACACGCGCTCAAGCGAGCGCCTCCACGACCACGGACCAGGCCTCGGAGTCAACCGTGAGGGAGAGCGATCAGGTGGAGTCCGCGTCTCAGGCCGGAAGCCTCCGGTCGGCCCGCCTCGTGGCCGTAGAGACCGGACTCTCGGACATGAGTAAGAAGTTGGACGCATTAATTCAACTACAGACACAACGGTCGACGGGACAAGCATCGCCCCCTACGGTTCGCTCAGTCGCCGAAGTAAGGACTCAGGACTGGGCCGAGGATCAAGCCGGCCGCGCCATGCCTCCACCCCGCCAGCTACGAGATCGCTACGCAGGGGACCCGTATATCCAACGTGAGCTCGACCGTGAGGCCATCCGCCACGACAAGACGGCTGGTAAGCTGCAGTCAGATATTCATGTTACCCGTTTGATCAGTAAACCGTACATGTTTGTGGATAGGGAGGGGGTTTACACGTTGTCCCAGAAGCTTGAACTGAGGGGAACCCTGGGCCCCCTCGAGTACCTGAGTGCGTTTATTGGCTTGCTCGGGGATGACCGTGCAGTCGACCCCGTGGACCGTGAGGCCATGTTCCGGCACTTACACCAAGTTTTAATCGACGCCCAGAGCCGGCCGTGGGCCGGAGTCAGGAGATGGTCTAACCACGTGTTCGACCAGATCGAGGCCGGGAGGCTGTCGTGGTGCGATTACTCGCGGATCCAGGAGGAGCGAGTCCGACTCGCGATGACGACCGGGACCCTCACCAGCGGCGCCGACACCGGGAAAGCCCGAGGACGGGAGTTGCCATGCCGGCAATTTAATTCGGAGAGGGGGTGCCGCCATAGGAGCGGTCACGATGACGGACCCGTGAGATGGCTGCACGTGTGCTCGTATTGCGACTCCGTGGGGAGGCAATGCGGGCATTCGTTACACGCGTGCAACCGGAAACTCGGATATACGATGGGCTATGAGAACGGTCAGGCTGCGCCCACACCGGCACCCCGGCGAGCACCCCAGGCCGGACACGCACCCCAGGCCGGACACACGCCCTGGGCGGTCGACCCGAGAGCGGATGTGCTCCCCCAACACGGACACGGGGCAAAAAACGGCTACGATGCGCCCCGCGAGTGAGCGGAGCGCACCCCCACACAGTCACAACACGTGCCTCCCCCCCCGGGCCCGGGGTCGTGGGGTGCAATCCACGTGATGTAACACCAGCGGGCCCTGTGATCTCCACCACCCCCAACAGGATTTCCGGTGACCGGACGTGGGCGGGGGTCGTAAAAGGAAGCGGCCCGGTGACCACTGCGGGCCCCCACCCCCTCACGTGGAGGGGGGACCACACGGGGGGTCCACGTGACCACAACACGAAGGCCACCGGCCCACGTGGTCGGGCCCCGAACATAAACAACAACAACGAAGGGGGCGGGACCCGCCACGTGGAGGACAGGTTCACCGCGCGGCCACCGCCAACCCACTGCGGTAGCACGAGTGTTAGTGTTACCGCGCCGACTGAGGATCCAACTAACACTCCGGATTTCGGCGGACTAAAGGAAGTCTGTCGGACCGGAATTCCATCGCCCAGACTCCGGACGGACCCGGAGGCCTTCATGGAGCACAGGCGGGCCGAGTGGCCCCGCTTCACCGAGGCCGGCCCCCCGGCGCACGGCCACATCTACGAGGCGGTCCGGGCCTCGGGCCTGCCCAACGCTCTGTGCACAAAGATAACCCTGCCGACGGACCTCAAACTACGGGCGTGGGAGCACTACCTGACGGGCATGGAGGGAAAAGGGGAACTCCTCGGTTTCATAAGATACGGATTCCCTCTCGGCTACCTCGGGCCGGCCAGCGACACTCGGGACGTCCCCAACCATCCGAGCACCACCGGATTCCCGAAGCAAGTCGGGGATTTTATCAGAAAGGAGAGTGGATTCTCAAACCTGATGGGACCGTTCACGGAGGCTCCCTTCGAGCCGTGGTGCCACGTTTCGCCGTTGATGTCCCGGGAGAAGCGCGGGTCCGAGGCCCGCCGCGTCATAACGGATATGACCTTCCCCCGGGACCGTAGCGTCAACGCGTACGTGATGAAGAACGCGGTTTACGGAGAAGAGCGCGAGCACAGCCTCCCTACGGTCAACGGTTTCGTCACCCGCCTCGTGGCCTCGGGGCCAGGGAGCTACATGGCGACCATCGACATCTCGCGCGCCTATAAGAACTTTAGGTGCGACCCCCTCGACTGGCCTCTGCTGTGTTTCCTGTGGGACGGCGGGTATTATTGTGATACGGCCATGCCGTTCGGCGCCCGCGCGTCCTCGTATCACATGCAGTGTGTGGCCGAGGCCATCGTGGGGATACTCGCCGGTAAGGGTGTCGAGGCCGCCATGTATCTGGACGACCTCATCATACTGTCGCCTTCTCGGGAGAAGGCTGCCTCGGACTTTGCCATAGCCCGAGACCTGTTCGCCGAGCTCGGCCTCCCCGAGGCCCGGGAAAAGGCACAGGCACCTAGTCAGACCGTGCGCTGGCTGGGCATCGACATCAATGCCGCCGAGATGTCCCTCACCATCCCTCAGGACAAGTTGGAGGACGTGCTGGAGCACGTTGGGGCGGTCGCCAGGAAGCGGTCGCTGACGAAGCGACAGCTTCAATCCGTCCTCGGCAAAATCCTGCACGTCGCGAAATGCATCCGCCCGGCGAGGCCGTTCGTCAGCAAACTACTGGAGGCCCTACGGTCGATGGACGGGTTCTACATCAACGTAAGCTCGGACATGCGGCAGGACCTCCAGTGGTTCCTACGGTTTGCCGCCGGGTGGAATGGGCACGCCCTCATCCCTCGAGGGCCGGCGACAAAGTGCATCACGGTCGACGCCTGCCTCTCGGGCGTGGGGGGTACAGACGGCCGTGCGGCCTACGCGTGCCAGGTTTGTCCCATCAATGACCCCGTGGACTGCATTTCTGAGCTCGAGGCCCTGAACACAATCTATGCTCTCCACACGTTCCTCGGGGACCGTGATCGTGGGACCAGGATCGAGGTCTTCTGTGACAACATGGGGACCGTCCAGGCACTCACGTCGGGGCGGGCACGCAACCGCGTTCTCGCCGAGTGTGCCCGACAGGCCTGGATGGTCCAGGCCAAGCTGCAAGTCGACCTGGTCTACACGCACGTCCCCGGGGTCCTCAACACGGTCGCCGACGCACTCAGTAGGGCCCACCTGTCCTCGAGGGATTTTAACAATGCTGCATGCCTGATGAGATATCATGATCTGTGGTCCGTGGTGCCTTGTAATCATGCTTCATTCGTGCCTGTGCTTCGCCTGTCCTGCAGATCCGGCGCTACGCTCTCTCCAACGGAAGGCATCTGCGCGGCAGGCCGAGGCACGTGCCCCAGGCACGGTCGCGAACCAGAAGAGCGCCGTGTCCACCTACCTCGCCTTCTGCCGACGGACGAGGACCGACCCGCAGGCACCGTCCGTGAGTTTCATCACGGCCTTCCTCGAGTACCTCGCGGACCACGCCCCCTCGCCGGCGACCGTGGCCAACCAGCTCTCGCACGTGAGGACACACCTACGGCTCTCGGGCGGGGACGTTACGGCTACAGAGGACGTGAGGGTCAGGAGGGCCCTCGACGCCATGAGGAGGAACAAGGCCTACACACCAAACGTCAAGCCTCCGATCCCCATGGCCGCCCTCCAGGGGATCCTCGAGCTACTGTCGGACACGCCCCTCGACCTGACCCTACGGGCCGCGTTCCTCCTCCTGTATTACGCCGCACTGCGGCAGAGCGAGGTCGCCCTCCCTACGGCCCGGGCATTCGATCCGGTGCGACACCTCTCACGTGGGGACGTGGTGCTCACGGCAAATCACGTGGCGGTCCGCATCAAGGCCGCCAAGAACCTCCAGTGCATGGGGGAGGAAAAACACGTGAGGCTCCAATCCTCCCCGGACCCGAGGTCGTGCCCGGTGACGGCCGTGAGGAATATGCTCGCCGCGGTCCCCATGCTGATACCGACGGATCCGTTCCTGCTCAACGCTGACAGGTCGCTAATAACGACGCGGTCGCTGTCAAAGGAGTGGGAGCGGCTCAACACCACAGCAGGCCACCCCTTGTAGTCGGGTCTCAGTATAATATTAAGAAGGAACTGCATCGAGAACCATAGATACGGAAATCTCAGGTGGCAAAGCCAGGTGGGATTATATAAAAACCAATGAACGGCATATTTACAGTAGTTATGAATCGAATTGTATTCTTATTTTATATCACCCCTATTACTGACTAATTGGCAAACAATTGAGACATCATCAACCATTGAGTATAATCTTACAATACTGAGTGTTGAGTACGAGTAACCGATGTTAATAAGAAATAAGAAGTACATGGCATATTGGCTGCTGTATTAGATATAGGGTGTGGGTATTTATTTAACTTGTTAACCTAGCCTCTACACTAGATGATTATAGGCGGCAATTCTTGAATTTTGCACCACCTGACGACTTTCCGCCGTAAAAGAGTAGAAATGGTCTAGTGTAAATGAAAGGTGATAACATCAGGTTAGGCAATTTGGCACCACCTGGCGATAATGTAGACCATTTGGCGACTGACGACTATTTCAAGCCAGCTTGAGTTTGTCTTTTAGACAGCCGGCGATTCTGTAAAATCTGTCATTGACCACCTCACGTTTTGGCCAAAAATGTGTGTTCTCCATGACTTTTTATCTAAGGCTTCTTAACCCGCGAATTCCTGATGGCAGGGGAATATATTCCCCTGCAGTTTATTCAGAGTTAACCTTCAAGAAGCATCGCCTATAATCAAATAGGGTAAACGCCTCCAACAGTTAATATGTTACTCATCCAAGAGATTATAGATGGTCTAGTGTAAATGCATGAGGGGATTCTTTGGTTAAATACCATTGTGGCTGATATTCCATAATCGAGCACCACCTGACGACTATTTGGTCGACGATCTACAGTTGTTACGTTTTTAGTCGTCCAGTGTAACCACCAGGAGAGTTTCAAAATATGTAAAATAGCGTAATGCAGAACTCTATGTAGAAGACTTCATACCCGTTGTCAGCAATTATTGTTTCCAAATACCCTCCTTTATATAAGTATATGATTGTGAAACTTATCAGTCTGGTATGCCATAACATTCCTCTCAAGGATGCCGATTATGAGGTATTCCCTGAGACCATTCCCAAAAGAGCTCTTAGATACTTCCAATTATGGCCTTTAATTGCTATATGCCATACATCATTCAGATTAGTGTGGTCCACCTGGGATTAGGTAGTATAGAAGTTATGGTAGGTGTTATACACTAGGACACTCATTGTAATTAGCATAATTGTGATACAATAATGTACTGCATTCAGGTAATCATAAAACAAAATTGTCTGGAAGAAAGACCATTTACTGAAGGTTAAAATAACGAAATAAAAAAAGACAACAACCCAAAACAACAAAACAAATAAACATGGCTGTATACCATTCTCCACTAGCCGACTATTCACAACCGATCTGCGGTCGGGAACCACCCACGCCAGATCAGTGAATGGAAACAGACATGCAGAGAAGTGTTCACCGATTTGTTGTGCATAGATAAAGGGATTTGAAATCGTCATTGTGTTTGGAGGACAGTTCTGTCGGTATGGACCTGTTGAACGCGGCAGAAACAAGGCATATAACGTGCCCTCCTCGATCTTTAGATACCAGCTTGCAGTCGTTAGCCACCATCAACTGACTTTTGGGAAATTTCAATTAACTGGTGCTGTTTTCGTCGGCCATTAAACATCAATTGCATGGAAAAGAAAAACATTCTTCTTGTATATTTTGCTTTTGTATGCTTTTTCATGAAGAGACACAATGGTGCGCGAATCATAGCTTGGAATCTGATTACCTGTAACTAACTTGATTTGGTATTTTATATTATTATATACCCGTGCAGTATATTTGATAATTACGTACTGCTGCTCCCTGTGCAGTACAAATTCCTGAACTGAACTGAACCCTGTGCAGTACACTGTTATACTGAACACGTTGAAATATCAGCAGTGTGTGGGCTTTCACATAGACATGTCTTCTATGCCAATATATGGTAAGATTTTATCAATTTTGGATATATGATAAATATATATAACGACCTTATGCTTATACATGCTGCAAAACTTGATGGGAATTGATGTTATTTACAGAACTCGGCCTGGGGCCTCGTTCAGTAAAAACAACAATTCCCCACCTGGTTTTGTAGCATGTAAAACCTGATGAGGTCGTTCTATGTAAGTATAGTTGAAGTGACAGTATAGTCACAAACATTGGGTACTAGATCGATATTGAACAAATATATTGCTACCTGTGGAGTATACTACTGTTACAAAAAAGAGAAGATGAAACAGAATATAGTTCGGATCAACGCAGCTCTGTACTGTTCGCTAACACGACCACAAGTGTCGGAGGAAAAATATTTTCCAACACCAGAAACTCTTATTTCTACGTGAAAGAAAAAATACACGAAAAAAAGAGAAAAAAAATAGTATTTTGAGGAGACCTCAATATGGTCTTCTGAAACAATGTACCACTCAGTATATATAAAATATTAAAAAAAGGGAAATAGCTTCATGGTATACTCACAACGATCCGGAGACTCTTGTCGGCCGGGCTGGGGGTGTAGCGCCAGTGAACCATGCCGGAGTCATCGGCGAGCAGGTAGGACATCTCTGGGCGGGAACCTCCAGTACGTGTCATTGTGATAACCACCTGGCGACGGGGTCGGTTCAGAGGGGTGCCGTCTAGGTGTTGTACCGCGAACTAATCCATATGGAAATACACGGAAACAGAGTAAAGGGCTGATTCCACCAACAGGATGGATTTGCCGTGGTATATCTTGGTATGTCTTGTAGTGTCTAGCGTTGCGATGTGTCATACCTCCGTTGTCAAAACGTAGCGCGTGATGTTGTGTGTCTATTTTGGTGCTCCAGCACTGCAACACCTCAAGACACATCGCGACAAATATTCATGTGATCATTCAATCCTGGCCCGATCTAGCAAGACAACCAAATCGGGCCGAATCTCGTTATATCGTGTGTGTTGGTGGAATCATCACTTTAGGCCTGGCGTCCACCTACTACGATAGAAATTTGGACCTACCGATATGGCACCGATACAAAAACAAAATATCGGAGACATATCGGGCAGGTGCAAAATCGTAGACATATGTCTAGATATGCCAATCCACCATGCATTGTATGGGTTTTTTATTGGTGTCTAATCGCAGAAACGTGGTCAACTGCCCAGATGTTAGGTAACCTTCCGACGCGATTTTGATTTTTTATCGGGAGGTGCATCGTACACCATATCAAAGCCATATCGTACTAGGTGGACGCCGGACCTAAAGATGAAACCAACAAGATTTGGTCAAAGCTGTCGTTCTCCACGAGTTTGATGCAGAGTATCACTTAACATTCAAATGAGTTGGCTTCTTTGACCAAAAGGAGTTGCTTTCTGTATCTATCACACTTCTGCACACACTAAAAGAATGGATGACACAAAGGATATATAACATGGAGAACGGACTGCAGTACTTGTAGGGGCATGGAAAACGAGTTGCCAATGGTAAGTCTATGGGACAAGAATACCAGGGGTGAGATAATGAGTGCCATTTTTTGAGTTCTCCTAAAAGCCCATTTGCATTTTGCTTCAGCAGGGCTAAGGTCCGTCGGTGGTTCCTGATTGTATATCGCGATGGCCAATGGAAATAGGCTATTAGGAGAACACAAATGATCTACAATGTGTTTGTTGGTCAATCCAAATTGGACTTAAGGGTCGCCGTGGTTGGAAAATGCAAAGCGATGGGAGATAGAAGTGTTACGCTAAGCCCCCTTCATCTCAAATACATGGAAACAGAGTTTGTCATACATGGTCATACGCAAAGATGGTTGCCACTTGAAAAGGAATCGTAAACAAGCTTTAAAAGTATATCTGTTTAAAAATTTGCAAAACAACTATGTAGCTGTTGCAAAATGTTTCACTTAGAGCAGTACAGACTTGCATATCCAAGTCCATGAGCTCAGCATTTGCCTCCCATTTGATGAGCTACAGATGCTGCAGGCTGTATTTTCTGCAGAGATATACTTCGATGAACAGTTTGTTTATGTTCCTTAAAATGAACCTCTGTTTTCTTGTATGAAACAAGTTTCCTTTCAGAAAAAGTCAGAGACATACCAAAGCAACCAGTACTATGTATGCCAAAATGCAACCACTCATCCTATTTATTTCTAGCAATTTCCTCATTTCCTCCATGTTGATTTGCTGTAGACCTGTAGGAACCAGCCATCACCCTTTGGTCTTGTATCATGACCATGGGTCGCTACCTTCTTTTCACATCGGGTCCAAGTTGATATGGTTATGCGCACGCCATTATTATACCTTCTATTGCCGAACGTCTATAAAATACTACCCGCTGCTAGGGGTGCAGTATAAATAATATTCGAGCGCACTGAGCCCGTAGTGAATGTTCGGGCACACTGTGCCCGAAGTGTACTTCCTAGGTACATAAAATGGCGTTTTATCAATATTTAGGTGTTTCATTTTTTCTCTCTCTCTCTCTTTTTTGGGTGGTGGGTAGTTGCGCCTTGAGTATTCTTTCGTACAGAAAGTTTCCTCCTACCATGTAAAATGGAAGAACTGGGGCAACCCAGAATTTGTCAATAAAGCAAATAAAAAAAACCCAAAAAAAACCCGTAGTAACTGAGCCCGTAGGATTGCCATTCTCGGCCATTTTCTCCTATAAAATGCGTCCCTCCGCGTCCGGCATCGGGACGTATTTTATGGGACAAAAGACCTCGAACTGCCATTCCATCAGGCTAAGTAACCACGTTTTCTCTTTTTACTAAGTACTACCTCCTAGGTTATAGTAGATAATATGAATTAATTTACACCAACGATATTTCATTTATATCTAGACACATCTGAGCCAGACCTTTGTTTAAATATCAAAGAAGAGCATAAGAATCACGTATATATAAATATTTCATCTACAAACATATGTTGACATAAATCTATTAAGCCCAAAGATTTGATGACTCACATAGACGTCCATGGTTTGGTTGGGTTTGAATGTTCGCGACCTGTCCCCGAGCAGCACCAGTTCTATGTCTTGTGGGTAGATGACGGTGAGAGACGCCCCCGATGCCCCCTGATGAGTGAACCAGTCAAACACGTAGGCCTCAACGTTCACCTCGTATCCTGCAATCTGTCCCCCGTTAGCTTTCTTCAATTCCTCCATAGTAAATCGGAAGTCGGAGGTCCCCGGGAACTACAAATAAAGCAAACAATTTTTCATTCTAAAAACCCTCTGAATATCATTTCAGTGGGATTAGATGCATAATTTTTATATTTTTATTTATGATACCTGATGAGCTGTTGTGCAGCGAAACCTTGTACACACCCCACAAACAAGAATCCCCTTGTGAAAACATGGCCCGTTGAGGCCTAACACAGTAAACATCAGGTTGTTGACAGTTGCTACCATATCCTGGTATCTTGGATACGGTGGAGTTGTTGTAGTTATAACTGTTCTCATACTTTCCATGATGTCAGAGTTATGAGCACCCAATTCATACGGCGATGGTTGAGAACATTTGTGCTCTCGCTTCAAGGTAGCATCTTCCTGGAGACAGACCTGTCAGCCTTATACTTCAAACAATTTTTTTATTTTACCACAGATATTGATCTGAGGACATTGAACGACCAGCTTTAGTAACACAACATTCATATTATCTACTGGAGTTGGTTTATCAGGGTATCGTTTAATAATCCAGGAAAAATTGCCCTCCGATCGTTCTTGGGCCAATGTCGTTGTATAAGCTTTTTGGTCCTGGAGCTAAGGCAGTTCAAGGATACTATCATATAGGCTTTGAAATGTTTTTGCAGACATTTATTGTACAACTCTCCTTTGTCATCCAAATTTTCCAAAGTCATCTAAAACTCCCCCAAGTCAAGGACACCTATAAAGGTGTCATACATTTACCTTTTTTTCTTAAAATACAGCATGATAAGCCGTGATTATAGTTGTGATCAGTGGTTTGATTACAAAATGGCTGGTCATGGTGGAGGAGAAAGGAATGTGCCTCATTTAATGGCTCAAAGAGAGCCTCTGGAGGAGCTGGATGGTTATAAGTTTTTTTTGTTTTTTTTGGTAAATTTCTTTATTGTATCGTCTCAGACATTTCATTTGTAGACATTTCAAACAAAATATCCGTTTCTACAAGTCAGGTAAGTTTACCAAAATACATGATACTGATACTTAAAGCGGGTGATGCCGTCAGCTGCAATGTACAGCTGGTTTCAATCGGTACCCTTGGTTATGTGGATCAAAGAACGGGAACAAATGACTGGCGTAATCTCACACACATCCGGCATGCAAGCTGTTTTTTCTTATAATACAATGGTCAACACAATAAATCTTATCAAGATAATATAAGTAAATGTCGAGAGCCTCTCAGGACAATCATATCACACGAGTTATGATGATCAATAAGAAATTTCCATTTCTTAGGTATACAGCAGTAAATGTTTAAATTTCTAAACACGAAAAAGTGGAATGGTACCAAGCATCGTTTTTTTCGTAAGGTTTTTAAATTCCTTTAGTGTCTCTGTGTTTCTGGTGATGGCTGGTAACCTGTTCCAATGGGTACCACAAATAAACTCTGTGCTTTTCAGATATGCTTGTGTATTCGGGGTATATACCTTTAAGGTTGGTGCTGCGTTTTGTCGCGTTCTTACATTTCTGTAGTCCAGATTTTTTTCATTTAAAGTTTTTTTATACGCGAAATTTAGTACATGGGCATATCTCCTGTCGTAAAGCATAGGCATCTGAGTTTGGGCATGAATGGCCTCAGTACTGGTCAACCTATTAACGCACAGTACAGCTTTCAGGCAACGGTTCTGTAGTAGTTGCATATTATTTAACAAGTTTTTAGGTTTTTAGGTTATTCAACGGTTCCTAGGGCATGGTCATACATTGTAGGACAATGTAAGTGATAATCCACGTATATGGGGCCTCAGGCGTATGGTCCAGGGACCTGTCCTGATGAGACATCTAGGACACACCTAGAGGGATTTTACTCTCCACCAGAGATCTGATTTAATGAAACCGGAAGGTAATAGCTTCCATTTCCGTCACTAGAAATATTAATTCGAGAGAATCTGAGATCGCTATTAACCTTATAAAATCTTCAAAGCTGAATTCCAGACACTGCACCTAATATCTCATGCTAAACAACCTAACAACTATGTCTGTATCTCATTTAAAGATCATGGGTAAACTTATACATATGAAGTAATTCAAACAGTAAATGCCATCATAAAATAAGAATTTTCAAACGCTATATTGTTAACAAGCATTTTCAAGGTTAGAAACTACATCTCCATTTTATCATGTCAATGGCAATTTCTCAGGAAGTGTCAAACCAATTGACAATTGATTGGAACTAACATACTAAATAAAGATTGTGCGAAATATCATAGTTGGAGTACAACTATCATAAATAGGGCAATATTGTCAATTAGGTGAAAGATGAAGAAATATAATAACGCACATAACGAGGTTCTCGTTTTACTGTCGGCCAGGTATATTCCTTTCCTGCTTCCTGCTTGCCAGGCGGTAGACGAATCTCTGCTGTGTATGTAATGTTCCCGCGGGCCACTTGTCCTATACTCATGCTGGAACAAGATCAGTGCAACGGCAATCAGTACTGATACAAAAAAACAGATGATATCAATGTAGTAAACGTAGGTGATTTGTACAATACGTTGAATACTTCATTTATATCTATGATATTTCTTATGATAATAAAGATGACTTTAGTTGACATGGTATTTCGAAATAACTATATTTTGATGGATTTGAAAGAAGTGTCACTTAAGGTCGAGTAATCAATCTTGATGAAATACTTTGTGGTACACCAATTAAAAATAGTCAGGTTCAATTGCCTAGATTAATGTTGATTTTACTGGGACATATTGGTGTATAGATATATATGTGTTGAGACTTCAGGTACTAATTATTATTGAACTAATCTTCAATCCAGAAATGAAAATGAGAAATGGAAAGCTGAGATAGAAGATGAAGTTTAGCAAGCAGTAAAACAAGCAAATGAGACGAGAAAGACACTGAAACTACAAAAGGCATGAAAGACAATAAAATATACAACAGTTATATTACACGTATAGAGTTACCGATTACTCTCAGGGCGAAATATGTGAAAGGCATTACGTTGCAGTATTAGAAATCTCCGAAGCGAGAGACAAATAAGTACAGATATGTAAAGACGCTACTACTGCTTATGTGTAATGTTGGAGAAAAACATCAATAAAGTCACTACCATTTCATGAAGAGATGGAAGCAATATGAAAGCGTTAGATATTTGCAGCTAATAAGTATGAGACAGTCAAGATCCAGCAATAGGAAATACTTATTTGTAACGACACCGAATAAGCAACAGCAAACATTTTCATTTCACAATAAAATGAAAAAATTACGGCAAGGACTTTTCAGAGGAAGTTTTGAGTATGGAGATGTCAGGTATCAGTGTTTGTGATGCAATCCATATAACCTGCTGAATCAAATGGTAAGTATCTTGTCTAGGCTTTAATTAGGATACAATTGATGCTGACTAGATTGCATCTATTGGATGCAGCTTTGTCTGTGTAAGTTGCCTCGAAAGCAACGGGGCAAGAAAAATATCTGTATAGGCAAGAGGTCTAGCATTACATTGAGATATAAGTAACTAGGAGCATATGATACATTTAGCATAGATGAATGAGTGTGCAATTATAAATCAATGACAATTAAAAGGTTTGGATTACATAGATAGTTTTCTGTAAGCCACTTACACCCAGTCGATTTTCCCTATCTGCAACTGCCTGAGTCTAGATTCCAAACATAACAAGCACCAATGACTCTTGAGGTATTTTGGTCTTATGTGATTGGTTATTGTCAGCTGGGCACACTTCTATGACCCTGAGACACTGACTCCCAGCTCCTTTCCCAATTCCACAATGAATAGCATGCAGATAGTAAAGGGATAGTTTTTTATAGTAATTATATATGTGACTACTCTAACCTTTAGGCAACATATATAGGGCGTGCAAGCACGCTCTAATAATGATGATTAAAAAAAAGGCGAAAAGTTTTGACATTTGTTGTTTCAGTACAAGCCAGGCGTATTTAGTTCTGAGCTCAGGGTACGATACTTTATCAGATATTAAGCGAGATGCGACGCATTGTATAATGAACCATCATCTCATACTGTTTTACCGGATTCACATTCCGGGAGCTCTGCTTATTTGAACTGATGCTGCGCAATAAAATTGTGTAACCGATATGGATGCAATAAACGATAGAAAGTGTAGCCCAAATGAATAAATACTACTGTTTCTAGTATGATTGGCTCCCATTACCAAGGTTTACATCATGTTATATAAACCTCCTGATTCCGCCTCTATATACAGAGACGTTACTTGCCATATTCATTATACATCTAAAATAGCACAAAACGCAGCAGAAGCTTTCATATATTCTTTATCCTACCCCTTCTATAAATCTCTATAGCCTTAACATGGTGTGACTGTTTGCCACGGTTATGCCATATGATATTTATATGGCACGGTGGCATATGCAATTAAAAACAGGCGACGGTGTAGGATAACATCTAAACATCACTCAATTTCATATAAATTCATATATATATTTACATGGCATTCATTGTCTTCTGCTACAGATATCATTAACTGCGCTTCATGATATCATTCCGCAAAAACAAATGAACGAAGCGATAGTCGAGTGAATATTCTGAATCGCTCCAAATGAGATGGCGAACAAATACCTGTTTTTGTTTTAAGTCAGAAATATTTATCTGTTTACCACCCGTTGAGTATGAGTATTACCATACTCGCAAGCCTGTTGAGTATGATGTCCTATGAAACCTATGGATGTGTATACCAGACTAAGATAAGATGCAGTGCTAACCTGCAATCTCCAAGTTCGTTCTCAGATCATGCTGAAGCTAATACTCCAATGGGACAAGAGTATGTTACCTTTATGAGTAAAGGTCAGTCTCAAGGAATCGAAACAGATCATCTCACCCCTGGTATTTTTTCCCAAAGACTTAACTTTGGGAATTAGTACTCAATACCCATGGAGTATATAGGAAAAATATAAATGTTAGCCAATTGGTCAATGTGGGGGTGAGATAAATTCAGAAAACTATTCAAGTTTACGGTCAAAGCTCGATCCCATCTCGTTTAAACTGCTACACAATTTACGTGACTTCACCTTGTGAAATACCAGGCTATTGAAACTCTAAGGGATCCGAGCTCTGACCACAAACTTCCATAGGTTTCCTTATATTATTGGTGATTCTCTAGGAGGTATATGAAAAACAATTCATTACTTTGAGAATGAGGCAGTAAGAAATAGGAGCGATGGGTTTATGAACAGACTAAGCATTGAAGATGGAAACAAGAATGAGGCGACATTTACAAAGGCAGGTATCGCAGTGCTACTGCAGTTTGTAGGAGAGAAATTCTAAATCAGAACATCGAAAGTCTGATCTATAAGATGAAGATTGTAAAGCAGGGAGTTGATAGATGAGCAACAGATGAGCAAGGAGCAGTATAAAGACAGCGGCATATCCTCCGATGATGATCCGAGTTGGATCATTCTTATACTATTAACAAGAAATTCTAGGTAAAAAGGCATTATATATATACAGATCGTCTGGTAGATTTATAAATATACTCATACGAGCGGCTGTTTTAAAAGAAAAAAATGAATCCATGATTATGATTTGTAATGCAGTTTCATTGAAATGCTGTAAGAATATGTAGGTATACACATTTGTTAATTGTTAATGGAAAGGTTTCATCGTAGTACAAACAATGTAAGATCAAAACATCGTGATACAAAAAGAAAGCACTGGGATGAATTATATCATGTGGCCAATGGACGTGGTTTGAAATGTATGACATCAGATGAAATATTCATAGATAACAATACACATATCAATTGACAATTGAGAATAAGGGTACAAAATGACATTCAACAAATGACCATGGTGTCTATTGTAAAATTTGCATTATTACTTATATAGAACAACCTGACCATACTGTACATGCTACAAAACATTGATGTTTTATTTTACGGATTGACGCTCCTGGCCGAGTTCCGTGAATAACCTTAATTCTCATCAAGTCTTGTAGCATGTACAAGCATGAGGGGTTGTTCTATATCTATCATATACCCGAATCTGATCAAATATCACCATATGCTAGCACAGAAAAGTCAAAGTATAGACACTTCAATGTAACAATGTACTGCACAGGGTTCAGTACAGCATTTTTTACTGTATAGAGAGCAGCAGTACGTAAATATCAAATGTACCGCATGGGTATATAATAATCTACAATACATCTGGAACTTGGACCCTTTTAAAGGTTTGTACTGGAATTGTCAAACTAATTATTGCATGGAAGAACGACTTGTATTAGTTGGATGTCAATTGAGATCTCTAAAAAAGGGGAGAAAAATAATCTGTTTGATCTCATTTGGATATTCATATACATGGATATAAAAAAGAAATCATTAGAAAACATCATTCAAGGAGTCTCCTATGTGAGAATCAGAAAATCCTGAATGGAAATATGTAAAATGTTAGGAGAGCCCTTGCGTTACACAATGATAAAATCCCAATGATAACGATAAGGACCCAATGTAGTGTAAGACAAGCAAGGATCCAAGGGACATCAGTTTGAGTAATTTCATAACAAAATATCGTACTCAGAATATAATATACTGGGATTGATATGTCCTGAGATATTGTGAAGACAACGGAAACTATGTGAACTACAATTTCAATTTCAGTTTTCGCAGGAGCACGAGGTATCTACACTGTATTGATATAAACCTCTCCTGTGTAATATTTATTGTCTTTTTATTAAGCCCGGTCATTGGAGATGTACAATATCTCTGCACGCTCTTAATAAATATGATGTGACAAATCTAAATCAGTTCTATATTATCTACCCGTATTAAAAGAGATTATTTGATATCCAAACTCACTTTGCCATAACGGTGCCGGCTATAGCGTAGTCGTCAGAGATGTGGTAGAGTGGCATACTGACGTTGACATCTATGTATGTGACGACTGTGAAAATAAAGAGGAAGTTGCATTACAAGCTAATATACATAATCGATAGTTTTGTGGACAGGCGGCCGTAAACCATGAGACGAAGCCGGCCACTATTTCAATACACGAGCGTCAGCGAGAGTATTACCACTTCAAGCTCGAGTGGTTTACAGTGCCACCTGTTCACATAACCATCCTTTGTTGTATTTCTTATCCATCTTCTCCAATATATCAAACCCAGGATTTGCCATATATAAGGTTACAGCAATAGAGACTATTTCGTTTCTCTTTAGCACAAAGTATAAGCACTATAGTATATTTTCCCGTATACTATAGCTTTGAGGCCGTATACCACAGATTTGAAACCATATACCATGGTTAGGGTAACTGACAGTTTTTAATCAATGGGCAGAGTCTCCAATGGGTACTTTGTATACCATGGATGATAAATCTCTGTATATACTTTTATTACTCACATTCCATTCCATTAATTATATCTTGCCGTAATATAATCTGGCGGCAAATGTATGCCTCTGGCGGCAAATGTATGTATCTCTGTATATACTTTTATTACTCACACTCCATTCCATTAATTATATCTTGCCGTAATATAATCTGGCGGCAAATGTATGCCTAAAATGAAATATTCTGGGAGAACTAATATACTCATTAATGCAATTTTGTATCGACGGATAGGAATTTCTCACAGCTGGTGATGATGTATTTTTAAAAGCAATGTATCTGATTCTTGTACAGATGAGTGGCAAGTCTATACAACTGCACCCCTTTTATTGGACAGAACTAGCGACTGGCCAGCATTCAAACCTGTCCCCCGACTTGCTAGAAACAGACCATCCGCCGTTTTTGTCGGCCAATGGAAACGTGATATAAAGCTACTACAACGCGTCCGGTCGAAGGTCAGAAATGCAAGCACCGGCGCAAAGAAAAGCGAAGCAAGCTGAAACCGAGAGATTACTCTGTGTGGAAGCCAGGGCCAATTGGCCAGGGATAAATGGCTTTAGCATCCGCTGAATCCAACAGACGCCTTAATGCTAATGTAATTTCTCTCGTCTCATAGAAAGTATATGGCAGGCATTCATAGCTAGTATAGCTGGCCGGGTCTAATGAGTACACTCGCCAGCGGAGCAATCCATAGTACACCTACAGTCGACAGGAAACACTTTCTGTAGTCCATGTTTTGAAACCACGCAACTCAGATAAAGATATGATTCAGCTCCAAAGGCAAATCATGTCCCAAGTAGTGATACTCTTGGGGAAGTGCTGAATATTGATAGATTATAATCTACGAATAGATGATATGGGCCTCCATTTTGAAATCCAAGGAAAGGCAATGAATTGAAACAGATTTTTTTCTTTTTCTTTTTTTCAATTTGTATTAGGGATGATGTATCTTACATTAATAAAGATATGAGAAATGTTGGTGAAATACACTTCGCTGCAGGCCTAAAGCACCCTCTATTTACTTTCCTTTTGACCTGCATTTTGAACAAATGATGAATCTAAAAATAGTAACATGCTCTATGGGTGTGTTAGTCGATAATAAAAAAAGCATACACTATTGGGTTTCCATGCCCGTGGTTTACACTTGACGATTATGGGTAGTGATCCATGAATTTAGAACCACCTGACGGCTTTTAACCGTAAAAGGCTATGAATCGTCTAGTGTAAATGCCAAGCCAGTGACTATAACAGATCTTCTAATCACATCATCATATTATGCGATCGATTTGGCACCACTTCACGACTATGCGACATGCTCTGACGCAGGCGACTATTTCAATCCTACTTGAATTAGTCGTCTAGACACCCATTCCTATAGCATGGCGTCTAGTGTAAACGCTTGAGGATGATTATTGCAGCCAATATTGTGTGATCATGCACCACCTGACGACGATTGGCCAGACGATCTACAGTCGCCACGTCTTAACTAGTCTGGCATAAATGCTGGGAATATCTTCCATATCAGACCAATATTTTCTTCAAAAGTCTTTGCTTATCACTGGGTTTCAGACTGTTTACACTTTCAATGAAAGCACAATCCCTCTCCGACGTCCTTTGAGCTGGCCACCTTACAGTGGCCAAGAAAGAAGGGCCAGAGTGGAGACTCGAGTCGTTGTCGTCAACTGTTGTACTCAACTACGTTCCCATTCCCCAGTAGCGTCCGTTCTATTAACTAATACCACTCACAGTATTCTTAAAGATCAGGTTTCTTTAATGGAAATATATTGCATATTAAGGGAATTATCGTCTTGGCATTTCGGCCGCAGGATCAATTTCAGACACCTTTTGTATGCGGAGATGTAACGTTATACTTACTATCAAATTCTAAAATGCATATTTCATTACTCACCTAATACGGACTCTCAATGCTACACCAATGGATCTTACAGATGAGAATACGAAAGCCGTATTCTACTTAGTAGAATACGACTTTTTCTGCCATCTGATAGGCACTATATTAACTATTTTATAAAACAATGCACAGCGCTTACATCTAATATCTTTCCTATGATTAGTCGTAAGGTGAGTAATAATGTTTTGCATCTCTTCATCAAAACTAGTCGTCAGAATTGTGTTAATACTCTTCTCACAGATATGTATTGTCAAACACACATTATTTAGATTTGGTGGTTTGTTTTTTGGACTGGACCATGGAATAACGTCCAAACACGGAGGACTGATCTGTATCCACACTTTCTTCAACCGAATGAAAAAAACAAAAACAAAAAAACTTATATACTTTGAGCGATTAATGAAAACTAGGTCAATATGATATATTGCCATTTAGAAAGTCAGTAGATGAAACTTACAGAATTCCATAACTTCGATTTCTTTGACGTACTCATGGCCCTGAAATGGAAATAAAAATATATCATGATCTCGCCAATACCTTAAATATTGGTATTCGCATTACAAATTCATTATATTAACTCCGATATATTTGAAATTTCGGAATTCAAAGACAAAAGAAACTGGCTTCACACTCGTTAGAATAGGAAAGGAAACTGGTTTTATTTCAGTACATTTCTCAGGTCAGCAGCACAAATGGGTTGCCCATGGCCTATGGTCAGGGGTGGTCATTGCCCCCCCTGGTGAAACCACTCTGCACTCGCGCACCCCTGAGCCACCTCTCCACACTCGGCCGCACTAGACATCAAAGTGCGCGAGTCCGACACTGTCCTCTGTCTCATTCGCTTCACTGGTCTCCTACGCTCAACACCTATTTTTTCTATCGCTCCTTGGCCTATCGCCCTCCGTACCTTCGGTCTCCGTATTCCCCTGAATATCGGCAGACGAGGACAGGGATACCAAGCGATTCAGTGGTTTAAGGAATTATAGTCTAGTTATGTTGACCAGAAGCGCTGTGGCGGCATCCGCACCCGCGGAGGCCGAGACGGACTCGGAAATAACGATACGCCAGCCGGCGGCCGAGAGCGACCACGTGGACTCGGTGTCTCAACAAGGTACGAGTGCAAGCGCACGGACTCGGGCTTCGCACATCACAGCCCTGGAGGCCAACCTCGGAGGAGTCAGGACGGATGTGAACGAGGTGAAGACGGATGTCGGAGAAGTAAGGACGGATATGACGAAGATATCGCGCCAGATGGACGGCATGATGGATGCGATCATGCAAATCTCCAGGCCGGCCTCGCGCCGGGCCGGCTCACGGGCTTCCTCAGCGGCCGAACGGACAAGAGACTGGGCCCAGGATCAAAACGAACGCCTACTCCCCGCACCCAGGGCACTCCGAGAGGCCTATACAAGCGAGGAACACCTCCAGTGTGAATTCGGCCGTGAGGCCATGCGACACGACCGCACAACGGGTAAGAGCCTACTTTCTGATATTAATGCCCGGAGGCCGACGGCGAAGCCGTACATGTTCATGGACAGAGATGGGGTGTACACGCTGCACCAGAAACTGGACCTACGGGCGAGCCTCGGGCCTCTGGAGTATATTTCATGTTTTGTGGCTTTATTGAATGATGAACGCGCCTTGCACCCCGAGGACAAGGAGCATATGTTCAAACACTTGTACCAGGTGACGGTTGACGCGCAGGCACGGCCGTGGGCCAGCGTCAGACGCTGGTCAAACTATGTTTCGACCAGGTCGAGTCCGGCAGGATGCGGTGGTCGGATCACGGCCGGATACAGGAAGAACGTGTCCGGCTCGCGATGACCACTGCCCACATGTCTAACAACAGTCAAAACACGGAGACCGGACGTGCCCGGGGGAGCGAGGCCCCGTGCCGGGACTTCAATGGAGAGAGGGGGTGCCGCCACCGCAGCGACCACACAGAAGGGGGCATCCGGTGGTTGCACGTGTGCACTTTTTGCGACTCAGTCGGCAGGAAGTGCGGTCACTCGGTGCACGCCTGCAACCGAAAGCTCACTTACGGCCACGGGTACGACAACACGGCGGCTCCCCCTGTACCCACACCACGGCGGGTACCACAGGCGGGGTATCAACTCCAGCCGACTACGCGGCCGGCGGCAGCCCAGAGTGTGGTACACCAACCCCAGGCGACTTCAAAAAACGGGCAGGCCGCGCCCCGCCAGTAGACGAGGCGCGAAGGAAAGATGAAAGGGGGGCCGGCGGCACAGAGTGTTATGTAACGAAGCCGGCTCCCCCACGTGACGTCACCGATCACGTGACCCCCTCGGCACGTGGCCGAGGGGTAGCGATAAACAACAACAAGGAGAGGCGGAATACACTCCCGGAGGAGAAACGCCCCTTTCTCCCGGCGGCGGTCGCCCCCGGCCCGGTGAAGGACGATGGTCTCAGTCGCTTGCCGGGTGTTAGTGTTAGTGCGCCGGGCCGGGATCAGGAATCTAACACTCCCGACTTCAAAGCTCTTAGGGACGTCTGCGAAACAGGAGTCCACCGGGAGGGAGTGAGGACAGACCCGTTAGCATTCAAGGAACATCGCCGGGAGACATGGCCGGACTTCACGGCCGTGGGGCCCGCCAGGCACGCGGAGATATACCGAGCCGTGCGTGACACGGGAATCCCCAACGCACTCGGCGCTAGGGTCGAGGTGCCTTCTGACCTTAACCTACCTGCGTGGGAGCATTACCTGGGGCACGTGGAGGAGGCGCAGGAGCTCCTAGGCTTCCTGCGATACGGTTTCCCCCTGGGATACCTGGGACCGGAGAGTGATACCAGGGGGGTGGCCAACCACCCCAGCGCAACCTCTCACCCCGTGCAGGTAGAGAAGTTTCTGACAAAGGAGGCAGGCTTCACCAATATGATGGGCCCGTTCGCCGAACCGCCTTTTAGCCCGTGGTGTCACGTGTCACCACTCATGACACGGGAAAAGCGTGGGACGGACGACCGGCGCATCATTACCGATATGACTTTCCCGCGGGAGTGCAGCGTGAACTCGTTCATAATTAAGAACTCGGTCTACGGACTGGAGCGAGAGCACGGCCTCCCAACGGTGGACGAGTTTGTGGCCAAACTCGTCAGGGCAGGCACGTCGGCCTACATGTCGTCCATCGACGTGTCACGTGCCTACAAGAACTTTAGGTGCGATCCCCTCGATTGGCCTCTGTTATGTTTCACGTGGGAGGGCGGGCACTACTGCGATACTGCAATGCCGTTCAGTGCCCGCGCCTCCTCCTACCACATGCAGTGTGTGGCGGAGGCAATCGTGGGGATACTGTCATCGAAGGGAGTCACGGCCGCGATGTACCTCGACGACCTCATCATCCTCTCCGAGGACCGAGGTAAGGCGGCCGTGGACTTCAGGATCGCGCGAGAGCTGTTTTCGGAGCTGGGCCTCCCCGAGGCACGTGATAAAGCTCAGGAGCCAAGCCAGTCCGTCATGTGGTTGGGGATCGAGATAGACGCCCGTACTATGACTCTATCGATCCCCACGGCCAAGCTGGAGGACATCCGTGGTCACGTGTTGGCCGTAGCGAGGCGCCGGACGTTGACAAAACGACAGCTCCAGTCGGTGCTCGGGAGGATATTACACGTGGCGAGGTGTGTACGTCCGGCGCGGGCATTCGTCTCGAAGTTACTCGAGGCCCTTAGGGGGATGAGAGGATTCTGAGATGCGCCAGGACCTGGACTGGTTCGTGCAGTTTGCTCAGGGCTGGAACGGCCGCGCTCTCATCCCTCGAGGCCCCCCGACGCGGAGGATCACAGTAGATGCCTGCCTGTCGGGCGTAGGAGGAACCGACGGCCGCTTCTCGTACTCCGGCCAGGTCTGCCCCGTCCTCGATCCCGTGGAGTGCATCTCGGAGCTCGAGGCCCTGAATACCATCTACGCACTCCACACATTCATCACCGACAGGGATCGGGGATCACGGATTGAGGTGTTCTGTGATAACCTCGGCACAGTACAGACCCTCAATAGTGGGCGTGCACGTAACCCAGTCCTGGCGGAGTGTGCCCGCCAGGCATGGATGGTGCAGGCACGTCTGCAGGTGGAACTGGTCTTCAGCCATATCCCCGGGGTGCAAAACGTCATCGCAGATGCCCTGAGTAGAGCCCATCTGTCGAGGACGGAATACGATAAGGCCACTTCCCTCATTCACCTTCATGAGTTGTACCCTATCGTACCATGTACCCATGCCTCATTTGTACCCGTCCTCCGTCTCTTCTGCAGATCGGGCGCTTCTCTTACTCCAGGCGAAGGCATCTGCGAGGCAGTCAGAGGCGCGTGCCCCAGGTACGCTCGCCAACCAGCGATCCGCAGTCACCACCTACCTGGCGTTCTGCAACCGGATGAGAACGGACCCCCGGGCACCGACCGTGAGCATGATCCCGTCTTACCTGGAATACGTGGCCGACCACGCCCCATCGCCGGCCACGGTCGCCAACCAACTATCGCACGTCCGGGCACATCTCCGACTGACGGGGGGGGGACGTGCGGCCAACAGAGGATCACCGGGTGAAGCGTGCCCTCGAGGGCATGAGGAGAAACAAGCTTTACGTCCCAAACGTGAAGGCCCCTATACCAATGGATGTGTTCAGGGCGGTTCTCGATGCCCTAACGGGATCGCCCCTCCATACGGCAATGAGAGCGGGCATGCTGCTCATCTTCTACGCGGCCCTACGGCAGGGGGAGGTGGCGCCGCAGTCGGCTCGGGCATTCGACCCGGCTCGGAATCTCACTCGGGGGGACGTGGTCCTCGGCCGCCGGCACGTTACTATCACCATCAAGCCGGCCAAAATTCTTTAATACGTGGGGCAACAGAAAGTGATGCGCCTCGAGGCCGCGGACGATATCCGGGTGTGCCCGGTAGACGCGGTTCGAGGCCTACTACGGGCGGCCCCTACGGCTTCACTGCGGGACCCTTTTTTTGACACTGCCCGACGGGACGACCATCACATCACGGGTCATGACCAACGAATGGGACCGCCTCCTACAGGCCACAGGCCAAACTGTGAAGACGTACACCCTCCACAGCCTAAGGAAGGCCGCCGCTACTCAGGCCTTTGAGGCCGGGATACCTGAACTTAACATCCAGAGGTATGGAGGGTGGAGGTCCCAGGCTCACAGGGACTACATCAAAGTCTCAGACCAAGAGACTGTCAACAAGTCTCTCATTGAGTCTCTCTCCTTCAAAAAGTGACTATAACAAACTTTCCCACCCTCCTCTTCCCTTAACTATTGGCTTCTTGGCTATTTCTATTATTTTATTATTACATGTTATGTTTAACTATGTAATATCACATAATCTCCATTTATCTTATCTCAAATATTATCATAATTGACAAACACATATCTATGTCAATTTCAATATTTGTCATATTATCACAAATCTTATCACAATTGACAAACACATATCTATGTCAATTTCTATATTTGTCTTATTATTGATACTCATGTATTCCTCTTATTCATATCAATAAGACTCATAAAATTAAATAAAATTTTATAAGCCCACTACGGCCTTCACTCTGTTTCATTGGGGATCTGGGGTAATGATGTTAATTAATCACCCTATGTCATATTCATACGACTTCCGCTGGCCATACTAGTCATCAGAATACGTTTGGAAATAATGAGGTAAGAAAAAATTATACTTACAAAGGCGTCCACCATTATTTTCCAAACGCCATAATTGGGTTGTTCGGAAATTGGATAACTTAAGTCAAGCACACCTGAATGATAACAAAAATACTCAAATGCATACCTTTGTCATCATGATAGATTCACACAGAACTTGCGATTATCTAGATAATTTATGTACATTCTTAGGAAAGCATAAAGCGAGATTACATTAGAATTTGTTGTAAGGATTAGATCTATTCAACCGTTAATTGAAATGAGGATTATTTCCCAAAAGGATAGAGAGTAAATCCTTTTAGGTAAATAGAAGATTATGCTTCATTGGAAAATGTGGAATTTTCTTACCTCCAGCGTTTGTTTGCATAGACAACCATCTCTTGACAATAGTATTTGTTGCATCCTGAAACATGACAGAGGATAATTTTCAGGCAATATTTCCCATAACTAGGCCTCTAGTATTCTCGAAGAAATATTGTTTTTATGGCCTCCTCAAGGAAGCTGGAAATAATGTCTCTATCACAGCAAAGAGGGAAGGCCATCGGTAGAGTGGTTATGATAAAAACATCTTTCCCTGTAAAGCAGCGAGTTGTTAATTCACTAAGAAGATACTATCGGATCTGGGAGGGGGTGTTTCTAAAACTAAGAACGATAACAGCTGATGGACTACGATAAGGACTAACCCTGGACGATACCGACAGGAATCTCCATGTTATTGCGTTGTTTAGACGTGGTCGTTTAATTCTTTATCGTTCAAACCCCTCTGGTCTTAGTGTACGACATATCTTTGTGGACCACCAATCTGATTGAGGTTTATGATGACATGATTCAGATTAGTCCACCTAAAGATTATCCTTGGTGAATGGAAAACAATAATTCCAGTAGAGGACATATCTTAGTGGAGTACAATGCAAGCCATTTTACAAATATGCCTTCCTTGTACCTCCATGATAGAATTATAGGGGGAAATATAGAAATATCATCCGGCTACACCTTAGGCTGCCATTTTGTGCTGAGATTGATGGCAAGAAAATGGAGATCCAAATAGAATGTTATAATGCGGGACATCACCACAGTATATAGAACATTGATACTGGGTTCTTCATAGAACGCTATTATCCCAAACTCTGGCACTCAGATTTCTACGAAACGGAAGACGGGTGAAAACGGTCTATCGCAATATTAGATTAACCCAATAAGATAGCATTAAACGGAAGAGAGTAGCCAGACAATTGTCCATAGAACAGTGAACAATCGTGAGGAAATGCAATGGCACAGTAATATACCCATTTATCTTTCTAGTATACTCACAAAAATGTACACGTCCATACTCCCACTGCGCGACATAAGGTTGGTCTCTACCGGCATGACTCGGAAGTAAACTGTCAATAGAATTAGATAGGAAATACTCAGTTAGTAAAGCGACATAACCGTGATTCCTACTCGAAGAGGACAATGATACAGAGATTTTATCTCTTCCCTTCAATAGACCGCGACACGCCACATAGGCTTGGAAGCCGTTAGGTCCGTGGTGTAACAAGACTTGGAGCAAATGCTATGTGCGTCAATGATAAATGAGAGTGCAATTATAAATAAAAACAATTAAAAGGTTTTGGATATATTCAGTCTATATGGATCGTTTTCTTTAACCCACTTGCACCTAGTCAACTGGGATGAATTTTTTTTATCTTAGCCTGGTATATGCGTCCATAGGCTTAACATTAGGAACTCGTACTCAACAGGCTTGTGATCTCGTACGGTAACTCATACTCAACGGGTGGTAAACAGAATAATATTTCCAGGCTAAGATAAGCAAGGACACAGACCAAGCACTCATCAATTTCATTCTTAGTCCACTTTAATTCAGGAACAATCTGCCAATGGGTTCGATCATGATAACCTCGTACATTAGACCCATTGCTTTTCAGTAGGTATCATTTTTGTGAGACATCTAGCTGAATCTGATCGACAAGCAGCCAGGAATTTGTGAACTGCTAAATGTTTTATTGAGCTACACCTCAGTTAGAGGTGTGGAATATCGGAGGAAGATGAACAAATAGGTTTACCCTGAAATATTTTTTGTTGTTGAAACATTTATTTATGTTGGGTCGCTCAATCTTACGATCGGTGTCAATGCACGCCCAGAGGTTTTCGATTTATTTACAAAGTTCTTTAGATTCAGTAACCGGATTATGTTTAACAACACATATGCAAGGTGTACATAACATATATTTACAATATTATACATCAAGTAAGCAATTACCCTTATCCTACCCCTAATAAAAAACGCCATAGGCTTAACGTGGGATTTGTTTATGTCACGGGTAGTGACATAAAGTGTTGTTTATGCCACTACTTTCTGATACTGAAAAAATATGGAAACGGGGTAGGATAAAATCTAGACGCCACTCGTTTGAGATTGCGCTTATTTATGCCACTCATTTTGTTGTCTCCGTAATGTCACTTGTCTTCGACTCGTGAAATTATGGAGCCAACAAAATGCGTGGCATAAATAAACTCAGACTCAAACTCGTGACGTCTCTTGATATTATTCAACCGTAGTCTCATGCTTCCTAATATCCCTCAGAATATTAGGTGCTGTAATAGCAATGATGCTGGTACCATATAATATTTGAAACAATCACATCGAAGCTTGACCATAAATGACAGCTTAGAGTGGCGTAGATTCGAACTGACCTGTTTGATCCTGTTTGAAAAAATCCCTGATGGGTTGTATGAAGACGGACACTTGTTTTGGGTCGTAATAAATCTCCGTTTCATTGAGGAAGAGAGATCCTCCGAATCCACTCTGCTCCTCCGTCCCTTCAACTCTCAGAGTATAATTCCCAGGTTGGGCATCCCCCGGTATCTAGAAGCAACAAACATATATCTGGTATGAAAATCAAGTTGTTTTTTAAGTCCATAAAAAACCCAGATAAGTTGATTATGGTATGTTTTATTCAGGGATTCAGTTTGACATCAAGATAGGAAAACCAAAAGACTGAGAGATCTTTAACACTCAAACCCCTTCCAGCGAGTTCGTTATGGGTCGAGTTTTTAAAGGGGTCTAGTTCGTTTTGGGTCAAGTTATCTAATAATCACTCACTGGGTACGGGAGAACTTCACCCGATACAAACTCGACCCGTAGTTGTCAGGAGAACCGGACCCGTTTTGGGGAACTCGACCTGCGAAGTCGACCAGTTTAGATACTTATTGATAAGACAGTTATATAAAAAGGAAGGTCTGCCTAGTTAACTTTGAGATAAGCGAACCAGCAGATTTGGAAAATGGTTCCAGTTAGGCTCAGGGGTAGGGCTAGGGCTAGTGGATAGGATTAGAGTTAGATCTGCGTCCGCGTTGGTGGGTCCCAGGCCTCAGTCTACGACTTGTGAATAATGTATTTTATTATATAATCGTGAATCAAGCATTATCATTGAAACCTAAAAACCCTTTGATTGTATAATCAATCGCTATATAATAGTTGGGTCCCCTTATATCATAAAAAAGCCTCTCTACTGATATCACAAAGTGTGCTTCTGTTCTCTTTTAATTTTTTGGGTAATAGAATTAGGTTTATGCCATTAACCTCTTCCTGACCTTGTCATGAATTAGACATCACATCGTCGTAATTGGATTTCATGGCAACCATGAAGAGGATGAATGTCTTCTTAACACATATTAAAATACTTGATTAAAGTTTCTAAGTCTTCGTCAATGTGCAAAAAACTACAAAAACTGCTCTGAGATGAAATATTAGTGATCCTGAAATACCTATATTTTCGCTTTTAAATATATCCTCTATATAGAATATACATGTCTGACCCATCTTGCCTTACCTTACCTTATTTACAGACATCACTATTATAGGAAGTATTTCAAATTTATTTTGCAACCAGTCGCTAGGGGAGACACGTTGCAGGAATTCAGAGTCATAAACTTTTCTGAAACGAATAAATACACCCAAAGACTCAATAATGAAAAAGAAAAGGATATTTTATGATAAAACCAAGAAATCCTAAACTCATTCTAGTCAAAAGTAGACTTTACTCATAGATTACTTCTCGTGATACATTATTACCCATAAAAAATTCTATATTAGAACACAATTATTTGAGGTATATGATGATACAATCATATTTGAGTATTAATCTAGTCTGTGAAAAGTCGGAATGAGTAATTTTCTAAAACAAAATTAATTGAATGTGATTAGAACAAGGCAGAAATAGTAAAATAGATTTGGAAAATCCACACCAATAAATATTTGTCTAGTTGACTCGGTGACCAAAGAGTTATGCGGCAATTCCACCAGCCGACTAAAAACCCACCGATAATTTTCACAATGTACACAAGTCGGTTGGTGGTTCTTGTGAAAGGTTGGTGATACAAACTCAGTGACCTGTGCTGCAAAACTACAGTGGACACTCACCAACGTTTGGTCGTAAAATACAGAGCATTACCGATTAATTCTATGTGCTTTGATTTTTTTTGGTAGGTGCAGAGGTCGGTCGGTGGTGCAATATTGCATAAGTCTGGGGAAAAAGATCATTGACCTTTTCTGTTTCCACCATTGTCATTGAGGCGAAGCCAGGTGACGATTACGGGCCCTCATAACGAGTGGAGCATTGTTCATTTTACGATTTGCGTGCGGCTCTGGATTTATCTTACCCCTTTAACGGACATTAAATAGCATCACAGTATCAGAATAATTCAAATTACTTGGCAAATACTGTTGATTAATAGCGTATGATGTCACCTCAGTTTCACTCCACCACGACCGTGGCGTAGTATTGTCACTTTATCGGGGTGATCGTTAAGTTTTTTTTTCTAACGTTATTCCTACTTGTACCAGGGGTGAGATAATGGGTTGCCCATGGCCTTTGGTCAGGGGTGGTCATTGCCCCTCTGGTGAAGCACCTCTGCACTAGCGCACCTCTGCGCCACCTATCACCTGTCAGCCGCACCACTCATCAAAGTGCGCTAGCTCAACACTGTACACTGTCTCACACTTCGCTGAGGTCTCATACCATACGCACGTACAATTTTTCTACCCACCCACCCTCACCTTTTTTTTCTCCTACTCGTTTCACTCCTAGGGCTATTTTTCTTATTACATGTACTTCATACTTATGTAATAATCCATAATAACTGCACTTATTATGTCATAAACTATTCATAATTGACATCAAAATATATCTGTCAATTATACATATATTATTATTATTGATATTCATTGTATACCTACTTATTCATATCAATAAGACCTATAAAATTAAATACAATTTTATTAGCCCACTCCGGCCTCCGCTGGCCCCTGTGCTTACCCTCAGCTGCATAATACTGTGTCCCTCGGTGTTGAAGGTGCGCTCGGCTGTGGCGATGTCCTCGTGATAACGTCTGATGGCACAGCGTACGGTGATGTGCGGGTAATACAGCTTGAGGATGGAAACGGTCATCTGTACCACCTGGTTCGGCCGTATCACCTTGGGTGATGTGATGAAGTAAGACCTGTATGGCAAACACATAATGCAAAATGATTAGGATGTTATAGGATAGTAATAATATTAACTATGATCTAGTTTTACATAGGTTGTAAAAATATTTGCTTTATTTCATAGAAAAAATAGCAATTATTTAAATTTTGTGTCATAGTGTATTACGCCCGGGAATGCCTCAAGGCATCATGGTGTACTATGCCTGGGAATACCTCCAGGCATCATAGTGTAGCTAACAGGTTAACATGTTTAGGATGAGTTGTCAATTCGGTGGCGAAGAATGATAAGCATATATATCTGTGAAATATATCATATATTATGAATTACATTAAACAAATATATTATATTTTGTATATATTCAAATGCATTTGTAAGCAACACAGCCATTAAAACGGCATTAGTACACTCTTTGGTACATTGGTTTAACACAACACTAAGCATATTCTGTTATTTTCAGGAGAACAATTGGACTAGTCTTTTTGAAATCTATATTCAATCGTAAAAAAGGCCTATCGGCGGGGGAATCGGCGTTGGTGGGTGCGGGGCTTGTTTTTTCAGTTGTTGTTAATTTTGGAGTAGACTTCTGGGTATGTGTAACCCAAACTTCAGTAAGGTCCAGAACAAAAATATATGATTTCGATTATAAGTTAAATGACAGCAATGGTAACAGCTTTACAAACTAATCATTTCAATTATAGTAAGCTCGTCATGATATAAAGTATGAGATATACAATGACATGCTGTTCTACATATCATACTGTTCCGTTCAATGTGTCTGTTTATTCCTTGCCTAAAAATTACACAGAATATGTGTACACCGTTAACATGATACATATAGTTTTAGATGATGCGCTGTTACATTCTCATAAAGAAATGCGCTCAACTATTTAAGGCATATTGGATAATTTGGTTTGAAAATGGATAATCATACCATTTTTCTGAAAGTGGAATATGAGGATTTCTAAGTGTTGTAGAACACATATCTAGCTTAAGATTTCGGGGCCACCGTGCTGGTTTTTGATTTAGAAATCAATATTATCATAATTTTATATTATAGTATAAAAACAATTCTAAAAAGTTTAGTTTTACATGAACAAAAAAACATGTCATGTGCTTCAAACTCTGACAGAATATAGTAGTACTACACATTTAGTTTTAAAATTCATAGGTCGCCATCCTTGTTTTGAAAAGAATAAAATAACTTATATTTCTGTAAATTTCCTATGTAAATCAAGTTAATGTTAATTGGCCCATTTGACCTATTAAGATTGAATAAACTGGATAAAACGTTAAATTCACTCATTTAGAATCAGAGTAAATCCAAAGGAACCAATTTTGCCTGATGATTGACAATATCTAAAAATCACCAGGTGGCACCACCGTGAATTGTAGGAAATGCCTTTAAGACCAATACAAGAACTCTCAAATAAGACACGCCATTTGGCCAAGTATTTCACTTGATGTTAATGGATTTTATGGTGATTCCATCGCCCAAAGACAGCTTGCTCGTAGTACTTTTAAACGTGTTTTTCGTAACATTGTATCTCTTATGACGGGAAGGTGCCACATCTCCTCACATCTGAACGCGCTGTCAATTTAAAGGAACCAGTTAGCTTTATATTCATTTGCTTTTAGCTTTTAATTCATACCAGGTACCCCCCCCCCCCCCCATAGATTATCATTGGGAACCTGCATCCAACGCCCATAGAGTATTTAGAAAAAAATATAAATCAAAAACTTCTGCGTCCCGGGCAACTCCGCTTTCCTGTTGGGGTGTGGGAAGTCGAAATTGTTCGGCAAAAATGACATACCGGCAGAGTAAATTACTACAGGATTCAAGCTCTGTGGGATACAAGCTCTGTCCCTTAATTTCCGTAGGTTTTTCTATATAGTAATTAGTATACAAAATCATCTATAACAGAGCCTCCATTGGTCGACGAAAATCGCAGGGATTCTTTGAGGTACCCCAAAAGTCTGTCGGTGGTGCCAAAGTAGGTGTTTTTCACTAGTGGAGGTGCAAAAATAGTGAGTGATAATTGAGAAGTGTCACAACTCTAGCCTTGTTCACATACGTTTATAAAGTGTTCCATGTGAAAAACATCATGTCCTGGGTTTAATTACGATCTCATCCTGCTCTGGGATGGGTGTAGAGATTCAAGGGAACCATGGTGAAACATTGAAAGGCAGTTGGATTTCGTAAGAACAAAGAGCCAGAAAATAGATTTGTCCCCCTCAAAGGGGCCCACCATACTGCTAGCCACCTAGTGACTGCTTCATGAACTAACAATGGCTATGTCCCCTATATGCAAGGTATACACAGATTTTCTGTAAGAAAACCCATCAGTGGTGGCCTTGTGACATAATCCATGTAAAATCTATCTGTGAGTGTATTATCTACAGGTCTCCATTCACCGGTCTGATATCAGTAAACCCACAAAAATATATCGGTGGCTCCCGACTGCAGATTGGTGCAGAATAATTGGTCAATTGAAATGTCCAGCAATCTACCAAACAGACCCATACCAATCTGTTATTGAAACCATGTTTCGATGGGCCAAATATTTGGCACTGATCTAGAGTCAGGAACCACCAATAGATTTTGTTTATATACTGACTTTAGATCGGTGAATGGAAACGAGACCTACAGAGAATGCACAAAGATTAATTTGGCATAGATTATCTAACAGGATCACCACCAACAGTTATTCTAAAAGAAGGTCCATGTGTACCTGGCAAAAAACAGTAGAAACAGGGTTTACAATGCACCGTCAAAAATAACCTGATACCAACATAGAGTCGGTGGTGCCACAGACAGTCTTTTAGGAAATTAAAAAAAATCTCTGCCGTTTTCGTCGGCCAATGGAAATAAGGTTTTACCAGTCTGTTAAATCTCTCCTGTTGTATCTTAAGCGGGATTCGTACATTGGGATTCATATACCTCACAGGGTGTTTGCCTGAGATTCTGTACTATAACACAATCTCGTCATTTAGATTGTAGGGTTCCATTTCCCTGAGACATGTTTTTTCCCCTGCAAAATTGTTGGCGACATTTACCCCCCAACAAGGAACAAAATCTCATGAGATTTGAACCCTGTGTGCTAAATGAATCCAACCGTGTGAATTCCACTTTAGACCAAAATAAGTCTCAGCAGAAATCAAGCGAGACCTAACAACATTGCTGTGAATCGGTCACTGCAGTACGGCAAATTGCGAATCTGACCCAGAGAACTCTTTCCTGCTGCGTGTTTGCACAAGGAATTATCCTCCCTAATACCCGGTATTTGGTAAAAGCTCTGAATGGCGGCCAAAAAGGTGGCAATCCTGCCAGTTGCATTGTGATAAAATTGCCTGAAGAATCTTTCTTCAGTGACACTCTCCGGAGGTTCAATGCATTTTTTCTATGTCTCTGACTTTTAGGCACTTGTTCCATTATTTCCCCTCGGCTTTGACGAAGAATCCTTTGTTGACTGATTTCCCAAACGGTCTATCTCTAAATGCGGGGACAAGAATCAAACTTGAACTGTATTCTGTATTTGTAAATGTATGGACATGATTGCAGGTGTTCAGCTATAAAATTGGGTTGGTAATACGATTTGACGGATAGAATGATATGCAGAATAACGAATATTCATTAATAACATTCATACCTTACTTAAACTATCCATTTATTCTGTATTGTCTATACTTTTGCCATACACATTAAACAGTTGTGCCAGCCGTGCCCCTTCATCGGCTGTTGATACTTATTAATGATATATCCGTGGATTGAATATACGTTGCCTGAAGGTTAAGGTGGTGATATAGGCTTCTACCTTGCTGCAAAAAAACCCTGTTTCTTCAGCATCTAATTGCTATTCGCTGTGATATAGGGAAAGGAGCAGGGGACCAATGTCTTAGGGTCTTAGATGCATGCCCAGCTGACCATGACCAATAACTCAAGACCGAAATGCCTCAAGATCTACTGGTGCTTGATGTTTGGATCCTAGACTCAGGCAGTTGCAAAAATGGCAAGTTGACTGGGTGCCAGTGGGTCACAGAAAACCATATACTGAATCTAACCCAAACCTTTTAATTGATATTTATTTATAATTGCTTGCTCTTCTATCCATGATGAACATACCATTTGTGCCTACTTTTCTTATTTTATGCTGTGCACAGTGCATAATGTACAAGCTTGTATCAAGCTTCAGAATGTTTGTTTCTGTTGAAATCACAACAAAAGGAAATACCACATCCATAACGTTTTCTAGTCGAAATCCAAACTCTACCTCTTCATTTTATGACACTTTAACAGCTTTTTCGAATACTTTCCCGATACATTGAATTTCATGATACCTACATTCTCTGTAGTTTATCGTATTTAGCTCGCAGGTCATTTGAAATGTCAATGAATCATGAAAATGTTCGAGCACCTCTGTGATGGATGTACTGGTCAATCTCCAACAATGTTCACCTATTTCCAATCAGTATTTTCACCGTAAAACAAACCTCATGAGAATGTAAGCTGAAGCAGCTTAAAAATGACACCAATTTACAATCCCTCTCACACAAAAGTCGCAATAATGCATAACGCTGTTATCAAAATTTAAAAAGCGAAGAAATATGTTAGGTCATTCGATAGATTAAGTGGTTGTAAACCGGAGAACTCGACCCGAAACGAACTCGACCCGTAGTTGTCAGAAGAACTCGACTTGTTTTGGAGAACACGACCCACGAAGTCGACCCGTTTTAGATAGTAATGATTAAGACAGTTTCATATAAAAGGAAACGTCTGACCAGTTAACCAAATTTGAAGCCATCGTAACATACTTACTTCTAAGTAAGTTTATTCACACCTGTATTAATAAGATACTTGAGTTGGGAAGATTTAAAACGGGTCGAGTTCGTTATGGGTCGAGTTTTTCTGAAGGGTTGAGTTTTTTTACATGTCGAGTTTTTTACGGGTCGAGTTCGTTTCGGTCGAGTTCTCCAGTATTCCCTCATCATATATTGATACTGTATCGTAATGTTTCTACATTGTGAACATAAGCAGAATGGTACAGGCCAATCTAATTTTGGTGGATTGATATATCGATATATATGTATAACATGATGGCAGTATATTTGTTTTTCGCTTCTCTTATCCGTAGTAACCACTGATTCCAAAAGACGGACTTGAAAATTCTCGAGGTAAATCTAATTCAACGGTGAGTTTGAACAAAATAGAAGAGCACAAGAAAAAGATCGGTCTCTATAAGCAAACCACTATGAACTTCTAGGAATGTTCAAAAATAGTCAACCGACTTGAGTAGCACAGACATGATAGATTATCATTCTATTATGGTCCCGCATCCGTACTAATCCAGAATTACATTGCGGCGGGTATTTATAAATAAACATAAATTCATAATTACAATGAATATACCCTGAATTCTTAAAATACAACTGATGATACTCATCCGTATAAAATCCGCATGTTTTGAATGGTTTTTTTACCGGCACTGAATTAATTTACCTGTAACATACACCATAGCGAATATCGGCCACTGAGTCATGTAGGTCACTCCAAAACTTCCCGCACAGGTGAAAGAAGAATAAGTGAAATAGAAACAGTACTCACGCTTCGCGCCCAAGTCTACAGCCGTTGGCATCGCACTGGTCCTGGCCGCTAGCCTGTCCACTCAGGTACACCACCACAAGGAGGGAACTTAAAATTGTCACTTTCAGCCACATTTTGACTGTTTTTCCGTTGAGGCTCCGCGTTTGTATTTCAGGCGCGCATAGCGGCCATCACTAGAAATCCTTGTTCCGCTGTCGCACGCAGCTTGGTTATCTTGCGATAGAGGTGTACCTGTCTACCAGGGACAAATGCTATCTTTGAAGATCAAGGGTCGGGGTGATAACGTGACCTAAATAATCGCCACATAAGTGTATGATTGATAAAGGGGACGCTGCTGCTAATGGACGTTCCCGCCATTGGTTCCCCCGGCTAGAACTTTACCACGTACACGACAGACTTAGTAGAAACCGAACGAGAGTTAGACTTGACAATGTTTATGCCACGACGGGAAGGTCGTGTATTACTACACGAGGCGTAGCCGAGTGTAGTGAGGAGCAGACCTGACCAGAGTGGCATAGACATTGACAAGTCTAACTCGAGTTCGGTTTCGTATTTATCCTACCCCATCTATGCTTTTGTATTACTGTTAAAAAGATAAATATTGAGTCAACGACCAACAGAACTTTTTTCATAGTAGCTGACATCCTGCCACATAAAATTTCCCTATGTTAAGTCTATGGCGGTTTTTTATTAGGGGTAGGATAAAATTATAAGGCCCCCGGGGGTCGTTGCTCGGGTTTCTGTAGTACCGTTTGCTATAATCGGATCGTAATTCTATTTTTACGATTACTTTAACGATCTGACTGAAAAAGCGTTGCTGCCGTAATATCGGATCGTATCCCTATATATTCACGGGGTATCGCTAATTTTTACTTTGAGATCTGTGATGCCATCTGTATCGAATTAAAGAACTAATGAATCTTTCCATGTCTAATTCAAAATGTAGAGGAACACGTAAAAAGTAGGGGTTTTCACTCTGTAATCACTACCTTTTACAAAACTGCATTTTCAATTCATAGGTTAAAGATTCATTAAATTATTAATTGGATATAGATGGCGACATGATTATGTTGCTGAGGGTCATTGCTCCATGTTTACGATACCTTTATGAATCACAGAATGGCGACCAGTGGGCTTTACCCCTCTCGTAACTTCTCACAAACTATATGTCGTAATCTGTAAAGGTTCTCACACGGCTACATGTCAGGAAGAATTCTTACCCATACTGACTCTGTGAGAAATGCACAATGACAGCTAGCGGGGATACCGTGCACTAACCCACAGGTTCACCTGGTGTGGTACCATGGGGACGGCTGCCGCCGCCGCCGCCGCCGCCGCCGCTGCCGCCGCCGCCGCCGCCGCCGCCGCTGCCGCCACCGCCGGAGCATCGTTCCTAGTCTCCAACCTATATGCAACTCCCTCCAATAGTCAACCTTCAATATCTCAGCTAATACTTGGAGTAGAGAGACAATCTAAAAACCACATAAATCACAGTATTTAGATCTATACGGTCCTTCCATCAGTGTAGCAGTAGTTCTATCGGTTCCTCTTATAACCTTCTGAATTCGGCAATACCTAGAAATTGGTCTATATTATCATTAGAGATTTTTTTCATGTCTTCTTTATTGACTCTTCCCTTATACATTTTCCAGTGTGAATTTTGTTATGTAGTACATGTTAATGAGTCAATGTAAGACAACATGTCTAAATATTGTAAAGGTTCTCACAAGGCTACATGTCAGGAAAAATTCTCACCTATACCAACTTCGAGTCTGTGAGAAATACACAATGCAGGCAAGCGGGGAGACAAATATTGTATTGGTACTCATAACAAATTACCAAGAAAAAACTTGGGCTTTTTTCCTTTTTTTTCAATTTTTTATTGAAACATCATAGGTTATCTTACATCACAATCCATTCACCATTGCGTGTACACTAGGTATCACATTAAGGGATGTTCAATAAAGCAGGTTGAGACTTCAACTGTCAATAGCTGATTTTCATAGTCCCACCTATACACTCGCTAGATATTACACAAAAAATATTTTCTTCTATATGCAGACTGAGTGAAGGTAAGATAATACATAACCAGTAACATTCAAAGTACTCAAATTTGTCACCATAACGAGATGTATTCAGAACAAACCCTATATAAGATTTTTCGTCACACCAGCCAGAAAAGCAATACAAAACAACCACACTCATATAATGATAACTCCAGTGAGCAGAAGGAAAACAAAGACAAAGAGACACATCTCACAGGCGGTGAGTAGAAAATAAGTGGTGAGCAGAGCAAGAGAGCCAACCAATCATAGTAAATAAGACATATGATATCCCAACCAGCAAACGAGGGACAATCATCTACAAGTTGTTTAGGCTATTTGATAATTTGGTCTTCGTCAAGGACTGATAACTATAAATATTTAAAGTTCATTGAATATTCATTATCATCCTTTGATTTTGCCATCGCAATCAGCCTTTACATACATGTTTCACAGACTCGAAGTCAATATAGGTAAGAATTCCTCCTATGTAGACTCATTTTTATCAGACAAAAGTGCATAATTTAGTAACTTCGGTTCTATTTAAGATATCGGGAAATGGTTTTCAGATTCATCATCGCTATCATCTCTTCTACAAATTGATATATGATATTTGTATATTGCATGAGAGGATACAACCTAATCTAATAAAAAATGCTTAAAAGGAATGGTTCACTTCCTATCCACCAGAGGGCACCAGTGCTGCCCCCTATGTGCAGAAATTGGAAGTTGCCATTTCAAAACAATAACAATGATTACAATGGCGAATGAACTAGGATCATGACTGTAATGGTAGAACTACCAAATTGAAAATGATTGGATTTCAGAAATCAGTAGTGTGGAGGTTTGATTAAGTCTAAATACAGCGATTTTAGTGTCAGTTCTGACCATTATACACATATTCTCGGGAGCGGTGCCGACATCACGAAGATACACTGCATTGCTCGATTTTCTCGCTTTGCAGTTTTTTTTCCGAAAGCTGTGCAGTGCACTCTCATACACGCGAAGGGTTAAACAACTTTTCACGCCATTGAAACCAATGTTAAATCCACTGTCAAGCCTGGGTCATTGGGAGTGCCACATTCACACGTTGGCCAGCCGCATTTTCACACCTGTACTCGCTTTCACACGCTCCTGGCCGCATCTGGCCTGCACTGCAAGTCAGGTGACTGGGGGTCGGGTTTGGGGTGGTGGCGCCTTGCAGGGGTGCACGCGGGTGGTAATTACCTCACAGACTCGAAGTCAATATAGGTAAGAACTCCTCCTGACATGTAGCCGTGTGAGAACCTGTACAGATTACGACATAGAAGTGTGTGAGAAGTTACGAGAGGGGTGGTTTCTCCCGAACTTTAGCGGATCGCATCGCAATCGTATGGCCGCATCGTAACGTAAAATACGACTTTTAGCGATTCATTTTGCGTGTACCTTCACACCACATCGGATCGTCTGCAGAGCGCATCACTTCAGACTATTTGGTTAAAAACGGCCTATAGTCTGATATTCTCATTTACGCTGTGTGGTGGCACTACGACCCCCCGGCGCTTTTTTTTCAAATTTCTTTATTGGTCCACATACCGTATAACATTTCCATTCTTGATACATTGATTTATATTTCTGCCAATAAAGATGGTGTACCGTCAGCCTTGGCACACTACCTATGGCTGGCTTTCATCGGGCGCCATTGTTATCCATCATACTATGTTACAACTGCTTCCATAATATACCATTCCATCATCCCATATTATTAGGTAATTTATTACATATACCTTCTTTTTTCCCACTTATTCTACACTCTCTTATAATCCTTGAATTGCGTAGTATAAAATAATAGAATACAGTCCAACAGTTTATCTTGGTATTTGTTCCATCATGGTAAACCTCGTAAGTTGTTTATATACTGACGGTAATTCAGGGTGTTTCTTGTTACAACAGCTTGATTATTCCATAATCTCCCCCCGCTTGTTCTTCTCCCTTCATCAAATAGCGATCCACATTAGAAGGTGTCACACCAGTATTGACTGTGGTGTCATCTGTATTTAATTAAAGAACTAATGAATCTTCCTCTGTCACATCCAATGTGTACCCCTCAAAGTGTTGTTTCGCTATCGCTAAAGCCGGAGACACCAAGCGAGAAACGCGGCGATTTGCGGAATCGCCAACACAAAATGGACTATATGTGAGCTATTATTTTATATTTTGCCTGGTTATTGCTTCTGAGATGCTATTTTGTATTGGCGATTCCAAAGATCGCCGCCTTGACTCGCTTGGTGTGCTCCCTGTTTTAGACACATGTTTTTTTCATCTGTCATTGGTAAACCAAGTCAGTGATATATGGAAAATATGATCTTATATTATATACAGCAATTACGCATACGGAGGTGCGTCAAACATGTTGTCTACGCAGTGGCGTAGATATATGAAAACATCAGTATATACAGCCTTTACACGCATCTACACCATGGCCCCAGGAGTTAACGCGTAGTAATATCCAAACGCATGCGATGATATTGAATACGGTCAACTTCATGGGACATATGACCGCTTGTATCTGACACCAGTCTATATTGCACAATGCGCTAGTCCGAGATTATGTTATGATTCTAAAGCAAAGGTAGTTTGATTATGATATCGTTATAAGTTTAAACAGATGTGCCTTAAAACCACCAAATACAAAGCAAAATGGTGATAGCCAGAAGCAAGATTCAGAATGGATCTTCTGTATAAGGAAGTGAATGGTCACATGACATGCTCATGTCAGCAGCAGAGGAGTATACCTCTGCTGCCGCTGCTGAGATCAGCAGTTTAGTACAAGGATAAGATCTGGTAGATAACTGAGCAAAGCCGCTCCTCGCTGGAGGACGGGTTTGATTCTAGGCGCCAGAGGCTTCATTCTGTATGGAGTGGAGTCGCCTACAGTGAACAACCATTGTGCGAAGCCATCATCTCTGTGAGTAACTTACAGACCGACATGTAAGGATCTAACTCTCATTGGAAAGAACACAGGGAGGATACTTTGGATTCATAAGAACAGAACACTGATTGGACTAACATCAGGAGGTTGTGAGCACAGAGGACTGAGTCATGAACATTTATCATTACATTCTGTGCAGTTATTGAGGACAGTACATGGACGATAAACAATAACCAGGAAAGTAATATACAAGAGATTATGGACATTATTGAGTATGATTGACTACACAGACCTAATCTAACGTACTTGGAGTTATGAATTTACATTGGTCATCAACTAGAATTGGGTCTGTATCTCTACTATGAGTTTGTATGTAATACTGTGTGACATTAAGTGAGCACTATGAAAGTGAGATTATATTGCAGTTTGTTTACGGATTGCGTCTCAGGATATTAAAGTTACCAAACTTTATTCCATTGTTCATCCTTATTCATCGGGTCACAGGGATGTGAGGTCACTGTGTTGCTGTGACCATGCCAAGAGAGTTAGGTCTACCCTGCATTAGAGCTATCCAAGACTATAAGTAATCAGACTCTGAAGAGAAACGACTAGCTTATAGTAATACGACCTGAATTAGATCCATACCAACAGTGCAATATTATAATTATCAACCAACTTCTCCTGACGAGTGGCGTACTTATATTAGTTCATTTTAGGTATGCACTATTTTTCAGTACGCACTATATTATTACGTATGCATGCTTTAATGGAACCGAGAGCATTCAGCATATCTGTATGTTCCTTGTATGATGATACAAACTCAATTTGTAATTTCCATGGGCACTCTGTATTAGGTGGATAATAAACCGATAAGCCCACACGTTCATCCTGGGCAGTGCATGCTGTCATATAGTAAATTGTCAAACAAATGAAAATTCAAAAAATCGTATTCTCTGGTGTAACCTGCATCAACCGTAAAAACTCCTGCAGTACCAACGACGTGGACCTTGTCAGCAGGTACTATTTCTCCTTTTTGTTCTCTTTGTCATATTGGCTCGTCCCTTTCTCTCTCTTTTCACATAGGCCAGTTAAATGGCTTTAACAGCATGTATAATGGTCTGTTGAATGTGTGTACAAGGAATACATGCTGATATATGAATGAAATCAAGCTAATATTGACCAATCATCAGTACCATAACCCTCTCATTAAAAATGTATATTGTATTATTCTATTCTAGCATAATTACTTCATATTATATTTATATTCTTAACAATCGTATATCTTATTTATGAGGGAACTTTTTGCAAGAGGTTTGTAGGTTTAGGATGCATGTTGTAGTTATAATTACCTTATATTACAGTATAGTTAGTGAGTGACGGAATAATACATATTGAAGTAAAATGTAGTTGCTAAAATGGGATTCACACAGTGGGATTCACGTACCTCACAGGCCGTTTGTCTGAGACAAATCCCGTTGAGATTCGGTACTGGAACAGAATCTTCTCGTGTGAATCACAGGGTTCCTTTTTGCTGAGACAAATTTTTTCTCTTGCAATTGTCGGCTACAATCAGCCCTAACAAGGAACAGAATCTCATGAGATTTTGACTTTGAACAGGTCTAAAATTTAGAAGGGCATTTTGGTGAGACAAATGTATTTCACATATTCTACCCCAATCTGTGAGTCTCAGTGGTCTCAAATAACACCTATTCAGACAGGGAAGTACCCTGAGTCGGCGAATGTGTACCCTGTGTACCCTGTGTAGGGGTGTAGGGCTGAGACTATGTACCTGTTAAGTCCTCCCATGTGAATTGAATCCGCCATGTTACCCTGAGACTGTAGGACACCCCAATCTGTGAAACTTTGTACCCAGCTAGAAATAGTAGCCGACTTGTGCAAAAATGTGAAGTGCACCAGTTTCAGGTCCATTTGTCCCATCGTGTGAATCCCTCTTAAATGTCACATGGGTAATGATAGCAGATCGGAGTCTTTTGTACTAACGAATCGCACCCAATAAAAATCTTCGAAAAAAAAGTAATTAGAGGGAAGGAGGAGAGAAACTGATGGTGAGTGATGCACAATACAACACAAAGATCAGTGAGATGTAAAACAATTTATTAATTTGATACGACTTGGCAAACCACTCCCGAATTATCATTGTCTCCACTAGATCTTAAAAACCTACTATTCAAAAAGACTAATGCAATTGTTAAAGGCTACACCACTAGGGTTTATATAATGTTAAGTTCATAACATTTCTTTAGATTTCCTGTAAAAGGTCGAAATTAATATGAATCTCAGTCAAACAAATATTTTTCAGGATCTATTTTTATGGGTTAGGGCATTGATATTCAAAGGGTTTTTCATCATATGCAATAACAATTATCTATCTTAGTTTTCTCAAACATTTGGAACTGCCGACAAGTCAGTATCATATTATCAATTGTGAAATATTGTAGTTGAGCTACAAGGAATTCGTTTAGATTTCGTTAGGTATCATAGAGTCAAGGACTGAGTGCATTTGTATTTGTATATAAGTATTAGTCAGCATCATTTGCAATTAGGTAAGGCATGTTAGAATTGTATAAAGCTTATGGATATGTAGGGTTTCAGAATGTAACTGTGGTACATCATGAACGTTACCGGATAGTCAGAGACGCCAGTCACCGGATAACGGATGGTGGCAGGAGGGTATGCATCCCCAGCAAAACTAATTATGTGACGTCAGTGGACGCGGTCGCGTGGGGCAGGAACCAATAAGAGTAGAACATGCTGAAAACCCTAACGCTCGTAGACTAACGTGTCCTCAGGTGATTGGCCGATGAAGCAAAACAAAGACTAAGAAATACAATAATTGATGGGGTTTAAAGATTCGGGAGATCCTGGATGAGAGACTGACCGACAAGGATGGGAGAGAGGGAAAGGACTCGCTGAGAGATAACTGACCAGGAGGTGCAGGCATGTGGATCATGGGGAAGTTATCTGAAACTGTACGAGACACTGCATCAACAATTTGACAGGTCTCCCCTTTCGCCCGAACTGGATTGTCCATGCGGCCAGGCTGCATGACGGCCGTCTCAGCTCTCTCCTCCGTTGTCTCGATATGTACACCCGCATCCACCTGTGAGTAATTGCCTCATGCTCCCAAACTTTTTTCAAAGTCGTGATTTAATGTTGAGATTAAGGGGTTTATGACCATCCCATTGATAGATATTTTAACACAATTGAGGAAACCAAGCCGTAGATGCTGAAGAAATCCTGATTTCAAAAACCATGTAACATACACTATACAAAAAAACACCATTAAAACAAAGCCAAGCAAGTTGCAATTTACCACACTGTATTCTGTTTCAGCTGTTAACATGGAAATCAATGAGCACAGTAATTTATTTCATGTCTGACAAGCTATTAGAAGAAAAATCATGAGATAAAAAGATAATTTTGTTTGTACTCCACCTCGTTTGACCGCTATTTCATTCACTAACCTTCACTTAGTGAATTATTCCCCGGTCAAACTCGATGGAGTACGGACCAAGTTATTTTGATCAAAGGGGTCACCGTTTTATCTCAACCCACATACATGATCCGAAACTTTATTAATCAAAGAAATGACCCACCCAATTAGCCTTTGAGTATTGGGTACACTACCTTCACGGTCATGGAGTGTGAGTTCCTATTGTTAAACCTATTGAGAAGAATGCTTGGTTATGATAATGCAAGAAACATGAACCTATTGTTCACTCTTGATACTTCCAGGACCACCTTTAATTCTGTTCTTCTATAACATGACCTCGTACAAACCTCCTGTATTGATGATGTAACTATTCATAAGAATATATAGGAAATGAGATATTGATATTGATTAAAGAACAATATTTAACCTTTTCTGTTAATTTTCATTCTTGAGAAAAATACATTTTTGCAATAGCCATATATCGAAGTGGATGAGACAATTCTATAATCAAGAATCTTAATGAAATATTGCGCATTCCATAGATCAAATTACATTTAAATAAGAGTGAAGACATTCTACCCGTTCACACAGGCAAAATGCAACATCAGCAAACCAATTGACTCAGATCTAGCAGTTCTCTAATATTGCTATTTATGTCTGGCTACAATTTCTTTCTCGACTGTATCATTAGACTAATATATCACCTTTCAAGAATACCATTTCGTCCTGGGTGACAATCATACAGGAAATGTACATATTGCTTTCAGTTTACTTAAACAGGTCCCTTCGCAATATTATAACATGTTTCCATTACATTGAAAAAATAAACACCGATTGTTTTACATCGGTACTGGCTAAGAACGTTCTTCTAACGATGATATTTGTTTTGATGAGCAAGAAATTGTTTCCTTATTCATAGTTCTAATTCAGTATAGCCGTGTGAATTATTGATGAGCGCCGACACTTTACACCTTCCCAAAGATGGGACTGCAATGAGCTCACTCCTTAATGAAGAATAATGGACAAGCAGTCAACCTCCCACACCAAGTGGACTTTAACTTTTCAAAACGGGCAACGGGAAACTTTGAAAAAGAGAGTCTATAATACATATCCATTTTCTACTTTGTATGATTGAAAAAGGTAGTGATTTTGTCAGTTCTAAAATCAACACATAAAATTTGGCATTTCACCATAAGGAGAAGTTTAAATGTCATCCAGCAAAGTCAACGAATCATATATGCGCGAGACTGGAAATATCACAGACTGAAACTCGCTGATTCTTATAACTTTCTTTTACTTCTGTAATTTCCTATGATGGGCTATGTACACAATATAACGTTGATTTTGATCTGAGTGGTCGTATTCTCATCGTATATCTCCATATGCGTTCTATCTAATTCCAGAATGTGATAATTTTTCACTAATTATTTCACCCGCAAGAGATAATTATCTGATAAATCACCTACAAATACCCCACGAAAAATCAAACATGTTGGATATCATCGGGTGCTCTACGATCGGTGTTTTCTATCCTAGCCTAGTGGTATGTAATCGTCAAGTATCGTAGACGGAATCTCAGAAACTTGTTCCACTGCCACAATATTTTATTATAGGGGGGCATCCACCAACCACGACAAGGCTACGACAATGGGTTCCTGACAAGGTCCATGATTGGCCTACGATTGGAGGCCTTGTCGTGGTTGGTGGACCCCAGTTCCCGACAAGAGCCTATGACAAGGCCACGATTGGAAGCTTGTTGGGGAGCTTTCCGACAAGGCTACGACAACATCGAGCATGTTCGCTTTTACCCATGACTGGACCCTTGTCGTGGAGTGTTATGGGATGTTGGGAGTGTGTCGCAGAGGTCTACTATAGGAAATTTTGGTGGAGTGTGCACTTCCCGACAAGGCCATGACAACGCTGTTGTAAAGACCCCCTTCTTACAACAAGGCTGTGACAAGCGCCAATTAGAACTTTCTTGTCTGCGCTTGTCGTAGCCTTGTCGTGGTTGGTGAATGCCACCCTTACCTCATGATAGAATCGGTACAGTGTTGGGAAGTCAATCGCAAGGCCTATCGGGACCAGAATCGGCGTTGGTAGGTGCAGGGCTTTGGTAAAGCTTCAAGCTATAGCGAGGAGTATTGCGTAGTGCTATTTTGAAAATCTGTAAATGTTTAGAATCTCGACGAAAGTGCAGTGCATTGTTTATATAACATAGCTCCTAAATTGCCCCCTAGGTGGCAGAAAAAGCCGTTTTATACGATCCATGGTTTTTATATGGACACTCCATATTAGGCGGGGATACAGGATGATACAGAACCCAACCTCGCCAGAGAGACTATTATTTATAAATCACAGCGTATCTCTGCACTCTTTATAATAGGTAGAATCCTGAAATATTAGTTTCATTTCCCCCTATTTGTGTGTCACAATAGACAGGTAAATGCGATTGGGATAAAATCCATAATGAGGACGAACCTAGAACCTAGACAAAGCCTCCGACATGCGCGTTGATTACTTGATGTAGCGGCTTATGTATTCATGACACAAGACCCCATGGGGTTCAGATGATGAGAAATTGTTCTATCAAAGATGAAGGTAGGGGAGAACCACCAGGTAGGTAATTCCTACTACCACGTTTACCTTTTTAATCCTTGGGGGCTGTTGAGGAAAGGCTTACGGAATTAAGTTATCCCGACACCACCTGTGGTACGCACGTTTTTAGAGCGTGCTTGCTCGCCCTATATTCACCGCCTAGAGGTTAGAGTGGTCACATTGAACTTCCAGTGGTCATACAAGGTGCGGTCATACAAGGTGGTGAAAAGGTTTACATAACCTAATTAGGATGAGGATAATAAAACATAATACAGTTACTGATAATGCAAACTAGATGTGAAGGATAAACACGTAATGTAATGAATGGCAAGTTTACTCTCATTATCGCTTACTCTAGTTTCTGGTTTCCCCACATGGGGGCAGGGTGCGCTGACATGACATTAGTTTTTGGTGACGTGAGTAGCCCTCCATATACAATGGAAGGAGACCAGAAGGAGCCTGCGTTATCTCCATCGTAATTAATGACACCTTCTAGTATCAGTCACTTGAAGATGCTGCCTCCATGATTCATAGATTCATATCCCCTGGTTTGGCCTGCAATGGGAGTTCCAAGCTGGGGAAGTGACATATATGTATGTTACCAGGCTGATGTTGGGGCCAGGCTAAGCATGTCGATTTTCAACAGACTGTCCCAGTGTGTGTGTTGGATTATGTGTAGTTTCAGTTATCCTACGGCAAGATGTAGTGGATGTACTTAAAAAATGTGAAGTGTCAAAGAAAACTGAGCCAGGCCTCAAAAGTTATTTAGGGTCTTTCACCAGGGATCTGTTTTATTTTTCGCCCGAGGAGGCTTGAAATGCCCGGGGAGAGGTCCTAGGAGAGTTTGGGTTCGATATTTCAATGTATCGTGGGGAAGGAGAGTAGTGTGCGACGATCTAGGATATCTCCTCAAATTTCGTTTTATTTTCAATCCTCGGGCCGGGAGAGCTCCTGAAAAGTGTCCTGCAGCTCTCCTAGCGGGCGACACGTCTAGGGGTATCATGGGTGGTTCAAAATAACAAATAAAATTCATTTGAACTATCGGAAATATATTTATTATGACTTTAATAAAAACTGGAGATCTCAGATGGAGAATTACTGTGCTATTTACTTAGATTTACATACATTCATAAATGATGAAATTAGTTCCCAAAAATACCACTATGTGCCACCACCTGCAGTATACACAGCCTCTCTTTCAAGTCTCCTCAAAAGTGTCCTACAGGTTTATTTCGTCCTGGGGCTCTCTCAGAGGAGACTACGCCCGAGAATTTCTCTACCTCCCAAGGACAGGGTAAATCGAACGAGATTGAGGAGATCTCCTCAAATATATCTTCCGTGGAGCTATCCCTCGTGGGGTCTCTCGTCTCCAAGGAGACTTGAAAATAAAACAGGGCCCAGGCAGCTGATGGACATGCTCAGGTTAGTTTGAGGCCCCTCATATTGGACCAAGGTGATGGCATCGATGCTTCTGAACTTGCGGTGGTGGTTTTATTTCCTAGTCTCATTTAATTGACTAGTCCCCCTGCTTAAGACCAATTTGTACACCCCATGGCCAATATCCATCGACACCTGCCTCTACAGACAACAATGGTTCCATGATAGATGGAAAGATCGCCAAGAGCTCTAAGAACTACAGAATAACTATTTGGAGGACTTGGCACTAGTAGTGGCACCCAGACTATATTACAAACAGTGGGGGAACTGCCTGGACACTGTCTCCTCAGACAACCAGGCAGTGCTCACTATTATAAACGAAGGAGCAACAACAGATGTGCATGTGATGAACAGACTCTGAGAGGTTTTATGGCTACTGGCTAAGCTTCAGGATTAAGGCAGTTTATCATCTGCACACAGACAGCAGAATATGTCGAGATGGACTGACCCCGCTATGGCCAGTGCTAATGAGGTCAGCACTGGTCTACCATGGATGTGTGCCACATTGACTGAAGAGCAGCTCTATTAAGGAAAAATGCCTATGTAACAAACACCAACAAAACATACTCATCCAACAGAAAATCATATGTTACTTTTTGAGCTGTGACTCCTATGACTTCCCTCTTGTACTGGCGTCTAATAAGGTATATGGCCTACCTTTCGACAGAACACAAGTTCTCATCAATTCGCTAGTATCTAGGGATTATTTCCCACATGCACAACGAGAGTGGCTTTTAAGACCGACTAAAAGATAATTACCAACTCCAATTGATGATCAAAGGAGATATGCAGACATTGATGGACACCATGACCTGAGAGGACTTGATAAAACCCTCCCTTGTGCTGCAACCAAAATCAGCACAATATTAAGGTTATTTTAAGAATTAAGATATTTTAGAAATTATAAATGTTATTTTAGAAATTATGCGAAATGTGAGCAAATATAGGTACTCATGTATTATTATAAAAGAAATAACAAAATATCATAAGTATCAAGTATTGTTATCAAGTGTTGACCAGTATCAGGTGTTTGGACCAAAGTATCCATATCAAGTGTTAGTACATCAAAGTGTTAATCATAGATGTCTATGAAGCCACGTTGTAGGCTGAATGTTCTATGAAGTAGATAGCCGTGTTAAAGGTGATGTTTCATATACTACTCACAAGGTTTTTATTAGGGAAACACACCATGCTCTAGGAATAGACTCCCTGACGTAGTTCTGACGTCTACGGGAGTCAACTCTGGAGTTCCCCAAGGAGTCCCCCTTAGGGTGTTCCCGAGTTCATAGCGTGTTCATTTGCATAACCACATGCTTCTCAAACCTATGTGAACTCAGACGAGATCCAACCGTAATTCTCCCATGATCCTTTAGAAAAGCTCATTAGCAATTTGTCTCCAATACCATCTCCTGCTGTCAAGACGTGTTTTGCACGGCCCCGGATCCGGCAAAGTGTGCACATTCAGCAGTGAAATTTTATTGAGTAGGAACAGCTGAGGCAACTTGCCTTGGTCCTCTGGGAGTGCAGAAAGTGGCTTGGATCGGGACTCTCCAAGTACACCTAGTCTGAAGGGAATTTGTATAGGAATCTCTGAGATCACATCGGATCATTCTTCAATGATTCTCACTCAATCAGAGTGAAAGAAAATTATCAATTATTCTTCAACTTCAACATTGGAACGGTTTTTTTTTTTTAGTTATTTATTTCCAACATCTAGCTGGTGCTAGTTCTTCCTGTTGTCCTGGTGATTCTTTGTGTTTGTGAAAGATCAATGGAACACTGTGAGTTCACACTGAACAATCACTAATTGGTGAGTCTAATTAGTTAAGCAACTTTAGAATATTACTTCTGACTTCGTGAAAGTTCATTGACTATCTACTGACATCTGAATTATGAACTATTGAACATTTTAAAGAGAACTTTGAACTTTGGCAGAATGCCAACTCTGCTAATTAAATGGTTATTCATTAGATTATTATGAGAAAGAAGCCGAAATGTTGTAACCAATTGTTCAATAAAAGCCTACATCAAAACCAAATTGGGCAGCAGTCGAGTTGTACTTGTTCACACTACCATTTGTATTATGAGAAAAGTCAATTACAACGATGACTTTGGTGTCTGACAATTATGAAGACCTTTTCTGGTGTCAGATGTGTTTTGGCACTATGCCAAAACGGTTATGAATTGAACTGACCAATGATATCTTGCCATGTTGATTAATTACTATCTGTATGACGCTTTGATGTGATTCATTAAACATTATAAACTATACTTCAATCTTTGACCTCTTCCATGAACACTCAAGACATGATTTAATAATGAATGATATCTAGCAAGTTAATGATTCTGGATAATTAATAAAGAAATAACTTAATTAAAGATCCCATAAAGAGTGCCTCGCTGTTAGTAAGAAAATAATAGATTCTGGTAGCCTGCTAACACACTGCTAAGAGTTGTCTCTACTCCCCTACGTAATTATTATACTTTAATAGATATTAAGTAAGTTAATTATTGAAAGTTATAAGATTATTAAACTAGGAGATAATCGAGGTTGACGTAGAATCCATCTCTCCTTATGTATTTAAATAAGTAAAGGTTTCTCTCTTCCTCACTAGACGTCCTAATGTCCTCATTTAGGGATTTGAGAGTCTTTATGTATAGAATAGCTATTTCAGCTCCCTCTATGAGATAACTATTAATCAAGCATAATTAACAAATACAACTACCAGAACACCCCCCTCAATATCATAAGGGAAAAATAAAGACCAAAGAGGCAGTAATGTGGCCTGCCGCCTTGGTGATGTTTGTTGGACTACTTCATAGTGTCCAATGTGTTGCCCACATCAGCGGAGTCATTTAACCCCAGACGTAATCCAATAAGAAGGTTGTTGTGGTCATTCTAGGAGGTCTTACACTAACCATCAAGTGGTCCAAAACGGACCAGTGTAGGTCCCGTTGGCAGGTCCTGCCACCTCCGAGGATCAAAGGCCACTGCCTGTGCCCATTGCAAGCCTGAATTAATGCCTTTATGGCAACACAAGATACTCACCTTGATGAACTGGCCCTGGTGTTATCAAATAGTCGAGGGTCACCTTCTCTCACAGTGGCAGCTTTTATATTGTCTGTGATGAGAGCCCTCAACAAATCGGGAATAGATACCACCCTCCTGGGGTCTCACAATCTTCCCGTGGGGGGGAAGGATTCCCAGATACAAGGATACACGGCTTTGGTGACTTCATTTAGCATTGCGCATGCCTCTAGATACTTGATAATAAATCTTTTCCTCCGAACTCTAGTCTCCTTATTCAACATTGTTTTATAGTAACTCAATGCCAATCTCCGAGAGGTTTATGAGCTTATATCATTTTCTTTGAATATCAGCACCTCTTTGGCAATGCTTCAATTGCAATTAATTGAAAATAGGATCTGCTATCGATTCCAGGAAGAATTAAACTCCACACTATAAGACCTATGAAATATACCTATGGCATATCTCAGGTTAGAGGTGTTATTACTGAGATCTCTGCTCTAGACAGAGGCAATCTGAGCACAGTTTAGCATCACCATCCATGCTCTTCACTGTACTGCATGTGCTCCGCATACCATAATAACACCGGCGTGCCACCTGGTGAGTAAAGGGAGCATCATACACTGGGGCTCCACTCAGTCACTTTGCTCATACCACTGTCACGGCATGCTGCAAAGTAGTGCTGCGGCCATGAGCGCCTCTTACGACACCTTTATGCGATCTCTCATTCAGTGTGCGAGTCATTTCTATTGTCATACTATTCTAAAGGTATGGCCACTCGGCGTTTATGACACCATTGATGCTGCAAATTCCAATCCTTGCTGAGCAGGTACGATGGGACCTGAATTATTCATTACACAAAGCGTTTCTAAATGCTCCCCCAAGTAGCCTCCTGTATAGTGAGCAAAAGAGGGTCTATTTGCCTGCCGAACAAGGCAATGCGGTCATTTATAGGCTTCAAGAGTTCAACTTCAATGTTTATATAACAGCAACAAAGGCGATTACCATATGGGATATATGACTAAAAATATCATACTTACTGATGACTAGTATAAAGTTGTAAATTATGAAGATTATTTAGTCGATCATCATAAAGGCCAAGTTAACCTCAATGGCTGGATTACGGTAATAGTTTTCAAACGATTTCTGAAGTAGGCTTAAATCTCTAAAACAGATAATATCTATAATTGGTTTAAGTAGGAGCATACACATTATATATGTAAAATGAAACGAAAATTCACATCAATTTGTAATTCCTTCCTGTATTTCCTCTACTTCTAGATGATAGATATCTCGGTATTAAATGAGGTGTTTGTCGTGACATTTATTATGTTTGACGCGCCCTATAAAGTAGGAGTATACCATAAAATATTTACACCTTAAAAGCTAGAGTTGTCTAGGCCGGCAGGTGGGTATCACAGTTCGTAAGGGGCTCTTCCACCAGCACATAACATATAGCGAGAAGTGTCGCGATTTGGTTGACTTGCTAAATCTTGCTTGGTTTTGAGTAATCGCGTGTTTATTTGCCATGATGCATTAGTCTGGGTAAGCACTGCCGCTGCATTCTTGCCATAATGAATCATGGTATGCTGCGATATGTCTGGCAATAGATTTTGAGGCTTTGCGGTGGTGGTGCAACAGAAAATACACACATCATCGCGAAAAAAACACATATCATTGTGTGCAATGTGTCACAGCATTTAGGGATATGGAATATTACTGACCGATAATCATGGGGCCGGATGGTACGCCCTAGTACCCCTTACCATTATTCTGTTGTTGTTATATGGGGTTGGCCCCCGATTGAAACCAGCTGACGGAGACCATCTTTATTATCAAATGGATGAAAGAACTGTATAACGAGTAAATTGTAATAACCACTGGAGATCTAATAAAGAGAATATAAAAAAAAAGTATGTAAGACATATTGCAACACTGTAAGATAAAACAAGACATACCAAGTTATAACACGGCGAATCCATAATATTGGTGCAATCAGCCCTTTTAACTCTTTCTGTCCGAGCCTGATTGGAGAGCACAGGCACTATAGAACGAGGCATAATATCTCTATAAACCCCAAGGGGACGAGACTATCGCCGTATGGTGTCTGTTTGTCGTATGGGCATCACTTAGCAACCTTTAGATATCAGTTACTCTAGTTACTTATCGAATACCCACAGAGTATAATGATGAACATGGTATTTTTTATTAATTGTGAAAAAATGGTGTAAATCTATTCATTATTTCTCATAAAACATAACGTTCGTGATGATGACACACAGACATAAATATATTCTTAAACAATGCCTGGAGGCATTCCTCGTCCCCTGGGTGGGAATGCCTCCAGGCATTGCTCGGACTGAAAGTGTTAACACACCATAGGGAACAGTTAATTCATGGTACAGGTAGATAAGGATACTGTAAGCACAGGGTTGTGAACTGATTCTTGGCACTAATTAGTCTACAATGACTGGTCTCTGGAGTAAATGAAAATGAAAATATTAGAACATGACTTATTTAGATCTATATTCAGATATCTGAATCGCAGACTCGCTCATATTGGCTAAGGTTGTCTCTCATTTTATGTTGAAAAAATAATACTGGTATATGATAAATGCAGATTTACAAAAAAATCGAAAAAATCGATAGTTTCAAGAACAGAATGAAAACAAAAGTACTCTAAGTTTTCGATAGAGAAGACCTGGAATACATAGATTGAATGTGATAGATAGTGGCCATGAGATATCTATCTAGCGATGCTTTATGACATTGGTTATACGTAATAATTACCAGATAAATCTAGAGACTTATATTTCTCCTTTGTTATCTTTGTTGTATGCCTGCCTGTCTGCTCTTTTATCATGTCGATGTTTGTCACTTTTGACCTTATATGGGAAGAACGTCAAAGGGAGACAGATTGGGTCTGTTTACTTGAATAAAAAAGGTTTTCATCGAGTTTATCCTTTGTTAGCACAGATGCATCAGTGTAGTTCGTTTACGTTCAGATAAGGGAATTACCCTATCCTGTAGATAAGAACAAATATAGCATGAGGGGCCACGCCCTGTGACACAGGTCGATGACCCACGGATAGTTATAACTAGAGGTGCACGATTAGACGACCTCGGCTACCATACACGCTACATGTCAACAGTAAATTCTGCTGATCAGCACAATGAAATAATACTATGATGTGGATATTAGATCGTAACTTGAATAAGGGGAGACATGAGTTCCTTCTATCTGTTGTAGACTTTACCCAGCTAGACTGACGCCCACTGGTATGCGTGTATCACATGTTGGAGGGTTGGAAGTCAGCCAGGCTGAAGGAGGATGCACAAAAATAGAGAAACAGGAATAATATGATGTGAAGAGTCGGAAAATCATTAAAAGTAGCTCGGATATTACTACCATGATACCTCTTACTACCAAATAAAATTGCCAATTAAATAGATCCTGTCGAGTAAAAACTGGTAATACCAATTAATTGTTTAGGAGTTCAATACATAATAATCCAGGTTTCCATATAGGCCTTCTAAAATTGAGAGTATAAAGATTAAGGCGTGAAAACGAAGTTACTTGGAACAGAAATTTATTCACCTCCTAAATAGATTGGTAAATACATTTGGTAAACACTGGATAGATATATAATGAGCCCATTAAAGATGAACATTTTTTTAACTTGACAAAACAATTATTTTGAGTTTTGAGGCCAAGATATCACCCTATTATAGGAAAGTTTTTGATGAAAGGGTGGGTGGGAGTGATAACTTTCTTGTTGAGAGTTCAGTGACCGGAGGAGTTAGAGAGGAGTGTGGATAGTACAGTGTTCTGGTAAAGAAGACAGGTTGCGCCAAAGTTCAAACCTATCGAGGGGCGTTGTCCCGCCCCCACATTACTGCCAAGTTTACTTAACCTCAAGAATTGAGGCCTGACCACAAAGTTACTTCAGACAATAATCAATGTACCTCCTAGATAAATTGGTAAATAAGATACATATAGAGCAGACCCTGAACACTAAAGATGAAAATGTTTTTTCAATTCAACTCTGATGCGAATTTTTAATGAAACAAAAGATGAAAACTGTTTGAACTTAGGACAACAATAAGAGACTTTAGAGGAAATCACCAAGGTCGGTAAGAGAAGTGCATTTGTGCAGAGATTGAATAGACCAAATTTAGGCTTGATAAGAACCAATTTCATGATGATGGACACCAGTTGTCAATGAGGTGTAGACCATAAGGGTGAGATGCATTTTTCTTAACAATTAAGTATGACCAGAAAACCATTGGACTCATAACCTCCTGATAGCATTTCACACGTGCTGACTTCTTTATAATACTGCAAGCCACATCAGTTAGATTTTTCATGAACGCCCAATCGTTGGACCCACTGAGTTTGGGCTGAATTTACCATTACTTCCATAACCAGTAGCTTAAGGCCTCCATCTGTGATGTCTAAGGTAAGGGTTTTACGAGATATTTTAGGGGTTCCAACCTTACAGATAAAGGCGGTGATTCTGTCTTTGAACTCCCACAGAACACTTGAGGGAACCGCAACGTTTGGACATGGGAAAAGGAGAATGGGTATAAGCAGAGAATTAACAATGCTCATTTTCTCCTTCAATGAAAGGCACCTGTTCAACCACGAACCTGTTATATTTTTACATTTCTCTAACCTTGAGGAAAATAGTCGTCTTTAAGGTTGTTCTATTAGATCTAACAACACCAAACACACACTTCACTTGCTAGCTAGGACCTCAAAGACTGTGTTTCTATCATATGAGGGAGGGGTTTCTTTTTGATGTGGGTGTCAAGCAAGTTGGTAAAGAGATCAGAGGTAGGAAGTATAATCAATGTACACCTCTCACCAACCATAGCCTTGGAAGGCAGATTGTGTGGCCTTAACTGCACGAGAGTGTCGTAGAAGAATCTTAGTACAGAAGGCTGAGAAAGAAAGAAATTAACACCATGTCTATACATCCCTATCGTGACCAATTCTATTGGTTCCTATGTGAAGAGATTAAGTCATCTAAATTATCCGTATTTACTATTATCCTACCCCTAATATAAAATCCCATAGGCTTAACATTGACTTTTCGTATGCGCCCGTATGTTGCATACCGATAAAAAATCGCTCCTAGGAGCGTACAAAAAATGGACCAATCAGAGATCAGCAGCTGAAAGTAGTTCCAAGCGCCTTCAGAGCAGCAAAGAGAGCTATATGGAGGACTTCAGAAAGTTTTTATCGTGTTTTTTTGTTATTATCCTCACATAAAAATATCGTTCATAGGGGGGTAGGATAAAATCAAAACCTTATTCGTTTTAATCTGGGCTCCCATATGCGACCCCTGGAGTTTTGGCTCCGGATATCATGATATCACTACGCCAAACTCCAGTCGTCGCATACGGGAGCCCAGATTATAAATCATCCGGTTTTACGATAGTATCAAAATGACTGCATTAAGACAGTTGCCAATATGAAGCAGCTCCTCCCTGTCTTGATGTTGATTGTATGGCAGCCATGTAGTGAATGGCATATTTATCCTCATTATTATTCACTGTAGTTTCCAATCTGGCTACATGGGAGCAGGGTGCTCAGACATGACACTGACACCTGAGTTGTCTGTGACATGAGCGGCCCACCTGGCATGTGTGACACACCAGAATGAGACTGGTCAGTCCTGATAGGCTGTTGCTTCAACAGATAATCCCAGCACAGATCTTACAAGCTTACCCTGTACCAAGATGACACCTGTTTGTATATAATCTGGATGAACCTGCATGAAAGCTCAGTTAAGTTCTTGACTCATAGTACAGTAGAACTGCACGTAACAGATACCCTGCATAAGCAGACACCCTGCGTTAACAGACAACTTTGCTCAGAACGGATTGCTCTATTAGATGTTTATTTTAACCCTGCATAAGCGGACCCCTCGCTTTTTGCCCCGAACAGAGGGTTCCGCTTACACGGCGGTCTACTGTAGTACATAGTACATCTGTGTTTCAGTTCATACACCCTTCTTCTTAAGGTCTAGCCCTTACGCAAGTAAGGCTCTAGGCTTTACAATCATATACCGTTGCCAGTCACTGACCTGCTGAAAGGGCTTCAGGATGGGACTTTGTTCTGCTTCAAAGAGCAGTTGAGACTCAAATATTTTGCGAACGATAGAGGCACTGCTGCAATTTTGCAGTTCTTACAATGCTATCTTGGTCCGAAATTACGATTGTAAGTGTTATACAGTTAGAAGTAGACTGTCAATTATGTGTAACATATTTAACAACAACAAAAATGCTTGGGTTCTTCAAAATACCACAAGATTTGTATCCTCTAATAATGTGACAACGTATATTTCGCCTGTCTTCAGTTCCGTCATATGTCCACACCCATCTTCTTTATTTTAAATCTGGTGCCTTAAGTGCAGGCCTTTAGAGATAAATACCCGGATTAAAAGCTTCAAAAGACCTGACCCTCATATAGGACGCCGGACATCTGCCCACGTTCTTTCCAGTTTGGCCTAGTAGGAGTCACCTAAGTAGAAGCATGCTCTGTAAACTACTCAAGATGAGTCTGAGTCCCTCGAGAGCAGCTGACCCGCTCTGTACCTGCTGCCGAGCTGCTCGGGCGCACGATTACGGCGACGACATGATGATCGATGGAGTGCTTGTTTCATAAAGGAGTCCAAGAATAGGAGGATGGAGCTAACATCCATAACACACATGCTAGTATAAAAGCTTGATTTGGGAAAAAGTTCGTCCTATGTTTCAAAGTGTATAACCCATTTAGGTTCAGCCCAGGAATCGGTTGATTAGAGGAAATCCTTGCCGTAACGGAAATAGGGTGTCCAAACGGTGTATGTGCCACTATGGAAGCAAAAACAAACGACCGGTTTATGGGATGTGTTTTGAAACTAAAATCGATAAAGGAATCGATCTTATATTGGTTTTGTTGCATTGTTGTTACCTAAAATGATCCGGCCTTATGGAAGACGGTATAACAAGACGATCAGGAAAATATCGTTGTTTTAGTTTTTTTAAAAGGTTGCAAGTTTACCTTTTTTTAGGTCCATTGCTAGGTGGGTCCGTTCCTTTATAACAAAACATCTTTCCTTACGATAGGAAAGCATATCCTGGAAATTTGAGGACCACATTTAAGACACTCTGATCGTGGTCTCTATTGCCTGAAGTATTGGCTAAACCCATCATTATCTTATCCTACTATCACTTTATATTGATGTGTTACCTTGGTATCCCTTTATGTACATATAATGACTTATCACTGTTGTATATATCAGAACAATTGAGAGATACAATGAATTAAAAAAGAGAGATACAATGAATTAAAAAAAAAATTAGTCCTAATCGTAATCGTTTGGCCAAAATCGTCCCTAGTTTTAAAAACAACTCCAAGGTTAACATAATTTTTTCTTAACACACTTAACAAACCAGGCTAAAACATACTGAAAATTTGTTTGTGGATGTGGCGTAACGTAATTGAGACTCTGACTGCCCACTGCTGCTGCGACCACAGATAGAGAGAAAAGGGGAGGCGCACCGTGGAGGTTCCCTGCGGCCTCATCTGCATACCCAAATTCGGTGTCGCTGATTGGTCCGCTTGTCACGTGAGCATCATGTGACCGATGTTGTTGTTTTTACGACCAACGCGTTCGACACGGCCGTGTCGCTCGTCGAGTGTGTAGCAGTGTGTACTTTGTGTATAACCACACAGTTCCTGTGGAGTTTAAACCAAGTAAACCCTCTCTGTTGGGATTGTCTGATTAATCCCAATGCCTGGTTCTGTCTGAACCAAGAGGAAAACCCACTGTTATTCTGTTTGGCCTTGCTGAGGGTTCTCAGCGCGGTGTGACAGGTAAGGTTGATAGTGTCAAGTTACACTGTCAAAATTTTTTATTGTGGAATGTCTACTGTTGTGTTTGCACGGCAGAGGACATGTGTATTAATATTTTAGTTGTGAGGGGTGAAAACCTGTTCCCCCTCCCCGTCACAATTTATGACGGACGTGTGTTGGTCTTACATTGATTACAGCCACTTGTTGAGCCAGTCAACCCGTGCTGTCACTATGGCGTTGTTTCGCCACAATTCTTCGGTTGTTGAGGGTTGTTACGCCCTGGTAGTTATCGCGTGATTTCGACTGATCTACAGTCTCATCAGGCAGAGTGCGGTAGGTACTCTTCTGTGGTCTTCCTCCCCGGACAAGTCCGGGAGGTGGATATGTCAGCCCCGCTCATTGTTGAGCTGCGTAAGTATCTCTCTATGCTGTGTAGTCTTAACTGTCACGTTACCTTTGCCGTTTCCAAAGTTTGTATCGGTTTGGTGCAATTTTTTCGGTTCCAACGGACTTGATGGTTGTCCATGGTCGGAATTTTTTTTTGGCATTAATGGGGGAAAGATACTGAAAATAGCCTTTGCACACTATCTTAAGTATATTATTACCTTTCAGACTATAGGAAATTGTACATCATTTTGATAACAAACCTCGTTTCTATTGGCCGGCAAAAATGGCACTGACCTTTTGAGTTAACCTAAAGATCTGTCAATGGCGCAACCGACTGTACATCGGTAATATTCTATTGGTTTGAGTGCATCATACGCATTCTTTCTCCTGTATTTTCAGGGTACACACAGATTTAATTGGCTTAATTGTTTTATAATCTATGCCAAATTAATCTGTGAGCATTCTCTGCTCTATCATTTCCATTAACACATCTCCGTCGGCATACCACCAAAAATTATCGGTGGTTACCTACTGCAGATCGGTTCCCAAAAGTCGGCAAAGGGAAACGGGCCGGGCTTATAGTCCGGACCAACAGGGACTAATCATGCTGTAACTTAATGAATACTGAATTATGGGTCATCAATAAGCAAGTCGTACCCACCTACCACAAGTAACACACTCACCACAGGTACCCGGATGTTCCGAGGCGGGAGAATAACGATATAGAGAACTCTACCCTACTGAACGTCAATTCACAGATGCATTGCAAAAGGATATCCTGGTGGTGGGAATATATCTATTTCAGTATAATGAACCTAAAATGTTCTGGGTACGTTTTTTTATTTATTTTTTATATGTATACTCTATTCATTTCTGTAGGGAATTTACAGTTCTTCCAGTGAATACAATTGTGTCTCCATTCTTGAGGTATCATACCAACAAATTGAATAAACAGTGGGTGAGATGAGATGAGGAACCATAATTGAATGTTCATCATTATCTATATTATAATCACGTTAATAATAGTAATAGTAATTACATTAAATTGAATAGGAGTAGTAATAATAATAATAACAGGTAGTAGCATACCAACAATTAGTTAGAGTTGCATAACCAACAGATATAGAACAAGGCGGGTAAACTTTTCCAAGCTTTCCAGCTATCTATCCTATCACAATACATAAATGATTTGATTATCTATTCCTTCTCTTATATCTTTGTCCCGTTAGGGTTAATCATTCTGTTTCCCAGCTATCGCCCTCTTGAACAGGTCCTTTGTAACCATTCTCTGTATATCTCCTGGCAATTGCTTCCACAGTTCCACTGCCCTAAAGAGTGGGGATTTTTTATATCCCATTCCCTTACACAGTCTACAAACCGTACCTTATTATCCAATCGGGTTCCCCTCTGTTGGTTATCAAGCATAGATGGGTTCCCTGATAACCTCTACATGATGGTCAATAACTGCTCGTTACGCATGTCCAATAACTTAGGCATTTTACACATTACGTGCAAATAATCGACACTATCGTCTCGATTGTATCGGTTCAATATACACCTTAACGCACAATTTTGCAAGCGTTGCAGCTTCACAGTGGCTATTACTGTAGCTCCCTCATATAGGAAGGCACAGTACTCCATTATGGGGTGGATACTTGATAAATAGATCAACCTGGCTACCTCGTAGGTGATACTTGGTCTCAGCTTCTGTAGCCTAAAAATCCTGGAGTTCACGCTTTTGCATACCTCTTTCATGTGGTCCGATAGTGTAGCCAGCAATCTAGTGTAACCCCTAGGTATCTATAACTAGTAGCATATGGTATAATTTCACTATGGTACCGGACAACTATAAGATCAAGGCGATTTATTTTTGGTATAGAAGCAAACCAGCATGTTTTGGTTTTTGTCACTTTGATTGTTATTGCATTTTGCTCACACTACTGCGCTATACTGGACACCCCTATCTGCAACCTTTGTCTTGCAACTTCGTCGTCGAGATCACTCACATAAACCAAAAGATTGTCTGCATGTTGGAGCAATTCACAGACACCATCAAGGTCATTGCAATCGTTAACATATAAGTTAATAACATTGGTCCGAGCACGGACCCCTGGGGCACACCGTATTTAACTGAACGCTTGTCTGACAAGACACCGTTAGCAAGCACTAACTGTGTGCGGTTGCTCAAATAATTCTCTAACCATAAACATAAGTCCTCCGATAGGTTAAACACGCTTCTAAGTTTACACATAAGAAGGTCCCTTGGGAGGCAATCAAATGCCTTCCATGCATCAATGAAGCACGCTGCTGTGGCATGCGATTTGTCCCTATTGATGTACAACTCCTGTATGAACTTAAAGATTGCATCAAGAGTACCGCGTTTTGGATGGACATACCAGTCAATTATTTTAAGGAAGTCATGTATGTGACTCATGGGACAAAAGTTTCTTGTTAATAATTGTTTAACCTCCCCTCCAATACATAACTGATGATGACGGAGTATGGGAATATATTTACATTTATCTTACCTCTGATAAAAACAGCATAGGCTTATCGTGGAGTTCCTGTATGCAAGGGGGCGTAGCATTTAAAGTGATTTTTAGGCAAGTAGGATAATAAATAAAAAATATTGACTTGTGTCAGATACAAGCGGCCATATGCTCCGAGCGCATGCGAGGATATTGCGTAGAGTCTGTTTTAATCTGAAACACGTCTATATTGTATTTATCATCCACCTTTTCTGGAGGAGTGGTGTGTCAATATCAGTTCGTTTTAGTTATGCACTATTTTTCCAAACGCACTATTTTTTTCGTATGCGCCGCGTATGGTGATACACACTCCCAAGTGTTTTTATGGACACTTTGTATTAGTTGGGTAACAAAAGAATTGACCAATCAGTGACCAGAACGCTAACTACTATGAAAATAGTTTCGTTTGCCCTCAAAGCACCCATTCAAATCTTGGCTAGCCTGATACAGAATATTACGAGTGATTTTTGAATGCATCCCTACCCCAAACATCATTCTGATATCAACAAGTACACTCTTAAGGAAAATCTAATCGCGTTTTTGGTCAATTTGCCATCTTGTTGACATCAGCCGATCGACGAATCTTGCGGGTGAAGACATCTTGGAATACACTGTCAAACCAAGCCTACCTGACAAAAGGTGATTGCATCTTTTAATCAGCCTGCCTATAAACTCTGTTCTGACCTCATCTATGTAAACGCCATTAAAATATTAGAAACTGTGCATGTACTCCCAGACTTCCAGTTACGATCAGGCTTTCGCCCTGTTGACATCACTTTGTCAAACCTGAACTGTCAGAGCCTGGCCAACATCACGAAGCCGTTTCTTAGATGAAGTTCGACGAGACGAGCGGTGCCTAAACATCTCCACAATCAAAGTTTTGAAATCGTATTGGCCCACCCCTCTCATAAGAACTCACACTCTCTAAGTGGTATTCTGTACTTTCACTATGCTCTATGGGGGAAGAACTAGAGCCTTGATGATCCACTGGCCTACCTCCCATGCTAAAGCCGTACATCAATGCAACCAAAATATTCCCATAATCTCAATGATGCCACCTACCGGGAATACTGCGTACCAGTGGATTCTCAAGGCTCTAAGTTTGTTAAGAAATCTTCTCCCATAAAGCACAGAATAAGGTACAGAATACCACTTAGAGAGTGTGAGATCTTATGAGAGAGGTCCACCAGGGATGTCTCATTGTAATGAACATGTGAGGTGTAATGGTGTACAAGTACAGTGTCTCTATCCCATGGTCAGGCCCACTCTTCCTGCCACGCCATCTGCCGGATTCCAGAGCCGTGCTAATTACCGTATCATGGAGCCACCAGCGTACCACGTGACCATGCTTCCTCTCCAGTCGAGACGCGCCAGTCTCCATAGTCAATCAAACTTTTTTACCATCCCACCCGCCCCACAAAAAAAAAACAACAAACAAACATACAAACTCACTTCTCTTTCAGGGGGCTAATTTAACTACCTGTAATGTTCAATGTATTCACGTAATACCGAAATACCCGACAGGTATTTCCTCTGTACTTCAATTTTCTCGTACACCAAGGTTATATTAAAAACCTCAACCCCATCTGGACTTGTGTAAGTCATTATAGCTAATGTGGATTACGGCTAATGTAGTAGCGGGAGAGAGGGGGTCGGTACCAAGGACGCCAGATGAGTGCACACGGCACCTTCCTCCTCTGGACACGTAACCACGAGCAACTCTGCCTCACTATCTCCAGGTGCACCCCTCTCATAAGATAAGTTCGCTAAGAATTCTTCTCCCATAGAGCGCAGTGAGAACCTTGTACAGAATACAACTTAGAGATTGTGAGATCTTATGAGAGAACAATAATTCTCAGTCCTCGCTCCGCTCATCCTTCTAAGGCTTTGCGAGTGAATTAATATCAATTCGCATAAGGAAAATATTTCCTCAGTAAATAAATATTTCCATCCTACTCTCTCTCCGCATTAGTTATTAATGTCAATAAGAATAACTCACACAGGAATACGCAGCATAGATGCATACGATAAATCGGGGGAAAATAAATCTAACCTCACTTTTTGAAGTGGAGTATACATCTTTTTCATTAAAAATTAATCGAGATTTAACCAAAATCAGCAGTCTTTATCCCCAAACTGGATAAATCTCAGGAAGGACTGATTTTCACTTCGTTGAGGGGTCTGTTGATATCTTCCTTGATATTTTCTCCCTCTTAGGCAATATAAAATGCTATCACTAAAGAAATGTGATGCCAAGTATCTAAATGTCTATGTTTTATTCCTGGTCAGATCGAGGGACCTGTTTGTTTGGTATGCAAGATCAACCCAAAACGGTTAGGGGCATTTGAATGCATGGAACTTTGATGAACAAAAGACTGCTTAAAGAGAAGGACGTTTTAAACATCAAACAACTGGTACCTGCATTTTTTCTACGAAAGCGACTCTAGAAACAATGGGACTAAATCCTTAATTCAATAACTAATAGACGATGACGTTATATATCTAAAAGTCCTAGAGTCGAACAGTTGAAACTTTACAGCTATCTTCTGCACTGTTTCTATTTGGAAGTAATATACTACTGGTATGTACCATGAAAGCTAGACTAAGCTGAAGTTATTCATACAGATTAATAAAGATCTAAAATCAAAATGAGAGCCAGTTCACTGTTTATCAATTGTCAGACCTATGTTAGGATATGAGGGATATTGTTGTCTTAGATACTATTATGTATTCCAGACAGGGGCTCTATCATTTGGTACCTAACATCAGAGCAAAATTTATGAATTTGATAACCTAAAATATATATTTAGATAAAAGACTTGCGATTTCTCCTAAAATATATAAGAACATTACACGTAGAATTTAGATATTTCTATGTGGCTTTCAGTATAGACGCCTCTGTCTGTACCTTAAGGAAACAGAGTTACTGTGGCTACACGTGATAGATACGCGATTAAATTTATGCTGAAATGAACGGATACCGCAAGCAGAGGTTCATTTTATCGTAATTTTCACCAAGTATTTATCACAAACAGCGACATCATGCCTGTTTTCCTATTATTAAATACCTTAAATAGCCATTTTCTGCCTTCACTTTTGGATGATTTGTTGGCATTCACTCCCATATATAGCCCATACACCATATATATATATATATATATATATATATATATATATATATATATATATATATATATATATGTATGTATATATATATATATATATATATATATATATATATGTATATATATATATATATATATATATATATATATACCCCGTACGCCACCTAGGTGTCATACGGCCATAAAGACGATATTGGTAGGAGCGAGCCGTATACGTATACATAGGACATATGGCCACAGGTATATAATCTTGGAGATACTACTAATGAAGCAATCATCTCATATTAGAGACATTGTCCAAAATCATCCCACCTCTGTATTAAGGGGCTGTTCCATATAGCCCTATTTTCAGCCGAAGTATGATTCTGACATCCATACATGGGTACCATCCGTATAATGGAACACTATAGCTGGGTAAGTTCGGTGCCGTCGGCCACCGTCGGCTGCAATCAGGTGCCTTGTCCCATATGTCTGACACACACCGATACTAGTACACCCATATTCCTCTAGGATCTGTCTTCTGGTGTCCGAACTAGGAACTAAGAGCTGCGACCTTGACCCCTGGCATGTTTACTGAGAGTGTCCGTTTGAAGGTAAGTTTTTTTTTAAAGTGAATTAATGTTGTGTATAGTGCATTATCTTGAAAAATAATAGAATTGTAACTGTAATCAAGTTAAATTACAGTCTACAAGGCCAGAACTGTGGAACTCGTCTGGACTTGCAATCGGGTGAAGTCAGAGAACCCTGACATCATTGGATACCATTAGGGGGGGGGGGGGGGGTGTCAGCGGTACCAGATACTGCCAGGGTAACGTTTTTAAGCCTATTTTCACCAAAAATCAGCAAAAGATTGTTGCCGATCCTGCCAGGCCCACGCCGACGATTACGAAAGTGCTGCCGGCTAGATGGAACAGGCCCTTTAGGCATAACACTCGTCTGCAGTATAGAGGGCATATTTTTCATTGTGTCATCAAATAACTTGTACTCGCTATAGTGTGTTTGTTTACGTTTAGAATGCTCCTCAGACAGTAGATTATGGTTGTTTGCCATTTCCTTGTTTCATCCGCTTTAGACAGCAGTAATGGACATAGTTCGCATACTCTAACATTGGTAACATCATTTGTTCAACTATGCTACTGGCTCATTTTGTTATCAATACTTTCCTCATTTTTCTTAATTTATAGATTTTTAGCCTGGCATCATTTACTGTCGAGTTCAGATGTTTCCTGAATCGCAGTCAAGAGACCTGGGACCTGTTTCAGTAGTTTCGTGACATTAGGCCTAAACAGACATCAACAGTGGCACCAACAGTGCAAGCAACAGTGTTGAGTATTTTTGGTGTAATTTTTTTTATATTTGAGACGCTTATAGGTTATATGTATCTCTTACTCGTGTTAAAGTCTCATTGCTTAATTTCTACGGGAAGTGAGTTAAATCGTCTAATACTTTTGAAACCATCCGGTCCTAAGTGCCGCAACTTGTGTTGATTTGTCTGTATGGTGTCACAGACGCCATCTAGACATGTTACGAAACTACTGAAACAGGTCCCTGGTTCTCGCCAAGATAATTTAAATTTTTCACTAGGTTTAATTCCTTGTTATTAAGCTCATGGGGTATTTCTACCTGCTCATAATGACCACCGATTATGGCATTTCACACAGCCAAGTGATTATATTAAGCAACAAATTTAGTGTAATAATCATCAAGTGGAAACAGAAATGGTCAATTATTTTCCTCCCCTGCCTTATGCAATATGGCAGCCCGACCGACTTCTGCACCGACCAACAAAATCAAAGCACATTGAATTGATCAGTGATGCTTTTCAATTTACTACCAAAAGTCAGTAAACGTCTACCACATTTTTGCAGTGCAGGTCGCTGATTGTGTACCACCGACCTTTCACAAGGAGAACCACTCAACGACTTTTGAACAGCGTGAAAATTATTGCTAAGTTTTAGTTGGCAGGTGGAAACACCGCATTACATATTTGAATAGGCAGTTGAGTGTTTGTTTTAGCAAACCATATCATTCTACTCTCATGTATGTTAACTGTTATCTGATCTTCAGTGGCTTACGTGTGTTCAAGAATTCAAAATTTCTATTTACAAATATCATAAGCAGCACGGGTACCACTCTATAAGTCAGACGACACTCAATGGCACGGTCTTACATTGGATACCTTCGAAAGATGTTGGATTGCAAAGAAATTATTTTCTCTCGGCCCATTAGTTTTTTTTTTTTTTAATTTAGGAAAAGCATCTCTCGGACGCAGCCGAGTTTTTCAGATACAGTGTAGGTTACAGATATGATCCATCTGATAGAGTTTGGCTAGATTACATCGGGATCAAAGTCATTTAGGGCTATATACTGCCGGACATTGTGTAAGCCGTTAAAAAACATTAAAATGTTACTTAATCAATAAGTAATTGATGATGATTGAGACGAAGGCAGAAAATATCATAAACAGGGTTCATTGAATACACAGTGGGACCTAACCCAGCCTATACATCAAGAAGTACATGGAAGCTAACGTTTGGAAGCACCGAAGTTCGATTAAGGCCTCGTGATCAGGTGAACAATCTGAGGCAGAATAACCGGTTATAAACGATGGGCGTCACCAGGTAACCATCGCTTATTGCATCAGTAACACGGTTATCTTGAGGAGTGGGTGTGACGTCAACGAAAAGAGAGATCCGCAGTGAATAATTGTGAGTAGATAATTGGATATCAGTTTATACTTATATAATCACCGTTATGTGATAATATATATATATGCACATGTATATACACATGGCATGGTTTATCCAGTTGTATATCTTTCCAATTTAAGTTAGAGTTTTAGATTGAAGATGTTCTATATAATTAACCATGTTGCGAGGGGGGGGGGGGGGTGGGGCTGGATTTTTTCCAGTACTGTATAAAGTCTGATAAAATTGTATCTTGTTAATTATATAGATTGTTGGAATTTATGAGAAATGCTTATATGCAAAAAGAAAAATGGTCCGTAAAAGTATGTGATTTTGTTGGAATTTATGAGCAATACTGTTATGCAAAACGAAAGGTGGTCCATAAAAGTATGTAAAGTGATCAGAGATCTTTGTGCAAAACAAATTGTGGTTCACAAATATACTTGATAAGTTGGGGGGGGGGGGGGGGACAAACTAGCTAATGGCCTGTCAGGCGGAGGCACCGGATCTGCCTGAATATCTCAGGTGTGAAATGAGAAAGGCAAATACTGCCAAATTCTCAGGAAACGTTTGTTTGATGCATTCAAGTGTGACTGTTGACAATTTACAAGTTTACATATCAGGGAAGAATAACGTGTGATATAGAAACATTGCAGGAGGTCAAAGGTTTAAAGATATGCCATGTCAATACATGTAGTGTCTTATCTAAAATTGAATTACTTAGTTTACAACTTGAAAACAAATTTGATGTGATATGCGTGTCGGAGACATGGCTCAATAACATGATAAATGACAAAATGCTAGAAATGGACGGCTACGAGATTATAAGAATGGGTAGATCTTGGTTAAACCCAGCAACAGGGAAACTAAAAAAAGGGAGGTGGTGTGTCGATTTACTATAGAAGAGAGTTGAATGTGGAAGCCTTGGATATAGAAAATATGAATACTTCAACTATAGATCTGGAATCGGTATGGATTGAAATAAAGTTAAAAAATCAGAAGGAGTTATTTGTGGCATCTATTTATAGACCTAGAGATGGAAATCAGGAGACAGGAGTTGAAATTTTGAAAGAAATGACAGATTAAATAAATTTACAGAGAAAGCATGTAGTTATATTAGGAGATATTAACATAGATTGGATGGAACGAGGAAAAATAATAGTTAGAGATTTAAAACCATGGCTGAAATTAAGAGGGCTGAAACAGATTATAAATGACTATGCTAGAACTTGTGAGAGGTCAAAAACATGTATAGATTGGTTAGTCACGAATGTTTGGGATAGGAAAAATGAGGGATTATTGAACATAAGTGTTAGTGACCACACCCCTATCTTCACAACTATCGACAAAAATAAAAAGGAGTATCAACATACTGAGTTTGAGGGGAGGTCATACAGGACAATTTATGAAGATATTTTCAAAGAAGATATCTTACAATCTGATTGGGAGACATACAGGGAGATATCAAATGTCGAAGAAGACTGAAATTATATGTTAAATTTTTTTATAACAGGTCTGGACTCTCAATGCCCCATGGAAGTTTTCAAAATTAAGAAAATGAAGGAACCATGGCTGACAAATGAACTGGTAGAATTAGTAAAGGATAAAGATTAAGCTTGGAAGACAGCAAAGAAAAGAGATAGACTGGGTGACTGGGAACATACCAGACACATGAGAAACTTTACTAAACGACAGATAAATACTGCTGAAGCTAATTTCATTAAAGAAAATTTAGACAGACACAAAAGTAACAGTAGAAAATTTTGGCAAGACTTTAGATCAGTTTTAACGGACGATGTAAATAATGAAAAAATAATCTTTGAAAATGAAGAAAAAGAATCAATAAGTAAAAAAGAATTACGAAACATTATAAACGACTACTTCCTACAAATAGGTCCGAAACTTGCAAGTCATTTGTCAGATCCATGGAACTTCTAGGGAAATGAAGCGGAGTCTGAGATTGTAACCATTGAAACTGATGAAAGTGAAGTGGAAAAAATCTTAAGGTCTCTAAACAAAGTTATGTAAATTTGGTAAAGAGAAAGGGTGTAACACAAGACAGAGTGAAGCTGTACTATATCAAACAGAACGACCCAGAGTCGAACAATACAAACAAAGTGTGCTGTATAGAGGAGCTGTTATTTGGAACCAACTACCCCCTGGACTTCGAAATATTCAGGTCTACGTATGACACATTTAAATGGAGTATGAAAAAAAGATCTATTGAGGAATTGATGAGGAGACCATTGGAACTTTGACAAACTCCTGAAGTGAAGTGGCAAACATAAGCTAGTGTAGTTATCACAGTTTGAGTGAAAGAGAAAGCTTGGATCTATAGAATATAAGAGATATTAATCAAGTTTCTGAAAAGAAGTATGGGTCAACAGTTAGACTAATGCAATTTGGATACGGGAGAGGTGACTCATCGCCTATAAGTTCTCTTATTGGATGTAAAAATGTGTGTATGTATTATATGTATGGGTTCAATAACATAAGGTTATTGACGAAAAGAGCCAGGTATTTATATTTTTGTAGAATGTATGGAACCTGATAGAATGGCTTACTTGAGCTATGACTGTTTATGTTGATGATCTAGACCAAGGCAACTATACTATAAGGGTAGATCATACCGGTCTTATGGCTGATTACTCCTACAGTTTAAATAAAGAATATATTTTAAAAAAACCGATTTGTTTACATCTAGAAATCCGCAGATATTTATGTTGTTTTCAACAATATTTCATCATATATATCAATAGGCCAGTTTCAAATCTCATATGATGCCAGCTATTTCGAAACTATATATACAGGTCTACATATACTTCTGTACATGTATATGATTCCGTTCTTAGCCGTTTGGATCAACCCATTGCATCTTTGATAGCAAGTATATATGAGTGATTGCTACGATCTTCTTTGCCAGAGTGCATGTAATATATCATGGTACTAAAATAAAAGCAGCATATTATTTGCTTGATTCAAAGGGTTTCTAAGACCAAATATGACAATCGCTCGGGACAAAAAAAGGTGTTGACAAATTGGTATAGGTTGAAGGATAACAGTTACAAGTAACTAAAATTACATTGAAACTTCCATCATTAGGAATAAATGTAGTTAATGGAATGATTGTTTCATATTCCGATACTCCTGAAACAATTTATATCAGTAGTACATGTCTTTTACCTAATAGCTGGTTAAGCATTCTAAACTGAAGTACAACACCAAGGAATATATTACCCAGAACAAACATTTTATTAATCAGTTGTATTGTTATTTCATTATTCCTCAGCTGTTCCAAATATAATTCTCTCCCATTCCTTCTTTTCACTTGGGAACACAACTGCATAGAACCGAATTTGGCCAACATGAGATATTTTACTTCAGGTTGTATGCGAGGACATCTCTGCAATAGGCCTTCAGGGATCATCCTTCAAGAGATTGCCCAACATATATGAAGACGTGTAAAGAATAAACCACAGTTAAACCCCGCTTGAATGGACACCCTTCATTCCGGACACCTTAAGCGGGGTGGCCCTTAAGCAGGGTTAAAATAAACTAAATAAATATTTCTTGTCCGTGAAAATTATAACCCTTAAGCGGGGTATTCCCTTAAGCGGGGTAAGAATAGACTAAATACAATTTTTTGTGCATAGCAAATTTTCCCCTTCAGCGCGGAGTTCCCTTATGCGAGATGTCCTAGAAGCGGGGTTTTACTGTACCTGCTTTTAACGTGAAATCGACCTGTATTTGTCACCTAAGCAGGGTTAGCCATCAGTCCCTTGATAGCACGACACACTGTGGGTCAACTGGCGACTGAACGTGTGTGACCCTGACTGGCCCAGCGGTGTATGCGCAAAAGTCGCTGCAAAACGATATGCGCATGCGTGCGGACGCCCACCCTGGACGCTGATTGGTTGAGAGTGATGCGGGACGCGCGTTAAAGCGACCGGCGGGCGCCAGGCGCACGGGACGCTACTGACTGGCCACTAGTAGACTGGGAACGCTCACGTGAGCAGCGACGAACGATAACGAGGCTCTGCGACGCTTACAAGAGAAACCAGAAGGAGGCTAGCAATGCGCAGAAAGTGACAATAGCGGGGAACATACAACATTGTAGAAAGTAACGCGAGCAGAGACAGCGAGTTGTCGCTTTGCAAACCCTCCCCGACGCGCTCAGTTCTGAAGGACGAGTTGCTCCTAAGTTCTTCCTTCTCCTCCACAGATCCCATAAGATCTCACTCAGCCCACGATAGAAGCCACCTCTGCGCCACACACAACGCCTTACCTCTACGGAGTTTCGCACAGAACACACTGGTGAATAGCGTTACTTCCCCCATCACCGTATAGATAGATACACTCATACAATAAGAGCAGCTGACATACATTCACCACTTGCATACCGCTGTATCTACTCGACATGGCTACGGCGAGCTGCTCACTGGTGTCCGTGGTCCTCACACTCTGTCTGTGTGGCGTGTCCCTCGCGGCTAACCTGGGACCTTACACTGGTTACCAACGACCAGGGAAGATTGCCTACGAAGCGGCAGACCCCCTCTCCTGGGCCAGCCCGGAGGAATTGGACGAGACGATACAGAGAGAGCTCTACAGACCAGCCCTCATGGACAACTCCAACCGAGGTAAGTAAGGCTACATAGCCAACCAGTTTTTAATTTTTTTTGGTTATTATCATCAATCATTACAGGCAGTCTGCTAATAGCGGATTTTTCATGCCTTATATAGACAGGGATGTCAGATGGGGTCAGGGGAAAAAGTGGAAATATTATCACGTGGATTTTTCTGCCTCAGACATATCGGGAAAACTTGGATAATACATCTTTGTAGGCCATGGCATGGGGCTGATGGTTTGTGGGGAGGTTAAAACCACTGTTTCATTGGCGTAAATGAGGCTAAATGAGTATCATTTTTGTTTGACACAAGGAAAATAAATTACATTTACAGGATTAAAAAAAAAAAAAATTGGATATAAAAAAAGTGGATTTCCACGGAAAAATGGAAAACTGACATCTCTGTATAGAACAGTTACATTTGATTTCTCAGCAACTATGCAGATCTAGTGTACATATTTATACGGTGGATAGATGGTACAACGAGATGAGATACAGTTGTTTATATTATCAATTTTTTTCCATGCCGGATAATCTTGTTTTTTCCAACTTCACACACAGCACAAAAGCAAATTCAAGATCCATAGGTACTGACAATATGCCATGAGTTTTGGTTGCGGAGTAATCTATCGAGGCAAAGCCAAATGACTTAACCTAGCAAACCAAAATGAACGGCAAGTTTTCAGTGGCTATTGATCGAGTGTGGTTCATTTTTTTTATCTCAACTCTATCATTGACTAATTGGTCAACATTTGTGACATAACCCCCCATTGAATCTTTTTTTCCATAAATAGAATTTTTTAAACAAGCACAACTCAACAGCAGTCCGTAGTCGGTTTTAGTGATGGCTTTATTCAGAACAGCTGTTTCACAACGTTTCGGCTTTATAGCAGTCTTTTTCCCTAAATACTCCATGAGTGTTGAGTACGAGTTCTCAATGCTTAGTCTGTTGGAAACGAATATCCGGGGTGAAATAGGCTATTGCCCTCTATTTATCAATGAGGCGGGTGGTATATATCTATAGGTACTTCACAACCCTATAAAAGTGTGCTCGCTATGTTGAGCTATGTTACGACGCATTTCCCCCAATATGAATTTAACTACTCAAATATAACAAGGGAAAAGTATACATATCTATGTAAACCAATTGTACTGCTTCATGGCTATTCAGAATTTACCTCTTTTAAAGGCATGATCTGTTATTTCTATTCAGTTTTGATAGACCACTTTTTTGGTGAATATTAATTGGGTTGTGTCATGTTTTGTCTGATAGCTGTTTCACTGAATTATGAGGCCTTGTGACACGAAATGTCATCCACGCGATATGCAACCTTAACTGGATAGCAACAACCTATCAACCTATTCATGTCGCATCTTGGCCACAATATAATCACACAACCCTTTGAAGAATCTTCACATGTAGCTCTTACAACTGGGGCCGATTTAATAATCTAAGATCCTGTATGTAGACTCTTTTCTGGATGTCATAGAGACTCAGGGACGATGTGGGTCAACTTTAACTTCTGCACCTCCGGTCGAACATAAAAAATCCTAATATTGTCATAGCAAACAGTCTGAAATATCACAAACAATAGCCCTTGTAAGAGGTGCAGAAAAGGGTCATCGTATACAATTTAATATTATTAAACGGTCCCCTGAAACATCCTAATATCCAGAATACCTGTATGAATATTCATCAATGACAGGAGGCTAGCGCGAGTTGGAAAACTGACGAAGACCACATGCCATTATTTCGTTGGCATTACCATTACTGATTGATAGTTTGACTTCAATCTGCCTTGTAATTCAGCGCTGCGAGAAACATGAAAAACAGATAAACACGGAACGGCTTATAAAATATACAACGACTTTACCCGACCGGCATAAGTGCGATATCTATCTATTATGTATAATTTTATTTTAGATATCTAATAGATTTCGGCGTTTTATTGATCATTGATGTTCAACCTCATGGAGATATTTTGTTCGAGCGTGCTTGCACGCGCTATATACATTGCCTACAGGTTATAGATATATTTATTCAGCCAGCGTACTGCATGGAAACTATCCATTCACTATCTGCGAACTGTTCACTGTGATATTGGCAAAGGAGTAGGGTGCCAGTCTCTTAGGGTCTTAGAAGACCAATGCAAACGGTTACGTAACAGTTGCATGGTTACTTCATCGCGTCCATTAAAAGCTGACTCAACTAAATGAATGGCTTTCCAAATTCGATGGATATAATTTTTTCACCTGTAGTTTGACAAATTATTTCAGCCTGATGCACAATGAATGAACCTTTGTTTTCTCCTTATGAGAAATATTTCATGGATATGCTTAGAATAAACGTACCATAGAATGTTCTATAAGGTTCCAAATTACACAGGAATATCTAGCAGAATACTCACACTTATTACTCTCTGTATCAGATTGTATAATAACGAGAGTGACTGAGTGTGATCAAGTAGTCTTTCGAGATATAAATCATATTTACTGCTCTACTTGTAAAATCATAGCGCATGCCTGCACGCTCTATATACGGTGGCTTAAGGTTAGAGTGCTCACAGAGAATCCCAGCTTTCTGCAAAAAATACTATCCCTTCACCATTTACATCTATGGGATATTGTAAAAGGAGCAGCCTCATGTGTCTCAGGGCCTGAGCGGTGTGCCCAGCTGACCATGAACAATCACTTGAGACATAGAGACCTGTGCACTTGATCAATAACTCACCAAACTGCTTGATTTTAAAGAAAAACTACCTTAACCAAATGCCATGCTTGTATAAAGAGTTTTCAATGGAATGATATAATTGTTCACATATAAGCGGCATGGTCCAATAGGAATGTTAAGATTTTGTATGTGAGTGCATATTTTGTTGCCATGCCTTCAGCATATCATCACCACACATTTAAGAAGGGATGTTTTGTAAATAAGAATAAATATTTGGAGGCTTCAAAGGTAAAGAAAGTGAATGGATTTCAAATGGCCTCCATAACAAAGTTATTAACGACAGGTGAGCTTATTACAAAGTTATAGATGCATATTATCTTATGAATGAAATAAATGCAATATGATAAAACCACAAGCCGAACAATGCCAAGTAGCATCTTATAAATGAAATAAGTGCAATGTGATAAAGCCAGAAGCTGAATAATGCCCGGCATTCAAAGAAATTGAGTAACTTAGTGTCCTCTACGACGAGAACGGTGACGACATATTGAAAGAAAGAGGACACTATGGACATATTTGGCTGCTCACATTGTATGACTAATGTTGTCCAATAAGTAGAGAAATCCTCGTCCAGACAGATGTTTTTAAAATTAACCCTTTCAATGCAGCACCCAGTTCCCCTGCTCATCATTACACGGCAGGCATTGCCTGCCCAAACGACCCTGCTACAGCAGGCACCTTTTTTTTGGAAAAAGCAATCTCACATGATGTGTCATGTGATTTAAGTAATTTACCTTAATGACTGATCATATTTTGTTATATCAAATCAAAGGTCAATATGGCTCCTATACACTGTCAAAATGTCTTCTGAATCAAACAATTGTATTTTTATATATTGATTTGCGTATATAAGTATCAATGATGCCTCTAAAAAGCCTGGAGGCATATTCCTGCCATAGACAGGGGAATGCCTGGAGGCATCTTCCTGCTGTAGCCAAGGAAATGCCTGGAGGCATCTTCTGGCTGTTAAACGGTTAAGACTACGATTGGGACCTACCACAGCCATACCAACTGGCATATTCATGTGAGTCCGTATTCTAAATGTGGTCGCCAGAAAGCCAAATCACCTTTCGAAGTTTTCATATTTTTATTTCTCCTTTTGTATAAACCACATTTTGTTATGTACAATCAATTTTACATAGCAGCGGATCAATAAAAGGTAACAGTTACCGCACTCTCTTCAACTCAAATGTACGATATTCCTGTTATCGTCCTCCAAAAAGACTGATCACTTTAGGTAACGAAAATGCAACAAAGGCCAGGAAAGGATTAATTTGCTATCGTTCTTTCTTCTAAAACATCTTCCAAGTACTGTTTAATATCCTGTGTGAGGACAAAATAGATCTGAACACCGTATACGAGGGTCTATAATTTCTGCAGGTGGTGCCACAGAGTGACGTTTTGGGTGACTAGTTTCACCATTTATAATCATGAATGAACCTCATTAAATACTTGAGATGCTCCCCCTTTAACAATGCCAGTTTGTATTCGAGCCCATGATAAACATATTTCCACTGTTTTGATTGATATCTAAAGTTGATCTTGTTAATTAAAATCACCTACGATACCCCGGAGGTGTCATCCATTAAGACGCCGTTTCTGTACGCCAACGACGTCCAGGGACGATGTTGGTCAGATTTATTCAACGCCTCTGGACAAGAATGAATTTGCATGTATCTTTTGCTTGGAGAGTTGTGGACGAGAATTTAGATTTATCAAACGAGACTATCGTAAGAGGCATCGTAGGAGCATCATCTTTCGTTCATCCAAATTATCGAACAACCCCCAGGGCCTTGAATTTGCGTAGAGGGGAGACTGATATAACATTCCAAGATTCATAATAGCATATTCGTTATTCTATCAAAGAGTCAATAATAACAGAGTGATATACAGTAAAAATAAGTTCCTTATTTTCATGAAATGAAACAATTTCTGTACCGTTCGTTATAACATTTAGCCTGAGGCTGTTGACCGTAGCCCCACTTGCTAACCTCTTCATTATCGTGTCTATACCTGGTCGTGTTATAGTATCTGAGATATCTGACTCTACCTATAGAAAGCAGGACTCTTGTCCTGGAAAGTAGAATAAAGCCCTACTGGCTTCCCTTGTCATTCTATAGAAATGTTACTAACCATGTAACATAAAGCTCCACAACAGCATTGCTGGATCGAGACGAACATAGTTATCTAACTATCCACCGGCAAAAAAACAACGAATGAAAGCAAGTTGGAATAATATTTCATACGTACATGTACGTAAATAGTGTGTGGGATCTGGGGTAATGATGGTAGAATATAGAATATAATTGAATAAGGAAATATATGAATTATAAGATAATGATATAGAATACAATAAGTTGATATATTGAGCTGCTCCTATACTGTAAACAGGTTCGATAGAAGGAACAGGTGGTAAATAGGTATTTCATTGAGCTTAGTGTTTGAAATAACAACCATGATTGGGGGGGGGGGGGGGGGTTGGTGTGATACCAGTGAATTCGGTGCCGCGACCATTTCGGTCCGGCGGACAGTTTCAGTCGGGTGAATTCAATATCGCCCGGCGGTCCCAGCCTGCCACACTGTGTTGCAATGCCTGACTTACCTCTACACCTATCCTAACCCTGCCCGACCCTATCCCTAACCCCTACCATAATCTATCCCTAACTTTAACATATCCTTGACCTTAATCCCAACCTATCCTTGTCTTTACCCTAACCTATCCCTAACCTTAACCTAACCCTATCCCTAACCCTATCCAAAACCCTATTCCTAACCTTAACCTATCCCTAACCTTAACCTTACCCTATCCCTAACCCTAACTCTAATCCTAACCTATCCCTGTCCTTATCCAAATCCCTATCCCTTACCTTAACCCTATCCCTAACCTAACCCGAACCCGAACCCTACCCCGAATGTGTGGATTCATCGATGGGTGTTGAAAAATGAGGATGAGTGGTGAGGGTGGCCCACTGTTTACACTAGACGACTAAAAACGTGTCCACTGTAGACATTCGTCAGTGGTGCTCGATGACGCAATATCGGCCGCAAAAGTCGTTGTTCCAAGAAATTCCTCAGGCATTTACATTCGAAGACATCCAGAACACGGCTTAGTTCTTACAGAATCTCCACGGAGGGGGGGGGGGGGCATTTGCAAATCTTAGGCAAATTGCTGGAGTGGGGTGCCACACTGGCCGACTCTGTTACGATGACTCGCGTGAGCTTATCACTGGTCCATTGTCGCTGAGAAAGGAACATTCACATTCTAAAATCGTTCAATGTATAATGGCCTTAAATCAGCAACTTCATCAGCCTAGTTATTAATTGTTTAATAACTAGACCGAGTTTACTTTATCAAAGTGGAAGATGTCAAGGTTATTGAACGGTTATGTCATCTTTCAGAGGTGTTAAGTTTGGTAACTTGATGATGCTGATGTGAAATACCAAACACAAGCATGGAATTGATATGTTCATACGCTCATTCAATTTAACAGTGTGAGTATCAGATTTGGTTTGTTGAAAGTTTATCTGTACGGCAACGGTTATTTTAGATGTAACATAACATGTATTGTCTTGATCTGACTCGGACACCTGAAGGTGACATTGTCTCAATTCAACTCGTAAGTTTAAAAGAGTTACAACACATAGCATCAATAAAGTACATATGCACTAAAAGCGGAGAGTTTGGGGTAGAATTGGTTACGTATGCCCCACTATTTATTCTATAGACGCGTTTCCATTGGCCGACGAAAACGGTGGAGATTTATTGAGTTACCTAGAAAGTCTGTCGGTAGTGCCACCTACTGTGCATCGGTATGACAAAAGATTGGTGAGGGTAGTAGAGTTCACTCAATGACTAAGCTTTCACTCAGTGGTTGGTGGCGCCACATTGCACAACCTAAGCAGACAAAGTTGTGGGTCATTTCACGAGCAGGGTTGTTTCCATTGATCGATTTTGGGTCAGCAGTGCCAATAGTTAGTCGGTGGTTCCTGACTGTAGATCGGCGATGGGACATCGGCCGATGGAAACGGGCCTTATTGTAGGTACAAGATTGAGTGGGGTGATGGGGTAAAATTTTGCGTACCTGATGGATGGCCCCATACTGCAAAAATCACGTAGTAGAAACCTTCAAAAACCAAATACGGACTTAAACACCAATGGAAACTTTACATCACTTGGCCATACAAGATAATGGAATATCTTTACCTTAAATGAGATACAATGAGGAAATGCTTTTTTCCCCCCCAAATACCCCGTCTTATGCAACAACAATTATACATCACCAATAAAAGGATTGCAATATATTGTGGTCTGTTTCATTGCTCCCATTTTGTTTTATGTTTTAGTTATCTATCTCATATCTATATAAGGAAAGCATTAATGTTTCTCAAAGTTCTTAATCGTTCTCCCTGACAATCTACGGATTTAGATGCTACCCCTTCTTTTTCATTTACCTTTTAGACTTCCACCGGTGGTTAAAAACCTTGAACCGATGCCGGAAACGAGTCTTGAAAGTGTCTCATGTCAGACATATCGGCTCGGACAGTAAAAATGTAAATGCGATAATAGCTGAGATTTTATCCGGTTCCTAGTCAGCCTGCTCATGGTCATATCCGCCCGACCGGTAGGAAGGACTACTTATTAAGGATAGAGCCGATGTGTTCAATAATGAATGCTATGGCGGAACAGAGAGAAAACACTAAAAGGTTCCTGAGCGTGACTTCCATGCACTTCAGTATCTTTATATTCTTGTAGTGGTTCCCAGACATCTTGAAAGTTAAGTATTTACAACCGGAGACCTGGCATGTTTTACTCGCAGTTTAGATAGAGGCCTGAGAATATCTTATTTGACCTAAAGCCATATTCCACTGGCGAACAACTCACCGCCGATCTGCAGTCGGGAACCACCGATGCGATATAAGGCCTTTTTTCATTGGCCGACAAACATTTTTTTTTTTTTTTTTTTTTTAAAGTGTTTATTGACGACAAAGACTCAATAAAATACAATTGATTTTCAGCGCTATCGTCATAGAACAAAGACAAAAATGACAACACAATAACAGACTACAGATCGAAGCACAAGTTCAGTACATATACATACTATGTGGCATATCAGTGTCATCAAGAACCCCTGTTGCCAAAGAGACAAAAGGAGTCTATTTACATGTACCAAATTACATTCTATATTGAACATACCACCACACACCAAGCAATATAAACTGGAAAACACAACACATTACGAAATACATACAATTCCACCAGGAGACAAATTTGTCTTGCCTTGTTCCCAACATCCACAACCTCAAGGAAAATCAATACCATTTCACACGAGAACCATCACGGAAAACCACACTCAAAGACAGCAATATCATTTTATACCTTACACATACAGTACCAGATCAACAAAGGTCTACATACACAGAGGCTTTATAGTCTGCTTAAACCTATCTCTACTCTCCATCCTTTGCACCTCCACCTCTAGAAGGTCCCACAATCGCACACCCTGATAGAGAGGCGATTTTTTAAATAGGTCCGTAACTGGCCTCTTTAACTTGATTTTTATCTTACCAGCACTACGTGTACGCGGTCCTTCAGAAGGATCTTCACAGACCAAATTCTCAGGTTTTGATGCCCACCAGTGCATATGTGCCAGCAGGTGACACCTTCTCCTAACTTCAAGTGGCTCTAGACGGGCTCTAGACTGCAACTCTATGATTGATACTTGGTCTCGTAGACTTACCTTGAAACACACCCTTAATGCATTATTTATTGCAATCTGTAAATTATTCAACTGAACCCCAGTTAAGAGAGTACATATGAAATCACAGTACTCCATCTTACTAAGAATAATGGTCTTTACGATTGATACGGCGGTCTCACTATTTACAAAGAATCTCAATTTTCTTAACTTGAAAACTCTACTAGCTACATCACGTCTGATTTTCTCATAATAGAGATCAAATTTCAATTTACTATCAAGAATTACACCAAGATAACAAAAATGGTTTACATTCTCTAATTCAGTTGCCTGTATATTACACTTCGGGTAGGTCATATTTCTCATATTTTTTGGGGGTATCCACAGGGACTTACACTTTTTTGGATTTAGTTTAAGTTTATACGCGTCAAACCATGCAACAAGTCTACCAAGGTCTTCCTGTAACAGTCTAGTCATTACATCTACATCATATCCTGACACGAACAATACCAGATCGTCGGCATATAACAGACAGCGAGCATTCATAATTACGTCCAGGCACCCATTTATATAAAGGATGAACAAAACAGGGCCCATTACTGAGCCCTGCGGCACACCCTTTACAACCTTCAAAAAAGATGACATAATATCATTCAATTTAGTCGCTTGTTCTCTTTGATGAAAATACGATTTAAAGATCTGCACAATCTGTGGGTTATTTGTGACTCTTGCAAGGATCTCCAGCATCAGATCGTGCTCAACACAATCAAATGCCTTCTGGAGATCCAGGAAGAGGCACAGTCCATATTTCCTTCTGTCCCTAGCATCCATAATCCACGACAACAGTTGGAAAACAGCCTGCCCGGTCGAACGGCCAGGCAGGAATCCATATTGGAATTCAGAAAACTGATTTTCCAACATCAACTGGCAGAGTATCTGGTGATGGAGTTTGTATTCCACCAACTTTGAAAAGACCGGCAAGCCCGAGATTGGTCGTAGATCCTGAGCAAATTCCGGATTACTATGCTTTGGAATGGGGGTGATAACACCTCCACACCAGATTCCAGGAAAGTGGCCCGCACCTATTATCTTGTTTATAATACATTGCAAAACTGTCGGGTTCGACTGAAAGGCTAACCTCACAATACTACTACTAAGATTCTGTACTCCAGATGATTTATTTACCTTGATTTTCTTTATAAGGTCAAGCGCTCTGTCCAAATCAATCTCACGAAGATAAACATCCACATCATTGTCAGGTAGTATATAGTCTGTTATACTACGTAGGGGGGTTGGGGGTTCTGTTATGTCACATGCTATATCAATATAATACCTGTTCAGATAGCCTGGGAGTTCGTCATCACCAACCACAATTCCCTCTTTATCTCTAATCTTGTACAACTGTCTAATTACCTTAGGCTTCCAGAGACGATTCAGGCTGCGCCAAAAACGTTTAGGATTTCCGGAATTTTCCGAAAGTTCTTTTCTGACAAAATCGGCCTTTAGCTGTCTTATTGCCGAATTGATTTCCCTTGAAAGCTTCCTGCATTCCCTTCTGTAGGCATGATTTAAAGTCAAGCAATCATGCACCAAGAGTCGTCGACGATTTATCATGGTCTGGATTGACAGAGGCAAATCCATACCATCTCGCATCCTAACCCTAAAATTTCTCACGGGACAGTGCAGGTCAAGGTACTCCGTCAGATGTTCCATCCACTGGCAATACAACTGTTCAGCCGATAAGGTCATGTCTAACCTCGGGTCAAAAAGCAACATATGTTCTTCAAAAGTATCCTGATCCAGATTCCCATAGGTACGCCCACTGACCATCCTTGAATTAGTTACTGGTTTTTGAAATTTTTTAATCGCATAGATGGGTACATGATCACTTATATAACAGTTACACGTCCCAGAAATCGAAAGACTGTCCGAGTTGGTATAAATATGATCTATTTTACTCTGTCCATATTTTGTTATGTAGGTATTTCCCGTCTTAACATAGAAAAGCGAATGTCGGTTCAAAAATTCTTTCATAATTTTATACTTCTTAGTGGTATGGTAATTTAGGTTCACGTTGAAGTCCCCCAAAGCCCATATTTCATACTTTTTGTAAATATCCAACTCAAGGATGTTGGACATTGCGTCATAGGCATGCTGAATATTTCCATCCTGGGGGCGATACACTGTCAAGAACAGCATCTGTCTATTGTTTGGTTTCAGAAATTCACAGACTAGAATTTCCACATCTGCATTACTTGTACTAAGGTCATTTCTAAATTTTACAAACTCAGACAGTGTTTCACTAACATAAAGAATCACACCACCACCTTTCTCTTTATTCGCTGTTGGAAGTCTATCTTTCCGGTAATTCTCCATATTGTCTATCTGTAGTAAAGCAGGGTCATACTTCTCAGTCAGTCACGACTCTGTTATGGCCAAAAAATCAACTCCACTAAACATAGATTTTACCTGTTCTAGTTTACGATACAGGCTTCGGGTATTTATAGTGACCATCGATAATCCCTTTTGGCGTATTATCTCTTCAGGTAACATGTACGTCATTTATTAATTCTCCCAAATGGGGGTAAAAAATTTACCCAACGGTTATCAAAAATAGATACCTCTAGTCTTCTAGGTCGACATTTGACCATTGGCTTATAAACCTCAATAACAGACATCGACACACAGCTCAAATATATCTGGGACAATTTATTCGGGTAACCAACCTCGAAAAAGCCAGATACAAGGAGAAGTCTTACATACATAGCATACTGACCACTACATCTCATCGTCAGGCAAAGCAAAAAACCACACAAAGGACAAGTATTCCATTGCACGGTGTAATTTCCAACACACAGATCGTTCCCCAGTGGAAAAAGGAAACAGAAAACATAAACATAGAGGGACAACCAAATCACTACATAACTGGACATAAGTGTAGAACATATTTCCTGTAAGTACAAATTCAGATACAGGTAAGGGCTCCATCGATTACACAGAGGCATTAGACAGAAAAACCCATAGTTTCGGGTGCATACATATATAACACAAAGACGCCTAAGGTTAACACAAAAAATCATATAGCCAAAGACCGGTGTCATCTCGGAATAACCTGGTAGTTGTAGTAACCCAGGTATCCACTTGGCATTGACGACTACCAAGTAATTACATAGCTGAAAGACTGCTATGATTACTAAGAACTCAAGATATATTTGTAACATATTGTATCTCCAGGAGGAGTATATACATCAGTTTGCCGATAACTGTCATACCTAACCACTAATACTATATGTTCACTATGTGTTCACTGGAGTTTCCATTATTAGTAAACCTAGACATGGACTCCCCGTCTTCTATTTGCATTTATGGCTTTCATCAGAAATCTACACAGCTTATGAACAGCCCATCTCGATGGGTGGACCCCATCCACAAGGTGTGCATAGACTCTTATATGACCACGCCTTTCACCCATACTTCGATGAACAAGACTCCCTGTATAAGGGGTAGCGTATCCGCTGTAATTGTTTATTTCAACAATTCCACGATTTATCATCTCAATACCAGCGTCCATCAAAGTCTGGTCTTGTGCACAACTCTCATAGTTGCTACAATTTGCAACATGTAGGTTAGCTCCGTACAGTGTGCAAAGAACAACCGGGGTATTAGGTGCCACAACAGCAAATTTCCCAATTATATTCTGGTATTCTTCAAGAACATCATTTGACAAGGAACTCACATCATCATGACGCATCACTATGCGTCGTGGATTATGTCTAAGGGAGGTTACATCATTTATACCGCATTGGAAATAGACTGCATCCCAGTCTCCACCATCCACCACTGGAATCGCGGCATCACACACTTCAGAAATGCCCTTACCAGGGCTAAAGATGACTCTTACATTGGTTATACCCTGCGCAGCAAGACATGATGCCGTGTTTCTCAGTCTTGAATCTCCACACAAGAGATATCTATGATTCTGCATTGCCATAGTGGAATGAGCACATAGAACACAGTCACGTTTCCACTATTTGTGATACCAATAAATACACTTGAGTACAGTTGAGATCCACGTTTCTCAATACTTTAGATTCTGTTTACTTCTCGACAGCCGTGGTTGCCCTTGAGAACCTCCAAGACAACACCCACAAGTGAATGTCAATCCGTTTATACGCCACCACTGCAGCTATGAATTTGTGTATGTAGATGTAGATGTAGTACCTCCGTCACAACAGGGGAGGGCGAGGTTCAGTCACTGTAGTCGCGCCTGGGCCTCATCGCCCAGCAGGGTTGTCAGTGACTGTAAATCAGACATCGCAGGGTCAGGGCCAGACTGAGAGGTGGCAGTGGGGGGGGACCAGGGTGTGTGCACTGGACGCTTGACAGCCGCCGCTCTCTCTCGTCGAATGTTCTCTCTAATTTTCATTAGAACAGATCCCAGGACATTCTTTCCCTCAAATCTACCACTATCATATATATTTGAGTTCAGTTCCGCTCCTCCCCCCCAGAAGAAATCTCTTGTTGCCTCCACCAAGGGGGTAGGATATGTATCGACGAGGAGATCTGCTAGGTCGTCATGTTGTCGGAATTTTAAATTACAAATAGTGGCCATCACCTCCTCTCTGCACCGCAGCCAGCTCTGATCATACTTGCATTTCTCTCCCACTCTTTTAGCTAGCAATGGCGTTTTTGCATTAAACGCCTCCCGGGCAAGATCAGGGCAGTCACAGGCCCGGCATTTCCAGGTCTGGAAAAGGTGTTCTGAGCTCCTATAAGTTTGACCATCGTGCTTTATCTCTACCGAGTAGAAATTGCTTAGTGCATTTTCCATTCCTCTGAACAAAAGACCTGACTTGCTCCGCTTCTGGCCAGGATCCTTACCCTTACCTTTACCTTTACCTTTACCATTATTTGTTTTGACACGTGCCTGAGCCCTCACATTGCTCGGGCTATAAATATCGGGAGGAGGGAGTTCCAAAAGGCCTACACTGTTACAGGGAGGACTTGATTTATCTGTCATGGTACCTAGATCCACAGGAACAGTAGTGCCGGAGGTGCCAGGGGAGGGGGGTAGGTGCACAGGCCGTCTACCTGAAACTGAGTGTTTACCTGCATGTTTACCTGCATGGGTGTCAGGGACCGTCAAGGATCTTGGTGGCTTGAGGTGGGCTGGTATACTGTCCATATCACGTGTGCAGTACTCAGTGTCGTCAATTAGCACTCTGTCCCCTTTCAACTCTACTTTCAACTCTACTTTCATGCCAACATGGTGTTGATTTTTCGTGTTCTCCTAATAGCCTATTTACATTGGCTATCACCTATATACCGTCAGAAACCACCGATGGACCTTACCACTGCTGACGCAAAATGGAAATAGGCTATTAGGAGTACACAGAAAATCTACACTTTTTTTATTTTTTTAAAAATCTGTATTCATTCTGCCAGTTGGCAGGTCTTCCATGAACAATACACGAATACATAGCATAGCATAAATATATGCAAAGAGAAAAATGATGAGTAATGTAGTGATAGTAGTGAAAGTCTGGTACAAGCAAATACATAAGTAGGATAGTAGTATATGTTTAAAGCGTGTTTAAATGCTTATATAACCTAGGTCCTTTGCCGCCATGCGCTTAAACGTTTACTGCCAGCTTTTTGGGTCTCAGCATGAAGTTTATCCTAGAGTGTCTGACATCTATAACCCTTACACAGTGTTTGTCGGCCAATGGAAACGGGCCTTATATATATATAGGTGAAGGGAAACAGACATGCAGAGAAGTGTTCACTGATTAATTGTGTATGGATTATGCAATTAGCCACCCTCGGTGATGGTCATTGTGTTTGGAGGACAGTTCTGTCGGTATGGACCTGCTAAATGTGACAGAAACAAGGCTACATCCTCAACGATACATGTGATGTAATGTCCAGTGTAAGTTTTGTAGTTGCTCTAGTCTGTCATGTATAAGTGCTGTTTTGTTGTTAAAAGTAGCTAGTTAGAATCATATAAGGGAATTTTGTAGCACCTCCAGAAAATCTAGTGTTTAATACTACTCTGGTATATAAGAAGAACGGAAAAGACCAAACTCAAAGAGAAGGCAATCAAAAAATATCAATACATGTAGGGTATCATATTTAAGCAGGAGGTGAGAACAAGGGGAAAAAATGAAGATTGTCACTAATGTGGTTAGAAGGAAGGAATCTACAGTAACAAGGGAGAGAACTGGGAAATCATTAGACCAGATGGAATAGAGCTTTCTAATAAACCAAATGAAGAAGAACCAAGTAAAGGAAATAAGAATGGATGACAAAAGGGTGGCAATCATCTAAAACAAGATAAACAGAGTAGTAATATTTCAGTTAGACTGGCTCACATTAGTAATCAATTGATTAGTAGCTTTTAAATGATATTGTTAAAAAAATGTATGAGCAAGAAGAAATTGACCTCGGTATATGAGTAAAATGGAACTGTGAGAATTAGCTGATGTAAATCTGGAAAGGAACAAGTTTGAGATGTACATCTATGGAAATGACAAATACAAATGTTTTGCTCAAAAGAAAAAAAATAGATACCTGCGTGCAGTGGTTGACCAAGACCGACTGATTTTTAGGAGAACTCAATAAATCGGTACGGTTTTCGTCGGCCAATGGAAAATGGCTTATACTTAAAGAGAGCAGGCATACAAGAATACATGACAGCACCAGATGAGAAGCCATGATATAAACCAAATTAAGCCCTATTCAAGAATTCATTGTCTGGTAAAACACAGCAGAGACCATCTGATGAATACAAAGTTAAGATCTAACTATTTTAAAATCTGATTGAGAAAATACTACATAGTAGTCGTAAATCAGAGACAGGGAGTGTTAGACAACAGAACCAGCTGCTTCAAGAAATATAACTAGTCACCTGTATACCAGGAAAGTTAAGCCTAGAGAGCTTAGAGAAGAGCAAGTACGACAGACGTATGTATTATTACGGTGAAAAGGATTCTATATCCGCATTCTCGTTGTATTATCGTGTCTTGCTTCTCATACAATTCATTTGAGCTGTCAGGCCACATATTATCATATACCCGTGGGCGAATGTCTCACTTTTAAGGGGCCTGTTGAAAAATCTAGTCTCGTACATGTAGACCCTTTCTGTATGCAATACAGACCTAGGAACTTTATCCAACACTTTTGAACAACCTTATGCACGGTTGATATTCTCTTAGCGATCAGACTTCGATACTATCAAACGATGGCCGTTTTACGCGTTACAGAATATTGTCTATATGATCAAGCCTAGATTACCCGATGGGCCCTAGACAGATTCCGTTTGTCACAGAGTGACGAACGAATATTCATTCATCCCTCCGTATCACGTGACCACTTTCATTTTCGAGAAGTGAGTTGTAAATGGTTTCTAGGTATATAATAATATGGAGACATAGTGACTGTACTTGAATTCCATTTGTTCTTCGGTATTTTGGTCGGTATTTACCTCGTTCTTCAAACTCGGTGAATATTTCCGAGCAGAATATGTCTGAACAGATTCCATTCAGGCACCCTAACCGTGTCTCCATATATCATGGGTGCACGTTGAAACGACGAACAGATCGAATGAATGACGTTCTTTTGCTTAGGATATCTTATTAAGTGACCTGCTAATGACTAACACAGAAGAGGTTTACTTATGGACAAATTCATGAAGTTAGCTTTTTATGTAGAAAAATAACGATAGAAATTTAGTAGTAATTATGAGTGAGGAAGAATGGTCACGAGCTATTGAAATAGCCCTACGCAGTAGTAAACCATTAAAAACACCATTTCTACAATTTTACAACTCCCTTTTTCAAGAATGAATGTGGTCACGTGGTTACGGAGGGACGTATGAATACTCTTTCGTCACTCAGCGACGAACGGAATCTCTACTCCGGGTTAGTAAGAGTGAGACATTCACCAATGGGTATATAATAATAAATAATAAGAGAAAAAAGAAAGTTCTTGTAGCGTGGGTGGATGGTATCTGAATTGGCTGGCGGTCTGAGAGCGAATATATCGTGTATATAGTAGAACAGTAGTACAGTAGAACCCCGCCTGGCGGACACCCCGCGTAAGCGGTCACCCCGCATTAACGGACACCCCGCATTAACGGACACCTTTGCTCGGAACGGTTCCCTCTATTAGATGTTTATTTCAACCCCGCGTAAGCGGACACCTGGCGTGAGCGGACACTTTGGCTCGGAACGGAGGGCACCGCTTACGCGGGGTTCTACTCTATATTTGAAAGTTTGAAAGTTAGTGCCCATGTGACCGGTGGACACACGTGATTGGTGCGGTCACGTGAGCGGCCGAATTGTCCTTAGTTAGTAGGCCTTCTTCTGTCCGCATTGTCACCAACCAGCTGTTAGCCCTTAGGCACGGCGTCCACCTACTACGACCACGTTTCTGCGATTAGACACCGATAAAAAACACATACAACGCATGGTGGCTTGGCGTGTCTAGACATATGTCTATGATTTTGCACCTTCCCGATATGGCACCGATTTTGACATTTTGTATCGGTGCCATATCGGGATGTCTACGATTCTATCGTAGTAGGTGGACGCCGGGCCTAATTATGCTGAATAGGTCGTGTTCAGTTGTCTAAGTCTTGATGGGTCGGCAATACCTCATGAACTGTTATGCTACTGTCATGTTTGTCAATACCCGAGGCACGACATTCTATGCACTGTAATTAATAGATTTCAAGACATTGTTGTAATTATAATTGCCTCCATTTACAACTGAAAAGGGAGGATCAACGAAACGTCACCTGTATAGAAAACATTGCCTTTATTAGTATGCGAATTTTCTATGATATACTTTGGGCTTCATCCTAATCATTGATTTTTGGACTATATTTTCGAACTAGACGTTGCTCATATTTGTCAGTAATTGTCAATATACAGTCATTTCCACTGGCCGACTATTGTCCAACGATCTGCTGTCAGGAACCACTAATCAAATATTAGGGTATACTGACGCCAGATCGGTGAATGGAAACAGACATGCAGAGAGAAATTCACTGAATAATTGTGCATAGATTATGCAATAAGGCCACCACAAACTGACTTGGTGAATGATTGACAGAATAAAAGGGGTTTGAAATTGTCGGTGATGATCATTGTGTTTGGAGGACAATTCAGCAGGTATAGGCCTGTTTCCATTGACAGAGGAAAACGGTGTAGAGATTAATTATGAGTTCGCCTAATAGCCTATTTCCATTGTGCCTCATCAGTGTTGAAGGTTTGTCGGTGGTTCCTGATCAGTACATCAGTGGCAGCCAATGGAAATGGACTTTTAGTAGTACTAACAAATTCTACACTGTTTTCGTTGACCGATGAAAATTGGCCTTAGGGCCCTTCAAACACGGCAGAATCAAGGAATAAGAGAAAACATAGCTACTGAGCCCGAAGGGATGGCCGTTCGAGGTCTTTTGATGCCATAAATACGTCCTGACGCCGAAGGCGGAGGGACGTATTTATGGAATCACAAGGCCGAGAATGGCATCCCTTCGGGCTCAGTCACTATGTTTTCTTATTATTACATACCCAGATATAAAAAAATGCCATTTTTATTCTTATATTATGTACCTGTTGACCTGATACATTCGCTATGGCCACAGTGCGCCCGAAAATTCACTACGGGCGCAGTGCGCCCGAACATTATTTATACTGCCACCCTAGCAGCGGGTAGTATGTCATAGACGTTCGGTCATAGGTATGTAATAATACATAGTACCCTCACCGTTCTTTATATGCCGACGTGGAGTTGTTGGCCACCACCGACTGATTTTTAGGAGAAATGAATTAATCGGTGCCGTTTGCGTCGGCCAGTGGAAAATGGCTTACACAGTTCATCATTCATTGAGTTTGCAGTCTTATAGTTCACAGTACACAATGGCACACGCACCCAGCAGGGGAGGTGGGAACATTACCTCACAAGGAATGTAAAAAGACATTTCTGAAAAAGTACGAATGGAGATAATCATACTTCAGGAAAGCCTATTGGATTTCACTAAAGGGCTCCGACTAAAAGATTGTTTTGTATTGCGGCACATGCAAGAATAATGGAATGGTGTGGTATGTGAGAACTTAACGTTGTCATAGCAACCAAACAATGGGGTACTTTGATATAAATCTTATAGACCTCAATATGAATACTTGATGAGCATATAATGGTCCTGATGGACCATTAAGGTTGCTGAAATCACGAACTTATGGCAAGCGAGTTGGAATCTCTTGCAAACGAGGTATAAAACGCAAACACAAACGAGTTGAAAAAACATATAACAACATTTCGGATCGCGGCAATGGGTGTGCAGGAGGCCTAAAATCAAATCCAGCTTTATTTATTAAGTTCATCAGGATCTGTGCTCATATTCCTTATTCCCAATACTCTGCTTTTTTTGTACCTCCTCATCCATCTGTCATCTCTTCTCGCCACTCTTTGCATTAAATTCACTTTCACCCGTTTCTCTTTCTTGTCCTAGTTTTTATTATCAAATGTTTCTTTTAATGCAGTGTCCCTTTGTCTCCTCCGTCGGCTATTGTGTCTTTAGACGCAGGTTCTGGAACTTGTGTTTGGAGATCCGTATTGCGAAATAAAGTCACCTCTCCCACGTCATTTCTGTTGCATTTTATCAAAGGAAGATAAGTGGCCAATTAAAAAAGCATTTAACCCTTTTCTTACCGGACCTGGATGCAGGTATACATCTTTAAATGCACATACCTGACACCGGACCACCTCTGTTGTGCAGGCCTATGTTACAATTGTAAAAAAACTGATTCTCTTTCAACTCATTTAAAGTTTTCTGTCAGTGTTTCCATAGTGATAACTATATTTTTTTGTATTAAGTATCATAATAAATATGTTTTAGACAACATCGGAAAAAAACTATAAAGATCCATGTTGATTCATCTGAGATAAATGGCATTTTAACGAGGAAATGAGGCATCATTTGCACTAGCTACGAAAGTGTCCTGAGGCATCATTTGCACTAGCCACAGGAGTGCCTTGAGGCACCACTGGTAAGGAAAGGGTTAAGACTAATCTCCTGCCTTATAAATAAACCAATTCTATAATCTGGAGTGAGATATATTTAGGAATCATGCCTAAATAAGATCAAATATAACATTTTATCTAATTCTCAAGATGAAATGTACTTGTCCCATTGCTACGAACCAAAGTTATGATTATCTAGATTACGTTTACTTATTGATCTTTCCATTTCTGGACTATACTCCAGATCTAATCATGCTAGGTTAATGCTCATATGTTTGATAAACCAGGGATATCAGTTGGGGTCAGTGAAAAATGTGGAAACATTTTTCATGTGGATTTTTCTGCCTCAGAGAGACTAGGAAAACTAGGATAATATGCCCTTGTTGGCTATGGGTTTCGGCTGAGGGTCTGTGGGGAGGTTCAAATCGCTGTTTTATCGGTAAAAATGAGACTGAATCTATATTATCTTTGTTTGTCGCAAGGAAATGTGGATGTGGAAAATGGAATACTGACATCTCTTATAAACGGTATTCTGAGACATATATCAAGGTTTTATCCTATACATGTATATTAAAACTTCCAAATTTAGCTTGCATTCAGCTCATTGCATGTCGTTGTCGATAAGCTCATATGATGTCTCTCAGATAGTAAAAATCAATTAGCCAACGATTCTTATTGGAAGGAGAGGAAAAGAAATTAGAACTACGTGTATTTTAGCCAGCACATTTCTATAGATAGACATAATTGCTTTATGTATAAATATGTATGTCCAGGTGAAAATGCCTTTTGGCAGTATCACATTTCTATCGATGTGATTGCCTGGAGGTAGTATTGTTTCTGTCGGTGAGAATGCTTGAAGGCAGTATCATTTATATGAGGAAGCCCTTCATTGTATAAGATTTGTCTATTGTAGAGTTATCAAGTGGTAATGAAGTAAGATACAGAGAAGGGTAATAGTCACCTATGACGACAGATAGTTTAGGTCGAGTGACCAGAAGGAAGAAGGAAAAATGGAAACTGGATTACTACAACATCGAGGAAGACTATAAATCATGAATAGAAGGAAGGGTACTAAAGTTTTCAAATGGTCGTGTGACTATGTCGTTGTAAGATATATCTTATGAGATGAACTGTTGATAGTCCAAAATAGATTTGTAAAATCAATGAAATAAATGAATATGGGGAGTATTAATTCAGTGGGCAAGAATGCCGCACTTCTCACTATTTTTCCAAAAGATGATTACATCTAGATATTGTTCCTTGTGTTAAGGTAATATCAATTATAAGGTTTCGGTCAGAGATAATTCCTCATTCTTATTACCTATAGACTTTACTGGATTTATTTTTTATTATTCACATACAATTCGCCAAAGGGGCGGTCTTTCACATATTTGATACATCGATACATGTGTGCAATCCATTGTTATTGTTATCACACTTTTAAAACCTAGTTAAGCAGGGTACCTGATAGTTGAGAGTATTAAGGGCCTGTTCCATCTGGCCGACAGCACTTTTGTGATCGTCGGCCAGGGCCTGGCAGAATCAGCAACAAACTTTTTCTGATTATTGGTGAAAACAGGCCTAATAATTTCAACCTGGCAGCGTATGGTATCGTCTGTTTCGATTCTGACACCCAGCCGATAGTACAGGTCAGAAAATGTTAGAAATTTCTTACTTCAGTCGATCGCAACTCCTGATTGTTCCATAGTTCTGGCCCTGTAGACTGTAATATAACATAATTACAGTTAGAATTCCATTATTTCTCAAAATAATCACTATTCACAACGTTTACTCTCCTCAAAGACACCACCTTCTTTCAAACGGACACTAAACAATAAACATTCCAGGAGTCACGGTCGATGCCTAGTTCTAGGTATCAACACTATAGGAAACCACCAGTATACCTAGCGGTATACGGGTGTACTAGTATCGGCGCGTGTTGGCCATATAGAACAAGACACCCGACAGTGGCTGACAGTGGCCGACAGTGGTCGACGGTGGCCGATAGTGGCCGACGGCACCAATCTCACCAGGTTATGGTGTTCCATTACACTGATGATAGCAGAATGATAAATCAGACACTGTCAGAATCATGATTTGCCTGAGAATTCGGCCAGTTGGAAAAGCCCCAAAGGGAGCCCAAGTGAACCCGCTGAAACCACGGATACCCGTTTACAAAACACCATTTCCGGTGGCCAGTAAGAACAAGGCTTAGTGCTAAACCTATGGGGGTTTTAGGCTAGACTTTTGTTTTTGGTCTCGTTTGTTACTTTTAAAGAGTAGTTTACTACCATCGTCTCTGAATAGCTCTGTCAAAGCTACGATGACAGTTGTTAAGTTTATCAAGAATATGGATCTAATAGATTGGACACATATTATCTCGAACCTACATAGGCAAAGTACTGAGCGCCTATATCCGGAAATGGTCTTTTGTAAACGAGTATCTGTGGTTTCAGCGGGTTTACTTTGGCTCCCTATTAACTGGATTCTCAACGATTATAAACGATTTTTAACGATTACAAACGATAGCATCTTTTTAAATATACTAGACATATATGGCGCTAAATAAGGATTTCATTAGCATTCTATATGCACTGTTTGAGATTTGAAAGCCCTGATTTCTTATTTAGAAATGATTCCTGTCACAGCAGAAAAGAAATAGTGTCACCTTCCAGGTGAAACCTTATTGAATTATTCTTGGAAATAACCTGCGCCATGATGTGATCTCTTTATAAGCCATTTTCCACTGGTCGACTTTATGCCATCGATCTGCAGTCCGGAACCACTGATCAATTTTTAGGATATACCGACCGCAGATCGGTGAATGGAAATAGACATGCAGAGACGTGTTCACTGATTAATTGTGCACAGATTATGCAAAAAGGCCACCACAGACTGACTTGGTCAATGACTGACAGAATAAAAGGTGTTTAAAATCGTCAGTGATGGTCATTGTGTTTGGAGGACAGTTCAGTCGGTAAAGACGTGTCAAATGCGGCAGAACCAAGGCATACATAGTACCCTCACTGATATTTAGATAACAACATGCAGTTGTAGGCCACCACCAACCGACTTTTAAGAGAAATCAGGTGCCGTTTTCATCGGCCAGTGGAAAATGGCTTTACAGTTCATCAATTTGTGATTTCTGCAGTCTTACAGCTAAGAGTACACAGCGTCACACGCTGCCATTTCTGTCGGCCAGTGGGAAATAGCTTTATATAAATAAGCCCGTTTCCACTTGAGATGGTGACTGACGTATTCGGTGAAGATGATGCAGTAACACTACCAACCACCGAATACATCAGTATGCACATTTGAAAAGCATTGAAAACACGGTATCCACTGCATCCTCCACATTTACTGAGGTGGAGTCAGTGGCCACCAGCAGCAGACGCTTAGTATTGGTAACTCAAAAAGTCTGTGCCATTTCCGTCGGCCAATGGAAACGAGCTTTATGACTAACATTACAACAATTGTCAGTTAGAGCATCGTTAGGGATCGCTATTCATTGGCTAGCTGTCGATCTATATGTTCGTGTGGAATTCTCTACTGCAGGTAATTCTGTTTAAGGGAAACTTTGAAAGACAATACTCGAAACTTTCCTTATAAGAGGATGGAAAGACTGATATTCTTATATTATCAGTAGTTGCTATCCCTCCGTTTACGAGTATGATATCAAGATAGTTTTATGAGTTCCTCATAATGTTCCAGCCTCATTGCAGCACGAGGAGAAGTGTGTTGGCCGTAATGGATGTATCAGGACAGAACCAAACCTGAACGTGATTAATCAAAAGTAAAGCAATTTCATCTCATAATAGTACCCAAATGAGTTTCTCTCACCCGCATAGCGGTGTGAAACGTAATGAGCTCGGGGAAATCAGTTTTGGTAGACCTGGCAGGTATCCTATCACCATCAGAGTAACTCCAAAATGTATCCATATAAAAAAAGACGGAAATTCATTCAAATCAGGTCTGATATAGAAAGATGACAGGATTTTACTCGTTTCGTGAAATCACTCCGCGAAGACAACTCGTGCCATATAACATTTATATTAACAAAAGTTGTATATATCATATCACAAAACCAATAAATCCTGATTTTAATACAAGTATCATTGAATACCACCTTCAATTTAAAGTCAGGAGTTGAACATTGGTTTTGTGATATAATCTAAACAATTTTATTACAAGTCCTAATCACTTTGTATCTTAATAAGATCCCAACAGGTCTTGAAGAAAACAACAGAGCTCGATAAATCAGTTAGCGAAACAACACATACCCACCATTATATGAAATTTCGTCACGTTTCTTGAGATTATGGGACATATTTTTGCATGATGAGCCTTCTGCTGTCATGTTGAAATGATATTGAAGTGACTTTCGAGCATATGATTATCCAGATTATCTAGATCGAAATTGATGGCCCACTGACACCTCCAGAGGTCCTTGCCGTCTTAGTACTTTCCCAATCCTCCTGACGTAGCATCAGATTTAAGGCAGACCCAAAAGTAACATTACTCTGACAGAGAACACATTAAAGCCGGACTTCCTATAGCCGAACAATCTATGCTTAAGCCCAATGCCCATCTACCGAGTAAGGGTTGAACGATTAGCTCACAAATCGTATAGGAGTCGGTGAACTTGTCGCAGGCAAATTATGTAACCCTTCGCTCGACCGGCGGATATCGAGGAGAGTGGTTGGCGGGTTTTAGTCCTAAGCAAATCAGTCTACTAATCGGTGGCTCACCCTTGCCTAGCTGTCCTACATCTACCAACTATGGCCGACTCCGTTAGGATGCCTTGGCTAGACAAATTACCGTCCGTTTGTCGCCGACAAAGGTACATGAATGTTTCGAAATCGGTAGATGGGCATTGGGCTTTACACCACGTTCTGGGAGGTGGACTCACTTATGCATACTACCCAAGGTTGCCGTATACTACCCAAGGTTGACATTTAGACCAATCAGATCTTCTCTTACAAAATTTATATGAAAAGCGCAGTGGGGAGAAAACATACAGTGTTCAGTTACTCGATCAGGTCGGATATGGCTTCGGGTTTGATGGTGGGCGAGCAAATAATGCTAATATAGTTATCAAACCTCATTTGTAAGCATATAGGAATACGGAAACCAAGCGGTAAGGATTGGCCTTGGGCAGTAATTTTTCTAAGCCTTACCTCGTAACTTTGACTTTCTCTCAACGGAACATAGTTTACCTCTAATGCCATGGTATTTTGGTGGTATTTTTTTCTATATTTACGTAAACAAGTACAAGGACACAAACTATCGCCCGAGGGCGTTCCTACCAGAGTGGTCAGGAGGACAAATACATAGACAAGACAGGCAATCATTCAATTGAAATTATACAAAAACCAAAAAAACTTCATTTTTGGAATCAATCTCTTACAGATTATGCTATCTAGCTAATGGTTCCAGTGTTTTACCATGGTTGTGTTGTATTGAATACCAAACCCACAAACCCCCTTTCACTTTGTCAGATTGTCACTTGATTCAAACTATTTTTCATCAGAATTTGATCATCAAAAAGCTTATCAAATTTTAGATGGAATCCCATCCATTTGTTATATTCATGTCACATACCTGAAAACGGGGTTTTATTTTAGGGAGCGGAAACAAAAAAGTACACCAAGGCGTTTCACGCCATAACACAGCCTGCAGCATCTGTAACTCATCAAATGGGATGCAAAGGCTGAGCTCATGGACTTGGATATGCAAGTCCGTACTGCTCTGCATAAGACGTTATGCAATGGCTGCATAGCTGGTTTGCAAGTTTTTAAATAGAAACCATAATTAAATAGGGTAGACGCACAATAATTCTTCAATGGGAGCAACTCATAGATGGCCGGTTTGAGTCGAAGCCTAATTTCAGACAGGTGATCAACTGCCGCAATGATAGGTAACCTTCTGACACGATTAAGCTTTTTTTTATCGGGAGATGCAATGTAAGGCGTATTGTAGATGTTTTACAACTCAGTGAGCGCCAGCCCTTAGTATTTTTCAGATTTCATTTTAGTATTGCAAAAATATGTGTATAAAGAATTAAATCCACTAGGAAAGAACAGAATAAACTCATCCAACTGGCTGTTAACTCCATGGGTGCCTATGCTATAAAATCTCCTATTCTTCATGTCTTTTATTCGAAAATTCCTGATGCGACGTCTGCTTTCAGTTTGTCTTGACACGCACCGAAGGTCTGAGACTACTAAAGAGTTTGGCGTCGATAGAGTTGATTAACGAAAAGGGATGTTGCAATGCCTCCAAGAACCATCATCAGACAATGGTGAAGGGAACTGTCTCCTTCTTGTTCTCTATCCTTATTCAAACTATATCCTGAGGATATAACAAAGGGTCCAGAATTACAAAAAAAAGATATACAATACCTCTGTATAACGCCCGTTTCAATTGGGCAACAAAAACAGAGAGAGATTTTTTTTAGTTCTCCTAAAGGTCTATCGGTGGTGCTACAAAATGTGCGTCGGTGTCAAATGATCAGTGAAGGTAATTTCTATGTTCACATATCAAGTACAATCGTTTGGTCCAGTGGGAGTCCAGTCATTTTGTAGAATGTACTGACGGATGCGTTGGCAATTTTAACTGTGCTTTACTTAATTCTCAGTTAAAACTCGTTTGGTATAGATTATGTAACAAGGGAACCACTGAGGGATTCTTTTACAAACATTCTTTGTGTGACTGGAAAGTACAGCAGAAACAATGCATATAATCCACTGTCACTGATAAATTGGTACCGACATGAGTGGGTGGCACAAGCGACAGAATTTTAGCTGGCGGACTATAGCCAAGACGAGGACCCCTCTATGGCAAGACAAAAAATTGTTTTCAATAAAATATAAAAAAATCCATTGATAATTGGACCCGCCATTCGGTGTTTTGTTTTGCGTTGTGGGCAAGATGTCTCCTTACAATACACAATAACTATGTGCACTATAGGGGACAGAGCCATTGTTAGTTCATGAAACAGTCACTAAGTGGGCAGCAGTATGGCGGGACCCTTTTGGGGGACAGCACCTGTATTCTGGCTTTTTATTCTTACAAACTTCAACTGCCTTTCAATGTTTTACCTGGTTCCCTTGACTTTCAACACCCAGCAGGTTGACATAATGATTAAACCCAGTACAAGATGTTTTTCAAATGAAACACTTTACATACATATATGTGAGCAAGGCTAGAGTTGTGACATATCCCAATTATCGCTCACATCTTTTGCACCTTTATTAGTGAAAAACACCTACTTTTTCCACTTCCTTTAGTGAAGAACACCTATTCGGGGGCGTCACAGCAACGCCCATAGATCATAGGCTATATATGCCGTATATAAATAATTGCTAGGTGGGCATCTGTGACACCAATGGCGCTCCCTCCATTTGGCACGTTGCGCGAGGAGAGCGATCCTCCTGTTAAACATGTGTGCCCTGATGTGGGCATTGATGCCTCGATCCTCTCTGTGAGAACGACCAACAATGAAATGCTTTTCTCCCGGCCACAGCTTTCTCTGCAATCCCTTATGGTGAATTGTACCCCGGTCCCATATACGTGACTACGCTGGTCACCAGAGCTACATCACATTAGCTCTGGTGGGGGTTAAATCCGCGGCCACCTTGAACCACGAGCTGTACGTGTCCGTCACTCTCCGACCAGAGTTTCCATACTGCTTGGAGACTGTCATTTGTCTCTCCAACCTACTTTTCCATTTCCTTATTTCCTTTTGTGTGTAATTCTTTTAAATAAAACGACCATAAAGCTAGACTTCATTATCAAATTATTAAGCTACGAACATATCGTATCATGTATCTCTGCTTATAGATCCTAAAAAGAAAGATATCATCGAAGATATTCTATGTGACTGAACCATACCAACCTCTTAGTCGTAACAGGATGGAGACAGAGGTGGCAGCCAATCCCCTACGTGACAAACAGAGATACTGACCACTATACTATACTGCAGTCAGTATGTGTGGTCAGGTCAGGCGTTTGTGTGGCGTATCCTGTAAGCCCCGTGTGTCCGCCGGTAGCCCAAGCCACAAGACAATCCTAAGGCCTGGCGTCCACCTACTACGATATGGCACCAAAATGGTCTACAATGCACCTCCCGATAGAAAATCAAAATCGCGTCGGAAGTTCACCTAATATTAGGGCAGTTCACCACTTTTCCGCGATTAGGCACCGAAAAAAACCCATTAAGATGCATGGTCGATTGGCATGTCTAGACATTTGTCTACGATTTTGCACCTTCCCGATATGTCTCCGATATTTGCTTTTTGTATCGGTGCCATATCGGTAGGTCTGAATTTCTATCGTAGTAGGTGGACGCCAGGCCTTATTGTGCTTAGCTACAAGGCGGCAGAAGAATGCGGTAGAATTATGAATCACCATAATGCTGTTAAAGTTTGGGGGCAAAATGGAGTGTTTTCCATATTCATCAGGGATTCTGGAATTAAGAATTATATAGAATTAGATTGAGAATCTTATAAATGGACAATACTCCATGAGTTTGTATGTGCTGCAATTATGATCAAGGCAAAGCCGAGTTACAATTAACATTGTCTTTTTTTATTTGAGTATGGTTCTGGATTTATCTCACCTCTTTCACGGACATAAGAATATAACCACAATTTCAGAATATTTAAAATCGCAAATCCAGTTATTGCACTGTTTGCTTGTAGGAAAATTACTAATGAATATGCAATGATTAAGAATGCTTTATAACATAGTGTAGTGTGACCGAAGTAGAAACACACAGGTACAGTGGAGAGATACTGGAGTCAAGTATAAGAAGTGGAAAATTACAGATGTTTTTCTATATAGAAGTGGCCAGTAACGTGATGTTCAGCCGACTGGAAGAGAGGTTGGTGGTTTGAGTATATCAGAGTTCTGCGCGCTCAGACCGGCAGAGTAGGAAGGAACCACCTGGATGATAACAAGGTGAGCATTGCTTGCTGCTTCACAGTGATAGGAACATTCTGCAGGTGCTGGAGGCTTCAGTCCACCTGGAGTGAAGTTGGCCTGCTAGCTGGTGTGTGTGCAATAACATCTTTACTCAGGTGCGTCCATAGAATACCGACATTTGCAGCGCTCGCTCTCACTGGGAGAGCACACGGAGTGGGCAATTACCAGGACACATAACGTTGTGAACAGGAGAAAGACTTAATCTGGTTTGAATGAACTATAGGATTGTGAATGTGTTACATCGGATGTGTAAGGTCAATGAGGAACATCAGACTAAACGATAGATATCAGTTCGTGAGAAACGTTACTGACATTTTAGGACTGGTGAGAATAACTGAGTATATAGCATTAGATTGACAAGGTGAATTGTGAAAACGGGAGTGAAGGTCTATTGAGAAAATGGCTTATTTGAAATGGTTTGTACTCTCATGGTCTACCTACAGTGTTTAAAGTATTACTTAAAAAATGTTAATGGTTTATCCATTACCACTAGATATCCATAGAACAATATGTACATCCAAATCGAAATTTCATGAATCCATTTCCGACGGGCTTTGCAAACATAAATTATGTATTCGCTATAGTATAGATTATGCAGAGAAAAAGTTATTATTCAATGTATGACGGTCGATAAAGTAATCAAAACCTATTTCAAGGACCTCTTCCTCAACCAGATTTGGTCGGCATATGTAAACGATTAATTTATACATTCTGGATATTAGGATGCTTCAGGGGCCCGTTTAATGATCTAGGATCGTACATGCAGACCCTTTCCTGTACCTTGGATAAGGGTTATCGTTTACTGATATTTAAGTCTGTTCGCTAGGTAAGTATTAGCTGTCCATGAGGTCGTCCTTCAAGGCGGGCGTCCACCAACCACGACAAGGCTACGACAATAGCTTTCCAACAAGGTCCACGACAGGCCTACGATTGGAAGGCTTGTCATAGCCTTGTTGTGGTTGATGGACCCCAGTTCCCGACAAGAGTCTACGACAAAGGCATGACAGGCTGCGGCTGGAAGCTTGTCGGGAGCCTTCCAACAGGTTACGACAAAATCGAACATGTTCGATTTTTCCTACAACTGGACCTTTGTCGTGGAGTGTCATGGCGTGTCGGAAGCCTGTCACAGAGGTCTATGATATTAAATTTTGGTGGAGCGTGGACTTCCCGACACCCTCCGTCAACACTGTCGTAAAGACCCCTTCTTACGACAAGGCCAGGACAAGTGGCGATTGGAACATTCTTGTCACCGCTTGTCGTGGACTTGTCGTGGTTGGTGGACGCCCACCTTAAGTGCTGGGTAAAATTGACCCACATCGTCCCTGGGCCTCTAGGGCTTACAGAAAAGGGTATATGCGATCGTAGATTATTAAACAGGCCCCAGGTCTCTCGACAATCACTTTCTTTTTTTGTGTGTGTAAAATTTCTTTATTGAGCTCTTCTAAGATACAATAGTCGTCATGTAACAAGTAGTGAGTAAGCAGTGGTACTCAACAAAGAGGCTAGGGCCTCAGCTGGTTTCAATGGTCCGCCTTAGGTAATCATAGTAATCCGGTTTAAAACAGTTTTCGCCTTATAGGGTTAAGCAAATGTAACACCATGTGTCTTAAAGGTTACAGCATCTTATGTGCTAACAACAAAAGAAGAAACTTCACAACCCAGTACTTGAAAATTTAAAGTACAGTACGAATTGGGTTTATGCAATTATGACATGAGGTATCTCTAGAACAGACGAATCAATTTTAAATTTCCCAGACTTTGGCTTTAAGATTGGCCTTGGTAAGTGACTTAAAACCTACAAAGGTCTCTGTATTTCTGAGCAAAGAAGTTTGTTTGTTCCATAAGGAACTACCATGAAACTTCAGTGATCTCGTGAATGCAGTACAGTTTGGTTTGTCAGCAAACAACACAGGAGCATCATACAGTCTCACCTGCTTAGCATTATTATTAGTAAACGTTCTATCTCTAGATCTCTTATATATATAGTTCAGGATATGTGATTCCCTTCTATCCTTGAGAAGTGGGATCTCAGTGAGTCTGTGTAGATCCCTAACAGACGTGTATATATTTGCCCTTAAACACACACGCAAAGCATTATATTGTAATATTTGGAGAGTGTCAGTAAGATAAGCACAGGCACTGTCCAGCAAAATATCACCATAGTTAAAATAGGGCAGTATAGCCGTCTTATAAACCTCGATGGCAGCTCTTTTAGATAGAAAATTTCATGACAGTCATGGATGGCGAGTTCAGAAAGAACAATCTGGTCCGGTTATAACTAGTAGCCATGAATAATTTTGATGATAACGAGATATCTTTAAGTATCTTCAAAAGAACAGGAAGTTCCAAAGTAAATGGCAGCTATCGGGAAAGATTGAAGAACCCACACTATTTTCAGTTGCCTGCTTCTTGACCTGGACCCAACCGCCATCAAACATCGCTCATCCTGGGAGACTATCTCAACCTGGACAAAAGTCAGGAGTCGTGGAGGCGTTGATGCCGTTTAAATGGGGCCACCCTCCCAGCGTGCATGATTCTATTATTCAGGGTAATCTAATGGCGTCCTGATCCAATTCTACTCTGTGCTCCCAGGCCCAAGGGAAATGGGCCAGGCCAACATACGAACTACTATAGACCAGAGAGGCATAGTAGGGACTAAAGTGTGATCCTGATGCAAAAAGTTTTCCCCTAAAACATCTTATAGTTTGACTTATGCTGCATATTAAATCGATTGAAGTTTATAAGACTTTGAAATTAAGATATCAAAATATTGCATTATTTCCAAATAAGCCTTTGTTCTAAAATGTTCTAGAAACTGGGTTTGTTTTTTGTTTTCAGATGGAATTCTATAGAATCTTCACTCGTATTCTAGAATCAATCATTTTGTCTGACTTTTAACATGATTTCTGAGTAAATATATAGTGGTGCACCTTTAGTGGTGCACAGAGCCACTGTGTGGTAGAGCGTCGCAGTATGCTACAGGTGGTCACATCTTCTTACAATCCCCTGAGCAAATGATGGGGATCCAATGCTGAAAGCCTTTAACATACTTCATCTAGTTTTTTTCATAGGAACAAATCACGTCATCCACTGGAACCTCTCACTAAGACAGATGGAAACGTAAAATATTAGTTACATGTATTTGTTAAATTCAATCCTATATATTATTGTGGTATTTTTTTCCAGTGTAAATTGTACCTGAACTTTTTCGATAACACGGGGATATCTCGATGGACCGCATGAATGAAATTATGGTTCAAAAGGGAATAGTAGTAGACCACTAAATGTATACTCATTGGCGAACTATATCAATAAAAAAAGGAGTGTAGCGACATCTGTGGAGGAGATGGTAAACCATATTTTTAGAAGATAATCTCTTTTATTTTCTTGGCCAATGAGAGTATAAAGCCTGATGAGAGGTCATACAAGGGTTTGGGTTTGAATATTCAAAGTATTGTTGGGAAGGACAGTTGTAGCTGACGATCCACGAGGTGTTGACTATTCACGTCTCCTTCACATTTCCTGTCAGGCGACACCCCGAGGGGTATCTTGGGTGATTAATAATAACAAATAAATGCTTATTTATTAATTTAAACTAGCGGAAATTAGTTACATCTCAAATACAAACTGGAGGTCTTAGATGGAAAATTACTGAGATATTTAGTTAGATTCATTTTACTTACAGATGATGTAATTAGGTCCAGAAAATACCATTATGTGGCACCACTCAAATCCTTAAGAAACCCTCGTTCAAGTCTCCTCCAAAGTGTCTTTCATGCCTATTCTGTCCTCGGGACCCATCGAATGAGACTATTAACGAAGATTTCTCTCCCCATGGACGATAGGGGTAAATTGACGAGCTCTCGCCCAATAGGTCGTCCATGGAGGTCTACGTCGTGGGGACTGTCTTCCCCAACGAGAGTTGAAAATAAAGTGGGCCCCAGAACCAACTGCTCCAGAACCATCTGCTGAACCTAACGTTTTGATCTTATGAATCTCAGTAACTGGATCTCCCCTTTATCTTTGACCTTTCCCTTCTCATAACTTTTCATCATAATACGTTTGGTTTTCCAGATGATATAGAAATACTGATAAATGGACACCTGTAGGCATGAATATATCTAACGCTAGACTAATCTAGAAACATATATAACACCAGACTAATATTGTACATGATATTTCTATTGAAAGTGTAATTCTGCTTCTTGAATCAATCTAGCACTCTCCCCGATCGAGAAACGTGCAAATTCTATCTACAAGTGCAATAAAAGGACAACAATTGTGATTAATCCGTTACGTAGACTGGTTTTAGTTCACAATTTTGTGTCTTTTTTGGCCTTTAAAGGTTCCTGACCCGCAGAGCAGCCCACACACATTCTAACACACTTCTGCCACTATACGACACATAATCTGTCAACATTCAGAAATGGCTAGGATGCGGGAATTTGTTTTATGGTCATGTCGTAACCATGTTACAAGGAGTGGGTAAATCTAGAGACACACTAAGCGAGAAATTCAGCGATTTCCGGAATCTCCAACACAAAACTGCGTGTATTTGAGATATTATTTCATAGTAATATCTTCGATTTAACGTCTCAGAAACAATAATCAGGTGAAATAGAAAATAATACATCACATACGCACCACTTTGTGTTGGCATTTCTGGAAATCGCTGCATTTCTCGCTTGGTGTATCTTCGGCTTAAGGGCCCTTATGATCATTCATATCGGCCACAATGGTTAGTTATTTACGGGTTTGTAATCGCTATAAAGCCATTCAAATATGCGCATCCAAAATGAAGTTTTCCAACTCAATGCACATGTATTTTGTTCAGAATTTACTCGAAACCTAGGCAAACAATAGAGTTGAATAAATGTTACATTATCTATATGTCAGTGCTGCAGAAAATCGGAACAACTGTTGAAGGACATTCTTTGTCCCTCAGTTGCTGGGAAAGAAAGGCTGAAGTTTATGAGGTAAAAGCAGCACTTTTTTTTATCAGGGATGAATGCGAATGCTATTAAATTGGCACTACTGGCAAAAATCTATGCTGGCAGAAATATGTTCTATGTGAAGTAAGACCCATCATTGTTTAAGCAACTCCAACAGGGAATAGATTAACCTTTCAACATTCTCCCTATGAATAATGTACATATTTAATCAGTTTTGGAGAGTCATCCGTTTTGGAGAGTACCCCAATGCAGGAGATGACTTTTAAGAGTGGGTGTGCTTTGTATCAATCATCAATCTCCACTTAATCAATGGTTGTGTTGTTTCATTCCCACGGTGTTTGCATAATACACAATGTGTTCAAATCTGTTTTGAACTCAGTCACATTCATGTCATTAGAAGGAAACTCATAAGATGACAATAACTAGGTTTTTATCTCACTCCTGGTACAGATTAAGCCATACAAATAACATAGGAAAAAATACTCAACGATCATCCACGTAAAGTGACAATACTACGCCACGGCCATGGCGCAGTGAATTTGAGATGACGTCATATGGCTTTGCTAAGTCTATTCTAATTATTGTGAAATTTTGATGATATTTAAGGTTGAGATAAATCCAGAACCACACTCGAATCGTAAAATACACAAAACTCTACTCGTTTGAATGGGCCATAATCGTCTCTCGGCTTCACCTCGATGACAATTGCGGCCCATCCAAACTCGTGGAGTATTGTCTATTTATACGATTCTCGATGCAGTTCTATATAAATACTCCATTGCGTTTGACCACTGAGTAATTCACTCAGCTTCCCTTCGTGAGTTAATCAGCAGTCAAACGGAAAAGAGTGCGGACCAATTTATTTTCATCAAGTGGGTTTCTGATCCTATCTCCCCCTGTATACATGATCAAAAACATTATCAATCAATAAAAGAAGCTGACCCAATTAGCCTTTGAGTTTTGAGTACATTACCTCCACAGCCATGGATTATGAGTTCCTAACGGTAAGCCTATGGGGAAATATACGATGGTGAGATAAACTACTGGTCTTCCACTTAGTTCTATAGCATCCTTGACAGGATTTTATATCCCTAATAATTTGCAGTGGCTTCAAGCTTCTCGCTATCTGTATCGCGTATAACTTATTTTTGTTAAATGAATTATACTATTGATTCCAGAACACCAGCATCGGGAATACTGCAGGGTTCACCTTGAGCAGTTCGTTATGATAATGTCATATACCATTCACAACCTCTACTTGATATCGCATAATATAGTCCAGAAAATAGTCAATTATCGCACGAAACAGATACATATGTTTCTAGATAAATGCATTGTTGTCAAGGTACACCAAGTAACTAGCGCTACTGACAAATGTCATTTCCGCAGTTGATTATGCATTCAAACCTTGGTAAATCCGTCGAAAGCGTAGAGAGATTCCCATCAGAAAATACTGAAGAAATTAAGGGCCGGTTGGCCCAAATTGTGACAACACTGATCGAGTTTACTACCTGCCCATGGGAATGTCCACTCTCCTGGCATAAATCCTTCGCTTTGCTTCCTGGGCCCGTTTTTATCTCTGCACTGACCTGCCTGTTGTGGTCAAAATCTGCCCCATTCCACAGTTTTAAAATATTCTGATTTCTGATGTCTTTTAAGTAATCTTTTGTGTTTATTTCACTTTAACCTTTTGTGTTTATTTCACTTTAACTTTAAGTACAAACATGGATTTAACAACCATTCCTTTACTATTTGTTTGTATGGTGAACACCAGAGGTGACAGGTTCTTGCCAGCAATCATAAACAAAGCCATGTGCTCATTCAGCTTCAGCTTTGGATGCTCACTACTCTAGTGAACAACTTAAGGACAAACAACTTGACCGCTTGAGACTAATTTATGATGGCGAGGGTGTTGTAAGGAACCTTCTTACATGTTTTTGGAAAGAATATCTGCTGCTTCCAGGACTCATGAAGCAAAAGTTGTTTACAAAAAGACACGGAATATAGTCCTGTTTCCTGCACTGCAGTCTCGCCACTGGGTGGGGGCAGAAATTAGTAAGCGCAAGCGCCGCAAGATATCTACTTGGAGAGTGGAATATCTCTAGTGCGACCTTTATCTCCCCTGAGAATCCTTCACAATGTCCATTTGGTTTCTGATTTCCATCCTCTCCTGGTACAACCTATAGGGTATTTGCCTGCAGCAGAACACACATTGCTGCAGCATCTTCATGTATGAGATATTGCCATTCTATCGCCGTAACAACAGAAAATGCCTGTCGGGAACCTGGCGACCGTACCACTCTCACAGCAGGTTTTTGGTTTAATAAAGGCCGTGCTCAACCTTACAAGCAAAGGAACATCTGCTTCGGAGATTATTCGAGACAGTTGAAATCCAGACTTACTCTATCATACTTTATCAACAGCATACTGGATAAACATGATGAGAATGGACCTCGCCTAGGTGCTCCACCATGAGGCTCGTTTCTATTGGCCAACAAAAGCAGTGTAGGTTCCTAATTGTATATTAGTGTTGCCCAATGGAAATGGGCTATTGGGAGAACTAAAAAAATCGACATCGTTTTCGTCGGCCAATATAAACGGCACTATAGCATGCTCTCCAATCGATGGTTTAAACCTTGTCCAATGTACCTAGTTATTTTGCGCCCGCCGACACTTTTCCATGAAGGCATTCTAAATGCATACTATCTGTTGGTGAAAGCAGGAGAAAACTTCCAGACTCACCAATGATCAGTATCAATGGGAAGTATGTTTAATGTTTTATGGGGTATACTTGTAATGTTATTATATACAAGCCAACAGTATTTTAGAGGAAGTTGAAAGACATTTACCCTTGTGTCTATATGTTAGGACAGTAGTTTGATGGTCATAGGTCACACTATGAAGGGTATTTCGTCATATTGCCTGTTTCTATTGCCAATATCCAATTGAACCTGATTGGTCATTCTCAATATCTTTCAGTTGATTGGGAACTGGTGGATATTAGACAGTCATTCAAACTGCCCTAAAGTTTGGTGAAAGTCTATATTTCTTTCTTATATTCCCAGAAGGAAAGTTTAAATTGGAGACAGCACGGGGTAACAGGTGCCACGCCAACCCCTCAGGTCACACCACCCGAGCCGTCACGCGCTAGCATGTGCAAGTATCATTTCCCACCTGCACAAGCAGAGCGGCTATCAAGACCAGCTGAAAGATAATTACCAGCTCCAATTAATCATGAAAGGAGCTAAGCGTACATTAGTTTGCCATGTACCAGAAGGAAACAATGACAACCCCCCTCCTATCACTATTACAAGAGATGAATGTTCAAAGACCAGGAGGCAGCAGTCTGGGCCCCCGCCTTGGTGATGTGTTATTGACTACTGCATCGGTCCAGTGTGACTAAATCAGCAGATTTAGCTAACCTCAGATGTAATCTAACAAGACAGGATGTTGTGGTCATTTCAGGAGGTCTTGCACTAACCATCAGTTGGTCCAATGCCAGTGTCCAATGCAAGCCTTTATCTTAGCTTGGAATAAACGTCCATAGGCTTAGCATTACGAACTCGTTCTCAACAGGCTTGCGAGAATGGTAACTCGTTCTAAACGGGTGATAATGATATAAATATTTCCAGGCTAAGATAAAATCAGAAACATATTTGTGCTTGGTCTGAGATCCCATCTGCTATCTCGTTTTGAGTGTTTCAGAATATTCACTCGGCTATCGCCTCGTTCATATTACTGCGCACTCCAAACTCGATGGCGAACGAGGACACAGACCAACCACTCATCAGTTTCTTTCTTAGTATTAACGCCTTCATGGTAAATCTGGATGCTCACCTTGATGGACCGGTCCTGATGTTATCAGACACTTGAGGGTGACCTTCGTTCACAGTGCCAGCATTTACAATTATAAGGCAACAACAGAAATGCAAGGAAAAGGGATCTTTTATTATTTTAGACATCTTTTAAAATACCGCATGTATACATGTTTCTTATTCACATTCTTGTATAGTACAATATCATTTTATTTGTAATATCATAGCAAAATAAAGTACATATTATCACGATAAAGTGTATCATTCACGTATTGTCTTTTAATAGGGATGGTGGGTGGGAAACGGTCGTGCTGCGTGGTCACTGACTGAGTGGAGAGTGGTGACGCTTGTAGGTGCGGGTCCAGTTATATAACGACCGCAGCATGCTTGCCTCGCAAACAAAGTCTGTTTCGGTTGCCTCAGAATTAAGCATCAACTTAACAATTAATTTACAATGTCTGGGGTTCATTGGTCCTAGAAATGCGGGAAAGGTGTTGCTGCAGTGATATAGGAGCATGTTGTGTGGTATCATTATTTTCATGTTGTATCGCTACTTTTTTGCAACACCGCATTTTCAGTGACATAGGTGAAAGGTTCATTGAATCACTATTCTGCAATCTGCAGAACATGGAGCAACACCCCGCTGTGATGGAAGCACTCAACGAATTGGGAACTGATACCACCTCCCTGGGGTCTCACATATTCTGCAGGCCAACTTGCTCTAGGTGAATTCAAGTCAAAGATGGTAGCGGTCATGTCTATGTGTGCCTCTTATATCCTCTAACTACTACTCATACTGATCTGAATTTGGGGTGGGCAAAGATTCACCCTTGCGCATACAACCAAGAGAAGACTCTCATAGTTATTCTAGTATAACTATTGAGGTGAACATTAGCTAAACTAATTGAGGCGTATCAAGTTAATTGCTAATCATACTTATAGCATAACTGTTAATTATCGCACCTTTTCAGGTGTATCAAATTATTTGCTAATCATGCACTATTGTCTTGCTAAACTTCATTTAGTGCCACACCTATATATACTTAGTAATAAACCTTTTCCATCAGACTCTATTCTCCTCATTTAAATCACAGCATTTCGAACTGTATGCAAGATTTAAAAAAAATCTATATTGTTTAATACATACACATTTTTTCAAATGAAATTCCCACTTTGATGACACCCTACGGGGCCATTACTGCTAGATTAACCTCAGTGAATACTTTTACCATTAAAGGGCGAATAATGCCTTGAGGCATCAATTGGCCCAGGGCGAATGATTCCTGATTGAGGGATAATTTTTTTTAAATGTACAAATTCATTTTCATGAAGGAAATAATGGAGCAATGTTAATCAAAGTTTCATTGAATGTAGGTCTAGCACCACAATTAGTATTTCTATCCAGAAAAAAATAAAACTTTTAGGATAAAATTTTCTATCACATGATTGAACATGTGTGTTTTGTAAAATACGCTCCCGTCCCCTAGCAGGAAAAACTGCCACCAGCACCCTTCCTCAACGGGGTAGCTTGGCCGCAGGCACCCGTCCTTAAATGGCTAAATATCCTTGGTTTCTAAAGATAATGAGCCGTAGACAAACCATCCCCCCCCCCCTGGGACTGAAGCTATACCCTACCAGTTGCCTATAGACGTATCACCTGTACTAGCGACCCCATGCACAGTGTTATTCCATCAATTACATGGTACTCATCGCCTCCATGACAAATAGTCCCTCAGCGGCCATTGTGGGGGGCTACTACGTGACAATAGCGGTAATTATCTCCATACTGGTTGTATGAGCGTAGCTTCTACTTCCGATGAATTACACCTGCATCCGGTGGTCGGTTCATGTGACTGGATCAGCTGACATCTCAGCAGGTGTGTCGTAATGAGAACAATCATTAACAACCACAGAGAACTCACCTCTACCATTTCTCATTAAGACAGTGATGACCCAGAGCCTCCATGTGTATATAGGCCCGTTTCCATTGGCCGACGAAGATTGCTTAGACTTTTTGAGTTACAGAGAAAGTCTGCGGTGGTGTCACTGACTGTGCGTCGGTATAGAAAAATTGCTGAGGGTAGTAAATTTCACTCAGTTACCAAGCTTTCACTCAGTGGTGGGTGGTGCCACATTGCATAATCTAAGCAGAAAAAGTCGTGGGGCAATTCACGACCTTGGTTGTTTCCATCGACCGATATTGAGTCCACAGTGCCAAAAGTCTGTCGGTGGTCCCTGACTGTAGATCGGTGACGGGAAATCGGCCAATGGAAACGGGCCTTAAGTGTGAGCTGTACACTCATTGTCTCGCTATTTAGTTCTCACAAAGGCCACTGACAGGGTTGGAAGATTTATGTCGCGTCTGGGTTTGCAAGTGTAGACTGTATCATCGATGTACAAGTGTTATTGAAGTGGCCATCTTGCACTCTCGATGTTAAACAAAACACCAGGTGGTGGGTCCAGTTATCAATGGATTTTATCTAAATTCATTTTGGGGTTTTCCATGAAAGGTTTTTTTGCCCCTTCTCACGATTTTGTATAGATTTTGACAATCCAGTGGTTGCCCCCCATCTAGATTGGCGCTATCTTACAACTTCCTGCCCAGATGGTGGCAGAACTAGCAATCCCTCTATGCACTATAGAAAGTTCTAAACTTGAAGAATATGAGGAGACATGTAATTATTATGGCCTGTGTTGATAACCGCTAAATCTCAATAATATAAACGATTAAATGCTTTATATAGTTGCACATGTAAATAGTTGGCTCCGCACAGCGAACCCTCTGCAACCTTAATGATGTACTAATGAGATTGACGTCTCCCCGAATAAACTCGCAGAAAGTTGACTTAAGAAAACCCATTTCGTATGATTTAATTTGAACTTAGCATCACCATATCTCTCCCCGATGAAAGACAATCGCAACGCGAATTCGAAGAAGCCATTCACCAAAGTATTACTATTTAGGTGAATTTCTATTTCTCGCACTAGTTGCTAGCTGAAAGCGACAAAGACTTCACTTCTCAACCAAAAGAGCAAGTAACAAAGGTATACGTAATTGTACTTTCCCGGAGAAAGTTGTGGTTTTAGGTAGTCATAAGAGGCATTGCGTTACCCCTATCAAAGTTCTGGTTTTCGTCGATAACAGAATTTGATCGCAAAGAGCAATATCTTATTATTTCGACAGCATCAAATGTTGCTCATAAGCCACACCCTTCCTTTGCGAGGTTCAGTCAAACGGCGGCGTTGACAGTGAGTTGTATCAACAGCCGGCTGTGTTGGTAGATGGCACATAAGGTGTGACTGCCCCGGGTGTCTCGATGAACTGATGGCATTAATTTCCGACGTAGGACTGCCAAATTGTCACCTTGTACTTCTGCCTTGTCAAAGAGAAACGCCTTTGCAACAAGCTCTTTCTGAGCCGTGCCGTCAATGGTTTTAGTCTGTGATCTTTTGTTTTGTTTATTAGGGCAAAGACATCTCTCACTGAGGTGAGTTTTTCAGATGTTTTCCAAGAAACAAGTGTACAATTATTTTCGTCCATAACAGACATTCACATTACCAGCAGTTATACAATAGTACAAAAAAAATTAAACAAAAAGCACACAGAGGGAAAAAGACAGTAGTGAGAAACACAATACAGTATTGTATACAATGAGATGGGATGTATATAGTTTATGCAACTTTACAAATCCACAGTATACATCAACTATCCTACACCAATCCTGTCCATATAGTCCTTGAATTTGTCTTTTGTTTTCATTTCCTGACCTTCTTGCGTTAGTGAACTCCAAAGTTTTGAACCCCTATAATACGGACTCTTTTGAATGAAAGTACTTCTTGTAAAATCTGATTTAAAATTGGTCTTCCCAGCGCTTCCTGTTGTCCGAGTTGAACATTGAAGCCAATCGTTACGATTCTTACAATTGTACATTATTACAGCAAGCTGCTTCTGTTTCCGTACCTCTAAAGGTTTTAGGTTACATTCCAATTGAAATTTAGTCAAGGAAAACTTTTTCCCTACAAGACCTGTTGCAACACGTAGCCCACGGGAATGGAGACTTTCTATTAATTTTAGGTCTTTTTGTTTGAAACTGCCAAAAATGAATGAGCAACATTCATAGACTGGTAGAATGCTTGTTAGATAAACTTGTATTGCAGCAGGTTTTGTTAAAGAGTAACATAATTTCCTCAATTTGAAAAGCTTATCACTAATATTTTTAACTATCTTTTTCACATATGGCCCCAGTTCAACTTACAGTGTTTATTATTAGTATGTCTCATAAAGATGAGTTTTTCAGATAAATCATACTTTTATGTAGATAAAGGATCAGCACACCACTATCGTAACGACATCAAAGATTTCACACAAAGTTTAGAGTTTTTGAGAAATACAATGATAGATGATGAAATGTAGGTTGAACGGGATTCACACGATGGGATTCATGTATATATATATACCTCTACTGATACTCTGTGCTCGAACACAATCTCTTCGTCTAAATTGTAGGGTTCCATTTCCCTGAGACCTGTTTTTTCCCCCTGCAATTGTCTTGTGACATTTACTTCTAAAGTGGAATTCACACGGTTGGATTCATGTACCTCACAGGGCTCAAAATCTCATGCGATCCCGTTCCTTTTTAGGGGGAAATGTCTTTAACAACTACAAGGCGGAAAACATGTCTCTGGGAAATGAAACCATATAATCTAGACGAAGAAAGTGTACAGAATCTCAGTAGCATTTGTCTCAGACAAACACCCTGTGAGGTACATAAATCCCACCGTGTGAATCACACTTTAGGGGAACAGAATCTCATGAGATTTTGAACCCTGTAAGGGACATGAATCCCATTTTTTTTATTTCTTTTTTAAATGCTTTATTCCACATTCTGCAGAGTACAGTTCTTTCATGTGGAGCGCCAGTGCTAGCTCCCGATTTACATCACATATGAGTGGTATAAGTTCATGACTATAATGTAATGTGTGAATTTATGAAAAAATGAAATGAAGCAATAATTCCAATTACCCAAAACAATACCAAGTAATCACATATTGCATAAGTACAGCTGTCACTGTTACCAAAAGCTATACAGCTTGCACTGATTCTTTGATACGATTCTTGAAAGCTCATGTGGATTCCACTTTAAGCAGCATCCGTTCCAAGTTTCCTATGAATTCACTGGAGATTCGTCTGGTGATCAGTTTTTAAAATTCCTCGTCAGTTATCCATTATTCTGAATGTCATAAACCCGTTGCAGATTATCAATGCACATTGTATAAGATAGTTGAACACTGGCCAACAATCCCTCAAGAAATTAAGGACCACATGAAACACAAACACTCTATTTACTTTTAAACACCACATTGACTTATGTAATACTTCTGCAATAATATATCAACACACGCCATTTCAATGGTACAAAGCGGACCTGTGACTAGAGCTCGCGTATGGATGGCGGCAGCTGCTCAAAGTATTGTGGGGAATGTTACGTGTGGAGAGAAGAACTCAGCCCTCGCCATGATTCATGGCTTTTATACTAGACGGTCATGGCTGATGATTCTGGTATTTTGCACCACCTGACGACTTTAATAAGCAAAATGGTAATTCTAAATGGTCTAGTCTAAACGATAGATTGCAGATCAGTACATCAAAAGAGAGCTCAGAGGAGAACAGCAAAGCAGCAGAGATTAGGAATGATTCATTTCATATTTAGGATTTCTAGGCGTATTGAATACTATTCAGGAAACATTCCATATTACATTACAAAGTTCTGGGACCCGTTTCAATAGCTGAAATTTCAATCGTTGTTGGTCTCAGCCGAACCACTGAGGAAGTTTCTATTGCAGTACTTTATGGACGCCACAGCGATCGGTACTTTGAACAAGGGCGGCATCCACAGTGGCAGTAACCGTTTCAGAGCGAATTTCCGTTCGCTGTTACTGCCACTGTACTGCCAGGGGGTCTACCCTTTCGTACTGATCATATAAACAATTTTAATAACATAGTTTTAACAGACCTCCTGGCCACTAGTATCTGACTATGAGTGACTGGCTCTGCCTAACCCGGCGTTTATACTAGACGACTAAAATCGTGACGACTGTAGATCGGCTAGCCAATAGTCATCAGGGACCTAGTTTCACTAGTTTCGTGACATGTCTAGATGGCGTCAAGATGGTGTGTCCGGTTTCATAAGAACTAGACATTAGACTTTGTTTTGTCCTTTCTTGCTTGCACTGTTGGTGCCGCCTTTTATGTCTGTCTAACACTTTTGTCAGGAAACTAGTGAAACAGGTCCATAACGTGTAGATTTGTCTAATTCTTATGTTTGGGGTCTGTCTTTACCTAAGGGCAGCTACATGTGATGTCATGAAACTAGACAACCCCAATGTCTGTATGGTGTCACAGACATGTCACGAAATTAGTGAAACAGGTCCCAGGTGATTCTTGATAACTTAATATCGGCTGTAATCATCGTCGGCCAAGAAGCACCTCAAGCATCATAAATTGCCACCTACAATTGGCAGAGTAAAAAAATTGAAGTGGAACCCTACAATTCAGACGGAGAGATTGTGTTGGAGAACAGAACCTCAGCAAGATGTACCCCAGCAAACACTCTGTGAGGTATGTGAATTCCACCGTGTGAATTCCACTTTACGGGAGGTTCCTATATAGCTGCTGAAAAGGCGAGAAAGCCTCCCACCAAATTCCACGGTTTTGCATCATACTGATAGTTATGACCGTACGACACTGAACCATCGACATCAATCTTATTTTGTAGGATGTTCTCAGTAGCAGTTGACCCAGCATCAGCTGAATACAGGATGAGTTTGTTTACATACTGAATCCATTGAACCCCCTTAACGTCAGGATTCTTGTCATTTACAAGAATTGTTAACCATTAAGTGGGTCAGCACTGTTCCCTGTGGGACTCCCAACACGGGTATTGTATATGGGTAACACACCAATGGTATTCGGGAAATTAGCTATGATGCACATGTACAATTATCGATGGTTTTGTTGACAAGCGGTAGTAATCTACGAGACGCATAGTAATCCACGAGCATTAGTGGATGTATGACGCCGTCAAATTCTAGTGGTTTACAGAGCTGCCCGTTCAAGAACCAGTGTTTATTTTATCTATTTTCATTGAATTGGAACCAGTAGTCGCCATATACCAGTGTCTATCAGTAAGGGCTACCTTTATTTGCATTGCACGCACAGATGAGTTCATATATATATCTATATATATATAATCTTATGCACACACTTAGTCTTGCTAACGACAACTGTAACACTCTACCCCCTCATTGTAAAATGCCTCATGGGCTCCATGGTTATGAGCGGCAAGGTTGAAGGATATTTGGTGGCAACGCACCGCAAAGTGTAAACAGAATCTACTTGTTCATATCATACTTTATTTATGTTTCGCGGTGAATTCCTTCAGGTTAGATTTGTCGGCGACAGTAATGTACGGGACAGATAGATGGATATTCAGAGTTGGTTACATTGAAGTCGATATAGCCGCAGCGAAATCTCCCTAGATCACAGTTACCTGTGTTGACACTAGACGATTATGGACGGCGATTCATGAATTTAACACTACCTGATGATGGGGCACCCCCTCTCATAAGATCTCACATTCTCTAAGTGGAAGAATACTAGGCTTAGAGCCTTGAGAATCTATTGGCCTGCCTTCCATGGTAAACACATACATCAGTGCTACCCAAAGATTCCTATAATCTCAATGATGCCTCCTAGTGGGAATAATGTGTACTTGGTGCCCTAGCGGCTTTATGTGGCCTGGAATACAGAATACCACTTAGAGAATGTGAGATCTTATGAGAGGGGTGCGATTTCCAGCCATAAAGGGATAGAAATCGTCTAGTGTAAACGCCAAGAGCGCGGAGACTGCGTACATTTCGTCTGATTATGTCAGATTACGCAGCTTGACACCACCTGATGAATATATATATGCAACATGCTCTGACACTAGTGACTATTTCAATTTGGGTTGATTTAGTCATCTAGGAAGTGGCGATTAATCACTGAGGTGCATTTCTATAAAAAGTCATCTAGTGTAAACACTCGAGGAAGCTCTTAGGTCAACGACTCTTACGGCCAAGATTGCACAATCGAGTACCACCTGACGACTAGTGGTTTTACAATCTACGGTCGCCACACTTTTAGTTGTTTGTGTAAACGGCGGGTTAGGATCTTATTGAAGTCCAGATAACATGTACAGCTATCAGATAGCTTCGGTATATATAACTGTTAAAGAAATCCCTCATTTTCCATTTGTACCCAGTCTATAGGTCTACACGCGTCTACTTACTTCGATAGCAATTTCAAATCTCCCAATGCACAACAATGCATATTGTAAAAATTATTAGATAATCGGGAACATCGTTAGCTTACACAAACTTCTAAGCTGACACTTTAATAATCACTCGTGTTCAGCTCGATAATGATTGCGGCGCATCCAAACTCATGGAGTATTGTCTATTCATATGCATCTCGATCCAATTCTATACAAGTACTACCTTTCGTATAATGATAGAGATACATGCAGTCGTCACAGAGAATAGGTTTAATGCAGCTGCTCTAATTAACCCAGCGTTTACACTAGACAACTAAACATGTGGCGACTGTAGATCGTCATGCCAATAGTCGTCAGGTGGTAGTCGATTTTGTAATGTCCACCGCATCAGTCGTCAAACTCAGAATGTACTTGAACGTTTAAGCCCAATGCACATCTACTGATTTCGAAACATTTATGTACCCTTTTCGGCAACAAACGGACCATAATTTGTCTCAGGCGAGGTATCCTAACGGAGTTGGCCGTCGTCGGTAGATGAAACAAAGCTAGGCAAGGGTCAGGCAACGATTAGTGATCCACCTCCTTCAAATGTTATTTTGTCGCTGACAAGTTGTGGTTTCTATGTTCCTAAATCGATGGCCAAAAGTTTATCAACATGTTGATAAATCTAGTCGCTGACAACGGAACGTACTGTTCCCAAATCCTAACTCCGTCGGCTGGGGTGCATAATCGTATTTCTGTCGGTATGTGTAGACTGATTTGCCTGGGACTAATACCCACCACCTCTTCTCCTCAATGTCCGCCGGTCGAGCAAAGGGTTACACAATTCGCCTGCGACAAGTTCACCGGCTCCTTTACGATTTGCGAACTAATCGTTCAACCATTAATCGGTAGATGGGTATTGGGCTTTACACTGATGACTTTACGTTCTCACAGAATCGCTGGCTGCCCAGACGACTAATTCAAGCAGACTAGAAATAGTCACGGGCTGTCAGAGCATGTCCAATAGTCATCAGGTGGTTCAGAATCGTGTAATCTGACATAACCAAACGATCTGCAATCACCTCGCGCTGGGTGTTAAGACTAGATGATTTCTACCATTTTACTGCTAAAAGTCGTCAGGTGGTGCAAAATGCCAGAATCACCGGCCATAATCGTCTATTGTAAACGATGGGTCACTCTCTGGATCATTCACATCCAGAATCTCCAACAGGCAGGAACACCTAGGCAAAGGTTTGCTGATGTTGACTCTGATGAAAACTCGCTGGTTGATGAACATGTTCATTGGTGTTTGATACGGTCGTCACTATTTGTTTAACAAAAGGATGTATTAACAATAGGCTCCGAGTAAATAGATATTGCCAGGGATTCTTGAAGGACATCAAATATTGTGCAGTTGCCACACAGACAGACGATATCCCCGACGAGTATGCATTATTCCAGTATAGACTACAGTAAAACCCCACTTAAGGGGGCACACTCCGTTCCGAGCCGAGCGAGATGCTCCCCTAAGCGGGGTTTTCAGTCAGTTGATGGTGAGGCTATATAGTACATGATATATTCATGAAGGTGATACTACAGTATAGAGACACCGTTACAACCACACAGACACCCCACATGTGCCTACCTGACACCTACAAGAGCCCACAGAGGCCACTGCCATTGCCTGGAGTTTGATTGTCTAGACATCAGTCTACCTGCCTAAGGGTGCACCCCTCTCATAAGATCTCACACTCTCTAAGTGGTATTCTGTACAAGGTTCTCACTACGCTCTATGCGAGAATAACTCTTAACGAACTAGGCCTAGACCCTTGAGAATCCACTGGTACACAGTATTCCCGCTAGGTAGCATCATTGAGATTATAGGGCCAGTGGATTCTCAAGGTTCTAACCCTAGTTCGTTAAGAATTTTTCTCCCATAGAACATAGTGAGAGTACAGAATACCACTTAGAGAGTGTGAGATCTTGTGAGAGGGGTGACACCCACATACCACAAACAAACAATCGAGATAATTCAGAGTTTTGTCCCCACTTTGTCCAGTCAGATTTGATAAGGTGTCTCTCCAAAGAGTCTCCTTAACCGGGGTTAAGGCCCCGCACCCACTTACTACGATTTCGCTCCCGACACGCCCGGATAGCCCTTCCGACACGCTTCTGACATAAAATCGAACGTTGTGTCGGAAGCATGTTAATTATCGCAGTAGTGGAGGCCGGCTTCCGACAAGCGTTCCGACACGCCCCGACACGGCTTCCGACACAGGCGCCGTGTCGTAGGCCTTGCGACACGCTTCCGACATTTCCAACATGTTGGAAATGTCGGAAGCGTGTCGCAAGGCCTACGACACGGCGCCCTTGTCGGAACGTGTCGGTGCGTGTCGAACGTGTCGGAACGCTATTGTAGCGTTCATCAGTAGTGGAGGCAGGCTTCCGACAAGGTCTACGACATCGTTCCGACACGAGTCATGATATTTAACACAGGCGCCTATGGAAGCAATGGTAAGTCAATGGGCATTTATATTTTCCTCTATATCTCTGTTAATACTTTGAAAATTTCAACAAGATTTCGGTTACATACTTATCAGGATGTACCCTTTCCGTAACCCAAGAGTTTTAAAATATTTGATAATAGAATATATAAGAATTCTAAAAAGTTCAATTTCACTCAGTAAAACCCATCTCACCTTCTTCAAACTTTACCAGAATATAGTATATGTTTAATACTACATATTAAGACTTTAAAATCATTGGTCACTGTCATCATTTTTTAAATAATTGAGAAAAACTGCATTTTGTCGTAGCCTGTTTCGTAGCCGATGTCGGCGCAGTGGTCTCCTTTATTTCCGCCAAAAACCGTTACGACATGGCTTCCGACACGCTCCGACAGGCTACGACACGCTCCGACAAGAGTGCTACGATTGCACTACGACAGAGAAAATCTGTGTCGGAGTGTGTCCGAACGCTTGTCGTAGCATGTTGTAACTAGTGGGTGCGGGGCCTTTGAAGCATTTTGTACCGAAATAACTGTCCCTAAAGCGGGGTGTCCCATAAACCAGGGTTACCCCTGAATCGGGGTTAGAATAAACCCTTAATAGAGCGGATGAATTCAATTCAGAGCAATTGTTCCCTTCAGCAGGATGTCCCAGAGGCAGGGTTTCACTGTACATTGCTAATGTAATGCGCGTACTGAGTGTGTGAAGTAGTTCATGAGACTCTGGTGACAAAACACATGTCGAGGGTTCGACAAAATCCATTGGCTGACAAAAACGTTCTAGATTTTTTGTGTTGTCCTAATAGCCTGTTTACATTAGCCATCACCGATATATACTATAGAGGAAACCCATGAAAGTTTAGGGTCTGAGCTCGTATCCCATCGAGTTTGAATCACGTAGTAATTCACAAGGCGAAGCCGCGTGAATTGCTATGCGATTCAAATAAGATCTGATCGAGCTCTGACCCTAAACTTGAATGGGTTTCTGAATTTATCTCACCCTTAATATTGACTAATGGGCTAACATTTGTGACATTATCCCCCATTGGATATTTTTCCTAAATATCTAATGGGTGTTAGATACGAGTTTCCAATGTTAAGTCTATGGAGAAAAAATATCTGGGGTGAGATAAAGTCAGGAACTACGAACGGACCTTTAGCACTGCTGTAAGCAATGTAAATAGGCTATAGGAGAACACAGAAAATCTACACCGTTTTTGTTGGCCAATGGAAAGAGGCCTTATGATGTCTCTATGGCAGGAACTGGCGATCTTCAAGGTCTTGCACAGTACAACTGCTGTCAAACCCGATTGAAGTACGCCTACATGTAGTTCATAACTTCGGTATCACTCAGATTTACTTCAAAGTATCTTGTCAAGGAGTACTTATCTCTCCTCATTCGCTAGGCGCCGTAACTGTTGCCATGATACACGTTGCGATTGCGAAATGAAGAAGCATAGATCTATCAAAATTGACTGTCATTTACCTTTGACTTTGGATACTCAGACATCTGATATTCAATTACTGTGCCATGAAGAACAGTTGTTTCAATCCATATGAGTGGATTCAAAGTTACATATAAATGGTATGTTGTGTCTTGGAATGCATCATTTCTGGATTGCTTTAGGCCTACTATTTTACAATCATTATTTTTATCTCGTTGATTCAGGGTCAACAATTCTACGTTGTGTTTCCATGCTCAGCGGAACACTGTTTTTCAGCATGGTCCTTCTTGAGTCTACAACAACTTCAAAATAAGTAAATATGGCAAGTGAACATGTATAGTCCTTACATCAATAGTAGTCAGCGGTATAAAGGAATGGGTTGTTAGTGTTTGGTATCATCGAGGCTACAGAGTGTATGTTCGGGAGTGTATGTTCGGGAGCACTTTGCCCGTAGTATACTTCACAAGTATATAAAATGGCATTTTTTTTGGTGTTTTTTAGGTGTGTAGTAATAAGCAATAGTGGTGAATAGATTCGTAGGCTTTCGATTCTCGGCGTTTTATCCCATAAAATACATTCCTCTACCTCTTGGGTAGGGACATATATTATGGCACAAAAGACCTCGAACGCGCTCACTACGGGCTCACAAACAACGTTTTCTCTTAATATTGACATTGAAATCATGTCAGGATAGAGTCTTGCAGATCTAAATGCTGTAGAGATGCGATCCACAGGAGTCGGAAACATCTAATATTAAATCGTCTCTGGTTCTGATCAGTAGTCCTTTTTTATTCAATCAAATACATATGTATGTATACATGATAATGACAAATGCAGTCGCTTATATTGGCATTCTGCCAAAATGCCTACGAAAATGGCACCAGATGCAAGCAGATAAATCTATCAGGTCAGATGGCAGATGCCAAAATCTGGTGATAATGCGTGCTGGTGGAACTGTGATTCATTTTGCTGGATTGGTCAACGGAAGTGAAAAGCAACTTGTGCGATCATAGCCTGGAAGCCTGGGGCTGTTGAATAAAGTTCGTTGTTTCTGGTGCTGGTGTTGGACGATATATACGATAACTCTAAAGGTAAACGACATCCTGTATGATGTTTTCCATTCAATGTTGTAGGACAAAAGACATTTTATAAATGAACGTATTTGTATACAACACCATGTAAGACCTTTATGTTACTCTTATCATGAAAACATCTTACGCTCACTGCACATTATTTTGTACAACACTATGGCCCAAAAAATAACTCTACGATACTTTTTTGTCGTTTCATAGTTTATTCAACAGCCCCCTGGCCTATGTATTGATATATTAGGCCAGGGGTACACTGCCATCTTTCTGGTGGGTTGTGGGATTGCACTGAGCTGGTTGCCTGTCAATTCAAAAGGTTTCTATGGTGTTTTAATTCCAAAATTAAAATAAATAGGGCCCCATTTCATCCTCATCCAAGCTACTTGCGATCATTTATATTTTGAAAGGTAGATATTGCTTTATTTTTTATTGTCATTAATTGTCATGTAAAATAAGTTAATGGGGGATTTCGTGAAGGAAGGAGGCTCAATTTGTATAGTTCAAGGCCACTCAGAATATCCATCTACCTGTCCTATTATCCATTTGGACTGGTAACCAGTACAGTGTAATCCACTTTTGATGCAGCCCGAGATTTGCCGAACATGGCTGATCTCGCACAATGAGAAAATGCAGAATGCAGAAAATACAGCGCCTAGACAAATCCAATAAAGAACTCGAATGAATACCTATTTGTACACTGAAGGAAGCACAAATGTCACACGAAGAAAACTGTAATATTGAGGCTCAGACATCTGATCCCATATTTCCGTTGAAGCTACATTATCCACAGAGCACATAGGTGCTGTTTATAAGTAGATTAATTTGGGAAGAGCAGGTTTTTTTTACAATGGTGCGGATATTAGGGTACTACTTTGGGTGGTTAATCCAGATGAAAACGAGGAAATCACTCGCATCCAATCTCATCAAAACTAAGTTCTTAGACAAGAGCCTTGAGGTTAATGATTACAGGCATATCTGACTCAAATTGAGATTACTCCCACCATCTGTTCAGATGTGAAATAGCTTGCATTTATATGGTTATGCGAGTACAGACCAGAAAAGAAATTAATTTCACCCCCAACAATATTAACAGGCAGAATTCTTGACATCATAAAGCCCGTTTCCCTTGGCCAACGAAAATGGCGGAGATATTTTGAGTTACCCTGAAGGCATGTTTACATTGGCCGACGAAAAGGCTGTAGATTTCTAATAGTGTTCTTCTAATAGCCCATTTCCATTTTGCGTCAGCAGTGCTGAAGGTCCGTCTGTGGTCCCTGACTGTATATCGGTGATGGCCAATGGAAATGTGCTATTAGGAAAATACAAAAAATCTACACCCTTTTCGTCGACAAATGAAAATGGACCTTTCAAGTCTGTTTCCATTGACTCATTTGGTGAGCAGTGCTAAGGATCCGTCGGTTGTTCCTAACTGTAGATTGGTGACGGCCAATGGAAACAGACTTTAAGGGGAACTAATATAATCTACGCCGTTTTCGTCAGCCAAAGGAAACAGGCTTATACTTTGGTTAAAAATAAAGTAAATGCAGTTTGTCAGATTGAATCGGTGCAGCCGAGATGACTACCGTTTCCACAAATTCACAAATTGCTAGAGTTTTTCTACATATCAGGAAGTCTGTTACGCCGTTGAGTGTGCTTTGAGAGTGTAATCCGACGATCACTCTCCGAGCACATCCACGTTGGGGAACGTAACCCACTGAGTTCCCGACACAATTCGACAAACCTTCCGACACACACCGACACACTACAACACAAAATGTTTTAAACATCCGAGGCAGCAACGATACGGTAATTTAGTGTTAACCCTTTCACAGCAGGAGGATGCCTTAAGGCATTACCGCTGTACAGCAGGAGGATGCCTTAAGGCATTACCACTGTACGGCAGGAAGATGCCTTAAGGCATCTTTTTGTGGGTTTTTTCCAAATCATTTTTTTCAAAATATATAAGATGAATTCACAAAATTCCTTCAGGTTATCAAAATCATTAATGTATTTAAGGTGTTCAATATTATTAAGAAATATGGAGAAATAAATTTAATAAATCATCAATTTGTGGAGAAAATGGCGAAAATCATGGCAAAACACGCCTGCCATTCATACGTTCACTATGTAACGTCTTCCTGCCTCTAGTATAGGCGAACGTCGATGGTGGCGCTGCCTCTGCTTTCCCGCCCGTGTGAGGCGTGCGGCCGTTAAAGGGTTAAGGGGGGCCTCCATGCACCAACCACAAAAAGGCTACGACAAGCCTTCCAATCGTAGGCCTGTCGTGGACCTTGTCGGAAAGCCATTGTCGTAGCCTTGTCGTGGTTGGTGGACGCCCGCCTGTCCACTCTGACACACAACGACGCAGAATTTATGAACCTTCTGACAAGGCTATGATGTGAGAATTTTGATGTATAGCCATGGCGTAGCCATGTCGGAGTGTGTCATAAGCAGTGGGTGAGGGTCCTTTTTCCCTGACTGCCCCAAGGTAAGAGTCTACTGTGTTTACCCGGCTGGAAACCTCGTTTCCATTGGCTGACGAAAATGGCTTAGATTTCACAGCTGTCCTAGAAGTCTGTAGGTGATTCCACCCACCGTATATCGGTATCAATTTACGATGAGGGTGCCTTCTATACAATGTTTCTACTGGATTTTCCAGGCACCCATGAATTTTCTGTGATAAAATCCAACGGTGTTGGTCTTGTTACATAATTTAGACCGAATTAATCTGTGAGCATTCTCTGCAGGGACCTGTTTCACTAGTTTCGTGACAAAAGTGTTAGACAGACATGAAAAGTTGCACCAACAGTGCAAGCAAGAACGGACAAAATGAAGTCACATTTCATAGCACATGACACATCTATTATCCAATGTTGTGTCACAATATGGGTGTTGCGAGCAGTGACACTATAGCACCACTGGTGCCAGCGCTACTTGTGTTGTCACAAAACTAGTCAACCCCAATCTGTCTGTATGGTGTGACAGACATCTAGACATGTCACGAAACTAGTGAAACAGGTCCCAGGTCTCATTTTTGTTGACCGATCGGGCATCAGTGTACCCGAAACATCTATTGGTGCCTCTCAACTGCAGGTCGAATAATCAGCCAATGATAATGGGTTTAAACTCTCTATAGGCTGACCGATAGGATATGTTGCATCTGGTGTATCCAGTGATATATAGAAAAGGGCCTGTTGGATTTATTTTCAGGATGTAATACTGTTGTTTCAAGTAACATCATTCCAATAAATTCCTTCGAGAAATTATGCGCCGTAATGATAGTCATCTTACGTGAGTTAGATATCCATTTGATTTTAAATGACGACTAAGGACAAAAAAATTAATCAATTATTTAGATCGCACAATCTACAGAACACAACCGACTACTTTAACTGTGACACACAAGCGGAAGCCTTTACAAGGAGCATACATTCATGTCAGGTATTTAAAGTAAAGAAATATTCTTCAGTAATGAGCGGGAGCAGTTGTTTCTCAAAGAGAGCATTATTACCGAGTACAAGGCATAAATACAAAGCAAGCGGTAAGAGAATGTTCTTAATCAATAACAAGTGCTTCTTGAAGCTAGACCGTCTTTGAGAGAACAGAAAGGTCATAGGAACTCAAATCATTACTCTTTTTACCAACAAGCGACCTATGATTATATTGGATCGAGGAAACCTATGAAAGTTTAGGGTCAGAGCTTGCATGCCATCGCGTTGGAATCATCTAGCAATTCACACGGCGAAGCAACGTGAATTATGTATCTATTCAGACAAGATGAGCTCAAGCTCTGACTCTAAACCTCAATGAGTTTCTGAATTTATCTCTCTTTCACATTAATGGGCTAACATCTGTGATATAATCCACATTATACATTTTCTTGAATGTCTCATGGGCGTTGGATATGAGTTCCCAAAGTTAAGTCTATGGAGAAAAAATACCGGGGATGATATAAATATTATATATATATATATATATATATATATATATATATATATATATATATATATATATATATATATATATATATATATATATATATATGGCCTATATATGGACTTAGGCAATGCCCACTGCAAGCTGACTTATCACTTTTTTGTTAAATCAACACCGTTTCTAGGTTCACTTTTGTTTATCTTGTACCGTATTCCTCAGTGATTTCATGATTAGTACTGGACGGACAATGTCTGGAAGTTTCCGATGTATACTATTTAAAAGAACTCTCACAGAGTATCGAGCTAATCAGCAGTTATTGTTCATGATGGTAAGAAATCCTCTGTGTGCTATATTACTTATACAAAGTCGTGCCACAAAGCACAAGTCGAGTATGCATATTAAAAAAGTGTTTCATTGAAAACACGGATAGTCATTAGTAGAGCTATTCACCCTCTATTACTACACAGTCGTAGTGTGAACATTCAGTAGATTCCAGTTAAAATAGAAGAACAGAAGATACTTCAAGGAACCTCAGATGGTATGCATTAAGAATCAAAGTTAGATCGTAACCAGCTTTTATCTCATTACTGGTATTTTCCACCATGGACTTAACATCGGTAACTTGTATCCAACGCATATTGAGTATTTAGAAAATATACTAAATATGGGCTATGACACAAAAGTTAGCCCATTAGTCAATGTCAGGGGTGGAATGAATTCAGAAACTTTTTTAAGTTCAGGGTCAGAACTCGATCCCATCTCATTTGAATTGCTACATAATTCACGCCGCTTCCCCTTGTGAACCATTACGTAATTCAAACTCGAGGGAATAAAAGCTCTGAACCTAAACTTGAATAGGCTTCCTATATATTAATCATTAATCATGAACCTGTATGCATTGATTATAACAATAATGATAATAATGTAATAATAATGATAATGCTATTTTATCGAGATATACCGGCCTGTATGTATGCTTAAATCAGGCAAAATACAATTGGCCTGCACTAAAATGGAATTTCATGCTTTGCATAACGTTATTCATTTTTATTATACATAGTATACAAAGTGCAAATTGCTGATATATGGGTACTTAGCAAACCGCTGTCCATTCTTTAAAAACTGTTAGATATCATAACCATGGTATAAGGACTTAAAATAGTTGTATATGAAAAAATAGTCCCTTTGTGCCTTAGTGCTAGAAAATAGTCCCTGGTGATATACCCTTTAATATGGCGCTGATACTCATGTATTACTAGGCGTCAACCCCTTGTGGTTTACCGCCGCCTGTCTACAAAACAGGCAGAATTCGCCATCGATTCTTGTCTATGTATAATGGGATGTGAGGACAGATACAATATGTTTATTGTCAGGGATCAAGCGATTGAAGGAAGTCAGCAGCAGGGAATTCTATTTACACCGCAACCTTCTGTTTCCTGTTGGATACAATTACCCTGCGACACAGCTGTACTGTCCAGTATCGTCCTCGAAGCTCAGTTTTAAATAACCCTGTTATCGCTGTCATTTCTATGGAGATGACCTTTGGGTCGATGCCCCTGTGGGGCTGTACAAGAAACTTAGCAGCATATTGTACAGTGCCCTAGCCTGAAAGCCTGGCCTATGTGCTCACTCACATTATAGGCCTGGTGACGCCAGCCTTTTTTCTGGTGCATTATGGGTAACACCTCTATCTTTACGCTGGTTTAACCGCTAGAGGGCATTGTAAAATATGTTATACTTTTTTAAGAAACATTCTAGTAAGTAATCTCTCATCTTTTGAAAGGTTGGTATTACTTTATTTTACATCATCGTACAATATAGACAAGTATTAGTAAGTTATTTGTGGAACCTTAGGGATAGAGATTGTGCTAGGTATCCTTGCCACTGCAAATAAGCGCACTGCACGAAAACCACCATTTTATTCTTATATACGCCATCCCGGAAGTGCATATATTGGCTGAATTTTGACTTGTTTTCATATATATACACCCAGGGTTTATATACGGAGGCGTCTTGGCTGTATTTCAGAACCGGCGTATATGAGAGGAAATATCCTCTCCCCCTGCTGCCTCCCGCCCGTTTGTGTTGGTAGAAGTACAGGTGTCCTCAGTAGGAAGCCCTCCCCCCTCCCCCGCCACCCCCCGCCACCTCCTGCCCGCTCTCAGTGAAGCCCTCTTCACTGGACGCTTATATCCGCCTATACAGATGAGGCGTATATAGGGAATAGGACGACGCATTCATATGTAAAATGGTGGTTTTCATGCAGTGGCGGGGAACCAGTGAAAGTCATCCACTAGTATTACGTATAGGAACCGGTCCTATATTTCAATGGTACAGGTAACCAGTCTAACAGTGCCCTCGCTCTGCCTCATGTATTAACTATATATGGATATAGAAACACACGTGACTCGAAACTACGCCATTCTCGTTCAAATCCTGTGATCATAAGGATCTAGAGGCGGAAGTGACCTGAAGCGAGGAACATACATTGGTCATTTAGACAAGGTCACCTGGGGTTTCTCGTGGCTTATTTAATTTACTCAGTTGCGTGCTTCTTGTGCCTGAGTGCAAAACAAAAGCTAGTGGTTCTTTAAACAAAGCAAAGTTTTAGGGAACCAAGCTCGTGGAAACTTCTTACAATTGGCAGTGAGTAACGCTATGAGAATACAATACGCTGGAGAGTGGTGTTGGATGTATCAAAATGACATATCCTTGCTATCGGAACTGACATATTTGTCTGCCAAAATGCAAAGTATTGTTTACTTCTGTAGAAATGCGTTAAAGGCAATGGGACAGACATTACGATGGTACAAAATTGCCTTATAATGGTTGGTGCGGTTACAGAACAAAGGATTGGAATTATAGTGCTTTTTCAACCCAATTACCAGAAACCCAAACCAGAGGAATATTCCTCCTTCATGTAGAGGATTTAATGATTATGTGAAGCTGTCATGAGTAGAGTTTTACACTAGTAGATATACGATCAAGTGAAAGATGATGATGGCGAAACCGACATCCAATAGATGATACCTTTCTATATTGTCCAGCAGAATCGTGTGAGATGACTTAATTTCGATATAGAAGCATGAAACTTGGCACAATGGAAGAATTTGACGTACTTATCAAAATCATAGTAAGGGCGGAGCTCTATTTTTTTATATGGCCGTCAGATTAAAAATGGCTGCCGAAGTGGATAGTAACTACTTTTACTTGAGTGGACAGTAAAAATTAATTAAGCATGCCATCAGTTTTTCGTCTAGAAAGCAGGAGATGTCAACCTATCACTAGAGGCATTTCTCATCCGCCAGCCATCTGATTTTAGTACCTCAAACTCTATCAAGTTTCACGCTTGTATACGATAATGAAGTCACCGGCCTGTTTTATGCGCCAATCTGCTGGACATTTGCAGGTGGGTATTTTTTTCTAGACGCCTGTGAGTTGGAGGTGATTGTTTTATCACATACTATGATACATTTTCCCTATTATAAGTCTTTGTTTCGGAAGGAAGCATTAAAGAAGAAACCGACAAGTTTTGGTCAAAGTCGTCGTTCTCCACGAGTTTGATGCGGAGGGATACGAACGAGGCGACAGCCGAGTGAACATCCCGTAGCATTCAAACAAGTTGGAGAATGGCTTCCTTGACAAAACAAGTTGTTTTCTTTCTTTATCCCGCCACTGTATACACTAAAAGAATGGACAACACACAGGATATAAACCATGGAGAACGGACTGCAATACTTGTACGGGCATTGAATAACGAGTTCCAAATGTTAAGCCCAGGGACATTTACTCCAGGGGTGAGATAATTACAAGGAAACTCATGAGATGAAAATAACTTGGTCCGTACTTTAGGTTACCGAACTTTATTAGTTGGCTATTCCTTGGTAAAAACGATGATGTTGAAAGTATTTGGTATAATGCCTCAAACTAATAGTTTTCCTGACATGGAGCTGCCTCAAGGCATCATCCGTCCACAATGGGTTGATCTTTTATTATTATTATTAATTTCAACATTTTCAGACGGATACATTCGTCCTTAGAGATTGTAGAGAGTGATCGCTAGTTCCGCCATATTCCGCCAGGAAATTGAGAGATAGAGGCTAAAACCCCTCAGTGGTAAGCCAAGACAATTGGTGTTTTGTTTGCCATCGGTGGCAAAATGGCTGCCTTCTTAACACATATGCCTTATAGTTCAATGCAACTAGATCGCATAACAATGAGGATTTCGGGGTAGGCCATGGGCACTGCTCTGAAATCAGTGTTACTGCGTAGGCATTGTTTCAGGAACACTGATTGAACTCATTTATACAGGCTTAAAGGCAGGAAGGGAAGTTCTAACAATGGTACAACATCACATTACTTCGACGGTAAGCCACCCTAGAAGCCCTCCACTGTGGTTAATTCAGCTTGATGTTCCCATTCAGAGGATAATCTAGAACGTGTTCATCAACGCCAACAGAATGAGCCACGAGGGTATTGAGATTAACGAACTTTGCCTTTTTTCTCGCTTCAGTTAATATCCAAATACGTTTTTCAAGTATATTATCAAGGGAAATCCACAGGATATTGCAGTAGTACAAAACTGGATTGATACAGTAACATCTCAATCCATCGTCCGGAGCCATGAAGCTCTATGAGTCTAGAGGGGAAAGGAATGAAGCACCTCTTGTTTAGATAAACTTTGTTAGATACGTTCAGAGAACCGAAAGTGCCTCTGAAACTGTCATATTTTTACATGTATGAATTAACGAGGAAGAGGCATAGAAACAGATTTTATTACCCATCTGATACGAAGACTATCGTAAAACTGGATGAGTTTTAATCTTGGCCACCGTATGCCACGACTGGAGTTTGACAAAGTGACTTCATGAGGTGAAGCCGAGTAAAGTCAGAAGCCAAAACTCCAAGAGTGGAATGCGGTGGCAAAGATTAAAACGAATCAGGTTTTGATTTTATCCTACTTTGTCACCTCGATTTTGGAATATTACGTGATAACAATTCTGTATGCCACTAGTGGCATATAAAACTGCGTATGCCAGTCAGCGTGGCGTATGGAAACTCAACGTTAAGCCTATGGGATTTTATATTAGGGGTAGGATAATATGCCAAACATATGTAGCCTACAAATTGCTACAGAGTGGGAGAGGGAAAGCTGGAATCTACAGAGTAGAATACGTTTTATTTCTTGCCACCTGACGGGCACTATAGGAACTATTATGTATAAATGATGCACGTCACTTCCGTCGAATTCCGAAGCATTCAAAAGATTTCTTTCTAATAATAAGTCGGAAGGTGATTAAAAAATACATTACCATGATTTTCATCTGTGTGGCCGCATTTTCCTTGAAGTTAAAACCCAATGCTTCTCACTATCGCTCGGAGTTTTACTTCGTGACAACTGCGTGGAGAATACGGCCACTTAGCCCGAAATTGTTGTAATATAGTGTATCTATTCTGATTAATATATCCCCCCATGCAATGGAACCCAGGGTTTACGAACTGTTTTATATCATATTACCATGTTCGACTGCTAAATGTCTATATGAGTAGTATTTAGGTAAAATCTTTTGAATCATTAGGCATGCAAAAATCAGCAAAGATTTCAAATGTCAGGAATCCCGAATTGCACTGCAAAATATCATGGATAAGATTGTAGAAACTCAAATCTAACTAGGCTTCTGAAAGGATTAAACAATATTCGACTTACTTTTTAAACTCTTACTGGAATTAGGAGAACCTATAAATTGTGTGACAAACAACGAGCATTGTTCACATTACCATGTAAGGGTTAGAGGCGAAAGAGTAAACCTGTGAGGTTTTTATCCTAAAGATTTAATGAAGAAGCTTCCAAAGTCGGCATTATTCCTAAATGTGAACTATAAACATAGCGTTGCGGCTAATATAGAGAAATCCAAAAACAACAAGCCGAAATGTTACCTATGTTCTCCAATGCACCAAGTCATTCTACATGCATCACCTTTTCAAATTAAAAGTTCAACCTTGGAAGATATTGCTCTATCAAATGATGTTTGAATGATCATAGGTATATAGTTCGAAACTTGAAAATAATTGAAAAGTAGACGAATCATCAAATTTGTAAGAGATGTGAAATGTTATAAAGGTCTACTCAACAAAAATAGATGGCAGAATGGAAAGTGAGCAATTATTTAATAGCTCAGGGTCTCTCTAATCACACACTTCAGAGGCCAGACTATAAGGCATCTGACAGCACCATTCAGTATCCGAGATCGAGCCTAAAATTTGCAATGTTTAATCTTACAATGACTCTATACACACACCAAAAGTTCGTAAATATTGAGGGGTTGAGGAGATTGTGCAGAAAGAGCATATCAAAACGGGAGGGCCCCAGATCGGGATATCAGGTAGGAGTCCAAGCGATACCCTTATGTCAGCAAAATGTAACTCTCTGTACCGCCAAAAGGGCCATAGAGAAGCGGGGACAGTGATAGAGGCTGCGTGTAGAAGATAGGAAACTTCTCCGCTAATGGATAAACTGATATGAGCAAGATACAAATGGACAAATCTGCCTTTTATCAATACCCTGAATTCTGATTCTGCAACCTTGAGAATGGGTGTTTGTTTTAATACACAATCAGTGTTTGCAATGTTGTGTTGCCGCAACGCATCACGAAATAGTATAGATAACATTAGGCTTAGATTAAAATATTGGGTTGTGACAGTTTTTGTTTCAAGGTATTATATAAAACCATAGATTGTAATGGCTGTCAGACGATTTGTCACTGACAAAAATGTAAGGACACAAGGTTTTTAGGATTCATAACGTGCAACGTGTAACATAGAACAGGCAACCAGTTTATTTTATTCAAATTAGATAAAACATATGGTAGGAGCCGTGAAAATACAATGTGATCATAAGGAAAGTTCTTGCCTTTACTTGAACTCAATTTTTTGTGAAGATTCAATTGAGTTTTATCTTTTAGAACAATATTTATTCATTGAAGTAGGGATTCTTTTGCCATTTTGATAATACGTGTTGATTATTATATATATTTTCCTTAAAGTAATGAATGTACCTGTCTATAACCTAGATGCTATATTCATTAGAAAATATTATTCAACGAAAATCATAGGTGAACGATATATAGGCCGTCATCTCTAAACGTAACATGTATGTGTCTTTGATTAAATATTCTGTAGGTTAGTTTTCTTCGACTGTTCACAGTTCCAAAGGAGAAGCTAGATTGATTATATTGTAATCAAATGCATATGCACACATTAAGGCCTGGCGTCCACCAACTACGATAGAAATTTAGACCTACCGATATGCAACTGATACAAAAAGAAAATATCGGAGACATATCGGGAAGGTGCAAAATCGTAGACATATGTCTAGACATGCCAATCTACCACGCATTGTCCGTTTTTTTTTATCAGTTTCTACTCGCAGAAACGTGGTCAACTGCCCCAATATTACGTGACCTTCTGAAACGATTTTTATTTTTATCTGGAGGTGCTTCGTAGACCATATCGGAGCCATATCATAGTAGGTGGATGCCAGGCCCAAAGGAACATTGGACAATCCCATGTCAAGTTTCCTGAAAATTTAATATGATAATTTCTTAGTGATGTAGGACACATATCCAAAAGTCCGGGGTCACCATGCTAGAATCTAATTTATTGTTGTTGTTGTTTTGTTGTTTCTTTGGATTGGTGATAATCTATAGTCGATGTTTGAACATAAGAGGCTACACCTCAATCGTCCATTTTTTTAATTCTATTCAAAATCATACAAGTTACGAGAGTAATAGAGTGTGTATCAAATCTGAAGGTAACACGGGTATGACGGTAGATGGGAGACTTGTGCTAACGAATCAGACCCAAATAATAAAAAAAATCCTTGTAAGGCCACTAAAAATCAAACTTGTTTCTCATCACCGCATGCATAAAAAATGTTTTTAGAAGATTTACCTTGATAGAAATTATGAAAGGTATGTGTATTTGGTATCAAATTAAAGCACCTGATGTCAGGGATGCTTTCAACATGATGTTCTAGGTATTCCCAAAACCGTGGTATTCATATCTCTCTTCATACTTCCTGAACAACCAGTAGTTCTGTGCTGACACCTATTGCCAAGCCCATTTTATGACACTTCAAAAGCCATCTTAGCTCCAGAAAAAGGGGGAAAAAATGCCCTCGTCATATTTATTATGGGTTGTTGATAAAAAACTAGTTTTTTTGAGTGGCCTAGTAGGAAATGCAAAAATACAGTTCTCTAATGTATCTTGTCTGTTTTCTTTCAGATGACGAGTTGCTCGAGGATATGGAGCAGCTCGGGGAGGTGGAGCTGCCGGCGAAGCGGGGTGGACGGCTCCCGGTGGCCTTCGTCTGCTCCCCGAAGACGGCGGGATGTCTGAACGGAGGCCGGGGACCTAAGATCACACCTCTCAGGTCTCATAAACTGGCCATGTGCGTGTGCCTCTGCCCAACCCAACTCAAAGGCCCACGGTGCACCAAAGTGTAGGTCAAAACTGTGTACATTAATCAGCCTTTCTGTGTGAGAAAAACACAAAATCCCACTTAAAATGCAAGATGGCCAAGGTCTGCTCAGTTTGAGAATTAAACCACTGGGAGTCGATAATAGAGATAATTTCGGAGGAACCATAAACAAATTTTGAGTATTATTTTTTTAAAGAAAATCAGGTTCGCCGGGAATGTATTTCCTTCAATCCGGTGGAATATGTTGCAAAATAGACATGAAAATAAAGGATTTTTTGTTTAAACCTCTGTGTTACGAAAGGAATAGACCAATTTGTGTTATTCTGATACATCGCCAAATTAAATTTGACAGCTGCGGTTTTGCACCAACAGTGAATATTGATGAGACCTTTTAAAGCCTTTTTGTCACGGATAAGAATGCGAACTCCCTATACTGCCGCCAGCATGTACTGCACCTCCAGCCTTAACTGCCAAGTAATATTCCTTTTCACCAGCACTGTCAGTAGAACCATACATCTTTTCTTTTTCCTGGGAAACTGCGAGCTATCTCTCGTCGCTTTCACTGCAATGAATGTTCAGAGATCCACGATGGTAGGCCACTATATTTCCTATGTCATAGAAAAAAAGATAAATTTATTACCGTTATTTCCAGAGGGTTTATCCAAATCTTCGTGAACGTGTGAAAAGATCTATCATTCAAATTTAGTGTTGTATAAATGTTCAATAAAAAGTATCTTTCGAAATATGCGTCTAGTTTTCTTGACCTGAGATTCCTGTAGCCTAACAACAAAAAGGTGCATCTGGATGCTTGAATGCTTTGTTTGCTTGAAATATCATACTATGAATACAAATACTTCATGATTCCCAGCGGCTACATTCGTGAACAAGTAGTTTGTATCGTGGGTATTCAACTTACGGTACAATGCATGTCGCTATGTTTGCCTTTCCCATCATTACCGCTTTGCCAGCATACCTGCCTCTCTTAATCCCGATATACAACCATAAACATCTGTTGGCGATGTTGTTCTTCGATATTGTAGTACAGACCTTCAGGACGACAAGAGGCCAGATAAGGAAAAATGCTCCTCCACCCCATAAGGCCCTTTCTATTGGCCGACGAAAACAGTGTAGATTTTTTGTGTTCTCTTAAGGCCCGGCGTCCACCTACTACGATATGGCCCCGATATGGTCTACGATACACCTCTCGATAAAAAATCAAAATCGCGTCGGAGGGTCACCTAATATCGGGGCAGTTGACCACGTTTCTGCGATTAGACACCGATAAAAACCCCATACAATGCGTGGTGGATTGGCATGTCTAGACATATGTCTACGATTTTGAACCTTAAAGGGGGGCGTCCACCAACCACGACAAGGCTACGACAATAGCTTTCCGACAAGGTCCACGACAGGTCTACGATTAGAGACCTTGTCGTAGCCTTATCGTGGTTGGTGGACCAAAGTTCCCGACAAGAGGCTACGACAAGGCCCCGACAGGCTGCGACACGAAGCTTGTCGGGGGGGGGGGGGGGGTTGTCGGGGGCCTTCCGACAAGGTTACGACAAAATCGAACCTGTTCGATTTTTGCCACGACAGGAGCCTTGTCGTGGGGTGTCATGGTTTCCTCTATCTCACTGTCATGGTGTGTCGGTACCATGGGCGCCTTTTTTCGGCAACCAGCGACGTCTATACGACACGCCCCGACTAGGCTGTCGCAAAGCTGCCCTTCTCACGACAAGGCTGCGACAAGGCTGCGATTGGAACTTTCTTGTCGGGGCTTGTCGTAACTTTGTCATGGTTGGTGGACGCCCCCCTTCACGATGTCTCCGATATTTGCTTTTTGTATCGGTGCCATATCGGGAGGTCTAAATTTCTATCGTAGTAGGTGGACGCCAGGCCTAATAGCCCATTTAATAGCCAGGATGCAGGGTAGCGTATTTTTCACACCCTTCCCTCCTGGTGCCTATACATGTATTAAGGTGGGGGAGGTTATGCATGTTAGCAACAATACGGCCCGTCTCGGGGAATTTGTCTCAGGCTGTTTACCATGCTAAGTACTCAGTCTCAGGTAGATTTTTCTCTACATGTGAATCCCATTTCAGAGGAAGAGAGCCCCACCATCCAGACAAAGAGATCATGTTCTGCTACAGAACACGTCTTTGCAACGAAATTTTAATATCTAAATATACATATATATATAATGTTGTTTCATTTATATTGGTAAGAAACATCCACAACGCTACAATATTTCCTGAATTATAGGGCATTATACGATTGAAAAAAGTGCTACCGCAAGATCTGCATTAAAGTACCATGAGGTGCATCGGGACCGCGATTCACAGGAGAATCCATTACGATGCTTGGAGAACTGGCATGTCTAGATGTTTGTTTACGATATCTACCTTCCCGATTAGTCTTTGATTTTGACTTTATGTATCAGAGCGCGATCGGTAGGGCTAAATTTCTATCGTAGTAGGTGGACTCCGGGCCAAAGTGCAGATTCTAAGCTCATGGTTTTGCAAGCGTTGTAGTTTCTGCAATAGCATTGCATTTGTTTTTGGAAAAGAGCGTCCCCATTTTCGTCATACGGTCGTACTTTCACTTTAGAGATTTGGATGGCCTGCTTTTCTTATATGTATTAACTTATATGAGATAAAATGGATAGTTTGAAGTATCAAGCCCTGAGCTCAGGTTACCCTCTTTGACAGCTACTCCTTAACACATATATCCTCCGGCCAATGCCGGCCAATGCTAATGTGCCTCTCGCTGAGGTCGGCACTATCACTTTCAGCCGGCGTTTACACTAGACGATTCTGGCTCGCGATTCTGGCATTTTGCACCTCCTGACCACTTTCAACAGTAAAAAACTAGAAAATGTCTAATGTAAATGCCAAGCATGTGGCGACTGCAGATCATCTGATACATCTGATTACGCAATTTGGCACCACCTGACGACTATTGGACACAATAGTCGTCAGGTGGTCTGACGCCGCTGACTATTTCAAGCCGCCTTGAATTAGTTGTCTAGACGGGCGGCGATCCTGTGAAAACTTAGTCGTCAGTATAAATGCTCGAGTACATTCTGAGGTCAACGACTTTTGCAGTGGACATTGCCACCACCTGATGACTACTGGCTTGACAATCTACAGTCGCCACGTATTTAGTTGTCTAATGTAAACGCCAGGTCAGATTATGTCACCCTCCCACCTTGTAGCACATCGTGCTTTATCAATCATGTTAGAACTTTGTGTAGTGCCTTGAGGTAAAGGTGCGGGGGAGGAGGAGGAGGCTGATTGAAGTGTCATCAATGTCACCTACTTAGCATGCTCCACGCATGGTGTCATCCCCGCTCCCATTAATTAAATCAGGTTTAAAATCATCTAGCATTGTTACCACACAGAGGCTGTAAGATCTCCTCCCACACCAGTATCCTTTATCGATGACCTTCAATTAGATTCACTATTCATTATTGCGTCAGAAATGTTTGTCTTTACCTTGAAGGACGGGTTCATTGACATTTGAGGCTTTGATAACATGCCTTAGTTTTCCCGGACATTCCCTCTCTATTGATTTGTCTTGATCATGCAATATTAAGTAGTCTCAAGTCACCCATTGATAATGTGACATAATTCTCTCGCTAATGAAATATTGCGTCATGATTCATTGTGTATTGTCAATTCCCACTGACCAACTTGGATATCCGACCCCGAACGACCTCCTCCTGTCACTAGTATGCATTATAAGCTCACCATTACTATAGAGGAAACCTATGAAGGTTTACGGTCACAGCTTGAATCCCATCTAGTTTAAATAGCGTAGTAATTCACAAAGCGGATCCACTTGAATTACGTGGCAATTCAAACGAGATTAGATCGAGCTCTGACCGTTAACTTCAATAGGTTTCTGAACTTATCTCACCCTGAACTTATCTCACATTGACTAATTTGCTAACATTTGTGACATTGTCTCTGGCGTATTTTTTTCTCTCAAATACTCCAAGGAATTGAGTATGAGTTCCCAATGTTAATTCTACGGGGAAAACATACCAGGGTTTAGATAATACAGGGAAGACCCATAAAGGTTTACCGCCAGAGCCCTTATCCCATTTTGTTTGAAGGGGACAAAATAAAAGGGGTGAGATAAAATAAAATCTTGTACTCAGAACTTGGAGAAAACTATGTGGATATAATCCCGCACAAGTGCTCCTTTGTGTAAGTATAATAATTCAAGGCTACCTGCTGTTCCTAAAGATGCATGTCTCAATTCTGTGTCGTGTACTTCTATCTACAATACCAGACCCTCTACTACACCCACTATTTCGTAACCGTTGTCTCATTCTACGGACACATGTCTCTGATCACTACAATAAACTATGCTTGTCCTAAATGCATAAATATGAATTTTGAATCGGAAGATCTAAAATTATTTGGAACATACTTGTTATTATATGCCTACGTGTGAATGTTTCACTTTTACTGACCGGAAGTACGAGTTCCTTTCGTCACTGAGCGACGAAATAGTATTTATACGTACCACATGACCACTGTCATTCTCGATATGATGTGTTGTAAAATACCGTTTTTAATTATTTTCAGGTATATTATAATAAGGAGACATAGTCAGTGTACCTGAATTCAATCTGTTCCTCGATGTTTTGGTCGGAATTCTTCGAACTCGGTGAATATTTCTGTCCAAAATATTTCCGAACAGATTCCATCCAGGTACACTAAACCATATCTTACTCTATATGACAGTTAACATTTGGCACCCTGCACAGTCTGCTACTTGCACGAACAGAAAGCATGCGTCATGTCGGTACCGTCATGTCAGTAGGACTACTTCACCTTAGCCTGACCACTACACGAAGCACTTTTCTTTCAGGAGGAGGAGATATCGCTGGTAACATGCACTGGTCAGCTGCACAGGAGCAAGAGACATTAATTGCCAACTTCGAAGAAGCTTCCTTCCATCACACAACTCGAGGTTAATTGAGCACACCATGTTGAACTTTGCAGTATTTGAATTGACATATCGTTGGCCATGATAACGGGGTCCGTTTCATACACTATAGGAGGTTATTTTATCATTTGAAATCGTATCATGGATATTATTTATTGCACTGCAGGTATGATTAAGTTTCGTTGAAGGAACTTACTGCTTTACAAAGCTTCTTTGTATGAAACAACTGGACCTCTGGGAGATTTTCATTTCACAGAAATCATAAAATTATCATCTTCATTAAAAAAAAGGTACAAAACAGTTGTTTCGAATGAAAAGGTATATATTTATGTATAAGATTACACATACACCAATGCGATGATACATATAAAATAATGGGTACATTCATATGATGTAAACAATTAACACAATTCATGAATATTTTTTAAATCAATTAATGATTTATAGTTATTTTAAGACCTTCACAACTCATTTTCATTAAACTGTCTTGTATTGCGATCCCTATGTTGTCGGACATAGCTCTTTTTCTTGTTTTAATAAATATTTATGTTGATAATATTTTGTCCCAGTCATTCTTATCTGAAGGAAACAAGGTAATGCCCTGCGACAGACTTAGAAAGACAGTGTAGCAAAACGAAGTATGCAATAGCTTCAAATGACTATCGAAGTACGACTTGCTGGCAGATCAATTCCTCAGGGGGGGGGGGGGGGGGGGCATTGTTCCATGTTTTGTGGATTGCAGACTAGTGACCCAAGGTCGAAACCATTGCTCCTGATTCTTTGCAAAACGCGTCATATCTATGGCACCATCTATATTCAATTAAAAATCTCATGACCCTTTCACCGATGTCACTGAACAGAATCTGATAAAAGCAATATATTTACCTTGTCGGGACGTCCTCTCTTACCTTGTTTTATTGTAGGAGCTCTTTGGTATCTTTATTGAAAGAAACACGGTACGACAGGACATCCCAACAAGGGGATTACGTTTTACTAAGAAGTGCCATATGACAGCCATAATCGTTTACATACTACACCCTCCCAATAGTGACAGATGTTTTTCAGCAGTGATGCAATGAAGAAGATATATTGAGACCTTGACTGGAATATGAGCTGTCTGAAAAGTAAAAAGGTGATATTATTGAGGATTGATTCCTATAGAGCCAACATGACGTCCCTACTTTAGCATTTATACCTATTAGGTACAGTATATTTATATATTTTATTAGGATTATTGTTCTATAAATTCTGGCAATACTAACAACAAATAGGGGCTATTATATAAACATGGAGACAGTTTTATCGCAGCATTTATACAACCCTTAAATACATACCCTACAGTTCACAGTGGCGACAGCAGGTGATTTTAAAATATTATCAATCATCATTTAAAACTGGTTCTTTGTGAGCCATTCTAATTCTAAATGAGTAAATCTAACGTTTTGTCCAGTTTATCCAATCTTAACGGCTAAAATATGCCAATAAATTTGCTTGATTTACTTAGGAAATGCACTGAAAAATCTGGTTTTCTTCAAATCTCTCAAAAACAAGAGATCATCACATTCAACTTTTAGGAAAATGACATGGGTTACAATCTCCAAGCCGAAATATCCGATGTGCCTTTAAATGGCCATTGGAAGTGTATCTTTACCTATATTTTTGAGAAAAAGATCAATACAGAATAACAAATACCGGACTACATTTATCAGTTGTCTACGATTACATTTCAGGTTCCATCTATTCACTTAAATAATACAGTCTTCCTTTAATCAGCAAAAAAGCTTTCGTTACAGCAAATAACATTCATCGGATAGATGAATTTGTCAGTCTCTAAATTGTTGCTTGCCTTTAGTGGCCAGGCTCTCATTTAGCGGGAATCCTTGAAAGCTACGTGAAAAGAGGATGGCTCCCCTAAAACGCCACCTTGTAAAGGGATATGAATTCTCTTTGGCTGATTTTCCCATTGCAATAACTCACTGATTATGTCATAGCCTGTTCTATTGGAATTACATGAAAGGCTATGAGAATGGAAGGACTCATAGCTAAACCATCTGGATCACTGTAAAGAAGAGACTGAGTAACACCATTTTTCTGCTTGTATAGAAATTGATTCGACAGATGTCAACTTGTCTGGCCATTTCAAACCAGCGATTGCTGAAAGTCAGGCAGTATAAATAACGGAAAAAACACCCCTAAGTATAGGGTATCAACATGTGTCAGTTAGATTAGCGTCACATGCTCAAAATGCAGCTATCGAAATCTTGACGTGTGTAAATGCTTTCCAGGAAAATGAATTTAGAGAAATACAGGGGACTACATTAGAAAACTATGTTAAAATGTTATCAGAATTCTAGTTTCCTTTTTGGATGTGATCGTCCTGTCGTTATATTTGCATTCTATCTTTATATATTAAGACACTCACAATAAATCCTATCGGATACGATCAAATGAAAGTCAAACATGGGGAAAAGAATTAATTTCAACAACGTATGCGAATATCAAGGCAGTGGCGACAACCCTCAACTTTTAGTCTGGTCTTACGAGGAAGGCAATCACTGTTGGTCATTCACTAGAGTAGTAAATAGTGGCTTGTTACTTTATGACACTCAACTTCTAAGCTTAACACGCCACCCAAAGCGTGCCACCTTTCATGTATGGACAAATAGGAGATTACCATCCTCTACACAAGATAGAGCTTTCTTTGACGACGTAGATATCAGAGGGGAAATCAATTGCTTGACATGAGTACCGTAAGTACACATGCATTACACCCAGTCTTGGGAATTCAGCAAAAATTCTTGACTTCTCTCATGTAATGTGGCGTTTCCATATGTCGACAAAAACCCCACCAATAATTTCCACGCTGTACAGAATATGTCGGTGGTTATCCCTATGAAAAAATCGCTGGAATTAACCAGTAACCTGCACTGCCTGATGTGTTTCCCTGGGCCATTTCAAGGTACATCGATAAATGGCTTTTGATTGTAAACTATAGGCCGCCACAAATTAGTTCAACCCGGTTTGATTTTGTTGGTGGGCTCAAAGGTCTGTTGGTGGTGCCAAATCGCGTAAGGAGGGAGAGAAAAATCATTAACCATTTCTGTTTCCACCATTTGATTATTGCACGGAATGTGTCATATAATCAATCGACGGTGCGAAATGCTATTATCGGTGGTCATAATCGGCAGGTATAAACGCAACATAAGGGACTGCCCACTATACACACAGACCTGCCTTCCTAATATGGGCACTGATTTATATTTGCACTGATTCATATCGAAGTTTCAGTGAGAGTCGTCAAAATATCACATTGTGGCAAACATGTTGGCGGTAATGCGGCAGACGAGACACTATTGGACTCCCCCTCCCCTCCTCCTCACCTCCCCCTCATCCGACCCCCACCTGACCTCCTTTCAAACCTCAACCTTCCTCGCTCTCTCCCGACTCCCGTCGGATTCAGAACCATCTCCACGCCGCTCTCCTAGGTACCTCATTCGGTTTTACCTCGGATTCCCCTCAAAACATCACGGGAACCGGGTGAAACGATGAGAGCGAGTTTACAAAAACTCGCACCGTATACGCAGGGACCCGGGAACGAGCAACAATGCAGAAAACATCCAAACTCGGACCACGTCAGACAACGCACCCCTCCAGCTGCTCTCTCGTAGTCCGCTCACCTACCACGCGGGCCGCGAGCGAACAAGGAACGGTATTAGTCTCGGCCCGAGTCCTCTCCATCTCTGCAAAACTCGCTCTAACATCACGAGAAATTTGAAGAAACACCTCTACACTGAAGTACTCGCTCCCACTGGTCGCGAGTTTTCTACTCTTCGATTCCGGACATCCACAACAACTCCGGGCATTAAGGCAGATTAGGAAAACTCTACTCCATATTCACACATAGATACTTTCCCTACAAGATTCCTACTTCTCCTCACGCTTTGCCAGTATCCCTACTCCTTTCTCACCGTGAAATAAAGAGATTTTAGATTTAATCTCAACAGCACCACGTCTTCTCATGGAAATCCATTATATATCATTATTTTCATCTACTGCAAACTTTGAAAAGTAGTTGCAATCTCAGCACTGTCAAGGTACTCTACACTAAGATATCCATGGATTTGTACACACAGATTTCTTAAGTTGAGCTCTCTGTCGCGCCTTTCGATGATGCAGGCAAACTTTCGGCTCTCGTTTGTAGACTTTTGAGTGTAGTTTCAAGAACATGTTTGACTTAATGTGAATTCCAATAGGAACTTTCCAGTAAAAGGAGAATGTGTGTCCATAGATTCAGGAGAGAAATCTAAAAGATATAGCGGAATTTCAACAAGATGAATTTGATCTGATTAACAAATTGTAGAGACACGTCGGATTGATGATTAGGTTTGGTATATTCTTCGCCTGAAAGGTCAAATCTTTTGTTGAATTATCTAGAGGGAAGCATCTTTATGTATCATACATTTACAATAAAAGAAATGTTAGCACCGTTTAGTTTCTTTGATATTTAAAATGATGGTTTAGGGTATTGGTTTGACGATGGGCGGTCTAACTCTAACATTGCAGTACAGTTCTATGATAAACAAAAAATACCCCAAAAAGGTGATTTTCAAAATATTCTTTAAGAGGTTGTATCAGAGATTTATCATTAAAACATGCAGATTTATCCACATTTTGATACAGGTGATAAAGAAAGGATTGGACTATGAGTGAGTACTCCTGTAACGCGAGTATTGTTTGATCATCAAAAGATGGTGAAGCTCAGAATTCTTTCTTAAATATCAATTTAAAACTTTCTCAAAACAGCCATTTTCATCATGTATGTTTTATAACACCTCATACAAAACCTGTATACATTAAGAACACGTCCCATATGTACCCTCGATTAATATATCCCCTAAAATGGGAGAACACCTCAGAGGGATGGCTGTATGTACACATTCCATTTTTATTTTGATGACAATATACCTCTCCATCCTCACCTATAGCCCTCTGGCTATATATATATCATTACCCCTATCCCTGATGAACAAAGATGAAAGCCGGAGTGGGCTAAATAAAATTTTATTAATTTTATGAAGACTTATTAATATGAATAAGCGTACTACAATGTACGTATGAATATTAATAATAATATTGAAGTTTGATAATTGACAAGAATACATTGTATGTCAATTATAATGATAATAACATATGAAGTATAGTTATTATGTATTATTACAAAAGAGTAATAAGATAATAATAAAAATATAGCCCTACGAGTGAAGTGAGTAGGAGAGAAAAGGTGAGGGTGGGTGGGTAGAAAAATGTACGTCAGTACGGTAGGGCAGCTGAGCGAATTGTGAGGCTGAGGTGAGTGCACCGCTCACGCAGGTCGGTTCGCGGTGCGTGGTGATAGCGACAGGGGGCGCGAGGAGTGCGCTGGTGGTGGAGTGTGTCACCAGGGGGGCGATGACCACTCCTGACCAAAGGCCATGAGTAACCCATTACCCCTATCCCTGATGAACAAAGATGAAAGCCGGAGTGGGCTGAATAAAATTTTATTAATTTTATGAAGACTTATTAATATGAATAAGCGTACTACAATGTACGTATGAATATTAATAATAATATTGAAGTTTGATAATTGACAAGAATACGTTGTATGTCAATTATAATGATAATAACATATGAAGTATAGTTATTATGTTTTATTACATAAGAGTAATAAGATAATAATAAAAATATAGCCAAGGAGCCATTAGAAAAGGGGAGAGGTGGGAGGGAAGAAGGAAAGAAGAGACTAGTTCTTGGATAGAGACTGAATAGGAGACTGGTTGACATTGACAGATGTTGAGTCCTTAATATACAGTCGGTGGGAGTCTGATCTCCACCCGCCATAACGCTGAATGTCCAGTTCTGGCATACCCGCTTGGTATGCCTGTGTGGCGGCAGCCTTACGGAGGCTGTGGAGGGTGAATGACCTCGGGGGCTGGCCCGCTGCCGCGAGCAAAGTGTCCCATTCCTTTGGAGGGCGCGTGAGGTCAGTGTGGATCCGTCCGGTAACATTAGGAAGGGATCTCGCAGTGTGCCCGTAGGGATCGCCCGTAACATCTGGCGCACAGCGTGAACAGGGCAGTACCTCGAGTCTGCTGCCGGCTGAAGGCGCATCACTTTCTGTTCCCCGATCCTCTGAAGGTTCTTGCCCGCTTTTATGACGACTGTCACATGGTTGGCAGACATGGTCACGTCTCCACGTGAGAGGTGCCGGTCTGGGTTGTAGGCACGTGACGAGGGCGGGGCGACCTCGCTCTGTCTGAGCGCCGCGTAGTACAGGATCAGCAGTGCGGTTCGTATGGTGATGTGGAGAGGCGTGTCCCCGAGGCCCGACAGGATCCGTTGGAATACCTCCATTGGCATGGGGGGTTTTACGTTGGGGATGTACCGCTTGTTCCTCTTCATGGCCTCGAGGGCCCGTTTCACTCTGTGATGCTCTGTCGGGCCGACGTCCCCACCTGTCAGCCGTAGATGTGACCGTATATGTGACAGGTGGTTGGCCACGGTCGCCGGCGAGGGTGCGTGCTCCGCGACGTACTCGAGGTAGGCCGTCACGAAAGACACGGTCGGTGCCTGAGGGTCCGCCCCCATCCTCCTGCAGAAGGCGATGTAGGTGCCAACGGCTGACCGCTGGTTGGCGACCGTGCCGGGGGCACGAGCCTCGGATTGGCAGACATATGCCCTCGCTTGGAGTGAGAGCAGCGCCGGATCTGCAGAATAAGCGGAGGATGGGGACATAAGATGCATGCGAACATGGTATCACGGGATACAAGCGATGCATTGACACAAACGAGGCAGCTTTATGATAGTCATTATAAGTGAGGTGTGCCCTGCTGAGAGCGTCGGCGACCGTATTCTGCACCCCAGGCACGTGAGTGTATACGAGGTCCACCTCCATCCGTGCCTGTATCATCCAGGCCTGCCGCGCACACTCCGCGAGTACCCGGTTCCGGGCACGTCCCGAGGTCAAGGCCTGTACTGTTCCCAGGTTATCGCAGTAGACCTCGATCCTCGTGCCCCTGTCTCGCTCCGTCACGAAGGTGTTGAGGGCATAGATCGTATTTACGGCCTCGAGTTCGGAGATACACTCCACGGGGTCAGTAACAGGGCACACCTGACCGGAGTAGTAGTATTGGCCGTCGGTCCCGCCCACTCCCGACAGGCACGCGTCAACGGTGACGCACCTCGTAGGGGGACCTCGAGGTATGAGGGAGTGGCCGTTCCAGCCCTCAGCGAAGCGGAGGAACCAATCCAGATCCTGTCGCATGTCGGCGTTGATATTAAGATAATAGCCACGCATGCCTCTCAGCGCCTCGAGAAGCTTGCTCACAAATGCCCGGGCCGGGCGAATACACTTTGCCACGTGCAGTACCTTCCCGAGGACCGACTGCAGCTGTCTCTTGGTGAGGGACCTTTTTGTTGCTATGGCCGCCACGTGTGCCTGAACGTCGAGGAGCTTTGCCTCGGGTAATGACAGCGTCATAGTGCGGGTGTCGATTTCAATGCCCAGCCACGTGACCGTCTGACTGGGTGCCTGCGCCTTATCCCGGGCCTCGGGGAGGCCTAGTTCCGCGAAGAGGGCACGGGCCGTTGAGAAGTCACGTTCGGCTGTGGCCGCATCGGCCGAGGGTATGACGAGGTCGTCCAGGTACATCTCGGCGGTAATGCCTTTGTCCTCGAGGATGTTCACGATCGTGTCCGCCACGCACTGCATGTGGTATGACGAGGCGCGAGCACCAAACGGCATGGCCGTATCACAGTAGTGCCCATCCCCCCACATGAAGCATAACAGAGGCCAATCCAGCGGATCACAGCGAAAGTTCTTGTAGGCGCGTGACACGTCGATCGAGGACATAAAGGATGTAGTGCCCGCGGCCACGAGCTTTCGGACGAACCCGTCGACCGTAGGGAGCCCGTGTTCGCGCTCGAGCCCGTAGACCGAGTTTTTGATCACGTACGAGTTAACACTCCGCTCCCTCGGGAATGTCTTGTCCGTGATCACCCGGTGGGCATCGGTGCCCCACTTCTCCCGTGTCATGAGGGGGGACACGTGGGACCACGGCGCGAATGGAGGGTCCTCAAACGGTCCCAGCATGTTGGCGCGGTAACACTAACACTCTCCACGCCGGGTATATCCATTCTAGCAGTGTCCACACTGCCGCCCATAGGAGCGGTCCGTATGCCTGGGGGCGTGGCATGTTTGTTGATGTTTACATCCCCCCGTCCACGTGTTGGGGGGACCACGTGATCGATGACGTCAAGTGCCGCGGCCGGCTCGGGCACATCAAAGCCCGAGCCGCCGGGAGCCGGGGGGTTGCTGTTTCGTGCCTCGCTTAGTCGCGGGGCGCGTCCTGCCCGTTTTTTTAACCCGGTGTTGTCTGAGGGTATCCGCCTTGCTGCGGTGTCGGCCGAGCACCGCTTTGAAGAGGATATCCGGCCTGGGGCATCCGGCGTGGTGTTGGTACAGGAGCCGGCGCTGTGTGGTCATAGCCGTGTCCGTAGGTGAGTTTCCTGTTACAGGCGTGTACGGAGTGACCACACTGCCTGCCGACCGAATCGCAGAAGCTGCACACGTGCAGCCACCGGATGCCCCCTTCCTCGTGGCCGTTACGGTGGCGGCACCCCCTCTCGGTGTTGTAGTCTCTGCAGGGGACCTCCCGCCCCTTGGTGCGTCCGGTATCGTTCCTTTGATGTGAGGGGGCTGCCGCCGTCATGGCTAACCATACCCGTTCCTCCTGGATACGCCCGTAGTCCGCCCAGTAAAGACGGCCAGACTCAATATGGTCAAACACAAAATTTGACCACCGTCGGACTGCGGCCCACGGCCGTGCCTGGGCGTCTACGGAGACCTGCTGTAAGTGGCGGAACATGTGCTCGCAGTCCTCGGGCCGGAAGGCCCGTTCGTCTCCCAGCAGGGACAGAAAACAACTAATATATTCCAGGGGCTCCAGGGATGACCGTAGCTCGAGCTTCTGGTGGAGTGTATAAACCCCGTCACGTTCAATGTACATATACGGTTTAGCAGTTAATCTACGGGTGCTGAAGTCAGCGATCAATGACTGCTTACCGGCGGTACGGTCGTGCCTCATGGTCTCCTTTTCGAATTCCCATTGAAGGTAGTCCTCGGGCGCGTAGCTGTCCCGTAGTTGACGCGGGGAGGGTAGCGCCCGTTCGGCCTGGTCTCGGGCCCAATCCCTCGTGCGAGACGCTGCTGACAACCGTGAGCCGGTGGCCTTCGATCCAGGGCGGGATATCTGCATGATTGCATCCATCATCCCGTCCATCTTCTCCGACATCTTGGTGTAATTGGATTCGAGAGCCGTAATCCTTGAGGACCGCACGCTGGTCGCTTGCTGGGATACGGAATCCACGTGGTCATCGGGCTGCTCCTGCTGGCGCACGGTCACCTCCGAATCCGTAGAGTCCTCGGACCGTCAAGACGCTTCCTCCGGGCGCGAGGCGGCTGCACTTCGCGTAATAGGCCCACTCATACTTGTAGAATACAATCCTACAGAAACCAGAATTATGGAATTCCCGAGTACACGGTCAGCGGTATTCGGGGAATACGGAGACCGGAGGTACGTAGAGGGAAACTGAAGAGACTGGAGAAACTGGAGAGTAGAAAAATGTACGTCAGTACGGTAGGGCAGCTGAGCGAATTGTGAGGCTGAGGTGAGTGCACCGCTCACGCAGGTCAGTTCGCGGTGCGTGGTGATAGCGACAGGGGGCGCGAGGAGTGCGCTGGTGGTGGAGTGTGTCACCAGGGGGGGCAATGACCACTCCTGACCAAAGGCCATGAGTAACCAACTACAAAGGGTTGCCTCAAGCCTCGTACTACTGTTAAATGTAAAAGCTCCTTACTTTAAAATCCCGGACAGGGTTGATATAGGCGTTAGCAACTTTAATCATCTCTGAAAGGACGGATTAAGAGCTAAGTTGAACGATGAGCATAGATTCTTTTCGCCCGTACTGATATTCCTCGGCAGCGAAAGGCCCCCCCCCCCCCCCCCCCATTCCTTTCTTGTACTCAAATGTGATTAAAGTGGATTTCATGACCTCACTAGGTGTTTGTCTGAGACAAATTCTGCTGAGATTCTGTATTGGAGCACACTTTCTTCACCTGAATTGTAGGGTTCCAGTTCACCGATACAGGGCCCTGTTTTTCTGTCACGACATCCTATATGTAAGACGTCTTACAGCTGTCAGTGTACTATAGAGAAGACATCTTTGAGGATCGGCCAACGATTATCCCTCAAAGACACTTAGGCTGCAGCCAGTGTGCTATAGTGACGACACTTTTAGGGTCACGAGGTTAAAAGGTATCTTAGACCTAAGACATCTATGGACATGTCGTACCGAATGCGCAACTTCACTTCACTAACCTATAATCGTACCAAATATGAAGAAGATCGGCCGCACCGTTCCGCCGTTATTTGCGTTAGAATTTCTTCATAGCAAAGTCTGCTCTGATGTCCCAGGTGTCTATATAGATAGATAGAGTTTGATAGAGCCTAAGACAATTCTATACTTGTCTTAGACAAGGACAATTTTAGCGGCGATCGAACGTGCCGCGCTGAGACACTCTCTATAGGACGGCGGCCATTTTGTGTCTTGCAAATTGTCTTCCAATCTCAGAGATGTCTTAGGGTATCGTTGGCCGATTATGTCGTGACTGAAAAACAGGGCCCAGGTCTTTCCTCGTGCAATTATCAGTGTTCCAGTATAAGATCTCAGACAAATACCCTGTGAGGTATATGAATCTCTCCGTGTGAATTCCACAAGGTATAGAATCCCATCAGATCAGGGCCTGGTGACCGTTGTACCACCTGATAATTAGCTCCTCCAGGTGCCACTCCACCTGACAGCTCAGGTGAGCACTTGTGACGTTTGATTGTCTGCCACTTTTGTCTTACTCTGGCCACCAGAGCACACTGACATCAGCTTATAGGCCCGTTTCCATTGGCCGACGAAGATTGCTTAGACGTTTTGTGTTACACAGAAAGTCTGTCGGTGGTGCCACTGACTGTGCGTCGGTATAGGAAAATCACTTAGGGTAGTAGATTTCACTCAGTGACCAAGCTTTCACTCAGTGGTAGGTGGTGCCACATTGCGAAATATAAGCAGAAAAAGTTGTGGGGCATTTCACGACGTTGTTTGTTTCCATTGACCGATATTGGGTCAGCAGTGCCAAAAGTCCGTCGGTGGTTCCTGACTGTAGATCGGTGACGGGAAATCGGCCAATGGAAACCGGCCTTTACTGGAGTCTGATCTGCGTCACCTCGACTGATACTCTCTGAGCTGATCTCACTACCAGAATTAGAATCCCTGCTGGAAGAGTGAATCATTCTTCCAGCAGATCTTTTGTGGTTGTTATTATCTTGCACTACAGGCTATCATGGTTGGGAATTGCAGTACTCTTAAAGCTTCTTATTCATGCTATCTTTTTCTTTTTTGAGTAGTTTGATGAAGAGTGCAGAAAGTTAGACTTTGTTATCAATTATCCAAGCTAATAATGTATTATAATGAGTATTCATAATTTATATTTCACCATATCCAAAATTGATCTGTGCTTTAAGATATTTGTATCGAGCTCCTGGGACCTGTTTCACTAGTCTTGTGACATGTCTGTGACACCATACAGACATTGGGGTTGTCTAGTTTCGTGACAACACAAGTAGTTGCCCTTAGGTAAAGACAGACCCCAAACATAAGAATTAGACAAATCTACACGTCATGGACCTGTTTCACTAGTTTTGTGACAAAAGTGTTAGACAGACATGAAAAGCGGCACCAACAGTGCAAGCAAGAATGGACAAAACGAAGTCTAATGTCTAGTTCTTATGAAACCGGACACACCATCTAGACGCCATCTCGACATGTCACGAAACTAGTGAAACAGGGCCCTGGTCTAGAAAGCGATCAGACCTCTAAGTTGGAGACAGAGGTGTTGGCCAATCTACCTCTGTCGCCACTCTGTTCAGAAAAGTCTGTTCACGTCAAATCACATACGGTATCTGCAGTGTCTGCCTCAAACCAGGTGATATTATTGTATTTAGGTTCTAGAAGCAGACATACTGAAAAGGAGATATTCATAGCGTACGAAATTGTAATGAGGCATAGCTTTATTTTTATTGTATATTCCAAGAATACACACAACAGGAAATAAGAAAATGGAAAATTAGGTTTGAGGTAATGAAATTCTCTCAAATCAGTACGAGAGATATGGTAGGGGGCAAACAAACAGCTCCCGCTATTGGGTGGCTGTGGATTTGACCCAATCAAAGCTAACGTAGTATAGCTCCGGTGTATCATGACGTCACCGTGCCAACATCGCCGCAAAAAAAAAGAGAAATGGATACATATCATTTTACCTCATCTAAATGAAACCATTTCCGGATTGCCTGAGTGATTTCCTCCATCTCTGAGCCTTTTAGCGCTTAACCAGAATAATTAGACGATAATTGGGGAGACCAAACATGATTCGGGCGTAGGTATTGTGAGACAGCATTTGATCACACGGGTTGTGTAATAAGGATTTGATTTCAAATCCTTTCTCTATAACTCTCCTCCCCTTTCCCTTCAACTATGAGAGAAATACAAGAGGCCAGATCATTTGACACAACCCAATTGAAAGAGGAATAACTAGGCACCTTGCTTGAATTACTTAGTTCTATTAAATGATCTTATTCCTGATTCTTGCAACATCTTCTCCTTCTTTATCATTAATGCAATTAATTTTCTGTACCTGTGATTGATTACTTCAATTTATAAAGTCTTATCATGAACTCTTATTTATGAAGGCTTATCAACAAATATAGTGTGCAGGCAGAGGCAATATTATACTGAAACAGAAGTGTGATAATGTTAACCTTCTCAGCGGTAAAAATAAGAATGACGAAATATTGAAATCATTAGAATATTAGACTTTCTTTTCTTTTCGATCAAGATATATAGTTAAAAATATCTAACATATCTACATGTGAACATACTCTTGAATTTTCTATTACTTTTCATTTGCTTGCCTTGCCCCAAGTTCCACGTTCTTTCACGTTTGTTAACATCCTAGAACGGCATACCTAGCAGGCCGTGGAGGGCGCTGGTGCGGGCCATGGTAAATTGTGCGGTTGTAATATCACGGTCCCCGTTCTATCACGTTCCATCACGTTTTGCCTTGCGTTCTGTGGCGACCTGCCACGTTCAGATGCATTTCAATGCGTTACCTCATATGGACTAGGGTCTACCAAGATGTACTACGATCTAAAGTGGAATTCACCCGGTGGGATTTATGTACCTACCAGGGTTCAAAATCTCATGAGATGCTGTTCCTTTTTAGGAGTAAATGTCCCAAACAATTGCAGGGGGAAAACATGTCTCAGGGAAATGGAACTCTGCAATTAAGATGAAGATATGATGTTTGAGTACAGAAACTCAGGACTTGTATCCGACAAACACCCATTAAGGTGCATGAATCCCATCGTGTGAATCCCACTTAAGGCAGCAAATTAAAAGAAGCGCGGTAGAGGTAGATTGCTGCATTGATATTTGGTCGTTCAAGTTATATGTCAATAAAAAAAGAACATAATAAGAACATAACTATTTATTGATAGTCACCTATCGAAACCGATGTGTCTTCAAAGGCACAGAATGGAATATCGGTTTACGGGGTATAGTTAAGCTGTCAGGTGCAATTACCAGAACCCAGAATCACGTTAGCATTGCTCGCTTTTTCTGCTCTTTTTTATTCAGGGAATAAAGAATAGTTTTACATACAATCACTAATGTATGTGGCATTCTTTCATAAATCACCAGAAATAGAGACAAACAAAGTTGATCACCAGTTGCAAGTCAATTGTATGCTTATGAATGTTTCGTGCAGGACATATGACTTTTTATCTCACCCCTGGAATAAATTTCCATAGGCTTAACATTGGGAACTCGTTCTCCATGCCCGTACAAGTATTGCAGTCCGTTCTCCATGGTCTATATCCTGTGTGTTGCCCATTCTTTTAGTGTGTACAGGGGTAAGATAAATACAGAAAGCAACTCGTTTTGGTCAAAGACGTCATTCTCCAACACGTTTGAATACTATATCGCCTCCTTCATACCACGCCGCATCAAACTCGTGGAGAACGACGACTTTGACCAAAACTTGTTTGTTTCTTCTTTATTATGTTTCTAATGCTTGTGGCATAGTTCATAGCATAGTTCCTTCTATAGTGATTTCCTATGTTGCAATCTAAATATTTTGCATATAGTAATGTTTAATAATACATCATACATTGTTCACAAGTGCAACAATATACATTGCAAGACAGGGCAATACAAAGGTTCATCTTATTAATCTAATTCCTTTCCATATCTGGGTTTCTAAGGCAAGTTAGTTAGTTTGGTACTGCCAAGTAGGAAGATAAAAACACACTTTATCTATAATATGTTATTGTCTCCGAACTTTAATTACTATAATACTACAATGATACTACTGTTGGTGCGCTATTTCATCTATGGCCAGGTAAGGCTGTGATGAAGAAGAAAGGAAGATGTTATTGAAAAGTTACGAGAGATCACAGGAGAGTGGAAGTTACCGGTACAATGGATACAATATAGGCCGAATGTCAAAGCAGCATCCAGAGAAGGGAAATGAGTTCATTTTCACATGTGAATGTTGTTTACTGCTTTACATGACATCACGCTGTGGCTATCATTATCATTATTATATGTCCCTACAACTGAAGCATCTCACATCACAATGAGTCTAAAATGGAGAAAGCAGTGTGAGACGAGAAACAAGAAAGGGACCCCACAGGGACCCCGAGTGACACACTGGACCTTGCAGGCCCTATATGTCAATCCTCTTGAGAGGAAAAAGATTTTAAACAACTAAAATGGAGAAAGGTTATACTATTGGAATTGGTATAAATCATTTCAAAGTGATTTTCATGGAGCATGGTTTAGCATGATATCGCTGAATATGATGTTGTAATGTATCATCCACTCATCCACTTATGACCGTTATGTCCATGTATTTGTCTTGCATTGTCTTGTATCGTCTAATTATAATGATATACCGACTACACTTCTAAATGGTACAGATATAATCAGAGAATACAAGTGGCGTTACAGAAAGCCTGCGAACTCTATGAACAATATTACTAAGTAGCGTCAAATGACCTGCGTTTGCCTTGACATGGCGCAGTTTAAGTAGAATCTCTGTATTTTGTCTTGCATCAAATAATTACCATGTTTTGCATCTTATGCATGGAAGAACACTATACAGGGGAAGGTAATGTAATTCAAACTTGGATAAAAAAACAAAAAAACTGGATCTGCCACAGCTAGTGAACTGTGAAAAATGGGAAGAGGTCCTTTATTTCTCACAAGCACACCTTACCAGACAGGAATGAAAACACCGGACTGAAGTCTTTGAAGAGAATCCTGTCAGATGCCATAGAACCTTTTAGTCTTTTTGTAAAGGCTATTGACAAAGCACTCGCCCTCGCACCCTTAGAACCTTTGAAGGTGTTCACCTTGTATTCAAAAGCACAGTACTCTTGATTGTAAATACAATGAGAATGGTATTGCGCCTAGAACCGGACCTCATAGAATATATTCTCTGTATCATTCTATCATCCTGCTGAAAGGGAGCCTCCCTTACCAGAGCGTACTCGCATGCACTATATACGTTGCCTAAAGGTTAGAGTGGTCACGTATAGACTCTCAGCGTGCTGCAAACAAATATACCTTCACTATCTACATGATAATCACTGTGATATTGGGAAAGGAGCAGATTGCCAGTGTCTCAGGGTCTTAGAGGCACGGCCAGCCGACCATGACCAATCTCTCAAGACCGAAATACCTCTGAAACAGCCACTGGTGCTTGATTTGTTTGGATCCTGGTTTGTTAGTTGCAAAAATGGCAAGTTGACTGGGTGCAAGTGGGTTACAGAAAACTTAATGTAACCCAAACCTTTTAATTATTATACATTTATAATTCCACTCTCAAACACCAATGATTAACATACCATTTGCTCCTAGTTTATATATTCATGTATAGCAGGAGAGTTCTGAGCTATCCAAGGGATTGGTTGATATCAGAGTATTGGCGGGAGAGACGGGATGAGGGGCATTCATTTTGGTGTGTATGCTTTTGAGGTTATTTGCCTTGATGAGGGAGGGGTGTTTCAATGTCAAGAATCTATGTTTGTGCAGTTCACTCCCATTGATGGAACTTTCCTTTCCATATGGGCTCTAAAACAAAGTGTATTTAACACAAGTATGATTAAACCCCAGGTTTGCGATACGTTTCGAAAATGCCTTTGGATTCCTACAGGTCTTATTCTTCTTCTAAACGTTTTATGGAACATATACTATTGCCTAAAATATGGTTTGACTTACGGTCAAAACGTCCATAGTTTCCCTTGTGTTGTGTTTATTTGACAGAAACAGTTCTGGGTCTATAGGTTTATGTTTTATTCACACGTGCCACAAAGGCCAAGGGAAAGCATGCTCGTCCATTATTTATAGAACCAGCTCAGGGGGAGAACGACTGAGGATTGGCGACAGTACCTCCTAATGACAGCTTCTGTCAAGGATATCTAAGAATCTATCAGATTCCTGATAACGATAATGATATCAGGAGAAAATAACAAAGCATAAAGAATAAAGGGCAAATTGCCAAGCGCAGCATAGATTTGTTGTTTCATTTTCATATGGTGAGCTCGTCTATTGGGAGATGTCTAACTTGACATGATTCACACTTTCTGAAATTAACTAAAAGGATACTATATGAATGATAGCCAATGAAGAGAACTTTTATGAAAGGAAGAATAACATACAAATTGACGAGTCTTTATGAGATGGACGAACCCCAAATTGTGTTCATGTTGATATCCAGTGTGTGCAGGTTATAATTATATCGAAAAGGACTAAAAGGTCCACATTGATTTCCTTTTATCGGGACATGACTTTTATTTTTGCTTACTAAACATCCATATTGTGCATATGTTGATACTTTATAATGTATTGGTTTCTTTATCCAACTCATACCATCCACACTACTGTGTTTAAATCATTTACTACATTTCGGATGTTATACCGTAAAACCCCGCTTAATACCCTCCATTCTAACGGAAGTGTACCCTTAAGCGGGGTGGCCCATTAAGCAGGGTTTTCAAACTGTTGATGGGCATGTTATCAACGTATATTATACAGTTGATACTAATGTTTGTTTAAATTTCTACGGAGGGTTAGTGCGTAAAGACGTCTATTCCCGTTCGCGTAAATTTTTTTTCCTACAGTTGATACTAAGGTATAGAGTCACAGTTTTAAGCACACAAACTGCCGACAAAAGCCTACCTGACGCCTACAGGGGCCTACGCATGTAATTTCCTGGTGACTGATCATCTATACACAAACCTACCTGCCTCCTCCAAAGTGTCCCCTTAAGGGGGATTAAGAAGTATTCTGTACCAAAATAACTGTCCCCTCAAGCGGGGTGCCCCATTAAGCAAGGTGCTCCCTTAAGCGAGGTTAAAATAAACACTTGATACATAGACAAATTGTTGTTCCAAGCAATTTCCCCCTTAAGCGGGGCTTCCCCTTGTAGATGCGGGGTGTCCCAGAAGTGGGGATCTATTGTAGTTGCTGACTATACTGCTGTTCTTGTGATCCCAGCATTATGCATTAGGAAAAAAAACTCGAGAGATACAATAAACATGATTTTAAAGAAATAAACGAAACAAACTATAATCAAATACTTTGATAACTAACAGTGTTCTATAACGGGATTCATGTTTAATGTATGAAGATAGACCAGGAGCAAAAGGTATGTTCATCATTAATTAATGATAGTGCAATTATAGATGAATAACACTCGAAGGGTTTGGGTTACATTCAGTCTATGGATAGCCTTCTGTAACCAACTTGCACCCAGTCAACTTGTAATTTCTACAACAGCCTGAGTCTAGGAATCAAACATATCAAGCACCAGTGGGTCTTGAGGTATTTCAATCTCGAATGATTGGTGAAGGTCTGCTGGGCAGGCCTGGCCCTGAGACACTGGCACCCTGCTCCTTTCCCAATATCACAGTGAATAGCACGTAGATTGTGAGGGGATATTTGTTTGCGGCACGCTGGAAGTGTATATGTGACCACTCTAACCTTTAGGCAACATATATAGATCTAAGCACGCTCTAAAAAGCACAGAATGAGATGACATTGACACAACATTGACACAACAGCCATGCTGGTTTTTTTTACCACAAAGCTGAATGTCCCAACAGGCCAGTCTCATGTTGCTATCCACGATACGTTTATCAGGACATCCATTCTTTTATACCACTGACGTAAATAGCTCCCCTTTGTACTGCGCATGCCGGAAGGAGCCGTAAGGGGCCTCCTAGTATTCATTATTTATTTTCAGCCCCCTGCTGACCCATCAAATCCAAAGTCAAGAAGCATTTATGGGTATGCAAGATGAAAAGAACTAACTAAGGATTTCATCAAAATGATAAGTATTTTTCATGCTCACCTGAAGAAGCTGATTAAACATCAGCGAAACGTCGTGAATTTTTTGATGAACCACCGACTGAACCACTTGGTTTCTATTATACCACCCTACCAACAGACTTACTGTGTCTGTTATTTTGTGATTTCTACTGTCTGATTTTTCATGCTAGTTAAATTGTACTAGCTTTATTTACATTGTAAAATTGAAATACTGAGCAGATAGAGGTTGGGAAATAAGCCTTAAGAACAACTATTTGACCTCGTGCTTTCCTATACTATGCCAGTAACATTACGTATCAAATGGAGACATGGTTAGTCTGCCTGAATGGAATCTGTTCAGAGATATTTTAGTCGGAAATGTTCACCGAGCTCGAAGGACTAGGTGTAGATATATCCGAATTCAGTGAAAATAACAATGTCTCCTTATTATTGTATACCTAGAGATCATAAAAAAGGCCATTTTACATTTTTACTTGGTACGGAGGGACGTATGAATATCCTTTCGTTACGCAGTGACGCACGGAATCTGTACTCCTGGGGCCCGTTATTCATCTAGGATCGCACATGTAAAGTCTTTTTGGGTACGCCATAAATACCCAGGGCACCGTTGCTCCAGGATTACGACAGAGCTGCGGATCGCAGAATAGCGATCCGAGGGCCTAAACGTTGCTCCCGAGATTTTGCGGATCGCGTCGTAATCGCATAGGCGCATCGCTGCGTAAAATAATGCTTTTTGCGATACTTTTTTCGCGGACATTCACAGCACTGCGGATCGTATCGCTATGGGTTAAATACAGCCTTATCTAATATTTCAAATAACGATCCATGGTGGCACCACCGACCCCCGCCACTTGTTCTTCTACCTATAGGAAATAGCGATCCACAGCACCAGGTGTCAGATCAGTTTTAACTCTGATGCCATCTGTATTTAATTAAAGATCTAATTAATTTCCCCTTTCTCATTCAATATGTGCCCCTGAATTGTTGTATCGCTATCGCATCGTAAAAAATTGCGATACCGCGGGAATATAGGGATACGATCCGATATTACACGAGCAATGCTTTTTCAGTCGAATCGTTAAAGTAATCGTAAAAATAAAATTGCGATCCGATTATAGCTAGCGATACCACAAAAACAGGAGCAACGGGGCCCTGGGACGATGTGGGTCATCTTTATTCAACACTTATGGGCGACCTTATGGACGACTAATCCTATCCTAGGGAACAGACTTAAATATTATAAAACGATAACCCTTGTACGAGGTACAGAAAAGGGTCTTCATGTACGATCCTATATTATTAAACGGACCCCTGGTCAGTAAAATGAGACATACGCCCACGGGCATATAATAATAACAGGTGCACTAGGAACAATGGTGTCTAGTTTTTATTACCTAGCTTTTAGATTGCCAGGCATCACATACTGCCAGGAGTAAGTAAAAACCTTAGGGGATGGATTGTAGGCTGGGTTGATAGTATTCTAGGCCGTAACACTCGATTTTGTCAAATCACGTCAAGAGCAAATCTATCAAAGAAGAGAGATATAGGGAAATGTAACATTAGCGTCACGCACCCTCACGACCAGGATTATATGCTCCTCTGAAGACACCCAGGGAACATGTTATCGCCTCATTGCATATATAACGGAACCATTATGAAGTCAGTAGGATTGGACAATGGAATTCAATGGAATTCAATCCCAACCGGTGTGTCAGGTATGTGAGAATCAACCAACATATATGGATCCAGACAAGAAGAACTATCTTAAGTAGCTATTTTCCTGAAAGAGCAGAAAGGAAACTTTACATCTATGGATCGTTGTGTTTTTAATGGAGAACTTGAGAAGCTAGAATTAGTATTATGTCTATAACTCTTATGGTATATAGTAGATATCAAACTAATAAAACCAATTTCTTATCTGAATGCAACACGTCGTCTTCATTCACAGAGGACAGAGATACGCACATCATTTTAAGTACTAGGACCTATTTGAGAATCTAGGTATTACGTGTGGGCCCTTTCAACTTTATTCAACACTTTTGGACGACCTTGTAGACGGCTAACTCCGATATTATCAAACGATAACCCTTGTACGAGGTACAGTAAAGGGTCTTCATGTAGGATCCTAGATTATTAAACAGGCACCAGACGGTCTCTATTAGATAAATATGGATTGTCCTTTTAAAGGACAGGGCAAAGGACGGACACGATGGCTGAACGATTACTTTTATGACTTACCTCAGGCGGTAGTGACCACGATTGGAGTGCCAGTCCATTTTTATAAATGTGGTCCTCAGAATTCCATTATAACTTATGCGGTTTTCGTTGGTCACATTTTCCTATCTTAGAGTATAACATTTTGTTCTGAATGATCGAACTCACCTAGCAACGGGCCGAAAAAAGGTAAAACTTGTGAACTTTAATAAAATTCAAAATAAAGATATTTTCCTGATCGCCTTGTGAGACCTTCCTCTATAAAGAAGGATCACTTTGAATAATGCAAATAATACCACGATACAATCAATTCTTTTATCGTTCTTAGTTATTTAAAACAACTTTTGGCACAAACCGTCGAACATTTACCAATCTTAGGGCACATAATCATCAGGTGGAAACGGAGATAGTGATGTCAGTTCGATGTGTTTTTATCCACACATAATGCAATCTGGTACCACCTGATGACTACTTGCCTCACCGATAAATTAGAACCGGGTCAATGATTCTGTTATAAGATGCGTTCAGTCATATGAAACATAATAGAAATCTCTACTACAGCAATCGGTGCCCTTTCCCAGGAGTCGGGTGGAGACGGTTTTGAGCGCTTTGGAGGTCGACAATTTCATGTAAAGATAAATTCACAAGTTCACCCCACCCGAGGACTAATTTTACAGTGACCACATAATCGGTGGATATTCAGTCATCAGGCGAAAACCACTTGATTACTATTTGATAGCAAAATATACCCTAAAGCCCAATGTCCATCTACCGATTTCGGAACATTCATGTACCTTTGTCGGCGACAAACGGACAGTAATTTGTCTCAGCCAAGGCATCCTAACGGAGTCGGCCGTAGTCGGTAGATGTAGGACAGCTAGGCAAGGGTGAGCCACCGATTAGTAGACCGATTGGACTAATATCCACCAACCCCATCTCCTCAATGTCCGCCGATCGAGCGAAGAGTTACGTAATTTGCCTGCGACAAGTTGACCGACTCCTATACGATTTGCAAACTAATCGCTCAACCCTGAATCGGTAGATGGGCATCAGGCTTTAGAAGTAATAAAGGTAATAGAATCAGCGATGATCAGAGAACTCTTGTTCTTTCAGGAAAAATAATGATTTCTAGTCCCATAGTACGAACAGAATACAGTTCGGTAGTTCCAAACTCACGCACCCAGATCCATCATCCACGTTGGTCCAAAGTATAGGACACATAGCTATAGTGTTATGGAAGAGGCCATTTTGCCCCCAACGCTAAACAAGACACCAGGTGGCTGGTCCAGTTCTCAAATAATTTTATTTAAATATATCTTGGGGGTTTGACATAAAAGTGTTTTAGCCTCGCCCCACGATTATCAGAAATGATAACATGATAATATGCTAACAGAAAATAGTGGTCGTTGCTCGATTAGTGGCCCTATCTTACAATTTCCTGGTGGATGATGTCGGAATCAGCAATCACTCTGTGCCCTGTACATTACTTGGTTCATTCCACCTCCTTCTTACTCTGGTAAGTACACCGTGAGTACTTAGCATATGGACAATTATGCAGTAAAGATAAATGCTATCTTATTTTTTTAAAATAACATCCGAAGAAGACTTGTTTTTTTCGGTGGTAGTATCACTTTCTGCACGTTTTCTTTGTATAGCCAAAGTAATCTAAACATGGGGTATAGGAGCAACAGCTAGATATACCAGTAGTGTTTAGATTTCAGTACAGGCCGAATCCAACCTGTCCCCTGTGGCGGTGAGCAGTACTTGGAACAAATTCGTGTTTGTGTCGACAAAATATGTGATATGCTCTCGTGAAGAACATAAAGGATATTTATTATATCCATATGTATATGATGATCTACATATGATCGTCTTGTAAGACTGTCTTCCATAAACACTGATTACAAGCACGCAACAAAGATCACGATTTGCTATCGCTCTTTCTTAAAAAAAAACACCTTTCTGGAGTTGATGTCAAGGTCTTTGTCAATAAAACTGTAGGTATGACACCATGCCTATTAAACAATATGAGACAAACTACTAAAGTGGGATTTGGGGAATTTTGTTTGCACGCCTCATATTAAATAGACATATTAATAAAACAATATCAAAAGAAAAAACACCCCAAAAGACACACAACTTGATCAGGAATAAAATGTATAACAACCTGAGATTGATGAACATGTTGACTGGTCGAGGTTCAGTTGGGGACTGGCGAGTTGTGTACCAGTAGCTGCGCACCTGAAATATGCTATTGCCACCTGGGGAATAATTGAGGTATTGGTAGACCATGAGGTATAGGGAGACACCTGTACACTAATACCTGGTATAAGAGTCTTATTCAAGACATATTGTGTTAGTTATGAATCGCCAGAGAGTAACACCAAGTTTTTTCACCAGAGGTCGTGTCTCACCGTATCTCACCGTGTCCCACCTGACACCGGTTTCTCGTCCCCCTCACTGCTTTGAACTTTTTGGTGGTGCTCTGAGTCGCTGTTTTTTTCCTTTCTTTTATTTGTTTTTGCTACCTTGTTTAAAAATATTATGTTCAAAAATTAGGGGTGCAATGAAGTCCATATCTTTATTAGAAAAAAAGTTATTTTTCGTCACGTTACGACACCGTCACGTTACGACACCGTCACGTTACGACCCCGTCACGTTATGACCCGCAGTGGGTCACGTAGGGTCAGGAAAAAGGTAAAAATTGTGGTTATGTGTTGGGTACATATATACCTATGAAATGGCGAAAGAATTAAGTCATTATCTTTATTAGAAAAAATGTTATGAGGCCCTACACGTCACGTTACGACCCCCGTCACGTTACGACCCCCGTCACGTTACGACCCCCCCCCCCCCCCATGGATATAAGACCAGGGAAAGCAAAAAAAAATAGAAATTCATTTTCTAGTCATGTTTTCATTCATACATATCGTGAAGCTGTATCATAACATGAGAGGGACAAAAATTGTTTCCATAGCAACCAACCGGGGGGGGGGGTCGTAACGTGACGTTTTTTGTTTCATATTAGCCCTGTGCTAATGCTAATTATGGTAGTTAGCGTTCCCAATTTGGCACACGAGTCTTTCAATATATAGAGATGATATTTGCAAAAGGAATTAATGATCCACTCAGATTTGATTTTTTGGGCAGTTGCTGCAAGTTCGTGATTTTCGACCAAATATGACGTATTTTCACATTGATTTGATACGATATACAAATTGTCATATAAAGAAAAACAGCATCTATCCCATCGTGACTTCTGGCGTATTCCCCACCATAAAGGTAGCTGTATGGCCATTCGTACTGGTGTTAGTGTCTACTCAGCATCGCTGCTGCCCTCTTGCGTCACAGGCGAGTAACTCAGAACGCAAGGACACAACAACAGAAATATCAAAATACTGTATGGTGTCGTATATTGCACAACTATGATCTGTAACTTTACTATATAAATATAACATAATTGCATACTGAAAATGTTTCTGTGAAAATACATTATTCGTGACTTTCATCCTCACTTCTGCACTTGCGCGACTGGATGTTGCTTTGTAGAACGCTGAATAACATGGACACATATCATTTGATAAACTCCTCTAGATAGGAGAAATTGAAATAAACATTTTAAAAAAAGAAAGAGGGAATGCATTATCTTCTAGCATCTTACATAAAGTAAATATCGGGGAGATATCGGAGACATATCGGGAAGGTACACAATCGTAGACATGTGTCGAGACATGCCAATCCACCACGCATCGTAAAAGGTTATTTTTTCTTTGCCTAATCGCAGAAACGTGGTCAACTGTCCTTGCTTGCCACATGCAATGCCCCATTACCATGCACTACTCACAAAAAGTTAAACGAAGATTTCATTTGTCTCAATGTTACTGATCATTATGTAATCCGATCCTGTCCATGAGTATCAAATTTAGGATCACTATATATTTTTAACTAAGTTACTTTCTTAGAACATCGACACAGCATGCTTTTTTATCTTTTATATTCCTCTTAACATGAATCTCCTTGATTTGCGTGGAGTCTTCCAAACCATTACACAGATTGTAAATTTTGCCACCCATTTTGTTCAATATCAAGTCATGTTTTGAAAGGTTAGATGAATGTTTCCTTTTGGTTATTTCAATACATTTTATTGCATCTCACATATAATTGACGAGTTTTTCAGATACAACATACAGTAGAACCCCGCCTAACGGACACCCCGCGTAAGCGGACACCCCGCGTTAACGGACACCTTTGGTCGGAACGGTCCCCTATATTAGATGTTTATTTAACCCCATGTAAGCGGACACCCCGCGTAAGCGGACACCCCGCGTAAGCGGACACTTTGGCCCGGAACGGAGGGTGTCCGCTTACGCGGGGTTCTACTGTAGTATGTCACATTACATTGACTGCCATGTTGTAGCATTGACAACTGTTATTGTGATAACTGCGAGATAGGGATATCAGTATCGTCGTAGCATAATCATGTAAGTTCGTATTATATCAAATCAAGGCCTTGTGTCCACCGACTACGATATAAATCTAGACCTACCGATATGGCACCGATACAAAAAGCAAATATCGGTGACATATTGGGAAGGTGCAAAATCATAGACATATGTCTAGACATGCCAATCCACCATGCATCGTAAGGCCCGGCGTCCACCTAGTACGATATGGCTCGGATATGGTCTACGATACACCTCCCAATAAAAATCCCGTCGGAAGATCCCCTAATGTCGGGGCAGTTGACCACGTTTCTCTGATTAGACACCGATAAAAACCCCATAAAATGCGTGGTGGATTGGCGTGTCTAGACATATATCTACGATTTTGCACCTTCCTGATATGTCTCCGATATATGCTTTTTGTACTGGTGACATATCGGTAGGTCTAAATTTCTATCGCAGTAGGTGGACTCCAGGCCCTAGGGTATTTTTTCGGTGCCTAATCGCATAAAGGTGGTAGGCTGCCCCGATATTAGGTGACCTTCCGACGGAATTTTGATTTTTTTTTGTCGGGAGGTGCATCGTAGACCATATCGGACTATATCGTAGTAGGCCTTGAAAAGAAAAACTTATTTAAAACATGTTATTTTGTGTGAAATAGTATAGAATGAGGTATGAGGAAAAAAGAAATTGTTGGGGTTTATGGATATATATATATTACTATATAACCATGCTTATATAAATATAAATTATCAACCAATATAACTCCCGCAAACATTCACTGCGGTCTTGTTGTTGTTGCTGTTGTTGTTGTTGTTGTTGTTGTTGTTGTTGTTTTGGGCGTCACACCCACTCTTCTAGGTATCCCGGTTACTGATGCGGTAGCCGGAGGTTACTTGGTGACGCCCGTAGCTTCAAATCCTCATTCCGTTGTCATTTGCTCAACCGAGCAGTTCGTTTTTAATCTTACTTTTTCAGGTTTTTCAAGCTTTAGCTTACCTGTAATTCTTGATGTATAGGCAGGGGAAGGTCCCAATGTTACCTTTTTAATAAACCCTGTTTTACTAATTATTCTGCCATCCACGCCTTTGTGTCAATTATTGTTCATATTATTTATTACACTATTCTATTATTAATTGGTTTCATGATATTATATATATATATATATATATATATATATATATATATATATATATATATATATATTAGTTTAGAATTTGACAACACGTAGGGTATATATGTAGTGGGAAGTTGGCGGGCGCCATCCCATAGCCACTAGGGTGAGAAGTATCCGTGGGGCCGTTTAACATATGGAAAGATTCTCCTAGGACAGTCATATAGGTTTCTTTTCCGATACTGGTAGCCTAACTAACCATTTCCCTGGGACATGTTTCCCCCTGTTGTTGTTGGTGACATTTACCCCTAACAAGGAACAGAATCTGATGAGATTTTGAACCCTGTGAGATACATGAATCCGATCGTATGAATCCCACTGAAGGTAGTGTACTGTGGTGGCCAATGTACTCAAGTTGTTCCTGGATTCCTCTAGGTGGAGTCGGTGAATTCATCACAGTAGGCTGCACTCTTCCTTCTCCCCTCAAGGCTGCAGCACCAAGGTGAAAAGGTAACCATGACGCTAGGTTCCTACGGCCAAGCATTGCCTTACCCTAACTTCAAGTGATGCCTCTATTCGTCTCATCGCATCACATCCAATCAAATCACCCCTCTGGCAAATCAAAGGACCTTGTTGTTCACAACGTAAATATCGCTCACCGCAATCTATCCATCCTCTTTGTTTATAAGAATGAGAGTAAAGATTAGAAACTAACGCCTAGCACGGAAGTAGGGTGGAAACACATTTGAAGTTTATCAAAAATATATGACAACGTAGGGTCCTGCATGATACAGGGGCTCGTTGACATGGGATACCTCAACCCCATCCGGAAGACAGGCCACAAGAAACGAAAGACTTGTACGCATTAAAAGAGAAATTTCTGATAACCACGTTATACCCTAATTATATTTCAATGTTATAACAATTCAATTATCACCAATCCAGTGACTCACAAAATTCAATTCAATCTACCTTGTAAATATCACCAATGTTAATTCTACTTCAATTTAACATAGTCTCTAAATGACTCATTGTTTACCTAATGCATACTACCGACAAACGACTCACTGTGTACCTCAGTGACCAGTCTCACTTGTATATTAACCTTGAAAAAAGGAACGTTGGTTATCTACCATATCTAAAAAACTATGTTTTGCTCGGATCTGCTTGGAGTTGTTCCCGCACATAGTGACAGAGTGAACCAAACTTAGGCTTGGAGACTGATGACCCATGAGAGTGAGGATGAAACCCGAACCTCCTCTTCATTTTTGTACTTCTCTACTCAGATGTGCTTATTCTGTCATGATATCATTCTAGCCTTACCAAAAAGAGAGTTTAATGGTGTGGTTTTCTGCTGGTAGTTGGCTGGACTGGTTCCCTGCCCTAATGAAATAAGGGACAGGTAACGGGTTCCACAGGCACGACCTTCAACCACGCTACTCTGTGCTTCAACTTTGGCTGGTGCCCACCTGTGACTAGCTTATCCCCCGGGAACCAGCTTTGTGGTTTGGCTGGTATCCACTAGTCATACACCTAATTCCGCCGAGCCCTCTAGCGGATGAGCGGGGAACCAGGAGGCGTTACCAATAATGCACCATAAAAATGGAACCCGTTACCTGGCCTATAGTCTAACTAGGCCAGGCTGCCAGGCTAGTTACCTACCTATTATAAAACGTGTAGATTCTGATAACATCCGCTTGGAGATGCTCCCGCACATAGAGACAAAGTGAACCCGACCTAGGCTTGGAGACTGAAGGGCCACGAGAGTGAGATTCTCGTACAGTACTTAGCTGAATCCTGCTGATTTTTTTGTGTTTCTCTACACAGATATACTTCTATCCTTAGGATTTGTTTCTATCCATACTGAAATCATAATTTAAAACTGTAGTTTTCTAATTGACTTAACCCGTGATCAGCCACGAGAATAATTGCGCTGGTTCCTGGCAAAATACCTGTGTCATCGAAATAATAGGAGCTGTAAGGACCTGTGTCTAAATGCGGCCGACTTTCACCAGATGGCGTCGTGCATGGTTCAGAGTGCCCCTCTGGGGCCCGTTTCAATAGAATGGGTCACTAAACCACTTAGTGACATGTTTAGTGACGCCAATAGTGACTTGAATAACAGAAAAAGTTTGGTCGCATTGCAATAGGCATGTCACTAAAGGGGAGGTGTGTCTTGTCACTATTGTGGATGTGTCCCTAGTTTGGGACAACACATGTTGGGTACCCCACCTCTCATACTCATGTCCTACTGGGGACAAGTGGTGTCAAGGTGAAGGTCACCGTATAAATTAGCGACTGCGTTGAGTAATTCTACACTGAACACCAGAGCAGCAATTTCTATGACAAAATTCAAATGTGAATATCTCTGAATTGCATTAGCCGATTTTCTTCATATTTGGCATGTTTATAAGTTGTATGTGTCCCTAACTGGGGTTAGAGTGTCATAGCTTTATTCCTATGGTAAGTAAAGTTATGTGTTTGTGACATCAAAAAAGAGAGGGTATACCCTCTCGCCATTTAAGACACAACAGTGACTCTTTTAGTGACTGGACACCCACTTCTGAAATGGTACAAGCCACTATTTCCGCCTGTCTGTTACCCTATGTCCCACAAACGGCTGTCCCTAAACTACTGCAACGCAACCTGTCGCTATCGTGTCACTACGCCCGATGAAGTAAAGAAATGAGTCTTGATGATAAATTCATTTTAAAAAAAAAGGCCCGCCCCTCACACAGTGTTTGTGGGTGAGCGGTCGCTACCAGTCAGGTCATCAGCAGGGCCAGTCAGGGGGCATATAAGGCAGGTGGGAGGGGGTCCAGAGCTCATTCATATGCATGGGTCACTACAGGTAAGAGGTCGGCCATGGTGGGATACCTGTCAGAGTAACTATTTCCTTCAATATGAGGAATTTTGGAACTTATTCAGAGTGATAACCAGACAGACACAGATACACAGACACAGATAGGAAAATATATATAGATACATACAGATACAGTATGCACACATAGAATCACACAGGTCGACATTGTGTGTGACAGACACACATGTGCTCCCACAGTCCAGTCACACACACAGTCACAGGCAGGCATTGCTCTACATACACTGGTAAAACACACAGATTTATACATTTTAATAGCCCAGTCCAAATCTATAAGGTATAACTTTTATGTATTATAACTTATGATACTCACTCTAACAATGTGTCATGTTGTGTAGTTGTGTATTCCAGTCTCACCCTACTAAATACAGTGTATGTGCTCTCACTGAGACTCAGAGAGTCAATGAAGCGTACACAGTGCTCAGAAAGGTTATATAGGTGGTCCAGGCCTGGTCAGCTGGTCGCGACCGTACCCTACACCTCACCCGATGTATGCACCTGTATGCCCCGATCCACACGTGCTTGTGGGCGGGCCTAATTTTTAGAATTAATTAACAGAGCTTAATTGCTTTATATAAGCTTTAACGGACGTCCTACAGACTATTGAAACGGGTCCCAGATACCCCTCCCCAACCCACCACCACCACACTAAGTATTTGGCCATGCAAAAGCAAGTGACTGTGTGGAGCGGTCATTAGAGCGTCCGTTTGTGAACGTGACTGTTTCGGGTTCGAACCCCGCCCCAGGTAGTCTTTACATCCCTTTTTTCAAATATTTTTAGGACTCGGATTCGACGAAGTCGCTTGTTACCTACTATATCTAAAAAACTACGATTCTGGGACCCGTTTCAATAGTCTGTAGGACGTCCGTTATTGGGTCTACTGACGCAATAGCGGCACTTCGCGTTGCAGTAGTTAAGGGACAAACGTTTCTGGGACATAGGGTAAGAGACAGGCGCAAATAGTGGCTTGTACCATTTCAGAAGTGGCTGTCCGGTCACTAAAAGGGTCACTATAGTGTCTATAATAGCGAGAGGGTATACCCTCTCGTTTTTGATGTCACAAACACATAACTTTACTTACCATAGGAATAAAGCTATGAAACTTTAACCACAGTTAGGGACACATACAACTTATAAACATGCCAAATATGAAGGATATCGGCCCATGCAATCCAACGTTTTTCGCATTTGAATTTTGTCATAGAAAATGTTGCTCTGGTGTTCAGTGTAGAATTACTCAAGCGCAGTCGCTAATTTATCCAGTGACCTTCACTTTGACACCACTTGTTCCCGATAGCACTAACACCATCCATTGTAAGGTCCAGGCAGCAATGTCACTATGTCGCCAACAGTGAACAGACACACCACCCCAATAGTGACATGCCTATTGAAACGAGAATTAAATTTTGTCACTATTTCTGTCACTATTTCTGTCACTAGTCGTGTCACTAAGTGGCTTAGTGACACATTTTATTGAAATGGGTCCCTGGTAGTATCTGCTTGGACTTCTGCCCGCACATAAGGACAGAGTGAACCAGACTTAGGCTTGGAGAGTGAGGGGCCACCAGAGTGAGAATCTCGTGGAGGAAAATATTAGAATCTGTTCTTCTTTTTTGTAGATCTATTGGCAGAAATATCTTTTCTCTTATGATTTATTTCGAGCCATGCAGAAATCAATGTCTAGTAGTGTAGTTTTCTTATCTACTTTTCTCGTGAGAAACCAATGAGATCTCAACTTTCGCTGGTCGCCCCACTTTCAAAACTCCGCTGATTCCCTCCACCCAGCAACAGCCTAAGTATTTGACCCTATTAGAGCATCTGACTTTGTGGAGTAGTGGGCAGGGTGTTTCCCTGGCAATGCGAGTGTCGGGTGTTCGAACCCAGCATTAGGCAGCCCATAATTTCATTTTTCAATATTCTCCCCTTAACTCTGACTCGACGCTGTCGCTAAATATATCCATGATATTTATGAAAGATAGATAAAAGAACCAAAAGGAACCAAACTGATTTGTTCCTGCTATATTTTGAGCATACCAATCTCTGATCACTTTAAAGTTTGCCTATAATGGATGGATAGCAAACCATTCCTGTTGAGGAAGCATTTGTTTCACACCGTCTCCAACAGGTGGCAAGCCTGTACCATGACTTGACCAGTCTCTCCTCACTGGTAGGGTTCCCTACACAGCATGTTGCAGGGCTTGCCCTGTAGAGGAATCATGTGCATCTTGTCCTGTATAACAAATTCAGAATACTCTCATCAGCAATGTTTAGCAAGACACATACTGATATTACATTATCTACCAATGACAAAGGGTTGGAGGGTTTCAATGTGATTTTTCTTGAGAAATCCTACATTGAAAAACGTCCCTGTGAAGTAAATGCTTTTTCATAGAGGTAAATTAATTGCTCTTGAATGCCATTTCAGTGAGGGATTATGATATCAGTATATGGTAGTATTGTGGAGCAGCTTATAGGACTATTTCTTGGATTCTAAAAAAGCATAATTGAGACTTTTGTCATGGACTTCATAGGGCTCTATGTTCAAGTGAGGCCATTGTTTTAAAATGATACAAACATGATCAATTATACATAATTCACCTAATTTACTGGTCTTTGGCGAGGAAATAGTAATGCCCGCTGACATAGTCTATGGGGTTCCCGGAATGTCTATGGATGATCCTTGTCCCATAGGGTTTGTCGAAAAGCTCAGAGAACGTTTTGTAGAAGGATATTACCTCGCGATGAAAGGCGGGGTCATGAAAAATTATATTTCTCTTCTGACAATGTACCTGAAATAATGGAAACCCTACAAAAAGACCTTGAAAAGCTCGAATCGTGGTGTATAACAAATAAAATGAAAATTAACACTGATAAAACAAAATTATGCCTATATGGTTCTAAAGTACTTCTAAACAAAACTGGCCTAATGCCTGAAGTTAAAGTAGGAGGTAAATCTTTGCCAACAGTTAAGAGTTTTAACAACCTGGGAATTCAAATAGACAGTGAGTTAAGCTGGGAAAATTGTGTTGTGAATACTTTAAAGAGGGTTAATTATAGATTGTTTAGACTGGCAAAAATATGAAATCATATCACACGAAGTACTGCAATACAGATTTTTAAGACATTAATATCACCTTTATTTGATTATGGAAGTTATTTTATACAAGGCACAAAGTGTGTTTACTTGTAGTTGGCAAAATCTGTGTCACATGAAATGATAAGGGGCAAGTAAATGATAGTTCCAGGTATTAATGGTAGGGGCGCCACTAATTACGACGCGACGAAATCGCTAGTTTCCTACCACATATAAAACGTGTAATTTTCTGTAATATCCGCTTGAAGAGTCTCCCGCACATAGAGACAGAGTGAACCCGACCTAGGGTTGGAGACTGAGGGCCCACGAGAGTGAGATTCTCGTGCAGTGAAAAACTCGAACCTGTTCTTCTTTTTTGTGGGACTATACTGAGACAAACTTCTTCTCTTACGATTCATTTCGAGCCATGCCGAAATCAAAGTTTAGTATTGTAGTTTTCTGATCTACTTTTCTCGTGAGAAACCAATGAGATCTCAACTTTCGCTGGTAACCCTTTCAAAACTCTGCTGGATCCCCAAGCTGTGACCAACCTAAGTATTTGTCCTTATCTGGGCATCTGGCTTTGTGGAGCAGTCAGCAGATTGTCAGGCTGGGAATGCGGATGATGCGGGTTCGATCCCCGCTATCGGCAGTCGGAAAATAATTTTTTTATATTTTCACTTCTAACTCGGACTTCACTGGCCACCAGATCAGACGTTTGCTACGCCCGTTAAGTCCTAGCTCAGCGCAGACAGGGGTTGGTTGCCAATATAACTCGGACTCGACGAAGTCGCTAGTTCATAAACAAAAATGCACACAAACTATTTGGTTGCCTCATGGTTCTACTGTGTATACCACAACTAGTTTAATAAAAATATTGAGAAATAGCGTAGGACTGAAGTAGGTTAAAGGTCTATTGTCTGTTGATTACTGAGTGATTACGACCTACGAGTGAGTGTAGGGAAAAAGTGAAGAAATAGACAATAATCGATGCTTTTGAGGACAGGCGGCCGTAAACCACGAGAGGCTTGCCGCGTAGTAATACACAAGTGGTTGACAGAGCCACCTGTCCACATAACCATCGTCTGTTGTATTTATCATCCATCTTCTCGAGCAAATCTAACCCAGTGATTGCCATATTAAAGGGTGTAATAATAGGGACTATCTCATTGCTCTATAGTAAAAAGTGACTACTTTTCCGTATACCATGGCTTTGAAACCGTATACCACAGATTTGAATACGTATACCATAGTTTGGGTATCTAACAGGTTATAAATACATAATAGGGGGGGGGAGGTTACTTACTCCCCATACATTTTCAATTGGGTCTTTGTATACAATAGATAATAATATCAAGAAACATCACGAAATGTCAAATAATTGTTTATATGGCGATAGTTGTCTTTCTGAAATGATATCGCAAAGCGGAGCTGAGTGATCTCTGTAGCAGAAGATCTATAACAAATGGCATGTAAACAATCATATGGATTAAAGTGATGTTTACATTTTATCCTACCCCGTTACAAGCTTTTAGCCTTATATATCACCAGTGGCATATAAATATTTCATGGCATAACCCTGACATACAGTCACACCATGTTAAGTATATGGAGATTTATATGAGTGGAAGGATAACTATTTTTCTTGTAGGGTGAGTGGGTGGAAGGTTTAATGCTGTCCAGGGATCCGTTGGGAAGTGAGTGGAGAGTGATGACATAGCCTGACATAGCTATTGTTGTGTCTGACTAATTTTTACCCCGTTGAAAACCATTGGTAATTTGCAAAAATTGACGCCTGAAACGACAGTCATTCTCATTGGGAATGTACAGCTCCGGTGGAGGAAAATTCACCTCGAGGCAGTATCAAATGACCCTCTTCCTGCAATTCACAAACAAGAGGTGGTTGAATAAGGATCTTCTGTACTCCAGTGCACTATCTGACAATTAATCCCTAACAATAAGCTCACTTATTGACTTATATTCTTTAAATATTTGGTCTCTACAGCAAACAAATTAATATAGGTATAAATGATATATATCTTTATACCGTGATTATATGAAGATAAATTGATAACCAATTATCTACTTACAATTATTCACTGCGGATCTCCTTTTCGTTGACGTCACACCCACTTTTCTAAGTATCCCGGTTACTGATTTGATAACCGATAGTTACCTGGTGACGCCCACCTGTATAGACGATTATTCCGTGCCTGATTGTTAACCTGATCACAAGTTTTTAATCTCAGAGAGATTGAAAAGGACATAATCGATTATGGGTAGGATCAAGAAGAAGCCTCCTTCGGTTGCAAAGAAGGCTAGTAGCAAGTCTCTGTGATGGATATCGCTGGGGACGATGTTGGTAAAATCATGGTAAAAATTGTGGAATCCAGGACTGCTTCCACGTCTGAGGTCGTTCAGAAGAAGTGAACTAAATATACCAATTAAACAGCGAAAAGTACTTGCCTTCTGCTTAAATCTTGACCATATATATAGTGTGTGAACCTGACGCTTAAACCAGGTCAGAGATTCAAGATCCAAGATTATAAGAGCGCTGTACTATACATACTAAATACAATACAAATGTTCATGTTTATACTATGTTGTATTTTCTTTTAATAGTGCTTTTTTCGCCAAAGTTCAAATTACCGAAGTAAATACAAATATTAGTGTGGGTATAAACAAGTTGGTGAGGTTATATAGATTAACACATTGTCGAGTTCCAATGTATGGCGATTCCGTTACATTAACACCTTTAGGTTGGCTTTCACTAACTCTTACGTGACAGCTTTTTGGGGGCCTTTATCTAAGTTTTTCCAAAGAGCTAAACCTCAGAACATTGCTGACTTCTTATATACCTCTCCTTTATGTCTAAATTCTAGGCTTTTCATCAATTCAGTCAGCGTCATGTGGTAATTTATATATCATACACGGCAGTTGGTCAGTCCTACGTAACATCAGGTTATCAATCTTACATCGATCAGAGAGGAGTTCTGTCTAATTCTCTGTTTTGATATGGCATGAAATGGACATACCCACTCAGATATTTATCGCATATAACCCAGGAATCTATTATAAAGATTTCACATTCATGAGATTATGAAAATAAAAGATGAGTAGGAATAATCATCGAGGTCATGATCACCGTGATTTCGGAGCCTTCAAAATGCAAACATCGATGCGGCTATGACGTCACCGTGACATTGTCACATAGCAACCTGCATAGCAACCTACATCGCTGCTATGAAATGGACGGAAAACAGGCGGGACGAAAACATACACGTTGGAGTCACTCGAGAAGGTTGGCCATGGCTTCTTAACACCATGGTAAGTAAAGAAATAACCATTTCTATCGATATTTCAATGTATATAGGATTAGGGAAACCAAGTACTGGTGAAAAAGAGTGAAAGTTACTCGGTAAGGCTGGACTAATTACTGCCGCGCAGCCAAGGCCTTGGGCAGTAATTTTTCCAAGCCTTACCTCGTAAAATTGACTTTCTCTCACCGGAACATAGTTTCCCTCTATTCCGTTTTGTATATGACATTCTGCATCTCTGTCTGTGTTTTTTGTTTCTGTCCCTGTTTGTTGGTATGTATATCTGACTATTTCTTTTTGTATGTGTCTTTCTGCATCTCTGTATGGGTTTTTGTCTCTGTCCCTTTTTGTACGTGTTTTTATGCATATTTGGCTGTGTCTTTGTCACTGTCCCTGTTTCTCTGAACGAGAATCGTCGGATGAACTTGATTGCTTCTGACGTGGAGGTAGATCTTGGAGAATGAGCCTTGTGATGACGAGACTTCGATCTGCCTTTCCTTGAAGACAGGTCTTTCTTTGTAGAAACCATCCTATCAGCCGAACTCACTCCATTTGTCGATATCTGCCCGCCGGCCTTTTTCTTAATCAGTTTATTCATTCTGTATAATGACAAGGCAAATACATGCCTGTTTTCTGTAAGAACCAGAGGTGGTCTTTATTTTCGATGTGCATCAAATAAGTGGGCTGTGAGACCATGCTTACTAGTCTAAGCTAAATTCACATCTGGTGACCTCCAGAAGCTACAAAGGGTGGAAAATAGAGCACTGATAGTTATACTGAACAAACACAACCTTACAACACAACCACCCCCTATCTACTTTACTGACCTGCTAGCAGCACTCAAAAGCCAGCTTCTTCTAGCTCACTTCTGTGCTACCACTCAAACGTTGCAATGCATGTACAATTCAATTCTGATGGGACAGACCGGACTGTGTAGCGTTGGAACTTCCATATCTGATGACAGACCATTCCCTATGACATTCAAATTGCTATATCTGATGGAACAGACTCATCCATATAACAATCAAACCACATCTATTCCGGCAACAGGAAGGAGGCCCATACATAATTAGCTCCACCCGATTGTGTTTGTCAGACACAAAGACAGATAGGCAAGGAATTAAAGACCCAAAATTCTGAAAGACAGTCAGACAGAAATAGGCACAGACCCAGTAAGGAGGTGTGGGGTAGGTGGAAGGGTAGGTATATGAGCTCCACTCCACCCCAACCCTGTCACTCCATATTAGCATCCCCTCCCCAACACACACACACTCCCTCCTTTATTCAAATGACCAACTCATCACACACAAACCCATTATTACAGGACTTGATTTTAAAAGAGACAACTTCAATGCATTAGAATATATTGGTTTTAATACCAGAAAATAGTCTAATTTGGTACCACCTGACAACTATTGGACATGCTCAAGGACATTCTGATGTCGACGACTTTTTCGGTGGACATTGCCACCACCTGATGATATTAGCTTGACGATCTGCAGTCGCCACGTATTTAGTCGTCTAATGTAAACGCTGGGTAACCCGACTGGGGAGCTGTTTCAAAACGTGGGTTAAGTCTATGGTTTTGAAACAGCTCCCAGAGCTATTGCAATGTAGCTCTGGCGGCCAGTGTAATATAGGCACCACTGTTGCTTAGCTGCTTCTGGGTATCTTCAGGTGGCGCCACACATGCACTTGTGAACTGGCAATACTTGTATCAGCCGTACAAGTTTAAATGGGGAACTGGCAGCAGCATTACCAGGAATTAGCAAAGGATATCCTAGCAATGTGGACATGCTTCAGTGACGCTAGCCTCAATCTATCGCCACCGTAGCTCGTCCGAGTACATCAGCAAATTTGTGTATATTGCTAGGGCTACAAATCAAGCCTGTTTATATATCAAACAACAATTACTAAACGTAAGCTTTTCTCTTCTGTCACTGTACTTGTTATGAACCTTTAGAAATGCATACTACCACTTTATAGACGAATCCAAAATATATATTACTCAATTGAGGACACGAGACTAATTAGTTTGCATAATTACTCGCAAGCCAACATTACGTGATGACCGCGGAAAGTTGTTATACATAAACATTAAAACAATATAACAACGAGAAATTCCCGATGTGATATTTACAATGATTTATACTGGTCCAGATCGAGTAAATAGAAATCCTCACTGGATGGCCAAGGTAAAGGTGTTGAAGAGGAATGTTGAGTTAATAATCTAGAATAGTACGTGAAGGCCCTTTCCTGTACATCATACAGGGGTTATCGTTTATCTAAAAGTGTTGGCTAATATTGTGTTAGCCGTACATAAGGTATTAAATAATGTTGAACCACATCGTCACAGATTCTCTATGGCATACAGAACAGGGTCTATATGCACATCCTAGATTATTAAAGGCCCCCCTTGGCATCCAAATACCAGTAGGTCCACTAAAGAAATACGTTCAAGATACAAATAAAAAATGTATGCATCTCAGGAAAGCTCCTCTGAAAAAAGAAATAAATCAAACTGAAATGAACGAATACTGCGTGAAACAATACTCGTAAAGAACTCCTCAAAAGTTTGATTGAATCCATGCCATCAGTAAAATCTGAAATGAGTGAATACTCCGTGATGGCAACTCCTCAAACACGGTCATCCACCTCACCAATTTATAAAATATTCATATTCATATTAAATATTCATAACCAGTTATATATCATTATCATTTTTATCATATATCCTCCGTAACCAATTATGTTCAGTAACCAAGTAATCTATTTCATCATACAATTGTAATGAACACTGTGATAGTCCCCTCAATTTGCCATTCCCTATCTTGAATACAGAAAGAATAATGGAATATCACGAGTTCATCCCTTTCGTAATGACATTTGTTGAATAGGTGAACATCCTGTGGTGATGCGTAGGTGTGTGGGTTGCTGCTTGTACCGCTGCACCCTCTGGTCTATTCCGCACACCAGCTGCAAGACAACAGACAATGTATTCGTTATTTTAACCAAGAAATAGGAACTAGGGCTTTCGTAAATAGAAATATTATCACATTATCAATGTCTATTTATCACGGCCTATGTGTTTCGTAAGGCACAGTCGATAAAGTAAGAGTAGAATGGATGGAATTATAGAAGTCGACAATAGCCGAGAGGTGACAATCCATTGAGAGGCTATCTGGAGTGATAAAAGTCCCACGCCATTACGACGGTCTACGACGCCATACAATTAACCTTCTGACGGGCTACGATGTCGGCGACAAGCACCATCGTTATCGCCGATATCGTAGCCCGTCGGGAGGTTAAAGGGGGGGGGGGAGGGCGTCCACCAACCACGACAAGGCTAAGACAAAGGCTTTCCGACAAGGTCCACGACAGGCCTAGGATTGGAAGGCTTGTCGTAGCATTGTCGTGGTTGGTGGTTTTGTATATATAATATCTAGTGTATTGTATTCTGCTGTTGACTTCCGTATAGACTACTTGTATTGAGGGTCGTGTTTCTACAGAGGAAACCTATTAGAGTTTAGGGTCTGAGCTCATATCCCATCTCGTTTGAATCACGTAGTAATTCACATGGCGAAACGAGATGGGATCGAGGTCTGACACTAAACTTGAATGGGTTTCTGAATTTGTCTCACCCTTACCATTAACTAATTGGCTAACATTTTCGATATGAAACCCCATTGGATATTTTCCCTCAATATCTAATGGGCTTTAGTTCCTAATGTTGAGTCTATGGAGAAGAAATACCAGGGGTGAGATAAATGTATTTTCTCACCCTGACATCTTTCTCCATAGGCTTAAAGATAGGAACTCCTACTCCCAGCCATGGCCGTAAAGGTAGTGTACCCAATATTCAATGGCTAATTGGGTGAGTGTTCCTGATCATGTATACTGTGTGAGATAACATCAGAAACCCACTCAATTAAAATAACTTGATCTGCACTCCACCTCGTCTGACCGCTATGTAATTCAAACGGCTTTGCTTCATGAATTACTCCTCGGTCGAACTCAGTGGAGTACGTACCAAGCTGTTTTCATGTCATGTGTTAACTTCTAATCATATTTCTGTACTCTTATCTGTATGATCTACGGAAGATCGACTTGGTAACGAGACGAGTTCGCATGCGTGATGTATCTAAATAAACACATCTTGTGCTTTCTATAAAAGGATCAGGTTCTGGAATACTTTACCAGTACAGATGCAATCAGCAGAGTCGACAAATTTGTTCAATAAGGGAACATTCGCCAAGAACAGGGAGCAGGAAAAAATAACGTGTAGGAATAGTCAGTATAAACCTCCATTTATGAAAAATAATAGTATAGAAAGGAAGCGAAGGATCTGTAACTCAAAACTACAGTAATTTGTATATTGTTATTTGTATATTATCTAAGATATGAGGATGTGATGAGCTAATTCAGTACGATGCTGCAAGTTAATAATATTAAGAGTAGACCATTTCATCATTTTATACTTTGTTGAAGTTATCGTAAAAAGATACTAATCATTATGTAATAGACTATTAGTAAATCATTGAAATGCTCACATCTGTCATATGTAACGGTACAAAGAAGTTAACAGAATCACTATATTGTTGATGTATGTTCGACATTTCTCGTTTGGAAGAACAAAACTTAATTTTGAATGCGAGAAATAAAAACCTTTAAAAAACAACATCTTGATAAAAAATGAAAAATAAAATTTCCCTCCCACGTAAACACCCGGAGACGGTGTCAATGAGTGTTTATCTCCTCACTAGTGAAACTCAGCCCCTGCAGCACGATGTTCAATTTGCGTTAGTCCCAGCCTTGCTGTCAACAACTCCAATTAAAGATCTCCACTTTACCCACGGTAAATGGCAGGATATTGCTCAGATGTGGCTGGCGATTGGCCTCACCGGGTTGACACTGTCCTATCGACCGCTGTAAGAGTCCGTCCCCGGCCCCCACCCCGCAATCTTCCTCCCACTGCTTCCACGGTGTTCCTCCAGCGGGGGCAGTGTGAGTAGTACATGGCAAGGGGGTCTGTGGCAGGCTAAGTGACCGAGGCCACCCCACGCAGCTAAATACCCGTCCGGCGGCCCGACTAAGTGCCCGGTAATTGAATCTATGGAGGCGGCGTTGGGGCGCCAGTCCCGGTCAAACTGTCGCCTGTAAATCCTGCAGACGGTCTCAGGAGTAAGCAGTATGCGGGGGTGTGGGTGTGTGGAGTGCGGTGTGTGGGTCAGCGGTCAGGAAGACAGCAACAGCGCCAAAATCCCATCGCCAGGAGGGAGGGAAGGCGGGAGGTGGGGGTGATTTTGAGGCACTCTCCTAGCAAGGATTCTGCACTCTACTACTGCCTGTGGCCGCTTATATTTCTGCCCCAGCCCGCCTGTTTGGGCAAAAATCCAGTTTCTAAAATATCCGAAATGTTTCAACGCTTTGGGAAATATATTGTGGTTTAATTGTAAATAGAAATGCACATATTTATATGGTAAATGATATACACTCATTTCTGTTATTTGTTATATCAAATCAGACATAGTCATGGAGATTTCTTTCTTCAGTGGAAAGCACCTCATGTGTTATTGGGTTTTGTTTTTTCAACATGTCATATGTGCTCGCTTGAAGGGTTGGTCTAATCAAATGTGGATTCACATCATAAAGTGGTTTAAAGCTGAAAGATAAACAGCTGGATTCTCTGTGAAGCTCATTTAAGAATTCCTATATTTCCCATCTCATAATATATGAGTAGTTCGAGTTTCATAACACTTCACAAGCGCCTTGTTTTGAATCTGAAATGTTGGCTGGTTCCCTCTGTCGTTAGTGGGTACCCAGGGAACTAGCGTATGACGTCATTGGGTTGAGGCAGAGATTAGCGCTAACGCCGCGAAAGATCTGCTGGGAGAGTGGTTTCATAGATGCGGTAGGTTCGCTGTAATGACACGGACGGAGGAAGGACCATTCAGGGGCTGCACGTGATACGTTTGCTGTTGACAGCAGTGCCGGCGAGGAGACCGCAGAGACCAAGTGTTAGGGGGTTAAGTTGACGGCGTCCGGTGGTGGGCGACCCGAGAAGTTGACACCTGATCCGCGGGGGAGTGTAGGATTAAGCTGAGTGGACTCGCAGTCTGGAACTTTCTGCCCTCAACCTGGTTCGGTTCGTACTCGGCACTTAACGTCGGCGGAACTGGTATTGCAGGCAGGGGTTGGTCACTATCTTCGTGTTATTATTTAATTACTATGGCATGGACATATTCATTTATCTCACCCCTGGTGTTTTCCCCCATAGATTTATCATTGGGAACTTGTACTCAATGCCCGTGAGGAATTTAGAAGAAAAAAACTCAATGGAGGATTATGCCAGAAATTTTAGCCAATTAGTCAATGTTGGGGGTCAGATGTTAGAGTCAGGGCCCAATCACATCTCGTTTGAATCGCTACATAATTCACTTCGCCTTGTGAATAACTATGCTATTCAAACTCGATGGGATACGGGCTCTGACCATAAACTTTCATATGTTTCCTCTATATTATTTCATTGATTTATAGGTTGTGCAAACGGTAGTCGAAAATAAGATCTGAATAAAGACTCGAGAGAGATACACATATAGGAACTGCGTCAATGGATAAGATTAGTCATCAAAACATAAAGAAACAACACCTCTGATGTGGGAATGAATAATTTCTGAAAACCACATCTATTAAACGTGTCAACCTTGTTTGCTCTTTCCACAATTAATGGTTCTAATTAGGAGGAACTGAAGTCAATGATTATAATTCAGTCAAGGAAATAGATCCGTACAATGGAACTACGATGAGCTATTCTATCTACGCCATCCCCAGGAAGAATCCAATTAAACCTATTTATCTAAAGACAATAACATTAGATTCTAATAATCAAGTGTTTATAACTCCAGCAGCACCTGGCGTCCACTGAGCACAAAAACGTATAAAATAGGCCTTGGGATGCACCTCCCGACAAAATATCCATATTTCAGTGTCTAACAAATATATACAACGCTGTTCTGTGTATACTAGTAAAAGATACCCACACTCCTACAATATTTCCTGAATTGGAGTAAATGTGGTGCGCTATAATGGCTGCAGGGGGCGCTTCCCTGGACTCCGTCCACTCTATCGGACGTTTCACAGACCACTTCCGTTAACTGTTTAACTGTACCATTAAATGCTATGAAACCTTTTGTATACACTAAAAATTATTTACTTAATGTTTTTTAAGACAATATCGGATTGGACTCGTGCTCTTTTTAAAGCCACATTTGTCTTTGTATTAGTTATTTTATATTGTACATATGTTGCGCAATTTTGCTGCATGAAAATACTGATACAATTGTACCACGGAATATACTGAGCACTGGGCATACATTGAAACCAGCCGTAATAGCTGAGTATGATCCCAGTATAAATAAACGTTTAAAAAAACCCAAAAGAACTGTTAACACGTTAAAGTTTTTCCACCCTCCCCCCATTATGGACTCAGATATTTGATAATACAACGTGTATTACAATTGTTATCCACTCAAATAACTTGTATACTCTCTCTATAATTTCCATGTTTTTTTCAATACCATAGAGTATTCAATTATCGTTCATGTTCAATTTAGCATACTCTCTTAGTATTACTAATTACGTATTACTTACTTGTATTATCATTCAACATAAATTGTATACTACCGTACAAAATTTACCAGAGTATGATAAATGCTACTATACTCCATCTCGGACTCTGGGTAAGTCATTATAGTGAATTATATGATACAAAATAAAAATGTTACGTCAAGATCTATATTAGTGTTCTAGTCACATCGTGAGGTGCATCGGGACAGTAATCATCTTTTTTGTACATAAAGAACCATTAAGGCTAACAGCAAGTTGGCGGTAATGCGTAACAGAAGAAGGCTGGTAACTAAGGACGCTACCTCAGGTGCTACATCCGGTCACGTGGTCCTCGGCCACATGATCACGCGCATTTGAACCCGGGCCGTCCATCGTACACTCACTATCCAGACCCAACGAACTCGGATCCACCCACCGACCCTATAAAAACTCTATACCTCTCTCTTAACTCAATTCTCCTACTCCATGGGCCTATATCAATACCTCGTGACTATTCCTTCATTTTGTAATTACTCTGGAATTTATCTCGCTGTTTTATTAGTTAAACACACTCAAATAAATCTCCTCTTCTTTGTTAGTCATTGCGATACATGTGTATATCTGGTTAGATAGAAAAAGGCCGTTCGTTCTGTGAATACACAATATTGACTGGTTTCAGATACAAGCGGTTGTATGCTCCGAGGAGTTGACGCGTAGTAATATCTGAGCGCATTGCGCAGAGTCAACTCCGAGAAGCATACAACCACTATTATCTGAAACCAGTCTCTATTGAATTTATCATTCACCTCTTCCTGACAAATTGTGTATTGTATGCTCTGGATCTATAGATACATGCTCCCCTTGTGTTTTCTATGGGCACTTTTTATTATGTGGATAATCAGAACCTTAAGTTATGATATCGCTCACCACAGTATTGCATATACGACATTGTTAATTAGTTTTCAAATATCACATGCCAGGTCTCACCAAAGTCAAACCTGTAGTGCCCTTGTGAGATCAACCCACAACAATAATGGGAAGTCTGACTGGTTTTTGTTATTAGAATTTTCATTCATTTCTGTACATGATACGATTCTTCCAGTGAACGTCAGCTTGTACCATATCAAGGTACGCAGTACCAAGTATTCTCCTCTGATATTAATAAATGAAAACATATTAAAAGATAATGGAGGATGACATAGAATAATATAACATATAGTACTGGTGGAGTAGTGCGTCATTACGACGTTGCCAAAAACCAGGAAGCCAAAATAGATAGAATGCTAGTCCAAGTATAGCTCTGTTTATATGGGCATGTTTGTTAATTCTGGTAATACATATCCTCTACACAAGAATGGAGAATTACCGCTGATTATGGAAGTCACTCTTCGTTTCCATTATCCACCCGTTCGCTGAATTCATAAGCCTGAGATTATCCCCGTTAATATACACACTGAGTGTGCTTATAAAGTCCCTTTTAGATCGAGGCAGTATCTGCCTATGTCTTCCCAGGATTGCTCAAATAATTTTCTTTGAACAATGTTCTTGCATCATGAGAATGTTTATTGCACCATTGTGTAGGGTAATATTACAAATCATGAACTTTATTTGAAATGATTAATTATTAATTTATAGAGTAACTGACATATATATATATATACTCTCAGGAAAAAAAGGTAAGTCTACCTTTACATAATTCTGTTGTGTGTATACTATTAACCCTTTCCCTGCAGCACCCAGTTACCCTGTATAGTATTACACTGCAAGCTTTGCCTGCAGAAACAGCCCTCCTACAGCAGACATCTTGGAAACAGCAATGCCACAGTACATGTCATATGATTCGAGTAATTTACCATAGTAATTGATGACATTTTGTGATATGCCCCTTATATATTGTCAAACTTTCTGTTAATTCCATTAATATTTTTTTTATTTATTGGAACTTGTATATAAGCATCAATTATGCCTCTAGGATGCCTGGAGGTATCATGTTGCCGTAGCCAGGGGACTGCTTGGAGGTATCATGCTGCAGTTAAAGGGTTAATACAAAAGAGGTGTTGTGAAGTCTCCTCAACTCGTAACCGATATATTTCTGTAATGATAACAACATGAGCGACCTGACCTTTCATTGCTGAAGCACTGCAGCATGATCTGTCAACTTCTTTGTACCATTATCTGGTAGTTTACGGTCCTGAGACCGAGCTGAACCACCTGATATCAGCGACGAGAGTTCAAGAGAAAAAGAAAGAAAAAAATTTGCTTGTTCCACTGTCTGTGGCATAACACATTATTACCTTGCAGCTGCAAACGCCGATGGTCTACGAAAGAGCACATGATAGGCTACGATTGGAAATGGCAAAATCCTAGCCTATCGGGACGTATTTGAAAGAGGCCTTGGATCGTAGAGCTCTTTCATGATACAATCGGTGAGTAATGCTCAATGGCTATGACAATAGGCTATGATTGGCTACGAAAAATCCAAAATGTTGGATCCTATTGGGAGCCCTACAATTGGCGTTTATAATTGTAGCTTATCGGTATCCAATCGTAGGCTATCGTAATGTCAATCGTAGAAACATGGTCCACTGGCTCGATATTGTCTGGCCTTTCAATTAGTTTTGTTCCAGTCGGGTAGTTAATTAAAAAGCCTAGCGGGACCAGGGGGCTGCTTAATATCTGAAAGCATTCTCTTAGGACAGCCATATGACCTACAGGACTGACATAGGAGGGATCACGTTAAAAAAGATTGATTGTCCTTACAAAGGATAGGGAAAAGGACGGAGAATTGAAATGTCTCGATCCTTAAAACTCTCCTTTTGGAAGGACATCTCAATAGGTGTCCTTTTTTATGCAGGTAGCCTGACTGACCAAAGTATAATCAATGTAAACACTTAAATGATATCCTTCAAAGATTCTAACAGTTATATGTATATAATACGTTTATTTTCCAATCAATGATAAGAATAGAATTGTTTCAAATAGAAAAAGACCCAACACAATTGAGCTTGTCTTGCGATGTCTGGGGAGGCAGATTCAACTCAAAATATCACAATATAAATATGAAAAGGCATGCACGATGTGTGTTTAGAACATTTTCGTATAGTTTGAGTTTTGCATTTCTGAACACTTTCATCTACTGTATTTAATACTGCAGGGACAGTTGAGGTGGCAAGATCTCTCTGACGGATTTACATGCTGTGACATGCAAAATTTAGGTTGAAGTGTTATCACTGATTTCCCTCACTCAAAGACATTTTAAGTCAACAATAACCCTTTGTCCCATTACAAAAGACAACAAATAATCTAGAAGTGCCTAGGACTAGCAAAATCTCAATGGATTTTTTATGAACCACAGCCCAGGTCATTTCAGTTGCTGTATTTGGTCAATGTGCGCATGTGCAGCACTATAGTAATTATGAAATTTGGAATGGCATTAGTACAAGTGGTCAGAAATGTCAAAAATGATGCCTCAAGGCATCGTATGGTACTACACCTGGGAATGCCTTTAGGCATCACAGCGTACTATGCCCGTGAATGCCTCCAGGCATTATTGCGTACCTAAAGGGTTAACAAATTGAGAAGGTATCACATCAAAATACCATAGACCATTTCGGTTAATGTCTGATAATCTGTCGACATATCGCATCTCCAGTTTCTTAATCCCCTGGTCTCATTTCGGTGATTGATAATCAAAGGGCCTTCTTGATACCGGATATGCAATGTGTAGAATCTTCTTTAATCAAACTCTATTGAATTATCTGTTACCTAGAATGTTCTTGTATAGCTTCACTATTTGTCAATAGGAGTAATTGGGATAATTTAAGCAGTAGATCATTCCTAATAATCGCAGATAAATGGAACATTATCTAAAAACGACCACATTATACTGACATCAATGTATCTTTAATCACGCACCACCAGACTAAATAGCATGGGATAATTGAGGAGAGGACAAAATTGCATTTTCTCAAGTCTTATCAAGAATGACGGAAGGGTGCAATACTTGGCCTGAGAACCACTCTCCCAGCAGAGATCCTGTCAAATCAGACATAGTCATAGCGATTACTTTCTTCAGTGGAAAGCACCTCATGTGTTGCAAGGTTTTGTTTGTCAACATGTCAGATGTGGTCATCTAAAGGGGCAGTCTAATCAAATGTGGATTCAAATAATGAAATGGTTTAAGGCTAAAAAAAGAAAAAGTTGGATTCTCTCTGAAGCTTATTTAACGATTCCTATATTGCGCAATTCATGATATATGAGGTATCGTGAGACGAGGCGTGTTGAGAATCCGAGTATGACTACATAACTGACAAAAAAGAATTGTAGACAAACTGGAAAAAGATATTCATCTATGACCAGTCATCTAAACATTTAGATTCATAATATATGAGGTGTCTGAGTTGCATAACCTTAACAAATACTTTGTTTTTAATCTTCAATGTTCGCTGGTCCCCCTCTCGTTAGAGGGGACCCTGGTACCAGCGTATGACGTCATTGGGTTGAGGCAAAGACAGTGCCGCGAAAGATCTGCTGGGAGAGTGCCCGAGAACATAACACCGTCTGGCGATGCAATACCTTCCCCCGTGACAATGACTCGGAATTCAGGATCTATTTCACAGGAAAGGTTCTAGTCTGCCGAACCAGAAATGAGGCATAAGAAGAAGACCATATACAATCTCCGCTTTACAATTAAGTGCACGTGACTAATCGGTGTTCTTTTATTACTTAGAGCATAGACTCCCATCGCTAGTTCTTTCCACACCATGAGTGTAGTTCCCTTCATCCCTAGGGGGCAGTTTGGCCTTTAGATCCCCCAACCGAACTTCAGTAGAAGGCAATTCCGGAATTGCATTTTCCCTTAGGGGCAATACGGGGCATATTGAAGTCGTGTATTTTGCATTAGATTCACGGGTGTTCCGCAAATAGGCCTTCTTTAGGGGCATAAAAACGATATCTAAATCAGATATTCCATCTAACATTTATGCGGTGATACATAAAGGCTATTATCATGTCCGATTATATGTCAGATGGATTGGATAAAAGTGTCTAATGTAAATTAAAGATGGCATAACAATTGCAATTATCATTTTACAAAATTAGTACCATGAGCTATACCATACATGGCACCAATGTGGATCCAAATTCCAACTTAGATTGTTCCCATTTGCATGTGGAATGAAAAGTCTGTTTAACAACCTGACATTCAAACTTATTAATCATGTAATTATGACGATGGTTCTATAGTAAAACCATTAAGTATTGTAACCCACTGTTTACACTAGACGATTCTGGCCGGCGATTCTGGCATTTTGTACTGTAGTAAAAAGCTAGAAATGTCTACTGTAAATGCCAAGTGTGTGGCGACCGTCTGAATGGTAGGGCTCCAATTCCCTGGGACAAGCTTTCCTCCCTGCACATGTCAGTGATAAATTCCCCTAAACAGGTAAAGAATCTCAAGAGATTTTGATTTCAAACATGTTTAGAATTGATTGGGGCATTTTGGTGAGACAAATTTACCCACTGCTGAGTCGCAGACACAGCACCCAACCTTGCCAATAGGAAGCCAGCAAAGAATGTCATATGTTGGTCACACCCTTCGCCTCAAGGTTACTTAAGTCCCAGGGTGAGTCCCAGGGACTATATATGAGATCATGCAATAGGTGTATACTTCCATGTTTATCAAGTTCGCCATTTGTCCTTGAGATTATGAAAAGCAATGAAAGACCCCTCGGGCTGAGATTCTTATACTACAGATGAATTGCCAGAGACTGGGGAAAGATGTAAAGTACACTGGTCTCAGGTACATCAGTCTCTACGTGTGAATCCCTCTTTTTTATTTTTTTTTTAGTTTATTTATTGAATCATCGTAGATTATCTTACATCATAGTCCATTTATCATTTCGTGTACAAAAGGTGTCACAATATGTGATGTTCAATAAAGCAGGTTGAGACTTCAACTGTCAAGAGTTGATTTTCATAGTCCCACCTCTACACTCTTTAGGTTTTACACAAAAATTTTCTTGTATATGCATACTGAGTGAAGATAAGATAATATCAAACAAACTAGATTTAAAGTACTCATGTTTGTCACCTTGATAGAAAATATTCAGGACAAAACCTGTATACGATTTGTGTTTTTTAGTCACACCGCCCAAGAAAACAATACGAAACAACCATGACCCTCTTAACGTAAGCTGGTAAAGTGCAACAGCTGAGTTGAACTTTAAGTACCAGCTATTCGCTGGACTCTATTCCAATAACTTTATATTACAAACCCATCACTGTTCCTTTTTCGTTTCCTTATATTACCCAAGTGAGTGTAATTTGACTCCAAACCATTCAGTTTCACTTCGTAATACACTCGCTAATGTTCGTGTATTGCAACGTATCAACCTCTCGTATTTTACAGCCACCTGTCCACAAAGCCATTGATTATTATCGATGCATGCAATGACAATACACAGACACTATTCAAAAGGCAGTCAAACAAATAAATACAATGTTATACTCATCGAACCTTACATCATTTATAGTAATTTTTTGAGTGTGTGCTGGCATTTTCCCGAATATTTTAACGCATACGAACGAATTATTGCATATTAGGTAATTATGGCTCTGATAAACCTAAATGCTTCACTCCTAAAGAGAGAAGTGGGTATAATTATCGATAGGTTTCGCCATGTGTATCCGATACCATACTATGTTACCCATGCCACCGTTAGGTGCCACGACCAACTGTACGGTCAGGTACCAGCCAAAGGAGAGGTATCAGGCCTCACTTGCCGTGGTTTTCCAGAATGGGGAAACAACGTTTTTGCAGGTCCTGCAATGACAAACACTCACCACCAACAGGCAAAAAATGCAAGAATTCGTCAAATACCCTGTTTAGAGATGAAAAAACTGCTGGCCGTAGCGAAAGCCGTGGACATAGCCGTGGCGAAATCGACAACTCATCGACCGAAGACGCCCCTGACTTCAAGCCGCCAGGATGAAATTCCGGTAAAAAACAGGATGACTACTCTCCAACACATGTGATCCGACTTATGTGAAGAAAGTGCGAAAAACAAGGATAAATTGGATAAAATTGAATCAAGTGAGCGGAAAAGCAGACGAGGGCGAAGCAAGCAACGAGCCATGACGAGATCCAGTTCCGGACACTCACGAGGCACACCACGTGCTTCAACAGAGGAAACAAGTTTTACAGAAGTATCGTCAACATCCGACTCCAGTATCACAAAGGGGAAAAAGAAAAAAAGTCGCCGTAGCCGTCGTCATCGTTCCTCAGATTCTACCAGTTCTGACAAATCCAATTCAAGACATCGCAAGCACCGCCACACCCGTCGCCAGAAAAGAAAAAATAAACGAAGGTACAAACTCAAACGCTTTCTACCCAAAGATGAGAGAGATAAACTTTTTTTACTGCCGAAAAACTGTGGTACTGCCGCGGGAAATTGATGGAGGAATTGTACCACGAGGGCTTTGACATTTCTGGACTGTTGAAACATAACTCGTATATTGCTGAAAAGGCCTCCACACGTGTTTACTCCACCCTAGGGTTGTGCAAATACGATGAAGCAGTTAGGGAAAAAGCCGTTGATAAAGGAGTAAAAGCCTATTCTGGGGGTGACTTATCGATTGCTATGCGTTTCCTCTGCCCAGAATACGCTCGAGACCAGAAAAGAAAGACTATTTCAGGACCAATCAAGAAGACTATTACTAGAGACCTCAAGGTACCCGGTATGCGCCCCCATTGTGTAGCATGGACATACCAACCATGCAGATACCCCATATTTGCGCAAAGTGCTTTTCTCCGTCCCATTCTCAACATACATGCAGGGTAACCCCCACAGTCGCTTCTACCCCGGTCAATGCATAGGACCACGGGACTGCAAGTACCTGCCTGACTACCACGATGCCTGTTACTCAGGTATCGCATGACTGCCTTCATGAACACTCAAATGACTCGTATGTTACAGGGAATAATTGTTGTAATACAAATCTAACTCCCTCAAAAATCACAGAATCCTTGTCAATACTCAAGTTATTTCCATGTTAGCCTCAGGACGAAGTCATAACATTTTCGCCATGGAATGGATTAGAGAACTTTATTGGTTATCAGCTATAAAAAATATCATTATCATTCCACACTATATCAACACCAATGATTGCATTTTACCAGATTCGCAATTCTCGTAAATCTCTTCTCACTGTTCCTAAACAATTTGTTACGTGTTGTCTTAATAGCCTCAATGGAGACTCTCCAGACTGATTGCAAAGTTTTACAATCAAAATGCTGGGCTAAATCGATGTGGTCTACCAAACGAAGCCAATGGAAACTTTATCTGGACTTCTGCCATTCATATGACTTACCTCCAATGCCAGCTTCAACAGAAATTATTTGTTTATATACTACTTACTTATCTAAATCGTTAAAATTCTCATCAATTAATAATTACATAAGCTCAGTGTGGAGTTTACACGATTATTTCGGTTATACTTCCATAGCCAAGGGTTGTTTTCAGTTAAAATGTACCATGTTACGTATTAAAAGGATGTATGGAGCAGAAGTTACCCAGGCTCCACCCTTACTACCATTTCACTTATCAAAAATTTATGATTCTATGGATTTCACAAAAGAGAGAAATCTTAAATTATGGTCAGCCACTACTTTGGCCTTTCGTTGTTTACTCAGAAAATCTCATTACACAGATTCTCCACATTGTCTTAGATGCGAGGATGTTACCTTCACCGACTATGGTATGTCTGTATTAATCGCATCATCAAAAACTATACAATTTTCAGAAAGGAAATTAAGAATTCCAATTGTTCAATCGCCAAAATCTCCACTGTGTCCAGTATCTTGGTTGAAAAAGTTGTTTCGTTCCTTTAAAAAGTCTAAAGTTGACCCTATCTTTCATCATCCAACCAAATCAGAGATTCCTCTCTCGTATAACTATTATAATTCATGGTTAAAAACTACTTGTTCGGATTTACATATCCACAAAAATCATTACAACAGTCATTTGAGGAAAGACAAAATAATATCCTCACAAATTAATTTGTTAGTATAAGAACAACTTCTTCTTGGTCTTGGGAGAACATTAACCAACATTTTCCAAACCCAATCTTGTGTTTCTCAACGTTACTTTGTTCAATACGTCAGAAGTTTTATAAGAACCGTAGAATAATTATAGAAACATGATGAATGACTTCTGTTTGCCCTCACTTTAAACAGATCTCCGTGACTAAGTCTTTGTGTTTCAGAGATTAGCACCTTCCCTTTTTCTTTTTCCTTACGACAGGGGAACATTTTTATGCCCTTTTGTCACAGATAGCCAGATTTCAGATATCCGGATCCTCTGCAGCATAATAAAAGTACGCCTTCAGCTGGATTATTCCCAGAGCCCTTACATTTTGTCAGAGTCCACTGCTGTTTCATCTGAGCTTCCTTTGTTTGGGTATCCACTTCCCACACAATAACCAGGGTGAGTGAAGCTGCTGAAGATACATGAAATGTCAGTTATACCTGGCCTATGACCACCTTGCAGTGGTTGTAGCTTTACATCTATTGGGCTTGCTTTGCGTGAGACAAAGCGCATGCATGTACCTGTTCAAGTTGTGTGTGTCTAGCAGGGAGCCTTATCACTGCATGACCATACCTTATGAAATCTTAGGTCAAAAGAATGTGGGAGACATCACGACTACTGCCTAAAGCCTAATGCACATATACCGATCGAGGACTGAATGATTGCCAAATCGTATAAAGCTGTCGTTGGGCTAGTCGCAGGCAAAATGTCCTCCAGAGGTACATGAATCCAATCGTGTGAATCCCACTTTAGATTAGAAAATGCCCTACACGGACCTTTGTCGCGGATGAATTACAGTCAGATGTTTCGAAATCGCGTGTTCTCGGTGAATTTAAAACCATTATTAGGAATGTGCTCCTTCCCGTTATCGACGACAACGGAGTTTAGGAACTATAAACTGTGGTGCCTACCTATATTGGCCGATAATTAGTCGCTAGGTGAGAAGAAATTCCCCTGCCACACGTAGACTGAGCCCCACTCACCGATTTGGCCCCCGCAAAATAAGATTATGTACTTGTTCCTTTATTGGTGACCTGAAATCGCTCAAAAGATTGTTAGTCCTTCATCCAGTGTGGACAGAAAATAGTCATAAAAATATCCAGATGCATTTTATATTCTATCTTTCGATTCATTGAGGGTGAAGTTTAGGTTAATATGAATTGCTAAATTCACCTAACAATGATTCCTATTTTGAGTGAGAATACGTTCACCACCATGTTCATATAAGAAATGTCAACAAAGCGTGCCACTATTTTAAAGGGCCTTTTCATCTCATCCAATTTCCCGTAACCATGAGAAAAACATAAATGGCAATTTTTGAAGGAAATTGGTTTGATTTTTTAGTTCTGTTGTTTTTGTCTTCCCGAAAGCTTGATTGGAAGGGGCCTTGACTGTGCAAAATATAAAGATTTCCCCAGGAATAAGACCCAGTTAGGTAAATAGCAAGAGGGAGAATCTAGTTCTATCTAGGTCTATATGATTTTGATAAACATGTATATCATTGGTAAAAGCAACACTCTTTGAAATCAGTTATTTTCCTCAATATAACCAATTTTAGTAGAGAAAGTGTTTCCAAAAATCAATAAATCTTAGAAGGCAAGAGGATATTTTTCAACTCAAGTAAAAAGATTTCTGAAGATTCTCTGTAGCGAAGTGACCCTCTAAGGGCTGAAATAAAATGCAATGTTAATTGCACAAGTGATTATGAGTTTAATTCCATTAACTATGACATTGGTTGATCAAATGAAAGCATCTCATCTCAATCTAATCTCATGACATTTAGAGTCATTGCGTGTCCTTGCAGGGACAACGGAAATAGCTTACCATCATTCGAAATACATTTAAACAAGTGGCTGGCATGGTAGAATGACGTGTTTTGCTCTTTCTGGATTCCTGTTGTTACCTGGGAGACTGAAGTGGCCATTGATGTGGTTGCTGCAGATATTTAAGACTAATCAGTTCATAAATGTCTATTAATGTGAAACACATAGCTAATGTCCTTGAGTTAATTAATGGCAACTCTTGATTTTGTGATCGGACGTGCATGGTAAAATCATGCTATTTATGGGAACTACGATGTTCAAAAGGAGCGGCTATTGCGGTGTACAGAATAAAGTTCTATAGGAGACGATCTTTTTCACTACAGGTAAACACAGAGCAACATGACCGTATCTGCATAACCCATAACTCCAGCTTGTTTTATCAGAGTAAGAAGTCTATTCACACAAAAAAACCCATACTCTTTTGTTTGAGGACTGGCATGATATGAGTGTTGTCCAGTATAAAGCAATCAAACCCACATTAGCAAAAAAGGGAAAAATAAAATTTACCCATTACATTGCATTACTAAAAATCTGTGATATACAAATCTTCTCTCGCCTAAAAATAGTAAACCCAGAACGAATACTTAGTATCAAAGCTTACAAATCCAGCCACAACGAGATTTTCCTCGCGAAGTCACACAAGGCCCTTGTCCGTCGGCCTTAAAGTGGAATTCACACGATGATATTCATGTACCTCACAGGGTATCTGTCTAGCTCTAATCTCTTCATCCAAATTCTACGGTTTCATTTTCTCGAGCCATGTTTTCCCCTTGTATTTGTTTGCGATATTTACTCCCCAAAAAGGAACAGAATTTCATGGGATTTTCAACCCTGTGAGGTACATGAATTCCACCATGTGAATTCCACTTAAGGTTGAGGCTGGCAACTTATATTGTATCAATGACTTCTACAAAACCCATTGAAAAATACAAAAGCCAATGCCTTATCTTTAAGCAGTCTTTTCCGAAATTGATAGTGTATAAACACTCGCCAAACTATAGGTGTCAATAGATTTTGAACTCGCTACCCGGGAATATAATATATACGAAATTTTGATTCTTACGTAACTTTTAAACTACTATTGAAAGATAGACTTTTACAATGTGTATCAAAGACCCCGTCAAACTTTTATACAGCTCTGCAATCCGCAGCTCTGTCGTAAACGTGGAGCAACGGGGCCCTGGTCATGCATCAAAACCAGCAGATATATTAAGCTGAGCATTGGCCAGCATTAATAAAAGTTTTAAGATTTTTTAAAAATATCTGACTGGCAAGGGTTTCGATCGATAGGATGCACATACCGCCTTCGGCACAACAAAACTAGACATACCCACAGGATTTGGGTGTATCCCCAATGAGTAGTGATAGAATACTTCCAGAATTTTGGCCCTTGACAATCACTTTCCACATCCACGAAAGCTAGATTCTTTCTCATGCCACTGGACCTTTATGTTTTTATATACAATTCTATTTTGCTGGTTAGCTGAAGCTTATGGCAAGGAACACGTGTCAGGTTATGGCACTAGGCACAAACTAGATGAATTCATAGACGAAAATCACTAAAAGATGCATTATTCATAAGCATCTCTTTATGAAGAAATAAGGAAATTAACATGTTCAAATACAAATTCTGGTATTTCTTTCCGCAAGGAAACGAATTCTTAACAGATTCTGGTATTTATACATTATGTATACACATCTTATTATAATTTGACGTGAAAATATGGGTTATTCTCCTTTTTCACTTGAGTACTAGTGTAACGTGCATTATGCTGGTAGTACAGAGTTCGAGGTTTACCATTTCAGAACCCAGACACTCAGGTTTGACCTGCATTCTCAATGAACAATGAATGGCTGGTAACGCGAAGCTGGGCCTGCAGGGTTGGGTTGACGGTACCCCTTTTACTGACCGTCCAGATGGAGGAGAAAGGTCACGTGGAGCCGAGTTGGATCTGGAGCTCCATCTGTCATCTGTTTCGGAGATACATCTCCCACTTGGGGTAGATTGACCACTCTGTCTGCACTGAGCTCGACTTAACCCTTTAAGGGCGAATGATGCCTTAAGATATCAACCAGTCCAGGGCGAATGATTCCTTGAGGCATCAACCAGCCCAGGGCGAATGATGCCTTGAGGCATCATTTCCCCCAAACACACAAATTCGTTTATAACAAAGAAATAATGGAGGAATGTTGATCAATTTTTCACAAAATGTTTGTCTAACACCACAATTAGTATTCCTATTCAGAAAAAATATAATATTTAGGACAATGTTTCATATCACGTGACCAAACATTCAAATTATGAGTTTTAAACACTATGTGCCCGTCCCCAAGCAGAACAAACTGCCACCAGCACCCGTCCTTTAGGGTGTAGCTTGGCCGCAGTCACCAAGCCTTAAAGGGTTAAGGCTCGTTTACATTGGCCGACGAAAACGGTGTAGAATTTTCGTGTTCTCCTAGAATCCCATTTCCATTTTGCATCAACAGTGCTAATGGTCCACTCCTCAGAGCCCCGTATGAACTATGCAGATCGGTGACGGCCAATGGAAATGGGCTTTTAGGAGAACAAAATTTATCTACACCATTTTCGTAGGCCGAAGGAAACGGGCCATTAGGGGTTGGTTTGATGAACTCAGCTCGTGCCACGAATCCTCGTTCATTGACCAAGTTGTTTTGTTCATACATGGGTTCTGAGGGAAGAAATACTTTTCAGGAAATATTCACAGCTCACCAAATCTATGATAGAATCTATCTTTATGGTTATTGTATTCAAAATACACACAAAAGGAAATAAGCATATGTAAAAATGGCTTCGACCATAGGTCTAAGTCACATGAAACAGTAGGAGAGTGATAGACACTTACAGGTAGTGGGTCAAGGCACCACAGATTTAACCCAGTCAGAGCTCTCCAATCCCACGTGACCATCACTATCCACTCAGTTCCAATTTTCCACGGGTTAAAAACTTCCACCCACCCACCCTACAAACAATAAATTTACTCACTCTTTCTTTAAAAAACCCTCGTTAAGGCGACTTAATCCACAGATAACAGACTACTCCTTCGACCTAATTCACTCGTAATATATGTCCATAATATTTTCAGTAAACCTCAAATACGTCCCCATCTTCTCTCTGCATTAGACAATAAACTTGGATTTCAGCGTAGATCAACCTTGAATAAAAACATATGCAAAAATTGTAGATATGGTAATTTTAGAAGTCGCACTGAGAAAGAAGCTCTGTACAGATGGACTACACCTTGAGAGAAACATAGTTTGAGTGGTATCTTCATTGCGACCTTACTTATGTTATGTTTAGATTGATGACGTCGTTGTTGATCTAATCAGACCCCTTTAGGTGTCAGGTTATATACTTTATTATTACAATTTGTTAATTCTAGATTTTTCATTACTTTTTTCATTAACCCAGGGAAGTCAGCGTTCTTGCCTACTTTGATCCTCTTTTTTTTTCTCCGGTATTGGTACTGTTTTACGGATTTGGTGTTATTGGAATATAATATGCCTACGCATAACAAAGGTATATCGATAAGATGCTTTATTTCTTTATTATATATCAAACTTACTTATGTTTACTTTCATTTATATATATCCTCACCATTAGGATTAGGATCCAGGATTCTATTATTGAAACACCATTGTATTGTAAATTGCCTTCAAGGTTATGACTAAACATGATCTCCAAGCATTACAAAAGGTCTGGTAGGAGAGCAACGAACAAGTACTGCTACTGGGTCAGGGAGGCCGCTTATTTAACCCGACCAGAGCTAATTTTGTCTAGCTCTGGTTGCCAGTGTAGGTGATAGGGTGCACCTCACGTGCAAGGCACACTCCCAACTAAGCAAAATGCTATAAGGCGTACCTGGGGTGTGACTTTTGATACTTTATTATTGTTCTATATACCTACATACCCCACCTATAAGGTGCACCCTATATAGGCATGTTTGGTATCAAATGAATTTAAGTCATGCCTTATACACGAGGTTTTACGGTAACATAACAAAAAAGTTAGCTCCAGGATTTTTTGCATTTCTCATTTGTATATGTTCTCAACTATCATAATGCACAATTATTTGAGATAGCAATAGAACATCAGTGTCATCTAGCCACAAAATTAAAATATTATCGTTTCTCATAGACACCAATAGTTAAGCACATACGTTCTTCAGATGGCCTTCCCATAGAAGTTAGCACCGTGACATGCCTTTTTTGCTATTTCTATTTGCTGTGTATGAAACTTATATTATCTAGAGTTATTTACAAAAATCAATATAATCAAGAAATCGTCCAACTACAAGCATTAGTCTTTAAGTCGGATTCGCCAACTACATTCGCGTACAGTGGCGAGTTACCTTGAACATGGCATGCTAAAGGGTAACTTCGTTAGCCTAACGCTTGGATGGCATCATGTTTTCAGTGAATGATAAATGATTATAGACTTCACCTTCCCCGCTGACGAGGAATACCGTCAACAAAATGGTGTTTGCTTATAATGGATAATCATCATCCATTGAAGCATCGATGCAGGAGAGTTTATAGACAACCTGTCAATCCATATCACAAAACCTCTCATTCTTGTCACGGGTATATCCCAACCAGAATTCTCGACTAGTTAGCCGAGGTCTGTTGAATAATCTAGGGTCGGACATGAAGACACTTTTCTGCATGCCATCGAGACCGAAAAACAATGTGGGTAAACTTAATTGAACACCTATGGACGACCTTGTGGACAACTGAGACTGTCTTAGCAAAATAACTTGGTCCGTACTCCACCAAGTTTGAGTAATTCACGAAGCGAAGCTGAGTGAATTACTCTGCAGTCAAACGAGCTAGAGTGCAGGCCAAGTTATTCTCATCGAGTGGGTTTCTGATTTCATCTCAAACCATATAACATTATCAATCAATACTGGTAAACCACCCAATTAATCATTGAGTATTGGGTACACTATCTTTACGGCTGTGGCGGATGAGTTCCTAACGTGAATCATATGGAGAAAAATACCGGATGAGATAAAGAAAAGGGTCCTCATACATGTACGAGCTTAGATTAGCTTAGCCCAGATGAGACTGCTAGTTAACAATTTAGTGGTAGGTAGTACCAATCTGTTACCACACTGCTAATCCATCCCCTCTCGGGAAATCAGTCTGAAGGTAATAATTACGACGACCATGATATCCACGGGTTCTGACCTGAGGGCGGTACGAAGAACAAGAGAACTTTCCCTGACGAGCAATTCAATTAGATTCCATGTGCAATGAATGACAATCAGTGAACATGAGCATACTGTTGAAAGCTTAACTTCTTTTTTCCCCCATGTAAATAACTAACATTCACCCTATTAGGCGTTCTTACATGTAACATTGTACAATACTGTTTTTATCAGTTTGTTCTTATGCAAATTAACCAATAAACAGTACATATACAATACTTAGTAGAAACCAAACGAGAGTTAGCCTTGTCAATGTTTATGCCACGATGGCCAGGTCGTGTATTACTACACGAGGCGTTAGCCGAGTTTAGTGAGTAGCAGACCTAACCAGAGTGGTATAAACATGGACAAGGCTAACCCGACTTCAGTTTCGTATTTATCCTACCCATCTCACCGATATGCAGAGACAAATTTGTAACTGTCCTTGGTAGTAGCATGTTGACACTCATTGGAGGATAGTCAAGTTTATCAATGCTGTCAGATCTACTTTCGTTATCTCGTCCCTGATTGGTCCGTTTTTTTATTCACCTCGGTGCATAAATAACACTTTATTCAACGCTCCGTCAAATACACTGAGTAAATGGTAAACCTATGGCGTTTTTTATTAGGGGTAGGATAAAGGACAGTACAGGACATTACTACAAATTGGCTTAGATTTAGGAGATTTGCAATAAATTACTTTTAAAAAAGAACGATCCTGTTAACTGGTATGCAAAGAGGAAAACCCACAAAAACAAGGCTAGCTCATAATATATCATTGCCTCAGAAGCAGGCGGTTACATACAGGCTTTAAGCCAAAACATTTAAAATTGATGTCTTTGCAGTGTTTAGATCTTTGGTCCAGGTTTACATGTTTCCTTTCCTTTATGCTATGGGCACCTTCGATTGAAATATGATTTGCATCAGCAAAGAGGGATGAGATAATTTGATTTATTCTTTATTTTGTCACGTTTTTGTGTATTTCCCAAATCAGACAAATAGTACTTGGTACATTTGACTATATTTTGATGTAATCGGACAACCAATGGTGTCTATATTCTGAGAATTAAAGAGCTAAGCTCATTTCCCCCAAAAAACAGAGAAATAATAATCAAATATCTCATATCATAGTACATTCCAGTCACTAAAGCGTTTAGAAAGATAGATTCTACAAGAACAAGGCAGGGAACTAGGAAATCAAAAGACCAGACAAAACACAGTTATCTAATGAATGAAAGAAAGAAGAAGCAAGTAAAGGAAATAGGAATTATTGACAAGGGTTTAAATCAATATCGAAAATAAGAGAGAGAGAGCGTAGTAAGGTTTTAGTTAGACCAGCTCAGGTTAGTAATTAATTGATTAATCACTTTTAAAAATTACAGAAAAAGAGATGGAGTGAGAAGAAATTGACCACGATATAAGGGTAAAATGGAACTGTGAGGACTAGCGGATGTAAACCTGGAAAGGAACAGGTATGATATGTACATTCATGGAAACCAATGATAATCTTAGCTAAAAAACAAACAAAAGATCATAGAGTATAGCTCCTGGAATACCATATCAAAGAAAGAAAAACGTTTATCCTCGGTCATAAATAACGGTACTAATGATCCACACACATAGGCAATGCCTATATAAACATGTCCTCAGCCCAGAGCAATCTTCTGTGCTTAAGATACAACCTCCCTACCCACACGCATCTCTCACTGAAGTAGGCGAACAGGCACATGTAGCATCTCTATCACTCAGTATCAGGTTGATGCGGAGAAACCTTAATCAAGATTGGCTTTGATGTGTCAGTTCCTTGTTAGGGCAGGTTACACTGACTGGAGTGACACCTGATAGTGGTATAGAGCAATACATGGAACTGACTACTTAGTTGAGCAAATAGATGAGGCCACTGGATACCCCTTGTGTGTTATGCAGAGGAGGGTAGGCTACACAATATTGGCATCTAATGATGGAATGTAAGTCTGATTGTCCTCAGGATCCTACAGAAAACTTTTGTACCTGCATGTCAAAGGATTTATAATATTAGTAACTGTAAATTTGTTTTACTCGTATGTCACAGAAATCTATACTGTCTAGTAAACCATAGACTGGCTCCCGGTTATTTAGTCGGATGGATATTTGATCTTTTGTAACGTTATTCTTATAGTGATAATGTCTGAACAAATTTATTGCTCAGTCTAAATAGGTTGGCACAACATATATTCATAATCTCTGTCGAGAAAACATGTCAGAATCAATCTTTCATTCCCATTTCATTTTCATGGATTAATGTTTACCGCGAATCATTTTCAATAAAGAATTAAAACAAACTCCGCTCATCACCGCACATTTTTATATTTGAAAATATGTAATAGAACGTAGACGTGCGTACCTCAGTGGAAGAACTACCTGATGGGGTAGAACTGATGGGAATAAAAAACAAAAGAAAATACTGTCTTTTCTACGCCAGTGTGACTGTGGCTTTAGGTGTGTATTTTCAAACGTCCGCCATACGAAACAGAGATAAACCGAGTTGATTTAAAAGGGAAGCTTATATAAATCTAAATGCACCTTCCCCCCACCTAATTGGCAATATATCTCTTTGTAAGTTATGGTGGTTGACCATGACATAACAGCAGAGGCAACTCATATCCTCAATAAACAATATTGAACAACAGAAACTAAAATATTTTCATAAAATATGGTTATGACACAAGTCATCTTATTGTATTAGACGTGATGCAAAGGCTGAGAGATGTTTCATGTGTAGAAATAGTAATTGTCGGCTAGGGCATGGGGCCTGTTGAATAATCTAGGATAGTACATGAAGACACTTATTTAGGTCTGTTAGCTAAGACAGTATTAGCCGTCCATAAGGTAGTACATACGTGTTGAATAAAGTTGACCCACATCGTCCCTGGGTCTCTATGGCATATAGAAAAGGGTTTACATGTACGATCTTAGATTATTAAACGCCCCCCCCTGGGTCTACACTCAACCCCTCAGTCACGCACCCGATACCATGAAATATACACTGCTGGGTTTCTTCTTTGTACTGATACCGGCGGGTTTTTTAAAATTTGTTTTTAATTCTCCTTTATAGTTTGTTAAATTCTATATATACATGTATTTAATAAATAGGGGTATGTCTAAAAAACGCCCAATATCCCAAAACTTGTGTTTGTAACCTTTTCAGAGTACTAGACAATTGTCAAGGTGTTGCATAGACCAGTTGAGTTGAAACGATCACTGATTGTCTAAGACCTATTTGGCTTTAGCTGTGCCATACATGAGGCGGTAGGATAATTCGACTGTGCAACAGAAACGGTCACTATCAACGATCGTCACTACTAAAATACACTTCTCTATTGTCCTCAGTGCAGGACGATATGCATCAAGACTGAACTGAAATGGAATGGGCCTTTGGGGCTAGGGACCAATTAATTCCTCAATGATGATTACTGTGATTAGTCATTATGACTTGGTAGCACTTGCAATAATTAATGAGAGTTTGAAGGAGATTTATGGAAAGACATTTCGGCTTAGCACTTGATGTAGATTAATTGCGTGTATTGCTGGCAATGTCAGCGACTAGCCCCATGTTCGTAAATTCATCCCCTTTGTGTCTAATAGCTAGTGCAGACATTAGAAAACGCTGATAATATATAATCATTTGATCTCTTAGAGGTGGTTTGTTACAGAGAATCAGGGCATAGTTTCATAAATGCGTACTATCATCGTGCAATCTTATCAAAGGTCGTAGAATGCTCATATTGTTATATATTTTTCCTACTGTATTGTTTGGACCCATATATATATATATTCTTCCAGCAAACAAAATGAAGAGAACAAATCACCTGCGAGTGATATAGTACTTGGTAGGAAGATAAAAAAGGTGAAGTGGTAGACCGCAACAGTTACTGTAGCGAACGGATCCAAAATTTATAAAAAAAAAAAAAATAAAAAAAGTTACATGAAATGTTTAGACGTCTAGCTACGACCTTTGTAAGATACGATAAGATGAAATGTTTCAATGTTGTTACATAAATGCTGACCCTCATTGTTTTAATGGTCTTAGAATGTCCAAATGTATGACTCCTCAAGGGGTTGCTGTGGGTACGTGATATGTACCGATGTTGATGAAAATTGCTGGTTCAAGCAGTTTATCATCACAGTGGCTTATCATGATGTAATTGGTCGTGCTCCCATGTCACTGATACACTTAATAAATCCCTACAGTTTATTGTTGTGTGGTGTGAGGTGAAGGGGTGCATTGAATGTGTGTATGGAGATCACTATCAATCGCAGAACATTGACAAGAACAACAAGAGCCCAAGATAAGATAAGGCTCAACATCGACAAACCCCGATTTGACAGATTCAAAAGGTCCCCTCTATCTTGGTAATACAATAAGAGTAACCTAAACCTCTTACAAGGTGTTGTATACAAATACGTTCATTTAGAAAATATCTTCTCTTCTGTCATACAACACTGCAGATAAAAGAAATCGTCCAACATGTCGTTTGTCGCTGGAGTTTTCGTATCTTCCAGCACTGCACCAGAAACAAACGAACTTTATTCAACGGTCCCATGGATCGTCTGCGAGGTCGTACATCGTTCGATAGATCGTATCGTCAAGCCATCATATCGTCCATAACCAGTGAATCTACCCCCTGGAAACTGTCTGCTCTATTGCAGATGGTTCATAAGTTATTGCAGGTGTCTATGCCAATGGCCAATGGAGGTGTTTTTAAGACTAAGACCAATGCTGCTCAACAACCACGATAAAGAATAATCTCAGGCGATAGTGACTACGATCAGAGATTCAATCTGATTTAGTAAAAGTGGCTCTCAGAATCCCATGAAATCTTTTGCAGTTTTTATCGTTTACTTTTTCTGCGGGAGACAGAGATCAAATCAATTATTTTATCGTTCTTAGTTTGAAAAACGTGCTGCCACCACCCACCAACATATTTTTCCTCAAACAGAATCAAACGGGTCTAAATTCGACGGTGATAGTCGTTGTGATTGGGGGCGAGTTCTACCTGTATGGACCAGTCAAATGCGGCAGAAACAAGGTATAAACACTGCACGAAAACCACTATTTTACATATGTATACGAAACGCGTCTAACAGTAGGATTTTGCGTCTAGAAGTTAGACCTGTTATACGTCTCGTAGACGCCTTATCTAGTGGCGTATATGCATGTCCATGGTGCGGTGGGGGAGGGTTTCCCACTGAGTCAACCTGTACAAACGCGGCTGGCGGCGGGCGGTGGGCGGTGGCCGGCGGGCAGCGGGGGGCTTCTCACTGAGGCTTGCTGGGGCTCGCTTGGGGTGGTGGGGGGGCGGTAGAGGGTGGGGTTGGGAGGTCGCGGGTGGCGGGTCAGTGTTGGTGTATCCTCTACCAACACCCACAGGCCCGGGTTTTTGTATCATACGCCTGGCGTATATATATTGCGCAGAGTATATTTTATCTTAAATACGCCAGGCGTGAAAGACAGCCAAGTCGCGCGCGTTGACATATGGAAACTGTCTCGTAGACGCCCGAAACGTAGACGCGTATAAGAGGTGTATACAAGTATAAACAAGCCACGATACAGCCGATACGTGCGTTATCGCGATGGCGTATATATATATGTAAAATAGTGGTTTTTGTGCAGTGAAAGCCTTTTTCCACTGGCCAACGAAAATGACACCGATATACTGAGTTCTTCTGATAATAGGTCGGTGGCGGATCACGACTGCACGTCGCTCTTTAAAAAAAGGTGAGAGTGCAGTGTATTCCTTGTTTTTGCCGCATTTGACAGGTCCATACCAACTGAAGTTCGGTGGTGGCCTCATTGCATAACATATCTACAATTAATTGGTGAACACTGTTCTGCGAGCCTGTTTCCATCCGCCGATCTGGCGTCGGTGGTTCCCGACTGAAGATCGGTAGCTGATAGTCAGCCAGTGGAAAATGGCTTATATACAGCTCCCTTGCCGATTTCTAGACACCGACATGCAGTCGTTGGCCACCATCAACTAACATATAGGAGAACTTAATTAATCGGTGACGTTTTTGCGACGGCCAGTGAATATGGCTTATGCACAGTGAAACAGCAGACAGCTCGATCGATACCTTTACTATACCCTCATAGGTTAATTAACTTATAGGCGTGCTATCACATATTCATGGGTACGAGCCCATATTGATATCTTACGTAATAGCCAGTGTTTCCAGTGTAAGAGAAGGCTGACAGCCAAATTTTCAATCCAAATTACTAAAAACGGTTATTTCTCCTATTTTATCAAAGGTGGAAGCATCAAATAATAAACTATACATGATATATTAATTTCCAAGATTCGCTATCTATATCTAATATCTATTTCATCTTTGTTTTCCAATATCAATATCATATCATTACATACGTAAATAAACATCGTTAGATATGCGCAACATTACCATTGCGACTACCTCCTTCTACTAAGATTGATATAAAAGAAATGCCACAATATGGAGCCCTCCATGAAACCGACAGTGAAAACACAATTTATACTATTTTCGACAACCTGTTATTATGTCTGAGAGGGGAATACAAGACGACAACATAAAGACAGCTAGAAAGGGCACACCTGTCGAGAAGCTCTCTGCCTTCGTGTCCTGTGTCAGAGACTGTGCAGATCGGACGTCCCCGTTCTTCGTGGTCAAGTCATTTGTCAGGTGCTCACATGGAGAAGTTTAGTTGGAAAGTCACATCGCTCGCGGGAGGATGGGATCATGAGTTCACGTACACTCTCACTTTCAGCATGAGAGCCTTGTCCCCTCTCGCACCTTGATAAATGCCAACAGGTTTTGACATTGATCAGATTTCCAATATTTGTTTCTGTAGCTACGATCTTTACCATGCGCAGTTAGAATGAGTGACGGTTTAACCCTTTATGGACGAATGATGCCTTGAGGCATCAACCGGCTTGGGCCGAATGATGCCTCAATGCATCAACCGGCCTAGCCTAATGATATCTCAAGGCATCATTTCTCTAAAATCAATGAAATTGTTTTTGACAAGGAAATAATGTATCAATCTGCATGAAACCTTCAGGAAATGTAGCTATAACATCAAAATTAATATTAGTAAGCTAAAATAAGTGAAATATTATTGATTACCAATAAAATCATGTGATGGAACATCAAATTATGACTATATCTAAAATGTGTTCGCCCTCTAGAGATATGCACTATCACTAGCACCCGTCCCTATGGTGACAGCACTGGCACAGGTGGCCGTCCTTAAAAGGGTTAATCTACTTATCATCACCAAGCTCCGTGGCTATTTAAGTGGTAGGGGTGTTCGCCTCGAGCATGGGAGGTTGTGGGTTTAAATCACGGTCGGGTCATACCAAAGACTTACACAAAAATGGTACCCACTGCCCATTTGGCTTAACACCCGCCATTAGAATGAGGAGTAGGGGGCTATAAGAACAGCTGTATCGCTGAACCAGGTGATTGTAAACCCAATATTCCCTCAACATCTTTTTTTTATCAAATATCATATCCATCAGTAAAAGATAAGATGATTTATGTATTTCTATATCTTAAAACAATGTGATTATGACTGTTGCTAAATAGATGTGTAACATAACAGTATATAAGGAGAACATATAAGTCTGCAGTTTCACAATTACAATTTTATTCAGTAGATATTGGTTCAATCTATTCAAACAGTTCGCTTGGGGAGCTAGGTGCTTCTTTTCTGGTTAACTGCATTGTTGATATTAACAAAGAAAACCTGTAAAGGTCATCTTTGCATAGCCATGTGTAAACAGTGAATAAAATGTCGCTATTGGACCTACCGTGTGGACTACTAAGCCTTCCATTGATCAAAGTCTGTCTTCTTACCGTATGTCTAAGTAGTATTGTTTCCATTGGCTAATCTCCTGTCACCGATTTTCAGTCAGGAACCACCGACGGACTTTTGGCACTGTGTACCCAATATCGGTCAATGGAAACGACCCAGCACGCGAAAGGACCCAAGACTTCTTCTGTTTAGATTATGCAAAGTGGCACCACCCACCATTGAGTGAAAGCTTGGTCACTGAGTGAAATCTACTACCCTTCTATATAGACGCACAGTGAGTGGTACCACAGACAGACTGTCTGGGTAAATCAAAGGATCTACACCCTTTTCGTCGGCCAATGGAAATAAACCTTAACACAACGTTCACACTAGACGACTAAAAACGTGGCGATTGCAGATCGTCTTGCCAATAGTTATCAGTTTGTGCTCAATTACACAGTATCTGCCGCAATAGTTATCGACCAAAGAACCACATCAAATATTTAATCTAGACGATTTCTCAAATCTTAAAGAAGGAATATATTACTTCCAGCTACCCACCTAAGCAAGTGTTCACCCTGAACGATTACCGGCAACGATTCCTGAAGGTTAGCCCTCTTTAAACTACATGTAAATATACTAATTTCCCATTAGAATATCGCAGGTGAAAAAGCCTTAAGTAAAACGTCATGGTCGTTGACACAGAACATCCGTTTTTTTGGCCTAAACGAGAGTGGTAAACAACAGACATTTTACAGAATTAATAACCGTCTAGATGACTAATCCAAACTTGATATGGTCGTCGGCCATCAAGGGGTCTACAGAATCGCCAGATGGTGCCAAATTGCATAACCTGATGTAATCAGACATAATTGGACGATCCGTAGTTGCCACATGCTTGACTTTTAGACTAGACGATTTCTAGCCTTTTTACTGCTGAAAGTCGTCAGCATGTGGTGTTTAATTCAAGAATCGCTGCCTGTAATCGTCTGGTATAGACGCCTGGTTACAGTCTATTGTTACACAAGGTTGCACTGGGTTGCAGTGTGTGTTGTCTGCTCCGTTACAAGGTGAACTGGCTGGCCTGCAGCTCGTTGAATAATCTGAGCTCGTTCATGAAGACCCTTTTCTGTACGCCAAGCAGACCCAAGGAGGACGTGGGTTAACTTAATTCAACACTTATGAACGACCTTAAGGACAGCTGTCATAGTGAACAAACTTAAATAACATTAAACAATAAACCTTGTACAGGTACAGACAAAGGTTGTCATGGAAGAGCCTAGATCATTCAACAAGCCCGTGTCGTGCCTGGGTGCCTGGTCGTACCTGGACGGGTGTGAACTGATGGCATGCAGGAGCAATGGCATCAGTGAGTGGCTGGAGAGCTGGGTCGACTCTTTCAGCAGATCTTTTGTCCCCCTAGCGCTTGTGCCTTACTAATCTCTGCCTCAACCCAACACTGATTCCCAATGAATCCACAAAAACCAGGAGGAACCAGCCTACATTTCAGATTCAAAACAGGGCAACAGTCAAAAGTCATGAAACTCAAACAACTCGTATGATATGGTTTGGAAAATACTGTTATTGTTTAATAAGCTTCACAGACAATTCGGCTGTTTCTTTTTCAGCTACAAAACACTTTATAATGTGCATGCACAGTTGATTAGACTGCCCCTTCTAGTGAGCACATGTGTCATGTTGACAAACAGAACCCTGCAACACATGAGATGCCTTCCACTTCAGAAAGTAATTCCCAAGACTATATCTGGTTTGACATAACGAATAACAGAAATGAGTTTATCATATTAACCATATAAATATGTGCATCTCTATTTACAAGTAGAACATAAAATACTCCTCAGAGTGTTCAGAATTTACGATATAAGAGAAACTGGCATATGGGACAGAGTTCAAAACACAAGGCTTTAAAAGAAGCCCTGCATATAGGGGCACACATATTTGGAACAGTTTAGCCCTGGAAACACAGTTTGCACCTACAAAACAGGCGTTTAAAAGCATGATCCAAAAAGAACTCACTGAAGATATGTTCTGATGTGACCTGATGTGACATAATGTGACGTTTTTATTTTGATTCTATATAGTGCTAGAAAGTCACTAAGATACATTTATGATTTGCTCAAGTTGTCCACATCATGATCTTGATATACCACAGGATGTGTAATGTGTAGCACAGTGCATAACTATCATTCTCATATACTTTATCACCCTCTTCAATAATGTTGCCATTTCCAAGCTGATGTACGTATTCACGGAAGACCTGTCAACAGACAGATTGAATAAAAGATTTTTCAACAACAAAAAAAGAAGAAAAAAAGAAGTTATAAGCCGCCGCAGGAAGTAGAGTGCAGTATCTAGGCTAGGAGAGTGGGGCAGGTCCCCATTGCGTCAGGGCATTAGCCCTTTCCTCGCACTAGCCCCTAGACAGGTCCAGACACTGACTCGGCACGCCATGAATACATCTCTTGGACTCTACCCTTTTGTTCAGGAGCAGCTGGAGGGTGATTCACCGGTGGGGGTACCCGTTGTCCATGCGACCCCGTCTCACCTAGTGGAGTGGCCATCAGTGTGATTACTCATATTCACGTTATGTTATAAATATAGTCTACAGAGGTATTCCCCAGGGTAATTTTGTATGTATGACGTCATAACCACCCTGGGACCTAGGCACATAGGGCAACCCCCTTAGGATCCCGGCATTGAGATCACGAAGCTATAATGTAATGTAGATGTGTAATTGTGTAATTGTCTTTGTCCTGTATTTAATAAAGTTGTATAAATTGGGGTATCCTTGCCGTATTCAGCATAACCTGAGATGGATTTAGTAGAAACCGAATGAGAGTTAAATTTGTCAGTGTTTATGCCACACCGGGAAACTTTAGCTGAGCCTAGTGAGGAACAGACCTGACCAGAGTGGTATAGACACTGACAAGTCTAACTCAAGTTCGGTTTCGTATTTATCCTAGATCCTGTCTAACAGGCGTGTTTCTTGAATACCACACTATCGCCATTAATCTACAGAGTATTTTTCGAGATGACATTGTCTACAAACCTACCGTCGCCCCCCCTCCCCACACACACACACATACAAAAACTGTTCGGATTTCACGGAATTTGAGTCTGCATGCTATCTTGTCAAACACCCTGCAATTTTTTTATTTTTTTTTTATCTTCTTTATTGAATCATCACATGTAGTCTTACATTTTGATGTTTTCCACTTTTGTGCAATAAATATTACAGTATCAGATGATCAATAGTTAGGATGAGGCTTCAACTAACAGTAGTTGATTTTCATAGCCTCTCCTGGTCCCAGTGTTTGCATAGATACGTATTTATATAGCCATTGAGTGAAAGTAAGATACTACAAAGTCACAGGGTAATTCTAGGTACTCATGAGTTTCGCATAAAATGAAAATTATCATATTACACGATAGATTTTCTATCATGACCATCACCTAGTGATAAGAAAGAAACAACCAGTTCTTAGACAAACATGTATAATCAAGCTAATAGTTGTATTGTGAGCAACGCAAAGAGAGCATCCCAAAAGAAAAGAAAAAAGAAAGAGCAATAATCAGAAAGCAATAGCAAAATCCACACACAAACTAGGGCTTACCCATTCTCTGGGCAACCAACCATTTATATGTTATTCAGACTCTCTAGTAACTTGGTCTTAGTCAACGATTTAAAGGCTTTGAAGGTCTCTGTGTTTCTGATTAAAGGCATTTGTAAGTTCCATAAATTTCCCCCGTTGAAATGTACTGAGTTTATATATGCCGCACAGTTTGGTTTAAAAACTGTCAAAACAGGGGCGTTAAATAACCTTGTTTGTCTATTTCCAAAATTTACAAACATAGGGTTTCTTGACCTCTTATACATGAAATTTAATAGGTGTGAGTCCCTCCTATCAGTTAAGTAAGGGACACCAGCTAATTTATGAAGATTTCTTATCGAGGTAAACCTGGGGGGCTTCAAGCAAATTTTAAGGCAACGGTTTTGTAGGAGTTGTAGAGTATTCAGGTATTTCATAGGACTTTTAGTAAATAAGACGTCCCCATAATCAAAATGGGGTAAAATTACTGTTTTATAGATATTTAAAGCTGCTTGCTTCGTAAGATATGAACGCATTTTTGATAATTGGTATATCCTATAACTAACAGTATGTTTGATATGAGAGATATGGTGCCTATAGTCTAAGTTAGTGTCTAAATAAACCCCTAGATATTTATAGGAGTGTACTTTGGCTAATTGAACATCATTTATAAACAAATTCAAGTCATCACGTATAAGTCCTCTGTTGAAGTTATAATACATACACTTTGTTTTACGAATATTTATAGAAAGCTTGTTTTGTTGGCACCAAGTATGGAGTACATCAAGATCCTTTTGTAAAAGACAATACAGCTCATGTTGATCATTACCGTGGACATATAAAACCGTGTCATCGGCGTAAAGCAATAGGTTAGTATTTTTTATTACACAAGATAAATCGTTAATATAAATTAAGAAGAGGAGGGGACCCAAAATTGAGCCCTGGGGAACTCCCGTTTTGATAATTTTATTTTTAGAAATTTCGTCATTTACTTTCACACATTGGTTTCTATTTGATAAGTAATTTCCAAACCAGTCTAAAAGAACACCCCCAATACCATAATTTTCCAATTTCTGCAATAAAAGTCCGTGATTAACTGTGTCGAAAGCCTTCATTAAAATCGATGTATACTGTCAAAGTGTTTTTACCCAAATTTCTATTCATTAAAATATCATCTGCAAATTTACTAACTGCTTCAATACTAGAGTGACCCGGTCTAAAGCCAAACTGATTTAAGTTAAGAATTTTGTTTTCTTCCAAGTACCCCATTAATATAGTGTGTATTAATTTTTCCATAACCTTACTTACAATAGGTAGTAGTGAGATTGGTCTTAGGTTACCACATGAAAAGGGGTCCCCTCCCTTCGGTATCGGTCTAATCACCGCAGTCTTCCAGCACTCAGGAATATCAGCATTTCCAAAAACATCAGTAAATAAGTTTACAAAAATCTCTGGAATAAACAGCAGGGTATCTCTGAATACCCTAGCAATTCCGTCTCACTAATTGTCATCTTATGTGACTGCTACCTCACAGCTCATTCTGATCCCATCAGCGTCTTTTGTACTGTATTCATGTTTATGTATGACATTTTCTGTTGCTATCACCACTTTTATAATCATGATCAGCAATATATATTCATTTCTATGTCGATAATGGAGGTTGCCTCAAACCTAAGTTGCCATATATGTACAAGCTTACAAAATTGAAGACCACCAAACTTTGTGAATTTTGTGTTAAATAAAAAAAAGTTGTTGCAATGTGGAAACCAGTCTGTATTACAACGAACACTATTATTGAGTAGCAGATTCACTGGACCTGCTGAAATTATACCAAACTTAAAAATTCAATTACTCAAGATGCCCTGTAAATATCTCTGATTTATGCACTGCACTTCAAAAGCTAATCACAATGTCATGTTTTGTCACAAGCACCTCAATATCAATGATTTGGATTACAAGGAAGAACATCCTACATACTGGATGACTTCAAACTGCCTAAATATCTGAATACAAAAAAAGAATATTTAGATTAGTTGGTAACTGCTGACGTTATATATTCACCTCTGCGGAACATAAATGTGAAAGGTTTTCCAGCATCTCACCAACCATAATGATCCAAAAGGATACTGTACAGAAACTGGCTTACTGTCTTCGTACGTCTAAAATACACGTTGAAATCATTTATCATATACATCCCGATGCCGAATCGAGAGGGATGTATCTGATCAATAATTTCACAGTATGATGCATGACTATATATACGTCATTGGTAGCAGCGGGTAGTATGTGTAGGTCATACGGCCATAGGTATGGCTTTTCTGATTGAGAATCCTTTTCACCTTTTCATGTCAATTTATGAGTTACGTATATCGAGTAACAGCCTCTCAGCTGTTATCAGCTATTATCTATCTCTGACGTTATTTGACGTCTTGATCGACATTCGGATTCAGCCATTTCAATTTAGTTTCCAGTTATCGTCATACATGTCCTATGAATAGAAACAAAGATGATAACCCTTCCCACTGCAATCTGTGCCGTTGAAGGTGAACAAGAATTATTTGTGTAGCGAGGGTCATTGCCGTGTAGCTAGCCTACTGTTGCAAATATTAATCACTCTTTCTCCATGAAAGTCGCATCTAAGCCTCATGTCCGATTAGTGATACAAAGTTGATGTAGTCTTTATTATCCTCTCAAAGTGGTATACGAGATCGAAAGTGGAATTCAAAAGGTGGGATTCATGTACCTCACAAGAGTCAAAATCTCATGAGATTCTGTTCATTTACAGGGGAAATGTCCCCAACGATTGCAGGATTGAAAACATGTCTCATTTACCGAGTTCAAAGAACGAGGTGCATATTTCCGACCAAAACAATTATTAACAGATGTAATTCAGACACACTCAATATGTCTTATTATTGTATTCATGAAATTAATAAAATACCCACTATTTTAAAACAAGTCACGCGGTACGGAGGGACGTATAATTATTATTACGTCACTCAGTAACGAATGGAATCCCTACTCCTGGCCAGTAAAAGTGAAACTTTTTTTTTCTTTTTTTTTAAATTTATTGTAGTACTGTAAAAGGGTACATAGAGTCGACCTCTGCATAGCAGATTTTCAGGCCGGCCTTTATCGTTACATTAGTGATTCGCTGGACAAATCAACAATACCTTCTTGTATAATACTTATTTACAAGATGATTATGAGATGATGGGTAGTATGAGAAGGTGAACCAAGGTATTTGACCGGTTGTAACTAGTGTGCTCGATTAGGCAAAACCTAGCAGTCTAGTTCAGTCATGTTGTTTATAAAATTTCAGTTTTATATATTTCTTGAAACTTTGTAAGCTTTCCTCCTGAATACTTTTCGGAAGGTCGTTCCAGTCATTCATATTTGAATAAATGGGACTTTTCTTGAAAAAGGAAGTCTTTGGTCTTTTTAATTTGATAGTTCTTTTCGACTGAGTTCTAGACATTCAGCAAATGTGTATGAAAATATCTATTACGCATACATAAACAAACGAAATAAGACGCATGTATAGAGTACATACTCTGTATTCCGCTTGATTACGGGAGACATATAGTCATGAATAATCAGTAAATAAACACCTCCGTACGAAGAGCCGCGATGCCTAAAACAGAAAAAGGGAGATTGTGTGGTCATTATAGGCATTATGGAAATTAAACAATATACTTTCACATATATGTGGGATGTTGGTTGCATTTTTTCCTTATTATACAGAAAAATATCTTCACACCGTTCGGCGTGTTTTTGGGTGTATTTTCTTACGAGAAACATTTTATTATTTGGGATGTCCCGCAACATCTTTCAGTGGGCATATGGGTGGCGGTACTTTTACCTGCGACATCATTACTTGTAAGCTTATCCGCTTAATACCGTCATATGTCTGTGGTGCTATTGAATGTCATTGATATCAGTAAATTAGGCAAAGGGCACGAATTGGAAACTGGAGCTAAAACTAACTACAGTTCACTGATACTGATTGGTGTCATTAGTGAGGGCGGCCACTGAAACCTGACATGTTGAGTAGCTCAGGAGCAAGTATACACGGATTCTGTGTCAGATAATTTTACAGTTGGAGTTGGGAATGCACGTGGGCAAAGTGTTTATCCAACCCCTAATTCAAAAATACGCCATAGGCTTAACATTGGGTCACTGTATTTATGAGCGACCTCACACTAATGTGGTGTATGAATTGTTGACGACCTTTGGCCTTACTTGGCAAATCGGTAGTCGCAAACTTCCCTTGCTCGAGCAACTTGGGGGAATTTATATGGCTAATTATTATTTTGTAGTCGTAGAAACGGGGTAGGATAAATACTAAACTGAACTCGAGTTAGTAGTGTTATTGTTTATCTCACTCCGGTCAGGTCGGCTACTCACTGCGCTAGGCTGATGTATCTCGCAGAAACGCGACCTGCCCCTAGTGCGATAAACACTCACAATACTAACTTTCATTCAGTTTCTACTAATTAAGGCCCGGCCCCACTGGTGCAATGCGATCATCGCACACGTTTTATTGGCCCATAAATGCCCTCTCGACCAATTTTATCACCCCAACTGCGACGAATTCGTTGCACTCAATCGTAGATTGAATCGTCGCAATGTTTGTAGAATGACAGTATATGTATACATGTATATATTCATAACGTGTGTGTGTCCAGGGTATGTAGACTACACATAATTTTGACAATTTACTTTTATTTACTTTGGTACTTATCTAACCTTCGTTATATTCACGGGCACAGACTTTTTCACAGTTTGATTTGCTATACCACCTTCTGACACCTTGCACTTGAGGATGTGAAATACTGCCCTCTGCCACCATGGCCACAGTAGTGTAATATTATCAAAGGAAACAGTCATAAAGCCTGCAGCATACTGCACCTCTCAGATACATAGGAAGTACACCCTATCTATGCGATGAATGTGCCGCAAATCATGAACATTTCAAGATGTGCGATGAGCCGGATCCGTCCAGCCCCACAGGAGTGATTGTTTGCGATGCGACGGGCGGCGCCGTTTTTATGACCCTCGCCGGCCGTTTATGACTTTTTATCGAATTGCGACAATCGCATCGCACCAGTGGGACCGGGCCTTTACGTTGGTTATAAAGGGCAGGACCAGATGGACATTTTGGTAATTCAATTAGAGACTTCAACCAAGTAATGGTTAAGTTCCTGATTACTGTATATACAGATCTGCAAAGGATGTATAAGAGCTATTAATGACCGAATAGATGTAATAAACCTGGCAAAGATTATTCAACAGAACCCAAGGGTGTGTTGAATAATTCATGCCCAAGAAAGTACAGGATACAAAGAGACCGCGTATGAGGGTTATACTTGGATAATATTCAAGCTTGTTCGCTAAGACTGTCCTATCCGAAATAGGTTATCCACAAGTGTTGAATAAAGTTGACCCTCATCGTTCCTGGGTATCGTTGGCATACAGAAAAGGGTCTTCATGTACAATCCCAGACTATTCAATGGGCCCGAGGGGTTGTTTGATATCTAAGAGGACTCTCCTCGGAGATTCCCGTATGTCTCGGCCCCTTTGGCACCTCGGCCCCATTGGCACCTCGGCACCCTGCTTTCATGCCTTCATGGGATAACCCTAACCCTCTCTTGGCTTCAAATTTGGGTTTCTCTTGGGAAGAAAGCAAGCAGAAAAACATTCCCCTAACCATATCCCTAACCCTAACCCTTTCCGTATCCCTAACCAAGCCCTAGCCCGATCCCAAGCCTTAACCCTAACCCTAACCCTATCCCTATCCCTATCGCTAACTAGTCAGACCTATCCTTCCATATGAAAATATTATCTCCATAAGTATCTGAAACGGGGTTGAGTTCTCCAAACGATTTCTCCAAAACGGGTCGAGTTATCCTGACAACTACAAGTCGAGTTCTATTCGGGTCTAGTTCTCCAGTATCCCTGATAATTAGGGAGCGCTAAACGCGGCTGCAAGGGGGCCGAGATGACACCACGAAATGGGGGCCGAGGTGCCGAAAGGGCCTATACATCCGCATACCTCGCCGGACAGCAGTGCAATTTGTAGAGCGCTCTGCACCCATGTGGACAGACCAGGAACTAGAGCCGAGCGATAATAGGGGTAATAGATGGCATCCAAAGCATGGCAGCTATACTGTAAAAATTAGGGAGGAGGAAACTTAGCAAAATGGTTATTGTTACAATTCAGTCATTTTGTTCATTAATAGATAAGGGTAATTTTGTTGATTACTTTCTTCTCATAGAAATTACTTGGCCACGATAGGAATGTATAGACTAGAACTTTACAATGTGAAACTGAACGTATCCATACCCATTGGGCATCGCAGAGGCCAAAATATTTGTACTACTTTTGTGCAAACAAAAATAAAATGATGATGGGTATGAAATCATATTTGATCATAACACCAATGGACCAAAAGGGAATGTGGCATTACAGCCAAAATAGAATTTAACAGAAAGCTAGGTATATACACACTGCGCGAAAACCACCAGTTTATTCTATATACACCATCGCGTAAGTGCATGTATATTGACAAGTTTCCTCTTCTATACGTCATCATAATTGCTGTATTTGCCGCAAAGCGTATGTAGAGAAATAGCGTGTGCGGGGCATGTATAAGCGGGTCATATACATTTTAAAGGTCTATAGATGAGGCGTATACACAACGGAAAATAGGACTACCTTGTATATCCAAAACCATACCTATATACGCCGGGTGTATACATATATAAACTGATGATTTTCGTGCAGTGACAGGAGAACAAGGAATCTCACAGACATTATTTTTCGTTCTTTACTAAAATAAGTCCATTTTCTTGCTTTATCACAGCGTGGGGGTGACTGAAAAAATATAAAAGGTGTGAGGTAAAAAGTGTAAATTCATCAAAACTGATATCAATGATAGACAATAAGTGTACGTTGATAGCAAGGATACACGAGGTCATACACCATGATACTGCCAAGCAGGAGTGATATTCCCTCCATGAAGATCGATGCAAATGTAAAAAAATATCCTTGTTTTTCGTCACCCGGTTAATTTTATTTACAAACATCCGGAACACTAATTCGCCCAAGCCACGAATCCAGCATTGACGGGGCTTCACTGACAGGAATGACAAAATTTAGAACGCATCTATAAGAAAGGTCCACAGAAAATAATAATTATCTTTGACAGGTGCCTCTTTTTAGATCGGGAAAAACCTAGACTATTTCTCTTCGTGATGGGACTTTTACGATCTTCGCAATTTTCAAACCGGTGTTCACTTCTGCTGGCTCTTGTTGGCTATTTCTAAGTCCCCCAAAGAATTTTAACATCTCATAAGCTATTTCCATCGGCCGATTTCCCGTCACCAATCTACAGTCAGGAACCACCGACGGACTTAACGCACCACTGACGCAAAATCGGTCAATGGAAACGACCCTGCTCGGAAATGACCCACGACCTTTTCTGAATAGATTATGGAATATGGCACCACTGACAGAATTTTGAAAGCCTATAAACTGTGAACTCTGCAGGAAATGTTGGTCAGAAGTGAAAACTACTACCTTCACCGATCATTTGAAACCAGCACTGAGTCGGTGGTACCACCGACAGACTTTTAGGGGAACTATAACAAAATCTTCGCCGTTTTTGTCGACCAATGTAAACAGGCTTTAGACGTACCTCTCCTGGAAGACACATGGTCAATAGACGGTCAATAGTTTAGCAAGCCTGAGCCCCGTTACTTGCTTCTAACGTAGCTCCAAAAAGTATATATATTTTATATACGTATGTGCGAATGTCTCGCTTTTACTGACCAGAGGTACGGAATACGTTCGGCGCTCAATGACGAAAAAATATTCAAACGTCCCTCCCTACCACGTTACAACTGTCATTCCAAAAAAAGTGAGTTGTAAAATGGCGTTTTTACTGATTTTCAGGAATATGAAAATAAGGAGACATAGTGAGTATACCTGAATTCCATCTGTTACTTTGATGTTTTGATCGGAACTATTCACCTCATTCTTCGAACTCGGGACTATTTCCGTTCAAAATATCTCTGGACAGATTCCATTCAAGTACACTAACCATGTCTCTAATACTCTGCAAACGCCAGAAGCAATAAACATTGAAATTTAGACAAAAATAGACTGAAATGTCGTGGATGAGTACTGGGTATTTAATTTCTGTTCACAATATCAAAGCTTAGGCAGGTTTGCAACAATGATACAGAAAGTGTAGCGGAAATTTCAAGACAAAGGATAACTATAGTATATGTTGAACGGGGCCTATCAACGAGCTCTTTCCCCACCACGTAGCGACCACGGAATAGAGAGAAGCGGGAAACGGGCCGCGGACGACGCCGCGGCCTCATTAACATACCCGTTGCGGCGTTTTGATTGGTCGGCGCGTCACGTGAGTATCATGTGACCCGTGTTGTCGTTTGTACGGCCGGCTGCGTTCGATGTGTGCACATCGCCCGATCGTGTCGGCTTCACTTGGGGGTTACTACATGTATTTCCACGCATTTCCTATGGAGTTTTTCGGTCAGAACAACTCTAAACATGGGGTTTGTGCAAACCCCACTGCCAAGTTCGATCAGAACAGGGAGGAAACCCAAGGTGAGTGTGGTTCTTCTTACCTTGCTGGGAGTCACCAGCCCGGTGTTGTGTTTGACTTGACAGTCCCACTGTCACGTCCTGTCACTATGTACATTATCTTGTTGAAGCTTCGTCAACCCGATATGTAGACACCACGTGTTCACACGGTGTGGTGGGGGCGTTGCTATCTCTTGTTGAACCAGTCAACCCGAGTAGCTCGTCTGACGTTTTCGCATCAGAAATCCGCCGTAGCGAGTGTGATTACACTCAGTATTCTCTCGTGGTTTCGACTTTTATCTAGTCTCATCAGGCTAAGTGTGGTAGGTACTCTTCTGTGGTCTTTCCCCCCGGAACCAGTCCGGGAAGTGGATATGTTTCCCAACCGTTCGAGGTGTATGAAGTTCTCTCTATTATTTGTAGTACTAACTCTGACAGCTTGCTCGTGTATCCCACCTTGTGACTTGAATGATGTAACCTTTTCGTTCCGTTAGACGCCATTACAGAGTCTGTGGTTGGAAAATTTTTTTTGACTTGGCATTAAGTGGGATAGTATTGGCGGCTGTGTGGAGTTAGCCGTACCTGTTGTCCAGTGTGTTGAGGCCTTCTGGTGCATGTGTCTGCAGTCGATGTATCCAGTTGAAATCAATTTTATTTCGAAGTCGGGCTGCTTCTCTTGATTCAGGGTGTCTGTATATGTAGTCCAATACGTGGACTCTCCCATCTTTCACTCCCTCGTGGTTGCGTTGGTTGTAGTAGTTCAGTACTTCGTTCTTGCTTGAGTTTTTGCGTATGCAGTTTAGATGTTCGCGTATTCTTTCTTTGATTTTTCTCTTGGTCTGTCCTACATACTGCATCTGGCACTTCTTGCACTCGATGCAGTATATCACGTTGGAGCTGTTACAGGTCACGTTCCATTTTGTGTCGTGTTGTTTTCCCATAGTTCTTGATCGTAGAGTCCCGTCCATGCTGATTAGTTTACAGTACTTACAGTCGGGTTTCTTGCACTTGTTGCTTTTGCTTTCCGAGTGGGCATTTCTTCCTTGTCTTGTTTCTTGTTTGTCATGTGTGGTTCCTTGGTGTAGTCCGTTCTGGCCTTCACCAGGTAGTCTTTGATGTTTTTGGGTCGTTTGTCGCCTTGACAACCTTTTTCTTGTGTAGGGTTTTCATTGTGATAGATTTTGCCAGCATATCCCAATTTTTGTCGACAATTTCTCCTACTGCGTTGTTGTTGGGATTGTAGGTTGTGACTAGTACTATGTTGTTGTCCTCGAGTTGCTCCGTTTCCTTTTTCTTCTTTAGGAGGGCGGTCCTATCTTGTTCGTCCACTTTTCGTTTGCAGTCGTTGATTAGTTCTCGTGGATATCCCTTGGCGATGAAATCGCTGGTTTTCTTGTCACTATAGTAATCAATGTCTGCATTTTTAAGTATCTTGACTGTTAGAGTAATTCAATCATTGTTTTCCAATGTCTCTGATAATTTTTCGGTGGTTTGTTAGGCCCGGAGTCCACCTAATACGATATATATTTAAGACCTTCCGATGCACTACAATGAATACTGCAAAAAAAGATATGGACAATTGGGAAACCCTTTATCCTACATGAAGATCTAGAGTAGGGGTGTGGCCTTGCATCGTAATTTAAAAAATAAAATAAACAAACGATTATGATGCACGCCGAGGAACATTCTAAAGCAGGAGACACACCAAGCGGGAAACGCGGCGATTTGCGGAATCGCCGACACAAAATGGCGTATATATGAGTCATTATTTCATATTTCACCTGATTATTGCTTTAGAGACACTAAATTATCGGATGGAGATATTACCATGAAATGATATCGTTCATATACACACATTTCTGTTGACGATTCCCAGACATCCCAGACATGTAATACTGTTAAATTGAAACTAAGTGTCTCTAGCCCGCTAAAATGGGCCTAGCAATTCAATGAAAATATCAGTTTTTTTCTAAAATCATTATTTGTCAAGATACTGCCAATGTATTACATAATATCAAGTGTGACAAATCTTACTGATCTGGAGCTTCAGCTGAATCCTGTTTTCCATGGAGTACTTTTTACAGAATATCATTCCTAAAACGAAAGTTTCAGTATCACCATTTTATGAAAGGCTAAAAAATGACTACCAAGTTGATGGTGTCATATGGATAGTCTCCTAGCTTCATTGTATCATGCCATTTCCAGATGTCAGTTCAGTTCACTGAGGTAATGACATAAATACACTGCTCACACTACTCATTTTCACCAATATCATTTTCAATCAAGCCTTGTCTGCTTACTTCAGGCTCTTCCTCCTGTCCCTGAATGCCACATTATTGAAGCTTGCACATGTCAGTACATTTAGATGCATTAATTATACATGGATAATCATTATTTACACCTGCAAGAGCATTTACATGCTATTTACTGTAAATGCTTGTGGAGCAGGGGAACCTTGCATTCAGCTGATGACCAAATTCCCAGTTTCCATTATCAAGCCAAATTCTGTTGGATTTGGTAAATGTGGATAATGGTTGAGATACTGTCTCCAGATGGCAGCCTGGTATTTTTTTTCTTTGAGCATGCATTCATAAAGACCAATGCAAACTTAGCGACTTTTGCATATCACAAGCAAAAGGTTGTGGTAAAATTCCCCTTGCGATGTTTCCCAGTACAATATCTCCTTTTACCCCCCCCCCCCCGAAGGTACAATGTCCCATGCAATATTTCCGCTCCAAAATGGAGAAAGTCACATAGGATGGGAATTGACATCTCAATTATTTTCCTTGTGATATTTTATACTTTTTCGCAACCACCTGCTAGGTGGGCCGTTGGGCTGGTCCTGGGGCCATTAAAACTACATTAACTGCAATATAAGGAATATAATAGGCCCCAGCAGCTAATGACTGCATTCGCAGCCAATCAGGATATTCACCATATCCATCCTGCTATATTGTACCCTGGCCAAGGGGCCCAAGTCACACACACACAAAAAGAACTCCTAATAGGCTACGATTGGAAATGGCCAAATCGTAGCTATTGCAAGGTCCCTGGTAATTAAAATCAGGGACATGGGTGTAATTCATAGACCTTTGGAATGGCTTTGGAGACATAAACTATGGTCATGATTGGCTCATGATTCTATCAGTGATTCAATGAAGACATATTAAAATTAGGCATGATTTTAATATCTAAATATACTATGATTTTGGAAATATTGAATGAATCTGAATATTTCTAGAGGTATTTACAACACATTATAATACTATTATAACACTAAAACAATCCAATTGGAAAATATAACTGTGGTAGAATCAGAATTCTGATATCATACTTTTATTTTCAGAACTTTAATCAAATAATATCATATTTACTGTGATTATGTATCTGTATATGGTCTATATATTTCCAGAATTTCATATCTTCTGCCAAGTATTTCACCTGCAGGAAATAATTTTCTGCTAGATAGGCTACAATAGGCTTCTATAGGCTATTGAAATCCAACATGTTGGATTTAATCAGGAGCTCTACAATTGGCATTTTCAATGTTTGCAGCCTATCAGTATGCAATCATGAAGTATCATAGAGTCGATCACAGAAACCTGTTCCACTACCACAATTTCTTCGGACCACACAATAGAATTGTTTTTGCATCGGGAAGTAAATTATAAGGCCTATTGGGACCAGATTCAGAGTTAGTGGGATAAGCCTTAAAGATTCCCTGGGAAGTAGGTACACTCTCTAGGAAACCCCCTGGATACCAATTCTCCCCAGGATCTTCATTAACCTGTCTGTCTGACCAGTGTTCAATGTGCCAATACCCATACCCCTTCTGTACCACCGCTTTGCTATGGTTTCCTACCGTTAATCACTTCTCTTTGTCTCTACCTTAGCTATTATTTTAGCTTTGTTATTACCTGAGCCCAGCTACCCATCCTGATGATCACCCCTTCAGAAGACCCAGTCCTCTATCGATTAGATGTAGCCCATTACTGTTAGATGAGAAACCCATCCTGATGTTCACACCTTCAGAAGACCCAGTCCTCTATCGATTAGATGTAGCCCATTACTGTTAGATGAGAAACCCATCCTGATGTTCACACCTTCAGAAGACCCAGTCCTCTATCGATTAGATGTAGCCCATTACTGTTAGATGAGAAACCCATCCTGATGTTCACACCTTCAGAAGACCCAGTCCTCTGTCGATTAGATGTAGCCCATTACTGTTAGATGAGAAACAGCTGCTATCACCTATCACCATACCTAATTGATCCCTGCCATTGATGATGCCTGTGAACTGCAGGTTCCTAGAACTGCACCCACTAGAGTCAGTCCCAAACTGAACCCCATTCCACACCACTGCCCTTGAGCCCACTCCTACTGACTGCCAGACTCCCTGGGCCTCCCTGGCTGTCCAGCGGCCTGATTGTCGTGACCCTGCAATATGATGTTACTATGATGGATATTAACCAATACTTCAGAATGTATATAGAAAATATTATGGGAACTTCAAGTCATGCTTCAACATCTTGGATTTGATAAAAACCTGGCCACACTGACAGTTACTCAGGTTAGTGGTTAGAGGTTAGGGGTAGGATCGTTCATTTTTTACATCTGAGGCAGTCAGAATCATAAATATGTAAATGTACAATCATTTACAGGCTTATAAAAAGCATTGCTTCTGTCAAAATTCAAAATCTGTAGAAATAATACCCAAACTTGCTAAGCCTATCAGGACCTAATGCTCATAGGCAGCCACCTCAAAGTGCTTTTGCAAAATGTTGTATGCACATCACATAGTAACCTTTTGATACAAGGTACTACAGATACTTATGGAATGGCCACACAGCATCATGATGTATATAGTACTTTTTGTGTATTCTGAAAAAATGGATTAAATCTATTCATTATTCATACAAAAATAATGTTTGCGATAATGATGCATTAAAGAATGCCTGGAGGCATTCCTAGTCTCCTGCATGGGAATGCCTCCAGGCATTGTTAGGACTGAAAGAGTTAACTTCCATAAAACCGTGATATTGAAATTTTAGATTCAAGACAGAGATTCTGTAAGAAATAGTCCTAGAATACAGGATTCAGCTGTAGCTCCCAACCTGTAAGATTTGTCACACTTGATATTATGTAATATATTAGCAGTATCTCAACAGATAATGGTTTTAGAAGGAAACAGATATTTTCACTGAATTGCTAGGCCCACGTTAGTGTGCTAGAGACACTAAGGTTCAATTTAACAATATTACTTGTCTGGGATTTGGGCCTTGGGGAAAGTATTTTGGACCATAGCCCAGTACAACTATGTTTTAGTGTAAATTCCCTCTGGGCTGAAATACGGTACCTAGAACACCTTATCATACACCTATGTACTCCCCAGACATGTAAGAATCACTCTAAAGTATTACAGGACAAATTAGATTGATTTTAGAGTTACAGAGACAAACAGTACAGTGTCTCTAATAGGATTTAATCAATTTTTCACAATTGATGTCACTCAAATATGACTTTGTTCTGTAAGTAGGTCACTAATATTTTTTGTGATAATAGCCCATTCATATGGCAATATTGTGTCAAATTCTCAAGTGTCTGCAATACATAGTTATCTTGTAGTATGAAAAATAGTGTTTTAAGAAAATGGTCAAAATTGATGGTCTGTGTAATATCAAACATGCAATTTCGGACATTAAGCTACTCATCTGGCAATCCTATCATATATCTGGCCATGAACTGGAGACATATAGGTATTCAAAAAGTCATGATAGGATTACTTCCTCAAAGTGGGCCAATTTGCTGAAATATGGCCCTCTGGCTCATGGACTATTTTGATAACAGCTTCAGAAGGACACCTCTAAAGGTCTCCTACAGGGGTAATACATGGAGCTCAGGAGTAGGGTGATTTATCAAACATCCAATACATCATTCCGAAACTTCTATAATAAATCAATTTCTACAATCGGGTTTGCAGATCATTTGACAAAATGGTGAGGAAGTTGTCAAAAAAAATTCCAAGTTTAAGTAACACACCCACTACCGTTGTTATTTTACCTACATAACATCACGAATTCAGTATTTCTATTCCATACAGCCGAAGACACACCAAGCGAGTTCCGTAATCGCTAATACAAAATGGCCTATATGTGAGCTATTATTTCATATTTCACCTGATTATTGCTTCCAAGTTGCTAAATTATAGGCAGGAGATATTCCTATGAAATAATATCTATACACGCCAATTTGTGTTGGCGATTCCATGGATCGCTGCCTTCACTCGCTTGGTGTGTCCCCGGTATTAGGGTGGTTTCCGGCAACAGGTATTCATTTGCGGTTCACTCGAAGCCACACAGAGCTCGACATTGTTTTAAACTATTCCATGCGTCAGAACCAATGTCAGTAGGTGCTAAAGAAGCCGTGTTGTTCAACCACTGCCAACAGCTGACTTTTTCTCTTGTGTGGTTTAGTAAGAGAACCACTATCCTGTATCATAATAATGAGGGCCATACTTCTAGAACGCCGCTAGCACATCGAAAAGGAAATTTTACCTCAGGAATTATTATTGTGTGCCTCATAAAAGAAAGTGCTGACTACAACAACATTTCCAGATCCGTGCGAAATACAGGAACGCAATAAACTTTAAGTTTGTACTCCATGATGTTTTATGAGTAAGCCTCTTCACTGCGTAGCCATCATATATTAATGAATTTTAGATGTCCGTTTATGACTTTATGTTAGCATATATTTTCCACCAGCTAGCCGATTATTGCAGATCAAACCTGTTAGTGAGTATTTTAGTGCCCAAAGATGTTCTCATATTCCCAATACTTGACAAAGTTGCTTCCTATATATTATCTCACACCTGTATTTTTCTCCATCGGCTTATTAACGTAAGAACCTCATACTCCATAGCCATGAAGGTAGTGTACCCAATACTAAATGGTTAATGAGTGATTTATTTGATTAATCAATGATGTTATACGGACCGCGGAATAATTTACGAAGCGAAACTGAGTGAATTACTGCGCGGTCAACCTCAGTATGGTACAAACTAAGTTATTTCCATCTCATGAGTTTCCTTCCAATTATTTCATCCCATTAATTGCTCATTCCCGAATAATAATCTCTCATTGCTTTGTGGTTACAATCATATGCATTACAGTAGAACAATGTCCTTCACTGGGAGAAATATATACATTTTTCTCGCTTATATATATATAACACTGAACCTAGCCAGTATGTTTTACTTAATTTGGTGTGTGGTAAACGCATCAGAGTGCCTACCAAATGAGAGATGTTTTACGATATAAACATGTGGAGCTTGTATTAAATATACACGATGCTACATTACTCGGAAGAGCCACTTATCATGTACAAAAAAACTAACAAAATCTGACAGCCTTCATTAATCTATATATCCCCCCTCAAGTAGCTATACTCCTTACATCGTTATGCTCTCACTGCATCTGTGCTACACTCTGCATTTAACAGAGAACACAGGGTGATGAAAACTGATTAGGGACCATCTAGGCAACTGCTGTCTCTCAATTCTTTCTTTTTAGCAGCAATCAGGTGGAAATCCTCCATTGTTCCCTCGTCTCCAATTTCCTCTACACCACTCCAGTGTTGTGTATGAAGCGTCGGCCCTCCAGCTCCAGGGCTTGGAAAGAACATGCTGCACGAGTTTTGTGGCGTTTACATTAGACGACTAAAAACGTGACAGATCCTCTAGCCAATAGTCGTCAGGTTGTGTTCGATTACGCAATATCAGCCAATTGTCAACAACCAAAGAATGTCTTCAAACGTTAAAACCCAATACAAATCTACCGATTTCGGGACATTGATGTACCTTTGTTGATGACAAAAGAACGATAATTTGTTTCAGGCGAGGCATCCTAATGGAGCCGGCCCTAGTTGGTAGATGTAGGACAGTTAGGCAACGTTTAGTGAACCCCCCTTTGAGATGTTCTTTTGTCAGCGACCAGTTGTCGTTCTATGTTCCTAAATTGCTCGCCAAAAGTTTATCAACTGATAAATCCAGTTGCTGACAACGGAACGTTGGTAAATGACCCCTGATTGGGTGGCCGACAAGGGTCGAGGGGTTACATAATTTGCCTGCAACAAGTTCACCAACTCCTATATGATTTGGGAAGTAATTGTTCAACCCTGAATCGGTAGATGTGTATTGGGCTTTACACAAGACGATCTTAGATAAGGGACTTATTACTTTCTACTGTCCCCGTTAGCAGGCGTTTACCCTATTTGGTTATAGGCGACGATTCTTAGAGGCTAGCCCTGCGTAACTATAGGTGAATGTATCTCTTTCCCATTAGAAAATCGCGGGTAGAGAAGGGTTAAGTAAAAGGTCATGGTCGTCGATGCAGAACTTGCATGGGTTCGATGACTGAGATTTTACAGTATTGCCAGCGGTCTGGACGCTTAATTCAAGCCAGCTTGCATTAGTCATCGGCCCTCAAGTTGTCTACATAATCGCCAAGTGGTGCCAAATTGCATGATCTGATACAATCAGACGCAATCAGCTGACGATCTGTAAGTCGCCAGGTACTTAGCGTTTACACTGGACGAACTTACGTTTTTTAGGGGGGAAGTCATCAGGTGGTGTTGAATTCAAGAATCGCCACCCAAAATTGTCTAGCGTAAAGCCGGATGCCCATCTACCGATTTAGGGTTGAACGATTAGTTCCCAAATCGTATAGGAGTCGGTCACCTTGTCGCAGGCAAATTACGTAATGCATCGCTCGACCCGCACACTGACGAAATGGGTGTATGGTCCACTAATCACTGGGGGAGGGCAAAAACCAAAGAAACCGAGTGTTCACTAATCGCTGGGTAGCCTTGCCTAGCTTTCCTACAACTAGCGACTCCGTTAGGATGACTCGGCTGAGACAAATTACCCTCTGTTTGTCGCCGACAAACGTACATAAATGTTCCGAAATCGGCAGATGGGCATTGGGCTTAAACGCTGGGTTAGATGCCAATTACTATTGAGGTAGACAGAGCTTCAAACAATGCTCCACATAGCACTAATACGACCAGATAGAGAGGATAGGGGTGGGGCGCCGTTCTATAGTAGCCGTAGTATAGGTGCCAATTACAGACCATCTGTATGTAGACACATGAAGAGCCCATGATTATATGAATGGGGAATAGAACAAATGTTAACTTCGCAGAGTTAAAGCCATTTTCCACTGGCCGACGAAAACAGCACCGACTAATTTTCAGTCGGTGGTGGCCAACGACTGCATGTCGGTATAAACAAATTGGTGAGGGTACTGTGTATGCCTTGTTCCTGCCGTATTTGAGGGGTACAAAGTGAGAGAACTGTCTCAATAACCATCATCGTCGATTTAGACCCCTTTGATTCTGTCAGTCGTTGACCAAGTCAGTCGGTGGTTTTATTGCATAATCTACGCACAATTAACACTTCGCATGTTTCAATTCACCGATCGGGCGTCGGTATGCCCTGAAAAACCGAACGTTTAATCCCGACTGCAGATCTGTAGCAAAAGGTCGGCGGATGGGAAATGACTTTTACTAAAGGCCCATTTCCATTGATCGACGAAATAGGTGTAGATGTTATTAATTCCCCTTATAGCCCATTTCCATTGTGCCTCAGCAGTGATAAAAGGACTTTAACCCGGCATTTTCCACTAGACAACTAAATATGTGGCAGCTGTGGATCGTCAAGCAAATAGTCGTTAGGTGGGGGCAATGTCAACCTCAGAATGTACAACTGGAGGCGTTTACACTGATGACCAAGTTTTCACAGAATCGCCACATGTCTAGATGACTAATTCAAGCTGGCTAGAATAGTCGCGCGTGCCAGAGCGTCGTGAGGTAGTCCTGAAGTGGAGCTACATCGCATAATCTGACATAATCAGACGATCTGCAGCCGCCACACACTTGGCGTTTAGATTAGACGGTTTCTATTATTTCACAGCTGAAAATTGACAGGAATTGCAAACTACCAGAGTCGTCTAGTGTAAAAGGAAAAGGGTGAGGAAAACAAAAAAATCTACACCATTTTCGTCAGCCAATGGAAACGAGCCTATAGCAGTTTAGGTATGATCCATGGTCTCCTCCAGGCGGCTGGGAATGTGTTAGTGTGGGGGTTGGGGTGGGGGGACGGGGGTGTCGTGCAGAAACCACGGATCATGGATCAGTGCGCCTGTCGTCCCCCAGGAGTGGTGAGTGTCGGCGCTGGAGGCGTCTCCTACTGGAGCATCAAACGCCAAGGTTCTGTCCCTGGAGGCAGACAGGGCCGCTTGTTAGTTAAGAGGGGCTGTCATGAGATGGTGCGACTGAAAGTTTAGCTGAAAGCCACCTGAACACATTAAGGTCGTGCCTGCACGCTAAACCACTGAGCGCGCATGGCAACGGTTCGCCAGCCGGATGCAAACTGACGCTTAGAAATCTTAGAGTAACACGAATAGATCGGGTGGAATGGATATAAACTACGTCATCCTTTGTTATTTCTGATTTATATGGCTAGAATGTGCACACAGAATTCATTGCATTTAAACGCAGAAGCACCCGTTTTATTACATAGAAGGATCGTTACAGATAATAAATGAGCTATCTATCTGGTTTTACAGTCTACTGGGTATGCATTACTGGGAATGCTAATTAAAGCAGACCCTCAGACGAGCCAGCGATTAAAGCCATCTATTCTTAGGACAGATCATCCCTTTTCATGTTTGAGAAACACTCATTAGAGCGACCAGCCCATTAATGTGGTTGCCTATATAAGACATCAACATTTGTTCCCGATCCATCCCGAATATCGACTCGGTGGAAGTCGGGAATAAAATGTCAATGTACGATACCTATAGGGCAAATAGCCTATGATCCATGGGGGCTGCCATAACGCCCCTCGAGTAGGTGTTCTTCACTAATGGAGGTGAAAAAGTAGGTGTTCTTCACTAATGGAGGTGCAAAATATGTGAGTGATGATTGGGAAATGTCACTCTTGCCTTGCTCACATATGTAAATAAAGTGTTCCATGTGAGAAACATCATGTCCTGGGTTTTTAGCATTATATCTTCCTGCTCTGGGATAGGTGTAGAGAGTCAACGGAATCATGGTAAAACAATGAAAGACTGTTGAATTTGATAAGAAGAAGGAGCAGAATACAGGTTCTGTCCCCCGACCACATAGTGATTGTTTCATGAACTAACAATGGCTCTGTCCCCTATAATACATCGACATGCAGACTTTACCCGAACACACCTCTAACTTGGATAACCTCGTAAAGCGGCCAGACAGACATCAAAGAGAGTCAAGTGGGATTCACTCATGTACCTCACAGAGTGTATGTCTGAGACAAATCCTTTTGGGATTCGGTACTGGAGCACAATCTCCTTGTCTGAATTATAGGATTCCGATTTGGTGAGACAATTTATTTTCTTGCAATGGTCGGCGATAATTACCCCTAACAAGAAACAGGGTCTCATGAGATTTTGACTTTGAACAGGTTTAAAATTTAGAGGGTCATTTTGGTGAGACAAATGTACTTCACACGTTCTGCCCCAGTCTGTGGGTCTCAGTGGTCCCAAATTACAGCTCTTCACACAGGGAAGTGCTGTGAATCAGTGACCGTGTACCCTGTGTAGAGTTATAGAGGTAGAACGGTGAGGCTAAGTACCTGGTAAGTCATCCCATGTGAATCGAATCCGCCATGTTTACTTGAGTCTGTAGAACACCCTAATCTGTGAAACTTTGTACCCAGAAGAAGAAAGTCGGCGACTAGTGAAAAGGTGTGAAGTACACCAGGGAGCTGTTTCAAAAGTCGGGAGGGTGCTAAACGAGAGTACTCATCGCCAATGCGAGAGACCAACAATGGAACTTGAGGCGTCGCTGTCGAGGTGGAGGTGCCGCTCTCTTTGGGATATTTGTAGTAGTTTTGCTGCCGCTTTGATTTGAGGTGCCGTTCGCTGTTGCCGGCCTCTCGCTTTCAAAATGTGACGTGCCGCTGGCGAGACCTCACTCGACTTTTGAAACAGCTCCCAGTATTGTAAATGATATGAACTGTATTCGCGTGCATTCTCATCCCATCTCGTCACATCTATTTTACGAGTACTTATTGGGGTCTCCACTATTGTTGTGCCTTTGATATCTCTGTTATTAGATTTAATAACTACAACTGACTGCTGGCCATACGTTGACACATCTCCATATACCGAAAAAATTGTATACAACAACCAATCCGCAGAGGGACCAGGCGGCAGAACGGCTCCGGCCGAGCCTGGCGATTACATGTACATCTTACCCTAAAAAAAGTTGATTAAAAAAAACAGGTCTCAGGTCCATTTGTTCCAACGTGTGAATCCCACTTTACCAGGAACCGTGTCACTGAGCCTTGGGCCGCGTGGTATGAACATTCATACAAGACAATTTAAACTTTAATAACCGTTGATCTAATAAGGATATTACCAAACAGATTTCAGATCTATAATTGCCTTGGTCTCCCTACAAATCGACGTATATAAATTAATGAGACAAAAGAATACAAAAAAAACTAATGAGATCTGCCTCCCACCCTGAATTAGGAAGAATCGGTGTAGTTGCGTACATCTTTTAGTTGGACAGAGTAGGTCATTACCCCCCATCCGAGTAATGCCCGATGTGTCGGGTTCGAGAAGTCGGTCGGTGGTGCAATATCATGTAACGTTGATGAAAAACATTATTGACCTATTCTGTTTCCACTTGATGATTATTGCACCAAAATTACCATATAATCGGCCGGCGGTGCTAAATGCCATAATCGGGAGTCATAATCGGTAGGTGGAAACGCTACATCACTGGGAAGCATTATACAGGGTTCAAACAATTTTGTTTCACAGCAAATGAATGAATGAACAATCTTCTTCACCGAAGACTGTTCCAACTTAAAGCCCTTCTGTACAGAGTACTTCTTTTGTGTCCCTCAGTATTAGATTTAATGACATTGAAGATTATGGCCTCGATCTGTCGTGTTCAGCCTATTGTAACTTATCGTCACGGGGGTTCTGGTTAACATACATATCGCCGTAATTCCATATGTTTTAATCTTTTATCACAGCAGCCGTCACAAATTTCCGAAATATATTGTGGTCGGAGAGATCGATCATTTCCCACTGAATCTATACAGTGTGCCTGCATTTTTATTAGAGTTGTGGAAGATTGTAAACCTTCTCTGCTATAATTAAGACACGTCTGTCCCCAATGGGAATGCTGCTTACCCTCTTTCCATACATAAGAGAAAGAACTAGAGAGGCTCAGACAGTAACTAAGGAGGATAAAGCTTAGACTACCTTGTAGAAGATTGAAACGAGACTGAAGCCTGGGATTATGGTTAACCACCTTTAGAAGTCTACAATGAAGACGGTCACATTCTGCAGGAATAAGGTAGCTTTGAAAAATAAAACCCCATACTAGGTATTCCAGGCTTACGCTGTACCCAATAAAAATCGTTCGTAAAGCAAGGCAAATCTTTTGAACATATAAACAGCTGTCGATTCTTCCATTCGCTTTGCATAGTGTCTAGCAGGTGTTGTGGGAAGATGCTTACACAGATTAAAATGCCTTTTTAGGATTCAACAGATATACAGTGGTTGTTGATTAGCTAGTTTATCGAGGAAACAACGACAGAAATAGCAAGACTATAATCATGAACAGTACATACATAATATCAACTTTAATACAGCAGTCCGTATGCAAGTACCGAACTGTTTTTCATTCTTCAGTCTTCATTTGGGCGAGTCTAGTCCGAGGAGATTACTGCCGCTTTTATCTGAAACCATTTTATATTGTATCTATTAATCACCTTTACTCGCTGATAATTTCAGTGCTCGTCCTTTTCCAAAGATTTGAAACTTGATGGCCTTCTATCGTTAATGAAGGCGGCAGTTAGTTGGTTTCAGTTCGCCATGTTGGTTTTACGCGTTCACCAGAGGATGGCTTTTACGCTAAAATACAGGACCAAACAGGGTAAGAACTCGTTGATAACTGTAATCTGTCAGATTATGGAGTTGAGAAGAGACTGCCACAGATGAATCTAAAAAATTTAAACTATTCTGTAAGGTCACATCGATCGTGATATTGTGTGATTGCAATATTGCCTTTTTAGAAAAATTACTTTCTTGCATCTCTCGTTTTCACAAGTTTTTCCGATACAACTTCTGGGTTACTACATATCAATATCAGCAGCATTCGATATACTACACATTGTATTTATAGTAAGGAAGTTATGTGTTACAATGGATAAGGGTACGATGACATGAGATGAGATAACTGGAGCCCTGCTACTGTCACTGCATGTAATTGTTCGTGTTTCGCTCGCTAGGGGCCTGGTGACGTTTTGGGAACTATTTCCCGTAAACTCCTACTTTTATACAATCAGTAGATTACGGACCTCCGTAATCTCCTGCTTATAAATTGCACACAGCCAATGAAGAATCATATCGATGAGCGCTGTTGCACGTTGGTTGAAGTGTCAGTAGTATATGAAAATGTTTAGTTAGCACAGGCAGCGAGTACGAATCCCAAGTAAATGATTCATATTAATAATTGTTAACCACTGATTGCGCAGTCTCCATATAAAACGCATTGGGTTTGTCTGATTTGCAAATAGGAGATTAGAGAAGCCCATAATATCCCGATTGTGAAAGTTGGAGTTTCCGGAAAAAAGTCCTTTAAACGATATCGAGCCCCTATCTCAGAACTTTGTTACAAAAAAATAAACTACTGTTATGTATTAGAGACCTGTGAAATATGAAAATAATGATGATTTTGGTAATGAAAATAGAAAAAATTTTGGGTAGGCAGAGGAGGAAAATAGCTGACAATTTCTCTTGCAACTTGGCGATTATTGCAATAAATTTGTTACATAATCCGCCAGTGGTGCGATATGCCACAATCAGTGTTTCTTGTTTTTTTCCCTTTTTTTTGTTGACTCCAAATAATTCGCCACATGGGCGGTCTTCCATTATTTTGCTCTTGGCGGAATACAATTCTCACTGTGCTGTCACCCTGTATCCAATCAGCATTTTACATAAGTATTTTGATTTAAGATACCCACTACCAGTTTGTGAAATGATGTAATGAAAGGTAATGAGATGCGATGAAGCGATACAACATCATTCATTGCAAAAGTAAGTGGCCTCTGACTGTAGTTTCCATTTCATGTACTTTATATGAGTCAGAAGTCAAAACGCAGTTCAGGTCCAAGCCCCTAGGCCATCTAGGTATTCTATTTGGGTAGTAAATCATCTGGTAAGTTTTTTAACATTCGCTTGAAAGCGGCTTTGCTTGGGGTCAGTTTAATGTCTTTCTCAAGATTGTTCCAAGCATTCATGCCTCTGTATCCAGGTGCCTTCTTGAACCTTTCGGTTCGTGGCCTTGGGAACTTGAACCTAGATTGCGACTGTGACCTCAATGCCATATGATCATGATCATCCTCATCATTCTCATCATGATTTCCAGGTTCTGGTGTACCTTAAATTAAGATATACAGTTTCCTGATATACCCTAGAAGGAGTTCCAGTCTACATTGTTTTAGTGAGACAGTTTTTGTGAGTGTGTGCAATCGTTCGACAGTGTGCACCATTTGCCTGTCCTGGAGGCAGATCCTAAACCCTTTATTTTGTAGGCGTTGTAGTTTATCAAGCCATTTTTGACAAGCGCCTTCAAAAAAAAAGGCAGGGTAATCTAAGATTGGTAGCATCGCTTGTTTATAAAATTTAACTGCAACATTTTGAGTCATCAGATGTCGCAATTTATCAAAAATAGATAACTTATGATTAAACCTCTTCATCAGTGTCTTGCTTTGCTTTTCAAAGTTTAAGCATGCATCTAGGTCCACTCCTAAATATTGGTAAGATATTACCGGGCTTAGGGTACTAAGGTTCACATGCAGACTACACATTTGGTGGTTTATTCTTTGGGGGTTTGCACTGAACCAACAGACCTTTGCTTTATCTGTATTGATGGTAAGAACATTCTCCTCACACCACTGTGTTACGGGATCAAGATCTTTTTGCAATGTTCCACTTACAATTACTGGGTCACGACCAGAAGTGAACATCACAACTGGTCGTGACCCAGTAACTGTTATTATTGGCAGGTGGAAACGCCGCATAAAAGAACATTGTCACGATTTCACAAACATTACAAATACACTACAATTAAATACGCTGCCCATATCCTTCTGTTCATATGATTTTCCTCATTTTCTTCATTTATTCTGATGCACATATATAATGAGCAATATTCACAAACCTATCTATCAGCTGTTGTGTTTTTATTCAAAGCGTGGTCTTTCAGGTTTATTACACCTTTTGAAATTTAAAGTCATATTAGACAGATCCTTAAATTGCTTGGTAATTGTTTCCAATAGATAGATCCTTTGTAAAGAAGGGTTCTTTTCATAAGTTTCTTTACACGGTCTATATCTTAACATGGTAGGACTTCTTCTGGTTCTCGTGTCTCATATTTTGTATCCTTCTTTTCCTACATTTACCAGTCTATATATCCACCAAAGGATATATGGCAGTAGGTTTTATACCCACCAATTATGGAGTCTCCATAGGAAATATATAGGACACATGGAAACAGCTACCCGGAGATTCCAGAAAAATAGTCCTGTCCATGATGTGGTCAAATCATCATGTACTTTGAAATAAGTTTTTTGAATGTTCATTCAATGTTAATTATTTAAAAGCAATCATAATAATCTCATTTACCATCAGAAATCATTGTAATAACACTCATTGCATGCTAAAAGTACAGGTTAATAGCGAACTATATTATTGGTGTAAGTCTACACCAAATTACTGCCATGTTCAACAGTGCTGTGGTGTCTGGGACTAAATGTATTACAGAAACATTTCTACTGCAATAGATTTGCTATTAATCTTGTAGGTGGGTAATAAATACAATAACGACTGGTTTTGTATACGAGTGATCGTAATCTCCTCGTAGTTGACGACGTAATATCCTCGCTAATCGCTCGGATATTACTACGCGTCAACTACTCGGAGATTACGGCCACTCGTACACAAAACCAGTCATTATTGTGTATGTATCCCCCGTATTTTCTCTCATTTTATAATCTTCGCCTTCAACTATGTCACGTAAATTATCAATGCCCTAAGCTATCCTTAGTGCTGAATTCACCAGAGTTTGCAGTCAATTTCTATATTTTAGGGCGTACTCGCACGCAAATATATTAGTTGCCTAAAGGTTCAAGTGGTCACATATAGATCTCCAGCGTGCTGCAAAAAACTATCCCATCACTATCTGCGTGATATTCATTGCGATATCGGGAAAATAGCAGGGTGCCAGTGTCTCAGGGTCCTTGAGGTATGCCCAGGGGACTATGACCAATCACTCGAGACCAAAATACCTCAAGACCCACTGGTGCTTGATATGTTTGGATCCTAGACTCAAGCAGTTGTAGAAATGGCAAAGTAACAAGTGGGTTACAGAAGACTATTCATAGAGTAGATGTAAGCCGAACCTTTTAATAGTTATAGTGTGTGTTTCACTACACTCACACAGGCACCAAGAGTAAGATATTTCGTCAGTTTCCTTAGTCTATATATAAAATGGTAAGGCTGTTCTATAAGAAACGTGATTAGAATACATGAATCTTGATATCAAGAGACGAATCAGGTTTTATCCAATATGGCTCTTATCCCCATTAAAACTATGAGAAAATATTGCTTAGTCTCGAACATCGATTTAGCCAACACATGCATCATTTAAAGCTACAGTCTTCTTTTGTGATATCGAGCCCTGAGCATGGCAAAATTCTACTTGTAAATTATATGCAAAGTTATTCACTAATATGCTCTCTTCAAACATGAAATCTGTCTCAAGGTTGCCGTCTAAATGATATTCCAAATAGAGACGGATCCATTGTGAGGTATTCTTGTAAGATGGAGCTTGGCTGAATGGATTCGTAAGACGAACTCTCTCTCTTTATATATGTATGCTGAGCTGACAAAGGAATGGATTGCAATTAGTCACCGAGACCTATGCGTTGGTCAAATACGAAATAAGCAAAGTCAGCATGAAATATGGATCAAAATATGGTCTAGTTATTCTACAGAGAATTCAATAGTCATTGCTACTCGTAAAGTCGTCTACGAAGGAATATGTTATTCTGTATCTCACTCGAATGTGTTAACCTTGGACTGAACAATTTTGGAAAAACTTATCAATAAGTTTGAGCAACCTGGTAAAGGGTGGCAATCAATCATACAAAACTAGAAAAAGTGTTGGCTGGTAGAAACTAGATAAGAGAATTACCCAGGAGTCTGGTATCCATTGGAACATCTTGTAGAGGAAGGGTTTAAATAGGGAAGGGTAAAATCTCTAAAAAATAGAATAGACAAAAGTGGGAAAGAAAGGTGCAAAGGTGACCACACAACAAAGGAATGTTAGTAGGCTGAGTTGTAAATGAAAACAGTTTTTGCAACCAAGGAAACGATTGTTTAAAGAATTGATGAATACATTTCTTCGCTAAAAAAAGGAACGGAAACGTAACTCATGTCAACTATTGATATTCGTTTGGTTTTCAATGAATGCTACGGTTAGCTTCAACTGTTAAAGAACTACCAGAACAAACATTATGAATGATATCAGTAGTTTGTTCCCATGTCTGATGACAGGAACCAGCGAAAAAGGTAAGTCTGTATAGAGTCTTATATTATTCGGAGTTACAAAACATCTGTTTTTTACCGACTGTCTTTATCGAAAATAATAGATGAACTTGACTTAAAAAAAACCTGTTATTTGCGGTCCTACATTGGTATTAAAGTTTTATGTACAAGCAAGAATGAAAATATTCCAATAGATAATTTATCTATTGCAGCCGATAGGACATTTTTTAAACACCCTAAAAGGTCATAGAATACGAGAATCATGTGGCAGATGTACAGAGGCAGAGGGTGAACAATCAATGAAGCAACGCAGTTTTTTCCCCTCTTTTTTTCACATTTTGTATTGTAACTCTCATGTACATGTGTTTTTCAGTCCCAACATTCTTTGCATGTATACAATGATTAACATTTCATGTAGACCTACGTTTTACATAAATAAGATGGAGTTCAGACAAGAGGATTTACAGTAGGGTTTAGATAGTGATGCATAGGGTATGATTATGAAGGTTCATAATTGGTGGCAAATTATGAAAAAAATGTATGATGAGGGATCACGATAGAGTACCCTCATGCTGGGGACACGTTAAGTAAGGAGCGATCTCCAGAAACGTCAACAAACATTTTCGTGGCTTGGTTTGTGTACCGCTTAATGCCAAGTACACACCAAGCAGGTCAAGGCAGTGATCTTTGGAATCACCAATACAAAATTGCATATACGTGAGATAGTTATTCATAGTAATACCTCCCACCGATAATTTAGCATTAAGCAAAAATCAGATGCAACAGAGAATATAATCTCACATACTTGCCATTTTGTGTTAAGCACAATGCCCATCTACTGATTCCGGTACATTCATATACCTTTGTCGGCTACAAACGGACGGTAATTTGTCTCACCAAAGGCATCCTAACGGAGTCGGCCGTAGTCGGTAGATGTAGGACAGCTAGGCAAGGGTGAGCCACCGATTAGTAGACCGATTTGCTTAGGACTGATATCCACCACCCCATCTTCTCAATGTCCGCCGGTCGAGCGAAGAGGTGTAGACTGATTTTCTTAGGACTAATACCCTCTTCCCCTTCTCCTCGAGGGTCGCGGGTCGAGCGAGGTATTATATAATTTGCCTGCGACAAGTCAACTGACTCCTATACGATTTGGGAACTAATCGCACAACCCTGAATCGGTAGATGGGCATCAGGCCTTAGCGATTCCGCAAATTGCTGCATTTCTCCTTTCTGCTTGTTACTGGAGACACACCAAGCCTGAAATGCAGCGATCTTTGGAATTGCTAACACAAAATGGCGTGTATGTGAGCTATTATTTAATATTTCACCTGATTATTGCTTCCTAGATGCTAAATTATCAGTGGGAGATATTACTATCAAATGATATTTCACATCATTTTTGGCGATTCCGGAAATCGCCGCGTTTCTCTCTTGGTGTGTCCCCGTCTTTAGTGGAAACCTCGTCGACTTTACAATCTCGATGATGATTGACCTGTTGGTTAACGATCGATTAACAAAGCCCATAAAATATTTCCACACCACATTACAAGACCCAGGCTTCTCTTAATTGCTGCTGCATAACACCTGCCACCAAGTGCAGTAAGCACACATATGAATAATTAAACTAATTATGAGCTTTTCGGCACAGGTTCATTGTTCTTGCAAGACAGCTAATCAACTGGAAAATAGAAGTATCGTAGGAGTGCTGGCGTGGCCTAGTGTTTAGGGAGCGTTGGAACTATCCGTTTTAATCGTTTCAGAGTCAATGATTAATTTAAAAGAAATGCGACTTGCACATAACCTCGCCTACGCTCTTTATGTAGATCCTCTTAAACACCAATCCTGCGCTTTCATTTCTTACCGGGTATTTGGTAGACATATTATTGCGCCTTTAATTACTTCATGTGTACCTTGTGTAGATCTCCTCTCTATAGAGAAATCTTCAAATAGGTACAACATTTTAGACATTTTGGCCTGCTGCCAAGTGATAATTATTACGGCTATGAACACAACCGGCTTGAAGTTGTGGCATTTTTTACATTTTCTTGTATTATTACTATATATAGAAAAACATGATTCTGGTCGGATCCGCTTGGAGTGTCTCCCACACATATAGATAGCGTGATCCAGACTTAGTCTTGGACTCTGAAGACCCACGAGAGTAAGAATATCGTGGAGAGAAAAACTTAAAGCTTCTATTCTTATTTGTAGTTCTAAACTCAGCTGTTCTTTTCATCTCTTGATTTATGTCTAGCCATGCCTAAAGCAGAATCTGATGCTGTAGTTTCTGATATTTGCTAGTTTCAGCGAGGATACGGTTTTATCCTACCTCTCATATAAATCTCCATAGACTCAACACGGTGGGCCTGTATGCCACGGTTATGGCATAAAATATCTATATGCCACTGGTGACATATGAAGTTAAAAACATGTGACAGGGTAGGATAAAATCAAAACATCACTCAATTTTATATAATTGTTGATATGCCATCCGTTATCTTCCGCTACAGATATCACTAAGCTCTGCTTCGTGATATAATTCCGCGAAGACAACTCATGCCATATAAACAATCGTATGAAATTTCGTGATGTTTCTTGATAGAATGTGCCACTTACTACACTGGCCACCAGAGACCTATGTTAGCTCTCGTCGGGTTAAATCCATGGCCACCTTGATCTACTACAGGGATATGTCTGTTGCTTTCCTGCCACAGACCTTTTGTACTGCTTAAACGCTGATTCCATCGACACACAAGATATAGCAAGATTGGTTACGATTTGATTGTCGTGCTAAGTCGGGCTAGGTTTGAATAATCGCATGCCTATCTGTTGCGATGTGTCTTGAGGTGTCGCGGTGGTGGAGTACCAAAACATAGACCTGACACCGCACGGCTACGTTTTACGAGATACGAAATAGCGTGACCCTGTAAGACATTACAAGACATACCAAGATATATCAAGACAAATCCATTGTGTTGGTGGAATCAGCCCTTTAGAGAGTGTTTTTCATAATCTCGAAGCCATAATCTCGATTTCCTGTCCTGTGTATTCCTTTTCAAAATATAAGGAACATAAAGTTTCGTTTCTCTATCAAGTTGATAGCTATGAGTATTTCCTATTAATTATGTATAACGAACAAAATTACTTGGTAGGAGGCACGCACCACAGATACTGTATGTGATTTAACCCGACCAACCTCTTAGTCTGAACAGAGTGGAGACAGAGGTGGTGGCCAATCTAGCCACTTGCTAGTTCATGCGTGTGTTATTCCAAATAATAACCCATTCAGAATTAACTGGTTGTTGACAAATCCTGAGCCCTACACATTATAGTTCCTGTGTCGGCCAAAATAATAGCCCGTTTAAAGCTACATCCGCTGGTTTGATTTGATTACCATAGACGTGTTTTGTGAATTTGTTGATGTTAAATTTCTCCGCATTTTACACACACACGTGTACACACACTCGGAAGCACACAGGGCAGCGACAAAGTGGCTAGTCAGTTGTAAAAACATCATCAGAGCAGGAGATACGTTTTAACGTTTTGGATTCGTTAGCGGTTTCCGACACCTCATAAAGATGATTCAGATGGTCTAATTCACTCTCCAAATTTAGAAAGGTTCCCACGGCATGCATGTTAACTTGTCTCACCTTTCTCATTAATAGGTCGGATGTGGGTTTTGTGAAATGTGCTGCAATGCATTATCCTTAAGCCGGATGCCCATCTAACGATTAAGCCCAATGCCCATCTACCGATTTCGGAACATCCATGTACCCTTGTCGGCGACAAACGGAGGGTAATTTGTCTCAGCCAAGGCATCCTAACGGAGTCGGCCGTAGTCGGTAGATGTAGGACGCTAGGCAAGGGTGAGCCACCGATTAGTAGACTGATTTTCTTAGGACTAATATCCACCACCCCATCTCCTCAATATGGTCGAGCGAAGGGTTATGTAATTTGCCTGCGACAAGTTCACCGACTCCTGTACGATTTGGGAACTAATCGCTCAACCCTGAATTGGTAGATGGGCATCAGGCTTTAAGGGTTGAACGATTAGTTCCCAAATCGTATAGGAGTCGGTCACCTTGTCACAGGCAAGTTATGTAACCCGTCGCTCGATCCGCACACTGATAAAATCGGTGTATGGTCCACTAATCGCTGAGGGAGGGCAAAAACCAAAGAAACCGAGCGTTCACTAATCGCTGGGTAGCCTTGCCTAGCTGTCCTACATCTACCGAGGATGGCTCGGCTGAGACAAAGTACCCTCCGTTTGTCGCCGACAAACGTACATAAATGTTCCGAAATCGGTAGATGGGCATTGGGCTTTAGACGACGTGCAGTGGCTTGAAAATTAAAACTCCTGTCAATTTCCTGAAGGTAGGATATGATGATATCAAGGTATTGTAGAACACATATATCCAACTGAATAATACGGGTGTCACCGTGCTACGTTTTGATTTAGAGATTAAAGTGATGCTAATATTCTAAAAGAATATAGAGAGAAATTCTTAAAAGATTTTTTTAACATTGTATAACCCAAGTCCTTTTCATCAACCTTTCACAAGATATAGCATATGTAGAGTACCAAACACTTCAGTTTTTATAATCATATCTTTTATTGCATTACCGTAACTGTGTGTCCTGAGTGCGATTGTAAAGCGCTGTCGTATCTCTGAGAGCCATAACATTAAGAGGGGACCCCACCTACCATGATAGGCCACGACATGCTTCCCGATTGCTACGATTTGAAATGGAGAAATCGTGACCTATCGGGAGGTCCCTGATAGGTCCAACAGTTTGAAATAGTAGAGCGTGGCAACGCCTTGGGAGGACCAATAACATAGACGCTGACCACAATATCTTCCCGATAGGCTACGATACCCTATGACAGGCTACGAAATTTCCAACATGTTGGAAATTATCGGGACCTCTCCGATTGGCGTTTTCATCGCAGCCTATCATGAGCTGTTGTAGACGGAATCGCAGAAACCTGTTCCACCTACCACGATTTTGACAGACCTCACGCTACAATCAGAATGGTGTTGGGAAGACCGTTATAAGGCCAATCGGGACCAGAATCGTGGTAGGTGGGGGCAGGCTTTAAAGATTGTGTTCTGAAAGAGTGTGCTGTATTAAGATAGTTATGTTTGACGAAAGAGCTTTTAGTAGGCCATATTAGTTTTGGTTATGCAAATTAATATTATTTTGAATGGTTTGAAGTAACTTATAGTGCCTGTGACTTGTGCCTCAGTTTATGTTTTAGTTTGTGTTCGTACTAATTATTGATCAATATTGAACTGTCTGTAGTAATTCTCAAGGTGAAGCAGGATGAGTTACATAGCGATTCAAACGAGATGGAATCGACCTCTGACCGTAAACTTGAATATCTATCTCACCCCTTAGATTGAATACTTGGCTAACATTTGTGACATAATCCTCTATTGCATTTTTCTCCCAAATACTCAACAGACGTTGAGTACGAGTTTCCGATGTTAAGTCTTTAGGGAAAAAATACCAGGGCTAAGATGATAACCGATAGTTGTAGAGTCAAATCTCCCATTGTTTTAGATGTAAGTGCGTGGAACGTCTATGAAACTTTCTCCCCATTTAACTGGTCGTATACCTTACGTGTTTTTGATCATCAGTAGGTACAAAATAAAAGAGAAACAATTTTGTACTTATCCTATGGAATTTACGACTGCCAATCATTAGGATTATAATTCAACTGCGAATTGGAAGTAGAAACGCCTGGATAAGTTTGGCAACCAACTGCTTACCGACATCTCTATCAGCTGAAGAAAAAAATCGGATCGGATATTGGAGATGGGGAGTAATTTATGTGATAGATTTGGTTATTTATCAAGGGATATTCTTCAGTGAAAACCCATGTCATGTGATAAAAAAGTCCAAATCGGCTGTGATAGATAGGCAAAAAGCACAAAATCGGTGCTAACATCGCTTGAATGATCCTGACCTTACAGCTTCCATTCACTAAACAGACACTTTGGTGGCTGTATGAATAGATCAGTATCACCTGTCCAGCGAGAGGGTAATGGATGCGGTCCAATGGGAAAGGAGGAGAGGGAAGAGTATGGAAAGAGGGATGGGTGTGGGTTAGGTAGGGCATGCAGTGGGGGGATAATCGCGGTTGAGGGGCAAAACAACCCATAAACCACGCATTTTGAGACCATCCAGCAATGCAAAAAAGAGTGAAAAAAATCACCATCTCATTCCTTCTGGTTTCTGCAAAGAGAATTCCTGCAGGTAGCTTTCAGGGAACACTCCATCGTGGAGGATGCCGGAACGACGTTGGGTCCAGTCGCAGAAAGAGAACACCCGCACCCAATCTGGTTTGTTGTATAGGCGATGACGTTAGCGGCCTTTGTAATGGTTCCCGTGGCCCGGTGGACACACAGGCGGGTGACACAGGGACCTGGCTGATGGATGGCCGCCAGCCATGGATCCATCAGGGCACCAGTCGAGGAGCAGCCGTGTGGGGTGATGAGAGGGCTTGCATCAAGAGGATAGATCAACACAGGTGAACAGTGCGCCTACAATAGGGTTTGCCTATAGGCTGCAGTTGGACTCCATGCTATATTGTATATGAGGACAGAGGAGGTAGATTGTCTGTGGTGTAGAGTTCCATACGAAAACGGCCCGTTAGAGTCTCTCTTGATCCTACCGTTCTCCACATACCCTGCTCTTCAGTGAAACAGGGGTTGTTTTGTTTTCTACGCTAAAGCCCAATACACATCTACTGATTCAGGGTTGAACAATTCGTTCCCAAATCGTATAGGAGTCTGTGAACTTGTCACAGGCAGATTACGTAACCCCTCTGCCCATGGTGGCCACCCAATCAAAAGGCCATTTACCGAAGTTGTCGGTGACCTCATTTATCAACATGTTGATAAACTTTTGGCGACTGATTTAGGAACACCAAACAACAACTTGTCCGTGACAAAAAATACATCTCAAGCGAGTAGTTTCACTAATCCTTGACCTAGCTGGCCTAGCTGTCCTACACATACCGACAAGGGCCGACTCAGTTAGGATGTCTCGCCTGAGACAAATCAACATTCCTTTATCGCCGACAAAGGTACATCAATGATCTGAATTCAGTAGATGTGTATTGGGCTTAACATGTAAAGCCCAATGCCCATCTACCGATTTCGGAACATTTATGTACGTTTGTCGGCGACAAACGGAGGGTAATTTGTCTCAGTCAAGCTATCCTAACGGAGTCGGTAGATGTAGGACAGCTAAGCAAGGCTACCGAGTGATTAGTGAACACTCGATTTCTTTGGTTTTTGCCCTCCCCCAGCCATTAGTGGACCATACACCAATTTTATCAGTGTGCGGGTCGAGCAAGGGGTTATGTAATTTGCCTGCGACAAAGTGACCAACTCCTATACGATTTGGGAACTAATCGCTCAATCCGAAATCGGTAGATGGACATCCGGCTTTAGTCGCTGGCAGATACCTCCAGTCACTGACTGGAGATACCTAGGTATGCCCAGTCGCACAGTGTGAGTGGGGCATTACTGAACAGGACAAAGTCAATACTGCGTTACCAATGAGACTAATATAACTCATCTGCAATGAGGGGCTCGTTCTATTATATATGCTAACGAGAATATAGTCCAACGAGAGCTCGTACTCCTTCATCTCTCATGTGCGAGCGGCCCTCCCTGGGGTCTCGTAGATGAATCGAGATAACAAGAAAAGCGCTATTCATAAATTCAAATCAGTGGAAATATGTTTGTTATGGACTTGAATATGGATAGGCAACCTTAAATGAAGAAATATGAAATATTTAGTTGGGTTCATTTATAATTATGAATAAGAAATTAGTTCCCCAAAATACCATTATGTGGCACCACCTGCAGCCATTAGAAACCCTCATTCTCGTCTATTCCTAACCGTCTTTCACTATGTTCTAGGGCTCCCTCGAAGGAGACTATGGACGAGGATATTTCTCCAGTTGGACAATAGGGGTGATAAAACGCGATTGACTAGCTCTTGTTCTCTTCCATGGAGGTCTCTTTCGTGTTACCCCCACGAAAGTAAGAAATAAGACCCCCTGATCGCAGTGCCAATTGCAGAGCACTTCAAGTGGTATTCGACACAAATTATTGCTGAAGTCATCTAAGTAGAACAGGCTTGAAGTTCTAGCTGCTTATTATACCATCTTTGGTATATTTAAAAGACGGGACGAGAGTGGTAGACATAACCACGACCTAGATGAGTTTTAGTTATAGCAGATTTCTACATTAGACATACACTCGACTCGGCAAAACCGGGTTCATTCACACGCCACTATTACGTATTTATCATGAGTTATGTTACGACAGGGCTAAGCACGATTTGACAAGGCCCCCGGAAATTCAGAATTTCTACTTGAACACTCAAGGAGATGGTTGCCCCAGGCTCTGTATCATGGACGGCGGACAGAGTGGAGAGTTAAGTGACTTTTGGATATTGATTTTGACCTGCGGCATGCTCTGTGCACATCTGAGCCAGCGCACGACTGGTCATTGATCAGTTCGACCCTTGGTATGCCAATGCACTGTGGGTATCTTTACTCCTTCACTTAAAGGCCTATCGTGCACCATTGTAAAGGTCTTAATTAGGGTTAATTAGACTTGGGAGTAGCTAAACATCTTACTTCTATTATCGTATCATCTTGAAGATCGTCAAACTCTCATATATAAGGTTTATTTGAGTGGCTCGCCCACAGCGACATGGTGACCTCACATCCCTCTGACCTCAGATAATAAGGAAAAACTATGAAATCTGATTATGTAATTTTAATATCCTGAGAAGCAATTTGTTGATATGCTGTTAGATAGGTGCACTACAATTGTGCTCAACTCACTTTCACATTATGTAATAATGTAAGTCCGCAGCAAATTGTCACTCATAAGAATAACAGATTAATAGTCTGCAGCAATCTTCATGCATTATATATGATTGTTCAGGCCTAAATTAGTCAATTGAGTCTTGTTCTATAGATCACTTGAATATAGTTTCTAGCCATTGTTTCATCGGTCATGTCATGTCCTTAATAATCATCCACTTACATGTATAATTATTCACGACTCACTCATAATCACTTCACACTTTTCACAATATCCATTCTAGTGTTCCATTCCAATAAGTCTATTGTATCCTCTCTGTGTCCTCTCCCATTGAGAGTTAGTTCCTTACACGTTGGTCTGTAAGTTACTCACAGAGAAGGCTACTTCATGCGATTATCATTCTCCGGCAGGCGACTCCACTCCATGCAGAGCGAAGCCTCCGGCACCTAGAATAAGCTCATCCTCCAGTGAGGAGCGACTTTCTCTCTAGTTTTCTACTAGATCTGACCCTCATACTCAAGTGCTGCTTTCCACAGCAACCGCAGAGATATACTCCTCTGCTGCTTATGTCAGTAACTCACACGATCATTCACTTCCGGCTATCACCATCTTACTTTGTGTTAGCGGCTCTTGTACACCTGCCAAACCTTATTACAATATTTAGTCAAAACTCTCATTACTGAAGTCACAACATAATCTTGGATGAGCACATAGTGCAATCATACAATTTACCTTGAAATGTAAATCCCATATCAATTTCCTGAAAATTCAATATGTTGATCCCCAAGTGCTGAGGAACTGCTAATTCAAAAGAATTTGATTTTCAGATCAATATTATAAAAACATTATTATAGAATATATAGAAATTCCGAAAAGTTGTTTAGATGAGACTGTGGCAAAGGTATGTACAAATCTAGGTAATCATGAGATATGTGCTTTTAATACACATGTTATCAATCCTCGCAAGATATCAAAGATGATGGTGACACACCACACAACTCCACCAATGCAGCGATGCAGATCTCTCATAAAATATTGCATAGGTATGAACAAGCGACGTCTATGACACGCCCTGACAATGCTGTCGCAGATCCCCTCTTCTTACGACAAGGCTGCGACAAGGCGCCGATTGGAACTTTCATGTTGGCACTTGTCATGGCCATGTCGTGGTTGGTAGACACCCCCACAACATAATCTTGGACGAGCACATAGTGCAATCATACAATTTACCTTGAAATGTAAATCCCATATCAATTTCCTGAAAATTCAATATGTTGATCCCCAAGTGCTGAGGAACTGCTAATTCAAAAGAATTTGATTTTCAGATCAATATTATGAAAACATTATTATAGAATATATAGAAATTCCGAAAAGTTGTTTAGATAAGACTGTGGCAAAGGTATGTGCAAATCTAGGTAATCATGAGATATGTGCTTTTAATACACATGTTATCAATCCTCGCAAGATATCAAAGATGATGGTGACACACCACACAACTCCACCAATGCAGCGATGCAGATCTCTCATGAAATATTGCATAGGTATGAACAAGCGACGTCTATGACACGCCCTGACAATGCTGTCGCAGATCCCCTCTTCTTACGACAAGGCTGCGACAAGGCGCCGATTGGAACTTTCATGTTGGCACTTGTCATAGCCATGTCGTGGTTGGTGGACGTCCCCCTTTAGGAGAACTCAATGAATCGGTGCCGTTTTCGTCGACCAGTAGAAAATGGCTAATAGGGTGAACATGCAATATGTGGTCTACTGCTACGATGCAAGTTGACTTCCCGACGCGATGCTACGATGAACTACGATAAGCTGCCGATGATATCATCGTAGTATGAGAATGGCGTCCCTTAAAGATGCTGACATTATTGTGACATTTTAAGAAAGAATATTCATCCGATTGTCTGCTTATCGTTTTAAGTGTCTCACAGGCACTGAAAATAACCATGTGAGCCACTGAAATACAGGTAACCTAAATTCAATAATAGATCAGAAATTAAAAGGCAAAGTCACTCTTTCAAAATTGGGCTTGACCTTTTATTCTAATTACGTGTGGGATTCAACAACTAATAACAAATATTTACCTAAATTCTAACTCCCAAATGGCTGAGTCGAGGTTCGGTCTGGTTAACTGTGTGACGAAACCGGCTGCCAATGTAAATGATACTTTTAGTTTGCTCTTGTCATTGCTTTGAACTGTTTGATTCACCTCTCCTGCTTCTTGTATAGACATTGGTCAGTGATATCTATTTGAGAAATATCTATTTGTATTTATATTGTATTTATTGTTGACCACGTTTCTGTGATTAGACACCGATAAAAAACCCATACAATGCGTGGTGAATTGGCATGTCTAAACATATGTCTACGATTTTGCACCTTCCCGATATGGCACCGATTTTGACATTTTGTATCGGTGCCATATCATGAGGTCTACGATTTTATCGTAGTAGGTGGACGTCGGGCCTTAGAGTCACTCGATAAGGTTGGGAAGGGCTGCAGTAAAAAAATCACGGTTTTTTTATCGATCAATAAAGGTATAAGAAGTACTGAAGAAAGAAAGTCAATGTTACTCAGTATGGCTTGGAAAAATTACTTCCGAGCCTTACCTCGTAATTTTCACTTTCTTTCACCAGAACATCGTTTCCTTCTATTCTAGCACCACATTGTAAGCTGAAAATAGTATCCTACTACACTCGTGCGTCAGAATGTTCAACTGTAAGGGTTTACACAATTATATATAAGTCCATTTATGTATAATTTACTGAGAACGTTTTTGTCAATGAGAATATGACATTCTAGGAGTAGTAAGAATAATAAATAATTGTTAAAACTTGTTTGGAGTATAAAATGGTAACTCGTAAAATCGTTTTATTCACATCAAGATAAGAGCACCGAGTGCCATAAAATAAATGTTTGTACAATGGTGACTTATTTCTCGTCACTGCTAGATTTGTTAGCCTTATATAATGATAATATCTAAAAGAAGTAGGTGATGATGGGGTTGGCGGGCGGGACTCAGCACTGTTGTGATATGTACGCGATGCCTTGTGATAGAGTGAGGCTTGAGTCGAGCGAGCGCCGTGTTATATAGGTAGACGTAACCGCTGGTTACTGGTATGTAGTAGGCTGTAAAGTCTGGAGTGAGAGTGACATGTTCAGTAACAGACTAGGTTGTGAAATAAAATACAGTGTTAAAAGGAGTAACATACATGGAATGTGGAATAAAACATTCAGTGAATTATAGCACAATTTACAATTATCACGTAATGAACAATTCCGCTGAAATAATAATAGCTCAGGCCATTTACAATAATTGAGACTATGACGTTCGTAGTACCATCCCTTCCGGATAGAATACTTAAACTAAATGGGCTCCATTATCTATACCAGTGGATGTTTATAAATGTTATCTACGCTGTCCTTTACCAGTCGACATTGTAAATGATAACAATAAACGTGATATGTTTCCGTCGGTGTTTTCTGAGGAGGCGAGCTCTCCACCAGCAGTGATGATCGTGACTTCCGTCTACGCCCTGAAGGTGAAGAATAATACGATATATTCCAGTGTTGTGTTCGTGACAAACTACTTCTCTTCCGTATTGCTGAGGGGCACTCAGGTTTGCACCTTCATAGCGCATAACGAAAATTCATATCACCTTAACAGGAACCTAGAGCAATTAGTAAACAACTTTTTTTTTTTTCTTTTTTTTTTTTCGTTAATGATTCATCTGAACATAGGTCGTCTTCCATTAAAGCAAAACAGTCAGGACTGGTTAGAAACAGTTCAAAGTATAGATAGCGAGTGCACATTATGCTTGGGATCTTCAGCCAACGTTTCATCCATGCACATTAGCAAAGAAACTATTCAGGAGTTGGGCTTCGTCGTTATGTAGGGGTTGGTTATCTTTTAAATTTCCTGTCAAAATTCTTATTTTTTAATTATTGACGTTATCATATAGAGTTTTTGGGAACATATCTTATTTTGCATGACATATTTCCTTGCGTATTTCTTATTTTGAGGTCTTCACCATCTCAAGATAATATCCCTTTTTTGTTTGTATAGGTTGGTCAGTCTTATTTGTGTCATTCACAAGGGACCTAATCTGCGGAGTCATCAAAAGTGTACCTGTGTCAGAGGAAGTCCATGTTTTACAGGTCAGTAAAGATCCAAATACTCATTGAGCACATCTAGCTGAAAGGACCACATCTCATCATCCATTTACATACAAAAATGTCTCCTAATGAATAACGATAATGATGACAGTAATAGTGACAATGGCGATAAGGATGTTAAAAAGTATTACTGTAGATCATTTATCAAAAACCTCATTAACAGTTGGTATGTAAAACCTAATTGGTAAGAATAATAATAAAACATACATTTCACAGGCGGACTCTATAGGGAAATGCTTAAAATGGTATTGCGAAAGACTCTCTTATGAGAACATACATTCAAGTAACATTTGTTAGACGTTCGATCGGCTTGAGGGACTGCTGGCCTTTTTCCCCCAGATGAATTTGTCTCTCCCACGTGCACCCCCAAGGCGATGCGGAGAAACCAACAAACCAGTGAGGGAATCATCTTTCCACATCCATTCAAGTAACTGTTGATATAATACATACATGAATATTATAGCTTCAGGAAACTAGAATCAATGCGGTGTCCAAAGATCCTTGTCCTATGAGGAGTATTATAAGAGCCTCAACCTTAACCCCTTAAGGGCGAATGATGATGAAGGCATCATTTGCTGAATATTTATATAATTGTTTTTTTAAAGGAAATCTTTTAACAATTAACTTGAAATTTTCACATAATGTAGGTGTAACATCAAATTTCTTAATTCTAAATAATAGAAATAAGAATATCAATAATACATGTGTAGCACATTATATCACGTTATAAACCTTCGAAATTAGAGTTCAGAGGACAATGCCCCCGTCCCCTAGAACTATACATAGTCACTAGTAGCCGTCCCCAAGTGTGTAGCTCAGCCATAGGCGGCCGTCCGTAAAGAGTTAAGGGCTCATGGTAAAAGGTTCATGTCTCAATTCAGACATTGAGACATGATCATAGCACGAAAGAAAATAGAGAAGTGACGAATTGGGAAGATTAACCTTTAGGGAGTTAGATGGATTATTTGTAATGAATCACTAAATTATTTATTAGTTGATGATGTAAGACAATGAATGATGCCAAAGTGCCATCCATTTCTAATAACACAGGGTGTTCGGGAACGTAACCCTGCGCTTATACAAGACGAATATTGGCGGTGATTCTTGAATTTTCCACCAATGGACGGCCTTCAGCTGTCAATGACTAGATATCGGTAAATAAGTGTAAACGCTTGAGGAAATTCTTGGGTGATTCCGCGGACACACCAAGCGAGTCAAGGCGGCGATCTTTGGAATCGCCAACACAAAATAGCGTGTATACATGTAAGATACTATTTGATAGGAATATCTCCTACCCATAATTTACCATCTCAGAAGCAATGATCAGGTGAAATATGAAATAAAAGGTCACATATAGGCCATTTTGTGTTGGCAATTCCGGAAATCGCTGCGTTTCTCGCTTGGTGTGTCTCTGGCTCCAATGACTATTGCGGCCAACATTGTGAAATCGAGCACCACCTGATGACTACTGGTCGACGATCTAGAGTCGTCACGATTTAGTCATCTAGTGTAAATGCCGGAGTGTCGTATGTCACCGGTACGTTTAATATGAAATAATCAGGGTACGGTTGAGTTTATGGGTAAGTAGGTGAAATTTGTAAAATAGAAAAAAAAAGAAGTTTGGTGCAGTCCCTGGGCTGCCAAATCTTTTTGAAACACTGATTCTATCGGTTTCGATCAGATTTTTTGTTATGATTCGAATCACGATTTTAAGTGATTCGAATGAGCCTCGACCCATGCAGGAATTGGAACACTGGGGAAATTGACCCTAAATTCTATTTTCTACTGGCCGACTATTCGCTACTGATCTGCAGTAACCTAATTACATTTTGCGTCAGTAGTGTCTAAGGTGCGTCAGTGGTTCCTCGGCGATGGCCAATAGAAATACGCTATTGGGAGAACACAGAAACTCTACACCGTTTTTATCAGCCAATGGAAATGGGCCTATACACTGCGCCCTCACTGATTTTTAGATCCCGACGTGCAGTGTTTGACCGATCAACTATTAGGAGAACTCAAGTAATCGGTGTCGTTTTCGACAGCCAGAAGGAAATGGCTTTATGATTGAATGTAGGTATATGTTCAAGGTCGTAGAGAAGCAGCTACTGAAGATTCTCTGTAAACAAAGGTGTGCTTCCAGCCACGAAAACATAATGTTTATCTCTGTCGCACCAGCCATTTATTTATATACCTGAGTGACAGTAGCCTGTTTACCGTCGGTCACTTCTTCATGGAAATCTACGACAGCGTTTATAACAAAAACATGGCTCTAGTATTATTTTCTTAAACGAAGCTGACAGGGCTTGCATGTGTATTTCCCATACCACCACAAGAAACACGCGAGAAATCGGAGAGAAGAGCCTGGCGGGTTTTGTGTGATGTTAACCGTCATGGTCTAATTAAGCGACTTTCTTTTACACATCCAGTACCTTGAGGTTCATTTGCGAGCTGTCAGCTTGTGGAAACTCAACCAGGGCACAAGGACCTGCTGCATGTGCGCAGTCAGCGCAGGGAATGACACGGCTGTGGACTTGCCATGATGGATTCTAGGTAACGCTAGGCGGGCAGTGATAGGCTGGATGGTCCGAGGGGTGATCCTTTAGAGTGAACCTAGGCGGGCAGGAGTTGGCAGCACATTATACATGAAAAATTACTGTGGTAATTGACACATATTGATTGGGGACTATTGTGGGGATGTTGTGAGATTGTTGTAAAGCTGGCTGAAAAGAGCGGCAAAATTTGATATCAAGTCACTTATGAATACATCATACTTGGCGATCTAGCAAAAGGGAAACGAGCAACTGTTGCCAAATCCATTTACATTCTTCTGAAATTTCACAGGCAGCACTTGTCTATTTCATGAATGCAAGCTTGATGTATACCTGGAGCATTAAATTTCGATTCCATCTCAAAGCTGAACAATCTATATGTGAAAAGGAAAAGAAACCTGAAACATTCTTAAGATGGGGAAAAATCTATGATAATATGGAACAAAGAAGGAAATAGATATCCCACTCTTGCACAGGGTCATGTAATTAGTGCAAAGAAGAAACAAAAATGGATATATGTGTACTCGGTTTTCAATTGATCCAGGTTAGGAGGATTGTGATTGCGACTGATGTTTCCATACCAAAACATATTTCTAAATATAGAACAATTAACCTGGTGAACGTGTAAAGGTCCACCAAAAAGACCAATCATAAATCAGGGGTCAGCTTCGGAATTACATACATCGCTGGAATGGTCACTTGTACATCGTTGGAATAACGCATGTAAGCGTCGTTGGCATAACAAGATATATTCAAATTGCAAAAAATAAAGATAGCCTTGCTGGATCTGAAAAAAAATTTAACAAAAATTTGTGAGACTATTGTGAGACTGTTGTGAAACTGTTGCGAAACTGAGGTGAGACTATTGTAAGGCTGTTGTGAGACTGATTTGAGACCATTGTCAGACTGTAGTGAGACAAATATATATATATATATATATATATATATATATATATATATATATATATATGTACTATTATACACTATAATTATATAATTCCGGCCAGGTCCATGTTACCTAACAACGGTATCCCGGTTCGTTACTATAGACTCTCGGGTTGCCATGTACCCGCCGCGTGCGGCTACGTCACCGGGTTCTTTTCCTGGGTCAGTTGCGCCCTTCAACCTGTAGGTATAAGACGTTTCCTTGTGTTGGGAAATAGTTTTAATTTTGAAATGGGCAGAAGGAAAGGGTCTGCGGCCCAATCCGCCCAGGGTGGCAACTTAAGGATATCGGGTGGCTCTACTGCTGTTAATGCTGTTCCGGAGGTTCAGCAGTCACAACAGCCTGTGACAACAGCAGAGACCATCGACCAGACGGGGGCGACACAAGGGACCGGGTCGGAGACTACGGGGATCGCTGGGAGCCGCCTGGACAAATTGGAGAAGATGCTCGAAACAACTATTCAGAAACTCGTAGATGTCTCTTCAAAAGTGGAAGGAATAGGGGGAAAAACGGTATCGGAGACTATCGTCAACGATAAATTCAAGTCTTCAAAGTTAGCTTGTCGCTCTAGGGACATGTTGAAAATGGGTTCCAACAGAAACAGTGACTATTCTGATACAAGCAGCAGTGATACTTCCTCGTCGAGAAGCGCTTCTAGGGATTCCAGGAAAAAGAAAAAAGGTAGAAAAACAATTTTCGATGCCAAAAACTATCTAAATGAAGGTGACAAATTGGTTACTTACGAAAGACTGATCCTTGTTAATGCCATGATTTTAGAAAAACTTTAAGGCCTTGGAAAAGATGTGACAGGTTTTGTAAAACATGTAATCCTTATTGCGGAAAAAGCGGATTCTATGCTTTTCACAGCAGAAGCATTGATAAGATACAACAAAGCTATCAAAGAAAAGACTAAGATTGAGGGTTTGAGGGTTTTTTCGGAGGTTAATCCATCAGAAATTATTAGATTCCTATCGTACGAGGGAACTGTGGCAGCCTCAGTAACGAAGAAATCCAAACCTAAGACTGAGAGCAAGGGCCTAGACGGGCTTTGTTTTAGTTTTAATAAAACCGCTGGGGGCTGCACTTTTAAAGCGTGCAAATACAAACACCAATGTAGTACTTGTTCAAGCTATAGTCACGCCGCCTATGATTGCAGTAATGCGAAGGCCAAGCCTATGGCAAGTAAATGAAATCAGGCCTCGAGCGGTTTGAGCGATAGCGATGGATTTGAAGGCGTTCATATTGTTGACGCTGGTAACTATGGTGACGCTCGCGCTCGATTTGAACCAGCGGTCAGCCGCGCTAACACTAACACTGCTACAAAGTTAGTTTATGATGTAAACACTGACACTTTAGGGGATGAATCTTTAATTGTTGATGTTGAAAATTCAAATGACTGTGTTAGAGGTATTTGTGAGTGCACTCATTACATCGGAGAAAATAGGTCACAACTGAAAATATGTAGGTTAATCCCCGTCCTAGATAATGACCTGATCTGTGGCGACATGAGTATCGATAGTAGGCTGTTCTTGAAGAATGGCTTTTCTGATGGTTTCAGAATTGTGGATAATAACTACTCGTCAGAGTATTATTGTGATAATTATTCCTCAATCACCGAGGGTGATTTTCAGAAAGAAATGACAAATTTGTTAGAAACTGAAATACGTGAGGGCAAGGTGAAGGAGGTCTACGAAGTGCCTCAGTGTGTTCATGCCCTAGGAGCAGTACCAAAGTCAAACGGTTGCCTACGCCCTATTACAGACTGTAGTAGGCCTGAGGGTAAATGTATAAATGATTTCATGAACGAAACATATGTACCTTTCAAGTATAAATCGATATCAGACGTATGCGATAATCTAATCGGCAATGAGTATTTGTCAGTGGTTGATATCAGAGCGGCCTACAGGTCGATAAATGTGTTCCCGGGACACACAAAGTTCCAGGGATTTTTCTGGGATTCGAGTACTGGTGGAAGTTTTTATGAGGACTGTCGTTTATGCTTTGGTTTAAAGTGCGCACCGAATATATTCAATTCTATTTCTGATTTTATCGTTGAGTGTGTCAAGAGCAGGGGCGTTGATAGGATAGTGAATTATCTTGATGACTTTCTGATTATCGGTAGTTCTGAAGAAGAGTGTTTGAGAGGCAGGGATATTCTAGTCGAGGTTCTAGAGTACTTTGGTTTTGTGGTGGCTTTAGAGAAAGTGACTGTTCCCAGCCGAGTCTGTACTTTTTTGGGTATAGAAGTTAATACGGAAGAAATGACGATATCCCTTCCTGTTGAGAAACTGGTGAAACTAGAGACCGAAATTGATAAAGTCTTCTCTCAGAAATTTGTTACTAAAAAGGATCTTGAAAAACTGGGGGGGCTTATTTCGTTCTGCTCCCACGTTGTCAGGGGCGGTAGGACCTTTAGCAGACGCCTTTTCGATCTTTGTTCTAATACCCCTAGAGGAAAGAGAGTGGGTTTGAGCGAAGAACTCGTTGAGGATTTATCTTGGTGGAAGAAACTCGTTAGAGTATTTAACGGAAAAAGTATTATCCTGAAAGATTGTGGCCTAGTCCCGATAGTCACTGACTCCTCGTTTACTGGGTTCGGCGCATGGTGCGGTAAGGATTTTGTGCTAGGTACTTGGGATAATGAAATTGTTTTTGATTCAGATTGTAGTCACCAGGTGTCGCCACCTGGTTTCGATGTATTGACCAGAAATATCAATGTTTTGGAGTTGTGGCCGGTGGTGGTAGGGGTGAAACGTTGGTCAAACTATTTTAAAAATCGGAGAATTCACATTTGGACTGATAACATGCAAGTTTTGGCCATGCTGAACACTGGGAGGAGCAGAAATCGCACATGCATGGAATGGCTTAGGGAACTCTTCTGGATAAATTTTCTCTTTAACTTTGAGTTTTTCGCCAGTTATATCCCTTCAAAAGAAAATGTCCTAGCAGATCAATTGTCCCGGGTATCCCAACCCGGATATTCAGCGTTGTGTATGGAACAACTATCAAAAATGGATATGTGTTGTACTTCCAGCCCCCAGTTTGATCGATCTAGAGTCGAGACAGTCGTTTCTTCAGAAATCTGTGATTTCGGAAAATACTCGGAAAACCAGGCAGGGCCAGATAAAATGCTACTCGAGATTTTGTGAGTCTTATGAAATTACTCCTTTCCCAGCAACTCCTAGAAGTTGTTCCTTATTTGTGTCTTTCTTGTCTGAAAAAATGAAACCAGTTTCTATCAAGAATTACTTGTCTGCGGTGAACTTTCAACTGAAATCTTTAGGTTTCACTCCCTTAGTGGGCAACTTTATGGTTTCCCAAACAGTTAAAGGTATTGAAAGGTTGTTCTCCACTCCATTGGTCGAAAAATATCCTCTAACCCCCGAGGATCTACTGGGTATTTTCAAATTCCTGGACTTATCAGTCTACAATGACTTGGTGTTTTGGTCTGCCCTTGTCTTGGGTTTCAGGGCACTGTTAAGGATTTCACATTTGGTAGACTCTAATCATACTCTCCGAGTTTCTGATGTTTCTTTTCCGGATGGGAATTTATTTTTGACTATTAGGTCCTCTAAAACCTCCCAGTTTGGGAAAGTTCCAGTTTCAACCTATTTGGGAAAAATTCAGGGCTCTCCTTTGTGTCCAGTTCCAAATATTAGGCAGATGTTAGCCTCTAGGGTATCCTTCCCTCACCAGTACCTGTTTCTGGAAGAATCCCAAGGGAAATTGTATAAGCTGAATTATCAGAGTTTTAATTCAAAACTGAAATTTTTGGCCTCAAAAATCGGCCTAGATGAGTCACGTGTCTCCACACATTCAATCAGACACGGTGGGGCCACCTTCCTTTCCAGAGTGGGATTATCCCTGAATGATATCCAGAAGCGAGGACACTGGAAGTCAAAGGTGGTCGAGAATTATATTCATGATACTGTATCTGTGATTCTTGAAAAAGACTTATCTGTATCGAGTTTTCTTAAGGAATTGTCTTAATGATGTAAGTCAATTGTTATTGGCGGGTGGTTGGCTGGTGTTGTCTATATTTCCGCCAAACCAATTTCCTGTGGCATGTTATTTATCACTATTTATTACAGACCGTTAGCCGTAACTTATGTACTATTATACACTATAATTATATAATTCCGGCCAGGTCCATGTTACCTAACAACGGTATCCCGGTTCGTTACTATAGACTCTCGGGTTGCCATGTACCCGCCGCGTGCGGCTACGTCACCGGGTTCTTTTCCTGGGTCAGTTGCGCCCTTCAACCTGTAGGTATAAGACGTTTCCTTGTGTTGGGAAATAGTTTTAATTTTTACCTAATAAACCTGGTGTTGTCTATATTTCCGCCAAACCAATTTCCTGTGTCATGTTATTTATCACTATTTATTACAGACCGTTAGCCGTAACTTATATATATATATATATATATATATATATATATATATATATATATATACATATGTATTTATATATGTAAATAATACCAGGCCTGGTTTATTGAAGTATAAGCCGTGCGGAGGGTGGCGGGTCAAGTCAAGCGTCGGGCACTACTTGCTGCCATTCAGAGGAGAGGAAGCGCAAATGTAAGTGCTTATTGTTTGATTTATACCTTCACCTAACTTACAGTAAGACGGTTAACAACACCTCTATAGAGACTGTGCTTAGTGCAAGCACTAGCATGTCTTCTTCAACGGCCCAGAATGAGATCAACATAGCTGGATATATGAAACATATTTAATTTTTCATGGACAAGTCACGAAATTACACTAGCCAGTCCCTAGTGAAGTATGACCAACTAGTGAGGAAGAAGGCTGAGGTTATAGGTCTTAGGTATTAAAGACAAATGCTGGTAGTTGGATGATTTATAAATTCTATTGACTTTTGCAAATAAATCAGGATAATATAAGTTCCATATATCACCAAATAGAAAATGCCAAAAAATGTCATGTCACCATGCTTACTTCTATGGGAGGCCCATCTGACTTAACTATTGCTGTCTCTGTAGTATTTTGACTTTGTTGCTAAATGACACTGGGGTTCTATTGTTATCTTCAAATAATTCTGGATTACGATAATGGGGAGCATGTACAAATGGGAAATGCTAAAAAACTTTCTATGGGAAGGCCATCTGAAGAAGGTAAGTGCTTATCTAATGGTGTCTATGGGAAACTGCTGCATTTTCATGAAACCAGATGGAAGCACCAGTGATAAATTGAGTAGAAAAAGGGAGCGCCTTAATACCTAGCTGTGTTTTTCTTTAAGCCAAATGAGCAGTGGGTACAATTTTCGTGGAATCTTTGGTATGACACGACTGAGATTAGAACCCCAAATCTCCAATGCTCGAGGTGAACACCTTTAATACCATCAAGCCACCGCAAGCTTGATAACTAAATGCAACATTAGACCTTATCCCTAAAGATATGTTTAATCTGATGAATCTGCACCAGGTTTTTTCTCTTGTCTTCTGACACACCTGTTTTACTGAACATATCTTCCCACAAAAATTCAGTCACATATAAAATGTCATCTTGGCGAGGGGGAACTGCTTATATTATTTTTCATATCTGACATGGAAGGGAATGCTATGCACCTCTCTTTCCTATCGCTAAACCTATTTTGTCAAGATGTGTCAAGACAATGCAGCTACCACTCTTAGACGAGCCTCAAAGAACATTGCGTCGCCATTATCGTAGCACTTGGCGGAGAGAATGTGATATGACGTCATATACGATTATCCAATCAGCGGCCAGGATTTCAGAGAAAAGACAGGACATCAACATGGGGATTTAAACCTTCCCAATGGATTTGCGAAGTAAGTTTAAATATTCTGATATTGTTATGGTATTTAATATCATTGAAAAGGGTGAGATAAATCCAGAAACGCACTTGAATTGTAAAACACATAATACTCAACTCGTTTGGATGGGCCATAATCGTCACTCAGCTTTGCCTCACTGAAGATTGCAGCAAATTGGCACTGTTGGAGTATTGTGTGCTTATACAATTTTTCATCCAGTTCTACAATACAGACACCAATCTCAGAAGAGCCTAAATCTACATTGCGCCCTGGCCGTCGCCATTATCGTGGCACGTCTTCCAACAGGCTTAAGGGGAAGGAGCAGAACAGTGCCTTAATTTCCTGAAACACTCTCCTTAACAGGGGGCGCAAATGAAAACTTTAATTCACAATCCCCTTAAACCTTTCCCTACACCACAAGAGTGTCATCCATAGTAAGGTGCTCCTATTGAAGAGTCTCAGTGTCCTTGGTTTAGTTAACGTGGAGGGCAGAGGTCGCCTATAGAGGTGGTTATATTTTCACGGGGAGGACGTGGGCTCTTGTTGACCGTATGGGAATCCTATCCGGATAGTTTTCTCTCTGTACAGATAAGTACCAGTGGCACTGCCTTACGCCAGGAGGAGGAGGCGATCGATACAACAGTTTAGACAATCTGGAGCGACCACCATGTCCCCTGCACGTTGGATGCTTAGTGGTCCATAGACTTGCTCCAGTCTTTGATTATGAACATTTATTACATGATGAAACAAAATCAGAATAAAGTTCCTAGAAGGGGACTCGCGAGATGAAAAAGATGACTTCGCTTAGTGAATTATGTAGCGGTCATACTCGGTGGAGTACGGACCAAGTTATTTTCATCGAGTGGGTTACTGATTTTATCTTACCCCCTATAATGTTACTAGAGGTATATACTAAAATTAACAGTAGCACCACCTGGTGTTCTTTTTTCAAATATTGTCAATCATCTGTCAAAACTTGTTCTCTGTAATTCATTCTAATCCTAAATGGGTAAATTTAAGGTCCTGCCCATATTATTAAGTTTTGATAGGCATAATGGGCTAATTTACATTTGTTTGATTTACATAGGAAATGTACTGAAAAATATAGCTTTCTTCAGTTTCTTCCAAAACAAGTACGGTGACCTATTGTTCTTAAAACTTAAACGTGTAGTACTATATTTATACTATATTCTGAAAAAGTCTGGGGAAATGACATGGGTTTTACTATGTGAAAACAATTTTTTAGAATATCTATATATTCCATTAAAGAATTGTTATAATATTGATCTCTAATTCAAAAAAGAGCATAATGACCCCCAATCTTTAAATTAGATATATGCACTACAACACTTAGTAATCATCATATTCTGGAAACTGTCATGGCGTTAATTTTCAAATCATGACTCATTTAATCAATAAAATGTATCACCTAATTAGCCATTCATTGAGTATTGGGTACAATACTTTCACGGCTGTGGAGTATGAGCTCCTAATGTTAAGCCTATGGAAAAAATACCGGGTGTTATAATATGTATATCCTTCTCTGACTGGCCCATGTATCACACAGAAGTAGGGTGTACGGGGAGGGGTAAGGCAGGCAGCGGCGGTGGCAGTGGCGAGGAGGGCTAGGATCCAGGGACTGATGCCAGTCTAGGTGGTACATTGAGGATAGATACAAGTCTGTTTCCAAGAACAAAAATCTTATTTCTACTGAGATCTCGATCGTCTTTTCATACTAGAGACAACATGTTTCTGGATAACTGTACAATCTAATGAAGGTAAACAGAACAATGGAACTGCTTTAGGATTGAGCAGCATACAACCGCTTTTATCTGAAAACAGTTTATATTATATTTATTATCCACCTTTTCCTGACAAGTGGAATACCGATATTAGTTCATTTTAGGTACGCTTCATTGTTCAGAAAGCGATATTTTGACATATCTTCGCTTTACCGCAACCCGGAGTATACAACGTGTCCGTATGCGCCGTGCAAGTAGCTACACACTCCGATGAGTTATCTCTGGACCTTTATATTAGGTGGATAATAGATGGGAATATTGAGTATTCTATCCGAATCTACACTGTAACAAAATACATCGTCAGGGAATCGGCAGAATAGCGATCTCGTAGCGATTTACTATGACCCAGCCAATGTATGTAAGTACTGGAAACTTCGAGGAGAGAACCGTGGAATTGCCTCTGAAGCAACTATGGCCTACTTCAATCTCGAGGCAGCATGGGCCTCCTGGGATTCCCGCTGCAAGACTGGCATGCCGAAGGAAGGATGGAGCACACCTTTGTGTAGAACGTGCCATGGGTGCCCAAGGGCTTCTGGTAAGACAGCACAGTGTCCCCCTCAAATCCCCAGGGGGTTTAAATGGTTGACCACCTGACACTGACTTACCGGACCAGAGTGCAGCAATCTGTGGCGCCACCTGTTGGGAGGGGCTGTCCATAAGCTGATCACTAATGAGCAGTCGAGTTACTGCTAGTGGTTAATAACAGGGAATTTTTCGACAATTCAGGACGACACCCTTTCCGTGAACATACCTGCTTTAAGGCCGAATCACACCTAGAGACTTGAGGGAAGTGATTTCTGGTTGCTAATTTTGCTCGTTTGTTGTGTTTTTCAAACGGTATTAAAGCGTGTGAGTAAAATCCCCTCCCATCCCGTGAAGTAAGCAAGTGAGAATCTTGGTGATGGGTCCAGAAATCAGTTCCTTATCTGTCGATATATTAAATAGACATCATGTAATGTACCTTTGTTTCTTCTTCGTGTACCTGAAGTATTGTATTGAAGAGGGATTGTCTTAGAGGCATATCATTTTCTTGAAAATTGACTAAATAATGAAACATCATTTGGAGGATGAAAATCTATTACACTAAAAAGGCGCGCTGTGTATGTTGTTACATTAAATAAGGAACAACCAATTATAACATGGTCAAAAACAATGATGTTCTATAACCCGTTAAGTAATTGACCTGTTATAATATAATTAAAATATAATGAGGTTATGTAACCTGATAAACACATGTCACTGACATAAGAATCAATCATTACGTTAGAATATGACAATACATAACAAGGTTAACTCAAGAGACATAAAAGATGAAAATAGATAATGAGGTTAATTAGCACAGGTCTATATAAGGATAACTAACACGGATATGCTAATTAGTCCTTATGAAGAATAAGCTATCGCTGTTAACACTGTTTGAGGGAAGTCCATTTGGTAGTCGGGAGTGTGGTCAGAAGCGTGTGCCTCACGTGGGCCCCTGAAGGGATGTGTCCAGTTTCGCTGGTCAGTGGGCGTGAGGGGAGGGGGTTGACCAAGGGAGGTCGACCGCCACGCCCTCTCCCGTTCCTCATCACCTCTTGGCTCTGGACAGTTACCCTGGTTCTTGAACTTTTGTGACTGGGAATCACCCTGTAAGCTATAACCATACTGAACCCTAAACTATGATGTAAGTATTGCAATAATCAATGATGATCCAGTTGTTTTTTGCATATGTGAACTTTTATTCTTCCTTTTGTTTGTACTGAACTGTTTAATGGATATTATGTTAAGGATATGAGAGTGGCAATCACATGAGAACAAATGACAGATTAGTCAGTATTGTATGTCATGGAAAAGTTTGTAAAAGTTTGTAAAAATACACGTGAAGAGAATATACCATTGTATTTCTTTATGCTGAATAAAGTTTTTGCTGATAAAAAAAAGGTTTTCGGGCTATCGATGATTAGAGCTACATCTCACACATTAATGACAGTACAGTAGATCACCCGGAGCCCTCAGGATTCAAAGGCGAACAATGCATGTAGTTAATTTTGTTTGAGTATTACTTACCTCTAGTTGTGAGAATAAGTGGTTCGTATCATTGTGACCAACTCGTTGGTAATGTGCACAGGAGAGGTTTCAATCTCCAAACACTTCTTCACTTTAGACGTGACCGTATCCCTCACGTGACTTCATTCTCCAATCTTCAACGGACTATCTTGGAAGATTTATACTACCCACCCACCCTACAAATACAAATATCTCAATCATTCATAGACTCACTCGTAGGGCTTTCAACATAGGGAATAAAAACTATTCAGTAAACTACTACTTACTTCTCAGTTTTCACATTAATAGATTCAATAAAATCTTCAACTATTACTCCAAACATCTCTCCGAGTCCATCGTTCAATAGCTATGCACGCAGTCAGTGTAAATACTCACCGCTACTGGGCTTTTCTAATTCTGTGTACATACTGTGTAGAACCCCGTATATCTTTGTACTTGGATACTGTGTGATTTGAACCCACTACGGCATGTTTTGAACCGAGAACGGCCTGCTTAGACACCACATACAGCATGCTTCTGGCAAATAACGCAATTTCATTGGCTTAGTGGTTGAAGCACTCGTCCATTGGTGAAAAATTAAAAAATGGTGGTCGCCACTGCTTTGTGAGTTCGGAGCAGTTTAATAAACCCTCTGTGACTAGCCCGATTGCGTTTTGACTAGATATCATGTAGCGTGCGTGAAATCGACCGATAATAACACTCACTCGCCGCGATCTGCAGCGGTTGACAACACAGAGAAAACCAGAGGTCGTCATGTTCACTCTCTTAACTCATCTTTGATTGCCGAATGCGGGAGTGTTTAACAGAGCATCCGATTGAAGACCGAGCGATGCAGCAGTACACTCTCTAAACCGATGTTAGCATCCTATAAGTCTGTTTTCATTGGCCGACTGTTCGCTACCGATCTGCAGTCGGGAACCCCTGACGCCAGGTCAGTGAATGGAAACAGGCATGCAGAGCAGTGTTTGCTGATTAATTGTGCATAAATTATGCTATGAGGCCACCACAGAATGTTGTCAGTCAGTATGGACCTGTCAAATGCAGCAGAAACAAGCAATACACTGCAATATCACTGATTTTTGGACACCGACGTGCAGTAAAGATATGTTTGGAAAGTGAAGATGACCTTGCACATGCGCGTTGAATTTCCGGGTTAATCCTGTGGTTTATTACCCACCGATTATGGAGTCTCCATAGGAAATGTATAGGGCACCTGGAATTAGTTATCCCGAGATTTTGTCACGTCAGAATCTCCTGCAGGAGATTCCGGAAAAATAGTCCTATCCATAATGAGGTTGAATCATCATGTACTTCAAAATACGTTTCCTGAATGTTCATTCAGTGCTAATTATCTACAATCAATCATAGTAATCACATTTACTATCAGAAACCACTGTCATAACACACTTTGCATGCTAAAAGTACAGGTTAATAGTGAACTATATCATTGGTGTAAGTCTCCACCGAATTACTGCCACACCTGACAGTGCTATGATGTCTGGAACTAAATGGTTTACAGAAACTTTGTAATTGCAATAGATTTGTTATTAATCTTGTAGGTGGGTAATGAATACAATAACAACTGGTTTTGTATACGAATGACCGTAATCCCCTCGTAGTTGACGACATAATGTCCTCGCTAATCGCTTGGATATTACTACACGTCAACTACTCGGAGATTACGGCCACTCGAACACAAAACCAGTCATTATTGTGTATGTACGCAACGCGCTGGCGGAAAGTGACAGTGTCATGGGGTGATTAGTTATGGTCAGTTTTGGCGATTCATAAATAATCTAAGGTATATATATTAGATTAAGAACATAGTGATCACGCCAATACTCACATACCTTTTCTATATTTCCTATGAATTCCTTCGGAACTCTTTCTATGAACTCCTTCTGAACGAATCTATCGGAGACAACTCAATAAGTATGTGGGTTTTGACGTCATCAGTATGTTTTTTTCATATTACATGCCTCTTATTAACTCATTAACTTTGTATTTCGGATATAATAAGTCTAAACAAAAATTCTGTAAAGAATATTCGTTATCGGGAGAGATATGAAGCCTGTCTAGATAAAGGGCCCCTGGGGCCCGTTTAAAAATCTATGATCGTTCATGTAGACCCTTTTCTGTATGCCATAGAGACCCAGGGACGATGTGGGTCAACGTTAATAAACACTAATTGGCGACCTTATGGACGGCTGATACTGTCTTAGTGAACAGACTTGAATATTATTTAACGATAGTCCTTGTACAATATACAGAAAAGGGGCTTCACGTACGATCCTAGATTATTAAACGGGCCCCTGCTGCCTCAAAAAGTACTTCTGATGACCAAAGATTCGTGATTTCACTTCAATAATGAATACTCTCTGCCCTGTTCCTTAGAGTATGATTACTGGAATCACTGTAGTCTAATCTCGGTCATTAGTTGGTATCATGTAAATAGTTCTTTGTGACTTTCTGGAGCTGATGTATTCGCAAGCCCACCGTGAAATTTTGGTCATACTTCCTGTATTGAGTCATTGGATGCATAACTTGGAAACACATACTCGTGCCTGATTTCTGTTCTGAATCGTTTGCTGGAGTTTTGCCCAGTATTAAAACTGGCATTGTATTTCAATGTCAACTGCTGTTCAGAAATCGGAAGAACTCTGAGAACCTGAATCAAACTGTCGATATAAAACTATGCAATCGATACTTATATCTTGCTGTTTGGAAATTTACTGAACCATGCCCGTGGTATCAAACGACCTGTGCTTGATTTTAGCAGTTCCCATGTCAATGGACTTCATATTATGCTCAAAATCAATATATTGTCAAAAACGGACTGTTCAACCTTTCTTTATAATCAAAATATTAAAACTTATGTATAATTAAATTGAACATAATTGATTTGCCAGTTGTAAGATGATTTTATAACAAAAATGGAGAGTAAAGGAATATGATTCTAGTCCAGTGGCGGAATAAAATAACTCACAGAAATAGAACATATTGCACAGTATGAGTTCTAAAATTAGAAGAATATGGGAAAATCTTCATCAAACAATACCAATAATACACTGCCAAGGAGAATGCTTACTCATGTAAACCAGTGATGTTTCTGTCCACATTCTATACATCAGACACCAATCAATAACGCGGTGATGTGTGAAACATTGATTACAGGAGACATCATATATGGTTGAACGTCTGTCTCAAGCAATGCCTTCTCATTTCTTGGCCTAAATGCTATGATGGAAGGGAAGATTACAGCATAGAGGATCTAATGCAGGGTGGATATCGCGTTAATTATCGGCGGGAATAAGAATAAGGCGATTATGTCCGTTGATGCCTCATTGACGTCTGATGGGTACAGATAGATGGGCAATGTCTGTGTACGTGGGAGTATAGCGTAGATGCATGGCCATCGCCGCTACAGGCACTCTGAGTACTCTCTCACCCAGCGTTTACACTAGACGACTAAAATCGTGACGACTGATTAAGGCCAATTTCCATTGGCCGATTTCCCGTCACTGAACTATAGTCAGGAACCACCAACGGACTTTTGGTACTGCTGACCCAAACTCGGTCAATGGAAACGACCTAGCTCTTGAGATGACCCACTACCTTTTCTGCTTAGATTATGCAATGTGGCACCACCAACCACTGAGTGAAATCTTGGTCACTGAGTGAAATCTACTACCCTCACCAATCTTTTAATTAACACACAGTTGGTGGTACCACCGACAGACTTTCTGGGTAACTAAAAAAATCTACACCCTTTTCGGCGGCCCATGGAAACAGGCCTTATCGAAAATCGTCTGGACAATAATCGTCAGGCGGTGCTCAATCATACAATACCGGCAGCAATAGTCGTCAGCCAAAGCATGTACTCCAGTGTTTATACTAGAAAATTATAGGCGGCGATTCTTGAATTTTGCACCACCTGACGACTTTTCTCAGTAAAAGGCTAAAAATCGTCTAGTGTAAACGCTAAGTGCGTGGCGACTACAGTTCATCAGACTACATCAGAATATGCATTTTGACACCACTTGGCAATTATGTAGACTCTAGACTACTTGACGGCCGACGACTATTTCATGCCAGCTTGAATTAGTCGTCTAGACACCTGGCGATTCTTTTAAATCTCAGTCGCTGACCACCTCTCGTTTTGACCAAAAACGGATGTTCTGTGTCAATGACCGCAACTTTTTACTTGAACCTTTTTCACCTACGAATTTTTAATGGGAAATGAATACATTCACATGTAGTTTAAAGAGGGTTAACCTTAAAGAATCGTCAACTTTAATCACGGGTAAAGGCCTGCTTAGGTGGACAGTAGGAAGTCATTTAAGATCATCGTGTGTACACCCTTCATGTGCTTCTTTGGTCACATAATCGAGCACCACCTGATGCCTACATATATATTGCCTAGAAGATCTACAGTCGGCACATTTTAGTCGTCTAGTGTAAACGCCGGGTAAGACTCACGCAGGGAGCAAATCAGTGGGCATCCCAGTCAGCAGCTCCACACTCCCATCACACTCACACCCACCCACACACCATCCCGCCAATCACCGCTCAGTTGACCAATAGCACACCTTGTAGGCGTGGCTTACGCAGCGCGCCTGGCCAATGATATAAGCAGTGGGATATCAGTAGAGCGTGGGGCCGACTTTTAAATGAGGTGAAGGCCCGTCGTGGGCTCACAGGGCGTCGACCAGAGGAGCCCGGCCGCACGCTGTGTTCTCGCTGTGTTCTCGCCTCCCACAGCAACTCGAGTAACTCACTGCAGGCGTGAGCGACTCACACCGTTCTGGCTTTACTTCGGACTGTGGCCACTGGGGGGCTCTGGTGGTACTCGCCGCCCGGCTATGAGACGCTGCTGGAATCCTGTATTGATTGTGGTGTAGTCTGAGCAGGAAGGAGCAACTGTCTACGTCTCAGCAGCTCACTGAAACTCATAAAAGGTAAGGCTGGAGAGATAGCACTGCTGTTGTATAAAGAAAACTAGGAGCATTATATATATATAGGGTATGTTCATTGTTGATGAACGAGCGTGCAATTATAAATGAATAATAATAATTAAAAGGTTTGGGTTATGTTCAGTCTATAGATAGATTTCTGTAACCCACTAGCACCTAGCCAACTTGCCATTTCTAGAACTGCCTGAGTATAGGATCCAAACATATCAAGTACCAGTGGGTCTTATGGTATATTGGTCTTGAGTGATTGGTCACGGTCAGCTGGGCGTGCCTTTAAGACCCTGAGACACTGGCATCCAGCTCGTTTCCCAATATCACAGCGAATAGCACGCAGCTAGTGAAGGGATAGCTTTTTTGGAAGCATGCTGGAAGTCTGTATAAGAGATCACTCTAACCTTTAGGCAATGTATATAGCGAAAACAAGCACACTCTAATAACCCCCATGAGAGAGTTGTCGGCGACACAGATGATGCATTCAAAGGTGGTCAAGGTTAGAATTACCCTCTATGATCGATCATGTGGTTTGGTGGTTCACTTACGCCTTCGCTTCTGTCTGGATGTCTTTTTTTCTGAAAGATGTTAACCGGGATATTGATCTGAAAGGAGGTTCAAAGTTAAAACAGGCTGTCCATATAAAAACAGCGGTAATAGCGGTCGATGTGATGCTGTCAAAAACGATAAACCAGCACATCTATTCTTAATATATGACCTTTAAGCTTACTTATTCATTGAATTATATTATTCCCCGACTAGAGAAAAGGGGCCGGATTTGACCTTCTTCATTTGTATTGAATAGGGTAGGAGTTGAGGCTATAGAAAAGGTATTTGATGTTGGTATATGGTCCGTGGAAAATCAATAGTCACACTAGCAGAACCACACATTTGACATCGAAACAACAGCCGTGAATTTGAAAATCATTGGAAAATGATATGATAAGTTTTTGTAGGTTAGCACCAATTCCATTTCAAAATATATATCCATAAAACATGGGCATATATAAACTTAATCTTATGAGTTATATTCCATATCCCATTTTCATGGAAAGATGAAGCAGAACGGACATTGATCGTTTGGAGAAATGTAGTTAATGAATGGCGGTGTTAAAACAGGATACGGTTACTCCTATTCCCGACACAAACGATGTAATAAATGAAGATTGGACAACGATTCTCATCGATACACGAATCTTTTATCAAAGCTAATTGGACTAAAGTAGTTAGAGCGGGTGTTAAATACCTCTCAACACAGAGATGGTATTGATTGGTTATTGAATACCGTATTGATTAACGTGCCTATAACTGATTCTACCGGGTGTGTCATCGTGTCCGTTGAATTCAATTTGGATAAATCACATCAATATATTCTTCGGCACTCTGTGAGGCAGACATTGGTAAACTGAGACAACTTTAATAATCTAGGATTATACAGAAAGACCCTCTTCTGTACCTCGTGCAGGGGTCATTGTTTAATGATATTTAATAAGATAAGACAGTATTAGCCGTCCATAAGGTCGTACCTAAATGTTGAATAAAGTTGGCATAATGCATACAGAAAAGAGCATTTATGTAGGATCTTAGGTTATCATACGGGCCCGTGATCCTCCACACACCATCGGGAAAGTTAACGTGTATCACGTTTTATCATATACACATGCTGTATATTTGATAATTACGTACTGCTGCTCCCTACGCAGTATAAAGTGTATACTGAACCCTGTGCAGTACACTGTTATCCTGAACACGTTGAAATGTGTGTAGGCTCTCCAGCTGACATGTCTTCCATGCCAATATATGGAAAGATTTGATTATCTTTGGGTATAATAAATATAGGACAACCCACCATGCTTGTACATGCTACAAAACTCGATGGGAATTGATGTTATTTACGGAACTCTGCCTATGGCTTCGTTCCATAAAAAAACGATTCCCCATCTCGTTTTGTAGCATGTACAGCATGGTTGGGTCGTTCCATATAAGTACATTGTCCGTTATGCACAGTGTTCCGTAACACTTCACATCTTTGCTGTTCAATCGAGACCTGAGGACGGATTTGCTGCGTCTGTATATGATTTGCCAGACAATGTTCCACTTTCCCATAGCTGGAATTAAAAAAACTCTTTACACAGCTGAGTCCTTTGGCAATAAAGGGCATGTATTGTCTTCCTAATCTATAATAAATACTTTTACCAATTGTTCCAAAACAATACTGAGCTTCATTGGAAAGATTTATCAATGATGCATCGTAATCCAAACAGATATAGCTGTGCATGTGTATATGAATTATGATGAGGTCATTTTGAAGAAAAAGTTTAGTTATTCTTCACAGCACAAGTCCTTTTCATGTATTGCCATTACCTACAAGTATTCCGTGGACGATCAATTCATTTGACAAGACTATGACAAGACCGCGTCAGGATGCCTATAAATCTTCCTAAATTCCTAATGCCGTGAATATGTTATGAGGCGATTTGGCAAGTTACATACTCATAGCCATCATGAATGGAGTTCTGTTATCAAGATGAACACCCTTGAGCTGTCTTGTTTTTATCAAAAACGTACCATATAAATAGTTTACCGTCAATCGATGTGGAAGGCCGTCAAAACACAAATGTCTCGATTCTAAGATGTGCAGAACACTGTCAGATACTCACTTTGATAAGCAGTAACATGATTGGCGAGTATACACACTCTGAACTTATGTTTGGTTTATGCCAGCTTGTCATAGATAATTAAACCTTTTCTGCCCAAACCGTGCAGTACGCTATAATTATGATTACTGGAGAACTCGACCGGCAACGAACTCGACCCGTTTTAAGAACTCGACCCTGAAAAATTCGACCCGTAATGAACTCGACCCATTTTGAATTTTCTCAACTCAAGTGTCTCAACTGTGGATAGATACTATACTGAATGCTAAGTATGTTATCTTGGCTTCAAATTTGGTCTACTCTGGGAAGGAAAACAAACAGAAAACCATTCCCCTAAACCTATGCCTAACACTGTCCCTAACCCTATCCCTAACCCTAACCCTATCCCTAATTCTATCCCTAACCATAAGCCTATCCCTAATCCTATCCCTAACCCTATCCCTAATCCTAACCCTAACCCTAAACCTATCCTTAACCCTAAACTTAACCGTATCTCTAACTAGTCAGACCTTCTATATGAGAATGTCTTATTCATGTGTGTTCGGAAAGGGTCGAGTTCTCCAATCAATTTCTCTAAAACGGGTTAAGTTCTCCTGACAACTACGGGTCTCCAGTAACCATAATGATTGATCATGGGTGCAGTATGAACTATTTACTGAATGCCCCAGAATGTAAAATAACTCGTAGAAGTATGTGCACAGGTGTATAATGAAACCAGCTAGTATCAATGCTAAGCAGAATGCTTCTGTCCTGGAAGTGTGATAATAATTGAATGTATGCCACCTGCGCCCACGATAGAGTATGAGAGGTGAAAGTTTCCATTACAAATGGTGATCAAGTCTGCGCCTCAACCTTTTGTGATGTGATGAGCTTTCCCATTGTACATTTATTATATAATATTCAGATAACTCATTCATTTAATGGCGGTGTATGCTGAACCTTACACAATCATCCAGTCACTGGTTTTAACACCTTCGGTGTTAAAACTTATCAAATAAATCCACAAATTTCACAATGAGTTCCCCTGAGGGAAAGGGTTGCGTCAGCAAGTATATAGAGCACTGCCGCGTGCGGGAGTTTTGGACAGAGGACAATATAACTAGGAGTACAGGGAGGTGTTTTTAAAACTAAGAACGATAAAAGAATTGATCTTATCGTGGTCTTTGTTGGATTCTCATTAACTAAAGTCATCCCTCTTTATAGAGGACAGTTTAACAAGACGATCAGTGAAAATATCTTTATTCTAATTTTTGAAAAGGTCACAAATGTTACCGTTTTTTAGGTCCGATTCTAGGTGGGTTTGATTTATAACAAATCATCTTCCACTAAGAAAGGAAAAAAAGCAAACAATATAAATTGCAAAAGATATCGTGGAATTATGCAGACCACGTTTAAAAACGGACTGACGCTCCGATCGTGGTCACTGTCGTTTGAGGTTAGTCCTAATCGTACTCTTTCATCCAATATCGTTCTTAGTTTTAAAAACAGCCCCCAGGAGTGGGATTCATCTCATAATACTTTAACAGAGGTGGTATCTATCGGTTGTCATTCACGTCAACGTGACCGTAACTCATTAAACGTACGTAGATATGTCCACATAGAAGATCAATTGAACGTTCTCTTGGTTGGAGATCGCACAATGAAACACCATAAAAGGGATTCACAGGCAGAGGACTGACATGGAAGGACACACCTGGGCACCGTTTTGGTCGTAGCAGAAGAATCCTCCTAGGATCATGCCAGCAATCTAAGACATATCTTAGGACGAAGGACCTTTCCTGTTTAATAAATGGTGTACCCTGTAGAGAGGAAAATCCTGCATAATTAGTCTCCTAGGACTGAATTCGGTCCCGGGCTATTACTTAAAGAGGCTCTAAGACAGCTGTGGGATCGCTATGATGGACAATTCCCAAGACCTGCAGGTAGTGGCACATAGTGGGGGTTGTGGTAACTAATTTCATAATTTATAATCTAACTGAATATTTAAGATATTTCCCCTCTAACACTGCCATTTTGTATCGCATACTATAATATACATATTTCCTCTAGTTAAACTAATAGACACAGTTTTCTTTGTGAATTTGAATCATCTGAGACAGCTATATAGGTGTCCCCCATCTAGGACCCTTTTGGGTATGTGGAGGACAGTTTGTAAGATGTGCGTCAAAATTGTTAAACACTTTTAGACAATCTGGGGGCTATTGAATAAAGTTCGTTCGTTTCTGGTGCAGTGCTGGACGATACGATAACTCAAACAATAAACGACATGTTCAATATGTTTTTCTAGATTCAATGTTGTATGACAGAAGTAAAGATACTTTCTAAATGAAGGTATTTGTATGAAACACCTTGTAAGAGGTTTAGTTTGATCTTATTGTCACAATATCTTCTGTTTGCAGCACATTAATTTATACAACACTATGGCCCAAAAGATGAGCCATATGGCCCAAAACGATGAGATTCAAGCAGCTCACATGGTGTTTGTCTGAGACAAATCCTACTGAGAACACAGTTTCTTCATCTAAATTGTAAAGTGGGATTCACACGGTGGGACAAATATACCTGAGACTAGTGTACTTCACACCTTTTCACCAGTCGCCGACTATTTCCTGCTGGTTAAAAAGTTTCACAGACTGGAGTGTTCTACAGTCTCAGGAAACCATGGCTGATTCAATTCACATGGGAAGACTTACCAAGTACATAGTCTCACCCTCACACCTACACAGGGTACACAGGGAACACAGTCACGGACTCTAGGCACTTCACGGTGTGAGTAATTTGGGTCCCCTGAGACTCACAGACTGGGGAAGAATGTGTGAAGTACATATGTCTCACCAAAATGCCCCTCTAAATTTTAAACCTGTTTCATGTCAAAATCTCATGAGATTCTGTTTCTTGTTGGAGGTGATTGTCGCTGACAATTGCAAGGGAAAAAATGACTCAGCAAAATGGCACCATACAATTCAGACGAGGAGATTTTGTTTTGGTACCGAATCTCAACAGGATTTGTCTCCAACAAACGTTCTGTGAGATACATGTATCTCATCGTATGAATCCCACTTTACCCATAAAAAGAACAGAATCTCATGAGATTCTGAACCCTGTGAAGTACATGAATCCCACAGTGTGAATTCCACTTCAGGAAAATAGAACCCCACAGTTCAGACAGAGAGATTGTGTTCCCGTACAGAATCCCAGCAGGATTTGTCTCAGACAAACACCCTTTGAGGTACATGCATCCCATCTTGTGAATTCCACTTATGGTCCTTGGCTTTTCCGAATTACTGTCACATGGAAAGTGATGACAGAAAAGCAATCGAACCTCAGCTGAGGTATTATTGAGTGACTAGTCGAATGTGCATCGCATGAGGCTCATTTCATAACCTACAGAAAAATAGTTCCAGCTTCTTTTAAAGACATCATCTTTGGCATGGTTCATATAAGCATTTGATTGTTCTGGTTCTGTGTACCTTCCAATTTCAATAAACTTGGTGGGATCTAGTGTATACAGAAGCACCCCTCGTAAGCGGAATCCTCCCTTCTGGGCCAAACGGTACGCTAACGCGGGGGGTCTCTCTTACACGGGGTTAGATCAACATCTAAAAGAGGGATCCGTTCCGAGCAAAGGCGTCCGTTAACGCGGGATTCGCGCTTACACGGAGTGTGGGTCAGGTGGGGTTCTTCTCTGTATATCATGCTGGAGTCTGCTGAAACTAACACACTGAAACACAAAGGCCCAGCGTCCACCTACTACGATAGAATCGTAGACCTCCCGATATGGCACCGATACAAAATGTCAAAATCGGTGCCATATTGGGAAGGTGCAAAATCGTAGACATATATATATGACTAGACAAGCCAATCCTCCACGCATTGTATGGGGGTTTTATCTGTGTCTAATCGCAGAAACGTGGTCAACTGCCCCGATATTAGGTAACCTTCCGACGCGATTTTGATTTTCTATCGGGAGGTGTATACCATATCGGAGCCATATCGTAGTAGGTGGACACTGGACCTAACAGATAATGATACAAGGGAATTAAGGATAACTCTTAAAACCCGATGAAAACTGTGGAGTCATCTACCATCCACCCAGTCCAAACGTTTCGTGCAAATTTTAAAAGAAATTCAATTATTCAGGGGCCCTTTTAGGCTTAACGGTGGTGACTTAAAATTACCAATGCGAAATAACATGATGTAGCTAGAGGTGTTAGGCATGAAACATTAATGGGAATGTTTTGATTGATACTGTTTGAAACAATAACGATAACAACTATAAGACTATCTAAGATACATTTGTCCGAAGCGTAACCAGTCTATATATATTTTTTTCTATTAGCAAGTAATTCACCTCGGATAGGTGATCTTCCATTACAGCAGACAATTGTCCGTGTAAATACAATCAAGAAGTCGCATAGTCATGTGATTAAGCTACATGTTTGATATAAAGCTTTGCTTTATATATAATACAAACAGTTCTCAAATGTATGTGCCTCCAAGCGCAATACTGCGTCGACCACACTTGATTACTGTCTATAGAATTCTATTACTCAATGTGAAGATAAAACATATGTTACTCTTTGAGTACTACCTTTTAAAATTCTGTCGATAAATCCTGGGTCAATTCCTTGAAATCAACCTTAGGAATTTCCGCCACTCAGTCTCCTAGTTATAGAAAACAGAAGTACCTACAACTTCAACTCCTGTCTGAAGATTAAGAAGGTCTTGATTCAAACTACTAAAAGAGCTAGATCGAGCCGAGGATGGGGGCCATTTAGTTCTAGTTTCAAGACAGGAACAACAACAGGTGTAGAACACTTGCATGACTACACACCTAATTGCCAACCCTCCTTATTTGGACAAACTAGCGGTGCCGGTAATTTGGTTAATCCAAATCCCAAGGCTGTGGAACGATAATAGGGTTTCCACTGCCGGATATTGGGACCCTTAGGTGCTTGTATCTTTTCGCCAGGTGGACTAATAGATGGTTGATTTACCTACGGGGGCAGCACGGTATCCATTACAAACACACCTGTTACCATGCAGAAAACAAACAGTTTTGCTTGAATTTATGTTTCCTGTTTCTGTTAGAATCACCCACTCCCAGCTTCACATGGTCTCAAAGGAAGTAGCAACAAGGACAACAAATGATGCTGGATATTCAATTTCACATTGATCATATCTTATATCATATATCTTTTTTTATCTCAGTCTTGGCGTATTGGGAAATAGATAGAAAGGCTGTTTATGATATAATCACAAGGAGATCAAGGGAAATATCAACTTTGTGAAGTAGCTACATACATCCATATTAGACAGTTGGTTGAGCAAAATTTAGAATATACCATTCGTTTATTCAGACATATAGATTATTTCATAAGGATTTTTCACGGCAGTTGGCATATTTTCTCTACTCCCGACGCTATTGCTCGTATGTAGCGTTTCCACCTACCGATTATGATCACCGATTATCGCGTTTAGCACCGCAGAACGATTATTTGGAACGTTTTGTGCAATAACCGTCTGGTAGAAACAGAAATGGTCTATGAATTTGTTCCTCATAACTTTACATGATATCGAACCATCCACCTACTTTTTGTAAAATCGCCCTGGTTGACTTCATCTGTGGCGGAAAATTAAATTGAGAGTCAAAAATCGGTGGGTGACTACCTCAAGTTTCATCAGAAAACAGTATTTTTGGTGACCGCCACCGATCATGTGCACAGATATCTTCTGAAATAGGAAGCCCGAAGAACCCTTGTACCGTGTGCATATAATCGGTGGCCTTTTCGTCGGTAGGTAGAACAGCCACATAAGAACACAGGGTGCAGTAGAAAGGCGCGAATTCTCTACGTTGCGGTTCGGTCAAAGGGAGGGGCATGTATATGACAATGACTTCCCTAAGGTACATTAATGATACCCTTTATTATCCACTTAATACAAAGTGTCCATAGAAAACATGTAGAGAGTTCGTATGGACATACCCGGCGCATATACGGATATGTTGTATGCTCCGGGTGGCGCATACGGAAAAATAGTGCAAAACTAAAGTGAACTGATATCGACATGCCACTTACCCAGGAAAGGTGGATAATAAATACAATATAGACTGGTTTCAGATAAAAACGGTTGAATGCTCCTCGGAGTTGACTCTGCGCAACATCCTTGCATACACTTGGATATTACTACGCGTCAACTCCTCGGAGTATACGGCCACTTGTATCTGAAACCAGGCAATATTGTGTAGTTATCCTACCCCTCATATAAATCTCCATAGACTAAACATGGTGTGACTGTATGCCACCCTTATGCCATAGAATATTTTCATGCCACGGGTGGCATATGAAGTTAAAAACATGTGACTGGGTAGGGTAAAATGTAAACGTTACTCAAATTCATATAATTGTTTATATGGGGTTTGTTGTCTTCTGCTACAAATATTAATAAGCTCTGTTTCTTCATACCATTCCGCGAAGACACATCAAGCAATAAAAACAATCATATGAAATTTCTTGACGTTTCTGGATATTATAGGATTTAAAACAAAATAATTTTGAAGAACACTTTCCGTGGCATTTGCAATGCTAAAGAATTAACGATTTACCTTTCCATGATCCATCTTTCTTTGTAGTGCATAAAACACATTGAATCCATGAATAATGACATTTAATTGATTTAACTGCAACATGAATCCCTGATTTTAAAGGCAGTGTTTCTTGAAATAGTATCATGCATGATCATCATACATAATTTAACAGTTTTCTTTCCGGTTGATTTTCAGGTATCCGGTTGCAGCCTTCACGATTCCTGTTTTGAGACGCAGTTTGTGACGAAGAAACAAAATGGCGTCTGTGTTGCTGAACCTGGCGCTGGTACTGGCGTGTTTTTGTGTGTCAGCCTATTGTAACGAGGCTCTGGACCCAGTCTATGACAAAATGCCAAATTATGCCGACTTCACGTTAGGGAAACGTTCAAAGGATTACATGGATTTCGTGATGGGAAAACGGGGCGCTGCTCAAGAGAAGTATCTCCCGTATTATATGGACTTTCTACTGGGAAGTAAACGCTTCGCAAACCCAAATTATAATGAGTTCTTAATGGGCAAGCGGAATTATATCAAGCCGTCATATGATGAGTTTTTGTTAGGTTCAAAGCGTTCAGATAACCGCCCATCATACACCGACTTTCTCACGGGCAAGCGGTCAATGCCTTCTTATGAGGATTTCGTCCTAGGAAAACGCGCGCCTAAGATGGATTATGAGGAGTTTCTGCTAGGAAAGAGAAGCAAACGGGACACGAGTGCACAAGAAAAGAAGTCTGAGCAGCCTCCCGCATTTAATGACTTTGTTACAGGGAAAAGAAATGCTCCCGATCATTCAAGCTTCATGTTGGGCAAGAAGAACAACCCGGACTATTCGAATTTCGTGATGGGGAAAAAGAATGGTCAGGAAGACTATGCTAAGTTTGTGATGGGCAAGAAAAACCACCCAGATTATGATGCTTTCCTCATGGGCAAGAAAGACAACCCTGATCATGCCAATTTTATGATGGGAAAGAAGGAACACCCAGACTACGCAAACTTTGTCACTGGTAAGCGAAGCATACCTGACCACAGCAACTTCATGTTGGGAAAGAAAAACGATGCTGATTACTCAAGCTTCGTCTTGGGAAAGAGGGAAAATCCTGACTACGCTAACTTCATCACTGGTAAGCGCAATGTACCCGATCATAGTAACTTCATGATGGGAAAGAAAAGTGATCCAGACTATTCTAATTTCGTCCTTGGGAAAAGAGAAAACCCTGATTATGCTAATTTTATCACTGGTAAGCGGAATATGCCAGATCATAGTAACTTCATGATGGGAAAGAAAAATAACCCGGACTATTCGGGCTTCGTTCTTGGGAAGAGAGAGAATCCTGATTATGCTAACTTTATCACTGGTAAGCGGAATATGCCAGATCACAGTAACTTCATGATGGGAAAGAAAAATGACCCGGACTATTCAAGCTTTGTCCTTGGGAAAAGGGAAAACCCTGACTATGCCAATTTTATAACTGGCAAACGCGGCCATCCCGATCACAGCAATTTCATGTTGGGAAAGAAAAATGATGCCGACTATTCAAATTTTGTTCTGGGGAAGAGGGAAAACCCTGACTATGCCAATTTTATAACTGGCAAACGCGGCCATCCCGATCACAGCAACTTCATGTTGGGAAAGAAAAATGATGCCGACTATTCAAATTTTGTTCTGGGGAAGAGGGAAAACCCGGACTATGCTGCATTTGTTATGGGCAAGAAGAACAACCCAGACTACGAAAGCTTTGTCCTTGGGAAGAAAAACTCGCCAGAATACTCGTCTTTTGTGTTGGGCAAGAAGAGCAATCCTGACTATTCAGCATTTCTGATGGGCAAAAAGAACGAGCATGACTATTCCGGGTTTGTCCTGGGGAAAAGAGGTCATCCGGACTACGAGCACTTCGTTCTGGGAAAGAAGGACGGTGAACAACAAGACTACTCCTCCTTTGTGATGGGCAAGAAGGACAAACCCGACTATGACAGCTTCGTCTTGGGCAAGAGGAATCACCAGGATTATCCCAATTCTGTATTGGGAGAGAAGCGTGCAGCACCAGACCATTCTGAGTTTCTCCTGGGGAAAAAGAATGGAGAGGATTATTCCAGCTTTGTGCTGGGGAAGCGGGGTAAGGCAGTGGCCGAACAGAAGGAGAAGAAAGAGGACCCGGAGGCCGATGATGCGGCTCATGCCGATTCAGAGTCGGGGCCCAGTGCCCAAGGGGATGGTCAGTAAAGAGACGGCAATCCTGTATTATAAATTCGTTTTCTTTTTTAAATTATTTGACACACGACAGTAACTACCTATATCACATGGGTTTGATAACTGTGCCGATTGGGCTCTACAGGCCATGCTTGTTAAAACACGTGTGCTGTTTCATTCCGCAAAGCCAACATGACTGAAAGAGCCTCCGTTAAATCGCGTCTCATGATATTTATGGTCTGAGTTGCTATAGCAACTGCAGGTGCATACGGGTACTGTGACACTTAAATCTATGGAAGAAAGCCAACAGAATGCCAACGCTTATTTGTGATTGGGAAGGATTGAAATTCTAAACTGCAATAAACCTAATGGGACATCAGCATAGAAGAGACTCGTTGCATTCCAAAGAAAAACCAGGCAGAAATTATTTGCCTCCGCTCGTTTTAAACCACATCGAATTAACCTTACTCATCTCACCTTTGAGCGTTGCTGATTATTTCTTGAAGGGTTTTTCTAATTTTGGTAATCCAATGTTCAACTATTATTTTTTTACGTTCGCACCAGGTGTTGCAAGCAGTTATTAATTATCCAGTCCAAACGCCATTCCTACAATGTAAATCATAATGTAAATAAAATCTATTCGTGAGAAAATGAAACAACAGTCGGTGAAAAGTATGCAGGTGAATAAACACTAAGCGCAAGTAGTGCGTGGGTGGGGAGAAGCAAGGCCTTCTTACCAGAGACTAATCGGAGGACGAGGAGGAGGAAAGATGTTGATCCAATCTCCATCTTGACAAAAAGAGGTTATTGCACCTACTCAGCTTAATTGCGTCATTAAATGATAGGAGAGATTTATCATGACATATCGTGCTCCCATGTGCTGATTTCCCATGTTTAACAAATGTCCTTCAGGCTACCAAGTAATGAGCTGGTCATTGGTGGCGGCCCTCTGGGAATTGATCGTCATTGCGGCTATGTCTCCTTGAATACTCGATCAATATCTCTCAGCTTATTGACTGTCTATTAATGCAGCACGGCTCTTGGGCCAACGAGAAGCAAGAATAAATTCCCCACTCCTCTGAAAGTGGTGACTAGTTAATGAGCTATTTATGTATGATACCGCGGACGATTGTAGTTCTTCAATCGTATGATTAAGGATTAAACATATCAAAGATTTTATGAGATTGATAAGATTGGAAATTCCGATGGGCATTAGTTTTTGTGGGTAATTTGAACAACTATACATATATGAATCTCTTTCTCTGGAGGCATTTAGAGGAAATATCTTGTGATTGTTTGTTTGTTTGGTTTGTTTTAACGTCCAGTCAAACATTATAGGTCCTTGCCGGATTTTCTCAAGGTTCTTTTACACCACAAGGGTGGTGGTCAAATCTATGTGATGAATTTAGGGAGAAATCTCACCCTACACATTATCAAGGTGAGAGTTCTTTTACTTCCCACACCACATAGACATGGTATGGTATGAGAAGGATTGACCTTTGATATAGCAGTAAATCTACCACTGCTGGGGGTAAGACTCAAACCCACAAGGTCCTACAACATTTGGGTTACAAGTCCAGTGCCCTAACGACTGAGCTAACTCTCCAGCCCCAAATATCTTGTGAACTTTCAATTAAACGTATATATTGTAACACATAGTTCTTGTTACAGCCACATCTTAGGAATCATTCCCCAATCATAATTGTATAGAAGATATATTCTAATGCGAAAGTCATACCTTTCAGTTCATAATGTTAATGACTAGATGCTTTCTAAACTGGGATTCACATGAAGGGACTAATGTCCTTAAGACGGGTGTACTTCACACATATCCCTTAGTCTCAGAAAATTCTCCTTTGGTTCAACATTATAATGGCAAGGTGGTTATACGACTCCCAAGAGAAAATAGCGAATTTGAATTATATCGAAGGACAGACCTGGTACGTAATCCCATACAAAGTCACAGTGAACACTGATACTGGGACTCAAATACCATTGAGGTGAATGGTGTGTAAAATATGTGACTCTGCTTGCTGGCCTCCTATCAGCTACTCTACAATTCAGACGAAGAGATTGTGTCCCACTAGAGAATTTCAGCAGGGTTTGTCTCAGACAAATACCCTGTGTGGTACATGAATGCTCCCGTGTGAATTCCCCTTCAGCTAAACATCAATATCAAACAACATCTAACAGCTATCTGTTGACAACAAGAAGCTGATGCTTGTTGCAGTTGCAATCAGGAAATTGTATCAGTCTTAAAGTGTGGATCACCAAGAATATCATACCAATGCCTGGGTCGAGTTCAATTCATTTATTGAACCATAACTCTAAAAGTACAATTTTTCGTTCATATCATTGGACTAATTGGTGATTTTGGGTGTTAAGCAAGATGAGAGCAGAATAGTGGCATACTGAGCCATTTGTGTTGCTGGACTGGTCTTAATCTTCTGTTATTAGGATGAAACGTCCAGAGATTTTCAACGGAGTCCCCTGATACATTACTACCCACAATTTGATATATTCCGCATGTCTTTATCCGAAATTTTGATTTCAGGTGCTGTGGTTATAGAATCGTCCGGATAGCTAATAGAATACAATCAGACGGGCACAATTCTATAGACCACTTGATATCATCAACTTTCAGCATGACCAAGCCATTACCACTACAGGAACTATCCTTCATTGAAGATATTTGACTATCTTAGGGAGGGAAGAGTTAAAAAAGAATGTCAACAATAGACTACCTAGAACATTTAGGAGTAAATACCTTGGTTTCCTGAAGCTATTGCCTTATCAATATCTTAAATTAAGTACTCTTCAATAAAAGGGATATAGCGGTACATAAAGTTCCGACCCGAGCGGCATTACAATAAATCCGAAATTGAAGTATTTATATGGGAAAATAGTTAGGAACTAACTTATTTACTGATTTTCTATGTAGTTTTATATATTTCCCATAGTCCAAAATATAAACCATCGAAACGTAGATTCGTTATACCAATAGTGTGTACTCTGAAAAAGAAATATGAACCTCGGTGCCATATAATCCTTTTAGAAATCGGTAAGCGTAGATGGTGTTTACATTTCATTGTGGTGTTCATCGAATGAAGTTAATCATTGAACATACTCGATTATTTCACCCCAAACTGCTTCTTGGTGGTACGGAGCACATTTGGATAACTACCAAGAGAAGTTAAAGTTCGCTTTATTCATCGACGTTTCCCCAGTAAACATCAATAAAAAAACAAAAAGGACAGAAGCCAACATAGTGCCCCTTGTCTGGGTCCTGTAGTTCTGGTGAGTTCTCAGATGTTGGAGTATTTTTGGATTGCAGCTTCCGAGTTCCCTGTCTACACGGAACGTCAAAGAGGTAGTATGACTTCCATACGTCTGAGTTAGGGAAATTCACTGAGACATTGCTAGATGTGTTTTTGCACAGAGCTAAGACCGCAACTGACTCGTAGCATGACCATATACGGAGTTTTATCATCTACCTAATACCGAGTGTTCATGGAAACACATAGGGAGTGTGTATCATCATACCCGTAGAATACAAATTTGTTGTATGCTCTGGGTTGCCAAAGCTGCCGCAAAGGCAAATATAGTGCATATGAAAAATAGTAACATCGGTAAGCCACTTGTCAGGAAAAGATGGATAATGAATACAATATAGACTGGTTTCAGCTAGATGCGGTTGCATGCTGCTCGGAGTTGACTCTATGCAATATCCTCGCATGCACTCAGATAACTATGGGTCAACTCCTCGAAGCATAAGACCGCTTGTATCTGAAACCAGTTAATATTGTGTATGTATTGTCGTACTAACTTACATACAACCCACGTCGTATCGTCTTTCAGTAAAGTGAATAGAGGCATTTAATCTTTAGTTCACAGTAAAATTCATATTATTTGTTTGAACTTCGTGAACAGGATATTGATTGAATTATCTTATGTTTTTTAGAGATACAATGCCAGGTCCATTGTTCGTACATAATACTGGTTTTAAAGTGTCATCATTTATTGAATTGGATTCATTTACAAATAGTAGCTTCAGTATTATACTTAGAATTATTAGTTGTACTTACAAAACAAACACCTCTGGATATATAGTTGATTGACTTTAGTCGGCACTCCTATTATCATTTGACGTTTGACAGTGTGTAATCATATGGAGAAACCAAACAAGAGTTAGTCGTGTTGTTGTTTATTGCACAACGGCAAGATCGCATATTATTACGCGAGGTGAAGCTGAGAGCAGTTATGCGTGATCTTGCCGGAGTACGATGAACAATAACACTAACTAACTCGAGTTTGGTTTAGAATTTATCCTACACCGCCCGTCTAAATTACTTCTACATTAACAAATTATGTCATTTGTCAAGTGTATCTCACTAAAGTGATATTTTTCATTTTTCTGAACTCCGGACCGAATAAAGTGACCTAATGTTAAGCCTATGGAGTTTTTTTAGGGGTAGGATAAAGGCACAGTCATGACAACCGATAATAACCAGTCGAGTGTACCTTGTTGCCTAATTATAAACCAAAATAACCCAGAAAGGTACTGTCATTTGCTGTCGTATATAAACACAATATTGACTGGTTTCAGATACAAGCAGTCGTATGCCCCGTGGAGTTGGTGCATAGTAAACATTGCATTGCGCGAGTCAACTCCATGAAGCATACATTCACGACCACTTTTATCTGAAACCAGTTTATTTTGTATTAATGATCCACCTTTTCCTGACAAGTGATGTACCGATATTAGTTCATTTAAGTATGTACTATTTTTCAGCACGCACAATACTCCCGTATGCGTGCTTCATCGTAACATGGAGCATACAACATATCTGTACGCTCAGGGTATAGTGAGAAACAGTCCCTAAAACCCTGTCTCCACATTGCGATCCAAGGTACTCCCAGTCTGAGACTGGGGGTACCTTAAGGATCGCAACGCAGCAAAATGCACAGTGGAGACAGCAAGTTTTCCTCAAGTCTGAGACTGGGCGTACCAGTACACCCAGTCTCAGACTGGGCGTACCGAATGTACCCCGGATCGCAAGCGTTTTTAAATATCAAACATGTTTGATAATTGGTACCCTCAGTCTAAGACTGGGCGTACCTATGTACCTAGGATCGCAAGTGTTCCAGTCGCGGGTATAGTCTTTACACAGAATCGATTTTACCTTGCGATCAGAGGTACATGCGGTACCCAGGATCGCAAGCTTTATCCTACCCCTAATAAAAAACGCCATAGGCTGAACATGGGATTTGTTTATGTCACGGGTAGTGACATAAAGTGTTGTTTATGCCACTACTTTCTGATACTGAAAAAATATGGAAACGGGGTAGGATAAAATCTGGTAAATATATGGAACATTGCGCTTGTGATCATGTACCGCGAGAAGTACAGGATCGCAAGCTCCTCCAGTCGCACAGTGGAGAAAGGCCTTAAGTGTTGTCTATGGACACTTTGTATTAGGTGGATAATTAACACGGATAAGAAGGATTTAATTATGTAAAACACTGTAATCTTTGGCAAAGGCATCCACCATAATAGTAGTCCCCACGAGGAATAAGATAGGACGATCGCCCAAGGTTGTGTAAGCGTCAGTGGAGAGCTGCCAGGAATCTGTTGTTTTATTGTAGACCAGTGACAGGAAGCATCATGGATGCAGCTGACCGTATATTATACACGGATACACATTATGCATGAGGGAAATTACCCGTGCTCTTTCGCATTTTACCCGTGATATTCTCAGTGCAATATGCCAAGCGTCATGTCAACCCATCTGATTGGCCATCACCCTTTTTATTGCATGAATACACAAGTAACATAACGTAGGCAGAAAATGCTTTCACCTAGACTGCCGTCCATTGCTCAACCAATGAGGCCGCATTATTGTGGTAATTGGCCATTAGCTTGCATTTTAATTTCATTAGAGAGAGCCGACGACGCGGTAGCCGCACGGTCCAACTATATATGACAGAGAGTGAAAATGCATTAAACCTTTACGCAACTCGGTACTCACTGATCATAAGCCCAATGCCCATCTACCGATTTCGGAACATTTATGTACGTTTATCGGTGACATACGGAGGGTAATTTGTCTCGGGCGAGGTATCCTAACTGAGTCGGTAGATGTAGGACAGCTAGGCAGAGCTACCCAGCGATTAGTGAACCACATCCCTCAGACGTCCTTTTGTCCCCGACAAGTTGTGGTTTTCCCCTCCCCAGCGATTTTTTTGTTTTTTTGTTTTTGTTTGTGTATTCCACCAGTTCTGCCACTCGGGCAGTTCTTCCACTGGAGTTCAAAAATCAAACATAGCGTAGTTTACAGCAGATTATATTCATCTATAGTTAATTACATCCGTTATCTTTGGGCCAGTCTAAACCATATTGATACATCAATAGTAAGTGGATATAAGAGATAGGATGATGAGATAAGGAGAGTGGAAAGTAGATGAGATGAAATGGCGTACATTTATATGCATAAGTCAGTTACGGTATGCCAACATAACCAAACAAACATTTCTTAGTCTACTCATTTCTCATACTCCAAGAACCTTCCTCTCATAGCCTTCTTAAAGCTGCGTTTTTCGTCTGCTTTTTGGACTTTGGAGTCTAGGGCCGACCACAATTCAATTCCTCTACTAAGGGGTGACTTTTGATACTTAGAGGTCTTGGCTCTGCACTGCTTAAATCTTACTTGACAATCACTGCGTGTCCTCCTTATTCTTAGATCCAAGTTTTCTTCTTTCTTGCTCATCTTGTACATAATGGACAGTAGTTGTTGGTTTCTTCTTCCATCTAAATAGTCAATTTGTGATTAGTGATTAGTGAACCATACATCGATTTTATCAGTGTGCGTATATATATCGGTAGGTGTAGAATGATTTCCTTAGGACTAATACCCACTAGCCCCTCTCCTCGAGGGTCGCGGGTCAAGCGTGGGGTTACGTAATTTGCCTACGACAAGGTGACCGATTCCTATACGATTTGGGAACTAATCGTTCAACCCTAAATCGGTAGATGCGCATCCGGCTTTAACGGAACTTGGTACTCACTGATCTAAAGTTCAAACGGTACCAGAACTAGGTGGCATTCTAAGGCCCAATGCCCATCTACCGATTTCGGAACATTTATGTACGTTTGTCGGCTACAAACGGAGGGTAATTTGTCTTGGGCGAGGTATCCTAACTGATTCGGTAGATGTATCTAGAACAGCTAGGCAAGGCTACCCAGCGATTAGTGAACCACCTCCCTCAGAGGTCCTTTTGTCCCCGACAAGTTGTGGTTTTCCCCTTCCCCAGCGATCAGTGCACCATACACCTATTTTATCAGTGTGCGTATATATGTCGGTAGGTGTAGACTGATTTCCTTAGGACTAATACCTTCCACCCCCTCTCCTCAAGGGCCGTGGGTCGAGCAAGGGGTTACGTAATTTGCCTGCGACAAGGTGACCGACTCCTATCTGATTTGGGAACTAATCGTTCAACCCTAAATCGGTAGATGGGCATCCGGCTTAAAGTTCAAACGGTACCAGAACTAGGTGGCATTCTAAATACATATGTCATATATCACCTTTATCTCTCAGGGTTATGAAAGTCATTAGGCACTACAGTTGTCTAACAGTATTAGATGCTCGTTTTTTTAATTGATTTGTGAAGATTAATTTCTGCTTTTTACCTCACCCCTGGTATTTTTTTCTCCATAGACTTAGCATTGGTAACTCGTAGCGAGCGCCAATGAGATATCTAGGAAGAATACTCAATAGGGGATTATGTCACAAATGTTAGCTCATTAGTCAATGTGAAGGATGAGATAAATTCAGAAACCCATTCAAGACCCCAATCCTATTAGGGTCAGAGCTCATATCGCATCTCGTTTGAATTGCCACGTTTTTCACATGGCTTTGACATGTAAATTACTACACGATTCACACTTGATGGGATGCGAGCTCTGACCCTAAACTTTCATAGGTTTCCTATAAAGGAGATGAATATGAGCTGAATATTTCCATCTCTATCTCTATCTCTGATGTTAACCCTCTCCTTTTCATATCATCCTGCCTTCTAGACACCATTGCCATGGGCAATGGCATGGCACTTCTCTCGCGTAGGTGGATTGATACTCCTTAGCCGAAAAGGTTATATCTACTTCCCTTACATGTGTCTTGGTAGAAGATAATAAGTAGGGAATTATCGTACAATCGTAAGGCAGAGCTATGGCACCGAGCTATATTGAGAGTCGTATCAAAAGGGCAGGCAGAACTGGCTTAGCTGAAGTGAGGAAACTAATTCGGCCCCCTCTGCTAAAAGTAGGTCAATCAGCAAGGGGATAGTCTCTTGACAACTTGTCCGATCACATCACCCAAATTAGCTGTGGCCGTATTTATCTGACAAGCGGAATAGGCACATCTTACAAGTAAAATATTCGGCTGTGAGCTAGTTACTTGTTTACGTTTGCCACCACGCTTTCCTTTATGTAATATACTACAGTTCCTATATATGCGATTTCATTACAAATAACATTCCTCTTTTCATGTATAAGGCCCAATCTTAAAGACTAGCTAACATAGCGACAAGAAAAGAGAATTTGGAGTATCTTCTATTCTCAAGGAAGAAAACAAATGACCATACACAGATATGTATTTATGATATATATTCTAGATAACAAAGTGTACAGATACATAACAATTTTCAACAACATACAATAACATTTACAATTCTGATCATGCAAATTATGCATAGATTCTCATCAGAGAAATATATATATTTAGTCATGGTGAGTGATCAAAATTGGGCAAGGGTAGTTATCATTACTCAAAACTGGCGCCCCCCCCCTTGCGCGAAGAGAAGAGAAAAGACGTAGTTGGGAACATAAAATTTATTAAGTATAGCTGATAAATTTTATTTGTATAAATAAATGATAAAAGTTTTAATAAAGGTAAATAAAGATGAGGTGATATTGTAGTAAAAACAATGGATAACCTGCTTGATTTGAATTGGAGGCAGGGTTGAAAGTAAAATGAAGAGAAGAAAAATAACAATTTTGGTGTTGGGTGGGTGGGTAAAAATGGTGAGAGATGTTTAGGTGTGTGTAATGGCGGTGGTGAAGGTGAAGAAGGAAGAGCGGAGGACTGTGGGTAGGAGTGGTGCGTAGGGTGATAGGTAGGTGGGGTTGTATGGTGTTGGTACCCCAGGTAGACGGCAGGTGGGGTAGCCAGAGCAATGACCCGGCCTGATACCAATGTATCATGCCAAGACCATTACTCAAAACTGGCGCCCCCCCTGTGCGAAGAGAAGAGAAAAGACATAGTTGGGAACATAAAATTTATTAAGTATAGTTGATAAATTTTATTTGTATAAATAAATGATAAAAGTTTTAATAAAGGTAAATAAAGATGAGGTGATATTGTAGTAAAAACAATGGGCCAAGAGTTGTTAATTTATTGTATTGTTTTGGCCAATAAGATTGTGAAAAATGTATGAGTAGTTAGGGGTTTAATGAGGTTGGGGAGGTGGTGGATAATGTATGTATATTGTATGTACATGGGATAAATGAGAGTGTGTTAAAAATGTAAAAACATGATGAATTTAGTTAAGAGCGTTTGAGATGGTCTTTGTGACCGAATGTAAGTCCGTTGATGTGATATAAGTTAGGTAAGCCCCACTGGCCCAGCCACCAAAGCGCTGAATGTCAGTCTTTCTGTTTCCTGCAGCGTATGCAGCCGATGCTCTGACTTCCTGAGAGAGTGGAGGGAGAAAGTTTTGGGGTTGTGACCATTTGCAGAGATGGCCTTCACCCAAATTGCCCTTACGACATGCAGTGGGATGGCGTCTCTGGTGTGGGGGTACATATGGTCAATTCTCCCAGATTGTGATTGATGCCCATGTACGGTGACCAAAAATTCAAACTAGGTATATCTTGATAAAAGAAGTGAAAACATATAGTAGAAGACAATATCTTACATGTGTAAAAGTTGGGAACACTAATCTTTATTTAAAAATATTTTTTTACTTATTTTAGTGGAATGAATTTAACCTTATAATCCCTATGTCACCGTACGTGGGCATGTCGGTTTTACTAGGCCCTAGGGAAAATATTGATCATTATTTATCAACAGAATCAGATTTTCCTTTTCAGAACATGAAGCTCTAATTATACTGGGTAAAATAGAGTTTATAAATTCTATTTGGAATATAATGCACGTACGGTGACATATCTAAGAACACATGAATGTTTCTTGGCATTAACATGCCTGAAGTCTATGCAGATTACAGGTGGTAATGGTTCCATAATACTCTATTTATCAATAAAATATCATTCATTAATATTATAAATCCTTTTCCTTGCATGAGCAAAACCTAATAACTTCTGCCCATGTACGGTGACCAAATAAAGTTCACCACCCATGTTCATTTAGTTGTGGTATATTTGATAAAAGGATTAATCTTTATACTACAGATGATATAAAACCTATTTATATGCCTCCTTTATTTGGAGGATTAAAAAGTACCCCAAAAAGTACTTTTCTATAATTTGTGTACCTTTTAATGTGGCTTGCCCATGTACGGTGACATACCCTTCACCACAGATTTTTTACACCTAGACTACATATAAATTTCCCCATTTAAACATTCATTATCTTTTATAAGTTCTGTAACACATTTGTGTGCATCATACATTCAGAACAGATATGCAATTATAACTACAAATTTATAAGAGATCTTCAAAGTCTGGTTATATAGGTTCCATCTATGAATTTAGGCCTAAAAATGCCTATTTTAGTGGTTTATCAATTTTCTTTCAAGATATAGGTACATGAAAGTGGGGTTCCCCTGACAGATCTTTCATTTCTACGTACTCTAATATCGTTTCTGATATCATAAAACGATATATAGATATAAAAACGACCCTTTGAATTATTGGTCACCGTACATGGGCATCGATCACGATCTGGGAGAATTGACCATATAGAGGGGGTCGGAGTTTGACTGTGTTGGGACCTCGTCGATAACTCGCTAAAGGGCGATGACCGGGCAGTAGTCGGGACTGTCAGCTGTGACAACCGTCACTGTCCTTGTCTCGTTGTGCCTCTGTAGGTTCTTGGCGGTTTTTATATAAACCTGGATGCTGTCCGAATTCACCCTGACGTCGCCCCTTGTAAGGTGGGATGTACATTTGAACGTCTTGGCTGACGGGGGGAGGACCTCGGATTGTCGCAGTATGGCTGCGAACATCAGAAGTGTTGCACTTCGCGCCGACCTTCCGACCGTGGAGTCTGGGTAGCTGTCGAGGGCTGACTTTATCACGGACGGCGGGACCGCTATTTTCGCATGCGAGGGCCGTGGTAGAGATCTATCTATTGCATCCAGAGCACGTATGACCCGAAGGTGGTGCAGAGGGGCTGAGTCGGTCTCGGTGAGCGTGAAGTGAACCCCAGTGATGACATTATGTTCTTGATGGTGTTCGGGGAGAGCTGTTTCTGAGCAAGGTTCTCTATGAAGGCGCAAATATGCTGGTATGTGGGTGTGTAAGGGGACAATTTCAGGCTGCGGCAGAACAGTAGGTACTTCCAGACCGCCGCGTGTCTGTTGTTGTGAGTTCCCCGGGCTCGAGCTTGATCTTGCCTTTGCGCGGCCATCTTCTGCAGATACTGGAACTCCGGTTCTGGAAAAGATCAGAGTAGCTATAGCATCGAATACAAAGAGGCATGGGTGAACAATATTCATTTGGTGTCTACGGACTATGTTGGTAGCAGTATTGAAGTGATGCAGAGAACAATGAGCCCGACTCAGTGAGTCAGCCAGCTGGTTATCGGCACCAGGGACAAATTTGAACGATATCTTAATGTCCAAAATGGCCTGGAGCATCCAGACCGACCTCGCGCATTCCAGCAGGACGGCCCCTGCCTGTCTGTGCCACACTAATGGCTGCCGCATTATCACAATGCAGCATAACATGCCGTCCTTTGTCATTAGCGGAGAGGAAGGTATGTAATGCGATGACGGCATTCACAGCCTCCAGATGGGCAATGTTGGCCACCCCATCGTGTAGGGGAGTGACCTGACCTCCGTACGCACCAGTTCTGTCCGTCGCCCCAATGCCGGTAAGGCAAGCATCCACGTAAATATGCTTATCCGGCGCCACTGGTGGCAGCAGGCTGACCCCATTCCACTGGCCCAAAAACTCTTTGAACCATAGCAGGTCCCGCATCATGTCCAAACTCACTTTTGTTTAAAATCCGGACATTTCACGGAGGGCATCAAGAAGGCGGGCGACGAAGAGTAATGTCACAATAGTAAGCCGGGCCCCACCCCATGCACAGAAGGGGCCAGTCCAGAGGGTCACTGGCAAAGTTTTTATATGCCCGTGAGATATCTAAACTGGCAATGTACGCACCACTGCCCCTGCGGACCAGTTCCTCGGTAAACTCATCCACTGTGGGGAGGCTGTGGGTGCGAACCCTCCCCAAGACCGTGTTCTTGAAGATGTATGCATTAACAGATGAGGCACGAGGGAAAGTCATGTCAGAAATGACTCGACGGCTAGCCGAGTCACGCTTAGGCCGAGTCATTATGGGGGATATGTGAGCCCACTGCACGAAAGGAGGGGTGTGCGAGGGGCCGACAAGACCTCCCAGTGACAATTCCTTTTGCACATATTTATCGACGTCTGTTGCAAACCTTGTAGCACTGGGATGGTTATCTACTCCTTCAGTGTGACTCTCAGGCCCCATATATCCAAGCGGGAAGCCAAATTTAATCAAATTAAACAGCTCTCGGCCATCTGTGTCGTCCGGCAACAAGACATCCCATGCCTCGATGTTTAGATTAGTAGGGAGCGGGGCCTGAGCGGCCAAGGCCTTAGGCATGCCTGTACGCTTGACCTTGACATATATAGCCTCAAGCTCCGGCGAGAATGCTCCGGGAGTGGGGTCGGGCCAGGTAGCGACCCTATGTGCAGCAAAACGAACGGGGGTAATATCAACTGAATCATCGATAACGTCAGTCTGACACATTTTAAGGATACAATCAAAATCAATATCTTTACATCGACCGTCATGCCAAGAGAAGTGGCAGGGTGGCCACTCGTCGCTGTAGGCTGGGCGTCCATGCTGTGTGCTGGCTCGACTGGGGCCTGCACGCGTTGCGGGGCAGTGCATGGCTCCGTGCGGCCCATCTCTTGGCCTTTTCTTCCGTACCAGGGCCAAAAATACTGTCGAGGTCCACCTTCAGCGATACGGCGTCCATGCTAGGGGGGCAAGTATCCATAACAGGTGATGAGAACTACCCGGGAAGGTCGGCACGGATCCGTGGTGCACAGTGTTCACGCGGGCGTTCCATGCATGTACTGATGACGTCACCGGTACCTGTCACGTGGGTGGTGTCGCATCCGTTGTTTACTAACAAAGACAAATGCCACCCCTCGCAGCTGTCCTGCTGGTCTAGTGTAGGCGACATATTTCCAATGAATAATCCGCTAGAATCATATCTGGGGGCCGCGCCGCAGTGGACGGCAGGTCGAGGCCCCTCTAAGCGTTTTTTGAATGTTGAATGCTGAGGCCGTGTGTGTTGTGCTGTAACCCGGCGCCCTGCATGTCCCCGTGTTGCTTTTGGCCACCGTGTCTCGCCTTCCGCTCACATATGGCCGAGCTGTGGGTGCACTCCCGTCCGACTGACAACAGGCAGTAGGAACAGTAGTGTAGTACTTTCTTTTGCCCAGACATGTGATGTGATCTCTCCCTGCAACCTTTAGCTGAGTTGTAGTCTTTACATAGATTCTCCGGCCTGCACGTGGTGGTCCCTCTGTCCCTGTCCCGAGCCTGGATACTTGGAACTGGGGCCGGCATCATGGCAATGCGAACGCGATCATTATAAATCTCCTGCGAAGAGGCCCATGTAATGACTCCCCTTTCTACTCTATCCCAAACATGTTGTGACCATCGAAGGATGCCAGGCCACGGTCTGTCCATTGCGTCCCTGGCCACATCGGCTACGTGCGCCACGATGAGGGGGCGATCTGAGGGGTCCGTAGCCCTGTGGTCTCCAAGGAGCGTGAGGGATGCGTGTATGTACTCTAGTGGGCTCATTGTACCTCTGCAGTCAAGTTTTTGTTTTATGGTGTTACAGGCAGGCCTATCTATATACATATATGGTTTAGCGATGAGAGAAAAAGGTCGCCCGCTAGGGATACCTTACCCTCTGTGTGTTGCGCCTGGAAGGCCTCCCTTGCTATGTGGGTTTCAACATAACCATCGGGGGCCTGTGTCGGTCTTGCATCATATCGTCTCATCCTCGGCATGCGTGCGGTAGCGTGTACACCTGCCGCGGAGGGGCCACATCCACCTTCATGGTTCCTGGGCGGCGGTGGCGTACTCCTTGCATTGGGGGGCGCCCTTCCAATAGCTTGATCCAAGAGCATGTCGATTTTTGAGTTGATCCCTCCTATATCTGTCTCCAATGCAGTAACCCTGTCCCTGGTAGAGCGGGACGAGGTGGCGCTCAGGCCACTGCGGTCGAGATTGCGCCGCACAGGCGGGCGTCGGGGATTGAAGGTTACCTCCTCCTCATACACTGTGTCAGCATACTCAGATGATTAAGCAAAACTTGCTTCATCAATGGTCATATAGTCGTCTTGCTCCCCGGACGCGGGAGATGAGGGGGGTCGACCCCTCGACCCTGATCCCCCAGCGCTGGGAGCCGTCCGACTGCCATCTCTGCGATGGAACCTTGTAACCGGTCCACTCATATTGACTTCTTCTGTCACCAATCCGTATTAATCTCTACCATCCGCACCCAATCGGGCGACACCTGTGATGCCCGAGGGATAATGCAACAAATTACGTTGTAAATTGATGCGTATTATGGATTGCGAAGATATGTGGCCAAGATAAAAATGGTGAGAGATGTTTAGGTGTGTGTAATGGCGGTGGTGAAGGTGAAGAAGGAAGAGCGGAGGACTGTGGGTAGGAGTGGTGCGTAGGGTAATAGGTAGGTGGGGTTGTATGGTGTTGGTACCCCAGGTAGACGGCAGTTGGGGTAGCCAGAGCAATGACCCGGCCTGATACCAATGTATCATGCCAAGACAATTGAAGCAAACATGGTAGCATTAATCTGTATAGTTCATTTTACATTATCAAATGAATGAAACTGTTGTTGTGTAAAGAGGGACGGATATGTATAACACCGCAGTCGTTGTATAATATTTTTACATCAGACCATTTGCAGCTATTACTAGATGTGTCTATCAAGAGCATTAACCGTGGTTATATATTGATAGATAGCTAACAGAGTATGGCTGGGAAAACCTTCTCCCTACTGGTTCATCGCCTCCGCACGACAGATGACTATCTAACGAATAGGGATTAAAGCTCGAGCAGCTGGGATGAGGTTTTAAAAAAAATGAGATACTAAATCGATAATTACGATTACCATTTACATGAGCGATACGGGAAAAGATCTCCCCGTACTTGCGTTATTCAAAGATGTTCTCAATGTTGAGGTCTGTCTAATCGTAATGGAGGACAATTCCTTGTGCAGAACAATACTACACTAGTATGAGTATGATGAAAGCTATATATATTCGCAAATACTTACTCTTTACAAATTGAATAATATGAGAATATATGTATGTAAGGATCTATCCCTGATCATCCTGTAAGACCGTCTAGCATACACGCTGACCAAGAAAAACACAACAAAGACCACAATAAGATCAGCTTTTGATCGTTGAGATTTCTTTTAAAAATTCACCCCTGGCAAAATATTGCAAATGTACATATTGCGTGATACGCCGTGGACCTTTGTACCCAGCATACATATTGCGTGCTTTGAATTACATATTGCATGCTTTGATTACATAGTGCATGCTTTGAACGTCATCTGGCGTGCTTTGAAATATAATGCATTCTGATTGACTGAGAGGCTGGAAGCACTCGTGTTGGCAGAAAATTTAAAGTTGGCAGATGCCAACACTTCGAGAGTTTCGAGGCGTTTGACAAACGCCCTGGAATAAGTTATCATGCGTATTTACAACATCTTGAGGTATCTAACGTGATACTCACGTGATACAGTTTAGATAGCTTAGATGTGCGAAATCAATCAATATCAAAAGATTCACTCGCCAAGCGGGCGACACACAGATGTCAACAAAATTGGTTTTAGTAGAACAACTGCACAAAGTAAACGACTACAAGCCATTTTCCACTGGCCGACGAAAACGGCACCGATCTATTAAGTTCTCCTAATAGGTGGTCAGTGGTGGCCAACAACTGCATGTCGGCGTCGAATGATCGGTGAGTGTGCAGTGTATTCCTTCCTGCTGTTGCATTCGACAGGTTAATACTGACTGAAGTCGTTCGGTGGTGGCCTCAATGTATAATCTATGCACAAATAATCGGTGAGCACTGCTCTGCATGACTGTTTTCATTCACTGATCTGGCGCCAGTTGTCATCGACTGCAGTCGGTGGTGAACAGTAGGCCAGTGGAAAATGGACTAAATTTGTATGATATTTCGCATTAATTTAACCATACCTTAATCGTACAATATTATCGGTATTTTGGTTGTTGATCTTACCTTCTTTAAAATCTTCATGAATGAAATTCATGAAATAACAATTATCTAATTACGTGGGGAACTTGAAATAAAGGGAAACGCGATTGGCAGTGGGGGTATGTAATCCTTTCTTTCCCCACCTCTTTTATGAGAATGGTTTTATAAGAACTTCGAGAATTCACCTCTCCAGAACTAAATTCTTATAAAAGTCGACTTTGATCAGACCGACAAAGATTTAAAAAAAACTAAGATATCTGGAGCCATTGCTTTTATCGTGCCTGCTTCGGATTGCCTTTAAGATAATAATAATAAGAAATCATCTTTTGTAACTCAAGTATATGTAGCAACATATTCGGCTTATAAACAACGATACACGAGTCCGTTCTGTACATTTCTAAAGGAATGATTTCTCCATCCTTCAAAAATCATAGAACTGGAACGTGAATGTCTCACATATAAAAATGTTCCAGGTCCTTGCTTAAAGAAAGTAGGAGTGTCACACTGCGACAAAAAGAAAATCTCTATTCCGTCCTGGATATAATCCGTTTGTATTTTGCATGATGACCCAAAACTCCACTTAAACCCTTTTCTTGCCGGGCCCGGTTGCAAGGGCGCATTGTTAACCACTGGCCGGCATATTCTTAGTTGTCTATCACTATTTCTAAGGGGTTACAATTAAAAGGTTCTTTATAGATTATTTAAATGATGATTTTTAACATATTCCCTGAAAAGAAATTCACCCTAGCGCTTCCAGGGGAATGCCTCCAGGCATCACCAGCACTAGTTACGGGAATGCCTGCAGACATAACCGGCCAAGGCCAAGGTATGTATAGTTGAGGTCCTAACCTACCTGATTGATTGCCATCTTAATTTGCCTAGCTGCCTATGGTAACGAGGTACGCTGTAACCACGAGGTGATATCAATAAGGAACTTGAAAAAAGGGGTGGCCTCAAGGCATCACTGGCAATAGTAAGGGAAACGCCTCCAGAAATAACCAATACTGGCTTGGGGAATTAAACTGGTACAGGCCTTCAGTCGTCACTGGCACTGGCCAGGGGATTCCCTCCAGACAACAACTGCAATGGCCAGAGAAATGCCTTCAGGCATCACCAGCACTCGTTAAGGGAATACTTCCTATTACGCATACGTGCCCTACGCCATCAGTGGTGATGGCAAGGATGATGCTTCGGAAAATCACCAGCACTGGCCCCGGGACTGGCTCCAGGCATCACCAGTACTAAAGAAAAAAAAAACAGGTTTTGGTCAATCTTTTCGGTCTCCATAAGTTTAAAACAGAGTGAATATCATTTAGCGTTCAAACGAGTTTGACAGCAATGACCTTGACCAAAGCTAGTACCTTTCTGTATTTATCTCAGCCCTGTTCCCACTAAAACAATATACGACACACAGGATATAGACCATGGAGAATGGACTAGAATACTCGTAGGGGCATGGAGGACGAGTTCCTAATATCAAGCCTATGGGAGAAAAATGCTGGGACAATTGCTAGGGTAATGCCTCGAGAGATCACCAGTAGATGGACATGGGAATGCCTCGAGGGGTAACTGCCACAAGTCAAGGGAATGCCACCAAGTATCAGCGTCACGGGCAAGGGGATTTCCTTTTAAATTTCAAAAAGAGACTTTAAAATCACCCTCTCGCGGACGCTCTTTCTTGTGGCGCCTACTAACACGCATATAATTCAGAACAAATGACAATATAGTCTATGCACAAGATTTAATATTAACGTGCTACAGTTTAATCAGAAATCAGGATTACCCATTAACCCTTTATCTACGCTATGATGCCTGGAGGCATACCCGGGCCTAGTATGCTATGATGCCTGGAGGCATTCCCGGGCCTAGTACGCTATGATGCCTTGAGGCTTTATTTCTGAAATTTAAGTAATTGCTATTTTTTTTAATGAAATAATGCGAATATTTTGATAATACTTTTCCAACATAAATAAAACTATATCATAGTTAATATCATTACTACCATATAATATCCTAATTATTTTGGATTACCATTGAGGTATTATAGAATGACCTCACTGCGGATATTGTGAGAAGTGCCAGCGTACTACAGGGGTGAAAATGGTACTGCAGCGGCATATTTCAGGGTTTGGATTCGGCGTCATGCAGCGTAGTGAAAAGGTTAACCCCAGGTAATTTGCAGGTGAGCATGTATGTTTATTCATTTGCACCGATATGTCTTTTTTTGGTAGGAACCAATGTCCAGTGCTTTATGTTGCCAAACCATACTTTATTTTGATATAGTGCACATGCTTGTAAGATACTTTGTTAAACCATACTAGGGTCATATATGTTGCCTAGAGGATACAACTCCGGGTCATATGTCAATGAAGCTACGTAAAGTATTAAGGAAGAAATCAACAGGTTTTGCTCGAAGTCATCGATGCAGAGCAATATAAACAAGGCCAAGCCGAGTGAATATCGCATAGTATTGATGAATGACAACTTTGACCGAAACAAATTGCTTTCTGTAATTATCTTACCCTTGCACACACTAAAGGCACGGATGATACACTGGATATATGATATCATAGACCATAGAGAACGGACTATAATACTCGTGGGGGCGTGGAGAACGAGTTACCAATGTTAGGCCTATGGGACAAAAATACATGGGGTGAGATAATAGTTAAAATGTTATTAATCTAGCATAGCAGTTATAGACTGACCTGCATAATAGACTGAAGGACATCACCCTCCAGACAGATACTGACTTGCAAATAGTCTCCCTGCCAGCACATTCCTCTGGATAAAAGGATAAGGGGCAGCGAGGCCGAAAGCAAGCTTTGGCAGATTGGGAATATCAAAAATCAATACATGATACCCCAAAGGAGAAGTGTCATAAAGGTCAATACGAAATCGTAGCAAACTATAGGAGAAAGGTGAAAAGGTGTGGGGATAAACTTTCTCACGCACTATGTCTGGCCCCTGTTTTTTTTCTGTAGCGTTAGAGAGAAAAAAGGCTGCATCTAACTGATACATAGGTTTTGAACAGACGGAACATTAAGGGCAGGCCTCATAATGATCACCTGGAAAAAGAAAACGTGTATATTAAACATGTGCAATTGCAATATGGCAAAAGATGACCTGCCACGGCAGATTGCCTGCAATGTACTCTTTGTGCAGATAAAAAAGGAAAATAGGTCTGCTGAAATAGTTGTATCAATTGGAATTGCAAGTATTGTAGCATTCTGACGAAACGGAGCCAAGCTACCCAAAAGTACAAAGTTTTCAATTTCAATGTATTCCTTCTTGTCATTGAACAATCTATTTCTTGACTATACACCAGATTTTCCAATGGTAGTAGAGGGGTAGACATTTTGTCAGTTAGTTGCACATATATACAGTAATAGAGACAACAATTGGGTGTGCAGCGCAGATGATATAATGATAAGCTGATATGTCATTTTTACTACCTTGGCAGATCAGTATTGTTTTTATTGATCTTTTAAAAGAAGATACAATGCCTTTCTTTTGCAAATCAACGTCCCAAATCGATTTTCCATTAAAAGATGGTGACTTCTCATATTTTGCACTTTTGTGCCTGAATGCTTTAGGAATAATCTTAAGACTATATCAAGTATCCCTGGGCAAATCTTCTAGAGTCAGTTAAAATCCGATACACTGCATAGCCGCCTGTACCTGGATGAATATACGAGACGTAGCAGAACATTGACACTGGAGACTCTAGAAGATAGGTTAATTGTCTACCTCCCAGTATGCTCCATTGTGATAAAAAAAACATGGTAAAATAACATGCATCAGAAGATCTGCTTGAATAAGGAATGTGTGTAAGTAAGAGGATTAGCTGATGTAAATCTGGAAAGGAACAAGTATCTATGCTAAAAAAAGAATATATTCTTTCGTGGATATGTGGATATTCTTTTTGCCTGTGACGGAATACTTATATATATATATATATATATATATATATATATATATATATATATATATATATGTATTACCTCAATAGCTTATAGAAAGACGGCGAATGATATGGATATATGTCATAGAGTATCATCATTTGTCTTTACAGAAGAGAACAAATCAGGTACCAAACACTGACAACACAGTCGCAAAAAACACATGAAACATCAAATAGCTGATTCCAAATGTTAAGGTTTCGTTTTCTTTAACCCTTTAAGGACGCATGATGCCTGGAGGGATCACCGTGCTAAAGACGCATGATGCCTGGAGGCATCACCGCACTAAAGACGCATGATGCATTGAGGCATCATTGTCCCAATATTAACAAAATTGTTTCAACAAAGAAATAATAAAGCAATATTCATGAAATCTTCAGGAAATGTAGATATTACATCATATTTTATATTTCTATCAAAAGGAAATAAAATATTTATGATTATGTATCATATTGCATGATTTCAAACTTGGATATCAGTTTTAGCTATTCTGTGGCCGTCCTCTAGCTAGACAAACTGCCACCAGCAACCGTCCTTATGGGAGTAGCTAGGCCCCAAGCAGCCGTCCTTAAAGTGTTAAATTCCATTTACTAAATAAATGATTGAACATATGTAACAACAGAAATGACTTTTTGAGACTATCATGCCGATATAGAGGCCGAGTCGGAGGGTGCTCATTAGAGCGGGCTCGCACGCCCTGTATACGTTGCCTACAGTTTAAAGTAGTCACATACAGACTTCCAGCGAACTGCAAGAAATACTATTCCTTCATTATCTGTATGCTATTCACTGTGATATTATGAAAGGATTAGATGACCAGTGTCTCAGGATTTCAGAGGTGTGCCTAGGTGACCACGACTAATCACTTGAGACCGAAATGCCTCATTGACCTACTCGTGCTTGATATGTTCGGATCCTAGATCAAGGACATTGCAGAAATAGGAAGTTGACTGGGTGCAAGTGGGTTATAGAAAACTATCCATACACTTGATGTAACCCATCTTGTTAAATTCATTAACAATATCATGTCCATTCGCCAGGGATGAACCTACCATTCGCTTCAAGTTTGAATTGGGACCACAATAGAAAATGATAAAGGTATGCTAGAAGATCTACAGTGTTTTGTAACCTGAATCATGATATAACACAGACAACTAATTGTTTAAATGTATATGATAAATAGGACACATACCTATTGTGCTATGGATGTGGCCATCTTGCCCCTTGACCGTAAACAAAACTCCAGGTGATGGCTCCAGTTATCAATGGATTTTTTAAAAGTTTTGTTTGTTTGCCATAAATAGGATTTAGCCTCATCTGATGATTATCTATAGACTATGACAGCAGAAAAAAGTGGTTGTCCCCCGACAACAGTGACGCTATCATATGATTTCCTGGTGGATGATGGCAGAACTAGCAATTACTCTGTGCCCTATAGAATAGGGTGCGCTTTTATAGTAGCCCGGTTCAGGACCTTAGGAAATCAACTAGAACACTTGAGATATAGTTTCAAGGTCTAGAACCGATTATTTAATCACATATATATATCATCCAATTTATTTATACAGATTGGGGGGTGGCGGTACAAACAGACAACTAATTGTTTAAATGTATATGATAAATAGGACACATACCTATTGTGCTATGGATGTGGCCATCTTGCCCCTTGACCGTAAACAAAACTCCAGGTGATGGCTCCAGTTATCAATGGATTTTTTAAAAGTTTTGTTTGTTTGCCATAAATAGGATTTAGCCTCATCTGATGATTATCTATAGACTATGACAGCAGAAAAAAGTGGTTGTCCCCCGACAACAGTGACGCTATCATATGATTTCCTGGTGGATGATGGCAGAACTAGCAATTAATCTGTGCCCTATAGAATAGGGTGCGCTTTTATAGTAGCCCGGTTCAGGACCTTAGGAAATCAACTAGAACACTTGAGATATAGTTTCAAGGTCTAGAACCGATTATTTAATCACATATATATATCATCCAATTTATTTATACAGATTGGGGGGTGGCGGTACAAACAGTAAACTTGGTCGTACCGCACCGTCATTGGCTCCCTAACTGACCAATCAGAATGCAGAACTGAACCTGCTGACCACCATGCCACCATGCTGGCACATTTGGAACTAATATTGTTCATATACATATTTGATAAATACAAAATATAACGATAAATTTGTCAAGACAAGGTGGGTACTTTACACGGTGAAAGATGTGATGCCTCAATTAAAGTAACCAGGCGGACCAGAACATATTGACATACACCTCCTTTGAAAGTGAAATTTACTAAGGCGAATCTCTTGCGGATTAGCAAGTTGCATGGAAATTCACGTGAAAATTCACTTCAGTGGATCAGACGGTTGCATGGTGGTCGCTTGGGAGTTTGCAAATTTGCATGGCCATGTGACCGACATGCAACAAAATTAAAACCATAGATATTTTTGCACAGTCACACAAAGTCGCATCATTTTTATCATAACACTGTAGCAGAGCAATCGTTTTTAGTTCTTATAATTCTCACATGGGGGACAAACTTTTTTAATTGCATTCCAGAAGCCAAAATTCAGTCGCATCATAATCACTGTGCGAAGACCACCAGTTTAATCATAAATATGCCATCGCGTAAGTGCATGTATCGGCTGTATACTGACACGCATTCGCTCTAGTTGATCTGGCGTTCGCATGGCATTCGCAGAGGTTGGCACTGAGTCTGCTCGGTCGCATAAAAGTCGCATGAAAAATCGCTTCAGTGGATCATGCAGTCACATGGAATTCGCTCGGTGCTAGCATGTCTCATGCGAATTGGCCTTGCGAAAAATATCAAAAGTGTTAAATAAATTCGCATGGGATTCGCATGCAGGGTCGCATGGATCGCACACAAATTCGCATAAAAATTCTGTCGGATTTTGTGCTTTAGACTGAGGTTTAGTCGGTTATTCATGAGCAACGTGGAGCAAATTCAGAACAATTAAATTGGAATCTCAGTTTCATAGTGACCCAGAAAGGGAAGCACTCATCGAATTGGCAGGGCTTTGAACCGTAAGTTGAGTAACCTTTCGATCAATGGGTCACACCGAGATGGGAAAGCTAACCAATCAAAGGTTTTAAACCCTCCCAGGCACCTGAAAATAAAAACAATAATTGAAGTCGCAATCCCAAATAGGTTAGGTAATTGTCACCTACAGGTATTGATCTCTTTAAAAGGACTTTTCCTTAAAACCTGGGATTTCTTTTTCTATATTATATTGCATTTAAAGCCTAGTAACATTCTAACGTATATGGAGAGGTTTCTATCAAGTTAAAATTAAAATGGCTGTGACAAAGTAGAGGGGATGGCATGCAGACAAGGTTTCTTCATTTGGGAATAATTCAGCAATGAGCTGAAAATGAATTCACTGTGGTCAATTTGTTATTTCAAATTAACCTTTGGATCATCTAAAGCTTTTTTTTCTCTCTGTATACCTTCCGTATGACGAAAGGTACAACGTTCCGATATGTACCATGGACATTGTCCTGTCATAGTCTGTATTATTGTCCTGTAAAAGTCTCCATTATAACATAATTGTTATGACCTTACTTAATGATCTGTAAGCGGAATTACAGGCCGTAGCCTAAAAGAATTCCTATATAAATGGCTTATGTAAAATCTGTTTTGTTGGACAAACATTTAAAAACGCCCACAGGTGGTGAATTGTATTGTCTTCTTTCCTGAATAAAAAAAAAAAATAAAAATTTAGACATTGCTTATACTGCGAACATGGATGTAATTTGGGATATCCTCACTACCTATCAAACTAATACTTGCAGATAACTCTTTCTTAAAGTCGAATGGTTATCGTTTAATTAGAAACTTGTTGTTATGTTCCTTGAATATCCAGAGACCCCTGAAGGTTTGCACACAAAGGTTACATGGAGGGTATGAGGGATGGGGGATATTTTTCATGACCAATAAAGGTGGACACCTATCAGGTGGGGTCGTAGCTTGTGCTGGTTTTGATCGGCGTGGTCTAGTCTATATATTATGTTCTAGAAAGTATCCGTAGCTTGTTTTACTATATAGCGATGATGTATATACTCTCAATATGCACCATTTTGCCATGCATAAGACGAGCCTCCCACCTACCATGACTGGATACAATGCATGGAACTTGGTGTAAACGCCTTGTTCCATATGAACCATAAAGCATCATCTCATTTTGAAGCTTGTACAGCATTGTTGCTTATGCTACGAACATGCATGTAATATGCGATACGATTAATACATCGGCAAGCTCTGACACACACAAGTCAAAATCGTGGTGTAATCGTAGACCACAGCATCAAACAGTCAGTGTTTGTCACCGAGCTCTAGGGTGCACTACACAATGCTATAATGAAAAGATCCAAATCGTAGCGTGTCCACGAAATACAAAACTATTTGAATTTCATTGTGCCTCTTAGCACGTTGTAGCGCGTCTTAGCACTACTGGTGACCTATCGCAGAGCTTAGTGATGTGGAAACCGATGCGCTACAACGTCGGCAGTAATGACATGTGTCGCCAACATTGTATCGCATCAGGAAGTCTATATTAGCATGTCATAGTCCATCGTAGAAGGTGGGAAGCATGTCTTACGCATCGTATCCAGTCATAGTAGGTGGGAGGTATGTCTTATGCATTTAATCCATTCATAGTAGGTGGTAGGCATGTCTTACGCATCGTATCCAGTCATAGTAGGTGGTAGGCATGTCTTACGCATCATATCCCGTCACAGTAGGTGGGAGGCATGTCTTACGCATCGTATCCAGTCATAGTAGGTGGAAGGCATGTCTTAGAGGTGAAAACCAAGTTGTACATTGAGTGTACGCAGACGTCGTCCCATAAGGTCACCACAACTGTAATTTGGCACGGCCGACTCTGGGCCCCAGCCTTCTAATGATCACTTGCAGGCATTACTTATCTAAATATCACGATATCAATTTGTCGTACATCCTCGAACCTAGCGGGCTGGTAGGATGTGCCGCGGCCACAACCCTGGCATAGTCAAGTGTAACCCCAGCCTGAGCTGACAGCCTTAAGGTTAAGGCCTCCAACAACAAAGCAGTCAGCCTCCCTGCACTTCCGGGACCCGTCCGGGATCGACACTTCATGGAGAGGTTGAAGGTTTCCCCACTTCTAATCTAGATTAACTTCTCAGTAAAATCTTTTTATTTTTTTTATTTTTTGTTTCCTCTCAGGACATAATACAGATCATTTTTCATGAAGTAAATAATACATATCATTTTCCAATACAATACAATTCAATCTTATTAACACAATACAATACATATTTTTTTATATTGATCAATCCGACTCTAAGAATAAGCCCACAAATATCTAAAAACTACCTGAAACATGTTCTAAATATTAAGTATCACTGTTTTGAATTATTAACTAACAATCATATACGATCAACTATATCAACCTATGCAAAATTAAAAGAATGTTACAATAACCAGACTCCATCCTTATTTCCACAACCTTACCTACCTATGTTTGAACCCAAACCAACCAAAGAGGAAAAGAGCAGCGATGGGATTCATGCATCTTACAGGGTGTTTGTCTGTGACAAAACTGCTGAGATTCCGTACTTGAACACAATCTCCTCCTGTGAATGGTAGTGTTATATTTCTCTGAAGTGGAATTCACAGGGTGTGATTCATGTACCTCACAGGATTCAAAATCTAATGAGATTCTGTTATATTTTAGGGGTATATGTCGCCAACAATTGCAGGGGGGGGGGGGGGGATGACTCAGGGAAATGGAACCGTGCAATTTGGACGAGAAAATTGTGTTCGTGTACAGACACTCGGCAGGATTTGTCTCAGTCAAACATCCTGTGAGGTACGTGAATTTTCCCCCTCCAATTGGTGGCGACAATTACAAGGTACAGAATCCCAGGAGATTTTAAACGCTTTTGATATCTATCAACTCATTTTAATGAGACAAATGGTCTCACTACTGAGTCGCTAAGTACACGAACTAAAGCCAATAGGAGGCCAATAAGCAGGGTCAAGTTTCTTCACACCATTCAACTCAATGGTACTAGCCTCCCAGGGTCAATGTTCAATGGAACCATGTCTGAGGGGATTATGTACCACGTGTGTCCTTCCATGTGAATCAAATCGCCATTTTTCCTTAAGCCTGGCATAAGTACCTTGCTATGAGAATTTTGTACCACAGGAGAATTGTCTGAGACTAGTGGAAACTTGTTAAGTGCGCTTGTCTCAAGTACATTAGTCTCTGTGTGTTAATACCATTTTACGACAGGCACATTCGTCTAGAGTGCACCCTCTGTGTCTCATATATAGCACAGCAGTAGTTATGTATGTTTTATGCTTCCTGACGTTGGAACCTGCTGCCTTTGGTGCATGTTGTGCCCCCTTAAGTGTGTGTGGGGGAGGGAGAGGGTTAGGGCTAGCCTTTGCTCGGGATGAAGTGGTGATTCCACCAACACACAAGATCTAGCGAGATTAGACACGATTTGGGCGTCTTGCTAAGTCGGGCTAGGTTTGAATAATCGCGTGCCTATTTGTCGGGATGTGTCTTGAGATGTCGCGGTGGTGGAGCACCAAAATATACACCCAACACCGCACGGCTACGTTTTGCGACACATATAACAAGATATGCCAAGATATACCACGGCAAATACAACCTGTTGGTGGAATCAGCCCTTTAGGGTCCTCCACCTACTCATGTGCTGGGCTGGCTTGAGTTTTAGGCCTGGCGTCCACCTACTATGATATGGCTCCGATACGGTCTACGATGCACCTCCCGATAGAAAATTAAAATCGCGTCGGAAGGGTCCCTAATATCGGGGAAGTTGACCACGTTTCTGCGTTTAGACACCAATAAAAACCCTATATAATGCGTGGTGGATTAGCATGTCTAGGCATATGTCTACGATTTTGCACCTTCCCGATTTGTCTCCGATATTTGCTTTTTGTATCGATGCCATATCGGCAGGTATAAATTTCTATCGTAGTAGGTGGACGCCAGGCCTTATGAGAACACCGAAACTTAGATGTTCGTCAGCATCACAACCAAGCAAGATGAGACCCTCGATGTTGTTTGCAATGAGGTACACTATATACACTCGGCTCCATTCCATACCTGGTAAACTCCACCACCTGGGGCCCGTTGAATAATCTAGGATCCTACATGTAGACCCCTTTCTGTATACCACAGACAGCCAGGGACGATGTGGGTTAACGTTATATAACACTTATGGACGGCCTTATGGACAGCTGATACTGTCTTGAATATTTTCAAACAATTATCCTTGCACATGGTATAGAAAGTGGTCGTAATGCATGATCCTAGATTAACCAACGGGGCCATGGCTACCTTGCGAAACATGCTTATATGCCGCTACTACTTATAATGAATAATAGCACAGGTATGGCACAATTTGTAGCTACCTTGAACTGACGATAGTTCCCTTGTCATTCACGGGGGGGGGGGGGGGGGGGGGGGGAGACCAGCACAACCTCCTTCTCTCCCTCATGAGATTCCCGAAATACCGTATTTAGACTTGTTTGTAATGAACGATTATACACAATAAAGTAATGGCAACCTTTGAAAAGATTAAAGAATTTTTTTTAGACTATTTCTCTAAATACTAACAGATATCGCTGCGCCCTCTATTGGGGAATCAGTGTAAAATCCAACGAGTATTGGTCGGGTACAAGCTCAATGCAATCCCGCAATGCACTAGAAAAATGGCGGTAAATACCTGGCCTAATATGTGAGGGAGTAAAAGAAGGCAAGGCTTCCTGCCTAGTATGCCGCTATAACCAATGACGTTTATTCTCCTTCATGTCCGCACCTACCCCGAGATCATAGCATATCACATGGCGCCCTATATAAGGCACATAGCTAGTGTATTATGGAAGCGGCCATCTTGCCCCCGACGAAAACAAAACACAAGGTACCGGCTGCAGTTATCAAGGGATCCTATATGAAATATTACTATTGGTTTGCCACGAAGAGTTTGAATTTCGTCTCGTTATTGTGTGTATATATATATATATATATATATATATATATATATATATATATATATATATATATATATAATTATGACAGCAGAATATAGTGGTTGTCCCCAGACTACAGTGGTGAAATCTTAAAATTCCAGGTGGATGATGGCGGAAGTAGAAATCACTCTGTGCCTTATGTTTTTTACAGCCGCATCAAGCTCTCTCGTCGACATACTTCTTAAAGCAGTCGCTCATACCGCTGAGAAGCGCCAGTGTCCAGAGACGTAAATTAAGCACTCTCCAACCTCCAACACTCTCCAAGACCTGCGATGATTAGATTGCGGCATTGTTCAAGGAGCATGTGTTTAGTATCACTTACGGCGGACAACGACACATTTACATCCAGACTCTCCTGTAAATCATGCGACTGCCCTATAACGTGAACTTCTTCACCATTCTACCATGATGGCATGTCTGTATGCACAGGCCTTGGAAAGCACCATAGGCCCGTTTCCATTGGCCGACGAAAACGATGTAGATTCTTTTTTTTTATTATTAATATTTTGTATTGATCCAAATTGCGTTCGACAAACTTAATCATCGCTCTTCCACACAATCGAGCGGATTTCATGTATACAAACAGAAATCTGATAGATGATACGTACGTTTGAGTTCCCCTAAAACCCCATTTCGATTTTGGGTCAGCGGTGCGAAAGGTCCATCGGTGGTTCCTGACTGTATATGTGACGGCCAATGTAAGTGGGCTTTTGGGAGAGCTAAAAAAAATCTACATCGTTTTCGTCGGCCAATGGAAACGGGCCTAATGTCTTCAGTCGCAACCAGTGACCATAATATCTTGGATGCTCGGGCCTATATCTCTGACCTAGTGCCTCGGTCATCCCCATTTCTTTCGCTCAGACGATATTGTATTAAGGCCCTGCACCCACCAACGCCGATTCTGGTCCCGATAGCCTTTACGGTTGACTTCCTGATTGGAATCGAAATTCCATCGGGAGGTTAAACAAAATCCTGGCAGAGAACCACATTTCTACGATTGACTTAAAGGATTTTTCGCAGCCTAGTAATTTCTATCCGGAGCCTATTTAACGGAAAAGTATCTCCTGCGGGTGAAATATCTTTCGTAAAGTTATAAACTTTCGGAATCCTATAGTGCGCATATGGTTATATAATCGCTGTGAATGTAATATCATTTGATCTAGTATAAAGGTCTAAAAATAAGTTTCAAATCGGAATTATGATTCTGCCAGAGTAATATTTTTCAACTTGATTGTTTTAGTGTTTTAAAAGATACAGTAGGATTTTGTATAATATGCATGTAAAAAAATGTCAAATAGTCAATATTTCCAAAATTATGATATATTCTATCATTGAAATTCTCTCCGAGTTCTACATTGATTGAATCATGATACAATCGTAGTCACTTTTTTATGCCAATGTATACCGTCCAGTCCACTCATGTCGGAATTTGATCAAGTTCACGGGCCCGCCAATCCCCTATTCTGCTTCATATATTTTTGTTATTAATGCGTTAACACCGTTTATTCATACATGTATATAGCATGTCTTTTCACTGTTACTTGATAGATCATTGTAAACCTCCGGCAGTCATCGCATGTCTCTGTTCAATCTATCGACCATTGGGAATCAACAGCTCAGCAGCCAATAATTCCGTATTGTTAAATAAAGTTTAATGTTGATGCTCATTTTTGTATCGGTTTATTGTCATAATAACATTCCGCTCGCAAGTAACATACATCAGAGCTGAATATGTGTAAAGAGTCACGGTATAGGTATGGCAGAAGACCACATGTTGTTATAAAACAAGCGAATCATGTCCCAAAGAAAACGTGATTAATACATCTACATTGCTGCCTCAATTGAATAAACCATTTCCAAGCCCTAATGCTCCAATCCTACACAATGAAACTGACAGAAGTATCAAAGAAAAAACAACTTCATATGACATCCTGCATATAAAACTTTATGGCATTGTTTTTGTATCATAGAACATTGCATACATATTCTGGCTATCTTTTTTATATTTTGAGCAAACCTTTAATGTTTTTTATCCTTTCACCATACATCATTTCATACATTATCATAACTTTACGTCCGTTGTTTACATTTCCCTTATACATGTTTCAATATTTTCGTATTTGGTCTTTTTTGTTGCTCCAATATCTTAAAATGTTTATCTTTTATTGATTAACTAACGAGAACGTAGCCTCTGTATCCTAACTCAACTTCTCCTACTTCTAAAACCAGTAGCCACCCTCGTCTTCTTACAACTTAACCAACACGATTCTAGGCTTACCATGTAAAGGGTATATTGCAAGCATGCCATTCTCAATAAATAAAGAGTTATAGACTGAAGCACTGACTATTTTAGCTGCAAAGTTATTGATTACAACATCACAGACGGGTCACCGCACTAAAATCAACTCCTAATAGAAATCAATAAAGTAGATAGAAAAAGCAAATAGCCAGGCCAACCTAGATCTGTACCTGAATTAAACCTGATCGCAGGGAGCCTCTCTGGTACTCGGAAATGATATACAGCCATACCCAAAATACATCTACGGTTTTATTACATGAATCTGTGGGTCTCATGTAGATTGTAGAATGTCCTACCCACCTCTCCCTGCCTGCCTACCGCCCCCGCGCTCCGTTCTTAACTCTCCCCCTATACACTCCCATCGCCCTGGTTGATTACTGAACCTGCTAATGATGAATGTAATTCATCATTATTTTAATCATTCAATGAATGTTCATGATCAAAGATATGAACAAGTCTAGGTCACATATAACACCACGGTTTTTTTCACCTCATCCAATTAATTGTCAATAAGTCATACGAGCATCTCAGCAAGCATGAATCCTGTGACTAACTCGAAAGAATAGATAGAGAGAAGTCCATTATATGTGAGATAATATTTATAAAGCAGAATTCACACGGAAAGACTTATTTCTCTCCCGGGCTGTTTTATTGAGACCCCCTCGTCTAAAAGATACGGTCCCAATTTTCTGAGACTGGAAATGGAAACGGGCAATCATCGCTGACAATGCCCCTCCCAAGGTCCAGGCCCGTTTAATAATCGAGACCCTTTTCTGTATATCGTACAAGGGTTACCTTTAATGATATTTAAGCCTGTTAGCTAAAACAATATTAGCCGTCCATAAGGTCATCCATATAAGTGTTGAATAAAGTTCACCCACATCGTCCCGTGGTCTTTATGACATACAGAAAAGGGTATACATGTACGATCCTAGATTATCAAACGGGTCCAAGGGATCCGTTTAATCATCTAAAATAATAATCTAGAATCTCGAGAGATACCGATTCTAAACTTGTTAAAAGTTTGGAAGAGCTATTGGTGAGACTCATGTACCCACCGCTGGGATTCAGTGTGTGCCATTCTTAGGGATGCGGCATGAACCGAATATGCACGACCGATGGTTCTGAGTCGCCAACTATGTAACCAACCTAGCCAATAGTAAACCCACATGCAGGTTTTTTGTTTGTCGTGACCCTAAATCATTGTGCTCTTTATCCTACCCCTAATATAAAATCCCATAGGCTTAGCATTGGGTTTCCCTATGCCACGCTGACTGGCATACGGAGTTTTATATGCCACTAGTGGCATACAGCATTGTTTTCACGTAATATTCCAAAATCGAGGAGATAGGGTAGGATAAAATCAAAACCTGATTCGTTTTAATCTTGGCCACCGCATTCCCCTCCTGAAGTTTTGGCTCCGGACTTCACTCGGCTTCGCCTCATGAAGTCACTTTGCCAAACTTCAGTCGTGGAATACGGTGGCCAAGATTAAACCTCATCCAGTTTTACGATATTATCCCAGAAGGTACATTTGTACCTACTTGCGAATTCTGCTTAAGGAATAGAATGTCTAGATCGTATGATACGTATACTAAATGGGTCTTGAATATTATGTCGAGGTAGATAGAAATGGCTATCAAACGCCTAAGTGGAATTCATGTACCTCACAAGGTGTTTATCTGATGCAAAAACTGTTCAGATTCTCTATTGGAACACAATCTCTTCGTCTGAAATATTGGGTTCCATTTCCCCGATACTAGTTTTCCCCTGCAATTGTCGCTGACTATTATCCCTAACAAGGCACAGAATCCTGTGAGATTTTAATTTCAAACACATCTTAAATTTATAGGGGCGTCTTGCTGAGACAAATGGACGCACTGCTGAGTTGCCGACTAAGCACCTAATCCAGCTGATAGGAGGCCAACTAGCACGGTCACATGTTTTTCATTACCATTCATCTCAACAGTACTTGAGTCCCTGGGTGAATGTTAACTATGACTATGTCTGAGGCTATGTGCCAGTGGGTACTTCCATATGAATCAAATTCACCATTTTACTTTTAGACTGGTGAAAACACCATGCCATGAGAATTTAGTACTAAATGAGAATTGTCTAGGGCTAGGGGAAAGGTGCGAAATATATCCCTCTAAGGGACATTAGTCTTTACGTAAGGATCCTTCTTTAAGTGGGATTCAGATGGTGTGATTTACGTACCTCACAGACCGTTTGTCTGAGACAAATCCTATTGAGATTTGGTACTGGAACACAATCTCCTCGTCTGAATGACAGGGTTCCACTTTGCTGACACAACCTTTTTCCTTTGTAATTGTTGGCATCAATCACCCCTCATTACCCCAGATCCCCAATGAAACAGAGTGAAGGCCGTAGTGGGCTTATAAAATTTTATTTAATTTAATGAGTCTTATTGATATGAATAAGAGAAATACATGAGTATCAATGATAAGACAAATATAGAAATTGACATAGATATGTGTTTGTCAATTGTGATAAGATTTGTACAATATGACAAATATTGAAATTGACATAGATATGTGTTTGTCAATTGTGGTAATATTTGATATAAGATAAATGACGATTATGTGATATTACATAGTTAAACATAACATGTAATAATAAAAATAATAGAAATAGCCCTACGAGTGTAAGGAGTAGGAGAGAAAAGGAGTGGGTGGGTGGGTAGAAAAAATAGGTGTTGAGCGAAGGAGACCAGTGAAGCGAATGAGACAGAGGACAGTGTCGCACTCGCGCACTTTGATGTTTAGTGCGGCCGAGAGCGGAGAGGTGGCGCAGGGGTGCGCGAGTGTAGGGTAGTTTCACCAGGGGGGGCAATGACCACCCCTGACCAAAGGCCATGGGCAACCCATTACCCCAGATCCCCAATGAAACAGAGTGAAGGCCGTAGTGGGCTTATAAAATTTTATTTAATTTAATGAGTCTTATTGATATGAATAAGAGAAATACATGAGTATCAATGATAAGACAAATATAGAAATTGACATAGATATGTGTTTGTCAATTGTGATAAGATTTGTACAATATGACAAATATTGAAATTGACATAGATATGTGTTTGTCAATTGTGGTAATATTTGATATAAGATAAATGACGATTATGTGATATTACATAGTTAAACATAACATGTAATAATAAAAATAATAGAAATAGCCAAGAAGCCAATAGTTAAGGGAAGAGGAGGGTGGGAAAGTTTTTATAGTCACTGTTTGAGGGAGAGAGACTCAATGAGAGACTTGTTGACAGTCTCTTGGTCTGATACTTTGATGTAGTCTCTATGAGCCTGGGACCTCCACCCTCCATACCTCTGGATGTTAAGTTCAGGTATTCCTGCCTCAAATGCCTGAGTGGCAGCGGCCTTCCTGAGGCTGTGGAGGGTGTATGTCTTCACCGTTTGGCCTGTGGCCTGTAGGAGGCGGTCCCATTCGTTGGTCATAACCCGTGATGTGATGGTCGTCCCATCGGGCAGTGTCAGGAACGGGTCCCGCAGTGAAGCCGTAGGGGCCGCCCGTAGTAGGCCTCGAACCGCGTCTACCGGGCACACCCGGATATCGTCCGCGGCCTCGAGGCGCATCACTTTCTGCTGTCCTACGTATTGAAGATTTTTGGCCGCCTTGATGGTGATGGTGAGATGCCGCCGGCCGAGGACCACGTCCCCGCGAGTGAGGTTCCGAGCCGGGTCGAATGCCCGAGCCGACTGCGGCGCCACCTCCCCCTGCCGTAGGGCCGCGTAGAAAATGAGGAGCATGCCCGCCCTCATTGCCGTATGGAGGGGCGATCCCGTCAGGGCGTCGAGGACCGCCCTGAACACATCCATTGGTATGGGGGCCTTCACGTTTGGCACGTACAGCTTGTTTCTCCTCATGCCCTCGAGGGCACGCTTCACCCGGTGATCCTCCGTTGGCTGCACGTCCCCCCCCGTCAGTCGGAGGTGTGCCCGGACGTGCGATAACTGGTTGGCGACCGTGGCCGGCGAGGGGGCGTGGTCCGCCACGTATTCCAGATACGACGTGATCAGGCTCACGGTCGGTGCCCGGGGGTCCGCCCTCATCCGGTTGCAGAACGCCAGGTAGGTGGTGACTGCGGATCGCTGGTTTGCGAGCGTACCTGGGGCACGCGCCTCTGACTGCCTCGCAGATGCCTTCGCCTGGAGTAAGAGAAGCGCCCGATCTGCAGAAGAGACGGAGTACGGGTACAAAAGAGGCATGGGTACACGGTACGATAGGGTACAACTCATGAAGGTGAATGAGGGAAGTGGCCTTATCGTATTCCGTCCTCGACAGATGGGCTCTGCTCAGGGCATCTGCGATGACGTTTTGCACCCCGGGGATATGGCTGAAGACCAGTTCCACCTGCAGACGTGCCTGCACCATCCATGCCTGGCGGGCACACTCCGCCAGGACAGGGTTACGGGCACGCCCGCTATTGAGGGTCTGTACAGTCCCGAGGTTATCACAGAACACCTCAATCCGTGATCCCCGATCCCTGTCTGTGATAAATGTGTGGAGTGCGTAGATGGTATTCAGAGCCTCGAGCTCTGAGATGCACTCCACGGGATCGAAGACGGGGCACACCTGCCCGGAGTACGAGAACCGGCCGTCGGTTCCTCCGACGCCCGACAGGCACGCATCCACCGTGATCCTCCGCGTCGGGGGACCCCGAGGGATGAGGGCGCGGCCGTTCCAGCCCCGGGCAAACTTAACGAACCAGTCGAGGTCCTGGCGCATCTCGGAATTGATGTTCATGTAGAAGCCTCTCATCCCCCGTAGGGCCTCGAGTAGCTTTGAGACGAATGCCCGCGCCGGACGTATACACCTGGCCACGTGTAATATCCGGCCGAGCACCGACTGAAGCTGTCGTTTCGTCAACGTTCGTCGTTTGGCTACGGCCGACACGTGAGCACGAATGTCCTCCAGCTTGGCCGTGGGGATCGATAGAGACATGGCACGGGCGTCGATCTCTATCCCCAGCCACGTCACGGTCTGGCTCGGCTCCTGTGCTTTGTCGCGTGCCTCGGGTAGGCCCAATTCCGAGAAAAGGTCTCGCGCGATCCTGAAGTCCTCGGCCGCCTTACCTCGGTCCTCGGAGAGGATGATGAGGTCGTCGAGGTACATCGCGGCCGTGACTCCCTTTGATGATAGTATCCCCACGATGGCCTCCGCCACACACTGCATGTGGTACGAGGAGGCACGGGCGCCGAACGGCATGGCCGTATCGCAGTAGTGCCCGCCCTCCCACGCGAAACATAACAGAGGCCAATCGAGGGGATCGCACCTAAAGTTCTTGTAGGCACGCGACACGTCGATGGACGACATGTAGGCCGACGTGCCTGCCTTGACGAGTTTGGCCACAAACTCGTCCACCGTAGGGAGGCCGTGTTCTCGCTCCAGTCCGTAGACTGAGTTCTTAATGATGAACGAGTTCACGCTGCACTCCCTCGGGAAAGTCATATCGGTAATGATGCGCCGGTCGTCCGTCCCGCGCTTTTCCCGTGTCATGAGTGGCGACACGTGACACCACGGGCTAAAAGGCGGTTCGGCGAACGGGCCCATCATATTGGTAAAGCTCGCCTCCTTTTCGAGAAACTTCTCTACCTGCACGGGGTGAGAGGTTGCGCTGGGGTGGTTGGCCACCCCTCTGGTATCACTCTCCGGTCCCAGGTATCCCAGGGGGAAACCGTATCGCAGGAAGCCTAGGAGCTCCTGCGCCTCCTCCACGTGTCCTAGGTAATGGTCCCATGCAGGTAGGTTTAGATCCGAAGGCACCTCGACCCTGGCGCCGAGTGCGTTGGGGATTCCCGTGTCGCGCACGGTCCGGTATATTTCCGCGTGCCTGGCGGGCCCCACGGCCGTGAACTCCGGCCAAGTCTCCCGGCGATGCTGTCTGAAGGCTAACGGGTCCGTACTCACGCCCTCCCGGTGGATTCCCGTTTCGCAGACATCGCGAAGTGCTTTAAAGTCGGGAGTGTTAGATTCCTGGCCTCGGCCCGGCGCACTAACACTAACACCCGGCAAGCGACTGAGACCATCATCCTCCACAGTGCCGGGGGCGGCCCCCGCCGCTGGAACGGGGGGTATCTCCTCCGGGAGTGTATTCCCCCCGTCACTGTTGTTGTTTACCTCTACCCCTCGGCCACGTGCCGAGGGGGTCACGTGATTGGTGACGTCACGTGGGGGAGCCGGATTCGTGATGCAACACTCCGTCCTGCCGGCACCCCTTTCATCTTTGTTGCGCGCCTCGTCTACTGGCGGGGCGCGGCCGGCCCGTTTTTTTAACTCGGCTGGGGTTGGTGTACCACACTCTGCGCTGCCGCCGGCCTGGTAGTAGCCTGCAGTTGATACCCCGCCTGGGGTACCCGCCTCGGTGTGGGTACAGGGGGAGCCGCCGTGTTGTCGTACCCGTGTCCGTATGTCAGCTTGCGGTTGCAGGCGTGCACCGAGTGACCGCACTTCCTGCCCACAGAGTCGCAAAACGTGCACACGTGCAGCCACCGGATACCCCCTTCAGTGTGGTCGCTGCGGTGGCGGCACCCCCTCTCTCCATTGAAGTCCCGGCACGGGGCCTCGCTCCCCCGGGCACGTCCGGTCTCCGTGTTTTGACTGTTGTTTGCGGTGTGGGCACTGGTCATCGCGAGCCGGACACGTTCTTCCTGTATCCGGCCGTGATCCGACCATCGCATCCTGCCCGACTCGACCTGGTCGAAAACGTAGTTTGACCAGCGTCTGACGCCGGCCCACGGTCGTGCCTGCGCATCAACGGTCACCTGATAAAGATGTTTGAACATATGCTCCTTGTCCTCGGGGTGCAAGGCGCGATCGTCATTCAATAAGGCCACAAAACATGAAATGTACTCCAGAGGCCCGAGGCTCGACCGTAGGTCCAGTTTCTGGTGCAGCGTGTACACCCCGTCCCTGTCCATAAACATGTACGGCTTCGCCGTCGGCCTCCGGGCATTTAAATCAGAAAGTAGGCTCTTACCCGTTGTGCGGTCGTGTCGCATGGCCTCACGGCCGAATTCACGCTGGAGGTGTTCCTCGGTCGTGTATGCCTCTCGGAGTGCCCTGGGCGCGGGGAGGAGGCGCTCGTTCTGATCCTGGGCCCAGTCTCTCGTCCGTTCGGCCGCTGAGGAAGCCCGTGAGCCGGCCCGGCGCGAGGCTGGTCTGGAGATCTGCATGATCGCGTCCATCATGCCGTCCATCTGGCGCGATATTTTGGTCATATCCGTCCTGACTTCACCGACGTCTGTCTTTACCTCGTTGACGTCCGTCCTGACCCCCCCGAGGTTGGCCTCCAGGGCTGTGATGCGCGAAGTCCGAGTCCGTGCGCTGGCGCTCGTTCCCTGCTGGGATACCGAGTCCACGTGGTCGCTCTCGGCTGCCGGCTGTCTTATCGTTATTTCCGAGTCCGTCTCGGCCTCCGCGGGTGCGGATGCCGCCACAGCGCTTCTGGTCAACATGACTATTCTATAATTCCTTATTGAATCGCTTGGTAACCCTGTCCTCGTCTGCCGATATTCAGGGGAATACGGAGACCGAAGGTACGGAGGGCGATAGGCCAAGGAGCGATAGAAAAAATAGGTGTTGAGCGAAGGAGACCAGTGAAGCGAATGAGACAGAGGACAGTGTCGCACTCGCGCACTTTGATGTTTAGTGCGGCCGAGAGCGGAGAGGTGGCGCAGGGGTGCGCGAGTGTAGGGTAGTTTCACCAGGGGGGGCAATGACCACCCCTGACCAAAGGCCATGGGCAACCAATAAAGAACAGAATCTCATGAGATTTTGACTTAAAACAGGTTTTTAATTTAGAGGGGCATTTTGGTGAGACAAATGTATTTCACACATTCTCCCCCAATCTGCGAGTCTCAGTGGTCCCAAATAACACCTATTCACACAGGGAAGTACCCTTAGTTGGTGACTGTGTACCCTGTATACCCTGTGTACCCTGTGTAGGGCTGTAGGGGTGAGACTATGTACCTGGTAGGTCTTCCCATGTGAATTGAATCCGCCATGTCACCCTGAGACTGTAGAACGCCCCAAATTGTGAAACTTTGTACCTACCTGGAAATAGTAGCCGACTGGTGCAAAGGTGTGAAGTACACTAGTCTTAGGTCCATTAGTGCCATCGTGTGATATAATATCGTTTTGTATCTACAGATAAAAGCCGACGCGAACCGATACGCTACGATATGCCTCCCGACGAGCTACGATATAGTAATTTTATATCGGCTAAAGTCGGCTCACGTCGGCGTAGGTGGGTGCCCAGTCTAAGTGATATCGTCCTGTGATTCCAACAGTCTCAAAGGTAATAGAAAAGGCCCTCCAAATACAAATCCAGCAACATCTAAATGACCACAATATTATAAACCCAATGCAGTTTGGCTTTATGCCTCAAAAGTCGACTGGACAAGCAATTTTTCATTTACTCACTGCAGTTCATAACAACGCAAATAGAGGTCAGATGACCCTTTGTACGTTTGTTGACCTGCGAAAAGCATTCAACAGTGTTTGTCACGAAATTCTGCTTGTAAAATTGAAAAAAATTGGTATGAGCGTCGATAGCATAAATCTGCTCAAGTCCTACCTCAAAAACAGAACGCAATCTATAAAAATCGACGGGATAGAATCGACAAAAGAAATGGTTACATGCGGAGTCCCACAGGGCTCCGTCTTAGGACCGACATTGTTCATCGTTTTTATAAATGACATCTTTAAGATTATAGAACATGGCCACACCTTCATGTACGCGGATGATTTAGCCCTAATAAATGCTGGAGCAAGCATGAGACAAACTAAAAAAAAAATGCAAAAAGACTTAGACAATATTGGACAATAGCTTAGTGATAATAAATTAGAACTTAACACGAAAAAGACAGTCCAAATGTGGATAGGTAGAAATAGGAAAAATAATGAACTAGGTAGTAATTTGATAAAGGACACACACTTATAAATAGTGGATAAATTCAACTATCTAGGAATTATAATAGACAAGAAATTAATATTCAAGGACCAAGTAACTAAAATAATAAACACAGCCAGAAACAAATTAGGGAAATTAATAATACTGAGGCACCAAATACCATTCAATGTTAGGATAACAATCTTAAAACAAACTATATTACCCATCTATGACTATGTAGACTTTATCTACAACGGAATAACACACGAAAATCTACGACGACTAGATACATCTTTTAATCAATGTATGAGAGCTGCGCTGGGAGTAAGGGACCAACGAAAGTACTCAATTACTGATCTATATGATCTAAACTCAGACCACTCTCTTACCGTAGACATTTACATCTATTGATGTTCATATGGAGGTGGTCAGATGACCCCTCACACCACGTAATATCAGCTCGAATGACAAGGCGTCAGGAAAAGAGTTTTTGTTTTCTCAAGACATAGGCCCGGCGTCCACAGGGCTAGGCCTTACGATGCACCTCCCGACGGAAAATCAAAATCGGGTCAGTACAATAATCTAAAGTGGACCTCAGCATATAAGCCATTTTTTACTGGCTGACTATTCGCCACCGATCTGCAGTCGGGAACCGACGCCAAATTGGCGACACCCGTCCCCGTCCTTAAAAGGTTAAACTGAAGCAACAAACTAACCTCCCGAACGCATAGTGTCAGTTCTAATGCAGAACAACTTTGTTTCTAACAATAAAAACGTGTACTGCCTAATGGCATGGCTACCGTCATTTTGTAATTTTTCACTTAGTGTTTGAGCATTAAATGATTTTAGTTTCGAATCACAACACCTTTATCGAAAGGCTTTATGACGTCGGTGTTATGTCGACCTTTGAATGTGGCAAATGATGGAGGATTTGGATATCATTTGAAATGGAAATAGAAATGTGTGAGAGGCGTTTGACGACTATCGTAAAACTGGATGAGTTTTAATCTTAGCCACCGTATGCCACGTCTCGAGTTAGGCGTTGTGATTTCATGAGGCGAAGCCGACTGAAGTCCGGAGCAAAAACTTCAGGGGTGGAATGCGGTGGCCAAGATTAAAACGAATCATATTTTGATTTTATACTACTCAGTCTCCTTGATTTTGGAATATCAGGTGATAATAATTCTGTATGGCATAGTGGCATATAAAACTCTGTATGCCAGTCAGCGTGGCATACCGAAACCCTATGTTAAGCCTTTGGGATTTTATAATAGGGGTAGGATAATACCCCTATTTCCCCTGAGAGCCATTGAATACGCTAAATCTGGAGAGTCAAATATTACCCATGAAGAAGGCCTTGAAATGGGCTATCAAGAAAGATCTGGGTTAAAAAAAAGTCCTAGCTCTACGAAGGATGAGATTTATTTACTGCTGAGTGCGCGAGAAATCTCTTAATGTTTGATCTTTCACATACCTGACATTATTCTCATCTCATCCTTACCAACATATGACCTATGTAATGATATAACTATTTATGTATGGGGTGTCTCACCATCTATGGAAGAACTGTTCCATGACAGAATAGGATGTAAGATCAATAAACTGGATTTATACCTTCCTCGAAGTCCGCAATTTACCAAATCGGACGAGATGGATTAGCTTTGGCAATTATGGAAACTAAATCAGGCCTTACATCTATAGATATTAGTTGTCCAAGTAGAGGTCTCATCTTGTGATTACATGCTCTGAGTGTTTCCAAAATTATCTAGGCAAACATGAATATCGTATAGAATATATTATAAAGCAAATACAGAAAAAGATAAGTGATTCTGATACAGCACTTATATAAATGCTACAACCATTACCAAAATTTAATATTTCAGCCTTAAAAAGGATTTAGTTTTTCCTGAATACTTAGATTAAAGATGTCTATACAATATATTTTTTTCATCAATTATGAACATACCATTAGTCTCTAGTTTAAATGTGAAGCCTGGCAGTGATAGTATTATGTATGTGGATGCAAAACCAAGATAGTTATTTAACCTCTGACGTTTAGACCATCCAGAGTTGCTATTGCGATACCCTAATTATACGGAACACATATGCAGTTTGGTAACATAAAAGAAAACTTTGATTCTATCTTCTTTTAGACAATACCGCATAGTACATGAAATATGAACATAGTCATGCGACATTATAAAATTTGACAATCATAAAATATTAGGGATGTTGGGTGGGGAATCCGTGTACACTGTTCAGTGGTTGTATGTAAAGTGATCACCCGAGGTGGGTAGAGTCTATTTATAACTTGGTTGCCTCGCGGTACATATTACGTGTTGCCTCCGAATTAATAAATAATCATGAAATTATTTTACAATTGGTCCCGGCAGTCCCATCTTGCACAAGACAACAGTCTGGCGTTTACACTGTAGGTGTGATAGCATTGTATCACATCTGCAAGAGACAAGACTGAATAGTGTTTGACTTAGCAACAGCATACCTAAACAAAACACCACTCGGCCGCACTGCACATTAACATGCATCTTAACTGCTATAATATCCACACCTGGAAATAATTGAATAATGGATCTTCAAGGTGTCACCATGGCATTCCCCTTCTGAATGGCCCTATTGAGTTTCGACATTGTCATTTGAAATGCAGTCGCATTTATAAGTACAATTATATTCATTCACACCATATCTTGCTAATTTGCTTGAGAACCTCTCTCTGTAACGGAGAATTACTTATTATAAAGACTGTAGGTGTCTCCATCTCTCATATGGTCAGGTTATTCTCAGGTGTGTATCAGAGAGCACATCAGTTTACTTGTTGTCCAATTGAGGAATTCGCAATATGGATTTAGACAAAATCTTGGTACTGAAGACATGATTTTCGACTTTTTGAACGACCTGTATTTGGACCATGACAAATCCTATGCTACGGCAGCTTGTTACGTAGATGTAAGGAAAACATTTGATTCTCTCCCGCACAGCTTTCTTCTTGCCAAACTAGAAAGGCTTTTTTTCCCCACACAACAATCAAGAATGGCTTACAGATTATCTGGCAGGTCCGCCACCCCTCCCTCGCCTGCCTGGCGGCCCACCATCCTCCTGCCTGTCAGAATATACTAATCGTACTTATTCTGGGGAATGATCGAACAGAACTGTAGCCATTGTGGCAAACAGTGACCTGACGGCTCGGGAGAGCACTCGTGACGTCATCGCACCTCATCCTGACCGCCATGCAGGAACAGGATTTGTTCCATCCCCCCACCCAAAAAACATATGATAAAAATAACAATAATAATGATAATTACGACAGAAGGATTGACTTATTTTATCTCACCTACATTACTGTCTGTTCACCACTATTTACGCTTTTTCGCATTTACCCTTGCTCCCCTATCTGAGTAAATCTCTGAATCTTTCAGCCACTCCTGCGTTGTGTCAATCATTACCCTGTAATCAATTGACATCAAAACATTTGTCGAGGAGGCTGGAGGGCCAAGAGAAATGCTGATTCAGCAGAATAGAGTGTGATACAAATGGTTCGTTGACATACCGTGAATTCTTTATCACATAAAACAGGCAAGATGCTGCAGCAGCATTTCACAGTGCTGACCGATTATGTGACATATTTAGCGCAATTATTCACAAGTGGAAACAGAAATGGTCAACGATTTTCCTCTCCCACCTCATGCAATTTGTCACCACCAACCAACTTCTGCGTCCACCAACAAAATCAAAGCACATCGAATTAATCGGTGGCAGTATTCATTTTACTATCAAAGGTCTAGCAGCATCCACCACATTTATGCAGAACATGTCACTGATTATGTACCACGGATCTTCAACAAGGTGGACCATCGACCGACTTTGGTACAGCATGAACATTATCGGTGGGGATTTAGTCAGCAGATGGAAACGCCACATACGCCTGAAGCCTGACCATATCATTACTTACATTCTGTATGAATCAATGGAAAGACATGGAATAAAATCTATATTGCATGTGTAGACAGATGCGTGTGGGAAGGAAAGCACCGTGCTCAGTATTTGCCCAACAATATCCTTTGATGCGATGGGATCCAATTATTTACAGAATGACAACAAACTGTGCGCCTATGAGTACCTCTACGTAATGAGCTGCTCATAGTGGCAGGTGCCCGAGGGGGTGAGGAGAAGAGCACCCGGCTCATGCATATTCTACTTAGTGCACTAAAGACACTCATCTGTACGGTTGTCTCGGATGGACCACCTTCGAAATTGTCCATAAATATTTGATATCGATTACAATAGTCATGGCAGGCATGGCAGGGTAGGTAGCGGTCCGCCCCGGTGTTTGATGAGACATCCACGCAGCCACAGAAGTCCGCATTGGCTGTAAACAGTTGTAGAAGGCGATCGATGGGTGTTGACGAAAGAAGCCAGAGCTTCCATACAGGGCTGGACCGAATCCAGGACCTCAACCGAATGTGGCCATACTATATAGCCGATTATATGCAACCTGTACAAGAATCGATAGGTGACTCCATTTGAGAAATTATTGGTGCGCATTATCGGTGTTGGTCAGCAAAAATGCTATTTTCCGATGGAAACTGAGGTAGTCGCCGACCTATTAAGTTCATTCCACCAGCGATGCTTTCAATAGAGAGACATTTCGTCTGTGGTACAATAGATATAGCTGGTGGTGCTAGGTTATGTCGGAGACAAAAATTGGTAACCCTTATTGTTACCACCTGACTATTGTCTCACTAAAAGTGTGTCATGATCGGTCGGCGGTGCTAAATGCCGTAATCGGTGGTCATAATCGGTAGGTGGAAACGCCACAATATATGACATATCTGTTAATGCTATATATCACATTCGGTGGGATTCCTAATTCCAGTTTTGAACACTATTTTCTTCACTAATTTACCAGGGGGTCGTTGACTGACTTATGCCGTCGAAGGGACATAGTACAAGGAAGCCTCGTAGGAGGGTTATTGATTAGTAATACCCAATGTCGTTCAGCTAATACTCTTCTACCTGACCAAAGGTCGGCCATAAGTGTTGAATAAATTTGATCCACATCGTCCCTAGGTTTCCCTGGCGTACCAAAAAAAATCTGCATGTATGACAGTAAATCATTCCACAAACCCCAGGTAGGTAATCGTGCTTTTCAGTTAACAGCATCACTTCCTTCACAACTGATACACCCTAAAATGCTTTTGTACAGAATAAAGTTATGGAACCCTGCAAAGTATGTTTGTGTCTTTATCTTGTTTAAGCAGCCTTTATTCCCATTATTGAAAAACAGAATTCAATTCATATCAAGATAAGTATTCCAATGCTTCAAATATTAACATGTCTGGTGTATCTTAACATACAGAGTGGTTGTGGCTTCATAGTAATATGTATACACGCAAGTCTTATTGTTTTATCATGATATAATGAGAAAGCTACATTTTTGGCGTGTAGGCGAGATCCTCCCCTTTTACATAAGGACAGGTAGTACTTATGTATCTATCTCAATTAGTCCAAAGTGCAATGGTAGACTTATATATTAGGTTTTTCGGGTGACAATACAATATGCAAAAATCATAATGACACAATAGGCAAAACACAGCAACTAGGCCTGTTTCTGATAAAAGGGCTGCAAGTCAGTAATTACTCTTGACGAAAGGAGCTGGAGGGCTGTTTGACTTATTGAACTCGCTCATCTGGTGATAAACTTGGGCGAGCTACAATTATATAAGTACTGATGTAATTCCGAGGTACCCGGAGGTTATCAACACTCGGATTCAAGTCAATGTTGTGCATTAGTGATTACAAAATATGTCCCAGAGCGGTAGAGGCTATACTGATGATGATGGATTTATAATTATGTTTCATTAAAGAAACTTCTCATCAATAATCAGCGGTTTAGTATGATATTTACATTCGTGCCATATAAATCAAATTAGTCTGTAAGCATTGTCTGCAAAGCTCGCTTCCATTAACCGATCTGGCGTCGTTATACGCTAAAAATCTATCTGTGGATTTGTGCCAAAATAGTCGGCCAATGGAAAAAGGGTTTTAGGTTTAATTTTCTTTTATTTGGGACTAAGAAAACTGGAAGAGACACAGACTAGATAAAGTCCAACAAAGTATGGGTGGCAACTTCCAAATTAGTTTAACAAAGTCAGGATGTTTTTGAAAATATGAGTATTGGCATTGGCAATTCTATGTAGCGTCATACAAAATTGTAAAAATAAAAAGGAAAGCAATTACAGGCACCCTGCATGATTGAATGTCCACATAACGGAAATGAACTGGCATGTGTATGTCGAAGTGTTACGAAGTATTATAAGCCTTTGTAACAAGGAAAGAATGAACACATTTGTTGAATAAAACAAACAAAAAACATAAATTACAGACTACCAATTTGATATGAAAATACGATAGAATCCAAATAGGAACTTCCTACTTCTGCACGACTCTGCTGGACTAAGAGGGGGCATCCACCAACCACGACAAGGCTGCGACAACGGCTTTCCGACAAGGTCCACGACAGCTCTGTCGTAGCCTTGTCGTGGTTGGTGGACCCTAGTTCCCGACAAGAGGCTACGACAAGGCCCCGAAGGCTGCGACACTAAGCTTGTCGGGAGGTTGTTGGGGGCCTTCCGACAAGGCTACAACAAAATCGAACATGTCCGATTTTAGAGCCTTGTCGTGGCATGTTGTGGCATGTCGGGAGGTTGTCGCAGAGGTCTACGATAGAAAATTTAGGTGGAGCTTGCTCTTCCCGACACACCCCGACAACGCTGTCGCAGAGCTCTTCTCCTCACGACAAGGCTGCGATAAGGCACTGATTGGAAATTTCTTGTCGGTGCGTGTCGCAGCCCTGTCGTGGTTGGTGGACGCACCCTCTAAACATGAAGTTCTCTATAGTAAAGGGGGGCATCCACCAACACGACAAGGCTATGACAATGGCTTCCCGACATGGTCCACAATTGGCCTACAATTGGAGGCCTTGTCATGTTTGGTGGACCCCAGGCCAAGATTGGAAGCTTGCCAGGAGCATTCCGACAAGGCTACGACAACACCGAGCATGTTTGATTTTTCCCACTACTGGACCCTTGTCATGGAGTGTCATGGCGTGTCAAGAGCATGTCGGATAGGAAATCTTGGTGGAGTGTGCACTTCCTGACACGCCCCGACAACGCTGTTGAAATCCCCCCTTCTTACGACCAGGCTGCGACAAGCGCCGATTGGAACTTTCTTGTCTGCGCTTGTCGTAGCCTTGTCATGGTTGGTCTGCTTTCGAGACACAATCTATGTCAAAAGAGCTCTGTCGGAGTGTGTTGGTGTGTGTCGGAAAGCCTTGTCATAGTGTGTTGGAGTATATCGTAAGAGGGTGCGTCCACCAACCACGACAAGGCTGCGACAACGGCTTTCCGACAAGGTCCACGACAGCTCTACGATTGGAAGCCTTGTCGTAGCCTTGTTGTGGTTGGTGGACCACAGTTCCCGACAAGAGGCTACGACAAGGCCACGACAGGCTGCGACATGAAGCATGTCAGGGGCCTGTCGGGGGCCTTCCGACAAGGTTACGACAAAATCGAACATGTTCGATTTTGGAGCCGTGTCGTGGCGTGTCGTGGCGTGTCGCAGAGGTCTACGATAGAATATTTAGGTGGAGCGTGCACTTCCCGACAGGCTGCGACAAGGGCTCACGACAGCTCCCCTCCTCACGACAAGGCTGCGACAAGGCACCGATTGGAAATTTCTTGTCGGTGTGTGTCGCAGCCCTGTCGTGGTTGGTGGACGCACCCTCTTATGGGTTTGGCGGGAAAAAAGGCTGCCTAGGTGCCGACACTCCAACACAACCAGTTTAGTAACACCGTGCTTGGGGTACTTTATTTGCAGAGGAATTATACTGAAAAACATGATTTTCCTCTATTCTTCTTAAATAAAATTGAAGGAATGGATGTCTTTTATCAATAGTATTATGTAACTGTAAGAAAATAAGAAATATTTGTAAGAACACTTTGAAAATAAATGAATCATTTATTGCTGAACATAATTCATCGCCAGGCGCACTGTTTGAGACGCTCATATATGATACATTTATACATCATCTTTGTAACATGCGATTTCGCCAGCCTCGTCATTTGCTGCACCATTCTATTTACTTTGCGAATCACAGGGTAGAAGCCTATTCATGCGGCAGGGTAATTACATTTACGCTACGCTCAGAATTTCATCGATTAAAGAAAATAGGTACAGTTATGATAAGAAACATATCTCATCTATAAGTGTTTTCTCGCACAAAACAAACAGGAGCCTGATGGAAATGCTCTACCCGGAATGCTTTCTGTGTGATATTCATCCGTGGTTTCTGGTCCAACGACAAAAACAAACCTTATGTCATTTCCATGAGGCATGTACTTACACCGATGAAATAATGTTATAAATGCTGATTGGCCAAGTAGAACATAACAAGCAAATACTCTAATGGAGGGAAAGACCCGACGTTTTTATGTTAGTAGGGGCTTACTGCAGCTGCAGAAAATTATGTCAGCTCGTACCAACAGGGAAATCTGTGGCTTCTTTGCTACTTGTAGGAAACCTTTCACAGGATGCCCATCCTAATTGGCTTAAGATTGGAGAGAGAAAGAAACTTTGAGGGAAATTATTATCCGAGTATAGAGTAACTTCCTTGTGTTGAAACTATTTTCAGATATTTGATGCAAACAATGAATCTGTAAGCCATTTTCCAATGGCCCATGAAAAACGGCACCGATTAATTGGGTTGTCCTAGAACTCGGTCGGTTGTACATAGCCAACAACTGCACGTCAGTGTCTAAAAATCGGTGAGGGTGTAGTGAATGTCTTGTTTCTACAGCATATAACAGATCCATACCGACAGAGCTGTTCTCAAAACAAAATGACCATCGCGGTTGTGGCCTTATTGCATAATCTATGCACAGTTTATTGGTGAACAATTCTCTGCATGTTTGTATCCATTCACAGATCTAGTCTCAGTCGTTCCCGACGGCAGATCGGTGGTGAATAGTCGGCCAGTAAAAAATGGCTTAATGTGGCAAAATGTGATGATGACGACCTAGCATAATCCTATAGACGACTACCCCCCTACTGGACGGGAATGGTTCTGAAAAGGTTACCAGATTTACATAATTGAAGAAGTTCCTTGAAATTTTAAAGCGGATTATCCTAAACCAACTGTTTCGTCTCTTTTTAACGGAGGACCAGATGGCTGTCTATTTCCCAAAGACCATGCTCAATATCATGTTTGTCCTGAATTAAAACCAGGGAGCTGTTTCAAAACCATAGACTTAACCCACGTTTTGAAACAGCTCCCAGTTCCGTTATTATATCCTTTCCTGTCTGTACCATATGTTACAAAATTATGTTTGTATAACATGCTCATTTGTCTAATATTCTGTCATTACGTGTCATACACCTTTTCTGTTTTCATCATGGCAGATGTATATAAATTGCTGTACCGTTTAAAACTAGCAACTGTGCTGCTCTTAAAGAGATCCCCGCGCCTCTAAAAAGCAAGCTGCAGTATTTCAGTTGTGCAATTATAAGCTCTTAGAACACTGTTCTATGAAACATTCTGTGTACCACATAAGGGTTATACCTACAATGTAACCTGTATTAAATTAACATGGATGAAATAAACGCTGCTGCATTAATATAGATATTGAAAGTGGATAAAGATATTTCAAATAACGAATGGAAAACACATCGGTATGCAAATCAGCAATTCCTCAGTTGAACCACGGATACATAGATGGGCTAGAATTAATGTTTAATGAAAGACAAAGTATAAATGCCATAAATTATCTGCATTCATAATTCATATTGGCTGTCATCGAAGTTTAAACAATACCCGTTTCCTTGTGAGTATCTTTATAAATTCGGATCTAGATTACATTCGTAAGTTACCTGATGATATGACAAACCTGGCAAGTTTCTAAATATCATCACTACGATCACCGCCATTTGTGATATATGAATTACATAAATTAATGTCTATGTTACGTATACACGCTTACTGGTTTTACAGGGTTTCTAGAACTCCACATTATTCAATTATGTTAAGGTTGAGAACATATATGTTGTAAAGGTTTCAGCTGTAGTAATGGCCTTTTTGGGGAGTGAATCCACGTTGCGTATAACTCTGTGTCCGTCAGACAAACAGACACTTCACAATTCACCGCTCTTCCTGCAGAACCTTCGTGGCACTTGTGCTTACTAATCTCTGCCTCAAACCAGTTATGTCAAAGCTGTTTCTTATTTTTAGCTTTGAACCACTGTATAATGTGAAATCACAGTAGTTCAGACTACCCCTTCAAATGAACACCTGTGTCATGTTGACAAACAAAACCCTACAACCCAGGAGGTTCTTTCCACTGAAGAAAGCAACTCCTACAGTCTATTCCCGATTTGACATCACAACTAATAGAAATAGATGTATTATTAACTGTATAAACAGGTGCATCTCTTTTTACAAGTAAAACACACAAAAAATTCCCAAAAGTGCTCAGAATTTAAGACATTTGAAAAACTGGCGCATGGGACAGATTTTGCCCCTAAAAGGCCGATCGGTGCAGAGATACAAGCAGGGCAGGAAGTTAGGCGTAGGACCTATGCTAGGAGAGCGAAACCTAAGCTAACGAGAACTGTAGTCAACGATTACCACCGGAACCGAGGCTCGTTACCAGACAACCTTTCGCTCCATTGGGAGGGAAATTCCCACACATCTCATCAGCAGAATAGACCTGTTGAATCAGCAGGCATTAACGTAGATAAGGAAAGACCTTTGTATGGGGATTTAGACCCAATGGTAGAAATTTTGATGGCTTGGCAGAATATGCTGTATTCTAAGAACAGCAGTTATCTCTTTTGGATCAAGTGGGCTTACTTTCAATTATGGTATAATTGCTTTTTTTTTTCATTCCAGGTCTCAGTCAAGTACATATTAAATGTCGTTTGTGATGCATTTAAGTCATTTCTAAGATCCCACACACTCTTCATTATTCTCTTCATAAAAGATAATCCATTCTTCTGGTAAACATTGAACAATTTCACATTTGAAAATCTTCAGGAGCAGTTTTATGCAATTGAATGGGTAACCCTTTGCCTCCATCTACGTTATACGTGAACGACATTCGTTCGTTAGACCCCTGTGCGACAGGTGTTTGTGCACAATGTCTTTCAAAGAGTATTGTGCTTTTTAGGCATGACAATAGATTCTTGTTATTGTAAAGGATGTTATACTTGTTCTTGTATCATAACAGTCTTAACCTATTTCAACTCATACAGAAGTTACTGCAGGATCATGATACAAGTGTGAATACATGGGTGTAATATGTGCTGAAATAAAAGTTGCTTACAATGATAGAAAAAATAAACGTTATAAAATCCTGCCCATATCATTTTTTTAAACTTGATTGTTTCCCCTTATGAATTTGAAGATGCAGATCAGGTCCTGCTGTTGTTGGATCCCATGCCAAGGGGTATCCACCTGCTACGATTTTGCTTCACTTTACACATCGGTGAGCTAAGCGATGCAGAAGGCGCAATTTGTCAAGTTTCTATGATTTGTCACTGACGCAACGATGTCAATGATGACCGTACATCATAGTGCGTCGGGATGCCTATTACAGTGCATCCGACCCGGCGTTTACACTAGACGATTCTGGCCGGCGATTCTGGCATTTTGCATCCCCTGACGACTTTTAGCAGTAAAAAGCTAGAAAGCGTCTAGTGTAAACGCTAAGCACGTGGCAATTGTAGATTTTCTGATTATATCACATTACAATATGGCACCACTTCACGACTATTGGACATGCTCTGACCTTCGCGACTATTTCAAGTGGGCTTGAATTAGTCATCTACTTGGGCAGCAATTCTGTGAAAACTCATAGTAGTCAGTTTTACCCGGCGTTTACATTAGACGACTAAATACGTGACGACTGTAGATCGTCAGCCAATAGTCGCCAGGTGGTGGCAATGTCCACCGCAAAAGTCGTCAGCCTCAGAATCTACTCGAGCGTTTACACGGACGACTTTCAGTTGAACGGACATCGGCAATTAAATGAGTTAATCTTGGTGCACCTGTGTATATGTCCATTTATCAGGAGCACACCCGGGAGGGGGGGGGGGTGCATAGGGGTACCTGCCCCCCCCCCCCTCGAAATTGTCCCCGGTAGTTTTTGTGTGTGTGTATACATGGGCGTACACTGTAAAATCGGTGTTTACCCCCACCATAATAATACTAAATATCATCCCCTTCTCTACACAGAAGCAACTGAAAAGAACTTTCCTAACCCCCCCCCCCCTTCAAAAAGTCCCACATATAAAAATAGAAATGAAATAAGCCCCCCCCCCCCCATCACAGAGTTACCAATATAAATCCCCACAAAAACAATCACCCCCTGCCCCATCACAGGAGCAACTGAAATATTTTTCCTACCCCTCCCCCCCAAATTAGTTTTTCTTCAAAAATCCCCCTATCAAATATTAGGCATTTCTGTATAAATGATTTTAAAATAAAAGAAGCCCCCCCCCCCCCCCTTCAGAAATGAAGATAACATAAGCGCTCCCCCGGGAGGCATGTCTACCGTGGAACGTTGCTGGCACGGCTGTGAGGCCCTGAGCCCTGTGCCACGTATGGAGAGAACACCATCACTCAGTCATGTGGTCCACCATCATGTCACAGTGGACTCTCCGACCTTGTGAAGGACGTCCACCTGGTGCCCGATCGATCGGGAATCAAGTCTCAGAAGTCGAGACTGCTTTTAAAAAAATACCCTTTTATACAAAGCGCGTCCTTTATATGCTCACGTAATCTGGGGAAGTGTTATTAACTTGTGCCAGGCTAGATATTGAGTTCCTCATAAAATGAAGCTATAAATACGGTCGGCAAGTCTCGACTGCATCCTGGTTGAGCTGTTCTTTCTGCCTTCAAAGAGAAATGATTGTCCTTGGCGACACACGGCCAATTAAGAGGAGACTCATATTGTTTTATTCGATAATAGTTTGCTTGGAATTACAGACCGTTCATATGACGGTACGTGTAAACGTGCTTCAATAACACTAGAGCAAACTCTATCCTTACTATCAGGCTGTATGATGCGTCTGAGGTTGTAGGTGTATGCAGATATTTATTCTGTGGGCAATGGGAATATTAATGGCACCCTGATGCTGAGAGGTTGCAGGATAGTGTTTATCTCACCTCTGTTAGAAGTTTAGCCATAGGAATAGCATTAAAAATTATACGCAACGATTGCCCACATAAAGTGACAATACTACACCAAGGTAGTGGCAGAGTGATGTGAGATGATGTTATAATCAACTTGCCAATCAGTGGCCAGAATTTCAAAGAGCAGACAAGATATCAACATGGAGATTTTAACGTTCCTAACTGGATTTGAAAAGTAGTTTAAATTATTTTGATATCGTGACGATATTCTAGAGTCCTTGAAAAGGGTAAGATAAATCAAGAACTGCACTCAAATTGTAAAATGAACAATATTCCTTTTGTTTGGATGCACTGTAATCGTCTCTTGGCTTTGCCTCAATGATAAATGCAGAGCATCCAAACTTGTGGAGTATTGTTTATTTATGCGATTCTCGATCCAGTTCTATATGATCATGATACACCTGTGCATGTCAGTGATCACACTGGATGCTGATATCTGGTACATGAGATAAGGAACATAGCTATTGTGTTATGGAGGCAGATGTTTGTCCCCGATGCCAATAAAAACACCAGGTGGCGGGTTCAGCTATCAATGGATTTGATTAAACATATTCTTTTGGCTTGCCATTGAAGGACTTTCGCCTCATCTCATGATTACCTATAGATTATGATAGCAGATAATAATGGTTGTCTCCCGACTACAGTGGTGCTATCTTACAATTTTCTGGATGGTGGCAAAACAAGTAATCACTCTGTGCTCTATACGAGAATAACATCCTGTTTCAATGAAAATAGGCAATTTAGCAGGTATTCACAGACAGATCAAAAGAACGAAATTTCAATAAATTTACTTTAATCCAACTAAGCCTAGATATCCGATGACAATGACAATCGAAAATCAAATTCAGCGTTAACAAGGAACAGCTTATGCAGCCCGACTTTGAATTAGAAACTTAAAACTAAAACTCTCTTAGAGTGTTTTTATCCTTTTTAAATCATTCAATTATATTTGAGGAAAAGTGTTAGGTAGAAAGCACATATCTTCCACCCGCTCTATTTTTTTATGTTTGTTTATATCCATGTCCAACAAGTGGACATACATGACAGTCTGCCGTAAAGATTTGATATCTGGTATCAAGTATAGCAGGGAAAATAAGAGAACATGGACAGAACATATCATACTACATAGCATTAGTAGGACAGTGATACAAATCAGACAAAAGCAAATGCAATCAGGGGAAGAGTCAAAGAGTTGTTGCGGAAACACCAATTCATATACATATCGGTCTTTCACCATTCTCTTTGTTACATCAGAACGCACCCCCATTTCAATCAAATTACATGCCCTTTTCATCTACATCCGCTCTCGTGCAAACATTGGCCACACATTACAACTGTCTATTCTTCAGGATGCCGGCACTCAGTTTCATTCCTATTCATTATACAGTCCATAGAACTCCGCAATCTGTAAATGAAACGGTACTCATAGTATGCTAACAATGGTGCAATGTCCCGACGAATCCATTCCGTGTAGAGTGACTAACTTATGGCCCCACGTTTAACTGTGTCCATAAAGCCCTGTATTTTACATTTAGCCAGTTCTGTTTGTGTGAACTGCGTGTTATGATCTATCAGCGATCCTCCTATTATTATATACCTGTGGCTGTATCTCATACACGGCGTTTACACTAGATGACTAAAAACATGACGACTGAAGATCGTCTATGTGTAATTTCTTCGTTCCATTAGATCTCCCCTATGGGATCTATGGTTGGAATTTTTTTTTACATGACTGTAGATCGTCTAGCCAATAGTTGTCTGGTGGTGCTCGATCATGCAATATCATAATAGTAGTCAACTCAATGGTTTCCTTGAGTTTTTACACTAGACAACTAATTTTAGAAATGCAGCTCAGCGATTTATCGCCACCTGTCTGAATGACTAATTCAAGCTGGATTGAAATAGTCACCAGCATTGGAGCATGTTTAATAGTGGTCAGGTGGTGCCAAATTACAAAATCTGACATAACCAGACGATCCGCAGTTGCCGCGAGCTTGGCGTTTACACTAGACGATTTCTAGTTTTTTACGGCTGAAAGTCGTCAGGTGGTGCAAAATTCAAGAATCACTGCCCATAATCGTCTATAGTGTAAACGCTGGGCTGATAACACCCGTTCATACCAATGTCAAATTTATGACCGAACAACACATACATGGAGTAGGGGGTATATATGTAGCGTACTGGGTTTGTACGGTGGTGAAACCCGACAAATCGTCCAAAAGTGAAAGTATAAAATGGTAAATTTTAAGGGAAACAATAATTCGAAAACAGGTGATAAATAGTCGGTAAATTGATGATTATAGATGAACCGATGCCGAAGGTATAGTACTAGAAGTCGACGATATTCATTCTCATAGCACAAGTCGACTAAATCTAATTATTTAAATTTTGTGTCACGTATGCTAGCTGCAAAGGACATGTGGAATCGTCCTGAATATATGAATACATTAGTTATATTTGTGTATTTCGTATCCGATCTCCTGCCCTTTTGGGGATGGGAGAAATCCCATGGAGGAAATATATACATATTTGTAACCGTTATAACGTATCCAATGTTACAACGGTTATTAGTACCTTCTTTGTCCAGGTACCACAGAAAGTGTTTCAGTCGAGAATCAAATGTCAATTAGCGACCGGAAACACAGATAACACCACACAAGGATATGCTTTTCCCCTGAAAATACAAGTAATTTTCTTAAACAAACAATAAACAATGAACAAACAAAATGAGAGAGACGAAAAGACACTGAAAAGGGAAATGAAATAAGAGCATGAGAAGTTGAGCATTAAGAAATACAGACTACCCAGTCATAAAACTATACTTAACACACTGTGCCTATTCCTCCTAAAGACATATCACTACAATACACAGAGGCGCCTACCGGTGATTTTCAATTACCGGCAATTATCAATTCAAATTGGTTCTTTTGACCCATTCTAATGTCTAATGAGTAGAGTGTGAAATATTATAGAGTTTGACTTAACCCAATAGGTATATTAAGTTAATTTACAATTGATTGAATTTCATAGGAAATGTACTAGATGATATAGTTTTTAACAATTCGTTCAAAGACAAGGACCTACAATTTAAAAAACTTGTGAAAAATTTAAAATTTGCTATATTCCGTGAAAGATTCAAGAAAATGGCATGGGTCTCACTATATGAAAACCAACTATAAATAACTTCTAATTTTCTATTACAATATTATCATCATTTTAATTTCTAAATCAAAACCTAGCACGGTGGCCCTCAATTCTTAAGTTAGATATGTGTTCTACAACATCTTGATATTACCGTATCCAACTTTCAGGAAAATGACAAGGGCATTATTTTTCAAGGCACATTGTCCGATATGCCTTCAAAGACTATTTCTTACACATATTAAAAGGTTTCCAATTCAGAAGGTTCCAAGTAACTTGAGGCTCACTAAGGTATCCTAGAAGTGACCTTCGTCACTCCTGATGTTTGTGAGTCCATATCACCTTGATTTATAAACGTGGTTACTAAGGAGCACTGCATCTTTGTAGTTGAAATTATCAAGGAATATGATTACTGAATCCATTAGGAAACCTCTTATCATGCATGACATGACTGAATACTTTCATAAGGCTACTAATATTAGTTAGGCTTTTGAAAGGAAAGTTCAGAAAATGTGCATTAATACTCGTGGCATTTTAAGATAGTCCTTTTCTTTTTCAACTTTTCTATTGTAAATGCGTTGGTACAATCATAGGTCATACAAAATCTGAGCTGTTTAATGGATGTGGTGTGAGAAAGACTGTACATTCCCTTTTTAGTACTACTTTCCTTGGTGCATTGCCCTTGGGAAATGATCTAAATCCCTCACAGATTTAATGCTTCCCGTCCGGGTCTAGCTGGTTCTTGGAGTGATAAGCAAATTCCAGCAATATAAAATGTAAACTGTTGGGGTCTGGTCCATAGGTCACCAAGAAGTTCAGCGCAATACCATTAAGGTATATCAATATTATTATTACTGTATTTAAAAAAACAGTTTATTAATTCAATTGGCCACACCAGAATTGCCTTTGTTCTGTGTGTTACTACTATTATTCATGAAAGACATCAGTCAAGTTACAGTAGGTAACATCGCGAATGCTTCGTTGGATTACAATAGGACCATCCAGGTAGGATATATACAACATATTCGTTCTCCTAAAGTCTTCTTCAGATACAAATCAAGCTGCCCGGACTTTTTTGGGAGAAGTGGAAATTCCCTTCTGGCATGATGAAAAATAAGGCTTCTTCACTCCAGCTGTGTGAATTGACACTTGTGACTCCTAGTTCCCAGGTCTATAGGTAATATTGTGTTAATCATCTGGAAAAGCCCATAGAGGACAAGACAGCACACATGACTCTTACATATACTTGAAAACATGTTGGTAACACACAGCAATTACCAACATTATTCTTTTTCTGGTACAGTAAAGTTTATTTAGATAATAGAATTCATCAAGTACAATATTGATGCTTTGTGTAATCACGAGGCTTAGCTGTAGCACTTCTGACACCAAACGCGTTGCGACCACGAATATTGATGCTTGCCTTAATGTCTTCTATCGTTTGCTACAAAGTGAACGAAGTATACCTCTACACTTGTCCGAAGCAAGAGCGCATTCTGTATATCCAATAGAATTGGAGACAAACAGATTCACTGACCAATGAAATAGGACCGCGGGAAGCGACAGTAGTCGACTTCGGAGAGAGAAAAACAATCGGGAATTACTCGTGGTCGCGTTGCACACATGATCACATCTTCGTCTCACACTGATAATTAAATAAGATGCCCAATTGGTCAATCTAGGATAAGTCCATCTATGTTTTAATCAATACGTGTGTCGTCTATATGGAAGAAGACTATCTTAAATGGGATTCACACGGTGGGACAAATGGACCTGAGACTGGTGTACTTCACACCTTTGCACCAGTCGGCTACTATTTCCAACTGGGAACAAAGTTTCACAGATTGGGGTGTTCTACAGTCTCAGGGGAACATGGCGGATTCAATTCACATGAGAAGATTTAACAAGTACATAGTCTCACCCCTACACCCCTACACAGGGTACACAGGGTACACAGTCGCCGACTCAGGGTACTTCCCCATGTGAATAGGTGTTATTTGAGACCGCTGAGACTCACAGATTGGGGGAGAACGTGTGAAATACATTTGTCTCACCAAAATGTCCCTCTAAATTTTAAACCTGTTTAAAGTCAAAATCTCGTGAGATTCTGTTACTTGTTAGGGGCGATTGTCGCCGACAATTGCAAGAGAAAAAAGTTGTCTCAGCAAAATGAAAGCCTGTCATTCACACGAGGAGATTGTGTTCCAGTACCGAATCTCAACAGGATTTGTCTCAGACAAACGGCCTGTGAGGTACATGAATCCCACCGTGTGAATCCCGTTTTACACAAGGCGTGACCCTGAACAAAAAACATTATATTTACAGTTATTCTTTACTCTGGATTCCAATCACCCTGCTTCACATCCATCATTCCTACTATAATCCGTCTGGCCTCCATTTGCCAGTTGGCCTTAAACCAGCTGTTCACACTACTAACGCACAGAGCTATCATACATACATGCTGTGGCTGTGACATAGACATTACGATTTCACCAGAATGTATTCCCCACTGGGATTCCCTGAGGGAGACTGGGAGTATACTACCACACCATACACAGCTCTCTGCATTCGTCATGCCATAAATGTAAGGGCTGCAGGCAAAAAGTGTAGATCTCTTCCATCAGTCTACTGAGTAGGTATCACTGTGGGTACCTCAATGTGGACAGAGCTGTATTATCTGTGCCTCTGGCCATATCTCTCTGCTACACATGAATCGCCCTGAAGCCACCTTTTAGAGAACCCAATCAGGAGAAATAATGCGGGGTTATTAAACACAGGGTTCTATTTATTTAAAAAGGCGATGATTCATTAAGGCCCCAACAACTCGAGCGTAATATGTATTGACATTATAGTTCTGGCGTTAGTAATGTGATATCTGCACGAGTCAGGAAAACAATTATAGAACTGTGGAAACTTAAAATTGTACTCCCACCCGGCGTTTACACTAGATGACTAAAAGGGTAATGTAGATCACTTAGCCAGTAATTGTCAAGTGGTGCTCGAATATGTGATATCGGCTTCAATAGTCATCAACTCAAGAAGCACATCTAGCATTTACACGAGACAATGTATCATCTTTTAAATGAGGAATACTTCCTGCTATCCATTTTAGCAGACATTTAACAATGGCGATTATAGGCGATCATTCTCAATGGTTAACCCTGCTTAAACTACAGGTAAATATATTTATTTCCCATTATAAAGCCACAGGTGAAAAAAGGTAAAAACTCATGGTCGTCGACAAAACAAGAGGTGGCTGACAACTGAGATTTTACAGAATCGCCAGCTGTCTAGAAGACTATAATTCATGATCGCCAGGTGTTGCCAAATTTCATAAGCTGATGTAATAAGATGTAATCAGACTATCTATAGTCGACACGCGCTTGGCGTTTCCAATAGACGAGTTATAGTCTTTTTCTCCTGAAAGTCATCAGATGGCTCTAAATTCAAGAATCGTCGCTATATTTGTCTAGTGTAAACGCCGGGTTGAAGAGATTTTTTTGTGTGTGGTGTGATTCGTCAGTACAAAGACTTCGATCTACCATCATACCTAGTGACCGTTTTACTTCTGGTACATTTGTTCAACAGGTTGTTTCACTCATCATTTTAGATGTATATTAGAGTAAGTGATGGGGAGACAATAAAAATAGTTTCCAACACAAAACTGGTGCAGTTGCAATGGATATTGACATAACATAACCTGTAATCTCCTAGGATAGGGATGATATAAATGACAAGAGAATGACAAACTTGGTTTTAACTATACAATAGTGATATGCCATCATACACAAGTATTTCACTTTTACAATTCATATAAATAAATAGAAAGATATATTACCTATCTTCTTATTTTTTTATTTTTTTTTTTTAAAGCTTTATTTCACTTCTTTCGGACGAAAGTTCTTCCAGTGATGTACAGAGGTTGCTTTACAAATTGTAGTATCGTAAGAAAAAGGTGAGCATACAAGACCAGTTACATCTAGATTCAATATATCACATAGTACAAATGAATAATGAGGGATGATGTGCATATAAAATAAAGTAAAATACAAAATACAACCTATATTATTATACAGTAACTGGTATAGCACGTGGTAACTAATCTTCTTCTAACGCCATCTTTTTTACCGCTTCCTTAAATTCGTACTTACTCTGCATATGTTGGATACGCGATGGGAGTGCATTCCAGAGTTTCGTGCCTCGATACAGTGGTGATTTCTTATATGATTCACTCCTAAACCTTCGTTCTATAAACTTTATCTTATCATCATTACGTGTATGCAGATTTCGGTGATTAATCATAGACTGGTCCTGAGATAATTTATACATCAAGGATAACAACTGCCTGTCCCTCCTATCCTTCAACATGTCAAGATTACACAAACGATGTAACTCTTCAGTACTAGTTCTTGTATTAAACTGACGAATAATCACACGTGAAGCCCAGTTCTGAAGTCGCTGGAGTTTAGTAATCTCGGTCTGCATTGATCCATCGTATAGGAAAGAACAATATTCCATTAGTGGACGGATAGCGGAAGTGTAGATCAAAGAGGCTGCCTTTCGGGTCAGGGATGGTCTTATTTTGGAAAGTCTAAATATTTTTGAATTTACCCCTTTGGTTACGTCTTTGAGATGCTGTTTAAGGTTAACCGTACTGTCTATCAACACGCCTAAATATTTGTAATTAGCTACATATGGAATTTTTTTATTTACATACATGACATCGATTGGATCTAGGTGCCTTAAGCGAGGAGCTGTAGCATACCAGCATGTTTTTGTTTTCTCTACATTAATCGTAAGTGCATTTTTCGTACACCATTCGGAGATTTCATTTATTCCAATTTGTAATTTCTCTAGGACTTGGTCACTGCGAAGGCCACTTACGTAAATGACCAAGTCATCCGCATATTGTATTGACTCACATGTTGAGAGAGTATCTGTCATATCGTTAACATAGATATTGAATAACGTCGGTCCCAGAACGGAACCTTGTGGGACTCCAAATGGTATTACCATATTATCTGATCTGGTTCCATTTAGGATTAACGATTGCTTCCTACTAGAAAGGTAGTCTGCAAACCATTTTGTGAGAACGTTTAAGAGGCCTAAAGTGTGTTCCATTTTATTTAAAAGTATGTCTCTAGGTATACAATCAAATGCCTTTTTTGCGTCAAAAAAGCAACAGGCAGTAATTAGACCATCATCTTTGTTTTCACTGATTTTTTGTATGAGTTTAAAAATAGCATCACCTGTGCCAGTTCCATGCCTAAATCCATATTGGTTTTTATTAAGTTTGTCATTTATTTCTTGGAGAGTGAAATCGAGAATAACCTTCTCAAGTATTTTAGAAGGAGCCGGTAGTATACTTATGGGTCTCCAGTTTTCGACATTAGCAGTATTACCTGATTTTGCAATCGGAATGATAGTTCCTACCTTCCAGGAGGGGGGCAGAAGTTGAGATTCTAGGCTACATTTTAATAAGTGGGTAAACTCCATCTTTAGGATTTTTAACAAATCTTTAAGGGCTCTTGCAGAGGTATTAGCAACTCCAGATGACTTGTGGATGCTCATGTCATATATGAGCTCAGTTACTCTTCCGTCGTCTATTACATGATTAAACTCTCCTGATACGATACCTTGTAACCTTACATCGCGGTTATGTTCTTCGATAGTTGCTTGATCAAATTTGTTATACAGATTCTGTCCAATATTTGAGAAATATTGATTCATAAAGCTAGCACATCTGTTATGGTCGATGGGGTTGCCGTTCTCGTCTATTAAGTTTGCAGTTTCTGTGGACTTATTTTTCATATATAGGTCTTTAATTCTGCGCCAAAACTCAAGTGGTTTATTTTTTGTTTGTTCAAGTTGCTCAATACAATAGGCATTTTTACAGTTTTTGATTGCCTGTCTTATATGATTACTTAATCTCCTGGCCCGCTTTAGTAGATTTGGATCATGTGCGTTTTTCAGTCGTCTAACAGTGTCTTGTCTTTCGTTAATAAGTGACATTACCTCATCAGTCACCCAGCATTCTCTTTTTCTTTTAAACTGCATTTTCTTAATCGGGCATGAGTGATCCAGGTATGCAGTGACACACTTGATTATTTTTTCCCAAAGCGTTTCTGGGTCATGGGTATCCCAATAATCGTTCCAATCATAGTTGACTACCCAATCATTTAGACTATCAGCACTATATTTTTTATAAGATCTACCCACAAATTCAGTAGGACATGATTTTTCTTTAAGTTTTTTCCTAGTTGCGTAAATTGACAGGTGGTCACTTAGTTGGTTTGCTCCAGTACCACTCTCTGTAATAAATTTCGAATTTGAATAAATGTGGTCGATCAGGGTTCCACCAGTTTGGTTAAATCTAGTTGTGCTAGCTATATGTTGTTTCAAATCAAAGTCTCTCATGAAAAGAAGTAGGTCTGTGGTATATAAGTCCTTTCTATCATTTAAGTTGACATTGATGTCGCCCAAAATCCAGATTTCTGCCTTTTTACAAATTGGGTCGTTTAATATAATATTAAAGATAGCTTTAAGATCATCCAGAGGTACTTTTGGTGGCTTATAACAGGTGATAATGACCATTTTACGATTTTTAGGTTTATCAATTTTTACGGTTAGGTATTCAAAATTTGTTGTAATCCCACTGAGTTCTTGTATTTTTGAGGTATATCTCCCTAGTGAATTTTTTATAAAGCAAGCAACTCCCCCAGCTTTGTCATAAAGTCGGTCTTCTCTAAAAAGTGTATAACCAGGCCACTTAACAATACTGTTATCGAGAGTCGGTTTCAGCCATGACTCAGAAAAGCATATTATATCATCAGTCTGGAATAACAATTTGACCTCGTCAAGCTTATTAAATAGACTACGGATATTTAAATGTCTGAAACATAGGTTTTTCATATGCAATAATGGGGATGGATGAAAGAAAAAAACTAAAGTAAGAAGCTCGTGTGAGTTAAATACTCAGACGAGGTAGAGTTACTGTTTGGTCAAGTTCGCCAAACAGTAGCTAATTTGGAAAAAGTTACAGATATACATAGTATTAGGTAGATAATGGTTGGCGCCACAGCGGAAATAGGGTATACATAGAAAATGCAACCTAGGTGGCAGTGTGATCACACCCCTATTACATTGTAGTGTCAAGTATCGGTAGATCAGACAAATAGGCACAAAGTTCATACAACATATATACAGGTTTACTACAGCTACTGGTATAAATGAAATACTTTTAGAAGAATGGTAAACACTTAGTTTACATTATATATGTGGTTTCATTTATAGTATGCTTAGTAAATTACTTTATCCATTTGCCATGCTGATCCGGCCTGGTCAACAAATAAGAGTTCGTAAGGTAATGCAACTCATGGAGTAAAGTATAGTAGCTATCCTCTTCTGTCCTTCAGAGCACTGCCGATCCGGCCTGTGTTCTGTTGACTGTGTAATAGTAGTTAAATGCATTCTTTTAGTAGAGGTGATACCTCGATGGATACATGATATAGCATTCCATGCCGATCCGACCTCAGAAGCCAATATCCAGCACCAAAATAGGTAACCAGTGATTGATACATTTGTAGGTGTTCATCAAAATATAAATATCTAACTGTTCACTGTTCATCTACCTGCCGATCCGACCTGGTAGCACAATAAGATAAACAGTCTAAAACGGTCTGTCCTTACATCAGACGCATTGTTATAGCATAGCATACCCTGCCGATCCGACCTGGGTAGCATATCAAGCATCTCTGTGTAAATATCAAGCTATCACTTAATCCTAGTATATCCCTGCATCATGTCTACCTGCCGATCCGACCTGGTAACAAAGAAGCAAACAACGAGAGTAATATATATCACTTACCACTAGGCAGAAACCCACTTTACCATTCTGGTACCATCCTTAGATGTTACCTCAAGCGCGGATAGTGACTTGCGCCGTGGTTGAAGGTTCTTGTTAATAATGCGCAGCAAGACCTTCGCTTGTTTGGGAGCGTACTCAGACTTTGGGTGACACCCATCATAAAGTTTACCATACAGGGTTACAGTTCTTTTACGATCCGAGTGCCAGACATGTACCAACTGATCAAGTCGAGGGGACGTCATTCCCTCTGTCTTGTTTGCAGCGATGATGGTATCATTAACTAGGGGGATCGATCGATTAAGTGTGTCCTGTTCCGATATGTCTGCTGGAGATGGATCAATATTTTGATTATATATTATCATATCCATCCCAAAGAATGTTGCGAACACTATACAAACATCGGGAAGGACTGACTTAATTAGTTCATAAGTATCAGCAATGTCCTTTGCAACTATCGCCTGAAGTTGATCTTCTTTCTGCTTGCGTAGTGAAACTAGTTTGGTTGTGGCATCCTTACCGGTAATACTACAAATACCTCCACATATATACAGAGTGTCCACATTGTTCGATTGTTGTAGGAGTATTTTCCTTGCCACTTTAGCCAACGCATAAATACTGTGACCATGTTTAGCAACCGCCTGCCACACCAGGCTATCTTCAAGTAACAGTTCTCTTATACTATCTATCCTAGAGTCACCTATTATCATAACAGATCCGTCCATAGCCGTATTAGTCATCGTATTGTGGTACTGTGGTAGAAGCACTTATGATGTTTCAATCATTTCCTGACGAATTTCCTCTAGTAGGCCACCACACCGATTTTTCCCGTTGAATGCGTCTGTGTCAGCTGAGTGTTCGAACACAGTTCCTGTGCCCCAGTATGTGTCCCGGGTACATTCGTAAAGTGGCTCTGGATACGTGGCGATCAGTTTTTCTTGTAGGACAGAGTTCTGGAGAAACTTCTCTCTGATGATCGTTTTCAGGACTTGTTCACAGTTTAAGTGCCATGAAGACGTTGTGGGAATTTTAACCCTGCCGCCAGTTATCTTAATGTTGTAGCAGTTGTCACTATTCATAATTGCTTCAGCACTATCTTGGTCGTCATGGTAGAGGGATTTCGCCAGTTGGTACGCCTGTTCTGCACTGTTAAACAAGTATCGCTTTTTTTCTCCGCGGTCATTCGCTTCGCAACTAAATTTGCACGGGTACATATTGCTTAAATAAGCAGTTGGTCCCTGAAAGATTATACCCTTTTTAGTTTTCCGAATGCGCTCTGTTGGGTTGTCGGGTGCTGGGGGGGGAGTTACAGGTGTTATAACATCGGGCCTCTCAGGTACTTGTACGTCGGCGGATGTGGGTTGAGTAGGATCGGTCGGCTTAGCGGTGTCCATTGGCACTTCATTTGTTGGCTCGGTGGGCCTTGGCCCGGTGACCTGGTTAACCAACAAGGCATGGTTTCCAAGGTTGTGGGTAGTCATGGCGGTAGTTCGCCGGGGTTGAGGGTTAGACGTGTCTCGTTTCACATAGTCAGCCGGAAACAGAAATCCCGGGGCATTATCAATATTAGCCATATCATAATGAACTCCGTTAACTGTCAGAGTGTCATCCCTAATACTAGCTTCAATTCCCTTCCTCTTAGCGCATGCCCGTAAAACTCTCATTACCCCTCTTTTCCTGCGATTTTCGGGGGATTCGTCTTGGGTCACAAATATTCCCCTTAGTTCACTTCTGTTAAGTTTATATGCATACCTTAGCATGTTGTTGCGTAGGTTGAACGAAGTGAAACACAGTAGTATTGGTGGGGGGCGGGTGTCTGAGTGCCTATTGTATCTAGTTGGTAGTCTAGAGACATGTAGCACCTCTTCAGGGCTGATGTTTAGTTCAGTAATACGAGCAATGTTATTTATGAGAGTGTCGAAGTTCTCATTCTTTTCCATTGGGTACCCAAATATTACCACATTCCTACCCTTCGAAGTGTAGAAGAAGCGGGAATTGTTATCTACTGGTCCTCCGGCCATTTGGTTGGGCAATTCAGTGTTACCAGAGTTACTACTAAGCAGTTTCGCATGTAGACTATCAATTTGCGTTTGCATCCCATCTAACCTTTGGTCAATCTGTTGTTTGTTAGATATAGATTGTGCGGCTAGTGTATCCACATTCACTTGCAATTGATTAAGGTCCTTTGCAATTGCCCCAATTTGTTTTTCAGTTTTAAGGTTCAGGTTCTGAAGTCCCTCATCTAGGTCTTGTTTTGTAGTGATGTTCGCCATTTCTTCCCTAGTGGGTATTTGGTTAACTCGGTCCAGTAGGGCTTTCAAGGTTTGGGAATTATCTAACATAGCTGTACTTACAGGTGCGCCTTCGGCGGCAGGTATTTCCGGATTCATGTTTGACGATTGGGTCTCGCTGGTTTTGTCACTATAGTGACACTCGATGTCCCAATTTTCTTCACTAATTAGATCAAGTAACTTATCAGAATTAGCTGCCTCACCTTTAGTTTTTTTGAGTTCGTTCCGGTGTATCCCAACTTTCGAGGTAGGTGGGCTCTGCGACGTAGATCTAGATCTGATACGTTTCCGAGTTGTTAGGTCAGACATAGTCCACCTACATGCTGAGCGATAATTGAGCCCAGTCCTTTGTTCACAGTGCACAGACAAAAAATGCTGAGTATTCCGTTCCCAGTTCGATTCAAGACTAGAAATTTTTACACAGTAATCCAGTTAGTGTTGCTATATCTTTTTCCGTAGTTGGGGTTGACTAGTAGGTTTTTTCTCTGTTATTACCGGTAACATTCCACCCAGGCTGCAGTACACGTCTACCCGCTACGGCGCGTCATCATACTTCCCAGAAACGAGGCATAGAAATTTCTATGCAGGTTAATAGCAAATTTAGCAACATCAATACCATCAGCATGTCCTTCATATCGTGACTCCTCGCTGGTAACATACTCGTGCGCCACATATTTATAGTTTATCGCTCAAAATGTTTGAGAAGCTGTGCCCGCAAGCTGATGACAAAAGTCTAGATCATTCACTAGCACTCCAAGCGTATAGTGGTCTACATGATTGCCAGGTGGTGCCAAATTGCATAATCTGATGTAATCAAACATAATCAGACAATCTGTTGTCGCCACGCGCTTTGCGATTCCAATAGACCAATTATAGTCTTTTACTGCTGAAAGTCATCAGATGGCTCTAAATTTAAGAATCGCTGCTACCTACGTCTAGTGTAAACACCGGGTTAAAGAAATTTCTTTTTTTTTGGGTGTCGGTATAAAGACTTCGATCTACCATCATACCCAGTGACCGTTTTACTTCTGGTACATTCATTCTACGGGATTTTCTATCGTCACTTTAGATGTATATTAGAGTAAGTGATTGGGAGATAATAAAAATAGTTTCCAACACAAGACTGGTGAAGTTGCAATGGATATTGACATAACATAACCTGTAATCTCCTAGGACAGGGATAATATAAATAACAAGAGAATGACAAACTTGGTTTTAACTATACAAGAGTGATATGCCATCATACACAAGTAAGTCACTTTTAAAATTCATATAGATAAATAGAAAGATAAATTACCTATGATCTTTTGCAGGTTAATAGCAAATTTAGCAACATCAATATCATCAGCATGGCCGTCATATCGTGACTCCCCGCTGGTAACATACTCGTGCGCCACATATTTATAGTTTATCGCTCAAAATGTTTGTGAAGCAGTGCCCGCAAGCTGATGACAAAAGTCTAGATCATTCACTAGCTCTCCAAGCGTATAGTGGTCTACATGATCGCCAAGTGGTGCCAAATTGCATAATCTGATGCAATCAAATATAATCAGATGATCTGTTGTCGCCACGCACTTGGCGTTTCCACTAGACAATATATAGTCTTTTACTGCTGAAAGTCATTAGATAGCTCTAAATTTAAGAATCGTTGCTATATATGTCTAGTGTAAACACCGGGTTAAAGAAATTTCTTTTGGGGGGGGGGGATCTACCATCATACCCAGTGACCGTTTTACTTCTGGTACATTTGTTCTACAGGTTTTTTCACTCATTACTTTAGATGTATATTAGAGTAAGTGATTGGGAGACAATAAAAATAGTTTCCAACACAAAACTGGTGCAGTTGCAATGGATATTGACATAACATAACCTGTAATCTTCTAGGACAGGGATGGTATAAATGACAAGAGATTGGTTTTAACTATACCGGAGTGCTATGGCCCTAAATTCAAGAATCGTCGCTATATATATACGTCTAGTGTAAACGCCGGGTTAGAGAAATATGTTGGAGGAGCTGTCCCCGCAAGTTGATGAAAATAGTCTAGACCAGTCAGTAGCACGACTATGCGTGAAGGCGCATGGCCGCACTATGTAAGACTTGGTTCCTGCCGATACCAGCACCACACGAGCATGCACGGTCGGGGTTTATGAGCACGAGGATTATAAATCGCCCTCCCTCGCCTCCACATGGTGTACCATGCGCTTCTTACCACAACCAATAACCCTGCCCAATATGGCCCCCCATCAGTCCTCCACCGGCCTCTGCCACTTACTCCTGTACCAAGAGAGTCTATTGCTGCTCAACCACGCGTGAGGCAGCCTTGATTGAGACCCATATGGCGAGGTATATCAAATGAATGCGAGGCATCGGTAGCAGTGTTCGCTGATATACAGTGGGAAGGTTTGTCAACGCGAAGGGGAAACTAAATGGACGAGATGACACGGTCACATAACTGTGCACATCGGTGGGCATGGACAATAGGGCCGCACAAAAGCGTCACTGCTGACCTCGTGAGACACCAATAAATGCATGGAGTTTCATTAGTATTCTGTCCACATAGGCTAGGGCTTTCAGATCCTGGTGTGGCTTACTGAGGGAATGGCGATAATCGTACGTACACCGTTAAATATACCTTGTAATCTATATTACTGAGGGTGGAAAGGAAGGCGTGTATGTATTTAGAGTACACACATACCATGCATTAATTCTCCATTAGCACACCTTTCGACAATTAATCTATATCAACGCGGAACCAGGCTAGACTCGAGCTACAATGGGCCACTGCCTTCCATTCCCGACGCGTATAATTCTGATCTCTATCTAGGTACGTGCCATTGTAATACATTGTTTTAAAGATCACAAGAACAGCATAGATGTTTACAATACATAAGCCAACGTTATAGCATTGACTTTATTTAACGGAAACACCGGAACAAGGACCCATTTCCCTATACTACTAATACTTGGTCCCTTACATGAGATTCATAGTATGTCATTTACCTTACAGGGTGTTTGTCTGAGAAATATCCTGCTGAGATGCTGTACTGGAACATAATTTCTTCGTCTAAATTGTAGGGTTCAATTTCCCCAAGACATGTTTTCCCCCTGCAATCGTTGGCGACGTTTACCCCTAAACAGGAACAGAATCTTATGAGATTAAAACCTTGTGAGTAGCATGGATCACATCATGTGAACTACACTTTAAAGGTATGACCTGTTTGAGTACAATATACCGTTTATACCTTACCATAATTCGTTCTGCTGTTTACCTTCCAGCTACTGATACCACAACAGTAAGACCAATGCAGACAACCTAAATATCTCCATGCTGTTCAGTTGCTGCTGTGCTGTTCCGAATATTCAACTCCCGTTCTGGCAATTAATAGCCACTATTATAATAACCGAAATATAGACTATTAAGAGCTTGTAGTTTACCTGTTTATGTAAACTTGCAAAGCGTAAATTTTGCTGTCTGCTTGGCAAAGTCGTAACAAACCAATAATATGCATTTCACATATCAACTTGTCTTATGAACCTAATACTGAATCCTGGTTGTAGGGAATCATTAATTGTGTTTGGTGTTCAATGATATACCATATGCGGCGGAGGTGAAAAGCAATGTCCTTGTACTCAAAGTTTTATCAATTTAAAACAATTATGTTGTCGAAATGTGTTTATAGTTATTAAAGGCATATACTACAATACACAGTACCGTCACCTGGTGATTTTCAAATAATGATGATTAGCAATTCAATCCGGTTCCTTTAACTTATTCTAATACCAAATAAACCTGTCCAAATCAACATTAAATCAACAGTAGGGACGAACAGTTTTGGGTGGGACTGTTGAACAATCCGACGACCCTGCAACATCACAAACGTCAGGTTAAATATCCCCGTAACCAAGGCACCTTGCTGTTACACGAGCAAGCATTGTTTCGCACCCGGTTCGAGTCTAAACAAATAATTTGGAGGATTTATGTTTTAAACGTCAATGACTAACTTTTCCCTCAAGATTTAAGCAACGAGCCCAAGGCATTAAGGTGTCTTGACATTTCCACGATTCAATAGCACAGACCGTGTACAGTTTCGAGCCGTGTGACGACGTTGTCTGGTGCGGAACTAACATGGCGGAACTGCAAGGGGAGGGGACTAGGCCGAGGCGCAAAGTCAAAGCGTATACAAATTTAGACAATTCTAAATCTCCCGCCCAACAGGGCAATGGGGAGATGGTAGAACTTGAACATAAACATACGCCACAAACTCAATGGTTGTTAACTCTGAAAATGGACGAATTTTGAGAGCTTCTGACAGTGACTCTTGATGAGCGCGACCACAAGCATGACACCGTGCAGGCGCGCTTACGGCACCTTCTAAACTTGGCGATACGTCTCTAAAGGATGAAGTAGACAAGTTTTACTGTGGTTTGTATAACATTACCAATGCGGGGGATCTTATCAGTCAAGAAGTCTCGGATATGGTCATTCAGACATTGTCATAAGCTGTCGGTCCGCCATTACAAAAGAGACATTCGGCGGAAAACGCAAGATTTGTCTGCAACTGGGAAATGCGACAATGTTGAAGGTGCCTAAACTGAAGAAAGTGTTCAATAGGGTTTCAACTAAAGAATTTCATTATGTTTACAAATTTATATATTGCAGATACCCAGCAAAATATAGTCGCGGTGATGACAGCGGTCGCCATAGAGTCACAAAACATTTTCGAGTTGAAACAGTGGTCCAAGGACAACCCTCATGAAAGCGAGTTTCATAACGAAAAAGTATATGGGGTTGATGAATGGTAACCTTATTTTGTCCAGGGCTATGTTAGATTCCACATTCATGAGGAGATATAAGCTTTTAAAAACAGACCTTGGCCAAAGAATGGGAGAACTTAGGTGAGAAGCGAGTGAGTGGCTCAGGGGAGAAGACATAAGCAGATACATGAAACGCCGAGAAGATGAAATTCGATAGGCGACAAGATATCTGGGGAATCTTGACATGCCCCTCAGGGAACAAAGAAAGGCATCTATAAAAAGGACTTGGGCTTCAAGAGGAGGAAAGAGATGTTCAAGGCAAAATGGCATACTGACAAGCCAAAGGAAAAATCCTACACACGATCGAGAATGGATTTTCAACGGAACGGGAGATAAAAATTGAAAGGAAACAGGTAGGTGGCTCCATTATTTTACCTGAGTATGGTTTTCATCTGGTGGGATGAAAAATGACCGGTTGAGTATTACACATGACCATCAACTTATTGAGAAGATTACTCCTGATAGAAATTAATTAAGTTATCGTAACTTGGAGTATTTTATGGATCATCAATCAATCATCACATTGATCCTAATGTAACTCATCCTTTTGTCATCAATAAAACAACTTTGTTATAAACACCTGAAATGATCTAGTTCTGTACCACTCATGCTCATACTGTATTTTGTCTAGTGAAGGATCGAAGTATCCATAAAAAGATAAGTAGCAATAATTTCATCATAGCTCTTTATTGTTTGAACTGGTATGTGGTAGTTGTTACTAACTGTTCGTCTTTTAACGTCTTGCAGAAACAATGTCAGGATATCACGTTGTAATTGTATCTTTTTGATATCAATAAACGCTGCTATTAAAAAAATAGAAATAAAACAACTTTGATTTTAATCAAACTAGTCTAGTTTATAATGTTCTCCTAGCTATTATTAAAAGTATCGAAGGTGCTTCAATAGAGTTTGATGAATTGCCGGTCCAATGTGACAAACCTAGACTGGTGTACTCTCAAAAAAGATGGAAATTAACTTATGTGTGGTCTTTGATGAACTGTTGTTGAGAGGGATCATTGAAAAAAAGGTTCATGAAAAGTACCTGTTAAATCTTTTTTTGAGGCCCAAAGCAAATGGCAAGTTTAGAATGATCTTAGATCTTTCTTTATTCAATGACTCTGTAACATACAAGCATTTCAAAATAGAAACCTTGAAACTGCTCTTGCCATGGTGCATGAAAGGGCTTTCATGGGTTTTTAGGTCCGTCAGATGCCTATTATTCCATACCCATTCGTAGTGAGGATAGGAAATATCTCAGATTTTAGTGGAAAGGACAATTATTTCAATAATTTTGTCTTCCGAATGGTTTTGCACAGGCTCCATGACAATTCACAAGAATTCTCAAGGCTGTATTTGTACACTTGCACCTGTGTTTGGGTAAATCGATAATACCTTTATCATGGCAATAAACTGTTCAACAATGTATTGAAGCAATTCAGGCCCATCTGAAGTTGTCGGTGAAGTTGAGCTTCAAAGTAAATGAAACCAATAGTTTCACAATACAAACTCCAAAACTGACTTTCTTTGATTATTGACTGACACTACTAAAAGGTGTCTGCCAAATAACACAACGACAGTGGCCTTTTCGAATCACAAAGGTGTAGGGTGTGATGACATTCGGGAAATGTGTTAAGGCCAGAATCTCTCGATAATATGTGCTCACATACCAGGTGAGAAAAATATGGAGGCTGATGAAAAGAAAAGAATCCAAAGAAGAATGGGAACTCCCTGATGAAACTTTAGACTTTGAACTAAGTCAATGGGGTTCCTCTGATATAGATCTGTTTTCATCTAGACTGACGAATAAACTAGATGAATATTGTAGTTGGCATTCCAATCCAGGTGCCACTGTGATTGATGCTTTCTCATCCAAATGAACTGATGGATGCATTTCCATCTTTTCAGGTCGAATCTCAAAGTACTTGAAAAAACATCATGTCGCAGTGAAAATGTCTTCCTGTATCATTGGTTCTTGCTCAATAGTAGGTACCTTTTTTTAATCTTTTATTTAACCTGGAGTTCTTTAATCTATTTAATCTATAGTCCCTATCTTCCACAGGCTCCAGGAATCAGGACCCTTGAATACTTATGCCCAAGGATTGGGCTTACAATGGCTCAATGGCTAAAATTTCACGATATGTCAAACAGAGGCCTTCAGCCAGGTCTAACAATCAGATATAAACTTATTTACTAAAACATACATTTACAAGTCAGGTGATGAGCTACATATATCTATATATGTAAGGTTAAGAAATTAGAAAAAAAGAACGATTCATGCCACTATATTGCCACATAGAATTCTGCCGGCATAAATCCGTATTTGTATCCGTATACGACAGAAGCACATCACGTGATTCCAAAGCCCCAGTCGAGACCTTCCCCGCACATGGGACTTCTCAAGTGACACAAGTGTATGGGAATGTTCTTTCCTTCTTCCGGCACACATAAGGCCTGTTTTCATTGGCTGACGAAAACGGCGTCTATTTTTTTTATTCTCCCAAAAGCCCATTTCCATTGGCTTTCACCGGTGTTCAGTCAGGAATCACTGACGGACCTTTCACACTGCTGAGGCACGATGTTTTTTGCTATTAGGAGAATTAATAAAATCTACACCGTTCTCGTCAACTAATGGAAACGAGCCTATAAAGCCCGCTTCCATTGACCAATTATCCGGCACCGATCTGCAGTCGGGAAACACCGATCGATTTTTTTGTGCTAAATTAACGTCAGATCAGTGAATGGAAATGAGACGTGCTCCCAGATTAATTTGTTATAGATTATGTAACAAGGCCACCACCAATGGATTTTCTCACGGAGAATCTGTGTAAATACCAGGAAATACAGTAGAAACAGTGCATACACTTCACCCTTACCGATTATTTGATACCGACGTACAGTTGGTGGTACCACCGACAGATTTTCTTTGTAACTAAAATAGTATCCACCGTTTTCCTCAACCAAAGGAAACGAGGTTATAAAGCCTGTTTCTGTTGGCCGACGAAAATGGAACTGATAATTTGAGTTCCACTAAATATCCGGCGGTGGTGCCACCGACTGTATATCAGTATCAATTTATCGGTGAGGGGGTCTTGGCTACATTTGTTTCTACTGTACTTTCTAGGTATAAAGAGATTTCATTACCCCACCCTGGATGAAAGGAGAGAATGCAGTATAGGAGACATAAAATTTTATTGAATTTTATATTTGTAGTAAAAGTAGTAAAATGTTTATGTCGACCTTATTGGACGACATATGAAATAAGGTTATGATATAAGTACAATAAGAAGTAGATAATTGACGATAAGAATAATAAGTCAATTATATATAATGATAACAATAGAATATTGTTATGAATAAACAATTACGATAATAATAGCCAAGAAGCCATTAATAGGGAGATGGAGGGTGGGTATATATATATATGTGAGTTCATTTGTTTGTGAAGGATCTGACTAAGGCCATGTTGACGGCCTTAGCATCGGAGTCCTTGATATATGTGCGGTGTGCATTCGATTTTCACCCGCCATACTGTTGAATCGACAATTCAGGCACACCCGCCTGGAACGCCTGAGTGGCTGCCGCTTTTCTCAGGCTGTGGAGGGTGTATCTCCCAGCTGGGTGTCCCAGTAGCTGGAGGATTCTCTGCCACTCCTTTACCATCGTTTTCGATGTCAGGGGCGACCTGTCCTCGTGCATAAGGAACGGGTCCTCGGGCCGAGCCGTGGGGGTCGCCGCTAACATCCTCTGCATTGCGTGGACTGGACAGAACCGTGGATCCGGAGATACGTGCAGTGTGACCACTTTGAACTCCCCGGTATGTTGTAGGTTCTTCCTGGCTTTTATAGTCACGTTCACGTGAGTAGGTGTGGTCCTCACGTCGCCACGTGAGAGGTGGCGTGCCGGGTCGTATGCCGCTGCCGAGCCTGGAGCTACCTCGCTCTGTCTGAGGGCGGCATAGAAGATGAGGAGAAGCCCTGCACGGAATGTTACGTGTAGGGGGGTGTCCGTCAGAGTCCCGAGGACCGCCTGGAGGATGTCCATTGGCACGGGCGGTTTCGCATTTGGCGTATAGTTCTTGTTTCGCCTCATTGCCTCGAGTGCCCTTTTGATACGAAAGTCCTCGGTGGGTGCCACATCCCCCCCGGACAGCCGTAGGTGTGACCTTACATGGGAGAGGTGGTTGGCCACGGTCGCTGGTGATGGGGCGTGGTCTGCGACGTACTCGAGGTACGCCGTGATAAAGCTCACTGAAGGGGCCTGTGGGTCCTTCCCCATCCGGCGGCAGAACGCGAGGTATGTTGATACGGCCGACCTCTGGTTGGCGACCGTTCCTGATGCACGTGCCTCGGACTGCCGCACAGATGCCCTCGTCTGGAGTGAGCGTAGCACCGGATCTGCAGGACAGACGAAGGACAGGCACGAATAAGGCATGGGTACATGGAATTGTTTCACTGAGGGAGTGGAAGTTCCTAAACATGCAAGCTTTATCAAATTCCCTCGAGGTCAGGTGTGCCCGGCTAAGGGCGTCGGCGACCGTATTTAAGACCCCGGGCATGTGGGTATACAGGAATTCCACTTGCAGTTTCGCTTGTACCATCCAGGCCTGGCGGGCACACTCGGCCAGGATGGGATTTCGTGCCCGCCCGCTGGTCAGGGCCTGGACGGTCCCCATGTTGTCGCAGAATACCTCCACACGGGTCCCGCGGTCCCGGTCCGTGAGGAAGGTATTCATGGCGAAGATAGTGTTTAGTGCCTCCAATTCCGCGATGCAGGTCACTGGGTCGTTGAGGGGGCACACACGCCCGGAGTAGCAGAGCCTCCCGTCGGTGCCCCCGACACCTGTGAGGCAGGCATCCACGATCAGGCACTTAGTTGGGGGACCGCGAGGGATGAGGGCGTGGCCGTTCCATCCTTCGGCAAACTGTAGGAACCACGCGAGGTCCTGCCGCATTTCCGAGGATACGTTGAGGTAGTATCCCTGCATCCCTCTGAGTGCCTCCAGCAGCTTACTCACAAAGGGCCGTGCCGGCCGTATACACTTTGACACATGGAGTATTTTCCCGAGGACCGACTGCAGCTGATGCTTAGTAAGGGACCTCCTGCGGGATACGACCCTGACGTGGTCCCTCACGTCCTGCAGCTTTTCCTCGGGGATGGAGAGAGTCATCCACGGATCATCGATGGAGATGCCGAGCCAAGTCACGACCTGGCTCGGGGGCTGAGCTTTGTCTCTGGCCTCGGGGAGGCCTAGTTCATTGAAGAGTTCACGTGCCAGGTTGAAGTCAGCCGTCGCTTTCTCCAGGCCGGGGGAGAGAATAATCAAGTCGTCCAGGTACATAGCCGCTTCCACTCCTTTGGACCCCAGGATCTGCACGATGGTCTCGGCGATACACTGCATATGGTAGGAGGAGGCACGCGCTCCGAAGGGCATCGCGGTATCGCAGTAGAAGCCCTCCTCCCACTCAAAGCATAGCAGTGGCCAGTCCAACGGGTCACACCGGAAGTTTTTGTATGCCCTGGAGATGTAGATACTTGACATATAGCTCCCCGGCCCCGAGGCCACGAGGCGGTGAACGAAACCGTCGACCGTAGGGAGACCGTGCTCGCGTTCCTGACCGTATACCGAATTCTTGATGATATACGCATTCACGCTACTGTCAAGAGGATAAGTCATATCGGTGATCACCCTACAGTCGGTAGTTGCCCGCTTTTCCCGTGTCATCAACGGTGACACGTGACACCATGGAGCAAAGGGGGCGTGGCCGAACGGCCCCAGCAGGTTTGAATGAGAACGCTCCTTCTCGATGAACTTCTGTACCTGTGATGGGAAGCCGGTAGCACTGGGGTGGTTCGCGATACCCTGAATATCGGACTCGGGCCCGATGTATCCCAGGGGGAATCCAAACCTGATGAAGTCTAGAAGCTCGGACTTCTCAGGGAGGCCGGACAAGTAGCGAACCCACGCCGCTATGTTCAGGTCTGTGTTGAGCTCGATCCTGGCCCCGAGGGCGTTGGGCAGGCCCGTGCGCCTCACCTCCTCGTATGTGAATGCGTGCCCCGGGGGGCCGGGGCCGGTGAAGCGGGGCCACGTGCCCCGACGGTGCTCGGGGAAGGCCGGGGGGGTCTGTCCGGACCCCGGGGGCCAGTTTTCCAGACTCACACATTTTTCTAATTGCCGCAAAATCCGGGGTGTTACTTGTTGCGAGGGCGGTAGAGTGAAGCCCAGACGCAGTAACACTAACACTCCCCTTGTCCGATGGTGGTGGTGCTTTGCGGTAATCATCCCGGGGCGGGTCCCGCCCCTCACTGTTATTGTTATCGTGTTCCACGTGGTCAGCACGTGGTCGGGCCTCCACGTGGGGTGTGACGTCACGTGTCCTGCACCCCACGACCCCATCACCCCCCCCCGCTGGTGGGTGCATGCGCACTGGGAGATGGGGGGTTGTATCGCACCTCGCTTACTGGCGGGGCGCGTCCGGTCCTTTTTTTTAACTCTGTTGGTTTAGCTCGGTGGGCCGCATCGCGTGTCCGGCCTGGGGTGCCTTGCGGGGTGCGGGGGTCGGTGTGGGTTGACTGCTGTCATAACCGACACCCCACGACAACTTCCTGTTGCACGCGTACAATGAATGGGTACACATCCTGCCCACCGAGTCGCAGAAGGAGCAAATATGTACCCATTTGACCCCTCCGTCTTGGTAGCCGTTACGATGGCGGCAACCCCTCTCCGAGTTATATGCGCGGCAAGGAGCCTCCTTGCCGCCGGCCTTGCTGCTATCCAGTCCGCTGCTTGTCGTGGTACCCGTCATGGCCAGGCGGACCCTCTCGTCCTGTATGCGGATATAGTCTCCCCAGTTGAGGCGGCCTGCCTCCACCTGGTCAAACACGTGGTTGGACCAACGGCGAACGCCGGCCCACGGTCTCGACTGAGCGTCCACCGAGACCTGGTGGAGGTGGCGGTACATATCCTCGCGATCCTGTGGTTCCACTGCCCGGGTGTCCTGCATGAGGGCCAGGAAAGCACTGATGTACTCTAACGGGCCGAGGGACCCCCTGACCTCGAGCTTTTGGGCTATGGTGTAGACACCCTCTCGCTCCACAAACATGAAAGGCTTAGAAATCAATTTCTATACAGTCAAGTCTGAAACCATCTTACCGGCCGTGCGGTCGTGTCGTAGGGCCTCACGGTCCATTTCCCGCTGCAGATATTCGTTGGTCGTGTACCGCTCCCGTAGTTGTCTGGGCGGCGGCAGCATCCTCGCAGCTTGGTCTTGCGCCCAGTCACGTGTACGGTCGTCCGCCGCCGAACGGGCACTGGCCGGCCTCGAGACTCTGTCCGGCGACCGTTGGCGTGTGAGTCTTTGAATGGCCTCCATCATTCCGTCCATCCTCTTGTCATTGGCGGCGATCATCCCGTCCATTCTCTGGTGGATACCATCGACGCTGGTATTTACGGTTCCTATCTGAGTCTCGAGGGCAAGGATCCTCGAGGTTTTGACGCTCGACCCATGCTCCGAGACCGAGTCCACGTGGTCCGTACCTTTTACGGTGGACTCCGATGCCTTGTCCCCGCTAGCCTTCGAGGTGCTCGGTGCGGCATTCCTTGTGGTTGGCGGCATTTCCACTCTACACCGTAATCCTTTACTTATCCGTAATCTTTTGCTATAGCTGCCGGCTGATACCCAGGGGGGGTATGTATGGGGCGCGGGCACGCGGTGAGCCAAGAGTACGAAAAAGAGAAGTACGTGTGTACTGGATGAAGTGAAGAGCAGAAGTGAGACAGTGGTCAGTGCTGCACTCACACACTTTGAAGTGTGGTGAGTGCGAAAGCCGTGAGGTGGCAGGAGGGGCGCCCGTGTGGCGCGGTTAGGAGGGGGAACACCAGAGGGGGCAATGACCACCCCTGAGCAAAGCTCATGAGTCTCCAATTGGGATCGTTATATAATATATGCACAATTAATCGGTGAGCATTCTCTGCAGGTCTCGTTTCCATTCACCCATCTGGCGTCAGTGTCCCCAAAAATCTTAGGTGCTTGGTTCCTGACTACAGATCGGTGCCAACTAGACGGCCAATGGAAACAGGCTTATAAGGCCCATTTCCATTGGCCAACAAAGACGGTGTATATTCTATGAGTTCTTCTGATAGCATATTTCCATTGTGCCTCAGCAGTGATAAAGATCCGTTAGTCTCTCCTGACCGTAGATCGGTGACGGCCAATGGAAATGGGCTTTTAAGAGAACTAAAAAAAAATCTACACCGTTTTTCGTCGGCCAATGAAAACAGGCCTATACATGGAGTAAAATATCAATCGCTAGAGTGAACTCTACTAGGAGCCGTGCACTTTGTCGGCTTGGCTATGGAACTGTATGCCGCCTTACTTTGTACAGAGACGGGTGTCTGGCAGGCTGCCATTGGTCGAGGACGATGCCCTGTGATCGGCACATCAATACTGGAAGACATGGCCCGGCGGCTCCTCCGGGGAGTGCCGGCGGGGTGTCCTCCACACCGGGGCCGTGTCCCCGCGATGGGAACAATCCAGTGACCAGGTGAGGAAGCTGGCTGCATTATTCACATGCCTGACAGGAACGGGGGTTCTAAGCCCACGGGTCCCACTGTACAGGGGTCGGCGTGACGAGGCTGGGGTAAAGGGTGACAGGGACCAGGTGGTCCTGGGACCTAAATATCACGTCCCTCGTGGTGGTCGTATGTAGGGTGCTCATTTAGGGAAGGATGTTTGACACTCCGCGTAGGACATACAGAACGAAGTTAGGGTAGGTGGGGTGGATGTGTGAGTGGGTAGGTAGGGGGTGAGGATAGGTGCTGACTGGAGTAGGTAGACACAGAGTGGTCATAGCGGACACTGGGATATATATAGACAATAATCAATGGTTTTGAGGACAGGCGGCCGTAAACCACCAGAGGGTTGACGCGTCGTAATACACGAGCGGTTTACAGAGCCGGATGTCCACAATATCATCGTTTGTTGCATTTATTATCCATCTTTTCGAATAGATTAATCCAAGTAGTTGCCATATCAAAGAGTATAACATTAGGGGCTATTTCCTTACTCTATAGCACAAAGCGACTATTTTCCCGTACACCATGGCTTTGAGCTTGTATACCACAGATTTGAATTGGTATACCACAGCTAAGGTATCTGACAGGTTTTATATTTAATAGGTGGTGGTTTACTGAGGCCCCTACATTTTCAATGGCGACGTTGTATACGATGGATAATGAATCTAAATCCGAGGTTTATTATTTTATCTCACCCCACATACATGATCAGAGGCATTATTAATCAGTGAAATAACTAACTCAATTAGCCATTGAGTATTGGGTACAGTACCTTCTCGACCGTGGAGTATGAGTTCCCAATGTTAAGCATATATATGGAGAAAAATACCGCGGTGAGATAACATAATATACAACACTCTTTATCAAGAATGAGTTGATGAGTTGAAACCGAATTTATACATTCCGACGTATATTGTACTAAAGCAGAAAGTATATTATATTTAAGTGTAGTACTATGGAGAAACCAAACAAGAGTTAGTCGTGTTGTTGTTTATCGCACGATGGCAAGATCGCGTATTACTGCGCGAGGCGAAGCCGAGAGCAGTAATACGCGATCTTGCCAGAGTATGATAAACAATAACACGACTAACTCGATTTTGGTTTAGAATTTATCCTACCCCGCCCATCTAAATTACTTCTACATTAACAAATGACGTCATTTGTCAAGTGTATCCCACTAGAGCAATATTTTTCATTTTTCTGAACTCCAGACCGAATACAGTGACCCAATGTTAAGCCTATGGAGTTTTTTTATAAGGGGTAGGATAAAACGGTATAATCAACCAACCAAGATAGAATACCTTTTTAGACTCCATAACCTTGAGATGGCTGACATAGCATAGACAAGTGGCCGGATGAAAAACCCTTCCCGTAATCCACATATCACAAGGCGTCACTCTACAAAGCGGCCTATCAGAGAAGCTCTTGGTGTATTGCTAAGTGGAAAAATTGACAGGGCGTTTAATCTGATAAATGATACCAACTCCCAGATCGGTAAATACTTGCCCTGGCGCTGTAAGGCTTGAGGGGGGTATTGAAGCCATATCTGACAATTTGGCGTGGAAATTTAAACCCATGTCATTTTTTCTGAAAATTGAATATGATGATTTCTAAGTATTGTAGAGCACATTTCTGACTAAAAAATCTGGGGTCACCATGCTAGATTTTGATTTAGAGATCAATATTATGCTCATTTTATATTAGATTATATAGAAATTCTAAAAAGTTGTTTGTCACATAGTAAAACCCATGTCATTTTGCTCAAACTTTCACAGAATATAGTAGATGTATAGTACTACACATTTAGGTTTTAAAAATCATAGGTCACCATCTTTGTTTTTGAAAGAATTGAAGAAAACCATATTTTTTCAGTACATTTCCTGTATAAATCAAGCATATGAAAAAAGGGCCTATTTTACCTCTAGGATTAGGTCAAAGTAGACAAAATTCAAATTTTGGTCTTTTGAGTGAGGAATGTGCCACAAATCACCAATTTCAATGGATGAATGGGAATATTTGAAAATCACCAGGTGGCGCCACCGTGAATTGTAGGATATGCCTTAAACTAATTTGGAAGTGAGTACTAATTATCAGTTATTTTGTTGAATGCCAGGTCGGTTTTCCCTTTATTACACACCTTGAAGTATTTCGAATTCATAATGGTTTACCTTTTATTGCCACTCGAAGTCAGATTTGGGCACATAGAGCTGGTCCATACTATCTTAAAACTGGATGAGGTTTAATCTTGTCCACCGTATTCCACGACTGGAGTTTGGCAAAGTGACTTGATGAGGCGAAGCCGAGTGAAGTCCGGAGCCAAAACTTCAGGAGTGGAATGCGGTGGCCATGATTAAAACGAATCAGGTTTTGATTTTATCCTACCCTATCTCCTCGATATTGGAATATTACGTGATAACAATGCTGTATACCACTAGTGGCATATAAAACTCCGTATGCCAGTGACCGTGGCATACGGAAACCCAATGTTAAGCCTATGGGATTTTATATTAGGGGTAGGATAAAAACTGATACAGCCCTTCTACGTTGATGCAGACACGTTGCTTTTTCTTTAATTTCATATTTTTTTCTACCCCTCTTTATAAAATGTTGATATAAAATTGTGTACACTACCTATATTACCATGGAATATTCCTATCAATATTTACAATCAATTAACATTGAAATATTCATATTACAGTTGACTATAATGTACTATCGTAAAACTGGATGAGGTTTAATCTTGGCCACCGTATTCCACGACTGGAGTTTGGCAAAGTGACTTCATGAGGCGAAGCCGAGTGAAGTCCGGAGCCAAAACTTCAGGAGTTGAATGCGGTGGCCATGATTAAAACAAATCAGGTTTTGATTTTATCCTACCCTATCTCCTCTATTTTGGAATATTACGTGATATCAATGCTGTATGCCACTAGTGGCATATAAAACTCCGTATGCCAGTCAGCGTGGCATACGGAAACCCAATGTTTAGCCTATGGGATTTTATATTAGGGGTAGGATAAATGCACATAACGACTCATTGACTACCTAAGTAGATATGAGTTATGAGTCATTAACGACTCACAAGCTACCTTGAATTATACCAAGTACAGTTAACCTTGAAAAAGCCCGAAACGTCGGTTCACAATAAACCCCATAAAGCCAACTCTTAGTTGTACTGTCAACCTACAATGTAATTTCTGATGATATAGTCATAAAAAAAATATTGTAACATTACCTGTATAATTTTTTGCAGCATGTTTATCCAATTTTTTTGTGTCCAAATATACAGTGACAAAATAGGCCGTACATGTCACACCGGGCCGTCCATCATATTATTCTACCACTGTGAAATATGAATTGTTTACTATATACTGAGCATAGGTTAGTAAGCATAGGACTGACGTGATGTATAATAAAAATTCCAAAGGATTAAATATCACAATAAAGGGCATGGGACAGCTCTGCAATAATATCCCTTGCGCTATCGTAAATACTTCATCATACTTGTTTACTTGTCTATACACTCCAATCTGGAACTTAATTACAAATGTACTTACGTTCACGCAGTGTAACGTGGAGGAGGACTCCCATGATCTTAAAAATGTCCCCTCAACTGGGGTTAAGAAGCATTCCATACCAGAATAACTTGCCCCTTAAGCAGGGTGACCCCTTAAGTGGGGTGTCCCCAGGGTTAGAATAGACTCTCAATAGAAGAGATAATTTCCATTCTGAGCAAATTGTCCCCTCAGGTTTGGCGCCCCATTAAGTGACTTGTCTCCTTAAGCAGGGTAACCCCTTTAGCCGGGTGTCCCGGAATCGGTGTTTTACTGTATTATACTTGGGGCCTTTAAGGGTTATATTTTTCTTCTCAGTTGCTCTTATTAAAGGTGTCCCATCTAATAATTGCTCAATTTGTTCTTTCAAAATGTATATTCTGAGGTGGGTACGTCTGCAGTGTAAATTAGCAAAATTGATGATTAATAGCAGCATATGGTTCGAAAGTAGCTTGTCAACATTAACCTATTTTCTCTGGCCATTTAATGCGATACAACTTGTTCATTGTGAATGTGAATGACAACAGAACTGATTTAGTACCAATCATACCACATTCATAAGCCACTCCAACAGCTCTTTTTTTTATTTAAACTTCTTTTATTGTACATTTTCTTTTCTCATCTGTTGTACTATAACATATCGAATAAAAACGGTTAGCCGTCAGCCAATATAAGCTGGTTTTCATTGGCACCCGCATCAGTGAAAACCATTTGTCTTCAAGTATGTCCATTTATAATAATACTTGCCTATAGGTTTTTATAAGCACACTGCAAGATGTTTAATAATCCGTACATTTCACCGTGTTGTCATATATTGTGCATCCTTTTTACATCGAGATCCAACTCCATACAATACGAATAAAATCATAAAGTTAAGGTTACTACTCACTTCCCTCCCACACACATACATCACTAAACTAGCCTGACGGGAGCTGTACAAGTTTAGTTCAGAAGGTATGTTAATCTTGTACTATATATAATGGCTGGGAAGGACTCTAGCTATGTAACATAGAAAGAGTAATAGATCCATTGAAAATGTAAACGATGAAGATGGTAGTGAGATAGGACATTCACCCCCAAGGTCCAGTTAGAATTTCTAGAACATGATTCTAGAAACTCCTGAAAGCTGTTAAGGGCTGAACATTCGTACAATATATCACCTCGGTATCCCTGTGTATCGTATACCTATACCGGGAATTCCTAGCGATACTAACCACTGTAATTGATAGTCTTGGTATTCTATCCATCCCATTGTGCTGGGATGGACAAAATCCCAACATACTCTGATTCGGCTTATGCATGATTGGGCCCTCCCAGCACACTTTGGGTATTGGTTCGAATTCGTCATGTTTTGGTAGATATTTGATTAATTTTCGATATTTCTAGGTAGATGATAGCTACATATTTGTCAATCTTATTTCTTTAATAGGCCAAGCCTAGTAATTGCCCTTCTCTCCCTTTAGCTAGACGATTCAAATTGCAGTTTTTATGAGTCCTAGAAGTACTTGTTAGCATTGGTGACTTCAGACAGATCTCCAGTGTTCTGTTTTAACAATCTGGTGTTTTATGAATATCGTTGTAATGTAAAAGGCTCTTAGCTCATCCATAGGCTTTTTCTAATGGTACATCGATTTTATTCGAAATTAAAAGAGATAATGCATACGATTCCTGTGGAACAGTAAAGTAATACATAAGGTGATTTTGAAATGGTTGAAGGGATCATGAGATTTCGGCCTTTCTCCTCTTTTCATTGCAAGTTCCTGTGTAATTGTTGTTTTTCACCCGTCTGTTGACCTTTTGTCTTTTGTCTGTATATCTATGCCTATACTGTAACGTCCTGTATTGTCCCAAGACTACACTACAGAGGCTCGCTAATGAGAGCGAGTGTTGCTGTCTAAAACCTTTACTGAATAAACAAAAGGTGGTTTCTTCTATGAGAGTACATGTAGATGTCATTTACACCTGATGCAGTATCTATCCTAAACCTATGGAGCTTACATATCGCTACTGAGTAAAATACAGAAAGCTAGAATCTATAGGATACGGCTTTTTCTGCCACCTCACGGGCATTTTAGGAATTATTTTAAATTTATAAAAACACACGGCGCTTACGTAGCGTAGTGTCAACTACGATGAGAATACGGCCACTCAGATCAAAATCATTGTAATATTGTGTATGTATACACACCATTGACTATTTCTAAGAGGACTTGTTCTTTATCCTTCTCTTTCACCTACCTGCAGGCACTAACTACTGACTGCAGAACTAGTATGCCTAACTTAATTGGATACGTGGCCAGGGACATGGCTATGGAAATTATTATTACATAAAGAAAAATATCATTTGGTTAAGGTCTGTGTTGTATTACATACTTATGCCAGCAAATATTGTAAATACCAACCTCTGCTATGCAAATGGTAGCTGACACGCATACCACCATACTGTGCTGGTATGGCGACGTACCACTATATTACGTATACGATTGATTGCCCTTAACACGGAAATACAGAAATAAGATATAGATAGATACTATACAGTCTAAAGATCCATACCGAAAATTTCAACATGATATCATGATTGTAAATGACAGAGAAAATAATTGTGAATGCATTTAAAATTAGTTTATGGAAATGCTGTTGAACACAAAGTGGCGAGTGAAGTTCGCATATTTGCATACTTCATAGCAGAAAGTCACTTCCGCCCACATAGCACACTCTGAAGTTCGGTTCGACAATGTTACATTTGGGTAAATATCTAAATAATGATCGACTTTTAGAGGTAAATAATGCAAGTAACACTTGTTAACCTTATTGGACTGACAGTATCTTTATCGAAAAAGATGGAGTACGAAAGGCCGACCCAATAAGGTAAACAAGTTTCACCAAAATACCTATTTTTGGATCTTTCGCCAAAGTTACTTGAGACGCATTATGGTGGATCCAATAATGAGGTAGCTTTGAGGATGAGGATTACATAATAACACTCGTTCAATTTGGAGTATGAAAGGAAGATATCATTTTACATGTAAGTTTGAAACATTTCGAAAAGGAACTTTTAATATCAAATTAAATTTGATCTTTTAGTCATTGTTACGCTTCCGTCAATAAAAAGTTAATTGGTTTGGATGAAAGTTATTGATTGAAAATACAGTGGATTTTATTTGTCTATTTCAGATTTCTTAGATTACTAGATAACAAATTAAAAAAATGATTAAATTAGATATGAGTAAATTTACCACACAAAACCAGACTCGTTCAATACAAATTAAAAAAACAAACTTTATTGCTGATGAAAGGATGAGTTACAGTAGGAGCGGTGAGTGGTTGATTCATTTCACATTTCGATTAATTTGATCAATCTTCGTCAGGAGTATAAAATTAGATATCTAAGATAGCGGGATTAATATTGAAAATAATGATTCAAAGGATGATTCTGGTGAACATACTTCAGGATAATAGGTTGTACAATGTTTTTCGTTCCGTCGGTGTTTACAAGAAACTCTATGGTTGGAAATTCTTTTCGATAAGCCACGTTTAACCTCTCATACTTCAGGATAATAGTGGGGGAATTACTGGCAATAATCGGTCGATGAAAAATGGCCTCATTCTGTTACCATTGACCGATTAATCGCCACCGATCTTTAGTCGGGAGCCCCCTACCGACTATTTGTGTACACCGACACAGGGTCGGCGAATGGACATGCAGAGAAATATCAATTCTCAACGATCAATCGTGCATAGATTTTGCAATAAAGCAAGTATTCGGACTGGTTATCTCACAAGCCGACAAAATAAAACGTTTTGGTTTCATCGGTGATTAGAAGGAAACTCATGGGATGAATATAACTTGGTCTGTACTCCAACGAGTTTGACTGCGGGGTAATCACGAAGCATTCCTGAGTGAGTTACAATGGCGGTCAAACAAGGTTGAGTGCAGACCAATTTGGGTTTCTGATTTTATCTCACCCCTGGTATTTTTTCTCCATAGACTTAACATTGGGAACTCGTATCTAACTCCCAATAGATATTTAGGAAAAATATCCAATTGGGGATTATGTCACAAATGATAGCCCATTAGTCAATGTTAAGGGTGAGATAAATTCAGAAACCCATTCAAGTTTAGGGTCTGAGCTTTATCTTTTCTCGTTTGAATCACTTCGTAATTCACGCGAAACACGCGGCTTCGCTTTGTGAATTACAACGTAGTTCAAACTCGATGGGATACGAGCTCAGACCCTAAACTCTCATAGGTTTCTTCTATATTATGTCACCCAGTATATATGCTCAGGAACATTAGTAATCAATAACATATCTCACCCAATTAGCCATTAATCATTTGCTTGACTACCTTCACAGCCATGGAGTATGAGTTCCTTACGCTAAGTCTATGGAGAAAAATACTGGATTCAAAATTTCAGCCAGGAAATTCCATTGTAATGAACATAACAGTACATTTAGGCAATTTCCTGCGGTATATATAAGAAATGCGATCGGTGGTTTCCAACTGTAGATCGGTGCGGAAGAATCGGCCTATAAAAATGGTTATAGGCTAATGTGACATTTCTACCTGCTGACTAAAACCCCAACGATAATTTTCATGGTGTACAAAAGTTGGTCGGTGGTTCTCCTTGTGAAGGGTCTGTGGTACATAATCGGTGATCTGCACTGCAAAAATCTGGTCGACACTGACTAACACTGTTTAATTCAATGTACTTTGATTTTGTTGTTGGGTGCAGAAGTTAGTCAGTGCCAAATTGTATGAGGTGGGAGAGGTGGGAGAGGAAAATGGTTGACCATTCTTGTTTCCACCTGATGGTAATTGCACTAAATTTGTAGCATAATCGGTCGGCGGTGGGAAATGCCATGATCTGTGGTCATAATCGGCAGGTGGAAACACCATTTTAGCGACTGAAAACAGTGTGGGAGAGGAAGCAGCCCCGAGCTAGGCTAATGACATTTGTTATTTCAAATCAGCAGATATTTTGCTTTATCTTCCAGATGACATAAATTATATATATACTAAAGTACCTTAAGGTCTACAAATATGTAACTATTACACTGGAAGTGAAACGGTTTAATTTGAGAAGTTGTCTATGACAGTGGTGGACAAACAGTTTGATATAAAATGGTGTAGTGGTATGCGATATAGATACATAAAAAAACATTGCTACATATTTGTAGTCCATCTAAATAATCCAGGTTTTCCCAAGTAAGCTGAATAAATAAACAGATGAATAAATCATCAAAGTAGGAATGTGGCGTGATGAACTATACGTAACAATCTCCCGTGTCGACTCCTCCGGAACCATCGTCTGTACAATCCAGTCCGAAATACATAAACCTCTTTGAAATCCCTGCATTTGCCTCTGGGCTTCCCCCGGGGGTGGACCTATACCAAAGCGAAGGTTGGCGATCAAGGAAGTCGGATGCGCTAACGTAGTTACTCGTGAGGTAATGGCAGTAGCAGTGAGACTCTGATGAGATGATCGTCTAGGCTGGCCCCACTAATACCCAGATACCGAGATTCTGTTAAAGGCGGATACTCAGTGCTGATATTCCGCGCCGCCTTGGTGCCCATACCTGGAGACTTTATTTTTTGTGAACGATAATAACAATCAATTGTAAACATATAATTATATATACATACATATATATAATATATATATAAATATATATATATATATATATATATATATATATATATATATATATATATATATATATATATATATATATATATAAAATTAATCAACTAGGGAAGAAAACATGTGACGTTAATAGACAAGAACAGTCACGGGTTAAATGATTTGATTAATACAATTGGAGATAATTTATATACATATAACAGAGTTAATATTCAAATATAGATATTATATATTATTAATATATAAATATCGAATGACATCGTATTTAATATTCACCTCGGGTCTCTGACTTGCCTCCGTTGTGAATTGGGTTGATATGATGAATGCGCTCACTTTGGTAACGATTCCTAATTCAGGTCGTCCGAGCGACTCTAACGGCTGACCGCACTTGTACTCTAGCCTACGACCTGCTCACTTGAGTAAATCGTTTGATATGAAAAAAACTTACCCTCTTTTCAGAGGCCAGCTCTACTCGATGAATTAATGTATTGTGGCAAGTTAATGGGTCTTTAATCCCTCTGTTAATTCTTATAATAAAGTCTGTTTATTACCGCCAACTCCTGTGTTTCTCTCCTTCCTTATAATGAGATCAATATTATATATATATTATATATATATTTATATATATATATATATACATTTATTCATGTACATAATCAATTAAATGTCACCACTATATATGCGTTATATGTTTCTCCAAGACTTGTATGGAAGAACGCCTTATTGTACAAGGCAAATATACATTGTCTTATTTCTTTATATTACAAAAAAACAAGGAAAAAAAATACGTTTACGCTAGACTTTCAGCCGTAAATGGCTAGAAACCATAAAAGGCCAGAAATCGTAGGCCAGTGTTAACGCCAAGCCAGTGACACACTATACAGATCGTCCAATTACATCACATTACGAAATTTGGCACCAACTGACGACTATACGACAAAATTTCAGAATTTCTGCGTACATACTTTATGGATGGCCCCATGGCCGCTTCGTGGCCACTGAAAAAGAATTTTCGGTTGGACATGTATTACATTTACTCGGGGACATGTTGAGTATTTGTTTGCATCCATATTTAATTGCCGTTTTGACGTCAAGTGCACTCGATAACTCTGCGAGTTTTAACCGCTAAGGCATTTATGATGAAGGAAATCTAACAAAACAAATATGAAAAATGACAAAGAAATGATCCTCGAAGATTTCCGATACTGAAGCAATGAATATTGGCCGAGTTCACCAATGAAAAATATTCGGGATGTAAACAAGAATAATCCTTTTTGATTGTGAATAGCGAGCTTTTGAGTTGTGTTCTATTGATTAAATCAGTGTTGGATCGCCCCCAGGGTCACCAGCTCTGTCTGTCTTGACAACTTAACAAGCACAGTGCTCAGAGAGGAAGCGATTCAATAAGAAAGGAGAAGGATGCGGGATCGATAACATGGAGGTTTTAAGTGAGACATGTTTATCTTATTGGGACGGCTTATCGTACCGCGTTGCTTTTAATACAAAATATCGCACAAACTCACAGAACGAGTGTGATATTTATATTGAAAGTAAGGTCTGGCGTCCACCTACTACGATAGAAATTTAGACCCTCCGATATGGCACCGATACAAGAAGTCAAAATCGGAGACATATCGGGAAGGCGGAAAATCGTAGACAAATGTCTCGACAATCCACTTCGCCACGTATTGCATGGGGTTTTTATCGATGTCTAATCGCAGAAACCTGGTCAACTGCCCCGATATTAGGGGACCTTCCGAAGCGATTTTGATTTTTTATCGGGAGGTGCATCGTAGACCATATCGGAGCCATATCGTAGTAGGTGGACACCGGGCCTTACTTTCAATACAAAATACCGCACAAACTCACAGAACAAGTGTGATATTTATATTGAAAGTAAGGTCTGGCGTCCACCCACTACGATAGAAATTTAGACCTACCTATATGGCACCGATACAAAAAGTAAATATCGGAGACATATCGGGAAGGCGCAAAATCGTAGACAGATGTCTAGACATCCCACTTCACCATACATCGTAAGGGGATTTTTTTCATTGCCTGATCGCAGAAACGTGGTCGACTGCCTCCATATTAGGGAACCTTCCGACGCGATTTTGATTTTTTATCGGAAGGTGCATCATAGACCATATCGGAGCCATATAGTAGGTGGACGTCGGGCCTTACAAGGTGCGATAAGTCATGCCAATAAGGTTAATACGTTTCACTTGTACTATGAACCTATAAATATCAGTATTTGATTAAAATTTACCAAAACATGTCAATTTCGAAACGATATTCAAAATGTATTGGGTGGGCGGAATTGACTTCCTGCTTTTGATTACGCGCATGCGTGAACGTAAACGCCTAACATAGCCTTTGAGCACAACACCGGGGGAATTCAAAGTATTGTGGTACGGCACCATATACCGGCACAGTATGGTGGTATGTGTTAACTACCACTTGTACAGCAGAGTTTGGTATTTTGAGTACTTTGGGGCATAGGCGTACTGTAAAAAGGGATACATAGTTCGTGTGGCCGAATGGAATATGTTCCTTGTTGTTTGCGTCAGAAATATCCACCGATTTTGAAGATCGAGGTGAATATCTCCGACCAAAACAACAAGGAATAGATGTATTTCAGAGACACTATGTGTCTTTATTATTAGATACCTGTAAATCATTAACACGCTATTTTAAAATAAGTCACATGGTACGGATTGCAGGAACTTTTAATTCTTCCGCACTGTGCACGAACGGTCCAATCCGTACAGCGGGCCAGCTGAGACATTCACAGGCATATAACAATACATGGTAAATGGCAACTTATGATCAACACAGTATACGGAAACTGGCTAACTGTCTTAGTACGTCAAGAATACGTTGTAGAATTATCGATCAGATCCATCCCGATGCTGAAGACAGAGGTATACATATGATTAATGATTTTGGAGAGTGTCAGACGAAGTATATGGGTGCGTAACGCGACCACAAGTGTTCTCCTAACGTGTTTCACCTCACGAGGTCGGCGTGTCAGCCCGTTTTCCTATTATTATATACATGAACCTAAAATGGAGAAACTTTAGCTATTCATGTGATCCCATAAGGCCTATTTCCATTAGCCGACGAAAAGGGTGTAGATTTTCTGAGTTACCCAGAAAGTCTGTCGGTGGTGCCACTCACTGTGCGCCTATATAGAAGGATAGTAGATTTCACTCAGCCACCAACCTTTAACTCAGTGGCGGGCGGTGCCACATTGCATATTCTAAGCAGAAAAAGTCGTGGGTCATTATAAGAGCTGGGTCGTTTCCATTTTGGGTCAGGAGTACCAAAAGTCCATCGGTGGTTCCTGACTGTAGGTCGGTGATGGGAGATCGGCCAATGGAAACGGGCCTATACCCCGTACGTCAAAAAGGCCTATTTCCATTGGCCGACGAAAAGGGTGTAGATTTTTTTAGTTACCCAGATAGTCCGTCGGTGGTGCCACTGAGTGCCTCAATATAGAAGGGTTGTAAATTTCATTCAGTGATAAAACTTTCACTCAGTGGTGGGTGGTGCCACACTGCATAATCCAAGCAGAAAAAGTCTTAGGTCATTTTGCGAGCTGGGTCGTTTCCATTGACCGATTTTGGGTCAGCAGTGCCAAGAGTCCGTCGGTGCTTTCTGACCATAGATCGGTGATGGCAAATCAGCCAATGGAAAAGGGCCAATAGGGAGCAGCGGGCGGTATACGTAGGACATACAGCAACAGGTATATTATGATGTAATTATCTAGAGTGGCTGTACTCTTCTGTTTCATACAACGAGGCTGCAGAAGTCAACACACTATATAAAACATTAAAAAGATCAAAGAGACCTCAGCATTATCCTATGGCAGGGATTAAAGCATGGGATGGGAAGAGTCAGCAACAGTAAAGTGTTTGTAGCAAAATCGTATTGATCAAGAAATGCGCCAGAAATAGTTATGTGTCAGAAATATCTACATTGTTTTTTTCTTGAGCTAGCTAAATGAGAGATAATGAGGCAGTGGAGAGACACCGATAAAGTTAAATAGGTAAAGACATATCGGACAATTTGCCTTGAAAAGTAAAACCCATGTCAATTTCCTGGAATCAATTCGTGAATGATCTTCAGTGCTTTACAACACATAACTGACTTGAAAATCGGGGGTCACCGTGTTAGTTTGTGATTTAGGGATAGATATAAAGATAATATTACAAAGGAATATATAGCAGTTCTAAAAGGTTATGTTCAATATAGTAAAATCCATATAATTGTCTTCATATTATCACAGAATACAGTAAATCTGTGAAACTCCACGTTTAAGCTTTTAAAACCACAGGTCACAGTCCTTGTTTTTGAAAGACATGAAGAAAACCTTATTTTTCAGTATATTTCCAATAGAAATTGGGCAAAAAAAATTGTCCTGATTGGGTTATGAAGACTGGATAAAATTTGATATTTTAGTCATTTGGTCACAAAGAACCAGTTTGAAAGAGGAATTGTCAATATTAGAACAATCACCAGTTGGCGCCACTGCAAATAGTACGATATGCCTTTAATAAACAAATCACACTCCTGTTGGCGGCATTAACATGTAGGCTTGACCTTGTTAAACTTGGCAATCAGGAACGCATAAATCGCCATCAATGAGGCCCATTACTTTTAATTCTGCTATCTGGCAACCGACCAATATAATCTAATAATACACAAAACAATCATCCTGAGGAGTGCTTTTTGAATTAGACGACTCAAGCTAGTTGAACTGGCAAAGGCACATTATATTGGCATCAAGGCATGCCATCAGTAGACATAATAGTCATTCCAAGTTAATCTGACGGTAATGACGCTCGGAGAGCCATTTGCATATCACAGAAAACACAAGGGTTGGAGAAAACAATATGAATATATGAACTTGAAGCCAATACATTTGTGATATGACTTGACTAAGCCTTCTTTACCTCTATTCTTGGGCAGTTTTGACGATTAATGCATTGCTCTGCTGCCGGTCATACACAAGATTAAAGGAGTATCACCGAAGCTCTGCTTTGTTTAAATCCTGATTAACCAAAAATTCGAACCATCTAGTAACAGAAATTCTTTCCGAGAAATCGGGGCCCGTTATACGAAATCGGGGCGCCGATTTTTTTCCCGAAAGGGTGCCCATATACATCTAGCATAACAGTCACTCAAAGACATTTGACGATTGATGAGTATATGACAACCACGGGGTATATAGAATGACATTGCAGTTTAATGTGGCTAAGTACAATGATAAAACCTAAGCCAAACAAGAGCTCCTACATTTTAAAGAAATTGTATTCCATGTTATCGCGCCCAGAGTATTTTTCTTTGCACATTAGACATTAAGTAAACCTGCGATGAAGACTCTATGGTGTGTGGAATATACTTCTTCACCGTCACAAATCATTAGCCAATGACGTAATTCACTCAGCGGCGCTTCATAAATTACTCTGCGGTAAAACTCGGTGGAGTATGGACCTAATCTAGTGAGTTTCCTTCTAATCTTGCTTCATAATCGTACCAGGCGACGCCTCAATATATCACTCTGCATCTTCCTACTGTAGCATACTTCCCAATTATGCTGATGTTCATGTAGTTCCTAATATGATACAACAAATTCTTAAGTACAAAAAATTTAGAAAGATGACATAAGCAGAACCTCTGCTGACTGTTGTATCACAGACTTTCATTTCACCATGAGTTATCTCCCACAGGGGGGGGGGGGGGGTGTTACTCCACATTTTGCGAATCACAGAATACTGAACAGAGGTCAACACTGTTGCACCAGGGACCTGTTTCACTAGTTTTGTAACATGGCTGTGACACCATACAGACATTGGGGTTGTCTAATTTCGTGACAACACAAGTAGCTGCCCTTAGGAAAAGACAGACCCCAACCATAAGAATTAGGCAAATCTACACGTTATGGACCTGTTTCACTAGTTTCGTGACAAAAGTGTTAGACAGACATGAAAAGCGGCACCAACAGTGCAAATAAGAACGGGCAAAACAACAAGTCTAATGTTTTGTTCTTATGAAACTGGACACACAATCTAGACGCCATCTAGACATGTCACAAAACTAGTGAAACAGGTCCCTGATTCTTTGTGGAACGCATCATAACTACATCGCAATCTATATTCAAGTAAATGCCTACTGACACTTTCACTTACGTCACTGAAAATGCAGTGTTGTAAAAAGTAGTGATACAACATGAAAATAACAATATCACACGACGCGATCCAATATTACTGAGGCTACACTTTTCCCACATTTCTAGAAACGCCTGGGACCTGTTTCACTAGTTTCGTGACATGTCTAGATGGCGTGACATGTCTAGATGGTGTATCCAGTTTCATAAGAACTATACATTAAACTTCATTTTGTGCGTTCTTGCTTGCACTGTTGGTGCCGCTTTTCATGTCTGTCTTCACTTTTGTCACAATACTAGTGAAACATGTCCATGATATGTACATTTATTTAATTCCTATGTTTGGGGTCTGTCTTTTCCCAAGGGCAGCTACTTGTTTTGTCACAAAACCAGACAACCCAATCTGTCTGTATGGTGTCATAGACATGTCACGAAACTAGTGAAACAGGTCCAAGGCATACTGGAATAGTAGGATATAGTTCCAATGGAAGTAACACTGTGTGGTCAGAACTTTGGGAAGTCGCCCGGATTGCTGAGGGGCTAGCTCACCATTCATTACAGAAGATCCGTGATCACTGCACAAAGGAAACTCTCAGTGTTCAGGATAAGTCAAAGGAACCACCGCTCTTTGATGGTTAAGCACGCAATCGTCGTAAAATTAGGTGATCAGCTGTCGTGATTTGGTCAGGCGGACTCGTAACTATGACGTAATGGGTATGACGTCAATGTATGGCATATTGTATCGGTCTTTGAAATGAGGTCAATCTACCTAGCACGATATGCTCTACGATAGACTGGGCATCGTTTCATAAACTGTGTGCGATCATGGGACCCTTTTCATAATCTAAGAAATTATACGTGCAGACCCTTTCTCTATGTCATGAAGACTCAGGGAAGATGTGGGTCCACTTTATTCACGCTTATGGACGACCTTATGGACGTATAATACTGTCTTAGAGAACGAACTTGGATATTATTAAACGATAACCCTTGCGCGAGGCACAGAAAAGGGTCTTCATGTACGATCCTAGATTATTAAACGGGCCTTATGAAATCTTATAAAAGGTTATAGGATGGTCCAGGGGTATTATCGTTACACTTTTCGCGAGTCTGTTTGCGAGTCCGCGTCCTCCTCATCCCCTCTGTAACCCGCTGTTTACATTAGACGACTAAATATGTGGCGACTGTTGATCGTCAAGCCAGTGGTGGTAGTGTCCACCTCAAAAGACGTCGACCTCAGAATGTGCCTGTGCGTTTACACTGGCGACTATAAGTTTCCACAGAATCGCCACCCATGTAGACGACTGATTCAAGACCGCTTGAAATAGTCGTGGGCGCCAGGGTGTGACCAACAGTCATGAGGTGATGCCGAATTGCCTAAAGCCTGACGCCCATCTACCGATTCAGGGTTGAGCGATTAGTTCCCAAATCATATAGGAGTCGGTCGACTTGTCGCAGGCAAATTACGTAACTCTTCGCTCTACCGGCGGACATTGAGAAGATGGGGTGGTGGATATTAGTCCTATGCAAATCGGTCTACTAATCGGTAGCTCACCCTTGCCTAGCTGATCTACATCTACCGATTACGGCCGACTCCGTTAGGATGCCTTTGGTGAGACAAATTACCGTCCGTTTGTCGCCGACAAAGGTACATGAATGATCCGGAATCGGTAGATGGGTATTGGGCTTTAGATACTGTGACACTGGCTCCCTGCTCTGTTCTCAATATCACAGTAAATAGCACACAGATAGTGAAGGGATAGTCTGTATGCAGTACACTGAAAGTCTTCTAGGCCTCTCTTACATTTGGACTCTTCGCTCTACCGGCGGACATTGAGAAGATGGGGTGGTGGATATTAGTCCTAAGCAAATCGGTCTACTAATCGGTGGCTCACCCTTGCCTAGCTGTCCTACATCTACCGACTACGGCCGACTCCGTTAGGATGCCTTTGGTGAGACAAATTACCGTCCGTTTGTCGCCGACAAAGGTACATGAATGTTCCGGAATCGGTAGATGGGCATTGGGCTTAATCAGATGATCTACAGTCGCAACGCGCTTGGCATTTACACTAGACGATTTCTATCATTCTATTGCTGAAAGTTGTCAGGCCGTGCAAAGTGCCAGAATCGCCGGCCAGAATCGTCTAGCGTAAACGCCGGGTAACTCGTACCTCCTCTAAGTACAGCTCTGATTTCGGTAAGTATTGCGCCTGCGATGTTTTAACCACGGAAAGGAGCCCAGTTGCAGCTCGTTATCAGACTACAATTTTCAACTGGTTCTCCTGTATGGGTCTAAGGTCGCTTCATAGAGCGGCGAACCTGAAAGATGGCTCAGTAATAGATATATCATACCAGTATAACCTGATTCTGTTGCTATTGATATTTGAACAACTCTTGAAGGGAGGAATTCAGGGGATAGGTAGTTGGATGGTACAGCCAGATGGGTTCTCACACATACAGCAGGTACTGTATTGTATAGTTATTTAACGCCTCAGAATTGTTAATAAAACACATCTGTCAAGAGCGTATGGTGACTGCATGTGTTGGCATTTTATTCATACATCTCTCAACCCCATTAGTAACCTAATGACTAACACAAAGCATGGGTTATGGACATAAAATTTATTGAGTATATTAGAGATACGAGATAACTTTTAGAGGTCAATCATAACATAACATAAAAGGTGCTCAATTCGACGAGGTAAGAACGTTCGATTATCTACGGGTGACTTTAGATGACAAATTAACCTACAAAAGCTATATTGAGAAGAACCTAAGAAGAACAAATCACAAATTGCATATGTTGTCTTTTATAAGGAAATATATAAACAGGGAACAGGCATTGCTAATTTACAAAACCAAGGTACTCCCCTATATCGAATATGGTGACGTATTGTATCACAACACAAACTCAGTATTGATGCACAAATTACGAAAAAGCACAAAACAGAGGGCTGAGGGTATGTCTTAAACCAGATAAAAGGGAGTCTACCCTACTGTCACATAGACAGGCAAAAATAAATATGCTAAACGAACGAAGGGACTGTCATGTTCTGGCAGCAGCATTCAATAGGTCAAAGCTTACCAGATTCTTGGCAGATAAGGAGAGAAACAATAGAATGCACGATGCACCGACACTCGATGAATGTTAACCGACTATCCAAGTATATAAACTCCATGGAATATAAGGCAGCAAAAATATGGAATTCGGAGAATACTCACTTAAGGAAAACTGACACTAAGGATAACTTTAAAACATTATTGAAAACCAGACTTAAAAGTAATAGGATGACATACTAAGGTAACTTTGTACAGAACGACTTTCTTCCCCGAAGTGGTATAATACGTTGTTTCTAGTTGACCTGATGACTTCATGAGAGTGTTCCACAGACGATCTCCGGTTCATTATACCTCCTGTTTTCGTATTTGAATTATATATAATGTGTTAATCCGACTGTACTACGGACTGTTATAATATAATCTAGTATTGACTAATGTCTAGAAATCAATCCCATCGTTGTTGTTAGTCCTAAAGACTCAGTTTATTGTGAAAAGAAAATAGTCCGCATGTAAGTCCATAAATCTGGACATGAAGCGACTTATCAACATATATAGCACTGGAGTCTGTGGAAGATAGGTTGGTGTCCGACCTAACAGTTTCCTCCAGTATGATAAAAAAACACTTTAAAAAAAAACAAAAAAACATTAGAGATAAGAGGTAGTTCAGGAGCTATTGAGGAGCCCTACGAAGTAGGAGAGAATGAAGAGAAGAGACTGGAGAGTTTTTGTAGGCTGGGTGGGTGGTTCCTTCTCCTTGGATCCCAGGATTTAAGTGACCGTCGGCGGGTCGGCGTGGGGTGGTCACGTGAGGGACACGTGACCGGAAAGGGGAAGGAGTCCCTAGTGACCCGGGAGTGAGTCCCTAACGACCGTGCTCAGTTTCGCATTAAAGCTAACTCTTCAGTAAATATTCTTTAGATAAACTGGAAATGGATCTTCATCCACTACCAACAATCTAGAGAATTCGAAATAACTCTTCAGTTAGCCCCAATGTGACATTTCCACCTGCCGACGGAAAGGTCACCGATTATAAATACACTGTACAAACGTTGGTCAGTGCTTTTATTAGAGCGTGCTTGCACGCGCTATATACATCATCTAAATGTAAGAGAGGCCATATAGACTTTCAGTGTACTGCATACAAACTATCCCTTCACTATCTGTGTGCTATTTACTGTGATATTGAGAACAGAGCAGGGAGCCAGTGTCACAGTATCTAAAGCCCACTACCCATCTACCGATTTCGGATCATTCATGTACCTTTGTCGGCAACAAACGGACGGTAATTTGTCTCAGATGAGGCATCCTAACGGAGTCGGCCGTAATCGGTAGATGTAGGACAGCTAGGCAAGGGCGAGCCACCGATTAGTAGACTGATTTGCTTAGGACTAATACCCACCAACTCCTCTCCTCGATGTCTGCTGGTCAAGCGAAGGGTTACGTAATTTGCCTGCGACAAGTTTACCGACTTCTATACGATTTGCGAGCTAATTGTTCAACCCTTCATCGGTAGATGGGCATTAGGCTTTAGAGGCGTGCCCAGCTGACCATGACCAATCACTTAAGACCAAAATACCTGAAGACCCACTGGTGCTTGATGTGTTTGGATCCTAGATAGGCGGTTGAAGAAATGGCAAGTTGACTTGGTGCAAGTGGGTTGCAGATGAATATCCATAAGCTCAATCTAACTCAAACCTTTTAATTGTTATTCATTTATAAATGCACACTTTTTCATCTATGATGAACATACTATTTGCTCCTAGTTTGAGAATTTCGGTGCGCATAATCGTCGTACGCGTCAGTCATCAGAAATCCTGTTTTCTGATAAGAAATTAAGATATTCGCCGACCGATTATTGACCCCCAAGTTCATTCCGCCACTGAAGAATTCAACCTGATTTGATTTCGTAAGAGGTATGAAAGGTCGGTTGGTGGTGTGCTTTTCTGTAAAATTGGGAAAAAAAACAAAATCGTTCACCCTTTCTGTTTCCACTGACTATTATTGCACCAAAAGTTTTTTTGTTTTTTTTTAGGTTTTTATTTATCTTGGTAAAAAAACACTTAGGGATAATATCTTCCAGCGGCTTCAGCGTTAAATGGGCTTACATAGCAATGGCCGATATAAAAAAAGCTCTAGTCATGCATATAGGAAGTCAACTCATTTACAGGTTTCTGGTCATCACGGATTGGGTCAGGACTCAAATTCTGTTAAAAGTGCCTCATAATCGTTCGACGGTGCTAAATGCCATAATTGGTGGTCTTAATCGGGAGGCGAAAACGCCACATTACGATGAAAACGATTCTCAGTGGGCGTCTAAGAGCCTGTGAGAAAATGACAGCTCTGCGCCCATTATGTGATAGGATCACGTTCAAATGGTCAAGGTGGAACTAGTTACCTTGTCAATTATTATTAGAGGTGTGACGTGCTGGGTTAATTCCTCAATTAACCCTGTCAAGTGAGCTTAATTCGAGATGATTACATCTGGTGAGAGATGGGGATAATCTAATGGTCATATTACACTTTTAAATTATAGATTGTTACGCCAGAGACACTGTGAAAAATGTCTACCGTACCCAAATAAAGATCGAAGCTTACAAATCATCTGTAGAGGGTGGACCTGTACAAAGCAAGATATTACGACCGTATTATTGATTGTATATAACCTTTTTCTCTCCCCGTAAAACTATTTATATAAAAATCTCTTGTGTGTGCTAGTGTGTCCGTATGTTTCCTTTTGTTTTACTGTGCCTGCTGCGAAATCTTTCCTTGTTCATCATTTCTGTCTTTCTTCTTTGTTCAAATTGTAATGGATTACTTGTAAGACACACCTGGCTAGTGTCTCCTTAAACATCTTTCTTTGAAACCGAATTTTCTTCATTGAGTTGTTTATTGTCAAAGCTTCAATAATTGTACGTGTTTTTTTTCGATTTTTGACATATCATTTCACAGTTTGTATGTTTGACAATAGTTATAAACATGTTATCAGTCCAATGGACTGGTTTTCATAACATGGCCTTTTGTACATGCGTATACTTATGACTAGTAAGCATTTTATACATCTGATGTTCACTTCACTTGTCTCAGATTTCTTTTCGTCAATTATCTATACTACTATGCGAATAAAATAGAAGGGAGAAGAAAACCATTTGTTACAAGGATAAACAGTCATACAAGTCACTGATCCAACAGATAACAGTATTTCTTATTATTACATACCTATGCACTAACTCAGTGTAAATATGTACTGCTCCTGGGGGTACAGTTAGTGTACACAGAATGCACTGTACGCCATGAATCTTTGTACTGGTGCCTTTGAATACTGACAGACTGCACGCTTTTGCTAACAGACTGCATCCTTTGAACCTTACCTGCACGCTTTGGCTGACAGACTGCACGCTTTGACGAAATAACACATTTTGATTGGTCGAGAGGCCAACAACAGAATTCTAGGCGCAAGATTCAAAAATGGCGGAATCCTTCACTTCGCGAGTTCTGTGGCGTCGTACAGTAACCACGGAGCGAGCTAGTGCGAAAATACATCAAACATCGAGGTGGGATACAATAACGAACATTGTGATACACTTTAGATAGCTTAGATATGCGAGAAATATCGATTTCGATACGTTCACGGGCCGAGCGGGCGACTCGTCGATGTCAACAAATAGCGGAGACACTGCACCGCTCGAGTGTAGCTGTCCGACGGGACGATCGAGCGTAGCAGGGTGATCTCTCGCTAATTTATGTGGCGCTATAATGTATTCGCCCCTGCGCGGTGATCACTTCCGGTTAACAACATCCGGCGTGTCTGCTAACGTACACATCGTGTTTGAGAGTTGTGCCAAGTCACTTTGACATCAAATTACGGTCAGTTTTAGCGAATTAAGACCGAATTAAGGTATATAATAATATGAAACCATAGTGATGGTGCCAATACGGGGTAGAATTATGAGTTGTTTCGGAGAAATTTGTTCTGAACGAGCCGGCACGGCGAGTTCAGAACAAATTTCTCCGAAACAATGAGTAAATCTACCCCGTATTGGCACCATCACTATGGTTTCACATACTACTGTAAATACCCTAGTTATTGATGGACTCAGAAATAAATATTAGGGTTTGATTCACGCTTCAGGTCCTTATTCATTTTTTAAATTCTCTTTTTTTTCCCAGAACATTTTCTTTATTGTCAACTCATAGCACCCTGATTACAATAACGCATAATAAAAGAGTCTGTGTATCTTGGTAGTCACATTATTCATCATCACATTATCATGTATCATTATTGTTGCATTTTCACAGGTACCTTCATACTACAGGCATTATGGTTAACAATAAAGTGGAGTGAATATCAGGCTTTAAAAGCCTGGTTTTCGTATTCTGCCCCTACCCTCTACGTTATTTCAATGTTGACTTACTCGCTCTATCCGAGGTTCGGAGTTTTTTTGTAATTAGAGACAAAGAATTCCGGAGAACTTGACCATAATATTCTATACTGCGTGTGTATAGTGTACATTTCGGAGTTCTGATCAGCAGCATGGGGGCATCATGACCTCTCGTCGGTAGGTCACGATGATCCAAATTTCCGGGTTTTCGTGCTTTAATATAAAGATGGTTTCGATAGGGAAAGAATGCCTGCATGGATATGGGTCAATGTACAGAAAAACATACTTTGGGCAATTACTCTACCTTGCTACATTCTACAGAAGCTCATAGTTCTTCTTTCTACGTTGACTGGGTGCAAGTTGGTTACAGAAAGCTATCCATAGACTGCATATGACCCAAACCTTTTCATATTCATTTCATATTCATTTCATGACCCAAACCTTTTATTTCATATTCATTTCATTCATCAATGATGTACATTCTATTAGCTTCTAGTTTTTTACATACTGACCCCGCGCAAGTTGTAAGCCCAATCCTTGGGCATTTTATAAAGGGTCATAACGCACTGGAGCCTGTGGGTGTATTATTTCACTAACAGTAACTCCAGTCTAGATGAAAGACTTAAAAAATGAAAGGCCAGTGTGAAATACGAACATGTTTATTACTGAGAACCATTGATAGTGAGAGTGCAGAGATCTCAAAAACAACTGTCGTATTCTATCAAAGCTAGGTATTCTCCTTTTAAACTGATGTATACGGACAACTGACATCCTCCTATGAGATATGATTAAAAATGTTTAATAATGGATTTCCAGTAATTGAAATAAAATTGATTAAAGAGATGAAAAAGAAGTCCCCTGACATAGTTTCGGAACTGTCCTCCTTCAACATAAGCTATTAGAGTTGAAATAAAGGTCATACTACTATCCTTTAATTGAAATTCCATTGTACTCGACGTCATTGGTTTTCCTATCATAACCCAACACAAAACATGTGATACATTTTACTGGAGATGATTCTATGCATCGGATATCACTTCTAAAGGCAATTTTATAACGGATCCTATAAAGATTGCGGCGACAGGGATTTCCAATCAATTCCCAGGAAAACCTGACACTCCTATAAACATCTTTTGGGTTTTAGAAACAACTATGGCTAAATAACTGACTCCTATAAACATCTTTTGGTTTTAGAAACAACTATGGCTAAATGACTGATAAAACACGGGTACCAATTTTATCTGGTCTATCATATGAAATAGGATATCTTCATCTAATCATAGCTGCATAAAGTATACAGTCACGTGAAATTGCCCAATTTACCTCATATTTACCAAAAAATTTTAATTTACCAAAAACCTATAATTTGTTGTTAAGTAGTTCTGTGGACGACCACTCCTTGCATTTAAAGTAATATTTCAAATCATCTATATTCATATTTGGTTCCTTATACAGTAAAAACTATTCTCATGCTAATGTATTCAAGACACAGTTAGTTGTATGCCCATACAGAGTTTTAGAGCTTAAGTCCCAAAGTTCACGGTAACCATTGGCGGTGGTTTCGCAGTTCTAGCCCAGGCCAATATGAAGACGACGTTTTGTATGCCGGTCGTTTCGCCAGTTCACGGTCTGGGTCCTGCCCAACAACGTCTCGTTTCCCTCTGGCCTCCAGGGAACGAGTGGAAATCAGAATACACCTCGCTGCCGTATACGAGGCCTACCTGCGCGTATACAGCGGTTATGCTGATGCGCTCAGCAAGCAAAAGCGAGGCTTCTGGTCAGAACGACAAGCCACGAGGGTGCAATCAGTGTTATGTGAGCACATCTTGATTCATTTGTTTTCTAAACCATTGCAGAATTAACGCTTTTTTATGACTCTCTTTTATCGGTCACATTTTTGGACGATTATACGGTACGTAGACTTTATAAAAGGGATGGCTTTCAGGTAGTGTTACATGTAAAAAAAGAAATCTTCTATAGTAATAAGGCAGGACGACTTTATGTATAGCAAAGTGATGACAGGATTCATTTATTTTTAGTTCGGTTATCTAAACTAGCAACGAAATTAGGCTCCAGTTGGCCTGTGATCTTCTTCAGTTAGGGTGCATAGTCACGGCTTTCGAGTTACGTATAGATATAATAGTAGGTATCACAATCTGATTCGGATTTTTAATCACATATTGCATGATGCATCTGCAGTGAGTGGGCTTACTTTCAGTAATTCAAATATGCAGTGAGATAAGAATTTGTTATTTTGTATGATATGATAATGGTGATGAACTTTAATGATCACAGTAATTGATATACTATTTGTATTTCATTGGTGTTCTTTACACCTGTTGTCAGGTTGGCATTCTTTCACTGTTTCTACCTTCTGTGAACATTCTGTTCAATCGAATTCCATTTATAATAAATACGTTACCAGTATTTCGGTAAGTTCAAAAGAGCCAATCTCTCTTTATTACACACCATAATTTCACCATACATCGATGTAGAAGCATGTCTAATGCGGCGTTCCCACCTGCCGATTATAACCAGCGATCAGACATTTTGCACCGCCGACCGATTATGCGACACATTTAGTGCAATAATCGTCAGGTGGAAAGAGGAAACGTCAATGATCTTTCTCTGCCACCTTATGCAATGTCGTAGATAATATCAAGAGACGTCACGAGTTTGAGCCTGAGTTTATTTATGCCACGCATTTTGTTGACTCCATAATTTCACGAGTCGAAGACGAGTGACATTACGGGGCCAACAAAATGAGTGGCATAAATAAGCTCAAACTCAAACGAGTGGCGTCTAGATTTTATCCTACCCCGTTCCCATTTTTTTTTCAGTATCAAAAAGTAGTGGCATAAACAACACTTTATGTCACACCCGTGACATAAATAAATCCTATGTTAAGCCTATGGCGTTTTTTATTAGGGGTAGGATAATGTGTGTACTGTAACCGCTTGGAGTCACAGATGTATATGTATATAAAGAAACACCAGGGGGCATTGTTAGTCGGTCATGTGCTAGACTGGACTTCCGCCTTCCTACCTTCACTTCTCCTCCCACCAGCGCCATTGGAAGGCCTGCCTTTCTGAAATGTTCTTTCCGTTTTATTTTGTTAAATCTAATACACATCTACCGATTTCGGAATATTGATGTAACTTTGTCGGCGATAAAGGAACAGTAATTTGTCTCAGGCGAGGCATCCTAATGGAGTCAGCCCTAGTCGTAGATGTAGGACAGCTAGGCAAGGGTCAGGCAATGATTGGTGAATGCCCCCCCCCCCCTCCCGAGATGTTCTTTTGTCTCCGATGGGTTCTATGTTCCTAAATCGCTCTCCAAAATTTTATCAACAAGTTGTGTCCGACAATGAAACCTTGATAAATGGCCCTGATTGGGTGGCTGAAACGGGACCAGGGGTTACATAATTTGCCTATGACAAGTTCATTGACTGCTATATGATTTGGGAACTAATCATCTGACTTGGATTATATTGTCATCGCTTTCAGCTCAAGACGAATACTATATCATTATGTACTTGTGCACTAATGTCTCACACCTACTGGTCAGCTGTATGGATTTCACTCTGCACACTGTGATAGAACCAATAAGTTGTGCACTCGTATGACCTAACTTGTTTTAAAATGGGGTTTACAATGATCTCCAGGTATATAATAGTAAGAATACATAGTGATCGTGTCCTTATAATATTCGTTGATATAGTGAACCTAATTTAGACTCTAATTCTCTGAATTCGTGCAGTAGACCAAGTATCTAGATTATTTTCCATCTGCGTTCGTGTGCTCAGTGAGAATGCTCAGCTTGTATCAGGCAGAAGAACATAAGAGTAAAAGTAACATACAGATCAATCCTTCATCTTCGTCTGTGAGTAGAGTTTCGATTCCCATATACTGTAGGCTATTCTCTACTGATATACAACACATGTGTAAGAACTATAGTACATGTATATACGCCCTCAAGCAAGAAGTAGCGATATGAGAAAACATAGTTACTGAGCCCGTAGGGATAGCTGTTCTTGTTGTTTGACTCAAGAATACGGCCTTCCACCGCAACTATGTTTTTTTTATTATTATATACCTATGTCCGAATGTCTATTAAATACTGCCCGCTGCTAGGGGTGCAGTAATAATAATGTTTGTGCCCGCTGTGACTGCGACTTTGTATGTCATTAAAATGGCGTTTTTTCACCAATTATAAGTATATAATAATAAGCAAACGTCCTCACTGTAGACGAAATGGTTCTCGTTCTCGGTCAATCTTCGTTTTCATACTGCCTTCAGCCTATGGCGTCAGGCAGTATGAAATCGACGACTGACCTCGGACAGGAACCGTTTCGTCTACAGTGAGGACATTTCCTAATATTACTATACACATCCTAATGGTTTAAAACGCCGTTTTATTTACTCCGCGATTCACACACCGTTCTGTACAAAGCCAATGCCAATCACTACGGCCCGCTGTCAGGGCAGGTGCGAACATTTTTTTTTAACTCACTTTGGTATTTTTCTCCACATGCTTAACATTAGGAACTCGTACTCCACGGCCGTGAAGTTCGAGTACCCAATACTCAATGGCTAATTTGGGATTGATTTTATAAATAGATGATGTTAGATTGGGTGAGATAAAATTAGGAACCTCCTTGATGAAAATAACTTGGTCCGCAATCCACCTCGTTTGACCGCAGAGTAATTCACTCAGCCTCGCTTTGTGAATTACTCTGCAGTCAAGCTCGGTGGAGTACGGACCAAGATATTTTCATCTCGTGGGTTTCCTTCTAATTACTATGTACACCCCCAGCAGCGGGTAGTATTTCATACATGTTCGGCCATAAGACCGAAACGGTGTAGATTTCTTTAGTTCCCCTAATAGCCCATTTACATTTTGCGTAAGCTGTGCTGAGGTCCGTCGGTGGTTCCTGACTGTATATCGATGATAGCCAATGGTAATGGGCTATAAGAAGAACTAAAACAAATCTACACCGTTTTTGTCGGCCAATGGAAACGAGCCTTATACAACACGTGAGTAAGAGCAACTCTTCGTAGATATACGTCCTCAAGCAAGAAGTAGCAATATGCTATCCACGTGCATGTTGTCGCGTGTCTCTCAACGCTACGATCCGCGGCAGTAAATATGATCTTGACCGTACTACAGTTTGCGCCCCTGCGGCACTCAGATGGATAAAGGTGTATCAATATGATACGATGTCAAGAGGTTGGCTTCCGTGCGTGGTTGGACTGACTGATCTTTTGACCTTTTCTGTTATATGTTTATGGATGCCTTATGCACAGCAGATAATAAGATTTCATCCACCTGAAACTGAGTCTCCATACTAAACATATAGGAAGTGTGTAATTCACAGGGCCTAGATTACGGGTGGTCGTAATCGCCGGCCAAAACAGAGCGGAGATTACGGAAAAAAGAACATTGTTTAGAAAATAGAGTGTGAGAAAACCAGCTGTCGTTTTGTCTTTTTTTGTTAACATCAATTTGCTATCTAGGATTGTACATATAGTACAAGGGTTATCGCTTAATAATGTCTGTTCGCTAAGACAGTATTAGCCACAAGGTCAATCATAAGTGTAAACTATGTTAACCCATTCACGCCGGGTGATGCCTTCAGGCATCAACCAGGGCTGGCTGGGTGATGCCTCAAGGCATCAACCGGGGCTGGCCGGGTGATGCCTTGAGGCATCATTTACAAAATATTCGTTTTTTAAGATAAAATTGGAAATAATGGTTCAATAAACATGAAACTTTCAGAGAATGTAGATATAACATCATATTTGATATTCCAGGCGAAATAGAAAATAGTATTAAATATCACGTGTCATGTCACGTGATACAGAAATCGAAATGTTCAGAATAGGCCTATATGCCCGGCCTCTAGCGGTAGTCACTGGCACTAGTACCCGGCTCCATGACTGTACCCCTGCCGCGGGTAGCCGGCGCGATAGGGTTAACCCACATCGTTCGTCGGTCTCTTTGATATATAGAATAGGGTTTACATGTAGGCCTACAATTCTTGATTATTAACTGGGCCCCTGACTTAGGACCAGTGTCACGTACAGTAGCCTAATCTTATCGACTAGCTAACCCAGTGACAAGAAAAGAGAATTCAGAATATCTTCTATGCTAAATGAAGAAGACATGTAACCATACACAGATATGTATTAATAACATATATTATAACAAAGTATACAGTTACATAACAATTCTCATCAACATACAAAATCATATACACTTCTGTAGTGTTCATATAATATAAGTCCTCTTGGTCAAAGCAGTACTCACATTCTTTCACTCTCAGTTATTGTTCAATGTCTCCTTGACTTGTGGATAAAGATGATCCAAAGTAGTGGTAGCAGTCATCAGTGTCTTTTCCTCCAGTGCTGGGGTGATAGTAGCTTATGGAGAAGCCTTATCCTCAATAAAGGCCTCTGTAGCATAGAGTCCTATGGTGTTTCAAGCCTCCTCCCAGTAGTGGTGGTAATGCTGAACAGCCTGGAGATGTTGACGCCATGGTGTCTGGGTTCCAATTGAGCTGTGAGTTGAAATCTGCTTCCTTATATACCCTATCGGGGGGTCAGTCCAAACGAACACAGGGGATGGTTCAAACGCTGGGGGTGGCAGTCCAAACGGTTAGGCCTTAACCTCAATCTGGAGCGAGGACCTGTTAGGAAGCAGCCTGTTATATTCTTAATACATACATCACAATCAGACACACTTTCAAAATTTAGAAATGCAATTACCAATTGCAGCAAAATCAGAGCATTCGATAGTCAACGCTGCCATCATCAATGGTCAAAGGACATGGAATGGTTAAGACTCAGATTCCTCTGTAGAGAGAGGAGCATGTTCACGATCATATATTTGGAATAGAAGATGGAGTAAAAAAAATTCGAATTTAAGTTACCCAAACCAAACTCAGAGAAATTTAGGCGCTTACCTTTATATATAGAAGACAAATTATGGAAGCACTTAAAATCAGAAACATAGAGAACAGCCATAGTTATTCTTTTAAAAACAGGGTGAAGTGTGAGATAGATAACATAATTGAAGATGACTAAGGTCAAAAGACTCAACATATTGCTCATATATATATATATATATATATATATATATATATATATATATATATATATATATATATCAGAAGACTGGAGAGTAGTGTGATAAGGTTAAAACCTGTATGAATGATTGTGATGTTCTGTCCTTGTCATTGTATTATTTTGTCCTGTACCATCTGTTTTCTTTATGGTATTCCCGTGGAAGATTACCAGGTTACTGGTGAATAATGTATTTTCGTAAAATATTCTTGAATAAAAAAAAAAAAAATTTTAAGTTTTTTGGAAAGGTCACAGACTGCACTGGTCATGAATTGACGCAGTGACGAGCGACCCCTGGTTGACAAGGTTACAAGTCACATGATCGTCAGGGGAACGCCGTGTGCCCGCGTTCTATTAACAGCAGTAAGAACGTGGGTGTATGTAGCTCCACCCAGAATACTGCATTCCAGACAGCCACCCACACCAAAGTGGGCCCTGGCATTGTACCCAGGTCAAGGTGAGCAAAATGGAGCCAATCCATTCAGCGGACTGGAGGGTCGGGCGGGGTCAGGCAGGGTCATGACCGAGCTCCCATTGTGTGCCAGAAGGATCGTGCTTAATGCACATTGGTTGCCGCTTGCGGGGACATAACGTGGAAATGAAATATTAAGAGAGAAATTGATGAGTTTTTGGTCTGTGTCCTTGTTTGACAGCGAGTTTGGAGTAATATGAAAGAGGCGATAGCCGAGTGAATATTCTGAAGCACTCCAAGAATGAGTTCCTAATGTTAAGCCTTTGGACGTTTATACTAGGCTAAGATAAATTCATATTTCGGATGGTGCCCTCCACCATTTTCTAGTGCGTATTTGTCAGAACCCATCACAGTGCAGCTTACAATAGTCCGGTTCGTACGGCACAGAGTAAAGACATACTAATGGTCAAAAAGAGCAGATATTGACGACCTGGATTCTTAGCTGAGTGGTGAAAGGGATAACATGGTTCGTTGTTCATTTACAGCATCAGTTTGACAAGATCTGATTGGTTCCGACAAATACACACTATAGGCAGCTCTCTCAGTATCTGGAACGATCAGACTTCGGATATAAGAAACTTTGTCTCACTAAATATCTACAATTACCATCTTAAGTAAAAACTAGGAGAGGACTGTGTTAATTAAGTTTCTTATATGCCCCAGTCACACTGGCGTAAAAAAACTGGCGTAAAAAAACACGCCTACGTTCTTCTACGCATTATGAAAGATACAAATGCGCGGTCATGCTCGGGAAAACGGGGAGTTGCGTAGATGTACGTCGGAGTGCGCAAAATCCCGGTCACACTGGCGTAAAAAAACACCCCTCTCATAAGATCTGACACTCTCTAAGTGGCATTCTGTACTCTCACTGTAGACGCTCTATGGGAGAGGAATTCTTAACGAACTAGGCTTATAGCCTTGAGAATTCACTGGCCTGCCTCCCATGCTAAAGACGATAAACCCAAAGATTCCTATAATCATAATGATGCCACCTATAGTGGGAATACTGTATGCCAGTGGCTTCTCAAGGCTCTAAGCATAGCGTGTTAAGAATGCTTCTCCATAGAACGTAGTGAGAACCTTGTACAGAATACCACTTAGAGAGTGTGACATCTTATGAGAGGGGTGTAAAAGAACGACGTTTTTCCGTGAACGCACGTTTATCTTCTTTTACGTATTGTGAAAGGTACAAATACATAACGCCACAAAACGCGGAGATACGGAGACTTAAGTCGGAATGCGTAAACAAACGTGAACAAAACATGGTGCCAGAAATACTCCTAAGAATCTTAAACTTATCTCAATGCATTTTTAATGTGTAAATGGACATGCATGGTAAAATGCCACACTACGCACAGAAGCGTTGAATATCCATTGACAAACGCTAAGAAAAGTTATAGTGTGACTGGATTGCTTAGTAATATAAAAGCATTGGATTTCTGTAGTAAATATATACACGGAACTGGCATCCTTTCTGATGCGCAGTAGAAACGCCAAAATTATGTCAGTGTGACTGGGGCATTAAATCTTCCCCCATTAACTCCCGACCATCCTCATTTAAAACTTTTTAAGGCAATGCTTCTTCTATTATCCCCTGCCTGAAAATCATGTTAAACTTCTCTATCTTTAACTGCGAGAATTGAGACAGGTTTTCAAACTCGGTACCACCATATCTGACTACTTGTTAACTCTGCTAATCAATAAACTATCATGGTTGTGTTTGTATACATTGAATGCTGAGGTTTATGTTTAATGAATTACGATTCATTTGCAAATTTGTGCCTCATTGTCATTGTTCCTATGTTGTTCGTATAGCTAATGCTGCATGGGAATTAAGAGGCCCACTGGAATGAGATGTAAATATGCACCTCACATGCTTACTCTACCATCAAAATAAAAGTCATGAGAAAAAAAGAAATACGGTCGGTGTCATTTGAAGCACGCAGAACATATTTGTCACATGAGTCTTTATGTGATGAACCATCTTTAAGTGACTGAGGGATTCCCATGCCGCACTCATTACGGTAACATTACCGACGATTTTATTTGAGAATAATTGATTTTAACAGTGTGAATGGGGTTTTTAATTGAACATCACCCTTTCAATGGAAGTAGCCTCCGAAAGATCCGCATCCAGTACTGCCGTTTCCGATCAAGGGATGTTGTATGCAGGAATTATATATGAAGTATTATGTTAATGTTTAATTGTTTTCATTATTGTTTCAATGCTCATCATAGATAAACTAGGAGCCAAGTCTGAAAGGATTGCCGAAAATATATAATAAAGCTAAATATAATAACGTAACATTAATAAAAGATTGCTAATATATAAGGTTAAATCATAAGTTCTGAAGGTGAATATAATTTTGGTTTGCGAGGTTATTTTGTGAAAATGATGAAACTATTTAAAAAAAAACCAACATGAAATTGTATGATGTAGGGCGTTTGGAAGAAGTGGTGATCTGGGAGGATACTGTTGTATGTGGTATAGAGGTAAGAGGACTGAGCGCACTTGTTTGTGCATAGGTGGTGTAAGGCCTGGCGTCCACCTGCTACGATATGACTCCGATTTGGTCTACGCTGCACCTCCCGATACAAAATCAAAATCGCGTCGTAAGGTCACCTAATATCGGGGCACTTGACCATGCTTCTGCGATTAGGCACCGAAAAAACCTCCATTGAGATGCATGGTGGATTGGCATGTCTAGACATATGTCTACGATATGGCACCTTCCCGATATGTCTCCGATATTTGCCTTTTTGTATTTGTGCCATATCGGTAGGTCTAAATTTCTATCATAGTAGGTGGACGCCAGGCCTAAATGTCTATCGTAGTAGGTGGACGCCAGGCCTAACTTGTCGGCAACAGGGAGGCACTGAACGGTCCTCTCTTCTACCAGGTGAATGAGAAATCAATAAACATTGTATACTGCGCATGGGATTCAAGGATGTATTGCATACCATATAGTCGAGATGAAAGGAAATGCTCAGACGGGCACTTAGCGTAGTGAATTATGAACTGTCAATAATTTACCGTCATAGATAAATCAGAGGCATTTCCATCAAATCGACCATAGACTGTATTAGATGAATAAGACATTATGTAGTCGGAATTTGTGGATACAACTCGATTATTTACAAGGTCAACCATTAGAGAAGTTCAGATCAATTAGTGAATTATTAGATAGAACGGAAACCATTCCTTATAGTTGTGAGGCCATGATCAGTTGGAATTTGTATTTCTATATTCTTTTATTCAATGTAACAAACATTGATACAATGACAAAGTGATACAACGTAGGCAAATCAAGCGGTCATTCAAAACGAAAATCAAAGCGATGTATAATATTCAGGAAAGAATGACAAAACACTTGACCTCACTCCAACCATCGATCATAATCGTTATCACATCACTCCGTACAAATAGACCACTATTATGTAGTTTTGTAGCACTATTCTTTATCAAAGTATGGTACCTCAAATTATCTAGATGTACACTCCCTGTGATTTTGTACTAGGGGGATCTTTCTTAAGATATTATCTCACCCCGGTACTTTTCTCCATAGGCTTAACATTAGGAACTCGTACTCCATGGCTGTGAGGTTCGTGTGCCCAATACTCAATGGCTTATTTGGAGATTCATTTTATCAATAGATAATGTTATACGGGTTGAGATAAAATCAGAAACCCACTCGATGAAAATAACTTGGTCTGCATTCCACCTCATTTGACCGCAGAGTAATTCACTCAGCTTCGCTTTGTGAATTACTCTGCAGTCAAACTCGGTGGAGTACGGACCAAGCTATTTTCATCTCGTTGGTTTCCTTCTAGAACTGTCTGTTTTACTAAATTGAATAAAACAATGACAACATATTATATTCGCCTGATGGAGTTCTTACATACAATAACCACAAAAAAAGACAAGTAAGGCATTATTAAGTTAAGACATGGCCAGAATGGCAGCTGGATGTGACATAGATACCATGTAGACTACTATGGACAAGTACAAAAACTAAGTACAATATAAAATGTACTATTACATGCTTTGTGCTATATTGATCAATTAAGGAGAGACTTTCAAGATAACATGAATTAATCATGAACGGTATATGGATGAGGATATAAAGCAGAGAATATCGATGATATCGAAAGATAAAACCATCATAATATGAGTACTAAAAGGATATCACAGATATGTTAGATGTTGAGAAGGTCTCGACAATATTTCTGTTCTTTTGACAGCATGTTCGTTATTTTGAAACGCGGCAGTGTACACGGTGTTTTGGGCAACGCCCATTGATATAAAAATTCTCTTTAATCTTCCAAATATTGGGAAATTGACAGGGAACAATCGACAATCAAATCACTCAAGCGTGCAAATTGAAAGATCAATATTTAGCAACGTCAAACATTGTTTGTTTTGTTCTAATAAAGTAGCCTGATTAAAGACTACCATTGTGAGAACTAAATGTTAATAAGTCATTGAACAGAAATTCATTGATTCAGGAATCAATGACTCGTTTTTCCATAATTCAGAAAGGGGAAATAGGATGTTCTTGTAAAGTAAGTGTTTTATGAATATCGTACAGTATCATAAAATGGTGAAATTTAGTTGTGAATGTGCAATCCAGCCAAACGAAAGCTGGTATATGACAAGATTGCATCCCAATAAACATAATTCTTTTGACTGTTAAGTCCCTCACATCCCTACCTGAAATGAGGTGACTCAAATAACGATAGAAAAGATTTGCCAAAAGATAATGAAATTTGACTGAATAACAAAAATCCAATGGTAGTATCCAACTAAAAAAAATAGAGAAACCATTTTGTTGATATGTTTTAGGGTTAACATTAGCAACTCATACACCACGGTCATGAAGGTATGGTACCCAATACTCAATGGCTAATTGGGTGGGTTATTTCATTAATTAATAATGTTCCTGAGCATGTATATATGGGGTGAGGTAAAATAATAAACCCACTCAATGAAAATGGTTCTTACTCTACCGAGTTTGACTGTGGTATAATGACTCGTGACCACGAAATGAGTTGGAGTATTTTAATAACAAATACGATAATTCACATACTTAGTTACATGGTGTGTGTGTTTGATTAACTGTTGAACTTTGAAACATTTTAAGATGAGAACAAATTACCATGAAAGTAATAATATAACTCTGAATTGAGTTATTCCAGTTCTTACGCTAGGGGGCGTATGTAGTCTGTTGACTGTCATTTCGTTATCACGCCATTATTACTCACTCATTCACCACAATTCACGAGCCGAAGCTGAGAGAAATACGTAGCGGTCAAACGTTTGGATTTTCATCTTGTGGGTTTCCTTCTTACTTCCATTTCACATTCAAGGGTCTGAATTTATCTGAGACCTAAATTATCGGTTGGAGATATTACTATGAAACAATATCTCACATCCATGTAATTTTTTGTTGGCGATTCTGGAAATCGCTATGTTTCTCGCTTGGTGTGACCCCGGCTTCAGGCTGAGAACCACAGCTAAGTTGATGGTGTGAATATCTAATATCAGTCAGAACTGGCTTTCTAGACTATCCCTCGACTTGGTAACAAACACTTCAGAACTCCTTCCTGTTGGAGCCAGTCCTGTCGTTACTACAAAGCCTAACGACCAAGAACAAGAAGTGTAACATGAAAGGCTCTGTGGAAATGGGAACAACCTCGTAACAAGATGAAGTAGTTTAATCTCAATGATATGAAGCCTCCGCTCCAAAGAACCCCCCTCTTCTTCCCACATAGAGACGGCCGCTGCCAGTTGATTCCGGTGGGTTGACTGATGAAGGAGCATGGAAGAAAAGAGATCGTTTTCAGCAGCGCACTTTCAACCCTATAGACTGATGTAAGCTGTGAGAAAAAGGTCTCTGATTGAGATAACTTTGTTAGCTTTGTCCGTCACGCGATCAGAGAGAGAAATGGCTGACAGCAGTGCCCAGGGGTGGGGGATCTTTTGGACGACTGGAGGTGATTTTCAGGGTGTAATCATTTTGATGATCGGCGGGAACAGTGTTACTAGATGTTGCAGAGATATCAGATCGCGATATGTTTTTTGGTTTTTTTTATTATTAAGCCGTTACAAAGTCTCCATGGGAAATATAAAAAGCACATGGAAACAATTACCGGGAGATTCTGACATGCCAGGATCTCCGGCAGGAGATTCCGGAAATAAACAGTCCCTTTCAAAGTTAGATCAAAACATCATGTACTTCAAAATAAATTTATCTGATATTCATTAAATATTAAACATTTTACATGCTAAATTAAAGATACAGAAATGTAGAGTATACAACGAATTACCACCATGGATGACAGTACGAGTGCTGAGGGGTTATGGCCTGATCTGGAAGTACATGTCTTGCTATAAACTTGTATTGCAATATACTTGTTATAAATCACGTAAGTGGATTATGAATACAAATACTCGTTGTTGACGACATAATATCCTCGTATTCGGTCGGATATCACTATGTGTCAACTACTCGGAGATTACAGCCATTCAAACACAAAACCAGTAATTAAATTGTGGATTTCTTTCCTGTCTAGCAGGACTGTATAAATAGACAATATTTATATAGAACGTCCTGACCATGCTGTACAAGTCACAGAACGAGATGGTAATTTACGGTTTGTACGGAACGAGCCATTTATGCCGAGTTCCGTACAAACCGTAAATTACCATCGAGTTCTGTGACTTGTACAAGCATGGTTGGACGTTATATATTTACTATATACCCGAATTTTTAAAAAAAATCCTTAATTTAATTTTTAACAACCTTAACAACCGATATGTTAATAAACGTGTATGGCAAGGTGGTCCGTATTTTAGTGTACGGACCAGCATTTTACGTCATATGCCGAAACGGTGCGTATTTACAGTATATACGGCATGGGTATATAGTAATGCCATGATTGTGTTCTACATGGTTGTGTTCTCTGTGTAGCTGACGCGCAGTAACAAGTGAGGATTTAATCCTTTCCTGTACTTCATTGTCATATATTGCTTTGTTCACAACATGGATCAATTTTGACGCCAGACGGAAGAACAGCCCAGCCGAGTCTGGATGTTATGTGTAATAAATACACAATATTGACTGGTTTCAGATACAAGCGGCCGTATGCTCCGAGGAGTTGACGCGTAGTAATATCCGAGCGTATGCGAGGATATTGCGCAGAGTCAACTCCGAGGAGCATACAACCGCTTTTATCTGAAACCAGTCTATATTGTATTTATTATCCACCTTTTCTGGGCAAGTGGCATGTCGAAATCAGTTCATTTTAATTATGCACTATGTTTTAGTACGCACTATTTTTCCGTATGCGCCACCCGGAGCATACAACATATCTGTATGCTCCGGGTATGTCCATACAAACTCCCTATGTGTTTTCTATGGACACTTTGTATTAGGTGGATAATAAAACCTATGACCCAATAACGTGTCAAAAAATCTATTTAAAAAGAATTATTGCGTAGTGTCAACTACAAGGATAATACGGTCATACATATCAATATCATGGTAATGTAACATTTATAACCCAACTTACGGCTAAATATTAGGAAAAAAAACATATATATAGATAATTAGGAACTCAACGTAAGCGTCATCTATTGTTATAACATCATTGTTTTTAAGATCAAAGGGGTAGCTGGTAACATGATTGACAACCAGAAGTAAGAGCTGATTGTTATCCAAGGTTCTCGAGTATGAATTAAGTATGAAATAACCTGATTCCTGACATTAGAACAACATTCCAGCATATTGTCCTGTAGAGTCATATTCCCCATGTAGATATACAGCTATATACACAATATTAACTGGTTTCAGATACAAGCGGCGGTAATCTACGAGGATGAGACGCGTAGTAATCTCCGAACGATAGTGAGGTGATTACGTAGAGTCTAGTCCGAAGGGATTACAGGTGCTTTTATCTGAAACCAGTTTATATTGTATTTATTAACCACTGTTCCTTGCTAATAATTACGATGCTCGAAATCGTTGTTGTTTTTAAATATCATTGCAAGTTCTAACTTCCATTTCCGATGCCAGTGTCAGTGACAGCAGCAGACGATGTTGCATCATAACATTCACAATCAATTTGAACTACAGATTAAACAGTTCAAGTTTGGTGAACTCATCTATGGCAGTGTCTCCTAAACTCCATAATCTGTCGGATTACAGTTGTCCAAGAGTTCTTACCTTGTCTGGTCCTGTATTTCAGTGTAAAATCCATCAGTGTAAACTCTATCGACAACATCATGTTTTTTCCGCAACATTCGCCAATTTCGAGATAGGTGGCGTGCGTGGTATTAGTTCGCGTTTCGCTCGCTAGGTGCCCGATGACGTTTTGGGAACTATTTCAGTAATCTCCTGTAGGAGATTACGGGCCTCAGTAATCTCCTGGTAGCCAAATACTCAAACCCAATGCTATTCCTATGGAGACTCCGTATTTGGTGATTAATAAATGTCATTCAATGAACCTCTTTTTCTATTATTATAATACTAGAATATCAGGTTTATGGTATAAGAATCAAGAATGTTAACAATTAAATTTCCCAAATCCCCAACATTTATTCGTGATGACGTTATATCGGTATTGCATGATATAGTCCATTATATATAACCTATCGAATAGAAATTAACTGTCAATACATCTGCAATGTTTTGCTACATGACTTGTATGTAAGATTATGTTAGATGAATTGGATTGCATATTGATCTAGTGCTAGATTGATAAGCTGGTTACAGTGAGACTTCATTTAGTTTTTCAGTTGCACTTATATCATAATATCATATTGTTGTTTGTGAAGGATCAATAAAATCTTACCCGGCATTTAGACCAGACGATTATATAGGCGGCGATTCTTGAAGTTAACAACACCAGACGACTTTCAGTAGGAAAGAAATTGTTTAGTGTAGACGCAAAGTATGCAGATAGTCAGGTTACATCCGATTTAAATTCAAATTACGTCAAAGACAACTTGACAGCCAACAGCTATTTCAAGCCAACTTGAATTAGTCGTCTAGACAGGTGGCAATTCTGTAAAACTCAATCATGGACCACCTCTCACTTTGGCTAAAAACGGATGTTCTGTGTGAATGACCACCACCTGCAGCTTTCTAATGGGAAATGAACACATTCACCTGTAGTTTAAACAGGGTTAACCTCCAAGAATCGTCACCTATAATTGTCTAGGTTTAACGCCTGCTGAGGTGAATAGTGGGAAGTAATACCTTCCTCATTTAAGAGATGATTGTGTAAGGCCCGGCATCCCCCTACTACAACATGGCTCCGTTATGGTCTACGATGCACCTCCCGATAAAAATTCAAAATTGCTTCGGAAGGTCCCCTAATATCGGGGCAGTTGACCACGTTTCTGCTATTAGACACCAATAAAAACCCCATACAATGCATGGTGGATTGTCTAGATATATATGTCTACGATTTTGCACCTTCCCGATATGTCTCTGATATTTGCTTTTTGTATCGGTGCCATATCAGTAGGTCTAAATTTCCATCATAGTAGGTGGACGCCAGGCCTAAGGCCCAGTGTCCACCTACTTTGATATTGCTCCAATATGGTCTATGATGCACCTTCTGATAAAAATCAGAATCGCGTCGGAAGGTCACCTAATATCAGGGCAGTTGACCATGTTTCTGCGATTAGGCACCATAAGAAAAACTTACAGCGCATGGTGAAGTGGGATGTCTAGACAAATGTTTACAATATTGCATGTTCCCAATATGTCTCCGATATTGACCTTTTGTATCGGTGCCATATCGGTAGGTCTAAATTTCTATCGTAGTAGGTGGACGCCAGGCCTTAATGCTTGATGTGCTTCTTGGGGTAACCACTATTGGGGCCAATATTGTCATAATCGGGCACCATCAGACAACTATTGGCTAGACGACAGTCGACACGTTCATCAGGACCGTTTCCATTGGCCGATTTCCCGTCACCGATCTACAGTCAAGAATCACCGATGGACTTTTGGCACTGCTGACCCAAAATCGGTCAATGGGAACGACCCGGCTCATGAAGTGACTCATGACTTGTTCTGCTTAAATTATGCAATGTGGCACAACCTACCACTGGTGTGAAAGCTTGGTCACTGAGTAAAATCTACTAACCCCACCGATTTTTCGATACCGATGCACAGTCAGGGGCATCACCGACAGACTTTCTGGGACTAGGCCCGTTTCCATTGGCCGATTTCCCATCACCGATCTACAGTCAGGAACCACCGACAGACTTTTGGCACTGTGGACCCAATATTGGTTAATGGAAACAACCAAAGTTGTGAAATGCCCCATGACTTTTTCTACTTAGATTATGTAATGTGGCAGCACCCACCACTGAATGAAAGCTAGGTCACTGAGTGAAATCTACTAACCCCAGCGATTTTTCGATACCGATGCATAGTCAGTGGCACCACTGACAGACTTTCTGGGTAACTGAAAAATTCTCCACTGTTTTCGTCGGCCTTTGGAAACGGGCCTTTAGTTGTCTTGTGTAAATGCCAGGTAATTCAGTTCAATTCTCATGCAGACAGACACGGCATAACTGCAGTAGTTGAGGCGTGCCTCCTTCTCACAGGATTTACAAAGCGACGCCTTCATGTATCTAAGGAGGACTTGATGGGCCGTGCTTACAAATTTCTTATCCTCTATTGAGCAACAATGCAGGAAATCAATCTGAGGGTCTGTGACCTATGAATACACTGCTTCAAGACTTTACAAACTAAGAAATGATTACAAACACTGCTCGCAAGTCAAACTTATAGGAAAGATAACTCTGCAAACAACAGCATTTTCGATTGTCTAGCTCCCTGTTTAATGCACCAGGAAAATGTCACTGACTTCTCTAATAAGCATACATGTTAATAATTGTCTTTCAGGAATATGCAATCAGTCCTAGGATAAGGTGGAATTTGAATACACTGCAGTAATCCTCACTGCATTTCACTTTTTTCAAGGTCTGCATTGTCTGGGTGTTAATTGTATCATCAGACGTAACTCAAAACGGACCAACCACTGTCGACTAAAAGCAGCAGGAAACCGATGTGTTGTTTAACTATAGAGAGATTTTAATCAACTTTAGGTAAATAGTAAATATAGTGCACTGGACCAGATCCATGGAAATGGAAATGGGCTTTCAGAAGAACTCAAAGAATCTATACTGTTTTCGTCGGCCAATAAATACCCAACGGGCGTTGGATAAGAGTTCCCAATTATAAGTCTATTAGGAAAAAATACCAGGGGTGAGATATATTTTTAAAATCCTAGTTACTTGATAGAACTAATAAAGATATCGACGATTCTTGGACCTAGTATTTACGTACATAACAATCTTAGGACAGCGATAGGCGATACTTGGCATTTGGATGTTGTCTTTGAATGCTATAGTTGTAGTGATTGTGGTAAGAGTGAATTTCTGCTCGTGCTGTCGCCTGCCACACAGTAGATTATACGCATTTCTCGCCTGTCTGGGCTTATACGCCCCGAGGCTCACAGTGAAATAGTACAGAATCTCCTGCTTTATAGGTTTTCCCATGTTTGTAAACTACATTAGGAGAAGCGAAGCGCAGGTGCAACGATGGAAATGTGTTTGATGCAACTCATCTCTTAGGCCTCGTTTTCAAAGGCTGCGCAGGGTAGATGCAAAGAGTTTCATTGGAAATGGAAACTAACTTTTCAATGGATTATCATCATATAAACTTCCATTATGGTTTTTATAGTATATGGCTAGAAATTCATCTTACTTTTAATGGAGATGTATTGCGTTCCTCGATCAATTTAACTTCTGTTTCATTGAAAGTTGAAATGTAGGCTTGCCTCTGTTAATTTTTTTTTTTTTATGCAGGTAACAGAAAGTTAACGACGACGTTATTCGCCCACATATTGGCGATCTTCATTATATAATATGAAGTGGTAAAATCTGTTCCTCAGTCGTTGTGTACTTCCCTATGTGCCAGTATATTATAAAAAGAACCATACAGCTGTGACTACAACCAGGGGGTCGTTTAACTACACATGCCAATGAGAGTATATCAATGATCTGAGGTAAGTCAAGTTCAACTGGGAGGTGTTTTTGAAAACTATGAATGATACTGGCTGAACGTTAGGCCGGGCACCCACCAACGCCGATACACGCCGATAGATTTCCCGATACACACCGATACAAAATGACCCAATCGTAGCTTATCGGGAGGTCCATATCGTAGCATATTGAAGCGTATCGGTGCGAGTTGTAACATGTTGGGAAGGTGCGAAAAAAGGTACCATGGTCCCGATACACCCCGATATGCTCACGACACAACGAACGCCATCAACCACATGGCTAGATTTGTCATATGTATAATCCTTTATATTTATAGAAATAATGCATATTTATATTTTACCTGTAGATATAAAGCAATATAATATGATATTTCAGACATTAAACTCATTTCCAAGTTCAAGTATGAAATGATCGACTTGAGATCTTAATCTTTAATCAAATTTCCCTATATTTGCAGAGCGGCTTTAATTTTTATATATACTGGATATTCTGAAAATTTGATAATTTTCCGTTGATTCACATGTTTTCCTGTTCAAATGTGTCGCCGATACACACCGATACGTACCGATAGGCTACGATCATTGATAAATGTTCGATTGTCACAGACCCCCTACAATACGGGTCTTTTTTAAATCAGGAGCGACCCCTCGTGTATCATGTTGGTAACGTGATCTTAGAAACCTGAAAAACTGCCTGATATGCGCTACGATTTCGCTGCGATTTTGATTTTGTATCGGGAGGTCAATATCGGTGTGTATTTGAAGCCCGGTGGACACCCCTCCACCCGCCCCCTCCCTTACGATTAAGACTAGCAGCAGGCGTTAGTGACCAAGATAAGAGTGTCAGTGCGTTTTTTAAATGTGGTTCTCAGAATTCGATAAAATCTTTTGCAGTTTTTATAGTTCTTATATTGTTTCCTTAATGAAAGACATTTTTGATGAAAGATCGTACCCACCTAAAATATACAGATCTAAAAGAGGGAAAACCTTTTCGTCGAGATCTTACTTCCTGGTTGTCTTGTAGGACTATCCTCAAAAAAACGGATAACTTTATAGGTAACGAGAAAGCAACAAAGACCATGATAAGATAAATATTTTTATCGCTCTTACTTTTAATGAACCTCCAAGGTGCGCAGTTATTAACATTCACTGTCTTCGTGAAAGCATCCAGTATCTATGAGTAGAATATTCAGAGTGGCTGTGCTAGTGAATGCACTATCTAAACAATAGACCGCTGGTGGTGGCAGGTGGCCTGATTTCACAGAATGGATGGGTTGGACAAGCATTTACAGATGGAACTTGGTGATTTCAGTCAGCAAACCTTATTACCTGATGTATGGATTTATATCCCATGATCGCAGACTGATTGCTACATAATTACTGCTCCATGAATTAGGTTACTTGCACAACAATTGTTGATGCAGGGGTTAGCAGCAGTACTTTACGACAGACAAGTTGGTAGATAAGATTGATAAATTTTGAGGTGATTGAAATATGGATATGATCGATAAGAATTTCATGTTTGACTGCCTTGCTCTTTAAACTGTCTCCCCACTGTTTTTTTTGTTTTTTTTTATTGTGGAGAATATTTTATTTTCAACTTGTACAGGATATATACACACAAGTATTTTAGCAGCCATAAAGAAACAGATACATTTCTAAATGATATAGGGTTGTCATGCACTCCCCACTGTTTTTAAGACTTCACTTCTTATACAATCTTAAGTGTTATGTACATTGCCTTCGGGTAAGAGTGCTCACATGGACTTCCCAGCTTGCTGCAAAAAACACTATCCCCTCCCTATCTGCATGATATTCACTGTGATATTGTGAAAGGAGCAGAGGGCCAGTGTCTCAGGGTCTTATATGTGTCCTGAACTAACCACGACCAATCACTTGAGGCAAAAATACAGATTGTGGACCTTTGATATTTAATGTGCTTGAAGCATAAAGGTGCATATCTCCAGGGTTTTGTTAGAATCTCCCTGAGCTATGATTACTAAAGCTGTAAGAATCTTGACTAATGATCGAGAATATTTCTATCCAACTGATTTTATAAGGACGAAGAAAGGGAGAGGATTAAGAGCATGCTTGGAACACACTAATGATGACTCTCCTGGCCTATCAATTCAAGTCATGGTCTGTGATGGAGTCTGGACAGTGTGTTCAGCCTTAATATGTGAGGAATTCGAAATTGCATGGGAAAATTCGTACAAGATTGGAATTTAGTTATAACGTTAACTAGAGCAGGAATATGCACAAGTAATATAGACAGCGATGATAATGTATATAATGACATGTGTTGAAAACTAGGAGCAAATGGTATATTCATCATTAATGAATGAGCGTGCAATTATGAATGAATAACAATAAAATGTTTGGGTTACATTCTGTCTGGGAGTAATTTTCTGTAACCTACCTGCACCTATTCAACTTTCCATTTCGGCTACAGCCTGAGTAGGGGTGCATTTCAGTCTCTAATGATTGGTCATGGTCAGCTGGGCATGCCTCTGAGACCCTGAGGCACTGGCACCCTGCTCCTTTCCGACTATCACAGTGTAGAGCACATAGATAGTGAAGGGATAGTTTTATGGCAGGACGCCGGAAGTGTATACATGTGTGACCACTCTAGCCTTTAGGTGATGTATATAGCACGTGCAAGCATGCTCTGATAAAGCTTGAATAAAATCTGCTTTGGAAATGTTTCTTATCATGGATGTAAATACATCTATGATACCCTCATTCCTCAATCATTCAAGCCTGTTAATTGTAGCGCAAATTATCTACAAAAAATCCACTTATTTCTCTCTGCCCATGTTATGCCAATAAAAGCTGCCTGCCCCAAATGACGACTAATTAGCGTTGAGGCTCCGCCATTAAGAAAGCCTTCATCGCTTTCTTCAGCCTCCTACTTCTTGTCGAGGTGTTCTAAACCTTGCTGATGAGGCCATTCCCACTGTGACTTATTCAGCATAATGGAGTTTTGGCTTCTAGGCAAAAATATCAAAAACCTGTTTACAGATTGGTCGATAGGGGCCGACCGTAATACAATATTCATTTATGACTATTTTCCCTTAAGGTGATATCAGATACCATGAAAAAAAATATTATCAATGCTGGTTTCTCTTTCGACGTACGCCTTGAAATGATCCCCAATGGACAACATGCTACTATAACCGCTGCTACTCTATAGACAGCGTTTGGTTAGCTCATCTATAATTAATGGACATAAACGATGAATTGGCATGAAAGTTTTATTACAATAAAACTGACCTCGTCCTTTAGATTAAGACAATGTCAAAGTATTGATAAATATGTGAGCATGATAAAATGTTCAATGCCCAAGAGCCTTAAGTAACAGTAGAGAATACTTCAAATGAATGATGGTGAAGCTGGGGATGGTGGGCGGGAAGGCTTTTAGAGCAGAGCTATCTGCTGAGTGAGTGAGAAGCGAGTGAGGCCGGGTTCCGTGAACTGTGTGGGTGCACCCCCCTCATGAGATCGCACACTCTCTAAGTCGTATTCTTTATTACCCACCTAATACAAAGTGTCCATAGAAAACACATAGGGAGTTTGTATGGACATACCTGGAGCATACAGATATGCTGTATGCTCCGGGTAGCGCCTACGGAAAAATAGTGCTCATGGAAAATAGTGCATAGCTAAAACGAACTGATATTGACATGCCACTTGTCCAGAAAAGGTGGATAATAAAAACAATATAGACTGGTTTCAGATACAAGCGGTTGTATGCTCCTCGGAGTTGACTCTCCGCAATATCCTCGCATACACTCGGATATTACTACGCGTCAACTCCTCGGAGCATACGGCCGCTTGTATCTGAAACCAGTAAATATTGTGTATTTATTACCCACCTGATACGGAGTCTCCATACTAAGCCTATGGAGATTACAGATCACTACTGAGGAGGATACGGACCTCCGTACCCTCCTAGGAGGATACGGATTTTTGAGATGAAAGAAGTCCCAAACATAACTTCTTAATTACGTTGACAAGTTTTCTAACGATCATATTTATTGCTTAAATCTAAAAATAAGTGAGTAATAAATACAACATTACCATAATTTCGATCTGTGTGGCCGTATTCTCCTTGTAGTTGACGCTACGCAATACTTGTCAACTACGCGGAGAATACGGCCACTCAGATCGAAATCATGGTAATATTGTGTATGTACTCTGACTACGTTCTATGGGAGAACAATTCTTAACGAACTAGGCATAGAGCCTTGAGAATTCACTGGCCTGCCTCCCGTGCTAAAGACGTACATCAATGTAACCCAAAGATTCCTGTAATCTCCATGATGCCACCTAGCGGGGATACTGTGTACCAGTGAATTCTGAAGGCTCTAAGCCTAGGTCGTTAAAAATTCTTCTCCCATAGAGCGTAGTGAGAACCTTGTACAGAATACCACTTAGAGAGTGTGAGATCTTATGAGAGGGGTTCACGGTTTTATACTCGTGGAGGCGGAAGCGGCTGGTGTCGCCCACTATGGTGAGTAGTAGCCTGGGGCCCGTTTGATAACGTAGGATCGTACATGTAGACCCTTTTCTGAATGCCATAGAGACCCAGGGACGATTTGGGTCAACTTTATTCAACACTTATGGACGACCTTATTGACGGCTAAGACTGTCTCAGCGAACAGGCACAACTATCATGAAACAATAACTCTTGTACGTGGTACCGAAAAGGGTCTGCAATTACGATCCTAGTTTATTGAACAGGCCCCAGGGGCCTGTTCAATAAAGCCTTGGAGGTGTGTTCAGTTACGACAATCGTTGTCCTAAGTGTGTCACAGAAGTCTCTTAAGGATAAGTCCCCTGAGCCTAAGCCTGAGGCTCCATAGACGTGGGGCAATTTTTACGATATATCCTTGATTATTCAACAAGTAAATGTCCTATGAAGTGCTGAATAATCCTACGATTATCCAGCTCCTCCATAACCTCTTTTCTTCCTTTGAATGATGCATATTTTTTTTCTTCCACTATAACCAGCCATTTTGTTAAAAGAAACATTGCATACAATTTAAATAACAACTTATGAAAGAGTACGGCCCGGCGTCCACCTACTACGATAGAATATAGACCTCCCGATATGGCACCAATACTAGAAGTCAATATCGGAGACATATGGGGAAGGTGAAAAATCGTAGACAAATGTCGAGACAACCCATTTCGCTAAAGTGTATATCTTGAGGCGTTATTTTCATTTTTAAATATATGATACACTATAATTCATGAAATATCGCATCGATGATGTTTCCCAGAGGACTTCAAACAACAACATATATTTGTTCAGGCACAAAAAGCTTTGTTCTAAGTCAAACTAAGAAAATGTTACTTTGAGACACTTAAACCTAATCAAAAATCACTAAATTTGCCGTGCATACGGGCATATAAATTCTCCATCTGATTTCAAAATTTCACAATTTTCTGATCAGTATCTCACACGTGAGAGCAATTTTTCTGGCAGAATACTCTGCGAGGCTCCCGATTAGGCACCACAATTTAAACATGTTCAATAATCTTAGACTCCCTACAATTCTACAAACAAGCAAACATGTGGTGGCATTTAAAACAGTAAACTCTTCTTTTTTTTTTCTTTTTAGCAAAAACTTTATTCAGCTTAACAAACATACAAGGTATATTTTCTTCACGTTCATCTTTCCAGAATTATGACCATACAACATTTTCATTTGACAAGTGTGCTCTCTCAATCATGTTTTTGCTCCTTTTTTAATATTTTTCTATTTTTGATAATGCCCTCTATGGGCAAAGAAAGATTGATCTAAATAAGACCTGACTGACTATTCTATCATTTGTTCTCTTATGATTGCCACTTTCCTATCTCTAGCATGTTAACCTTTAAGGAGTTCAGTTAAGCCAGCGACCAAAGAAAAAATAAGAGTCCATACATAAGGAAAGCAACTGGATTACCATTTATAAAAGAATTCTTACATCGTTGTTAACCAGAATCAATGAAGCTTGCAGTGTGGTATCCAGTCAGAAGGTTCAAATACCAGAATATCTATCCAGAGCCAATACGGGTAATGTTGCATTCATTGCATGTTTCTTTATCTCGAGAATCTTAATCTGACAATGGCTTCCTTTTTCAAGAATGTATAGGTACTTTGGGCACCAAACTGTATTGTTCTTAAGAAACATTTTGTTCAATAACATGAAATAACATGACATTTATAAGGGACTGAAGCACATGACAAGACAATACCAGACCAGAGACAAGACAGGTAACTAATTAAGTATAGCATACACAAAACTGTACACATAGTGATCTGCCTCTCCACAACTCAGCAATTTGGGAATTAGTTAGATATAACAGAATTATAAAGCCTTCCAAAGTTTTTCCAGGAACACAAATTTCCTCTTACAGTTCTCCACAGCACATACATACTTTTCAACCTGCATTTTTTGTTTAAGTTCTTGTAAAAACAGGGTGATGTCAAATACATTATCATAGAAGAGTCTTCTCCTATTTACAAAGGCCTTGCCATATAGAAGGATGTAATTAATCAGTTTTGAATTATTCTTGTTAATCTCCGGGTCAATAACTCCAAAAACAACTTCTCTGGCTGTATCAGGAAAAATATTTTCACCTGTGATGACAAAGAACCAATTCTTCACCATGCACCAGAACCGTCTAACATCAGTGCAACCGTGAAAGAAGTGAAGTACATCGTCTTTTTTATTGCAGTAATTACATTCGGCGGTGTCTGCTATTTTCCTTTTGGCTAGAAATGAGTTGCAGGTAATGGTGGCATGAAAAATACCAAACTGAAGGGATTGAACCCTGGTGTCCCTGATTGTCCTGAAAGGTATTTGATACATTTCAGGCCACAGTTTACTGTTGTACTCTAGATTAGGATAGATTTGTTCCCAATACCTTGTGGAGGTGGGAAACATTGCAATTCTATCAAGCAATAAGTTATAAACCCGTTTACTATTTAGACTCAGAATGTTTACGGGATCCTGCCCAGGTACCTTAAATAATATAGTTGTACTTTCCTCTAAATTAATGGGTTCCACAATTCTAAACCAATTATAAGCTGATCTCATGCCCAGCACATCTAGAAAAGTAACTCTCGAATCATATATCTCATTTATCTCTGTGTGCGACATCATACCACTTCTATTTAAGACATGTTTGACCTGAAATATACCACACTTTTCCATGTGCTCAATCTTAGACTCAGACAGTCCTGTCTTAATATACATATTGTTTCTCAGCCTTTCGTTACAAAATTCAATTTCATCCCTAGGGGGAGCATTATAATGTTTTTCCCAGATTGTCAGGACTTCTTTATAAAACATGGACCCTTGCACGGGAATGGTCCTCTTACACTTGGTTAGAAAAAAGTGAAAGTTTGAACCCTTTATGGCAAAGTTCTTTTTAAAAGTGTAGACCCAATTCATTTGCTGTTGGAGCACCAACCTCTTGACCCACAACAATCTAGAAGACTCCATCATCAATTCTAAATCCAATAGTTTTAAGCCACCATCTTTGATTTCTAAAATTAAAGTTTTATAAGCAATTTTTGATGTACCTCCCTTCCAGATGTAAGAGCGAATGATATCTTTGAACTTCCCCAAAACTTGCTTTGGTACTGCCAGGTTTGTGCATGGATAAAGCATAATTGGTATCAGTAAAGAATTTATTACACAGATTTTACCTTTGAGAGAGAGATTCCGATTATGCCAGGATTCAGTGACATTCCTGCACTTTTCTAGTCGTGGAAGAAAATTCCACTCATATGATTTTAGCATATCCATTTTACGGGAGAAACAAATGCCCAGTATCTTCACCCTGTCTGTTTCTTTAAATTTACATTTAATCCTTTGTGTGTAGAGAGGGCAAAAAGAAAGAATTTGTGATTTATCCTGGTTTATGGACAATCCAGAAAAGGTCTTGAAAAAATTGAGCATGGATAAAAGGGCATCAAGAGACTTCTGGTTCTTTACGAAAAGTGTGACATCATCCGCAAACATAGCTGACTTTATTTCTCCCCAAGGCGTGGATATACCTTGAATGTTTTCTGATTCTCTGATAAGGACTGCCAATATTTCCAACACCATTATAAATAGATAAGGTGAAATACAACACCCTTGTCTGACTCCTTTTTCAGGCTTAAACCAGGAAGTAGAGAAGCCATTATTTATGATACAAGATTCCTGTTCATTGTAAATAATCTTAATACAATTGATGAAAAAATCCCCGAAACCGAACATCTTAAGCATTTTCATAATTGAAGGCCAGGTAACAGGGTCAAAGGCCTTCCTGAAATCAAGAGAAACCAGGCCTCCCTCTCGGAGGGATGGGTGCTCTAACCACAAGATATCCTCAACCTTTCTCAGGTTTGTTCCTAGATATCTGTTCCTAATGTAAGCTGTTTGATCATTGTGTATAATCTTATTGATTACTGGTGGTGGGATAAAACAGTAAACTTTCTTAACACTAGTGGTGCTTAAAATCAGTGTATAATAAACCACCTTTTAATTGGGATGGTGGGTAGGGAAATCAAGTGTTCGTGGTGATGATTAGTGTGGTAATGGCAGCTGAACGCCAGTGTCTTTATATATACCTGATGTTGCCTCGCGCGCACATGTGTAAATCCTTGCCTCCGAATTAATATAAATTTTACAATTAAATACAATACGGGTTTTGCATGTAACGAAATCGTAGAACCCCATTTTGCCTAATCGTAGAGAGGTGGTCAACTGCCCCGATATTAGGTGACCTTCCGAAGCGATTTTGATTTTGTATCGGGAGGTTCATCATAAACCATATCAGAGCCATATCGTAGTAGGTGGATGCTGGGCTTTAGGCCTCTTTATGACATCACGCACCATACCTTCCACAGGAGATTCAGGACAAGAGATCTACTGACCAGGGACCTGTTTCTCTAGTTTCTTGACATGTCTGTGACACCATACAGACATTGGGGTTGTCTAGTTTCGTGACAACACAAGTAGCTGCCCTTAGGTAAAGACAGACCCCAAACATAAGAATTAGACAAATCTACACGTCATGGACCTGTTTCACTAGTTTTGTGACAAAAGTGTTAGACAAACATGAAAAGCGGCACCAACAGTGCAAGCAAGAACGGACAAAACAAAGTCTAATGTCTAGTTCTTATGAAACCGGACACACCATCTAGACCCCATCTAGACATGTCACGAATCTAGTGAAACAGGTCCCTGGCTACAGGTTACGTAACAGAAGGCGAACCTGTATCACTTCCATGCACAGGTTAGGCTCTGCTACAACACAGCAAGGGCTGAGACGCCACATCCTCTAGCGAGAAGGAAACAAACCACCACTTGACACCTGAGTTCCCTACAATCATATTCTTTGGAATAGAGTTTACTCTTTGGATGGGTTTAGGAATAGTTATAGAACTTAAAATACATGTTACGACAGATGGAAAGGGTAAGAATTACATCTTACTCTGCTTTGTTTCTGCTATTCATTTGTTTCACCAGACTACCTCTTGAGAATATTCCCGCATTTGTTTTTGCACTGGTATTATCAACAATATTCCCATTCATCAATTTATTCAAACAACGTTGCTGTTAATTACTGCCCATTGATTTGAGTAAAGTTTTAAGCGCGTACAATTGATTGAGTTGTTTTTGTTTTCATGGCATTAAAATTTTTTGAAATGTTAATTTGAAGTTGTGATTGTTTCTTACAACTCATTGCATTCTATTTTCTCAAATCAGTGTTTGTCGATGTGGCTGTGCATTCTTTCATTTCCGGAAGTCCCCGTTCCCTCAAATAAACCGATAATTTTGAGGAAATTATGGAACGTTAATTCTGCCAGTAAACTAAGATGATTGCCTCTATCTGGAAATAGATTTGTTTCAGGAAAATGCGGAAAATGTAGGGAATATGAATTTTTTTATTTCATTTATTAAAATTCCGGTGATATACCTATCAGTTAGTTGCTGGTATTGATAATTCAACGTTACCAATCACATCTTACTTGTTAATATAGGAAAGGGGAAAAGATAATAGTATGTTGGTTCTGAGAAACATACAAGTATCACGTGTATAATACAGATACCCTGCCACATTGGATAAAACAAATTGTCATTTCTATTCCGAAAACATCGAGTGACTTCTAATCAAGACGTTATGCGGTAGACTAAATCGGAATTACATTTTGATTTGGTCCGCTGATTATCTCACTTATATTTTTCATCGACGAAAATGCATATCTCCTCAATTTTCAAAAATCACCTATAATTAAGCATGTCACATCATGTCATATTTAGCAGTTATTTTTTTCTGTTCTTTATTGATATCCTCCCAGATCATACATAGTCACTGACCTTATGTTTCACATATAAAAGTTCCAGTTATCAGTAAAGGGGGATCGGGCCTCAACTGAGACCAGGGACCTGTTTCACTAGTTTCGTGACATGTCTGTGACACCGTACAGACATTTGGGTTGTCTAGTTTCGTGACAACACAAGTAGCTACCCTTAGGTAGAGACAAACCCCAAACATAAGAATTAGACAAAGTTACACATCATGGACCTGTTTCACTAGTTTCATGACAAAAGTGTTAGACAGACATGAAAAGCGGCACCAACAGTGCAAGCAAGAACGGACAAAACGAAGTCTAATGTCTAGTTCTTATGAAACCGGACACACCATCTAGACCCCATCTAGACATGTCACGAAACTAGTAAAAAAATGTCCCAGTCGATTTCTATGGCCCAGCCCGTCCAAGTTGGCACTCTAACACTAGTTTGTGGTTGAGTTTTCTACCACAATGATAATGATAATTGGGCACAATTGTATATGATATTTGAGCTTACCCTTTGAGTAAGCCGCTTATCCTTCACGACACGAAGATATCATTTTCCGTATATTTAATATTCGTGTATATTATATATGGCTCTTCGGGTGTAAATAAGACGATGGCGGAGGCAGTGGCTGTAGCAGCGTCTAGGTTGATGCAAAGGAGTGATATCTGATAATGTGTGTAGAGGGAACTGTGAATAGACCTTTTTTATTTCTTTTCTATATATGTATATGTATGCATACGGCAAACGGAGGGAACGTGTACGTGATATGTATACGCCTACTTATGCATATCGCACACTAAATTAATCATATCTATCTACGCCGAGCGACAAATACAGCCAATAGGTGCGCGTATGTACACAAAGTCTGTGTCGTATACGCCTCATACGGGCGCCACGTATAGGGACCTATTCAAATGGCAACGCTACATCTACACGGCCTATACGTGCCTTTACGCAATAGTGTATAGCCTAATGATGCGCACTTTTCATGCTCTGCTACAACTATAGATTGCTAATTTTCAAACCTCAGAAGGATCAGTTAAGAATATGAAATAGACTTGACAGAAATTACTTTTACTACATACTGCTGCTCCAGCAGTTCCACTTCAAGCATAAGCAGTCGATTTTTGTCGTTGTTGACTGCTCTGGGCTTTCCGGTTAAGCCTGATCAAAACAGGCAGATATGAGACTTCGTCTTCAGAGATGGAATTAAGGCTTTACGTAATATATTCTGCAGGGTTTCATCTTCAGGCAGGGACTGGATGAGGGGGAGGGGGGGGGGTAAAGGGGGTTTTATTAGTTGTTGTGAACTAATTACAAACCTGTCATGCAATCCAATCTTCTCCAAAAGATTTCGGCTTTATGTGTTTATCCCGATGGATAAACTTTATATGATATGGTAATATATGTTAATGGAAAGCATAACAAACTTTCAAAATGGATAATATCAGACTATGAAGCCAGGACCCCACCTACCACAATTCTGGTCCCGATTGGCCTTACAACGGCCTTTCCGACACCATTCCGACCCTATCGTGAGGTCAGCCAAAATCGTGGTAGGTGGGACAGGTTTGTGCGATTTTGTCTATGACAGCTCACGATAGGGAGCGATTGGAAACGCCAATCGTAGAGGTCCCGATAACTTCCAACATGTTGGAAATTTTGTAGCCCGTCGTAGGGTATCATAGCCTATAAGGAAGATATCGTGGTCAGCAAGTATGATTCACAGCTCTACAATTTAAAACCATGTCTACGATTTGGAGCTATCGGGTACCTCCCGATAGGCCACGATTTGGGCATTTCAAATCGTAGCCATCGGGAAGTATGTCGTAGACCGTTGTGGTAGGTGGGGCCCCGGCTTTAATCAGCTGTGCGAGATTCGTGTTACTGAGGTCGATCAACTGCCACTTACATGCAAGCTAACTGAAAAGTAGGCATCTACATGATTACTCTCATTCCTGAAAAAGGAAAGCCGGGTAATATGTGAAACCATAGTTATGGTGACAGTACGGGGTAGATTTATGAGTTGTTCCGGAGAAATCCGTTCTGAACTCGCCATGCCGAAACAACGTGTAAATCTACCCCGTACTGTCACCATCACTATGGTTTCATATTATTATATACCTTAAATCGGTCTTAATTAGCTAAAACTGACCGTAATTCGACGTTGAAGTGACTTGGCACAACTCGCAAAGATGATGTGTACGTTAGCAGACACGCCGGATGTTGATAACAGGAAGTGATCACCACGCAGGCGCGAACACATTATAGCGCCGCATAAATTAGCGAGTGATCACCCTGCTACGCTCGATCGTGCCGTCGGACAGCTGTACTCGAGCGGTGCAGTGTCTCCGCTATTTGTTGACATCGCCGAGTCGCCCTCTCAGCCCGTGAACGTATTGAAATCGATATTTCTCGCATATCTAAGCTATCTAAAGTGTATCACGTGATTTGTTATCGTATTCCATCTCGATGTTTGATGTATTTTCGCACGAACTCGCTCTGTGGTTACTGTACGACGACACAGAACTCGCAAAGTGAAGCGATCAGCCATTTTTGAAACTTGCACCTAGAATTCTGTTGTCGGCCTCTCGGCCAATCAGATTGCGTTATTTTTTCATAGCGTGCAGTCTGTCAGTCAAAGCGTGCCGGTGAGGGTCAAAGGATGCAGTCTGTCACCCAAAGCGTGCAGTCTGTCACTATCCAAAGGCACCAGTACAACGATTCACGGCGTACAGTGCATTCTGTGTACAATAACTATACCCCTAGCAGCAGTATGTATTTACACTGAGTTAGTGCATAGGTATATAATAATAAGAAAAAACGTGGTTACTAAGCCCGTAGGGATAGCCGTTCGCAGTCTTTTGTACCATAAAATACGTCCCGAGGCTGGAGGTGGAGGAACGTATTTTATGAAACAAAATGCCGAGATTGGTATACCTACGGGTCCAGTCACTATTAAATAATTACATATCATGAAAAAGATGCCATTTTATGTACTTATGATGAACACTTGGCACAGTGCGCCCAAACATTTACTACGTCTCAGTGAGCCCGAATGATATTTATACCGCACCCCTCACAGCGAATAGTGATTTAAACACGTTCGGCCATAGGTGTATTATAATACTCAGTTGTTATATTTTCAACCATTCTACTATATATATTCCAGAAATATTCATAAGGAGTCACATTCTAAGAATTGGCCTTTGATTCAAAATTACAATCACATCATATGGCTAGATTATACTTCCTGAGTGGCATGGCCACGTGGTTTGTGATTTCAAAGGGAAAACAAAGCGTACACAGTCGAGTAGTTCTACTGAATAGAATATATGCTTGTAGGTAACATATCCTCTAGTGTCCTAAAAGCAAACAGTCTAAATAGGCAGATTATTTTGGACAGGACTATGCTCTATATCTATTGCTAATCCCATGGGATATTCATTCATCTTTTATTAGGTAGTGTAAATGGCTGTAGCTAGTGACCGTATTGGCTATAGGAAAACCAGGCAATTTTGCGTGTACAATTGAATATCTACTGGGATTTTCTCGGCGGTACAGCTCTCTTTGTGCATTTCCGTAAATAAAACATATCATGAAATAGAAAGAATTTCTTATCCGTCAATGATAAGAACAGATAGTGCTACATGATTGTCACTCCCTATGCTGTGGTTGTCGATAAGACTATAGAGGAAAGAGACAAATTGAAAAGGGCATTGGGAATCTATACTGCAGATGCTCCGGAGAAACAGAATCCTATACAGGATATGAAGATTGACGATTGAAGTTATAGAAACCCCTTTATCATCCACATAACACATAATTTCCAGAGAAGACACATTGGCAGCGTGTAATTACATACCCGGAGCATACAGATATGCTGTATGCGTCGGGTTGCAAAAGCCGGCGCATATACGTACAAATAGTGCGTATGAAAAAATATTGTGTACCTAAATTAGCTAATATCAGTACGCCACTTGTTAGTAAAAAGTGGATGATTATACAATATAGACTGGTTTCAGATAAAAGCAGTTGTATACTCGTCGGAGTTGCCTCTGTGCAATATTCTCGCACGCGCTTGGATATCATTTTATACCTGTGTCCGAATGTCTATTAAATATTGCCCGCTGCTAGGGGTGCAGTAATAATAATGTTCGTGCCCGCTGTGACTGTGACTTAATAAGTCATTAAAATTGAGCTTTTAATTATCTTAAGGTATATAATGATAAGCAAACATCCTGACTGTGGGCGAAACTTTTATTGTTCTCGGTCATTTTTGTTTTTTGTACGGCCTTCCGCCTACGGCGTCAGGTTTGCACCTTCCCGATATGTCTCCGATATTTGCTTTTTGTATCGGTGCCATATCGGTAGGTCTAAATTTCTATCGTAGTAGGTGGACGCCAGGCCTTACAATACAAGTTGGAAATTACCAAATCACCTGGCTACATACCACCACACCACCTTTCAGTGAGAGCAAAATATTTTCCGGTTATGTGAGCTACTCTCCCCCCCCCCCCCCGAACCCCCGAGCAGTGCCGTACCAGCAGCTCGAACCCCGTTCACTCAGGAGCTGCTGCTAATTCCGCCGGCTTATTCTGACCGCCGACGCCAATTGAATCAAGGAGCCAAAGGGTGTCAGCAGCCGAGGCCGCGGAGCCCCACGTGCCGACAAAACATCCGGGAGGTGAGTGATCACTTCTGAACAAGACAAGCCCATTCTGCGGGCCGACCCATGATTACATGGAGAGTGAATAAGTCATTTTACAGTGGCCGACGAAAACGCCACCGATTAATTGAGTTCTCCGAATATAGACCTCGTTTCCATTGGCCGACGAAAACGGGAGGGATTTTTTGAGGTACCCTTAAAGCCCGTTTCCGATGGCCGACGAAAACGGCGTGGATTTTTTTTAATTCTCCTAAAAGTCTGTCAGTGGTGACCCAGAATGCAAGTCGGTATTGATAAAATCGGTGAGGGTGCAGTGTAGGTCTTGATTCTGCTGCATTTGACAGGTTCATACCAACTGATGTGGTTCAGTGGTGGCCTCATTGCATAATCTATAAACAATTAATCAGTGAGAACTCCACGACATGCCTGTTTACATTCACAAATCTGGTATTAGTGGTTCTCGACTACTGGTCGGTGGCGAATAGTCGGCCGATGGATATGGGCTTTCAAAGTCAGTCAGTGGTGCCACCAAGTGTTTGTTGCATAATTAAGGCCAAATTAATCTGTGAGTATTGTCTGCAAGTCTCGTTTCCATTAACCGATCTGACGTTGGTATACCCCCAAAAAAATCAGTGGTTCCCGTCTGCAGATCCGTGTGAAATAGTCGGCCAATGGAAACGAGGTCTTGAGTCAGTAGGTGGTGGTCACCGACTGCACACCGGTAGCTAAAATCGGTATTGAGTATGCCTTGTTTCTGCTGTAGTTAACAGGTCCATACCGATAGAACTGTCCTCCAAACTAAATGACTAACAACAACGAATTCAAACCTCTTTGATTCTATCAGAGGGTGAAGAAATCAGTCGGTGGTGGCCTCATTGCATAATCTATTCACAATTAATCGGCGAGCAATTTTCTGCATGCCTCTTTCCATTCACCGATCTGGCGTTGGTATAACCTAAGAATCGATCAGTGGTTCCCGACTGCCGATCGGTGGTAAATAGTCGGCCAGTGTAAAATGGCGTCATGCGTGGGTGTGTGTAAGCATTGAGGTAGGCAATTGGCACCTATAGGCTGTGCGTAGCAGGGTTTCATTGGTTGTTCCGTGTAACACGGAGCAATTTGTCATTAGTGCTTAGTGGGAAAAACCTAATGTGGTCTTTCCACGAGCTGACAAAACATCAAACATTATTTGAGTCGGGTAAATAATCGGTTGGAGTGGTGACCACCGAGCATAAGTCTGTAGCATCTTATTGGGGAAGGCAAAAGTCGGTGGTATGTCTCCACTCACCAATTAAGGATTTGCTCAGAAATTATCACTTTCAAGAACTTGATATATTAGGATCTCCGATCACCTCAAAGTATTAACATTTTGTCAGTCAGTAAAGATGACAGGCGATGATTCCATATTGTGTAAACTTATTGGCATTAAAATCGGTTAGAGTTAAATACTTTTCCAATTGACCAATTTCTGATTGAGGTTCCGTATGGTCTGGTCGGTGGTTACCAACTACCTTATCGGTGACCAATAATTAACCAATAAATATGAAACATGGGCTTCCCAGTATACTGCATTGTTTCATCATCCACCTCATAAGGAGTCTCTATAATATATGGAACCTGCAGATCGTTACTGAGTCGGATATGGAAAGCCGTGGGATACTGGGGAAAGTCCCTAGCGTGCAAAGTAGTGCGTGAGAATATCGGTGGCGATTTTCTATTTCTTTTGATAACTTATATATAAAATGCTGGATAATAAATACAACAGCTGTATGTTCGTGCTTTCCGCGTAGTTGACGCGAGGTAATATCTGAGCTAATGCAAGGATATTGTGTATATCCCTGTGGCCGTATCGCCTATGCTCGCTGACTGACTGACTTCGTACGTCAACATTGCTAGTAAAATTATTGAGAATATACATCGCGATGCTTATGGCCTAAAGCATCAGGATGTATCTGATCATTAGTTATACTGCATATTATTGGCGTAGAAAGACGATAAACCAGTTTCTATATGAAATGATTTAGAATCTGCATTTGATCGATGTTTTAAGGTTTATAATATATTCTGGCTTTCTTCAAACAAATTACAAAGTACCTATTAACGATTTGACGATGGCCAATACTTAAGCCAAGCAAACTACAGGCCCATTCCCAATGGAAGATGAAAACAGTGTTCTTGATTACATATCGGCGATGGCCAATGGAAATGGGCTATTAGGAGAACACAAGAAATCTTCACATGGTCAAGTTACCCACTCCTGCCATCAGAACGATGGAACATAAAGCCCGTTTCCATCAGCCGACGAAAACGGCGTAGATTTGTTTAATTCTCCTAAAAACCTGTTTCCATTGATAGATCACTATCCTCAATTTTGAAAGAATCGGAGAAAACCATACATATTTCAATACATTCCCTGTGTCGATCAACCAAATGTAAATTGGTTTATTTGACCTGTTGAGATTGAATGAACTGGACAACATGTTAAATTCACTCATGATCTGCAGTCAGGAACCACCAACACACAATTCCTTTTATGGCTGTGTGTATACATGCTCGCTTCAAAGTAAATATAGGCTAATGTATACAGATAAAGCCATTTTCTACTTGCCGATTATTCACCACTGATCTGCAGTCGAGAACCACCAACTCTTGGTCAGTATGTGAAAACAGACATGCAGAGAAGTGCTCACTGATCAATTGAGCATAGATTAAGCAAAAATACCACCACCGTGATGGTCATTGTGTTTGGAGGACAGTTCAGGCGGTATATAACCTATCAAATGCGGCAGAAACAAGGCATACATTACACCTCACCGATTCTTAGATACTGACCTGCAGTCGTTGGCCACCACCAACCGACTTTTAGGAAAACTCAATTGATCGGTGCTGTTTTCATCAGCCAGTGGAAAGTGGCTTTTAGGCATGAGAGGAGATGGTTCGTTAACAAGGGTGGCCGACGCTGTGGTTCAACACTTGTCTACATTGGCTGATTAGATGAGTATCTGGCATACTTCCCTGCGGCTAAATCATGATGAATATATCCTGTCTGGTGTGCGGCAATGAATTATTAGTCAAGAGGCTGGCTGGGGGACTGTGTGTATCTTTAGATCTATCCCACAGCTAAGTGACATTTAGTGCGATTTACGCTGAGAAACATGGTCAAGGTGGGATTACTATGTCAGACTAGGAACATTATGTGCTTAAATGTCCCTTTGTGAGAGTTCTCCTTACCTCTGTATGTGATTAGAGAATGTTAATACTGGATGATGAATTTAAGACCCATAGTTCTTGGAGATTATATCTACATTGAGCTATCAGAGCATGGAAATTTCCACATTTTCAATTTCCTCGTATGTATGTTTTTTTGTGCGTGAATAATGTTGTCTTGCAACCTACCTCTAGAAAGGAAACTAGTTATGAAAAATCTATACTGTATTATTAGAGAACACACACAAAATATTGGGAGCATGTACATACCACAGAATATATTGCTATATTATGAAAACCTTTGAGATATATGTTTGGAGCAGAGTGATAAAACATGTATTGATAGAGAAATGAACATTTGCTATCAAAAGAAAAAATAAATAAAAATTATGTTGTCTTATTTGGCGTCATTTAAACGCCTGGTTCTGTACGAATCCTGCGCTAGGCCAGTTGGAGTTATATATACGCAAATTTACTCTGCACCTCGAGGCAGCACTGGTGTTTTCATTTCATTTGCCATTAATCATCCAAGTCCGTGTTATATGGAAAGTCTAATGTTATATTATCAATTTATATGGAAATCATATGGCTTATAAAATCTGCCTTCTCCTTGCGGCTTAACCTATGTGGGTTTTTTCTCCATAATGCATTACATTACTTTAAGAATTCTTATAATGGGATTCATATTAGGCGACCTTTCAAGATTAATATCCTTCATTGGGGTCATTGAATATCCACGAAATAAGATCGGAAAAGTATCACGAGACGAGATTTAGGGGGCTGAGTCAGATTCATCCTGAAGTTTATTCCTTACTCCTTAAAGGTATGTTGGACAATTTGCCTTGAAAATTAAAACCCATGTCATTTTCCTGAAAATTTGATATGATGATTTTTAAATGTTTGCCAAGACAGTCTTAGCCTCAATTAGTACGAAACAGGATACAAAATTAATATAAGTGTGCTATATTGTTCATACAAATAGTTAGATAAACTTTTCAGAGTTTCCTATGTACAATCTTCGATTTCAGACATTGTTCTTCTTTGGAGTGATCACTTGTAGCCCTTTGGATACCTCATTAAGCGCTAATGGAAAGTTCACATGCATTTTCTACCTTTCGGTTCAATAAATAGAGCGAAGCTCGATATTAAAAAAAGAAAAGAAAAAAGACAGTCTTAGCCGACAAAAGGTCGTTCATGACTGTTGAATAAAGTTTATGATTACTGTGGGATTATTGCGCGGCTATAGAGGTATGATAATCTTTTATCTTGGATGTGCGTGTGTAGATCTATCCCGGCATTTACATTAGGTGACAGAATATGTGGCGTCTGTAGATCGTCAAGTCAATATCGTCAGGTGGGGGCAATGTCCACCACAAAAGTCGTCGAGCCCAGAATGTCCTTGAGCGTTTACACTGACAACACAGCATCACCGCCCGTCTAGACTATTTGAAGCCACCTTGAATCAGTCGTCGGCTTCAGAGAGGGTCCAATAGTCGTCCCGAATTGAATAATCTGACGTAATCAGATGACTTAACTTCTAACATACAAAAACATCCTGGATCGTGACTTCAATTTATATTTTGGAGGTTTTAATAAAAGTGAAAAATATTTACCTTGTAAGGACGTCCTCTCGTACGTGGGTTCTTCCTACGATCTCGTTTAGTATTTTTCTCAAAAGAAACGCGGTACGAGAGGACGGTCCAACACGGTAAACACGTTTTACTAGAATATCAGTGCGATCTCCTCTATTGTAACAAGTAACGAGGGAATTAATTCAGTATACCTAATAGATTTTTGACCCCTCTGACTTGATATAAAACTGAGGACAGAATAATGAGGCACATCTTCAGGAGGTGATTCGAAGACACCTTACCTCAGTGGATACTCATTAAACCAGTCCAGCAGGTGGATGCGAAGACACCATTGGCTTCAACGAACTTCTTTTCTGACAAATTCGACTTCGATATAAGTGTAAGAAACTGTGGGAATGGAGCGACTTAATTAATGTTCATAGGAATTATTGTACAGAGAATCCCACAACGCGTCGCCATTGTTCAGCAATAACATAAAACCAATATCAGCCTGTGGGATTCCTTACACAGAGATACATTACTATGGCGCCTCCCCCTGGAGCCCACAGACATGGGTAATTAATTTTCTCAGTGGTAACTTGGTTTACAGTTGCTTTGACAGGCCTTTGTTACGAACGCATCCATTACTGCATTCATTGGTGGCTTTAATGAAGGAGGGTATCTTGAATAACATCTGTTAGGTAGTTGTAAAAGTCATAATAGGGAGCCAAAGTGGCCCTGCCGAAACTGCAGATACCCATGTTCATAACACCATTTCTGGAGATAGACGCTCAGTACTTTGACTATATAGGTTTCGGATTATATGTGTCATTCTTCAATTTTGTAAATCCATATTTTTGATACAATTAACAACTATAATCCAAGCTTTGAGACAGATGTTAGCATGAAACTACACTTCAATAGTAACAAATGAGACCAAAAACGAAGTTCTAGCCTTGACTCCAATAGGTTTAGCACTAAGCCTCATTCTTACTGGCCTCCGGGAATGGTGTTTTGAGCATTGGTACCTTGGATTTTAGAGGGTTCACTTTTGCTCCATATAGATATCAGAGCTTTTGGGAGTGTAGTCTACAACCTTTGCTAGTCTCATCTTTGCATATTCAGCACTTGGTTTCAGATATTGTCTGGTAAAGAATAAACACAGATTGGTGTCGAAAATGATTATGGCTGTTTGAGGGATAACTGCGAATATCTTAGTGAGATAAAGAGTGTGTTGCAGGAGTTATGAAGTCCACCTTTTGCTGATATGGATGGGAACCATCTGATAATCGAGGCTTATTCATGAAGAACCTTTTCTGTACCTCGTACAAAGGTTATCGTTTAATGATATCTAAGTCTGCTCGATAAGACAGTATTAGCCCTCCATGAGTTCGTCCATAAGTATTGAATCAAGTTGACCCGTATCGTCCATGTGTCTTTGTCATACAGGATAAGGTCTACATGTACTATCCTAGGTTTCTAAACGGATCCAATCACTGCTTCAGTTTACTCCTACCTTTCAATGCATTGCAAGAACTCCTTTTCAAAAAGTCGTCCATGTTAAAACGAATCCCTTAATAAATATTTACACCCAAATCAGCTTGTCTGGGATTTTTGTGTGGATTTGAACCAACTTTGATTTTCAAAAATTCATATGGGTCCATTTGACATTTCTTTGCTAGAATTTTCTAAATAGTCATTTTCAAGGACGGCCAGAACTCAGTCGGACTCTTAATCATTGATCCATTAGTGGAGATGGGCAGGTCAGAGAGTGCCGATGATTACTCTGAAGTGCCAGATGTTTCCAGTAATTGGGAATCATTATATTAAGTGTGTTAGAAGGCAAACCTTTATGGCCAGATTACACCCCCTAAGAGGAAGATGTTGGTCTGATGAGGCCAACCTTAGTTGGGGTTTTCAAATGGATTTTTTTTTATTTCACCGGATTTGTGTTTTGAGGGTAAGCTTTTGTTTCTGAGTGGCGTTCATTTCTCACCTGACCCAACGCTCCCGCATTGCCACATTTACCGCCTTATGAATTTCTTGCCTACGAACGTGTCCATCTCCACAGAAGTGAGACCCGTTATTTAGAAGAAAATCACCACAAGGTTCATGAATATTGATTTCCTTTATTAGACTCAACATCAGTAGATTTCAGGTTTTGATGAGAGGACCTTCAAGTGATTAGATAACATTAAATATGTTTTTAATCAGCTCATTCCTTGCAAAGGTGTACTACATCAACACACCCAGAAATCATTTCTCCAGTCTGCCTTCAAAATTCTTGTAAATGCTCCTAAGAACATATGGACTTATGTGTGGAGATGGCGACCAGCTGGGGAATAAATTTATATCATAATAGATGAATAAAGATAAGCCTTGCCTGCCAAAATAATATTTGTGTAGCCTTTGAGTATATTTGATGGTGATAGCCCTGGTGACAGTGTCCTTTTGGGTGGTGATGTACCTCTAATTTTCTATTTTATTTTTTATTTTTTAATTCAGGTTAGATATATACACAATCGCCACCCACCATACCTTGTAGCTCATCTCACCCTTCCTTGTGAGCTACGGTCGCTGTAACTAGTGTAACCAACCTTGTCTGCTGTCAATGCTGAGCAGTGAAAAATGTCTATGATTGTTTTCATGAACACTTTGCATGTATTAAACAAATTGTTGAACGATACATATAATATGGCTTCAGCAACACTCCTAGACAATACGACCTTACTTTATAACTATGTATTTAGGGTTGATTTTTAGGTGATGCTTGGCTGCTTGTCAAAATCCAGCCATTTTGCTCATTCTTTCTCGCTGGTTCCCAAACTGCACAGTACAACACGTGTTGGTATAGAACAGCTGTTCATAGACTGGTTCCCTGCCCCATTGAACAATGGGACAGGTAACGCACGATTTGAGATGACCTTGAACCTTCGCTGGTTCACTGGTAATTCGTAGTGGAGGGGAGAACCAGTCCCCGGGAAACCAGCCTAGGAACCAGCGTAATATAAACCTCTTCTGCATGACAGAGAACCAGCCAAGATACATCCCGCAATGCACCAGAAAAATCAGTGTCAATGATCTTCACAAAAGACGTAAGATAGAAATCCTAGGGTTGAGACGAATGTACATGCTGTTATTGTTTATGATAAGATACGCTTGTAAAATGCCTCTAGACGAAAACCCTAAAACCTGGCCCAAGTAAATAGACAAGTCATACTAAAGAGACCTCGCACAACCTCACATAAGCGTAACCCTCTTTATATCAGAATGGAACCAGCTACCAGCCGAGGCTCATACATGAAGACTCTTTTTTCCATCTACCTCCTACAAGGGTTATTGTTTAATAATATTTGAATTTGTTTTAACCGTCTATGAGGTCATCCATAGGTGTTGAATAAAGTTAACCCACATCTTCCCCGGGTTTTCTAGGCGTCCAGAAAAGGGCTTAAGTATACGAGACTTGATTATTTCATGGGCCCATGATCTTATATATGTATATTAATTTAATCAAATGATGCTGACCATCTACTAATGATTCATGAGTCTGTCCGCTTCATGCTGCCCATCTGGTTTTCATAAAAAAACTTACGAATCTTAGGGTATTGTTGGACAAAGACCATCAAGGGAAGCCCAGTGAAGGTGACACTATGAAAACGGAAAGAAGGTGGAAATCGATAAAACATGGGACAAGGATTGCTGAAAAAAAACTAGGCACTCCTAATAAATTCAATAAAAGCAAGAACCGACATAAATGGGATTCACGAAACAAAGGACCTGTTTCTGCTTCTTCATACAACGAATGGGATAATGTAATCATTTATGTCATCATCTGTTCTACCAGAAGCCTCAATTTCCTTTTCAAGTACAGGTGTGGGAAAGGAGAGGCGGACTGATTGAAAACAATTGAAATTTGTTAAAGCATATCATTTTTTATGGGTTCGAGCTGATAGTTGGCATTTTCATTTTTGGATGAATAATTCACCGTCAAGCAATTGCCTTGTCAAAAGACCCTGCAAGGATGAAGCCATCCCTACGAGACTTCAGGTGACAAGTTTCATAGACAGTTCGAATACCCTGCAGTATTTGGCCAAAAGATCAGGGACGCGTTTAATAATCTAGGCTTGTGCATGTAGACCCTTTTCCGCATGCCATTGAGACCCAGGGACCATGTGGCCCAACTGTATTTAACACTTAGGGACGACCGTATGGACGGCAAATACTGTCTTAGCGAACAGACTTAAATATCATTTAACGATAACCCTTGTACAAGGTAAAGAAATGGGTCTATATATACAGTCCTAGATTATTTAATAGGCCCCGGTACCTCTTAGTTTTACAAAATATACACATATAGATACCATGATTTCGATATGCGTGGTCGTATCCTTCGCATAGTTGACGCGCACTAATCTACGAGCGATGGCGAGGAGTATTGCGTAGTGTCAACAACCATGTTACAACTCAGAAGTTCGTACCAATATCAGAGGTTTCAATTGTTTTATACAACAGCGTACCTCCTGCTTCCAGGGCTTTTACGATGAACGGCATCCTTTTGAATGCAGTAAAATACAGCTGTGGGTAGATTCAATCTTTCGGAGTGTTGTTACCAAGAAACCAAATATGAAATATTTCTAGCTGTATTTTCTAGGTTTTTACCCCACATAGTGCAGCTACTAAATGTGGGTGTATATATGTGAACGGATCGATTAAAAGTCACTACATGCTAATGCAATAGTAAATAAAATTACAAAATCTATATGCCTCTCTATCGCTTACAGTAACCAAGAATAGGTGACAGTGACACTACTATCATATATCTATTGAATGGAATGATGATGATTAAGGATTTGGTATGACTATAAAATAACCACGATGACTTCAAACCAACGCTCTTACCAATGTTTCAGCTTTATGGGGGCAATATCAATGGTGGAATCGGCAGTTGTCAGAGGTAACATGTCCACAGATGTCCAGCATGGGCCTTTGATTGTGGCAGAGAGGGGATCTATCGGCCTGTACCGACCTTCACACTGGACTTAAATCTCTCTCTCTCTGGCAGCTGCCATAACTACTCTAGGCTTTCTCTTCAGAGTTGACAATGCAGTGTCATCAGTTGCAATATAAAGTCACAAAAGTTACTTTGTGCATTATTTACTGTTATGGTATATTAAGGGCATAATATCACGAGATTTTGATTAAGTATGTTGTGTATTAGTGTCTAAGTACCATGTATGCCATGTCAGTGTGTTGGGTGTTCCCTCAGATTTATGCTTTGATTTGTTTTGATTGTATTTCATCTCAGGTTTAAGCTTATTACTCACCAAATAGGAAGTCTCCATAGGAAATGCATAGAACAACTGGAATCGGTAACCGGAAGATTCTGACTCAGGCAGGAGATTCCGGAATAAAGTCCCATCCATGATTTAGTCAATTCATCATTTACTTCGAAACAAGACTCATGAATATTCATTTCATATGAATTATTTAGAATTAGCCCTGATAATCTCATTTGCCATCAAATCTCATTGTCATAAAACGTATTAGATGCTAGAAACAACGGAAAGTACTGAATTATATAACTGGATCAAGTATGAACCAAATTACCACCATGCTTGGCAGTGCTGTGGCCTTATCAATGTGTAGGGGTCAGGGTAGTCGTGCAGTGTCTGTTTCACTTTACGCTAGGTGGCGCGAGAGCTGATCCCTGCTGTGCGGTAAAACCGGCGGACCCGCGGTATGCAAATGCTACGGAGTCGCCCACATTACGTATATCAGCCACTATATAAGGCTGAGTCCACAGCGGGTTGACAGGACTTCTCGCGGAGCCTCTGCATAGAGTGAACGCCTGGAGCCTCACGTGTTGGTAAGGTTGTGTTGTAGCACCTTTCAACGTTGAAGAGACCAGTATCTCTTCCCGTGCTAGTTGGTGCCCCGTAGTACCAACGTTGTACAAGTTAATACCGTAATAAAAGCTTGGTAACTGAAACAGTCAGGAGTCTGGTTTTGTCTTCATAGTTAAGCGGTAGTTGGTAGATTCGGCATCTCCCTGCCCTTTCCAGTGGGTCAAGCCGAACCCACCTGTACTGGCATGGTAAGTACAGGGTAGCGACTGACATCTCGGAACCTCTGGTCGGCTGACGATTGCGGAAAGTGGTCATACACTTTCAGCGACTAGAGGGAACGCTACAAATGTAAAGTCATCATATATGTCTATATAAAGACCGTACTTGTTATCAATCTTGTAGTTGGGTAACAAAGACAATAAAGACTAGTTTTATATATGAGTGACAAAAAATAGGCGTTATTGTGTATTTATACATCCCACAATGATAAATGGCATTCGATATGCTCAGAATACCCTTCAAAAACAGACAGATTACATTAAAGAAGGCAAAATTACGACATAAATACTTACACTGTATAGGGCATGAACGTTGAGTTCTGTTAGCAGATAATATCTGAATGGCATCCATGGTTTTCAACTTTGTATTTTAGATGGAAGGGAGGGGAAGGTTACTACAGCTAAAACTATTATGGGTATGGTTTAACGTTTCAGGCACCTCTATATGGCTTAAAAGCTTTGTGCAGGAAAAAACAGCTCATATTAAAATATAACACAGGCGTCGGAACCACACACTCAACCACGGTCCATATACATATGGAAAAATGAAGCCCCAGGTGAGAGAGCTAAAAGCCAATATATGCTATGTGTCACCACGCAATCCTTAACACACAAAGGGCGGATGGAAAAATAAACTCAGACAGGAATTCCATTTTTCGGGGAACATCCTGCTGTACTTCTTCAATGTATACTGAGGAGAAGAGATTGTCGCCTCTACAACTATAACTCCGTTGAACTCAAATATACTTTTGTATTTATAGGGAAATAGCCTGTGGTTAAATGTAGAGTTCTTGAGTGGTAAAAATACGTGTTCTCAACTTTGCGAAATGCCGTTTATTGTTGCATTATCATCTCTCTACCCTCTCTTTTATTCCAATCCGTGTTACCCAGTATTGAGGTATTATTTAGTTAGAATGTCAAAATACGTTTCATGAATCAATAGATGAAGAGCGAGCCGATTTGAACATATGACCTTATTTTTACTGATCTAGCCTTAATGAAGCGATATCTATCTCGAAAGTCAAGATTTGTGAAGACGATGGGTGAGAGGCATAATTTTAGTGTGGACTTTCTCCTTAAACCGAACAGCTGTGAGACTAAGGGGGCACCTGCAGACAAGAATTATTTCTTTTTCCATTTTCTATTCATTCTTATAAATTCGTATAATACACGTATGGTTTGTGGGACTGAAATGATCACAGTTTCAGGCCTATAAATTGGGTGACAGGTGGCGCAGCTGGGGGTCTACGGCAATGCTCTGCATGACAATAAGGAAACTACTAGGAGCATAATCTCCCCTAATATTTCAAATCAATATTTGTACACAATAACCTCATCTACCCAACAGCGAAGGATTAGTAACCATTGGGAAGCATTAGCATTGCAGACCTGGGGCCCGTTTAATCATTTATGATCGTACATGAAGACCATTTTCCGTACCTCGTACAAGGCTTATCGTTTAATGACATTTAAGACTGTTCGCAAAGACAGTATCAGCCGTCCATAACGTCGTCCATAGTTGTTGAATAAAGTTGACCCACATCATCCCTGGGTCTCAATATGGCCTCAGAAAAGGGTATACATGTACGATCCTAAATGATTAAACGGGCCCCAGAACGGCTCTCGATAAAACAAATGTATTCAAACATGGCTGTTCACATGACCCAACGGGGAAGCAATTGGTGGATTATATTGCACAGAGCAATATATTGAACAGCTAGTCTTTAAACCAGAAATGTATGGGGTAGTAACTATTACCCTGATTGATATAACGCAAGGCCCGGCGTCCACCTACTTCGATATGGCTCCGATATGGTCTACGATGCACCTCCCGATATAAAATCAAAATCGCGTCGGAAGGTCACCTAATATCGGGGCAGTTGACCACGTTTCTGCGATTAGACACCGATAAAAACCCAATACAATGCGTGGCGAATTGGCATGTCCAGACATATGTCTACGATTTTGTACCTTTCCGATATGTCTCCAATATTGACTTTTTGTATCGGAACCATATCGGGAGGTCTAAATTTCCATGGTCGTAGCTTGACGCCGGGCCTAAGACTGCAAGGCAGTATAAATCTTGTTTGAATTAGAAAATCAAGATTTCCGTATGCTAAAGGGAAACACAGATGAACATCTTAACGTTACTCCAGTATGAATAAAAGCCTCTCTAAAAATATCGTTCAATCACTCGCCAACCAATACGTTCCCATATGTCAAGAGGATAATGAGGTGCACTCAGGTTAAAGGGATGGACTGGCACTAAACGAGACAAGCGATGTATCATTAGCCGATGGATGTGGACGGGTCAGGAACGCCGCCACTATTTACAAGGTGTCCAAGAGCTAAGCTCAGATGATGAGGTGTAGAAGGAGGTGTTAGCGCCACCATTAAAGGGAGTAATTGGGAAACGTGAGGGTATGCATGTTTATAGAGGAAACCCATGAAAGTTTAGGGTCTGAGCTCGTATCCCATCGAGTTTGAATCACATACTAATTCACAAGGCGAAGCCGCGTGAATTGCTATGTGATTCAAGTGAGATGGGATCGAGCTCTGACCCTAAACTTGAATGAGTTTCTGAATTTATCTCACCCTTAATATTGACTAATGGGCTAATATTTGTGACATTATCCCCCATTGGATATTTTTCCTAAATATCTAATGGGTGTTAGATACGAGTTTCCAATGTTAGGTCTATGGAGAAAAAATATCTGGGGTGAGATGAAGGCCCTGTTACACCCTGACACATCACTAGCTGTTGGACAGACACTATTCAGTGGAATTTACACGTTGAGATTCATGTTCCATTAGGGAGCCTGAATTGTACGGTTCCATTTCCCTGAAGTGGGATTCATACGGTAGGTTTCATGTGCTTCACAGGGTTTAAAATCTCAAGAGATTCTGTTCCCTTTTAGGATTGTTGTTGGTTTTCCCTAGCCAAGCAGTTGGAGGGGAAAACATGTCTCAGGGTAATGGAGACCTACAATTTAGAAGGAGCGATTGTATTTCAGGAGAGCATCTCAACAGGATTTGTCTTAGAAAAACACAATGTGAGGTACGTGAATCCCACCGTGTGAATCCCACTTTGGACAGTTCTTTTCCCTTCAATAGTCAGCGATAATGACCCCTAACAAGGTAGAGAATCTCTTGATATTTTGATTTTAAGCGGGATTCACACGTTGGGATGATGCAGGGAAAGGAATGGTTTCTTCTGCAAGACTTGTGGACGACTTTATAATGGCCGGAGGGTCTTAACCGAAGATAATCTTATATAAAAGATTGAAAATTACCACTTCCATTTCTATTCAACAGTCAACTATTCTAGTCAATCTGAAGCTACTATATAAGGAATACCAACTTCATCGTTTTTTACCCCAACGCTTTCTCTTTTCCTTTTCCCTTTATGCTTCTGTTCTAGCCTTAGACCCCGCACCCACCAACGCCGACGCGAGCCGACGCGAGCCGACGCGAGCCGATACCATATCGTAGCGCGTCGCATATGATTTCCCGTTTAAAGAGTCATCTATACACTGCGACGCGCACTGACGCGGCCCGACGCGCTGCGACAATCGATACATGATCGATTGTCATAGACCCTCTACGATATGGTTTCTTTGTCGGTTCGCGTCGGTGCGCGTCGGGCCACGTCGGTAGCGTTATCGTAGATACCTGACCAACTGCCCCGATAAGCTCTACCATTTTGCTGCGATATGAATTTTGTATCGGAAGGGCTATATCGGGGCGCGTCGGTTCGCGTCGGGAGCCCGGTGGACACCCCCCTTAATATAAGATATTAAAAATTTAATTTATGTCAAGAATGCATCGATAATGAAAGGAAGGCATTTAAACATCGAACCTCAAAATATCTTTTGTCAACGTGTCAGGCACCTATGTGTGAAATACTATATTTCAATCACTTTGGAAAATACTGCATTGAAAGCATATAATTCCTGATGGAAGTTTGCTCCTCAGTGAGCAAAATAGGAGGAGATCAACAAAATACTCACAGATACGATGCGGCTAGGGACCATGGGGCCCTTTTAGTAATCTACGATCGTATTTGGAGACCTATTTCTGTACGCCAAGGACACTCAGGGACGATGTGGATCAACTTTATACAACACTTAAAGACGACCTTATGGATGGCTAAAACTGTCCTAGCGAATGAACTTCAAAATTATCAAACGGCGACCCTTGTACGAGGTACAGGAAAGGGTCTTCATGGATTATCCTAGATTATCAACCGTCCCCTCGGTCCCATTGAATAATCTAGGCTTGTACATAAGCCCCTTTTCTGGAGGCCAAGGAGACCAACGGGACGATGTGGCTGAAATTTATTCAACATTTACTGAAGACCTTATGGACGGTGTCAGCGAATAAGCTTAAGTATTATTGAGCGATAACCCTTGTACGAGGTACCGAAAAGGGTCTTCATGTACTATCCTAGATTATTCAATGGGCCCCTGAGAGTCCCATTGGATAATTTAGGATAATACATTCAAACCCGTTTCTAGATGCCTAGGAGACCCAGGGATGTTGTGGGTCAACTTTATTCTACACTTATGGGCGACCTTATGGACGGCTAAGACTTGCTTAGCGAACAAACTTAGATATTATTAAACGATAACCCTTGTACGAGGTAACGAAAAGGGTCTTCACGTACGAGCGTAGATTATTCAACGGGCCCCTGGCTGAAGCATTGGTCCCATGACACACTATAAAGCATCGTACCCATTACAACAATCTGTTGCCTGGCGTGCCGGCCCCTTCCGTGCAAACGACACCCACAGGGAGCAGCTCAGGACCAGAATCAATTGCGCACGCTATAAACATGGCGATAGGCGCTCGTAACGCACACTGCCGCCAGGGTGATAGAGCCCGGCCAGGCTCTGTCACCATCCCCACCAAAGTCCCCAGCCTGCCAGCGTGCAAATGGGCCGGCCTTAACCAAGGTCATACATCCGCACCAACTGGCTTCATTGACCTGTGTTTGCTACCTATTTACCACGGAATGGCCGGCTTCAAGGTGATAGATTACAAGGACCAATACTCTGCTTATCTATGGGGTGCCAAGTGGGACGTGCGTCAGGGACATCAGCGTTTTAGATGGTCAATGTAGGTGGTTTACAGCGCATTGGATTTATTGACAAATCACATAAATCATGCTAGTGGAATACCCTGTTTGCAGGGAAATGTACCGGTGGAAAGATAGCAGGTTTAATTCATGTGTTGATATTCTGTTTTCTGTCAACTTGTGAATTATTGCACCTAGATTTCCATATATTCACAGAAGCGACGAGTACGAAATTTGGCCTTTCATACACGAGGTTTATCTACTTCTGCTGGAATTATGCTAGATCTCTTTTAAGAGAAGTCTATGACCTGTATATATATGTCGTATCCTACTCCAATCGGAACTAATGGGACTTTTGTTGGCCACTGGAGCCTACTGAAAACAAGGTGAGGCCAGTTTCATTGGCCGAGGAAAATGGTGTAGATTTTTTGTTAACTCTCCTTATAGCCCATTTCCATTAGCCATCACCGCTATAGTCATGAACCACTGACGGACCTTTAGCACTACTGACGCAAAATGTAAATGGGCTTTTAGGAGAAATAAAAAAATCTACACCGTTTTCGTCTTCCAATGGAAACGGGCCTTTAGTAGAGATACTTCAGTACAAATAAAAACAAGAAAACCATAATGATAAAAGAGCTTGGTTATATTTCGACCAAGGAAAGTAGTGGGCGTTTCCATAGAACACTGACATAAAAAGGAAGATATTCAATGAACATTTTAGAGGTCCGGATGAATTTGATTAACCTTAAGTCGCATACACCCAAAAGGACCTCTCAGTCACCAGATAATATGAAGAGACGTCACAGGTTTGAGTCTGAGTTCATTTAGGCCACGCATTTTGTTGGCTCCATAATTTCACGAGTCGAAGACGAGTGACATAACGGAGCCAACAAAATGAGTAGCATAAATAAGCTCAAACTCAAACGAGTGGCGTCTAGATTTTATCCGACCCCGTTTCCATATTTTTTCAGTATCAGAAAGTAGTGGCATAAACAACGCTTTATGTCACACCCGTGACATAAACAAATCCCATGTTAAGCCTATGGCGTTTTTTATTAGGGGTAGGATAAAAAGGCAGCCCTGTATCTGATTACTTAATTATAAAGGAAATATTGTCATATGAATTATGAGAGAATCCTTTCTCTACCCATTTAAACTTTCAAGAATGGTATGAATATGGAAAATCTTCATGCATCACTGTAGATATCTTGATGTTCACGTTTCTGTAATAACCACTGCTATATAGATAAATAATAGGAGTCACAAAGTTCTCAGGCTAAATAATCTCTCCTCGAGATAACTGCGTCCCGGTATAGCTTTGACGAATCGGATGCGAGGCTGGAGTTGTCAACGTGATAACCTGAGCTTAATGTACAATAAATGTAAGGTGTCAAAGAGTTAGGAAATGCAGACATACAGAAGGTAGACAGACTCAGAATCCACAAGCAGCTTTTCCTCCACTGCTTCCTGGGAATTCCGGATGTGACAGAGTCGTTCAACTGACATAAAATCGGTTCTGACGTTAATCCCTAACTGTAGTTCTGCAGACTAAAACTTTCATAGAATATCATGTGTTTTGACCATTTCCTTTTAACGCAAGTAAGCTTCCATCTACATTTCCTTCCTAGATAGCGCATCTTTGACACAGGGGATTTTGAAGTCTCAGCTTGTTTGAAATTCTATAACGGCAATTAAACTAACTCTTGAGAGTTCTTCACCTTCAGCTGCCTCGATGAAAATAAGTTTGTCACTATGTAAGCTAAGAATAAAACAAAGGAGATGATAAGCAATCCACAAAGAGCTTTTAAATGTGCCAGAGACATGCTCAGAGTATACAGGGTCATTTCTTAACTTGTAGATAGATGGTGAGATGGTCAGGAGGGTCTGACCCCTGCTGTATATATATCTGCAAAGGTCCCTTTTACAATCCCTGTGCTCGTAAAAGATTAGTGAGTTTTTGACCAGTGATTGAGACATCATCAGAAAGGTATACTTTGTTATATGACAGCCAAACGAGACAGGTTTTTATCCTACCCCTAATAACATAGACTTAACATAGGGAAATTTTATGTGGCAGGCCGTGACATAAAGTGTTTTTTATGCCACTAGAGTAATAACAATATTGACCAACCAGAGAGCAGGATGTCAGCTACTATGAAAAAAGGTTCTGTTGGTCATTGACTCAATATTTATCTTTTAGTAATACAAAAGCATAGACGAGGTACGATAAATACGAAACCGAAATCGAGTTAGACTTGTCAATGTCTATGCCACTCTGGTCAGGTCTGCTCCTCACTACACTCGGCTACGCCTCGTGTAGTAATACCCGACCTTCCCGTCGTGGCATAAATATTGTCAAGTCTAACTCTCGTTCGGTTTCTACTAATTATTACCCGCCGAGTACTGAGTCTCCATGCTAAGCTTATGGAGCTTACAGATCGCTACTGAGTAGAATACGGACCTCCGGAATACGGCTTATTCGGCCACCTGACGGGCGTTATAAGAACTAATTCATATAAACAAAGCACGGCGCTAAAGTCGAATTTCAAATAATATGATAGATTTCTTTCCTGGTAATTACTCGAAAGGTGAGTAATAAATACAGCATTACCATGATTTCGTTCTCAGTGGCCATATTCTCCTTGTAGTTGACACGGAGTGAGACACGGAGTGAGACAGAGACGCTTAGAAATACTCCTCGCTATTCCTCGAGTATTACTAAGCGTCAACTAAGCGGAAAATACGGCCACTCAGATCGAAATCATGGTAATATTGTGTATATACACGAACACAGGGTTTCATTTTAGGAAGCGTAAGCAAATTGATTATCTAAGTATATATCTAGGCAAAAGAATACACAAAGGCTGTTCTGTATCTATTGCACCACCACAAGCTGCAGCATCTGAAACTCATTAAATGGAATGCGATATGTGGGATTAGGGAGCAATATATAATGGATTTACGATTCAATTAACATTTCTTATCAAAAGATATTACGTATCCAACGCGATCTCTTGCTGAATTAGTGTGCATGGATACTTTTCAGAGATCTTTAAAGCTACTCATTTGCCATTTCTCACACGGGTGAATTTAGTAGGAGCGATGAGATCTGGCCTAGGATCCTTGAAAGCACAACCATTGACAGTCATAATCAGCCAACGTAGTTACAAAAGAAATATCTCATTACAATACATTTCGTTCCTTTGATATATAAAAGAATCAGGTCCAATGATTTCTTTTTGTTTGAACATATGCGAGAGGGCCAATAGGAGTAAGCTTTCATTCACATTGTTTTTCATTCATATAGATTTTCACGTCGTATCTGCCTCAAACACTCTTATAGGTGAGCTGTGTAATATACACGAGCGATAATCAGTGGTTTTGAAGACAGTCGGCCATAGACCATGAGGGGTTGGTGCCTAGTAATACATGAGCATGTGTATCACGACATCAAACTCGAGTGGTTTACAGACCATTAGGTGTTGTATTTATCATCAATATCATCTAATGGGATGTATGTATAAAGAATAACACAGGGTGCTTCCTAACAGGGCCTCACTCCAGATAGTGATTCAAGTTCAACTGTTTGCCCTGCCACCCGCAGCACTTGAACAATCCCCTGTCTCGTTTGGACTGACCCCGATATGGTATATGAGCAGCAGATGTCCATTCAGAACTCACTTGGAACCCAGACACTGAGGCGTCAACATCTCTTGACTGCTGAGTATTACCACCACTACAGTGAAGAGGCTGGAATACCGTAGGACACTAGGCTACAGAGGCCTTTACTGAGGATTAGGCTTCTCCACAAACTGTTATCACCCCAGCACTGGAGGAACAGAGATTGATGACTGCTACCACCTCATCCCTCTGTTTTGGATCATCTATATCCACAAGTCAAGGAGACATTGGACAATAACAGAAAGTGTTGATTACTGCTATGGCCAAGAGGACTTGTATCATATGAACTCTATTGAAGTGAATGTGATTGTATGTTGATGAGAATCGTTATGTAACTGTAAACATTGTTATAATATATGTTATAAATACACATCTGTGTATGGTTATCTGTCTTCTTCATTAAGTATAGAAGATATTTTGAATGATCTTTTCTTGTCACTGTTAGTGTATGAGATTAGAGGGAAACTATGTTCCGGTGAAAGGAAGTCAAAGTTACGAGGTAAGGCTTGGAAAAATTACTGCCCAAGGCCCTGGCCGCGGGCAGTAATTTTTCCAAGCCTTACCGAGTAATTTTGACTTCCTTTCACTGGTACTTGGTTTCCCTATTCCTATATACCTTCAAATGTGGTTTAATAAGAGACAATCTGATTGGTCTAAATGTCAACCTTGGGTAGTATACGGCAACCTTGGGTAGTATACCAACCTTGGGTAGTATCAGATAGTTACTCCACCCCCCAGTGCGTGGTGTAAGCATAGAGTGTACAGCCATAGGTATATAGGAATAGGCCTTAGTTACTGTATGTGACACTAATAAATCAAACCCTGAAATGGCCATATCAAAGGGTATATCAGTAAGGACTATATTATTGCTCTATAGTACAATGGGACAACTTTCCCCTAAACAATGGCTTTGAGGCCTTATACAATGGATTTGAATTCTTATTTAATTGTTATAGTATCTGACAGTTTCTTTTAACAATGTGTTGTGGTATACTGAGTCCCCATACATTTTCAATAGGTATTTTGTGTTTGATGGATGATAAACAATTAACTAATTAAATTGACTAGTTACCATGTTGTATTCCTGAATGAGTCTCCATTCATCTTCTCATTTGGAGTGCCTCGAAATATCCACTTGACTATCACCTCGTGCACGCTCCAAAGTCGATGGCAAACGGGGACAGAGACCTAACACTCATCAATTACTTTCTTAAAATGTCATGGACATCTTTGCGAATGAGAGAGAACGCTCAATAATAATCTCTTTCAAGCTATATCATTTTCTTTCATGATGAAACAACGAAACTTTCATGTAATTTGTAATTGTATGGTCAATGAAAAGAGTATTGCTCCTTATTTTGTAAAATACATATACTTTGCTTTACCTGTTCCTGCTTCAGATTCCGAGCGATAACATTTATTTGTGCCTATAAAGCGCCATTAGTCTTTCCATTTAAACGTGCATTAAAAACCAGACATGATCAGATTGGAGATAAACCTTTGTCTTATCTTTGATCGTAGAAGATAGACTTAATTCTAAATCGAATTACTAACCGAGAACAAAGCTTTTGATTCGAATGTGTGGTTTAGATCTTTGCTGCAATCAAATAAGTTTTGTCTAAGAGAAAGTTAATTAACTGTTGGATAGGTCAGGTATGCAAAGATGTTCAGTTTAATTTGTTCCTAAATACCAACCAAAGAGTCATGGAACTTTTAAAGTAAACTTTAATGTCTGTTAAATGAAGATGATTGTGAGGTGGTATTACTTTGCTTCTATTTTAACCAATCATGAAGCTATTACCTAGGACAGAACGTGACATTTTGAGCAAAGCTGTTATCAGCATTTACGGAAATGTCATCATTCAAAGCCTCCATGATTAAATGAGGCAACTCAGAGTTGGAAATAACAGTATTTATTATGCTTTCATTAAAATCTGCCAAGATCGATATGGATAAGTATAAAATCTTTGAACAATTAAATCAGACCTTCATGTGGCCTACGAATTAGAATATTTTTAGACTAGGAGCAAATGGTATGTTCATTATTGATAAATGAGCGTGGAACCATGAAAAAATAAATCTAAAAGGTTTCGTTTATTCAATCTATGGGTCATTTTCTGTAACCCACCAAGTCAACTAGCTTCTACAACAGCTTGGCTAGGATCCGAATGTATTGAGCACCAGTAGGTGAATTTTTTAGAGATATATCTTTATATTAAAATGAGGTGTTTATCAAAATAAGGCATTTCGTTCTTGTGTGATTGGTCATGGTCAGCTGGCCACGCTTCTCAGATCCTGAGACACTGGCACTCTACTCCTTTCCAAATATCACAGTGAATAGCACGCAGATAATGACGATATAGTTGGTTGCAGCAAGCCGACAGTCTATGTGACCACTCGGTTCCCCAAATAACTTACTAGTAGTTGTTTATAATTTACGATGATTCAAAATAAAGTAATATCAACCTGTCAAAAGATAAAACTTATTAGAATGAGTTTTTTATTGTTTAAAAAAAAAAAGATTTTGCCACGCCTTCCAGTGGGTAAATCAGCAAAGAAATGGCGGCTGTTACCCATGATGCACCAGAAAAATTGGCGGGCGTTACCTGGCCTAGAACGTGAATGAGCACATAGACCAGGCTTCCAGACAAGCTTAAACAGAATTCGACAGGAACCATGACTGACAGTCCGCAGTGACTGAAATGTATAAAAAGATAATATATAAGTTGCGTAAATTGTAAGATAATTACTCCCCAATTATATTCCTCAAGTATTTTTTCTGTGATGACTTAAAACCAGGAGAGCATTTTATAGGAGAACTGATTCCTTATAAGGTAAAAGCGTCATTGAGTAATGGGTCGAACCTTACTTCCGTAAACTAATAACACTGATCAAGGGTACACGACGAAGAAAATCAATACGTGAATTGGGTATCTTCATTGGAACCTTTGGGTGGGCTATAAGATGGGAGGATAAGGCCACTCAAAAAGAAAACTTGTTTCTCATCACCAAGCCATGAAAAATATGATGAGGGCACTTTTTTTTTTCGAAGATGGCTTAAAAGTGACATAAATGGGCTTTAGACATACAGTAAAACCCTGCGTAAGCGGTCAGCCGGAGACACTGTCCGGGCCAAAATGTCCGCTTATGCAGGGTGTCTGCATACGCGGGGTTTTCAGATTTATACTGCTTATACATTGAAAGCATCCCTGGCATGAGGAGCTTTAATTTGATACCAAATACACATACTTTTCATAATTTCTATCGAGGTTCATCTTATTTTAACCACAAAAAAAAAAAAATCTTCTAAAATCGTTTTCGCAGATGCGCGTGGTGATGAGAAACAATTTGTATTTTTGAGTGGCCTAAGCTGTCTATTAGATAATATCATCGGACTGATATTGCAGAGGATAAGCTGCTTATTGAATAAAATCATTTGGAATGATATTGCATATCATTACAGTCACCCAATCATTGTACTAACGTACGCTCTCGAACGGAACGTTGCATCGTAATTCTACCCTGTCACCTATAAGACAATCTACATGTTGATGTCCATTTTCATTTGTTTACTCTAGATCCTTTTCTCCAAATTATATATTCATTTTCAAGCAAGATCTGATCAGGAAGCTCGTGTGTCATTTATCTGCAATTATTAAGACATTTCATTCTTGACTAAGAAGTCGGTTGCCTTTTCCTTGTTAATGGATTCTTGAAGCAACGTTGGGGGAATTAGCTTAATGCAAACCATCTCAGATGTGAAAATACCTAAATTAAACCTCCATAATTTCTGTGTTGATGCATCTGGTCTTATGAGTCATAATTAATCTACATGGTTTTCTCTAGCTAATGGCTCATACCCAAATCGAAGTGTGGTCATTAAAGTGGCAAGCACGAGAAATAAATTTCCAGACCAAAGATGCCAGCTTTTAGTGATAATAAGTAGAAGCGGGAGGTTGCAGGTAGGGGAGTCTGACTAGCGACACTTTCATAGAGCGTGCTTGCACGTGTTTTATTATTCATCGTATACAAAGGCCCTATTGAAAATGTATGAGGACTCAGTAAACCACGCTCCATTATATAAAACCTGTCAGATACCATATCTGTGGTATACGGATTCAAATATGTAATATACGGCCTCAAAACAAATGTTATACGGGAAAATAGTCCCTTTGTGCTATAGAGCGAAAAACTAGTCCGATTGTCATACCCTTTGAGCTGGCAATTACTGGGTTTAATTCATTCGAAAAGATGTATGATGAATGCAACAAACGATGGTTTTGTATAGGCAGGCGATTCTGTATGCCACTTCAGGTTGACATCAACCTCTCGTGGTTTACGGCCGCCTGTACACAAAACCATTGATTATTGTCTATATATACGGTGCCTAAATGTTAGAGTACCCACATGGACTTCTAAGGGTGCGTTTATCTGTTTGTCCTAGCGGAGGCCTACCAGGACCTCTCCATGAGGATATTTAAGATTGTTTGCTAAAATATTTTTAGGCGTCCATAAGGTCGCATCGTCCCTGTGTCTCCTTGGCGTACAGAATAAGGGCCACATATATGTTTGGATCCTATACTGACCGTTTTTGTCACTTTATTGGAAAACTGTTACACTTATATTGATTGATTTGTGTAACGAATCTGAGATTAATGGAACAATAAAGAATGTTTTAAAAAGTGGGTTACAGAAAATGACTGAATATATCCGATACCTTTTGATTGTTATTTGTTTTATGATGCCACGCTCATTCATCAATGATGAACATACCATTTGCTCCTAGTTTTCCCAAATGATATCCAGTTATCTCTGACCTATTTGATCCATGTATCATCCCACAAAATACAAACTACTACGTATGTACCTTTTCTCTACATGACACCTTTAAATGTGTCCTCCGAGAGTTTGCTTGGATTTTTCCGATTTGAACAGAATTCAAACAGATTTCAATTTGCTTTTCGAACTGTGTTACGATATCAACTACAAATTTTTTTGGAAGTGTACATATATTGCTGTAAACAATGGCTTTTAGACTCATTATCATGGATTTCAGAAATTGCATTACACACGCTCTTAATTAAAAAAGTTGGAACCTCAATGTCAAAGTTGTGGAAGTATCTGTGACTGTTACCTTGTAAGTAGTAACTACTTGAAATGAAGTCCGATATTGAGTGACTTCAGTTCGTCATTTGTACGCCTTAGAGTACTTTCTATATTACAACAGGGATAGAACGGGGTACGGGGCCCATGATGGCTCGGGCATCAATGCGATAGTGCAATCCCTTGACATCTACCCATCACTAAGAACCATAAATATGTGGTCCTGAATATGTTTGATTCAATAATTGAGGTCAGCTTTATGCATTAACTTTACAAAAGTTGCCGTTCCAGAGGTCCATTCAGTAATGACTAGCGCGGAGAGAGGGTGGAGTAATATTTGAAGATTATTGAAAAAATTACTGAGATAGATTACGAGTGAAGGAAGTTGAAGGAGTAATCTATTGTCCGTGGATTACTGAGTAATTTGTCTTATGAGTGAGTATAAGGGAAGAGTAAGTAAATATTGTTCTTGTAGGGTGGGTGGGGGGGAAAGGTTTTATCCCGGGGAGAGGTCCGTTGGAAATAAGTGGAGAGTGATGGTCACATGAGATCTGGAATGTGAGTCCAGTGGCATCTGGGAAGATGGTCGGAGAGTGAACCCTCTCCCATCTCCATTACAGCCAACAAGTTAGGTACAATCTAGGATCGTGAATAAAGACCCTTTTCTGTACCTCGTTCAAAGGTTGTCGTTAAATGATATCTAAGTCTTACTGCTTATAGCAGGTAGAATGATCTATTGCGGCAAGAATATAAACTTAGCCATCTATAGGGACATCCAAATGTGTTGTATAAAGTTGATCCACATCGTCCCTGGGTCTCTATGGCATACAGAGAAGGGCCTAAATGTACGACCCTAAATTATTAGACGGTCCCCAGTTTTATAGTCCCAAACGTGTAGGACTCCCCTTAGGATGTTTCCAATGGGCAATTGACATCAAGACAAGGCACTGTTCATTAAGACACCGATGGAGCTGCTTCAATGCGTTAATCAATGGTTAAAAAGAGATCCCTCGTTTCACGTTAACGGCCCTGTGTCAACCATTGCACTTCAAAGATTTTTTTCTCACAGGATTTTCGACGTATTATGATGATAATTGTGCGGGCCTCAGGCGTGGGGTTCAAAGAGAACACAAATTAATGACGAAGATGAACTCACCCATCAAGGACAATCTGCCATCGTTCTCGCCATTACTTAAAGAATTGTAAAACAATTTGATGAATTCATGAAATATGTTAAAAGAGCCGGTTTTATGTCTTAAATACCTTGATATTGACACATTGAGAGTTCCTTCATTGAAAAGATCATCGAATAGTGTTTCATTAAATTCAAGAGATTATGATAAGGTTTCTTTATTTACATTCACTTGATAATACCCTCATCCATTTTTTAAACAATCAGTCTGATTAAATACAACCGTAAACGGCGGCATGTTACGGATGGCCTGCCTTGTAACGAGTGTACGAGTATTTCTTTATAAGGACAATCAATGTTAAACCCCCAAAGATCTATTCATCCCCTCCGGTTTGGACGGGGCTGTTTGAATGTAAACATTCATTACAGAGGCTATTCCACCAGCATAAGATATAGTGAGATTCATCAGGATTTTATTGACTTGCCAAGTTTTGCTAGTTTTATTCGTAATCATGCGCAATTATGACATGAACCATCGTTCTGGTTAAGAACCTTAACTGTATTCTTGCCGCAATATAGATCATGATATGTTGGCAATAGATCGTGAGGTGTTACATTAGTGGAGCACCAAAATATATACTCTTCATCGCGAAAAAATACACATATCATTGCGACATCGCGACACTGTAAGATATAACAAGATAACTAAGATATAGCAAGATAACTAAACTGGATCATATCTCCCAACAAGAAAATCAGTACCAAATAAAACAACTGGTTTCCATTATGCAAACTCTTTTAGCATCACAAATCAGGCAGAAAGTCAAAATGATTAATATGACATAATTACCTATGCTCATTCCATTTATATAAAATCCAAATACTGAATATCTGTTACAACCAGAGGGAAAATCAGTGTATCAGTAAACTGTATGGAGCGGTGTATTATAAACATTACCATGGTCAATAAACACTACCTATTAAAAAAAACTACCTATTACAAAAAAGAAAAACAAGATATTTAGAAGGAAACTCACGAGATGAAAATAACTTGGTCCATACTCCATCGACTTTGACCGCGGAGTAATTCTCGAAGCAAAGCTGAATTAACTAATCTGCGGTCGAATGAGGTATAGTGCAGACCAAGTTATTTTCATTGAGTGAGTTTCTGATCTTACCTCACCCCGTATAACATCATTAATTGATAAAATAACTCACCCAATTAGCCACTAAGTATTGGGTACACTATCTTCACGGCCATGGAGTACTTAACGGTAAGCCTATGGAGAAAAATACCGGGGTGAAATATACCAAGATAGGACACGGCAAATCCATAGAATGTTCCGATATCAAACGAAATGAACCTGTCTGGTCGGGTAGGGGATGAAAGTCCACAACTTTGAGAGAGTGGAAATGATGTTTTTTTTCCTCAGAGTTAAAAAGGCATCTCGCTCTGAAGACGCGTTAAAGGGATTATGATATTGATTAAAGGTAACAAAATAGTACAGATTTAATGGCTCTTGTAATGGTAATTCCATTATAAAACATTCACATTGCATCGACTAGGTCCTTTTAAGGCAAAAAAACAACGAGGATTACTTTTCCCATGAAATGGTCAGCCACAGCAATTCCGAGGGTTGCCTTTCAAATGGCCTTTTGGTTTTGTGAGTACAAAATATGAGGAGATGATTAAAAAGGTAATCAAAGAAATTAATGACACTTGCAGATGTTTTTTAATGAACTGACTGAAAATAGATTGATGACTTCAATAAGGATCTTTAAATTCATTTTTACGGGTAGATACTCTATAGACTTAAAGACCAAAATATGTATCGATAAATGTCACCATAAGCATCGATTATTTTTATTCCAATGAGTGTGAAAACGAATGAGTGTGGACTCTGAACATAAGGCCCCTCGTCCAGATACTATGATGAAAAATAAAGATTTATCGACCCACTACAATGCAATATTGATGCTGATACTGATGCATAGTGTCCAGGAAAACACATGGGCAGCGTGTATCTACATACCCGGCGCATACAGATATATCTACCTTATACAAGGTGTCCATAGAAAACACATGGGCAGCGTGTATCTACATACCCAGCGCATACAGATATATCTACCTTATACAAGGTGTCCATAGAAAACACATGGGCAGCGTGTATCTACATACCCGGCGCATACATATATATCTACCTTATACAAGGTGTCCATAGAAAACACATGGGCAGCGTGTATTTATATACCCGGAGCATACAGATATTTGTATTCTCCAGGCTGCAAAAGCCAGTGCATACAGAAATATAGTGCTCATATATATTGCTGATATCGATACACCACTTGTCAGAAAAAAAGTGGATAATAAATACAACATTGACTGGTTTCAAATAAAAGCAATAGTTGTATACCCCTCGGACTTGCCTCTGCGCAATATCCTCTCATGCGCTCGGGTATTACTATATGTCAACTTCTCGGGGCACACGACCGCTTGTATCTGAAACCAACCAAACTTGTATATTTTTTTTACCATTTCTCAAGGAAACGACAACTCAGCATATATACTCATTTGCCCGGCCAGGTCAGCACAGGGGACTGTCATTGCCCTTTGTCCACCGCCTCCAGGAGCCTGAGGTCCCTAATCAGATTGGCCACGATGTGGTGGTAGCACTCAGCAGTGGTCCTATTGGCTGAAAGAATCAATAGGTAATGTGAAGTATGCCCAGGATGCTATTAGCTAATAGCTTCATGTGTGACGATGAGGGCCTACAACCCAAGCTGCAGAGCTGTATCGCCATGGAATTGACATTCCAGTATATGGCCTGGAGGGGATAATCGAGGGGATCAACCCGCAAGTTTTTGCATTAAGATAAAATGTATATACCTTACTGGTATGTACTTGTGTACCGCGTTTCTTTCGATAAAAATATTCCATGAGCTTGCAGAGCGAGTGGAATATTTTAATGAAAGGAACAAGGTACATGAGTAATATTATACATTTTTATTTAATTATATTCCTTCAAATATAAGTATTTGATCCATTACATATCGAAACGTGACAATGTCCAAGCTGGATTCAAAGTGTGCTGGTACATCTGTTGTCATCTTACTGGAAGTCGAGCGCACAATGCTCTCCAAGCACATTTTTTACTCTTTTTTTCAAGTCCCGTGATCCTACATGGACGGTACATCAGCACAGTATGTCCTAAGTAGGTCAGTGCGACTCTTTCAGCCAATCAGAATGTGTATTCAAAATAGAGTGGTACATCATTTTATACCAGAATACTCTACTGATTTATATCTATTACCAATACCCTAGCAGAGGCTGGTATTTGTGTAATGTACTGGTACAGGTATATGATAAAGCGTAGAAATGATGACAATGCGTCCCTTCACTTCCTGATGAGTTCCCCTACCACACCCAAGCCATGGCCCCACTCCTCTTTGTATACTGAATTCTTTATTATATTTCTATTTGCCGATTGGCCATCGGAGGGTGATTTTGGCCCACGAAATTCAGGTCAACTATAGACTGTAGAACCGTAAGGTCCGGCGTCCACCTACTACGATATGGCTCCGATATGGTCTACGATGCACCTCCCGATAAAAAAATCAAAATCGCGTTGGAAGGTTACTTAATATCGGGGCAGTTGACTACCTTTCTGTGATTAGACACCGATAAAAAACCCATACAATGCGTGGTGGATTGGCATGTCTAGACATATGGCTACGATTTTCCACCTTCCCGATATGGCACAGATCTTCACATTTTGTATCGGTGCCATATCGGGAGGTCTACGATTCTATCATAGTAGGTGGACGCCGGGCCTTACAGTAACACGGCGTCAGCGGGACATAATGTTTGCAACAGAATAAGGGAAACATGTCATATATGATTTAGTGTTATTGTTCTTATTTCTCGATCATAATATTTAAAACATGCATTCTTCTATCCACTACATTTGCCGAACATACCTTTTAGAATTTAATGTTACTCGACCTTGTATCTCAGCAATACACGTCATGTATTACTACGCTTACAGGGAGACTCTGCGAAAAGTAGGTCGACGGTAAAGAAATGCTCACTATAGCCCTGAGATTAAGAAAGTGTGTAAACATGAAATTCACTTTAGTAAATTGCAGCGACCCTCTTTTTGTGATTCTCCTCCTAGTGCAAGTCACTGCTGACAACACAAAAACTGCCGGCTCTCTCAAGAGTGACGCATGGCCTCACTTTTCATACAGCAATATTCCATTGTTAAAATTCCAACATAACACGGAGAGAACTAATATTTTCAAATATAAAATGTTGAATATATCGCCAAGCTTTTTATGTAAAAGGGACCTCCCTGAGCTAGCTTTCAGTAATTTTGGGGGGTAGTTTTTTAAAGAAATTTATTTTTGACTATATCTTATAATCCATAAATGATGTTTTTGATAGGTATAGTCGCACGACTATGTACAAAGGATTTGTTCATGTATGTGTGGTATCGTGAAGTTTTTCCTTCTTCTATGGTTACTAGAACTACTATTCTCCTTACTTTCCTGTTTTATTATTATTATTTCGCCCTTTAGATATCATATGTCATATCATAGGTCGGTCGACCCTTTTACACATATATATAATATATACTCATACCCTATAAATACTTATTTAGTATTACTTCAGTATATTTTCAAAATTTATCTTTAGATAACATAACAATTCAAATAACAAATGACGGATAACATCTGTTCATGATAGAAATTTTTATTGTAACTCAAGTAGTGCCCAGGATATTGTTCGAACCTTTATTTCAAAATGCGTGAAGTACATGTATTTATCTCACCCCGGGTATTTTTTCTCCATAGACTTAAAACTGGGAACTGGTCTCCAACGCCCATGAGATATTTAGGAAAAATATCCAATGGGGTATTATGTCACAAATGGTAGCCCATTAGTCAATGTGAAGGGTGAGATAAATTCAAAAACCTATTCATGTTTAGGGTCAGAGCTCGATCTGATCTCATTTGAATTACTACGTAATTCACGCTGCTTCGCCTTGTGAATCACTACGCAATTCAAACTCGATGGGATAGAAGCTTTGACCCTTAACTTTCCTAGGTTTCCTCTATAATGCTGCACAGTAACAGACAAATTGACCGTGCGGTTATGAAAGTTAGAAATAAACGCTAAGTATAAGTATGTGGTCCAAGCCAAATTTAGAGATAGGTGAGCAGGTACACCTGAGCTTCTGTATATTTTGTTAAATGGATAATTTATTCAGCTCAAGCACATCGCTCGGTATTTTGAAGTTGTGATGATATTTAATGTCATAGAAAGGGGTAAGATAAATCCAGAACCGCACTTGAATCGTAAAATATGAACTGTTCCTGTACTTTTCACGCCTAGGTCTTTTTTGTTTAAACATTATTTTGTCTGTTACTCGGGTTTTATATGGGTGTTCATTAATGACATGAGTGGGATCTGTTGACCACCATTTAATAATACTCAGTGTGTGGCAAGTTCTTCTGAATTTTAAACTGCGTATCCTACATCTCTCTAGAAGCTCCTGTGTATGTATTTCGTAGGGGTTTCGTATTCTTAAACAGCATCTCAAAGCGTGGTTAAAATTTACCTGTAATGATTTCTTCATGTAAGCTGAAAAATTCCAGTGGACGAAATCAGCATATTCAATAATCGAGAGTAACATCTGTTTCGCCTGTTTTAGACTCTGTTCAAAATTGATTAAATGACGAATTTTCCTGAATTTAAAATGTTTAAACCTATTCATTAACTATTTTGTTAAAATGATGTTTAAAGCTGAGATGCCTATCTATTATTACTCCAAGGTATCTCATAGAATCTACTGACTCTAGCTGTTGACCGTCAAGTACTATTTCAGGGTTTTCTTCTAAAGACCGTCTCTTAGTAGAAAACCACAAGACTTTGCTCTTTTTGTAATTGAATGTCAATCGATTTTTTCTAATCCAACAACTGAAACTAACTAAATCTTCATCTATTTTGTCTTTGATTAATAAGTTGGTTCTAGCTTTGGTGTATAAGACTCCATCATCAGCGTATAAAATAATTTCGGAATTAAATTTAATATCCTTGAGAGAATTAACATATATCACAAAAAGTATGGGCCCCAGGACAGAGCCTTGAGGTACTCCATGGGTAACAGCCCTTTGATTTGAAATACCTGATTTGCCTTGGAGTGGATTGTCATACAATACTTAAAGATCGTATTCAAACCATATGTTACAGTTCATATATAGGAACATCAGATCTCAGAGTGGATCTGTCCCAAGTATTTAATAACGTCTTAAAGAGTGATCCTCAAGGTAGATTTGTCCCAAGCATTTAAAAGTGCCCTGAGAAGTGCCTGAGCGTTTTAACATGAACCACTCAATTGTGTTAAGTAGAAATTGAATGGTGTGCTTCCATTAACCAGTCATTTCCATATCATCACATGATTAATTACAGATGGAATGATTACGGAAATATTTGTCGATGAAAGCAATCCCTTGATTAAATATTTAACCTTACTGATTGTTCCGGCACACCTGTAAGACAAAAATGAATAGACAGAAAACTGGATCTGTTTAGTTAGATTCCAGTAATAGAAGAAATAAAATGTACTCTGCTGTTCTGTTCTAGCTTATGATTCAAATACTTCTTTACCCATACATGTACTCCAATTAATAAAAAGAAGTTTTAAGCAAGCCTATTATTGAAAGGAAAGACTTACAAGTATGAAATTGCTTTCTCAAGGTTATGAATTAATCTTCAGGAAAGACATAATCCTCACTGCATATGAGGGAGATTCTGTATAATTCAGGGTGAAATATAGCATCTGTAAGGTGTTTTTTATGAAAACAGTTATTGGCCAACAGGGAGGGAGGAGGGCAGGGTGGATAAAAACAAACGTACATAAAAATGGAAAACAACAGAGCAAACTTCTGTTATAACTACCTAGATCTTTGAAATTGAAATGGTTACCAGCTTGTTAAACTGTACTCCATAGTTAGGAGAGGCTCAATAATGTTCTTCTGCTGTTTATTTTTCTTCCATGCATTTCAAGCTCATGGACACTCACCTATATTTTTGGAATAAAAGATCAGGATGTCTTTCGTATTTCAGTCATTGTTCAGCATTAGATTGAACATGTATTGCTTATAGGATATTCGATTGTTCATTAATGGATGGTGCACTTGTTAAAAGTTGATTTGCACGTTAAACAGTTGGAATATATACCTACTTATATAATCAGTAAATGGAGCCAAGCTCTTTGAAAAAAAAAAAAGAAACGAAAACCTATAATTTAAGACCAACTCGAGGGATATGAGTAGTTTCGAGGGATGTATCATGACAATGGGAAAATGGTCTCGGAATACGTCATTGGTATCAGGGACGTCGAATGTACTTTCTTAGAAAAAACTGTTATCAAGTCAATATCACAATTCATCCTACCCCTAATATAAAATCCCATAGGCTTAACATTGGGTTTCCGTATGCCACGCTGACTGGCATACGGAGTTTAATATGCCACTAGTGGCATACAGCATTGTTATCACGTAATATTCCAAAATCGAAGTGATAGGGTAGGATAAAATCAAAACCTGATTTGTTTTAATCTTGGCCACCGCATTCCACTCCTGAAGTTTTGGCTCCAGACTTCACTCGGCTTCGCCTCATGAAGTCACTTTGCCAAACTCCAGTCGTGGAATACGGTGGCCAAGATTAAACCTCATCCAGTTTTACGATAGTATAAGAACACACCGCAAATATCTAAAGTCTATACATCATGTACATCTTAAAAGTTTAACACAATTTGTTTGGGATGGTGGATGGGGAACTTGATCGATCCGATACAGCGTCTTTGTGTGTCTGGTTGGCGAGAAAACCAAGGTTGGTCTATTTATAGATCATTTTCCTTCTGTGTACATGTATATGCGAAGATTGCCTCGTAAACCTAAAAACAAACTAAATAATTTTTCACACAATCAAATTGAGACCCACATCTCCGAGACAAAACACCAAGAAAGTATTTTATATTTCTTTTCTATTATTCAAGTAAAGAGACGAGGGCGGGGTGGTGTGGGGGACGGTATGTGTGACCAGCTAAGCTTACATTACATCATCAATAACTACCATGTTTGAGGATCTTTTAGGGGGGCGTCCACCAACCACGACAAGACTACGACAATGGCTTTCCGACAAGGTTCACGACTTGGAAAGCGTGTCGTTGCCTTGTCATGGTTGGTGGACCCTAGTTCCCGACAAGAGTCTATGACAAGGCCACGACAGGCTGCGACTGGAAGCTTGTCGGGGGCCTGTCGGGGGCCTTCCGACAAGGCTACGACAGTATTGAACATGTTGGTTGTAACGTGTTGGTACCATGGACGGCGTTTTTACGGCATCCACCAAAGTCTACGGCACGCCCTGACAAGGCTGTCTCAGAGCTGCCCTTCTTACGACAAGGTTGCGACAAGGCTGCGATTGGAACTTTCATGTCGACACTTGTCTCAGCGGTTGCAGGACGTTAGGGCCCACCACCTTAAAGTCGGGACATTAGGGCCCTTCCTACACCGGGGGTGTGAAAGCCTCAGTCGCGCCTAGGCCGCACCGCGATGCCGCGGTCACACCTATGATGCCGGGAGGGAGATGTGGCATGAATAGACGTTAGGGCCCACCTAATTTTTGCATAATTATTTAATGTTTGAATACTGGAGAACTCAACCCATAAAAAACTCGACCCGTAACGAACTCGACCCGTTTAAAATCTTCCCTACTCAAGCATCTCAACTGTGAATAAATACTATATTTAGTAGTAAGTATAAGTAACCCTATCCCTAACCCTAACCCTTATCCTAACCCTAACCCTATCCCTAACCCTAACCCTATCACTATCCCTAACCCTATCCCTAACCCTATCCCTAACCCCTACCCTATCCCTATCCCTAAGCCTATCCCTAACCCTTACCCTAACCCTAGGTTGGTTTTAGGTGGGCCCTAACGTCCCGATGTGTGGGCCCTAACGTCCCGACTTTCGGGTGGTGGGCCCTAACGTCTACATACCGTCTCAGCCTTGTCATGGTTGGTGGACGCCTGCCTTTAAAGAGGAACTCCTTTATTGTAATCTTGTAATACATATAGGTAGTGATTGTGCATTATCCCATATTTTCCTCGAGGGAGAGCGATTATATGTTTGTAGTCTGGGTTTTTCTAGGTCCAATACTATCTTCTGTTGTTGCCTGATTTCTCTTGCTAAAGCATGCTCGTGCAGCAATAGAAACGACAATGGTGTTCCTAAATATAGAATTCAATCGAACCCTGACTATAAGCGATTTTCCACTGGCCGACTTTTCACCACCTATCTGAAGTCAGGAACCACCGACGCCATATCTGTGTATGGAAACAGACATGTAGAGATGTCTTCACAAATAAATTGTGCATAGATTATACAATGCAGCCACCACAGACTGACTTGGTCAACCACCGACAGAATCAAAGGAATTTGAACTCAGTGATGGTCATTGACTTTGGAGGACAGTTCAGTCGGTATGGATCTGTTAAATGCGGCAGAAACAAGGCAGACACAGTACCCTCCCCAATTTTTTAGATACTGACGTGCAGTTATTGACCACCACCGACCGACTTTTAGAAGAACTCAATTAATCGGTGTTGTTTTCGTCGGCCAGTAGAAAATAGCTTATAGGTGAGTCTAATGCTGCGATAAAGAAGGACGCATCACTGCTGCAGGGAAGCGTGGGAATAAGCGCCATCGACCTTGATCTCGTGTATGCATTCTAGTAATCCAAAGTGGGAGGACTTTAAAGAGGATCAAATTGTTATAAATTGGTAGTTTCGGCAGGCAGTGGCTTCATTGGGCACTCATTGAATATTAGGTGAGTTTAAAATGTATGAACAGCAGATATGGTTTTATCTCCCGCCTGATACAAGCTTATCCATAGGAATAACATTAAAAGAATATATACAACGATCACCCACGTAAAGCGCCAATACTACGCCATGATCGTGGCAGAGTGATGGTCATCATTTAATGATATTTAAGTCTGTTCGCTAAGACAGTATTAGGCTTCCCTAATGTCACCCAAATGTGTTAAGTAAAGTTGACATCGTCTCGCATCGTTCCATGGCATACAGAAAAGGGCCTACATGTAAGATCCTAAATTATTAAAGGGGCCCAGATTAGACCGAGGATCAGCCAGGGAATCTGTCTGGTTCACACTGGGTCCTCTAGGACATATTTCAGTTTTATATTTCCTATTAAATATGCACCAGTATCGGGCGTGTACCACTATGAAATAAAGGCACTACCGAGCCACTTTTTAAACAGATTCTTCCTGCGATACACCAAGCACCCGATTTGACAACCCTTGGGGCCTGGACGACAAATAGCCAGAACAGCAGGGGCAAAACCGCCAAAGTAATTTGTCAACCACACACCTTTGGTTTACCAGTCAATAAGGAAGCATGCTTTCACTCCTATATTAGCAATCAATTTATTTCAGAAAGTATCAGTAACCATTCCATTGCCAACCCTGGTTGAAGCAACTAGAGATTAACATTAAGGACATGGTTAGCAAAGTGTACATCCTGATGATCTATGCAACACATAGATAGCCTAGCTGTTCCCAATCGTAGAGAAATGATAAATTGCTATAGAAACAGAATTGATATTATTGATCTATGTAGCAATTGCATCACGCCTACACTGAAGACTTTTACATCTGATGTTGATCCTTTCTAAAAGGTGGCTTGAAATTGTAACATATAGGTGAATCTTCAGACCGGTAGAGTTAAGCCGGGCCCCCACCTACCACGATGGTCTACGACATACTTCCCGATAGCTATGATTTGACATGCCGAAATCGCGACCTATCGGGAGGTTCCCGATAGTTTCAAATCGTGGACATGGTTTAAAATCGTAGAGCATAGAAACGCCTTGGGAGGTACAAAACCATAAACTATGGTCACGATTGGCTCACGATTCAATCGGTAATTCACTGTAGATCTCAGGCATGATTTTAATATTGATATATACTATAACTTTGGAAATATTAAATGAATCCGAATAATTTTCTCCAATTAATTACAATATATTATGATATTATTTTCAAACACTAAAGCAATCAAATTAAACAATATAACTGTGGTAGAATAATAATTCCGAAATGAAACTATTATTTTAAGACACTCAGACTTCATCAAATAATATCATATTTACAGCGATTATACATCTATATGCACCCTCCTAATTCCAGAATTTTATAATTTTCCACCTATTATTTCATTCACAGGTGGTATGTTCCTGTTAAATCACCTCCAATACGTTACGACAGTCTACGAAATTTCCAACATGTTGGAAGTTGTCGGGAACTCTACGATTGGCCTTTTCTATCGCAGCCTATCGTGAGCTGTCGTAGACGGAATCGCAGAAAACTGTCCCACCTACCACGATTTTGGCTGACCTCACGATAGAATCGGAATAATGTCGGAAAGGCTGTCGTAAGGCCAATGGGTACCAGAATCGTGGTAGGTGGGGGCCCGGCTTTATCAGAGATCAAATTGCTCGCTCGATAAGCCATTTTCCATTGGGCGACTATTCACCACCGATCTGCAGTTGGGAACCAATGATTGATATTTAGGGTATACCAACGAAAGATCGTTGAATGAAAACAGGCATGCAGAGAAGTGATCAGAAATTAATTGATTATGCAATGAGGCCATCACTGAACAACTTGGTCAATGACCGACAGAATCAAAGGGCTTTGAAATCAGCGGCAAGAGACATTGTGTTTAGAGGACAGTTCTGTCAGCAGAAACAAGGCATGCACAGCGATCTGACCTCTTTTTAGCAACCGAGGCACCCCTCTTATAAGATCTCACACTCTCTAAGTCGTATTATGTACTCTCATTTCGCTCTATGGAGAAGAATTCTTAGGCTGAATCCACTGGCCTGCCTCCCTTGCTAAAGACGTACATCAATGCAACCCGAAGATTCCTGTAATCTCAATGATGCCACCTAGCGGGGATACGGTGTGCCAGTGGATTCTCAAGGCTCCAAGCCTAGTTCGTTAAGAGCACAGTGAGAACCTTGTACAGCATACAACTTAGAGAGTGTGAGATCTTATGAGAGGGGTGCACCCATGCAGTGGTTGGCGGCCATCGACCGACTTTTCAGAAAACTCAATTAATCGGTGCCGTTTTCGTCAGTCAGTGGGAAAATAGCTTATAGAGATAGGTTTGAAATTGGGGTTACCTCTGTCTGAGAATACAGGGGGTGGTTTGATATCTGGGAACAGTGAGAAGGAGAAGGACGATGATAGGAGAATTAGTGATAAGGATTGGAGAGTAAACTCATTAGATATGCGGTGTCACTATGTTATTCTCATTCTCCTGGCCTGAATCCTTTGGAAGCACGATTCGTGATGGAAGCCTTCCTGTGATTGGTTCTTTGTGTGTCTGTCCCGGGCACTGGTGGGTCCTCTCAATTAGAATCAGTGGTAATCAGAAGGTACCTGGGTTCAAAGCCCGGTTAAGCCCAGTTTTTGTTTGGATTTTGTTGATTCTATTTTTAAAACTCAATGGCTAATAAATGTATCATTTACATAGAATAGAAATTCTGAAGGATACTACTATTCAAGCCTGCATATTGTGGTTGGTTAGGCTACCAGCATCAGAAAGGACACCTATCGAGATGTTCTTCCAAAAGGAGAGATTTCAGGACCGAGGTCAGTACAATGACAGTTTTATCAAACAGCCTTGAAGAACATTTCAAGTCTCCGTCCTTTTCCCTGTCTTTTGTAAATCGGGATTTACACGGTGGAATTCATATACCCAACAGGGTTCAAGATCTCATGAGATTCTGTTCCTTTTTAGTGGTAAATGTGGCCAACAATTGCAGGGGGGAAAACATGTCTCAAAGGAAATAGAACCCTTCAATTTAGATGAAGAGATTGTGATCCATGAGAGAGTCTCAACAGGATTTGTCTCAGAAAAACACCCTGTGTGGGACGTGAATCCCATCGTGGGAATCCCACGTAAGGACAATCAATGTTTATTTAACCTGGTCCCTCTTATGACAGTCCTAGTACTAATATATTACTGTCCTATGACAGTCCTTTCATTTATTATCCACCTAATACAAAGTGTCGTTTGTAAAAACACATTGGGAGCGTGTATCTACATTCCCGGAGCATACATATATGTTGCATGCTCTGGACTGCAGAACACTGCGGATACGGAAAATAGTGCGTATGAAAAAATAGTACATACCTAGAATTAACTTATATGGGTACCCTACTTGTCAGGAAAACCTGGATGATGAATACAATATAGACTGGTTTCAGATGAAAGCAGTTCTATGCTCCTCTGAGTTCCCTCTGTGCAATAATCTCGCATGTGCTCGGATATTACTACACGCCAACTCGAAACATACAACTGCTTGTATCTGAAACTAGTTAATAATGTGTATATATCAAGCGTCCCGCAGAACTGTCATCTAACTGCACAACTCTTATCCCACCCAGTCATCATGGCGTCCTCATGCTTATCAGCAAAACGAGCGCCTCAGTGGGTCCAAGTTGCTGCAGGGCAGGATGATGGAGGGTGAAGGAGATCCTGTATGGTTCGTCAACTATTTATAGGAACAGAAATGGACCAGCTGTTTTCTGTGTGTATACCCCGGCGGGCATAGAGTGGGTCTCATCACAGGGAGAGAACATAACAAATGTTCTGGTTATGTCAGTCCAATCTCTGTGTGTAAGGCTCTTTGTTGATATTCAGGGACTAATCAAAGCACTAAATGGGTCCGGTGCAGCATCTACAGAGCCAGCGGCTATGATTACATTGTAATATCTCTTGTCCCTTGTTTGTAATAAGTACTCTATATTTCATCGTACCCCTCACATAAATCTCTATAGACTTAACATGGTGTGACTGTATGCCATGGTTATGCCATAAAAGACTTATACGCCATGCTTGACATAGTTAAAAACATATGATGGGGTAGGATCAAATCTAAACGTCACTAAATTTCTAATAATTGATAACAAAGCGAAGCTGAGTGAATTCTAGTTTTCAATATGATAATAACCTTGGATTGCCTATCATCGTAGTAAATATTATAAAACATTCAACTATGGTTTAAGTGGTCACCTTATTCTTAGTGTATGAGCTTGCTCTTTTTTGCTTTTTTGGGGTTTGATAATAACATCACAGTCGCACATATTTAGCATAGCAATTGACAGGACAGGTGACGTAGGGATTAGTAAATAAGGACAATATCAATAAAGGTCAGAAAATTTCATATGATTGTTTATATGGCGCGAGTTGTCTTTGCAGTATATTTAAACAAAGCAGTACCACACAAATCTTAATAAACGTAATACTAGGTTTACATCATCTCCCCGACCATCCCGGCAATGGAATTTGGCCAAATCATAAGTCGACCTGGTGTTTATATGGCATTTTTATGATTTTTGCCCACTGGGCCCCATATATCCTGTCTACTTAAGGTGCACCATGTCAAGTTGAGACTGTCGTATATCAATACGGTCTTGTCAGGGTCTGGTCAGCACGCTGCGGTGGCTCCACTGTACGTCAACTTACTTTCAAAACCCGACAGGTCGCCGGCGCGTTCACATCGACCTAAGGCCACATTCATGATTCAGGTCCCGTTCACTTATGATTACTTACACTATGCTTCCCGACAGATTCCTCAATGTATAAAAGTGTGCTTCACAAGGCTTTCTCAGTGTGTTCCAGCGTGTTTGTGAGGGAACACCTCACCTGGCCTTCAGCTCAAGTCGCCTCACCATGGTACCGATTCTGGTCTGGTGCAGGGACTTGATGGCCATCTCCTTATCATCTCCAGATAAGCTGGTGTAGAGGCATGGAAGTCCCTTCCTCCTAGCAACTTTGTGCTTCTCAGCAGGGATGGACCGTTTTGCCTTCTCCGTCCATATCCTGTCCTTCGCCACTTCATCCCTCAACCCTGTCACCTGCCTGATATAAAAGATGGGATTCTAGTGCAGGGATTTCATCGCCCTCTCCTTCTATTCTTCGAAGAAGTCCAGAGACTTAATCTGTGGTTCTCGGCAGGAACGTGGACGTGGGTGTTCATGGGTTAGTGCCGCGGCGGGCTCCACCAAAGACTCTTCAGCATGTACTGCCTCCTGGTCTTCTGATTCAGAATAATACAGGCATGAAATGCATGCATAGATAAAAAAAGTTGTCTAATTTAGTAATAAAATAATGATATTCTTTAATATATTGAGTTCATTTTTTTAAGTTATGAGAGTCTGGTATATTTGAATCAATTACAAGTCAATTCATTGCAACTCTAATTTATTTGTTTTTAGTAAGAGTTCCAGTCTTGTATGAGTAGCATGAGTTCTATTTCTATAAGGGAAAATGATGAGAGCGAACTTTAGTTTAGAGATTTATTAGCAAAAACATCAGCATAAGCGAGTACCGTCAGTATCAGTCAGTGTCATAAATATAAATAAATAATAACCACATATGTATCATCATGTGATAGTTGTAGATAGTTCCTAGACATTATCACACAGTTCGTTTATCTTTGGCATCACTCCCCTTTCTGCTTGGGGGTGTGGGGCTTGGGATACCGCTGGAATCAAATAGTGATGACAAAGACTGTGATCCAACCAGCTGGAAGAATGATATATTATCCACCAACGATCACCTCTGCCTGGATTAGGATGGCTGCTGATCATTGGAGGCAGACTGTTGTCATATGGACATCGGTGTGGATGGCAGGCAGGATGGGGGAAGAGTTGGTAGCAGTGGACAGGCAATGTCCATAGTCGGGAATTGCTGCTGTACCCAACACCTGTCTTGGGAGTGCCACATGCCTGGAGGGGAGGTAACGTTTGCAGGCCACAGTGATGGAGATGGCTGCCACTGTTGTGTTGACTGCTGCTGCACTCCCCGATGAACGGCCGAGGTCATCATGAAGCCACATCATCTACCATTATTGGCAGCCTTGCTGCTGCCAACTCACAGTTGCTGGTGGCCTGATATTCCTGAAGAACAGTGATGATACGTCACTCTGCCTTAAAACCGCTGGTGCTCTTGTAGTTTGTTCAGTTTTCTATGTACACTGTCAAGCCAGAACTCTGACTGAAAACTACTGGCTTGGGCTTCACAACTTCCTTGGGGATTGACTGAAGCATATTCATGAGTTTGTCACCATCAGCCTCCCCCCTGCCCATGCAGCAGATGGTGTAACTGGTGGTGATGTGAGTGTTGGAAGCTTGTCCTCTGTAGGTCCAGAAGGCAATGGAGCTGGAGCACTGGCACCAGATGACTGGATACCACTGAGACTCTCTGTTTGCTTGAATGGTGCTACAGTGCGACTTCTCAGCTTGGTGATGTGTGGAACCAGGAATTGGAATCTGGCCCAAATCCATGTCTCTGTTGCCGTGAGCATTCCCACACCCTAGCTGGACTTGGTCACCGCCCCATGGATTTTGCGGAGCTTTCTCTGCATACTCTTATACCAGGATTCACAATTATGCCTTAGGTGGACTTGAACATTAAACGAATGTTGTCGTAAGTCGTTGGGCTTCAAAACCCCCATGTGTGCACATTGGCTGCGACGAACGTGGCACGACGTAAGTTGTCTGGTTTCCAGATGGGACTGGACTCAAGTCGACGGCCTCTTAGAGAAGTCTACGACCAAAGCTCGGCGACCTATGTGAATGTGTTTTTTCTAGCATATGAGAGAACTAACATTTATAGTCCCGGCTGAAAATGACAACGCTACCTCAATTCCAAGCATTTTTATCAAAACAGAGACATAAACGTACAAGGAACCAGTTTGCAAATATTACAACAGTTACTGCTGAGCTTGTTCATATGATATCGCTCTAGTATACATATCATCTGTATGGTCTGTGCATCTTCGCTGCTGAGGGTTTGTCTAGGGGACCTGCTTGTTTCCGGTCATGTCTCCGTTACTCACTTTGTCCCCAGGGGGAGCAGGTCGACAAACACGCAAACTTTGCCTATGTTCATAGACCCACTCCTAAATACATTCTCGAGAATTCTCCCAAGTCAGTCTCAGACTCAAGACCCATCCGAGGATACAAGTCAAGTGGGGAGGTTAACATCCATGGCAGATTACTGAATCTTAATAATCATAATTTCTCTTCTGTGTAGTGGGAATATGAAATACGAAATAACCAGAAACCCTCCTTCGGGAGGAATATCTCGGGTGTGATTTTAGAAAGCGGCTCCGTTTCTCGTTCACTATAGGTCAGCCCCAGTAGATAGTATACTGTCACTGGCACCCGCCTTGCAGGGAACACCCGAGTCTAAGCATGTTACCAGCGGCAAGATCCTAATACGTGTTGGTTCTCACAAGTCACGTCTTTAACTGATGGACCACACCAGCTAGTATTACCCTAGGGCGTTCTGGGATGCCTGACCCACATGGTACAGACACGGCACCTTCAACACTACGAGTTACAGTCAGGCAATATCCATCGATCTTCTTCTGAAGAAACTCGTCCGTATAACTACGAGTGTACAAATTAGGAGGCGCTGGTCATTCCGGGTATAAAACATTTTAATTGTAAACATCTATAGAGAATTTTAATTGAAAACATAGAGCATAAATGATAAAAGAAAACACAGCATTGTGTATACAAGTTGTTTTAGGCAGGGTGAGTGGGAAAAGCGTCTTCTTACTCAGAATATATATATGGGTGAATGACAGCAGGACGGAAACACGTGACCTGATTCCCCGCCTGTACACTCTAAAATTATAAACAATGTCCCATTATCGCTTATTGTGAAAAGTATCATCAATTTGTTTTGGGTCGAAGGATTGATTTCATTGAAGTCCCTTCTATATCAATCTATTTCATAAATTTACATTTGTATCATCGAATGTGGTTCCTTTAATTCATAGAAACACACACCCATATACATCTTATATGATTTATATAGATCACGGTTCTGAGAAATAATAGTGCACATGTCAGAGAACAATTGGAAATACCATTCTGCACCGTTGTATGGACTCAATTAAATGAGCTTCCTTTAGTTTCGTATATTTTCTCCCCGTTTAAAAAAGGGAATTAATTCCGTGAATTTTAATTTATATGGTTATGGAAATTTTGCTTTATTACTTGTGTATTTTATCCCTTAATATCTATTAATTTCTGTGTTTTCTTTGCTTGTTTGGTCCAGATATTCAGTGGCAAAGTGGGCTGTACATGTCACACTGGGCCGTACATCATATTTCCTTACCACTGTGAAAAATGAATTGTTTACTATATACTGAGAATAGGTCAGTAAGCATAGAACTGATGTGCATAGATGTAAAATAAATAGCCACATATTTCTTCTTTATCTAAATAGTTACAATTCAAGAACCTCTTAACTAATTAGTGTTGGTTTAGTGAGGACAGTTCTTTCTGGAACGGAAACGCTAACTTTTCTGATTTGCTATCACTTACACTGTTTGTTCAGGAGGCTACGGTTTCGTAAAATCAAACTTTCAATATCCCTAGGCCCGCATTTCCACTTCTCAGAAAAGAGGTGAGGGGCATAGTTAATGATCACAATACAATATTCTGTCAAGTACAGTTCCAGTTGGGTGGACTGACGTTGGCTGCTGGAAAACAGAATTTACGTGCAGTTCTCTATATTCCAAATTCACATGGCCTCCAAGCAATAAAACGATATTGATCGATATCGTGCCCCTAATATCTGACAGCTATCCAATAGAGAATAGGATGAAAAACAACCGACAACCCTGCATTTGTCATACCTTGTCAGTTTACAGAATTAACAGAAATGTCCCTATTGAATTCTCCGTCATAGGCAGCTTAGGAGCGGCGTCCACCTACTACGATAGAATCGTAGACCTCCCGATATGGCACCGATACAAATGTCAAAATCGGTGCCATATCAGGAAGGTGCAAAATCGTAGACATATGTCTAGACATGCCAATCCACCATGCATTGTATGGATTTTTTATCGGTGTCTAATCGCAGAAACGTGGTCAACTGCTCCGATATTAGGTAACCTTCCGACGCGATTTTGAATTTTTATCGGGAGGTCCATCGTAGAGCATATCGGAGCCATGTCGTAGTAGGTGGACGCCGAACCTTAAGATCTAAGATAGTTTAACCCACTCTATCTTTTTCACTGTAGAGGAGATAAAAGAACCAATAAACAGACTTCTAAGTGCCAGCAGGGCCAATCCGTGCAGGACTGTGGCATAAATACACAATATTGACTGGTTTCAGATACAAGCCGCCGTATGCTCCGAGGAGTTGATGCGTAGTAATGTCCGAGCGCATGTGAGGAGCAGTCAACCAATTTTAACTGAAAGCAGTCCATTTTGTATCCATTATCCACCTTTTCCTGACAAGTGCGGTACTCATATCAGTTTTATTCTTGAATAAAAAAGTCTGTGGGAGAGTCTTAACTGAAAGTAAATATACGCCTTTTCACGGTGTGTTTTGTAAGACATTTTACTTTGAAACATTAACATGCACCTTTCCTTTCAAATGCAGTGACATATATATAAGAGCGGATTGGCTGGATACGACATATTGATTAGCATACTGCATGCCATGAACAATAAGAGCAATATACATCAGATGGGATGTTTTGAAAAAATATGATGCCTTATAAGATTCAAATGAGGCATTTTACTGGCATTTTACATGAACAATGTGGGGCAACTTAATTCAGCACTTATGGATAACCTTATGGACGGCTAAGACTGTCTCACCGAACGAACTTAGAATTATCAAATGGTCACCCATTTACCAGGTACAGAAAAGGGTCTTCATGTACGATCTAAGATTACTCAATAGGCCCCACTTACAGAAAGAAATCGGTCAAGTGGCCACAAGGTATACTGAGTTCCTATAGCTCATATAAATGCTGAGATCACAGTAAATGGCTAAATGATGGTGGACGACGAACATTGTGAAATGTATTTCGTAATCGATTAATTATCGACACAATAATCCCATTGTCCTAAACCACCTTTGAGGAATTCTCTGACAGAAGGAGTTACTGAATGCCTTTAAAGCCATATCGAACAATTTGTCTTGAAAATCAAAACCCATGTCATTTGAAAGTTAAATACAATGACCTTAAGGCCCGGCGTCCACCTACTACGATAGAAATTTAGACCTACCGATATGGCACCGATAAAGAAAGCAAATATCGGAGACATATCGGGAAGGTACAAAAATCGTAGACATATGTCTAGAAATGTAAATTCATATAAATTGCTATCGTAGAAGGTCGACGCCAGACCTTACTTAAAAAAGGGGGTCACCGAGCTAGTTTTTTATCTAAAGATAGATGTTTTGATAAAATCATATTGGAATTCTAAAAGAGTAAGTTTTCACTCGTTAAAACCCATGTTAATTTCTTGAATATTTCACAGAATATGATAAATGAGTTGTACTACCTATTTCAATCCTAAATACTGTAGGTTACCATCCTTATTTGTGAAAGAATTGAAGAAAACTATGTTTTTCGGTACATTCTCTTTATAATCAGGCAAATGTGAATAGGTCTACTTTACTTATCGGGTTAGGGGCAACTAGACAAAATGTTTTATTTTGTTCATTTAGTATCTAAATAAATCACAATGAACCACTTTGAATGGATAATCACCAAGATTCTGAAATCACCAGGATACACCACTACGAATTGTAGGATATGCCTTTAATTGTGAAAACATAATAAACAGCCTAATTAATCATATCAATTATTTGATAACCACAGCTTCGTTTCAATGAATCATGCTCAGCGAACACATCTACAATCCCAGTACCAAATAACCCTGTACTCATAAGGACTATGGCTTATGAGCACGCTGTTTATGAGAAATTATTCTGACATTGATAAAGATTCCGCTGTCTCTTTCTGCAATAAACATTCTTTACCTAGCTACAAACTGTGCCTATCGACTGACCCGGTCTATAAACGCTGTTGTTTATACAGGCTCACCCATTTACCATTGATTCCGTGTACGCCGTGTTCCTCCACACTATATCACATTCAGAACATAGTGAGTACTCCACCCCTGCCCCTGGTCCTCCTGGCTTCTCCAGGGGGTGGCGGTGAAGTATATACATCAAGCTGGGCCAGTCAGGATGCCTTTTACAGTGAAATGCCACGCCTTCTATGGGTCAGTAGGTTCAGTAGACCAGTATACATCACCGCTATAACGGTGGATATTCACACCAGACCGAGCATTTACTACTACGTAATAGAGGGAAGGAGTTGCACTGAAGCAGCAAGGGCAGTGTTTATACAGACAAAGCACTTCTTGTACGTGACTTCCACGAAGATCAGAGAGAGGTGCCTCGGTAACGTACTTGTTGAATATGTCGACTCTATTATCCACCTATTACAGAGTCACCATAGATAATGTATAGAACATCTCTAGCTCACCAACAGGAGATTCTGACCACCCAGATTTCGAAAAAAAATAGTCCCATCCAAATTAGGTTGAATCATAGTGTACTTCGCAATAGTGTCTTGGACATTTATTTCATATTGATAATTCCTAATCAGTTATAGTAATCTGAACACTGATGATCTCTCTGACAGAAACGGATTGATTTAGTAGCTCATTGTACCATAAGAATTTCTAGTTTACGTCTTTTATGGTTTACACCGAAAGTGATATTTACTACCTTTTCTGCTATCATTAACTTTATTCACTTCTACAGAGTAGCTTATATGTGACTATGTACATGTTGGGTCAATCAAGAGGTGGTGTGTTTACTCCTCGCTAAAGTGTGTGAGGTATCAGTCCCTGCTGTGTAGTTGTTTTGGAGAGCCTGTGCACATAAGTGCCACAGGTCCACCTGGATTACATAACTCGGTTTGTATAAAAGGCCAAGTTTGCAGCAATCGACCGGTCATTCGCTGTGTTCTCTCTGTGAGGAGTGAATCCTGGGGGCCTCACACAGGTAGTATGTTTTTCCAAACCCTCTTGGTGGTAGAGCACAGATTACTAACTTCGATTAATAATCTAGCTCCCTCGATGTTACTTGGCGCTTCCATGTACAAGGTACAAGTTTGACTGTGATTTCAGAGTTAGAGCGCAGTTACTCCAAATCCTAAGAATTCAATAAAGTCTATATTATTGAAGTTGTCTGTGTCTGGTTTTGTGTGAAACGAGCTTGCAACCTTTTTTCTCGAGCCAGAACCAATTTTAGTGTTTGTTTGTTTTATTTTTTTCTTCTCCGTCCTCTATGTCATGTCTTTTCATGTTCATGACCAGTATAACCATGTTTCTCCCAAAAGGGGGAAACTGTTTTTAAAAAAGAGCACCCTCTTTTTATTGTTCTTGGAAGAATGTACATTGTTGTGAAATGCGTCTAACGCTTCAATTTGTACGAAACAGGATAAGAAATTAGTATAAGTGTGCTATATTGTTCATGCAAATAGTTAGATAAGCTTTTCAGAGTTTCCTATGTACAATCTTCGATTTCAGACATTGTTCTATGCTGGGGGGATCACTTGTAGCCCTTTGGATAGTCCATTTTGCAATGATGGAAAGTTCACATGTATTTTCTGCCCGAACTGTAACTCTTTCAGTTCAATAAATAGAGCGAAGCTCGATATTCAAAAAAGAAATAGAGCTTACAGCCTCCCCAACTTATAAAGCGAAAATACGAACCAGCCTATGTAATTGCATATAGGGTAGCAACACACCCATCGCTAGATGAATCTATGAAAATCCGAAAGTTGGGTTGAATACCCAGGCAGCAGCCGGCGACCACTACGATTATGATAATGATGATGGAAGTTGTAAGCTACTGTGAATAAGAGGATAACTGACCAAAGCTTAGGAGAAATTGATGACGAACGACTGGTTCCTAACGATGTTTTCAAACCGAAGGAGCCAGCAACAATATGACTCAATTATATGGTTAATTAGTTTTTCTGTGACAGATCTGATGACTTTTACCTCACGCAAAATTAAATAATTGTTGAAAAAGGTTTTTTTGTTCAAAATCCTAATATTTCCAACGTGTTACATAACATTTCCTAATACCCTTTCCTTCTTTAACAGTGAAATTGTTATTGTTGTGCCAGAAAATATGATGTTCAAACAAGGAACGGTCGGACGAGCATCACTACCGAATCCAAAACCAACTGAATTACCAAAACAAAATCAATTTTAGAAAAGATCTCAAAAAAGTGCCTGCACATTCTCGGCTGTCAGACCACGCAGGGAAAGTGATCGATACAATGACATGCACCGACCATGCCTGCCTGTTTGTCCTAAAATGTCAAGAACTTATTTAATTGCCGATGTTCTCAAATCCTGTCTGTCAACAGAGAGTCTCTGAGTTTTTTTCTAATTATTTTCAGAAAAAAAGTAACGTTCGCCTGAGAAATCCTTTCGACTTACACCTCGGAAGGCGTATTGGGGAGATTTATCTGGAGATGAATCTTATTTTGATGTGTTAGGCTGTTCGTTAGGCCGCATAAAGCTATCACTGTAATACGCTAATGCAATAGACTTTATTTAGCAACGACAGAAATAGCTCTACTATGACGATACCCAGTGCTCCTAATGTGACGTTTCCACCTGCTAATAGTGACGACCGATAATGGCATTTCGCACCGCAGACCGATTATGCGACACATTCCATGCAATAATCGTCAGGTAGAAACAGATCAATGATTTTTCTCTCCTGCCTTATGCAACATGGCACACCGACCGACTTCTGCACCCTATATCAAAATCAAAACACGTTGAATTATACAGTGATGCTCGGCATTTTACTACCAAAAATTGACGAGTGTCCACCGCATTTTTGCAGTTCAGGTCACTGAGTATGTGCCACCGACTGACCGCCTTTTGTACAGCGTAAAAATTATTGGTGGGTTTTTAGTGGCAGGTGGAAATGCTGCATCATTTGGTGTGTCCACATGCCGATAAAAACTCCACCAATCATGTGCACCCTGTACAAGAATCAGTCGGTGGTCCTCCTTGAGATCCGTGTATCCGTGTTGATAACCGTTGACTCCAAAGCACACACAGCTTCCCAGCTGAAAACCGATTATGTGTTCCATTTGCACCGATTGTTGAATATGTAAAGAATCTGACAAACTTGAAGATTATCTACATGTAGGGCTAACATAGAAATCGGTGGCGGTATAAAATCTGTTTCAACCTGACGACCAAGTATGTGATCCATGTGCATCAATTATTCAATATATATATGACCTGACAAGCCGGAAGATTAACCCTCCGATAACTGACATAGAAATCGGTGGAGGTGAGAATAAACACTGTTTTTAGACCGAACCAACTTTTTGTCACCGTCACCAATTAATTCAACCTGGTTTGATTTTGTCAATGGCCTCAAAAGGCAATAAGTGATAATTTTGTAGAGAAAAACTGTAGACCCTTTTTGTTTACGCCTGGCGATCATTGTACAAAAAGTATCACATAATCGGTCGGGGCTGTTAAATGCCATAATCGGTGGTCATAATCGGCAGGCGAAAACACAGGACGCGTATCGCATAGAGGGCTGGAGTGGTTTATAACAAAGTCTATTCTCAAGCATGTCCTTACTCTCACCCACAACTGACACTTGTATTTGTTGCTGAAGCCTGTGCAGAATGGCCGAATACTACGTGATACATGCATCGCTCCCATTGTCTATTCTACTTCCTGGTCATAGCTTGCTGGGGTCAGTAGCAAATACCAATCTACTTAAGCGCCACTGAGGCGACGGAATTTTCATCTTATTCTGGGCGCGCTCCCATGCAACTGTGCAACTCTGTGAATGCCCTGCGAATGCCATGCGAACGCCAGACCAACCACAGCGAATGCCAAGCGATTATAATGTGAGTGGATTTGGGCTTCTGGAATGGAATTTACAAAGTTTTCCCCCTTGTGGGAAATATAAGAACTAAAAACGATTACCCTGCTCCTAGTGGCAATAAGGAAAATAAATGTGACTTTGTGTGACCGTGCGAAAATATCTGATCGACTAAAGCAAATTCTCATATGAATTTTCATGTGACCGTGACAGTGTGACCTCACTGTGAAAGTGTGTGACCGCTAATTCACAAGAAAGTCGCCTCAATGGATTTGGCGCTTTAAGCCGGAGACACACCAAGCGAGAAAGGCAACAATTTCTGGAATCGCCAACACGAAATGGCGTGTATGTGAGCTATTATTTCATATTTCGTTTGATTATTGCTTCTGATATGTTAAATTATCAGTGGGAGATATTACTATGAAAGAATATCTCAGGTACACTATTTTGTATTGGCGATTCCAGAGATCGCCACCTTCACTCGTTTGGTGTGTCCTCGGCATAAGCGCCACTGAGGCGACAGAATTTTCATGTTATTCTTGGCGTGCTCCCATGCAACTGTGCAACTGTGTGACTGCCCTGCGTATGACCATGCAAACGCCAAATCAACTACAAGAATGCCAAGCAATTATAATGTGAGTAGATTTGGGCTTCTGGAAGGAATTTAAAAGGTTTTCCCCCCTTGACGGATATATAAGAACTAAAAACGATTACCCTGCTCCTAGCGGTATTGTGGAAAAAAAGTATGTGTCTTTGTGTGACCGTGCAAAAAATTATGGTTTTATCATCATCGCATGCCGGTAACATGGAGTTGTGAATTTGCATGAGCTATGCGACTCCCAACTGACCACTATACGACCGTCCGATCGACTAAAGCAAATTCTCATATTTATTTTCATGTGACCGTGACAGTGTGACCTCACTGTGAAAGTGTGTGACCGCTAATTCACAAGAAAGTCGCCTCAGTGGATTTGGCGCTTTAAGCGAGAGACACACCAAGCGAGAATAGCAGCAATTTCTGGAATCGCCAACACGAAATGACGTGTATGTGAGCTTTTATTTCATATTTCGCTTGATTATTGCTTCTGATACTTTAAATTATCAGTGGGAGATATTACTATGAAATAATATCTCAGGTACACTATTTTGTAGTGGCGATTCCAGAGATCGCCGCCTTGACTTGCTTCGTGTGGCTCTGGCTTTAAGCCGGAGACACACCAAGCGAGTCAGCGATCTCCATAATCGCCAACACAAAATGTTATATATGTGGAATATTGTTTCATAGTAATATATCCCACTAATAAGTTAGCGTATCAGATGCAATAATCCAGTAAAATATGAAAAAATAGCTCACATACATGCTATTTTGTGTTGGCGATTCCCGAAATCGCTTCGTTTCTCGCTTGGTGTGTGCCCAGTATTACGCTGTTGGTCACCTAGTCTCCTCACAGTGCATGCTGGATATGTATACACACATACACAACTAAAGTGACTCCCATGTAATACCGGAGACACACCAAGCGAGTGAATCGCCAACACAAAGTGGCGTGTATGTGATGCCGGGGACACACCAGGCGAGTCACGCCAGCGATCTCCAGAATCGCCAACACAAATTTGCGTGTATGTGTGATATTATTTCATAGTAATATCTCACAGCAATAACTTAGCATCTCTGACACAATAATCAGGTGAAATATGAAATAATAGCTCACATATAGGCCATTTTGTGTTGGCGATTCCGGAAATCGCTGCCTTTACTCGCTTGGTGTGTCCCCGGCATGAGATATCATTTCATAGGAATATCTCCTAATGATGATTTAGCGCCTTGGGAGCAATAATCAGGTTAAATGTGAAATAATAGCTCACATTCACGCCATTTTGTGTTGGCGATTCCGGAAATCGCTGCGTTTCTCGCTTAGTGTGTCTCCGGCTTAAATGAAGTGTGCTGGGTCGGCTGCACATGTACGATGTACTGGACGGGAGATGTGCGGGCTTCCAGGGTTACATGAGTCTCCCTTCCAATATCTAGGAGGTATTTAGAAAGAAACTCATGTGGTGGGAACAACTTGTTCCGTACTCCACCGAGTGTGACTGCAGAGTAATTCACGAAGCGAAGCCGAGTGAATGATGTTGGGTTCATTGGGCTACGTTGGGTTATAGAAGGTTACAATGGGTTTCGTTGGGTTTCTGATTTTATCTCGCCCCATATATACATAATCGGAAACATTATTAATCAATAAAATAATTCACCAAATTAGCAATTGAGTATAGGGTACAATAACTTCAAGGCCATAGAGCATGAGTTTCCAACGTTAAGACTATGGAGAAAAATACCTGGGTGAGATAATGGAACAACCCCTAGTTGTACATCAAGGACAGACAGCGAATCGCCTTTACAGCAGTCGCATGTGATACCAATTGTGAATCAAATTTGATAAAAAGAAGTTAATATCTATAAAAATACAACCCAAAGAAATCGTTGTTTAAACCAGTCGGGAAGTTTTACATTTCCCCTCGAAATCATTAGTGTCAGACAAATGTGTCTCACTCCAATAGGATTATCGACCTTTTCCCTCGGAGCATATTTTGTTACAGCCAACAACTAGCTGCCACGCTGATGGCGAATGGCTCCTCATGGTGTCCCTAGCTGCTCTCATCGTAGGTCTCAGTAGCCTAGAGCAAGCCCTTATGCCCAGTCACACTATGATTTCAGCGTTTCTTATACGTAAGAAAAAGATTGCAGGTTCTTCGTATAAACTACGCCAATTCAACGGATTCACAGTGTTCTATGCAATCAAGTCACACTGGCGTAAATTCTGCGTTTTATTACGTATATTAGATGGTGGACACCGTATAGGGTGCGGATTGTGAATGTACCTGTTTGCTTTGCTTTAACGTTCTATGTGCTACGTGCTAACTCCCCACCCCTTCGCTATTCTGCGATCCGCAAAACGTGGAGCAACGCCCTCCTGGGGCATTAACCTCATCTTCGCGCCAATTCCTGCTCTCCTATATCCCTAAACAAGGACCCCCTCCTCTATGACAGAGTTAACATCAAAAGACCCCCTCCAATGGCCACCCTGACCCCCTGGTGGTCATTTGAGTCAGCACTGGCCGCCATTGATCTCCATCCGGGTCCTAGTGAGTGTCGCCGCGCGCATGACAAGTGACGGGTAGGGTGTGTCATGTGTCACCACGTGTACACAGCAATCGATGACGCGGGGTCCTTGCTTTGGGTAAGGGTTCGTAGAGGGCGCGTCGGGCGCTACTCATACCGCCTGGTGTTATGTGTGTGTATCGGGGGGGGGGGGGGAGCACATCTTGTTTACATGTGAGATGCTCTCTATCTTCAGGTAGAGGAGCAATTGCTCGTATTCCTCCTTCCAGCCGGATCAAGCTCCATAAGAGCGACTAGAGCTACTCAACAACGAGCAGGATAATATATTTGCTGTCTCTTACCCATTAAGGGAATATCTTCTAGATTTTTCCTAGATTCAGGTTGTCTTTGATTAATACTCTTCAAGGGTACTTGAGTTCAAGGTGAGTGTTCACTGGGACTATGTCTGAGACTATATACCAACTGTGTCCTTCCGTGAGAATTTTGTCCCAATGGAGAATTGTCTGAGACTAGTGAAAAGGTGTGAAGTACATCTGTCTCAGGCGCATTAGTGGCTACATGTGAATCCCACTTTAGAGAAATGCACGGGAGACTTCCAAACTGCCAGTTCGAGTTCTGCCTGGTTCAAATTGCCAGCTTCGTATACTACTTACTAAAACATCGCCCGAGTCAAACTGTCATTTCAATAAACTACTTCTTCCTTTTCGTTCACGAAGGTCCCACTTGTTGACGATAAGGCCCGGCGTCCACCTACTACGATATGGCACCGATATGGTCTACGATGCACCTCCCGATCAAAAATCTAAATCGCGTTGGAAGGTCACCTAATATCGGGGCAGTTGACCACGTTTTTGCGATTAGACACCGATAAAAACCCCATACAATGCATGGTGGATTGGCATGTCTAGACATATGTCTACGATATTGCACCCTCTCGATATGTCTCCGATATTTGCTTTTTGTATCGTCTAAATTTCTATCGTAGTAGGTGGACGCCAGGCCTTATGTGTCAGGGAAACAGGGGGGCGTTTTTCAGTCCCGACAATCGTTAATAGCGACTGTTTCGAGGCATCAATTTCCTGAAGAGCTATGATCGTAGAGGATCGGCCAACGGTCGTTAGCAGCGACACGTTTTAGGTGTGCTATAGTAGTGATAATCGTAGGGTATTGTAGGTGAAATTGTAGTCCAAACGGTCGCCACCAACGACATCGTTGGATATGTCGTACAGGTATAGTGGGTGGTTGTAACTCTTTTTTTTCAGATGCAAAAACTTATTGAAATGAAGAATTATTCTTGTGAGCCCTGTAAATTACCAAGTTATTCAAGCTCGATGAGATACGAGCTTTGACCATAAACTTTCATAGGTTTCCCCCATGGTAATTTAAAACAGTCCCGTCAAAAATCATACACAATCCTCTCACACCGTGTAACTGATAAGGACAAGTTCGGTTTACTATTAATCGCTGGGGGAGAAAATCATGAGACTGGTAACTTCAATGGACTGACCCGATTTTATTCAATCACAAAAACTTGATATAATCGCACACAAAGCAGTGCACGAAGTCCCTAAAATGTCTCTAAACGTGCTGCAACCATTTCAGGTACGCCAGTAAAATGTCAGGGCGACTAAACAATACAGCAGGTAGGGCTAAGGGATATACCTACACCGTATTGGTAAATGGGGGTCACCCCACCTCTGCTAACCCACCAGGTCGATTATCCGGAAAGTACCCAGGGCACTTCCGATCTCAATGCCAATGTAGGGCTGGAGAACAAAGTATTAAATAGGTAGCACGATGGCCCCTGTCCCTCCTATTGATTCTGAAAGCGTGGCATATCTTCATAGGTCTTTTTATATATATATATGAAAACGATTTATTTTTGTCACTCAGAATAGGTTTCATACTTTTGTTCCTTGCTGTTACCGACACATGAATTGCTATTGTCCTAATGTCCTTGTCTTTGGAGAATGAATAAGAATTGAACGCAGTCTATGGCTCTCATGTCTTCGAGATAAAACCACTGCTATAGTGGCCGACATCGCTTCTGTGTTTTATTCAAAGGTGAGTTCCTTGTAGAATACGCCTTTCATCGCCCCAGACGCACCAATTTCGCCCATCGTTCTCTTCCTAGCCTGTAATTGTTAAAAACCATACCCGATCCGCGCACATTTGGATATAAAGACTGTCATTAACCACGTTATTTAATGGGAAAGAATTTTGTATATATCCTACTAGGTTTTGAGGTCTTTATTATATGAGGAGATAAGGTTTAAGAAAGGCCTGAATTGAGATATACGGTAATACCTAGGACGTGTATGCCAAAACTCATTCACTACCTGCATATGTGTTTATAATGAATTGGATTTTGTCTAAATGCTTTCGGGAGACCTGAACACTTGGCGTGGTGTACTACTTTGGATATATTTATAAAGGCTATCTACATTGTACGTAATATGCGGAAACTGGCTGCCTGTCTTCGTACGTCAGAAATACGCTATTGATCAGATACATTCCGATGCCAAAGGCAGAAGGATGGATCTAATTAATGATTATACCAAGAATTTTGACGTACTAAGACAGTAGGGCCGTTTTCGAAATATCATATACCTAGAAATGCCGAAATTTTAGCTAGTCATATGATCTCATACCCCTTAAGTCACACTGTGAAATACGGCTATATATACGTCATTGGTAGTAGCAGCAAGTATTTAGGTCAAACAATCATAGGTTTATAGTAATAGATGTATATACGCCTGGGTGTTATGATAATTCTAAATTGCACCGTTATTATTCCATGTTATTATCCACGATATAATCCATGATCATACACATCTCACCTATCGTTTACACTTGACGATTATAGGTGGCGATACTTGAATCTAGCATCCCCTGGCGACACTCAGCTGTACAATTTAGAAATCGTTTAGTGTAAACGGCAAGTGCGTGGTGACTACAGATCGTCTGATTATTTCAGATTATGCAATTTGGCACCACCAGCGATTATGTAGACTACTTGACGGTCTTTTAGACGGCTGACAATCTGTAAAAACCTCAGTCTGGGGTCGACGACTATTACAGCATAATGGAGCACCACCTGACGACTATTGCCTAAAGTGGGATTCACACGGAGGGATTCATGTTCCTCACAGGGTGGTTGACGAATCTTGCTGAGATTATGTACTCGAACGCAATTTCTTCGTCGAAATTGTAGGGTTCCATTTCCTTGAGACATGTTTTTCCCATGCAATTATTGGCAGCATTTACCTCTAAAAAGGAACAGAATCTACAGTCGGGCCACGTTTTACGTCGTCTAGTGTAAAGGTTGGGTAAGGAAAGGATTCATAAAAGTACGACTGGGCAAACCAGTGAGTATTCAATATTGTTCAGGCGATGAGGGTGTTTGGTGGAGACCATGGCATCTTTTTCGTGTTTGCTGCTGTTTCGAAATCAGAGAAAATTCCTATGAAAAAGAGGTCCTTTATACCGCCACAGATTTTCGGTGTTGATATTTGGGATGTACATATTCATAAGCCTTTGATATCAACTATGTTAAATTATGGCCTGGTCAGATAACGTCTATGAAAGAGTCGCTCACCGCGTACTCCATTGACCGCATTTGACATATATGTTCCCTACTCCATGATATACACATATTTTGTTAAAATCAACGTCAGGTAAACTACTAAATACAATTTAGTTAAATACACTATATGCTGGTTCATATCCAAGTGTTTTGCAACCTGTGTTCTGCTCTAGAACCTGTAAATCAATTATAAATGTCAAGTTTAAGAAATATACTGGGCAGTTAAAACTTTATGGTGCGAATATCACTCACTGTATCTAGGTTTGTCACGAAGGTTACTTCCATTATGTCCCACTTCTGAGTCTCCTTGTAGAGATCAATTTCCTACGCCCCCACAAGAGGAAACTCATATATCGGTCAACGTCAAGTCTGTGATTGCTGTAAAGATTTATCGAAGTCTTAAGGTTACCTAAGATCCATCAATTATGGCGGGAATAGCCAGACGACATTTAGATTGATCGGCCAAAGACGGGCGAGGTTTCTCGTCGACAGCTGCCACGATCTAGAAAGCTCTATCCGACATCACTTGGGCCTAGATGTGACCTTAACTAATCAAATCCCTCTTGTAGGCGGGTATACTATAACATGTATCCAACTTTATCATGGACCTAGTCATATTGAGGAAGCCTATGAAAGTTTACATCGGGAGCTCGTATCCCATCGATAAATATTGATGTAAAGTAATTCACGAGGCTAAGCTGCTTGAATTACATGTACGTATAGCGCTTCAAATGAGTTCAAGCTCCCGCCGTAAACTTGAATAGGTTTCTGAATATACCTCACCCATAACATTGACTAATTGGCCAAAATTTGTGACATAATCCCCCATTGAGTATATCTAAATCCTCCATGGGCATTGGGTATGAATTCCCCATGTTAAGAAAATACCAGAGATGAGATGATAAACATGTTCTCAAGAATTATGATCCGGCCTTTCTTGTATAGTTTACTCTGGACAATTTTGACTTGGTAGAATATCAAAAACTTGTTCTGATTGAATTCCCACCAACATCAATCTTAGAAATGAAAATGAACTTTTAGTGACAGTTAGTTTGTGTTTTGGAAATGGGCTGATTATCGCAGGTAGCACATCTATATCAGGTACATGTGCTCAATATATAGATTTACATGAATTACCGTTTCAATATTCTGTCAGATTTATTCATCGACTTGGAAGAGTATGTATATCTAAGTTGCCTTGTTGCATGGAAGAAGTCCTCATTGGCCACAATGACGTCATAATTTCCACCAAACATTATCAATTTAAATCATCTGTTTTCAATTATTATCAACTGCCATAACATCTCAATAAAGAAGAAACCAACAAGTTTAAAAAGTGGTCATTCTCCACAAGGCAATAGCCAAGTGAATATCACATCGAGTTCAAATGAGTTGGAGAACAACGACTTTGAGTAAAATGAGTTGCTTTCTGTATTTATCTCACCTCTTTACACACTAAAAGAATGGACGTTGCACACAATATAGATAACGGAGAATGGCCTGCAATACTTGTAGGGGTATGGAGAACGAATGCCTTTGGGAAAAGAATACCAGGGGTGAGATAGTAGACATCATTCTATGCACAAGCACTTGGAACAAAGCAAACTGAGGATTCCTTTAATATACTCAAATTAGTCCTACTGTATGGAACTGATCTATTATGGACAATTTTCAACCTACTTCTTATGGCTCGGTTGATGGGAGCCCGGCATCAAACTTATAATTGGTGATAGGATCTAGCAGCAGCTGTCGGTTAGGTGGAGCTATAAGCACCAGCTGCCATCCACTCTGTCCCCATCTCCCTACTTCTTGCTCGACAGGAGAATTAGTCCACTTTGACCCCGAGACTACACCCTGTCGCCAGGTGGTGCCACCCGCTGCCAGCGTCCCACGGCGTCCTAGGCAATACACTGGCCGCCAGAGCTACACTACCTTAACTCTGGTTGGGTTAAATCTGCGGCCACCTTGACTCACTATAGCTGTAAATGTAGAGTACTCTCCATTGCTGATATTTGACCTATGCTTAGAGAGTCTTGAAGCAATTTTTGTATATTCTTATTTCATTTTATGTGTAATTTGAATTAAATGACCATAAAGGTTGACTTTGTTATCAATTTGGTGAGCTGTGAATATTTCCTCTTCAGTATTTCTGCTCTCAGAACCCACATATAAAAAAGAATGCTCGGTCCATGAGTGATATTTCGAGGATATGGCCGGGGTTGAACCATACCGACCTTTTCGTTGGAACATAGTGGAGAGAGCTGGTGGCCAATCTACGCCAGCAATAGATTGACCACCATCTCTGTCTCCACTCTGTTCAAACTAAGAGGTTGGTTGGGTTAAATCACATACGGTATCTGCGGTGTGCACCACCATCCAAGTAATGTTGTTCTATGCATAATCTAAGAGCAGACTTACTTAATAGGAAATACTCATAACCATCAAATTGATAAAGAAACCAAGAGTTATGTTCATTGTATTTTGAATACACAGGAAAGGAAATAAGAAAATGGGAAATTGGCCTCGAGATTATGAAATAACACACTCTCCAAGCAACACAAAAGGTCTGGTAGGAGAGTAACAGACATGTCCCAATAGTGAGTCAAGGCGGCCGCGGATATAACCCCACCAGAGCTAACCTAGTATAGCTCTGGCGGCCAGCGTACCCCAACAAAGCCTCTTGGCCCCAGTTCTTCTCGTCAGTAATGTATTTATACACCCACCTGTCTCGGGTGGTCGCTTGCAGATAGAAGCGGTGCCCCTGATTGGAATAGGTCATCATGTTTGTAGTACCGTGGGAAAGGGGAGAGGGCACGCTTACAGCTCTGTTAATGTGTTGCCTTTTCTGGGGGATTATTCGCCTGACATTCTAAGGGAGGCCAGTAATGCTGTTTGCTTTTTTCTGTGGTACATCTCTTTTTTTGTGGCGTTTGAATAGATCTACTAAAGGGAAGTTATACGAGATAACGGTAAAATGTCAACATATGAATATGATTTTATCTAGGCTTAATGTTTCTTAAAATGTTAATTGAATTTCCTTTTTGAGCTTTTAATCATACTGAATTATCCATAAGGGTTTAGGATATTCTGTATTTTGTTCTGTTAGCTTCAGGGGAATTCTTTAGCTTGCAGCACCAAGGCATGGTATACCCTAGCCAGGATAATGCCTAAGGTAAAAGCAGGCTCTTCTACTGTCATATCGATATGTTGCTGTGGTTTAGTTATTTCGATACATTACTATGGCAACCAGTAATATTCTATTTTGTTAAATTCAATACCTTTTTCCACGTTCTACTCACTCCAAGCTTAATGTGATTTCAAAAATCCTATGCTTACTAACCTATGTTCAGTATATAGTAAAAATAATTCATATTTCGCACTGGGAGAAAATATCATGTACGGCCCAGTATGACATGTACGGCCCAGTGTGACATGTACGCGTATCTGGGTAAAAAAAGTAAAAATAGTACAGAATTTGAATAACAATGCCAGAAACAATCATGACGCAATATTTTGCATAAAGATACCTACGGTATTCAAATTTCAAAAATAGGAAGATGAAAAAAACTGCGGGATTTGTTGACACTGAGATCGTCTGCGTATCTTTATAAAAAGACTAGCTCTGGGTGCCAAATTAGACTTCAAACGGCGATTAATTTAACCCTTTCCTTACTATTGGTGCCAATATGACATTCCTCGGCCATGGGCAAATGATGCCAAATGGCATAATTTAACATTTTCCAATATAGGTTAATATTTCGTGAAAAATTCAATAGAATGACACAATATGTGTACAATACATGTAATCAAATGTAACTAATACAGTCACTTGAAAGAAAAAAAGGCTTATGAGTCAAAGTCTCATTTTTAGGACCTCATACCAGTTGTTTTCAACTTAAGTACACCTGATGAAGGCCCGACAGCGTGTCGAAACGTTGTGTCAACAACTTTATTCTGTACCAACTCTAAAGTATCATTAAAAATAACAACTTTAGAATTATAAACTTATCTGGTGTTTGTTGGTTTTGTGAAACTTTCATATAGAAATTTTAAAAAATATAATCAAGTTGCATAAGGCCCGGCGTCCACCTACTGCGATATGGCTTCGATTTGGTCTATGATGCACCTCCCGATGAAAAATCAAAATCGCGTCCGAAGGTCACCTACCGTCGGGGCAGTTGACCACGTTTCTGCGATTGGACACCGATAAAAACCCTATACAATGCGTGGTGGATTGGCATGTCTAGACATATGTATACGATTTTGTACCTTCCCGATATGCCTCCGATATTTGCTTTTTGTATCGGTGCCATATCGGTAGGTCTAAATTTCTATCGTAGTAGGTAGATAAATGCGCCCCTCCCGCTCAGCGGTGTCGAGGCAAGAATTTCCCGGTCTCTGAGTTCGTAAAAATTCACAGATTACAGGCCCAGTTCATGCTCCCATTTTACCCCCTGTTTTTCAGATACATCCTGTTGTTTCTGTAGCATCGCCCAGTTTTACCTCACTCCTGGAATTTTTCCCCATAGACTTAATATTGGGAACTCGTACTTAGCGTCCATGGAATTACTTAGAGAAGAATTAATAGGGGATTATGTCACACATGTTAGCCAATTAATCAATGTGAGGGGATGAGATAAATTCAGAAACCTTGACACCATCTCACTTGAATCGCTACGTAAATCATGCAGCTTTGCCTTGTGAATTACTACGTGATTCAAACTCAACGGGACACAATCTCTGAGCTTCATAGGTTTCTTCTGTAATTTCTTTTATAAATTCAATCCCCATGCAAGACTACACGAACCCACGGGAGATATCCGTTCACCAGTGTTACTTGATTAGAGAAACGTTCCTCGCCTTGTTTTGTTACCTCATCAGGGAGAGACGAAATACAATCCAGATACATGGCCCCGGGCCGATATTGTAAACCGAAAACAGAACGTCTACAGACACAGAATCACTCGTTCCTGGTAAAATGTGCTGAGTGGGGAGATGGAATGTGAGATCTAGCTACAGTCAATGCTCTCTGTGAACGTTGGCGTTCAGTATTTCATCTTTGTTAGTTAACAAATAAATGTAGTGCTACGATTGAGAGTTTTAAGAGAAAACGCGGTTACTGACACCATAGACATGTCTGTTCGAGGTATTTTGTATTATGAGAAAACAGGGTCACTGAGCCTGTAGGGATTGCCGTTCTTTTTGATTAAAAGAATTCGGCACGACGCCATATTTCTGAGTCAAAGGACCAAGAACAGCCATCCCTACGGACTCAGTAACTATGTTTTCTTATTACTATGCACCTCCACACGTTTAAAGCGCTGTTATATTAACTATTGCGTTTCGCAAAAACCACTGCCATTCACCACAGCCTGCTGTCATAGCGGGCGTGAACATTATTTATACTACACCCCTAGCAGCGGGTAGTATTTCGTAGACGGCCTTTCACAAAAGGCCGAGAATAGAGTCCCTATGACTCAGTCACTACATTTTCTTATTATCAGATACATAAAAGACACAAAAAAATGCCACTTTATTCACTTATCAATTCATTAATTCATAGCTCATTCACTACAGACCGAACATTATTGATACTGCACCCCCGAGCAGCGGACGGTATTTCATAGACGTTTGGCCATAGGTATGTAATGATAATCATCTCATCCTCGAATACGTTTAGCCATATGAATAACATGAAAAACAACACAACGATCACCCATGTAAAGGCACAATACTATACCATGAATATGAGATGACGTCATAGGCGATTGACCAATCAGCAGCCAGGATTTCAGAGAGAAGCCAAGATTGAACGTCCCTATCTGGATCTTAGAAGTAATTAGAATTATTCTAATATTGCAATGCTATTCTATTGTCAGTGAAAGGGGTGAGATAAATCCAGAACCACACTTGAATCGTAAAATAATCATCACTCGGCTTCGTCTCGATAACAATTGTGGAGCATCCAAACTCGCAGAGTATTGTCTATTTATACTATTCTCGATGTAGTTCTGTATAACTCTTTCCCCGCATGTGATGTCTCTTGGCATCATACATAATGTATATATCCCTCCTGGTGTCTGAGTGATTCTTTAACCAATGGTATGAGTGCAGCTCACTGGAGGAGGCGGGGATGGCTGGATATTGGGGGTGATGGTAATTGTGACAGTGATGCCACTGGTGGAGCCATAGGATCGCCGCGTGGGTGAAGCACCACCTGCGCCCCACGCATGACCTTCTCCGGCTTGCCTTGCCAGTCCGGACTCAGTGTCAAAAGGATTAGTATGACTTCAAGGAATGTATGGGCAATACACCACATATTCTACAACACCCTCCACCTACCTCTCCCCCCTCCACCACGTAAACCTTGAAATGTTCATGATGCCGGGTACACACCAAATGCAGCGATTTCCAAAATTGTCAACACACAATGGTGTTTATATATGTGCTGTTATTTCATTTTTCACGTGATTATTGCTTCTGGAATGCTAAATTATCGGTGGGAGATAAACCCCGCTTAAGGGAACACCCTCCGTTCCGCTCAGTATTGACTGGTTTCAGATACAAGCTGCCGTATGCTCCGAGGAGTTGACGCCTAGTAATATCCGAGCGTATGCGAGGATATTGCACAGAGTCAACTCCGAGGAGCATACAACCACTTTTATCTGAAACCAGTCTATATTGTATTTATTATCCACCTTTTCTGGGCAAGTGGCATGTCGATATCAGTTCGTTTTAGTTAGGCACTATTTTTCCGTACGCACTATTTTTCCGTATGCGCCACCCAGAGCATACAATATATCTGTATGCACCGGGTATGTCCATACAAACTCCCTATGTGTTTTCTATGGACACTTGGTATTAGGTGGATAATAAAGTGGCAGTAGTCATCAGTCTCTGTTCCTCCAGTGCTGGGGTGATAGCAGCTGTGGAAAAGCCCAATCCTCAGTGAAGGCCTCTGTAGCCTAGCATCCTATGGTCTTCAAGCCTCCTTACTGTAGTGGTTGTACTGCTCAGCAGCCTGGAGATTTTGACGCCTCGGTGTCTGGGTTCCAAGTGAGCTCTGAGTGAAAATCTGCTTCCTTATATACCCTATCGGGGGGTCAGTCCAAACGAAGATAGGGGACGGTTCAAACACTGGGGGTGGCAGTGCAAACAGTTGGGCCTTGACCACTATCTAGATCGAGGGGCCTGTTAGGTGGCACCCTGTGATATTCTCAATACATACATCACACATTTTATTGCTGAAAGTCGTCAGGAGGTGTATGTTGGCAGAATCACCGGCCAAAATCGTCTACTGTAAACGCCAGGTAAGCAAGACATGTAGCAAGAAATGGAATCACCAATACAAAATAGCAGGTGTATAAGCTATATTTTCATATTCCACCTAATTATTGCTTCTGAGGCGTTAATTTAACGGTTGGAGATATTACTAGGAAATAATATCTCACATACATGCCATTTTGTGTTGGCAATTCTGGAGATTGCTACCGTTTCTTGCTTGGTGTGTCCTCGGTTTCATTGAACAAGGTGAAATAACAGTGCAACGAGTGCTCTCAATCATTTCTCTACAGCATTCTTCGTTCAAGTAAGAATCAACAACAGATTGTGTAGGTTGAGGAAAATAGAAAATGATTTTAAACAGTTAAAAGAAGGTTAGCATACCTCAGAATTCTATTCCGAATTCCAAGTTACTCGTAAACATGTTATTGACCAATCTGATGTATACATTATGATCGCATTTCTTGTATTTTGTTCAAAGACACCGTGTGGCTTCCTAGGTGGCACATGACAAATTATAATTTCCAAAGACATGGTTAGATAACGAAAGACGTAGCTTTATATGGCAATACGAAACCCTCGCCCGCAGCTTTCCTCTAGGCATTTCAGTCCGTAAACTGGAGAAGCCTTAAAACCATTACTGATAAACAGATTTACGAGTTGTCAAATTGGAGATCTAATTCGATGGAAATTTCATAAGCCCCACTTTGTATCTGGGTTAAAAGATGAATCCTCGTCAAGGTGTATCGAATTCACCGAGGTACACGATTTTCATTGCATGCAATTACAATAACCAACTTCTTTGCCTTCAGATTGTTTTGCAAGCTGAATTTAAAGTGATAATGCTGATAGAACATGAGGAGTATATACATGAGGATAGGCGTATCCGGCGTTTACACTAGACGACTAAAAGGGTGGCGACTGTAGATCGTCTCGCCAATAGTCGTCAGGTGGTGCTCGATAACGCAATATTGTGTATAAACCCGGCAGATGATCTATTCTATTCCGCTGTACGACCACGACTAGAGAGAAATGGGTAGGGTGATCACGCCATTGCGCGTCCCCGCATTTTGTTTTCTCCAAATAATGCGTATAAACGTATGAGAACGAAAAGATTTTTTTACCCACGATAACTTAATATTGGTCGCAATACCCGGCGTTTACACTAGACGATTCTGGCCGGCGATTCTGGTATTTTACACGGCCTGACGACTTTCAGCAGTAAAATGATAGAAATCGTCTAATGTAAACGCCAAATACGTGGCCACTTTAGACGTCTGATTACATCTGATTACGCAATTCGGCACCATTTCACGATTATTGGTCACGCTCTGATGCCGACAACTATTTCAAGCGGCCTTGAATTAGTCGTCTACAGGGGCGGCGATTCTATGAAAACTTATAATCGCCAGTGTAAACGGTCAGGCGCATTCTGAGGTCGACGACTTTTGATGTGGACACTGCCACCACTGGCTTGACTATCTACAGTCGCCACGTATTTAGTCGTCTGATGTAAACGCCGGGTAAGTTGTCCACCAGAATGTCCTGAACCGCTGGCATCTTTTCATATGTACACGTACCAGTGTCTAGGCAGCTGAGAGTCGTCTGGTGGTGCAACATTAAAAAATCACCGCCTATAATCGTCCAGTGCAAACGCCGAGTGCGTCGGCCTTTACATAAAGCCAGATGCCCATCTACCGATTTAGGGTTGAACGATTAGTTCCCAAGTCGTATAGGAGTCGGTCACTTTGTCGCAGGCAAATTACCTAACCCCTGGCTCGACCTGCACACTGATAAAATCGGTGTATGGTCTACTAATCGCTGGGGGAAGGTCAAAAAACAAAGAAACCGAGTGTTCACTAATCGCTGGGTAGCCTTGCCTAGCTGTCCTACATCTACCGACTCCGTTAGGATTTCTGGGCTGAGACAAATTACCCTCCGTTTGTCGCCGACAAACGTGCATAAATGTTCCGAAATCGGTAGATGGGCATTGGGCTTTAGGCGATTAGGGGCGACGATTTTTATAGGCATATATTTAGTCTCTACGTGTGAATCCTGCTTTAGGAGAAAGTCCTTCAGTGAGCAATGGGCTTTAAACCATTTCACATGCGTCCCGTGGGCTTTTGAAAAATAATGGTGTACTATAGATTACCGAACCCAAATAGGGTAAAGAAATCTAGTTCAATAGAAGGGCATCTAAATGTACGTGAATACATTTGTTTTTATATTTGAGCAACGCTCTCTTTATTCAGAAGTTCCTTATACAATACAAAAATCTGTAAACAATCCATAGTTGTAAATCCCTCTATAAAACATGACTCAGTGTGGGTTCTGTAACCATTAAATGACATTTGTTCATTATTAAAGATCTCCCTGGATCCGTCCAGCCACATAGGTTATATTTCATTCCTAACAGGTAGTACATCGTTGAAAGTTACATTTTTACGCTACTAGTCCCTGCATGGACAGTCCTTTCAGTCCCACCAGAATACTTTACTCCTCAGCTTTTGTCATCTTTTGTAGAGTCGCTCAATGAATAGGATTCGGCAAGGTTTTGTACCTAGCCGAGAGGTTGGAAGGCTGGCTGGTTGGGTGACGAGGGCCCCTATCATCTTTGACACATGTCTACGACTGTATAAAGAAAACAATACGAGCCTCAGGTGCGAAGCCTCGTGGCTCGCCCACTCATCACCATCTTGCCCACGGCTCCCTCTGAAGGTATACAACTATCAGTGAGAACTTGTTCTCCTGTAACTTTTTTGTTGGTACTGCACGGGGTGTGCTTTGCATGGGAGTCATACTTCACGCTTCTCTCACTATTCTGTCCGCTAAGACCTGACCTGGGGTTTGTTGCTCCTAGAAATGTAGAGAAGCGTTGCTCCAGTAATATCGGATCGCGTTGAGTGGTATTGTTATAATCACGTTGTATCACTACTTTTTACAACACCATATTTTCAGAGACATAGGTGAAAGGTTCAGTAGATTTTTTAATTGAATATAGATGGTGACATGGTTATGATGCGATCCGCAAAGAATCTGGTGTAACGGTTTTGAACTCCAGACGTTATTCTGTGATCTCCAAAACATGGAGCAATGCCCCCCCCCCCCCCCCGCCCGGGGGTGTTGTGATGCATTTGTGGATCGCAGAATAGTGATACAAGGGCATTAACGTTGCTCCCAAAAATGAGTGGATTGTGTCAGAATCGCATCGCCATGTAAACTGTGGCGTCTAACGATTATTTTTACACAGAACTTCACAGCATGGCGGATCGTATCACTTCAGGCTATTTGGATAAAAATGGCATAGTTCGGAAAATAGCAACATAGAATATGACTCAGATAATCATTATATGGGCATGCAAACTAGATCATTCAGATGAAACCATTATAGACCACCTATCAAAATTACTTTGGCATTTAAACAAATGAAATAATGTGTCAGCATAAAGACGTTTCACTAATACCAAGTCCTACACCTCGTTATCCGCATCTTATTCATTGTCCAGAAACGACGCGAGGATTCCCTTTGAAAGTGCCCAGACGCCACTACCCCATTATAGATATATGTTCTCAAAGACTCTGCCGGGAGATCGAGAATCGTATCCTCACTTCACAGAGTCTGCTTTGTGTGGGCCCTTCTATGATGGATGGTCACGTCCATAGGAAATTTCGTTACTATCTTTTGGTATATATATCTCCTGCCAGAGGCGTGCCTTATGAAACTGGATTTCCGTGCAGTAGATACAGTAGGGTGGTGGGGGACGGGATGCTAAGGGGTGTTTAAAGCCTGATGCCCTTACCAGGCGAGCCTGAGGTGCCGCAGCCATGCACTAATCATCGCCTCTATCCCCCTGTGTAAAGGCTATTAGAGCTTCTTAAAGGCACCCTCCATCCACTACGGTATAGTCAGACCCTTGGGCGTACTCCATAGGCTTAAAGATTTATCACGGATTATGTTGTATCGGGAAGATGGGTAGGGATTATCGCTGGAGCGTGAAGAGGCCTGGGGCACGATGGATGGAAGGTGTCATGGGTAATCTGCGGTTAGTCAAGATATGGCTATGGAGATATCAATCTTGATTCTGCCGAGGGTAAGTTACTCTATATAGATTGGGCTGAGAACAATAGTGAATAATGTTGGAGAATTGAGTCTTAACTCATTCTAAGATATGCATACACAATATCGACTGATTTCAGATACAAGCGGTCGTATGTTCCGAGGAGTTGTCGCTTAGTAATAACCGAGTGCATGCGAGGATATTGCGCAGAGGCAACTCTGAGGAGCATGCAACCGCCTTTATCAGAAACCAGTCTATATTGTAATTATCATCCACCTTTTACTGGCAAGTGCAGTTCCCATATTAGTTCATTTTACTATTGTACGCACTATTTTCTTATAGGCATTATTTTTCCGTAGGCGCCGGTTTTTTTGCAGTCAGGAGTATACAACATACACTGGATGCTCCGGGTAATTAGATATACGCTACCCATGTGTTTTCTATGGACACTATGTATTAGGTGGATAATAAATCTTACTACACTCCAACACACCATACTTCTATTTCAGAATCTGTCCAAAGATGACCTAAAAAAACATTCGTAGAAATAAAATTTGATTCCTTGCCGCTCTTTCTCAGCTCAGCAGAGAATAAGAAAAGATAACTGCGTAGTGACTTGATAGGTTACTATTCGGGCCGAGGGTAATTCTAATTGGAGAGAAAAACGTCTCTTTCAAAAGGTGAAGTTTACGCAAAAAATCCCATGTTCTTGTGTAAAAACGGAGAGACTTTCTTCGAAGGTATTATTTGGGGGTCTTCTTGCCTCACATCGAACGATTGAGTTATACCCATGGCAGTATTTCGAGACTTTAAATGAATAAATACCGTCATATTACGATTTGATATTTTCCTCAGAAACGAAAGAGCCAAGGACATCGAAAGGTCATATGCTCAAAAAGCGCTTTTCGTGTGTTTTCTCTTCACAGAATAGAAGGAAATTCCCGTCTAATACGGTTTCAAAATGCTTAGATACTGAACTAGTTACAGATTTATCCAGGTTATCTAACAAAAAAATTTATTCTCTTCCATTATGAAACAAAATAATGTTCGACAAGATACCTTCAAAGAAGAAAAAGAATTCCATATAGAAAACCTCGTTCCTTGGAATTAAGTCAGCACTGGCGAGAAGTCAGTTAAAGGTAACAAGCTCAGCAATTGAATGAAGTCGTCTTGAAAGTGGTAATAATCAGAAAAAAGTCTCTTCATTAGGGCTTCATTAAAGTTATAGACCAGCACACGGTGATTCCCTACGATCAGAACAGCATCGTTTTTTACTCAAGTGTTCTGGGACAATTAGTTTCATAGACTGATGACATTATCTAACTCAATTAAAATATCATGCGATATTCACATAGAATTTACCAGAGCATCACCTCAGATATTTGTTCGATTTGTATTTCTAATGGGAGCAATCTTTAACGCATTAGCTCAGCGGGTGATGCCTTGAGGCATAACCACACAGGCTCGGTTGATACCTTAAGGCATCTCCAGTCCAAATCGGGTTATGCCTTTCAGGCATCATTTCCAAAGATCTACAAAATTATTGGGTTTTTTGTAATAAATTAGAAAAAAAATCAATATATATGAAACTTCCACAGAATTTAGGTATAACATAGTATCTAAAATATATGTGGAAATAAAAAATGATATCAAGTATCACATGTGATATCCCCTGGTCACATCATCAAATTACCATAATGACCCTGTGGACACCCGTTCCCTAGCAGTATATAGATACTAATACACGACCCCTACATATATGACTGCCGCAGGAGCCCGCCATGAATGGGTTAGAAAAATAGCCGTGAATTCAATTTCTTCACAGGTAATAAAAGTCATTAGTGATGAACCAGTTTGTGTTAGCAAAATTAGGAATTTGCAAAACTGTAGTTTGGTCAGGACTGAAACAATCGCTTCCTTTAATGAGCTCATCGCCAATTGGGGTTATCAGCGTGGAATGTTTGAGGTAGTGACGAGTAATTAACTTACAATGGGAGTCCTCTTCAGTGAACTCATCGGTGGCTTCTCTTTCATTTCATTCCCCATTCAAATAAGGCGTACTGTTGTAGAAATGTCGTCTGCTTGTTTCTCTCCAATCGTCATCAACAAACACCTTGTGCCTTGAAACAAAACAGACCCGTGTGCCACTGTTCTTATGATTTCATGGATTATTATTCCACTCCTCCTCATTGGACCTGGGACCTGTTTCACTAGTTTTGTGACATGTCTAGATCATAAATGGCGTCTAGATGGTGTGTCCGGTTTCATAAGAACTAGACATTAGACTTTGTTTTGTTTCTTCTTGCTTGCACTGTTGGTGCCGCTTTTCATGTCTGTCTAACACTTTTGTCACAAAACTAGTGAAACAGGTCCATGATGTGTAGATTTGTCTAATTCTTATGTTTGGGGTCTGTCTTTACCTGAGGGCAGCTACTTGTGTTGTCACGAAACTAGACAACCCCAATGTCTATGGTGTCACAGACATGTCACAAAAATAGTGAAACAGGTCCCTGGACACTTCCAAGTAGCCGATCTTTGTGTGTCAGGTCCAGACGATAAGGGACGCTTGTTTGATGGACTATTTTTCACTCTCCATGTTCTGTACTAAATAAAGAGACAGGGAATAGACCTTTCTCCATAGGTTGGGTTCGCACCTTATCTGCCTGTCTATGCAATGCCTGCAGCCAAACAAACACCTGGCAATGTGTTCTTTAGCTTTGGATCACTGAGTGTATGAGCGGAATAACTACATGATGCGATCCGCAAAAAATCTGGAGCAACGCTTTAGACCTCGGATCGCTATTCTGCGATCCGCAAAACGTGGAGCAACAACCCCCTGTGGTGAATTGTTTGTGAATGAATAAATAACAAATAGATGAAAAAAATAAATGCCCCTCTTGGACATGTATCTTTGTCTCGGATGAATTGCAGTAGGATGTTCCAATATCGTGACCAATAAATTGAGGAACATGTTCCTTCCCATTGTCGGCGACAACAAAGTTTAAAAAATACGCCCCATGGTGTGTACCAATATCAGTCTGTATCACCCCCGGGTGCCACACACAGATAGGTGGTCAGATGCTGTCTTGCAAATTAGTGCCCTAAAATGACCAACAGTCTTGTAACACAGTCGGTGGGGTAGAAAATCGTATTAATAAGGCACAGTGTGAACACAATTGCTTAGAACTATGTCCCACCGCTCACTTTCTGGAACCAGCTGTGATGATTGACGCCCTGTGCAAATTCCCTTGAGATATATCAAAACTAGCTCACCATAATCGACTTAATCGGTCGAAACGATATCGCACAGTGTGCTTTGCACTTAACCAAACGGAAAAAGTGGACGCCGCTATAATAAGGAGACGGATGGAACCCAAAATGCAGGTCACGTAGCTGTCTCAACCAATCGGTGCTGATGAGGGTCAGAAGGGGTAAACCTATATTCCACAATGGCCCTTGTATAAAGTATTCAGTATGTAGGCCCTTTTCACAGATCCCAGTAGGCACCGTAAAACGTGTGAAGCTAAGGCTCTTGCTTTAGTTTTATCCCTTGGGCAGCGCAATATGGTACAACTAAAAGGACATTTAAGCCACTGCTTCCCACACACTCTGACATGGCTACGATAAGACCACGACATACATTTTCAAATCATAGTCATGTTGGTAGGACTCTGTCGCAGTGTGTCTCAGTTGGAATGGGTTTTGTGGAGAGAAAAGGTGTGGAGAGAAAAGTCGGCTTGTACAAGCCAGAAAACTCGATGTTTACCGTTCGTACAGCTCGGCGTAAACGCGTCGTTCCATCTCGTTTTGTGGCTTGTACAGCATGGTCAGAACGTTCTATATAGATATTAATCTTTGGAATGATGTTTTATGTTAAAACACCTTATTGATTTATATTGAAGATGAAGTGAAAAATATGATTTTTCAAAATTGTATTAAAGAAATAAGGAATATGAACCACAGCTATCATTGGTTACTTATATCAATACACATTTACAAGATTCTATAAAAATTACCGTTATATCAAAGCCATGTTCTGTAAAAAAAATGTTGTTTTTTTTAGTGAATTTCAGGGTGAATTTCCCGGTTATGTTCACGTCGGAATGCTGGTGGCGTCGTAGCCTGAGTCGGTACCATGTATGCCTGTTTTTCACCCGAAACCCGTTCCGAGGCATTGCGATGCCCACCGAAGCAGAATTATTTGTTGTCTTCATAGGGTCATTGACGCAGAAAATCGGGATGTCTGAATTCTGTGTCGGTTCTGGTGGGTGCCCACTCTCAAAGTCCTGCGCCCACCTACTACGATCAAGACATATGCTGACTTTGCACAAACGTTAATGACTATGCATTTGAGACTCAAACGTCAAGTACCTGTTAAAAAAAGCCTTTGGCATGCAATAGGGATAAAGGAAGGCAACTGACCTCCTTGTAGAAGAACTACACAGATTGTGCAAAATAAGACCGCTTATGTAATATCTGCAGAACAGGGCATCTAGTATCAATTATAAAGTGGTGGGCCATCGATATTACGGATGTTTAGGAAATAGGAAATAAAAGGACCAGAAGTATTGAGAAAATGAAAATCAAAGTGCAAAGACCAAAAATGGAGAACTTCAGACGATCGCCATTGTGCCAGGGAGTGGACTACTGGGACAATTTGCTCCCCTCGTACCTCACGATACAACCAGTGCACCGATGATTGAGGTGTTATTTTCATTTTTTTAAGATATAAAATACACAATAATTCAGGAAATATTGTATAAATAATGCTCACCAGTGTACATAGAACAAAAATATAACGTTTTGTTCTGGCACTGAAACCTCGGTTCCATTTCATTTATTTCAGGCACCATTAAAACCATTAAAACCATATTTTGAGTGCGGAGTTGCCTATATATATATATATATATATATATATATATATATATATATATATATATATATATATGTTCCCTTCTTAACTTGAAATTTCATATACTTCTGCTGAGTATCTCACACATGATATTTAATGATTTTCTTGGCAGAATATGTAAGAGCAACTAAGTTATTTGGGAAGCTGATATTCTCCGAATTTACTCACGGTGGATCTACTCAATTATTATGCAGGTCTATTCCTTATAGCAGGCACTCTGAAGCACAGTATATTAATCCCAAAAGACCGATGGCCTGATATATGCTGTCCCTTATACTGAAAGTAATCCTCTATACACATATGTAATCCCTTGTGCTAGGTAGTCCCTTAAGGTGCACATAACAGCTGGTTTGACCTGCCCCAACACTGGAGGTTAACCCTTCAAGAGCCACACATCATTCACCATGTACCCATACTACAGCAGGTACAAGAACCAAATGTAGCCTTTGTAAGGCCCACTTTTGTAGTCAATGTTATTAGATGAAATTACGAACTTAAAAATACCAGTAAATCTGTATTTTTTATCAGAACTTTCCGATATTTCAATGACTTACTAGCAACACTAAGGCTAGTATGTCATATAATTTCATAATTCTTCGATAATTTTTCAAAAAGTTACAGAGGAAGAAAATACAGCATTGCTCATCCATTCCATATGAGAATGCCATATGGCATTGTCCTGCCAGAAAGGGTTAACAGGAAGTCTCCAGTAAACATGTTAGAAACATAAAATATGTCAACAAGAAGTTCAAAGTGGGTGTGTGTGCTGTTACCAAGGGCTTCTAGGGGGGAAAAAAGAAGAAAAAAAGTACACTATCAAAATGTATCTCATTACTAAAGTTAAGAATTACATTACTGTATAATCTTTTATCTATCGAAAAAATTACGTCTCTAACTATTAAGCGTTCAAAATTATACGCAAAATTAACTAACCAAATGGAGCAGCAAGAAAGAAGAAACAAGATCCACGTTGCCATAGCAACAACTCAAAAATTTGCTCAAAATTAGTACATTATAAGAGAATTAAGACTCTACAGTACACCTGATGAAGGCCAAACCATAAGGGCCGAAACGTTGTGTCATTTTAAAACCACTACGAATGTAAACCAAAGTGTTAATAAAACATGTCTAGAAACTTGAAACGTCAAGGCTGGTGTTTGTTGGTTATGTGAAATTTTCAAATTGAAATTTTTATTTTATTGGTCATCGATTCAAATGTAATGTTTGGTTTTCAATCAAGGCTGATTCTGGTCCGGTATATTTCTTTGAGATTAAAAAATTACATTCTAATCAACCATTTGTGAATTAAGGTAGAGCAATCAATATAACAATAGTATGATGAGGCTGTAGGATGAAAGTGATACATCTTATAACAACAATCTTTGCATCGATTTGTGATAGTGATATACTCACAAGGTAGTAGCAGAAGTTAACTCAGTGATAATACTAGCAATGGGATCCGCAGAAGAGAAACAGAGGTGCAATTCACCTCCGACCGATTATATGACAAATTTAGTACACTAATAGTCAGGTGGAAACAGAAATGTTTAATGATTTTTCACCCCTGCCATTTGCAATATGCCACCACCGACCGACTGCTGCACCCACCAACAAAATCTAAGCTCAAGGAATTAATAAATGATGCTCTGCATTGTACTACCAACAGTCGGTGAGCGTCCATCGCTTTTTGGCAGTACAGGTGCCACCGATTATGTACCACCGACCTTTCATAAGGAGATCCACCCATCGACTTTTGTACGGCGTGAAAACTATCGGAAGGTTTTAAGTCAGCTATCTTGAAAAATTGTGTATATTTTGGTAAGATTTTTCCAACCTTATTTGATCATTGCTATAACATCCTAATTATTTTGTATCACCATGGAAGTGTGATATAATAACGTCACTGTGGATATTGTGAAAATACCAGCGTACTACAGAAGTGAAGATAGTATTGCAGCAATGTATTTTATGGTGTTTATTTAGTGCTATGCAGCCTAGTGAAAGGGTTAAGGAACTGTAGATGGCTGTGTATTGCAACATTCTGATTCTCGGAGTAGCTCTGTGTCTGGTTGGAACCGCATGCTAGACACACATACGTGTATTCGCTGTCAACAGATATTAGACAATACAATCTGTCCTGTTCACCAGGTGTAGCTCGCATGCACTTGAGGCTGGTTTATAACACTGATGAGTGTAGACGCAGTGCTTGTCTTAATACCTCGAGTATAGCCCATTTAGGTATCCATCCTTCTTGTATCACTACGCCAAGGTACCTGGCGCCCGTTTAATAATCTTGGATCTTTCATGTAGACCCTTTTCTATATGCCATACAGACCTAGGGATAATGTGGGTCAACTTTATTCAACACTTATGGACGACCTTATGGATAGCTAATATTGTCTTTTTTCCGACGGAATGGTGCCGACCCAACACACTGACAAGCAGATGAGGATTGGAGACGCCTCCGACGGTAGAATTTTGCACACTAATATTGTCTTGGCGCACTCCTCTCATAAGATCTCACACTCTCTAAGTGGTATTCTATACAAGGTATTCTTACCACGCTCTATGAGAAAGAATTCTTGACGAGTTAGGCTTAGAGCCTTGATAATCCACTGGCCTGGCTCCCGTGCTAAACACGTACATCAGATTCCTATAATGATGCCAACAAGCGTGAATATTGTGTACTTGGCGCCCTAGTGGCTTTATTTGGACTGGAATACAGAATACCACTTAGAGAGTGTGACATCTTATGAGAGGGGTGTACAGCGAACAGACTTAACTGCTATTAAATGATAACCCTTGTACGAGATATAGAAAAGTGTCTCCATGTATGATCCTAGATCCTTAAATGGGCCGCTGTTTCGGGTCTCCCACGCCTCAGTTCTCCAAGGTATACCATTTTCTCCATGACGTTGACGTGCAACTGGAACAGAAGAGTTGATGACAGTAATTAGGCACCCATTTCCTGCATATTAAATGGGCCTGTTCTATGGATACTGTTGCACCATAATGTGTACTGCCATGGACGAGAAGAGGTATGAGTAATTTAATTTCAGAAATTCATTTCACTATTCTCTTGACCCACTTAAAGGCATATCGGACAATTTGGCTTGAAAATTAAAACCCATGTTATTTTCCTGAAATTAGATGACAAAGATATTTAAGTGTTGTAGAATACATATCTAACTTAAAAATCAGGGGTCACCGTGCTCGTTTTTGATTTAGAGATCAATATTATAATGATTCTATAAAAGAATAGATTCTAAACAGTTGCTTTTCATAGAGTAAAACCCTTGACATTTCCCTCAAACTTTCATAGAATATAGTAGATGTATAGTACTACATATTCAAGTTTTAAAATTCATAGGTCACCATCCTTCCATCGTCTGTAAATCAAGCAAATGTTAATTTACCTACTCTACGTATAAAGATTGGATAAACTGGACAAAACGTTAGATTTACTCAATTGACAGTGGAATGAATCCAATGGAACCAGTTTTGACTGATGATTGACAATATTTAAAAATCACCGGCGCTACCGTGAATTGTAGGTTATACCTTTAAACCCAGAGCTGCTCATAAAAACAGCAATTCGTTCTCTCGTTCTCTATCTCACTTATTTATTATTCTTGGGAGAGTGCCTTTGCTGCCAATTTATATTATATCGTCTATGATACAGAAAATATAAGTTACAGGGTGAGTATGATTGGTTTGATGGACATTCCAATTGACTGCACGCTAAGGGCATTAAATTATGAATTGCTCTAGTGCGTGCAGGTCCCAAACTGACTATATGGAGCCAGAATGAAACTAGCTGTCTGGAGATAGGTGAGAATGACATGGATTGCGCTGTTGACTCTCTTTGATGGCGTTTACAGTAGACGATTATTGGCCACTTTTCTTAATTTTCGCACCACTTCATGATTATTAGGCATTCACAATTATAAATAGTCAAGTGTTAAACACTAAAATATGGAAGACTGGCAACTAATTCTCAATAAATGTCTTCAATAAATATGAATTTATTTCTCCATCTCTCGCGCCTGTTCGCTCATTATAACGTATGGCACCACTTACCGGAGGGCTTTTCCATGACTATCTCAAGCTGCTTTGAAATGGGCACAAAACTATCTACTATGATGCACGGCGTCTACCTACCCCGGCGTTTACACTAGACAATTAAGCACATGGCGACTGTAGATCGTCAGGCCAATAGTCGTCAGCTGGTGCCGAATTGTGTAATCTGACATAATCAGATGATCTGTAGTCCCCAGGAGCGTGGCGTTTAGACTAGATCTTCCGAATCTATCTTCTATTTTATTGCTAAAAGTCAGGCGGTACAAAATGGTATATTCGCTAGCCAGAATCATCTAGTATAAAGGCCGGGTAACATTATAGAAATTGAAGACTTCCCAATGCACCACAATGCAAAATGTGAAATACCGTAGACGATCGGGTACCTCTACTTCATAGACAAACGTCGAGACTAGCCACATCAGTGCGCATCGTAATCGTAAAGAAGAAAACAAATATTATCAAGGTCGCGACACACCAATACAGATCTTGAGGTAGCATCTTTATCTTTAAATACATAGGATACTTTAATCCGGAAAACATTGCATGATTATAAATAAATGTTTTACAAGCATACATAGAAGAACCTTGTATTTCTTTCAAACACTAAAAGCTCAAGGAAGACTTGACTCACTCTTTTTCTTAATTCAAGCATCCACTGTCGACGCTATAGTCGTGTTTCTTTATAGTCTGGCCTTAATTTCGTTGCCCATTCCAAGACAAGTCTCCGTGTAATAGTTTAATTACCATTCTAAAGGGCAGTGTCTGCTTCATTGCTCTTGGAGTAATCAGAGTTGTCTTTGACAAGGGCAGAATAATAAGAATGCAATCAGTGCAGACATCTCTATTCAGGATCCTCTCAATTGTTGGGGGAATTTAAACTTTCTCGTACATTAGTCACAGTTCTATTCAATGTCCTTTCTCAGCTAGCAAGTTTCTATGGGTGCCTCAAGGACATTCTGAGGACCTCAATTTTCCATTATTTGACCAGCCCGACAGCTGATCGTGGAAGCAGAGAATACGTTTTGTTTTTAGGTAACGATCAGGAATCTCAGAAGTTCTAGTTTTACACACGAGTTTGGTAAACTTTGTTAGCGTATAGGCCCGTTTCCATTGGCCGATTTCCCGTCACCGATCTACAGTCAGGAACCACCGACGGATCTTTGGCTCTGCTGAACTGAAATCGGTCAATGGAAATGACCCAGCTCGTGAAATGACCCACGACTTTTTCTGCTCAGAATATGCAATGTGGCACCACCCACCATTGAGTGAAACCTTGGTCACTGAGTGAAATCTACTACCCTTTTCTATCGACGCATGCTAAGTGGCACCACCAACAGACTTTCTGGGTAAAGGCCTGTTTCCATTGGCCAACGAAATGTGTGTAGATTTTTTTCAGTTACCCAAAAAGTCTGTCGGTGGTGCCACTGACTGCGCGTAGGTAAAGAAAAATCGGTGAGGGTTGTAGATTTCATTCAGTGACCAAGCTTTCACTCAGTGGTGGGTGGTGCCACATTGCATAATCTAAGCAAAGAAAGTTGTGGGTCATTTCACGAGCTGGGTAGTTTCCATTGACCGATTTGGGGTCAGCAGTGCCAAACGTCTGTCGGGGGTTCCTGACAGTAGATCGGTGATGGGAGATCGCCCAATGGAAACGGGCCTTATCTCAGAAAATCTACACCCTTTTCGTCGGCCAATGGAAATAGGCCTTATGTAAACTTCCCATTTGTAAAGCACAACAAGGTCTGCCTAGGAACTAAACACTTACCCGGCGTTTACACTGGACGATTATACAATGTAATTCTTGAATTTAGCACCACTTGATGACTTTCAGCTGTAAAATGCAAGAAACCGTCTAATGTAAACGCCAGGTGCGTGGCATCTTCATATCATCTGATAATGTCAGATTATGCAATTTGGCACCGCCTGGTGACTATCTAGACTACTTGACGGCCGGTGACTATCTCAAACTGCCTTGTGTTAGTCATCTAGACAGCTGGTGATTCTCTCAAAACTCAGTCAAGTACATTCTGGTCAACGATATTGCAGCAAAGATCGCGTTATTGAGCACCAGCTATTGGCTAGACGATCTACGGTCATCAGGTTTCTAGCCATCTACTGTAAACACCGGGTTTGAGGTGCGCATAGTGATTGGTGGGAGGTTCAAAAGCAGTCAGACTACCTACACAACACTGGAGGTGTTTATATCACCAGAAAAACTAGGAGGAACTGCTCTGCAATTACAATTAATGGTTCCATTCAGTATAATATTTATAGATCTTTTTCTGTAACCTACTTACATCCAGTAAACTTGCCATTTCTGCAACTGCCTGACTCAGTCTAGTATCCAAACATATCAAGCACCAATGGGTCATCAGGTATTTTAGTCTTAGTCATGATTGGTCATGGTCAGTTTGGCATGCTTCTAAAACCCTGAGATACTGGCACCCTGCTCCTTTCCCAATAGCATGTAGATAGTGAAGGGCTAGTTTTTTGCAGCACACTGGAAGTCTATATATCTGACAACTCTTATCTTTAAGCCAAGGACATGCCGAGCGAAAAGGATTTCTGGAATCACCAGCACAAAATGTGCACGTGAGCAATTATTGCATTTCTCCTGATTATTGCTCTAGAGACACTAAACTATCGGTGGCAGATATTACTATGAAATGATATCTCACATACACGCCATTTTGTGGTGGCGATTCTGGAGATTGTTGCTTTGACTATTTGGGTGAGTCCCCAGCATTTGGCAACGTATATAAAATGTGCTACTACGCTCTAAAATCTGCAATTGAAACAAACTTATCCATTCCAACCAAATTCAGTAATGTCGCGTCACGCCCGAAAATATCTATAGTCAGTAAAACCCCGCTTCTGGGACATCTTGCTTAAGGGGACACCATGTTTAAGGGGAAAATTTGTTCAGAGCGGAAACTTTTTCTTCTATCAAAAGTTTATTTTAATCCCGCTTAAGGGGACGGTTATTTCTGTACAGAATGGTTCTTTATCCCACTTAAAGGGACACCTTATAAAACCTGATGGGACAGTGTGGGGATAACACTCCAGATTATCTTGATTGCTAGTTTATAGTGTGTATGTGAGGTGGGTAGACTTACCACGGCTGGCCTTGTGCCCTCCGGAGTTGGACGAATCAGACGAAGATTCTGTGGATTCGTCACTGGAAGAACGATGAGATGTCTTCTTGTCATTTTTACAGACTCGCATCGATAGGCATTGCACCGATGAAGTCAGCGCCGCCATCATGGAGTGGACCTCGGACGATTGGCGTTCCTGATTCTTCAAATAGCGTTTGAATAAGTTTTCACCTGCATCTGAATCTTCACCCATCTCGGAATCGCTGCTGCCATCGGTGAGTTCTTCCAATTTTGTATCTTTTGATTTTGCACCATGTTAGATTTCGCTCCCACCAGTAGCTTCAGAGAGATTTTCGTTTTCCGACATTGTGTCTGTCTCTTGTCATTCCTGTAGCATCCAACAATTACGTCCTCTGGGCGCTATATGCTTTTAGAGACAGGTTGAACACTTAGATACCGACATCGATCACCCGGAATTTGTTTGTAATCCAAAGAAGTAAAAAATTGTGCTAGAGACCAGTCACAATGGCGGCCTAGGAACATGTGAGGCCCGTGAAATGAAACATGGAATGATCATGTGATCTAATAAATATTCATGCCCAGTTGATTCCTGTGTCTCTAGGAATATATATCTGTATAACAATCCAAGAATAATTATACATGCCATAACAATGTCTCTATGCCATATTATCACCTGAATGAAGATATTATATACTACGTAGCCTATCCATCGGTAGACTGAAAATCCTACTTAAGGGAGACATCCTGTTCAAGGGGTAGTTTATTCGGATCAGGGGATGTCACCTTAAGCAGGGTTTTACTATATTGTATCTTAAATATCCAACAGCAATTCTTTCAGTTCACTCGAGACATGACCCGTTCGTAAAAGGCAATTGGAAATTTCCTTCCAAAGTTTTTATTCTCGACACTTGTTCGTCAGACGATTGATCAACACATGTTCGTGAGTTTGTAATCGGAATGATAGTAGTCTTACGTTGAGACCTCACGTGCTTAAAAGGTGAATGCACTCGCACTAGTGCCAGAGGAAAGCAGAGCCATGGCAACGACAATTTTCCCATCTTAGAAATAGCTGTTGCATCTCCAGTACATACCACATAGACCCCCGGGGTACCCGTAAAACGCCCATTTCTGGTCTAGCCAGCACTTACCTTCTATCGGACCTACACGAGAATTGGTGAGCAAGAGCGAAGTGCTCATGGAAGCAAAGCGAGCAACTCAGGCCAATGGGGAGAGTGGCTACTCGCACGAAGGCGTGAGCGAGCTATAGGCCGTGCAACCAGAGTGGGGACGAAAACTACTATTTTTTTTACTTGGTATACAAAGATTCTCATAACTAAGGCTGTACAAAATATACAGATTTGCAAAACGTAGCATATTAAACCAGAGATGGTGGGTTTTCTTGTCACATATATTGTGGAATTGATTTAGTAAATTTGAAAGTTTTCACTTTGTATGTATTTTCTCAGAAACCATGTTAAAGTAAGGCAAAATCTTTGACTTAAAGAATATGAGTGAAGATTTAATTTAATACCATATGGACGCAAAATAAAACCCAGTTTATTTAAGTAAGATTTTCTTTTACAATCATTTTGATACCTTACATTTTGTTGTACTCACAATCGAGGTCGAAGTGGACTGTCAAAATAGAAAAGTAGCAAAAAAACTCCTTTGTATGGTATCTGCCGTACGTCAAGGCAGCGTCATGGTAGGCAAAAATAGGATAAAAAAGGCTTAATTGGAAATAAGGCAATATTTTTATGTTATAATTTCAATGAATGTTTTTCCTTAGTTGTTATATACAAACAAACGCTTACTTAAACTAATTAGATATGCAGCACAAGTCAATCGACAAGATTTATGGAAACGCTTTTTGAATCCCGATCCCATTATATTATTTATTTTTGTCCTATATGCTTAAGATTGGAAACTCGTTCTCCATAAACCTACAAGTATTGCAGTCCATTCTCCGTGGTCTACGTCCTGTGGGTTATCCATTGTATTAGTGTGCACAGGGGTGATATAAATACAGAAAGCAACTCGTTTTGGTCAAAGTCGCTGTTCTCCAACTTGTTTGAACACTAAGTGATATGAACGAGGTGACAGCTTCAAATAGCCTTATGGAGAATGACGACTTTGACCAAAACTTGTTGGTTTCTTCTTTAGTCCCTTATATGCCTTCCTGGCCTATAGTTGTGTATGAGGCAGTAAGTGCCTTCAGATGTAGTACGATGGATGACACACAGCTGAAGGTAGGTGGTAGAAGCACCATGGTACAGGAGGGGATCCAACGCCTCCTATTCATATACCACCAGGTGGTGTAAATGCTGGGTACACGGTCACCCGGCCCCATCGGCATCTCGGACCCCTTTTTGTGCGGTCATCCCGGCCCCCTCGCGGCCGCGTTTCGCACTCCCGTTTTCGCGGGTTAAAGGATAGGGTCAATGTTAGAGATAGGGTTAGGGTTAGCGTTAAGGTTTGGGATAGGGATAGGATTAGGGTTGAGGTTTTGGATAGGGTTAAGGATAGGGTTAGGGATAGGGATAGGGATAGGGTTAAGGTTAGGGTTAGGGTTATCACACATGTTTTGTAAGATATACTTTTGTTCTGCAAGATTCTTTATTGTGGAAAATAGATAAATAATATAATACAGCAAAGCTGGAAATCCGTATTTTGGGTAAATAATCACATTAGAAGACATTCACCGTTTTCGCGCATGAAGGCATGAAAGGTGTGAAAGCGGGGATCCGAGGTGCCGATGGGTCCGAGGTGCCGTAGGGGGTCCGAGATGCCAAAGGGGCCGAGACATCCGGGAACCAAATGCTGTGTGGGCGGAAAAGCAGGTTGGTTCCTCCAGGAGTTGCCACTTTGAGTATATATGGTGTGTTATTTGGAGATATATGTTAGCTACACCGTAAAGTAGGATTCACACCACGGTATTCATGTACTTCACAGGTTGTTTTTCTAAGACGAATCCTGCTCGGATTCTGTGCGCAAACATAATTTCTTCGTCTAATTGTAGGGTTCCATTTCCCTGAGACATGTTTTTCCCCTGCAATTGTTGGCGACATTTATGCTTAAAAAGGAAGAGAATATCATGACATTTTGAACCGTGTGAGATACATGAATCCCATCGTGTGAATTCCATTTTAAAGGTTGTTTACTAGATACCTTACTGCACTGAAAATCCGATGAATGAATACTTAGTAGCGGTCTGGTGGTACCGAGTAGCCAGACTTCACAATTATTAATTCTTTAAAACGATGAGATTTGTCTTCTATTAATCTTGCAAATGGTCGTATGTATGTCTGCCTAAGCCAAAATAGTCAAATACATGTGAGTTACCATTAACTTAGATTAGTTGTTACGGCAATTGCTTTTCAATTAGCATATTACAAGAGGGAGTATTCAAATTCCATGTTGAATTGTCTAGAATACCTTTTTGATATATGAAATTGATCATTGCATACGTTCACCTAAAGGGAGTGTTCCACCAAACAGGCCAGATTTCAACTTTACCAATTGTAATTCAAACATGCTCATAGAGAGGCCCATGCACCACCGGCACCTGTGCGGCGGCTGTACGGGCACTGCCAATGGATGACAAGCAAAAGCTATTTCTTCAGCTTTTAGAAGGTTGTAGCTGTACAGCGACCGGCGATGAGCAAAGAACCTGCTTCACCAGACAAAGTATGTACATCCGCTTGGTGAGGCGTCAATACAGTGCCCATACGGCGACCGTGCGGCGACCGTGCGGCGACCGTGCGGCGACCGTGCGGCGACCGTGCGGCGACCGTGCGGCGACCGTGCGGCGACCGTGCGGCGACCGTGCGGCGGCCGTGCGGCGATGCAGCTTGGCCGGTGGAATACGCCCTTTAGTAGTCAAAACAAGAAAATATGAGAATGCTGTCATCAGCGTTATTGCTCCATAGTTTTTACTCGACGTCCTCAGAGCCTGCTGCCTGATATCTCTTTGCTACCCTATGCCTCATTACCCTAAGTGATGGGGTGCGGAAAAATTTAAATTGTAGACCTTGGCCATAGAACCCGCTTGATATCGACTTCAATAAATATTTCTGCCTGAGGGCAACATCATTTGAATGCCATGCCTCATCAAGATATTCAAGAATTATGCATTTAGTAGTATAGCGCAATCTGAAGCCTTAAAGTGCTGATTCCACCATACTAAGGTTTTATGGGGAATTCTCTGGTCTCTTTGGAATACATCAAAGAATATCTTATATGATGAATGTACTCGCACGATAAATCATATTAGCGCCCGAAATTACCAGAAAATATTGCGCTCTTCCACCAACAGCTTAGCTTATGTGATCGTTTTCAGGTTTTCTCAGATCCGGCCCAATTTCCATTTTGGCAGGTTTCTGTCACCAGGCTAAGGTTTTGGAATATATTGAAGAATATAGGATATTCATCTTTACATGGTGAATGTAATGGAGTGATGAATCGCATTAGCGCCCAAAACTATCAAAAGAATATTGGATGCTTTCACTGCCAGCAATGTTTATATGATTCTTTCTGATCCTACCCATTCTCCATTGCGGCAGGTTTCGGCATAGATCGGTCGCTCAGTGGAATCATGATTTTATTTTAAGCAGAATACACAGCTGGTGTAGCCCCAACACTTTTTACCTTCTAGTGTTTTCCAGACACTTGACGTTTTTCTATGCGTCAGAAAAAGGTAGGCAGCATAAAGTAGCTGCGTATTGTGAACATTCTGTTTACGTTCTGTTACGTTCATTTACGTCCATTACCATCGTTTTATGTATTGCGACCTGTTGTGACTTATTTCACTCTTCATTTATGCATTTTAGTTCAAACGTAGAGAAAAACTTTAGAACTTTAAAACAAATAATAACACTTCGTTTTAGGCCATTTCTGTTGATGGTCTATTATTCAGTCTAATTTACGTTTACGTTTTGCCTCGTATTGCCACGTATTCTCAAGTCTATTGAAATGCCTATAAACGTTCATGTGTATAATCCCAAACCCCCGGATTTTAAGCCGTGAGACTGGGACATAAAAGTCAAACTATCACAAACTGTGGCCTCTTTACACGTCCTTTGCAGCTAATCACCTTTTATTGATCCATATTAAACACCCTCGGCCAAGGCTATTACCTTCTCTGTTTTCTCGGCTTAAAGCATCTTACAAGCCTCCGAGGCAGAGTGAAATTAGCACAGTGATAAATCTCGGCTCAAACCATATGGACCCTGCTATCAGTAGCCCAGCGCGCTACTGACTTCTTATATGTTAAGCCCAATACACATCTCCTGATTCAGGGTTGAACAATTAGTTCCTAAATCGGTGAACTTGTCGCAGGCAAATTATGTAACCCCTCGGCCCATGTCGGCCACCCAATCAGGGGCCATTTACCAACGTTCCGTTGTCAGCGACTGGATTTATCAACATGTTAATAGAATTTTGGTGAGCGATTTAGGGACATCAAACGACAACTCGTTAGCAACAAAAGAACATCTCGATTAGGGTGTTTCACTAATCATAGGCTGACCTTTGCCTAGCTGTCCTACATATACCCACTAGGGCTGACTCATTTAGGATGCCTCACCTGAGACAATTTACCATTCCTTTGTCATCGACAAAGATACATCAATGTTTCGAAATTGGTAGATGTGTATTGAGCTTTACCATCAATATCACCTGCCGCCTAAGACTGATTATGGCATTTAGCACTGTAGACCGACTATATGATACTTTTAGGGCAATAATCATCAGATGGAGAAAAGATTTTTCTCTCCAACATTGCAAAAAGTGGCAACACCAACCGGCTTTTGAGGCCATCTACGAAATCAAACCATGTTGAATTAATCAGTGGCGGTGACAACAAATTTGTCAGTGACCACTTCCATTTCAGTCTAAAAACGGCGTCTTTTCTCAACGCCACCGATTTATAAATCGATTAAAGGAGGGTTAATCTCCAGGCTTGTCAGGTCCTATACATATTGAAGAACCGGTGCACATGACACATATAATTGGTTTTAATCCGCAGATGGCAATGCCACCTTCCACGATATTGGCAGTTCATAGCCTACTGTCTGTACTGACAACGAAATAAACTCGCAACTCACAACATGATGTCTCCAGGCAGACCCGATGATAATTGCTCCAAGAATTGCTGGTTGTAAAGTGGAATTCACACGGTGGGATTTATGTACCTCAAAGCGTTCAAAATCTCATAAGATTCTATTCTTTTTAGGGGTAAATGTTGCAACAATTGCATGGGAAAAACATGTCTCAGGGAATGGAACCCTATAATTTAGACAAAGAAATTATGTTTGAGTACGTAATCTCAACAAGATTTGTCTCATGAGACAGCCACTGGGTGGTCGGGGGACAGAACCTGTATTCTGGCTCTTTGTTCTTACAAAATTCAACTGCCTTTCAAAGTTTTACCATGGTTCCCTTGACTCTCTACACCCATCCTAGAGCAGGATGACATAATGATTAAATCCAAGACATGGTGTTTTTCATGTGAAATACTTTATATACATATGTGAGCAAGGCTAGAGTGAGTGACCCTTCCAAATTATCACTCACTTCTTTTGCACCTCCATTAGTGAAGAACACCTACTTTTTCACCTCCATTAGTGAAGAACACCTACTCGGGGGGCGTCATGGCAGTGTCCTTGGATCATAGGCTATATGCTGTATATGTGTCAAGGCACTGACGGTTGATGTAGTAGAACTGCAGGCAGTCCTTTGTTGGGTGCTGTGTTGAGGTAACCCAACCTTTATCCTAGATGACTAAATTGTGTGGCGACTGTAGATCGTCAGAGCAATAGTGGTCAGCTGGTGGCAACGTCCACTGCAAAAGTCATCAACCTCAGAATGTACTCAGGTGTTTACACTGACGACTAAGTTTTCACAGAATTACCACATGTCTAGACGACTAATTCAAACTGGCTAGAAATAGTTGCAGGCGTCAGAGTATGTCCAATAATTATGAGGTGATGCTATATTGCATAATCTGACATTATCAAACGATCTGCAGTCGCCACACATTTGGCATTTAGACTAGACGGTTTCTATCATTTCACTGTTGAAAGTCGTCAGGAGGTGAAAAATGCCAGAATTACTGGCCATACTCGTTTAGTGTAAACACTGGGATGGTGTTATTATATGCTGAAGGGCAGGGGAACATTATTCCTGTCAATTATATAAGATAAAACCGAATACAACGCATAGAGTAACTCCCACAGTTTTCAGTGGAATGGAAATCCAAGGTACTTTGATTGAGCACCATTATTTTACCCTTTAAAAGTTGATAAAACAGACCAAGCAAACCAACACATATCATTATTAGGTAATTGAGAAAAAGTGAATGTAGCTATTTAATCATATCGGGAAAGAGAATTTTTTGAGTTAATGGATTTGATTTGAAAGTAGAATTAAAATTATTTTCTAGGCGTATCAATACAATTATGACACTGAATCTGTCATTTTCACTTTTTTTTTTATATTTACGGTGAAAGGGCAGTATCTTCCAAATGTTTAGCTAATGTAATATCTACGTTGTTTTTCGGGAAAATTTTAAGAAAATAAGCACTCGTGGATTCATCTATTCAAGATGCGGAATGATGCTATTATCCTACCCCTAATAAAAAAAACCGCCATAGGCTTAACATGGGATTACTTTATATCACTTTCTAATACTGAAAAAAGTGTGGAAACGGGGTGGTATAAAATCTAGACGCCACTCGTTTGAGTTTGAGTTTACTTATGTCACTCATTTTGTGGGATCTGCAATATCACTCGTCTTCGACTCATGAAATTATGGAGCCCTCAAAATGCGTGACATAAATAAACCCAGACTCAAACTCGTGATGTCCCTTCATATTATTAGACTACGCGATTCCAAGCTAGTTATTTTGGGAAGGGTTGTACTATAGGCATAACTGGGTGGGCAAAATGTGTGTGTGTGTGGGGGGGGGGGGGGGGGTCAGTAAAGTGGGACTCACACGCAGAGACTGATGTACCTGAGACGGGTGTGCTTCACACTTTTCCCCTAGTCTCAGACAATTCCCGTTCGGTACAAAATTCCCATGGCAAAGTTCTTTTATCAGTCTCAAGAAGAAATGAGGAATCTGATTCACATGGAAGGACAAATCTGGTACATAATCTCAGACATAGTCCCAGTGAACACTCACCCTGGGACTCAAGTACCCTAGGGGTGAGTGGTGTGACAAACATGTGATCATGCTTGCTGGCCTCCTATTAGCTAGGTTGGTTATTTAGTTGGCGACTCAGCAATGGGTTCATTTGTCTCACCAAAATGGCTCTGTAAATTTTAAACACGTTCAAAATCAAAATCTCATGGCATCCTCTACCTTGTCAGTGGTAAATGTCGCCTACAATAGCAGCGGAATAGGACTTGTTTCAGGGAAATGGAATCCTACAATTTAGATGAAGAGATTGTGTTCCAGAACCTAATCTCAGCAAGATTTATCTCCTGTGGGGTACACAAATCCCACCGATCTTGCTTTACTGGTTCCTGACTGCAGGACGGTGCACAAAAATCGGCCAATGGAAGCAGGCTTCATATGTTTATTTGGTCTGTCTACTATTGCAGATTTTTTATCTAATTTTGTTGATTTAACGCCCCAAATAGGCTCAATATTTGTTATAAAATTTCAATATTATAGAATAAACCTAAAAAATACAAGTAAAAGCATGTTTCACCTTCAGATCTCAATGTGGGCAGCTGCCACCCCCTCCCCACACACACACCCAAAGTTACCGTACAGATTAATGTAAATTAGTCGAGAAGTTTTCAATTTTTATCTTCTAAAATCACCACAGGCTAATAACTATCTCGTATATCACAATGAATGTAGTTTATAGCAGGGCAGTATTCTAAACAGAACACTAGCACTAACCCTGTGGAGTGATTATGGCGTATTCATGAATGCGCTGTGAATTGCAAATAGTTTGTGGCTGTTGTGTCATATTCTAACAAAACCTGAGGTATATACCAGGTCCATATTCATGAGAGCCTGTCTGGAGCCTACAGTCACGTGGTCACACAACTGTCACATCCATACACATCAGTTTATATAGCGTGGGATAAAGGACGAATCCCACTGGTGTGACTGATTATCGGAAAATTATAGTCGAGTGATAGATGCCATATCCCAGCGTTAACACGTGACGACTAAACACGTGACGACTGTAGATTGTCAAGCCTATAGTCGTCGGGTGATGGCAATGTCCACCGCAAAAGTCGTCGCCCTCAGAATGTACCAGAGCGTTAATAATACACTGGCGACTATAAGTTTTCACAGAATCGCTGCTCATGTAGATGAGTATTTCAAGCCCGCTTGAAATAGTCGCAGGCGTCAGAGTGTGTCCAATAGTCGTCAGATGGTGCCTAATTGTATAATCTGATGTAACCAGACTGCCACGTACTCATGGCATTTTCATTAGACAATTTCTATCATTTTATTGCTGAAAGTTGTCAGGAGGTGCAAAATGACAGAATCGCCGGCCATAATCGTCTGTATAAACATTGGTCATCCAGTATTAACACTCGACGATTATGGGTGACGATTCCTGAATTTTGTAACACTGAACGAATATGCGTCGTTGACGACTGTATATCGTCCATGCCATCACTTTGGGTGAAATGATTTATTTCAACAAAAATTAGTCATCCATTGAAAACCTCTTGATACGTTATGAAATCATCTACATATTCATTAAGCTGTTGGATGGGATTCCTTTTCTTAATTGCTCGGCAGTGTGTTGAAAAGGTGTCATTCCGTTAGAAAGAATTTGAAGTTGTGCCAAATTGCATACTGACGATCAGAAATGGTCGACCGTTTTCTAAATGTTGGCATTTTCACTGGACGATTTATAGAAGTCAGCGATGCATGAAGTGGTACTAAATTAAAGAATCGGTAGCGATAATCGTCTAATATAAAAGCCAGTTAAACGATAAATCGGTAGCACCTTTGGGAAACGATATTCTAGGATCGTACTTGACCCTTTTTTGTACGCCAAGGAGACCCAGGGGCGATGTGGGTTAACGTTATTCAACACTTATGGGCAACCTTATTAATGGCTAAGACTGTCTTAGAGAATTAACTTGAAAATTATACCGAAAAGGGTTCATGGACGATCTTAGATTATTCATCGGGCCCTTGGGCATCGTTGCTCCACGTTTTGCGGATTATAGAAAATTTAAAATCTAATAAACCTTTCACCTATGACACTGAAAATGCGGTGTTGTAAAAAGTAGCGATACAACATGAAAGTAACGATACTACACAATACGATCCGATAAAACAGGAGCAACGCTTTTCCCGCATTTCTAGGAGAAACGTCCCCAAGGTGCTCCTGATTTGCAATGTGAATGCATGAGACAGTGGACCCGATGCGATGGCATGCCCTAAAGTGAGATTCACACGATGGAATTCATGTACTAAAAAAGGAGTTTTCTGAGACAAATCCTGAGATTAAGTACTGGAACACAATCATCTCGTCCGAATTGTAGGGTTCCATTTCCCTGATACAAATTATTTTACCTGTGACAATCAGTCCTAACCAGGTACAGAATCTCATTTACACGTTTAAAATTTACAAGAGCATTTTGGTGAGACAAATGGACCTGCAGCGACTATGTTTCTGCCCTAGCCAATAGGAGGCCAGCAAGCATGATTACATGTTTGTAACACCCCCCACCGAAACGGTACTTGAGTCCCAGGGTAATTGTTCAATGTGACTATATTTAAGATTATGTACCAGGTGTGTCCTCCCATGTAAATCAAATTCGCTATTTGTCCTTGTGACTAATAAAACCACTTTGCCATGAAAATCTTGTACAAACCGAGAATTATCTAAAGTGGGATTCACACGATGGGATTCAAGTACCTCACAGGGTGTTTCGCTGAGACAAATCCTGCTTAGATTCTGTACTCGAAAACAACCAGTCTCAGGTAAGTGGGTCTCTGCATGTGAACACCACTTTAGAAGGATAGTGTGGTCGGGCAATTACCAGTGGCTCAAGAATGCCTACAGACGACAAGAAAATCACCGAGGCTATACATAAGCAAATCAATTGTGAAACGTGTCTTTTGAGCTGACCTGTTCAATAAATCAAAAAGCTAATGAGGCGTCTTTTTTTTGTTCACGCAAACAGAAGAGGACACACCCTGTCATCCAGGGACGTTCTTCCCAGTAATGGTCTGTACAAACAGGACTATACATAGTGTAAGGTCCGGCGTCCACCTACTACGATATGGCTCCGATTTGGTCTACGATGTACCTCCCGATAAAAAATCAAAATCGCGTCGGAAGGTTACCTAATATCGGGGCAGTTGACCACGTTTCTGCGATTAGACACCGATAAAAACCCCATACAGTGCGTGGTGGATTGGCTTGTCTAGACATATGTCTACGATTTTGCACCTTCCCGATATGGCACCGATTTTGACATTTTGTATCGGTGCCATATCGGGAGGTCTACAATTCTATCGTAGTAGGTGGACACCGGGCCTTAGACATCCAGCCTCACATCACAGAGAGTGTACATAACCGATGACATTCTGGTTATAACATAGATGGTATTCTATAACTTTTTTTTCAATTTCTGTTATGACAAGAACGGTTCATATACATGGTATGTAAAGCCTGATGCCTATCTACCGATTCAGGGTTGAGCGATTAGTTCCCAAATCGTATAGGAGTCGGTCAACTTGTCTCAGGCAAATTATGTAACTCTTCGCTCGACCAGCAGACATTGAGGAGATGGGGTGGTGGATATTAGTCCTAAGCAAATCGGTCTACTAATCGGTGGGTCACCCTTGCCTAGTGGTCCTACATCTACCGACTACGGTCGACTCCGTTATGCCGGATGCCCATCTACCGATTTAGGGTTGAACGATTAGTTCCCAAATCGTATAGGAGTCAGTCACCTTGTCACAGGCAAATTATGTATTATTACATACCTATGGCCGAACGTCTATGAAATACTACCCGCTGCCAGGGATGCAGTATAACTGATGTTCGGGCGCACTGCGCCCATATTAAATATTCGCGCACACTGTGACCATAGTGAATGTATGAGGCCAATTAGGTACATAAAATGCCGTTTTTCTTGATATTTAGCTATGTAATAATAAGAAAACGTAGTGACTGAGTTCGAAGGGATGCCATTCTCGGCCTTCTTATGCCATAAATACGTTCCTCCGCCTACAGCGTCGGGACGTATTTATGGCATCAAAAGACCTTGAACGGCCATCTCTTCGGGCTCAGTAACCACGTTTTCTCTTAATACCTCGCTCGACCCGCGACCCTCGAGGAGAGGGGGTAGAGGGTATTAGTCCTAAGCAAATCAGTCTACACCTACCGACAGAGATACGATTATGCACCCCGCCGACTGAGTTAGGATTTGGGAACAGTGCTTTCAAGCGTTGGTCTTTGAGTCTACACCAAACTACTGAAATACGATTTCTGACCGACAGAGGGCCACCGATAAAGGATGCTGTCCCTCCACCATATTGCCCTTAAACCATACTGCCCCTCAACATAGTACCCCCCCCCCCCACCATACTGCCCCTCCACCATACTGCCCCTTCACCATACTGCCCCTCTACCATACTGCCCCTCTACTATACTGCCCCTTGACTATACTGTCCTTCTACCATACTGCCCCTCTACTATACTGCCCCTCTACCAAACTGTCCCTCTATCATAGTAAACCATACTGTCCCTTTACCATACTATCCCTCTACCATAGTAAACCATACTGTCCCTCCACCATACTGCGCTTCCACCATACTGACCCTCTTGAATGCTGTCCCTCCACCATGCTGCCCCTCTACAATACTGCCCTTCCATCCTGCTGCCCCTTTACCATACTGTCCCCTCACCATACTACCCCGTACCCATACTGCCCCTCAACCATAATTCCCCTCAACCACCATACTGTTCCTCAGCAATACTGCCTCTCAACCTTACTGCCCTTATACCTTTCCACTCATCTACCATACTGCCTCTCAATCATACTGGCCTTAATCCATACTGCTTCTCCATCATACTGCCCTTAATCCATATTGCTTCTCTACCATACTACCCTTAATCAATACTGCTTCTCTACCATACTGCCCTTAATCCATATTGCTTCTCTACCATACTACCCCTAATCCATACTGCTTCTCTACCATACTGCCCTTAATCCATACTGCTTCTCTATCATACTGCCCTTAATCCATATTGCTTCTCTACCATACTACCCCTAATCCATACTGCTTCTCTACCATACTGCCCTTCATCCATAGTACCCCTATAAAGAGCAGAATGGGTTGGGTCAGTATAGTTGAGGGGCAGTAACGTGAGGACCAGTATGGTTTAGGGCCAGAAGGGTTCAGGGCAGGGAAGTTGAGGGACAGTATGATTTAAGGGCAATATTGATTAAGGGCAGTATGGTAGAGAAGCAGTATGGATTAAGGGCAGTATGGTAGAGAAGCAGTGGGTAAAAACTAAAGAAATCGAGTGTGGCACCCCCCTACAAGCCTCACCAAGCGATTACTGTAGGTACTTCGTCGGCCCGTGTCGGCCAACCAATCAACCCTCCTTTCCCAACGTTCGTTTGTCGCCGACTACATTTATCAACATGTTGATAAACTGATCCCCACCGATTTTGGAACTTTGAAACCACAACTTGTCGGCGACAAAAGGACGTCTGAAGGCGGTGGTTCACTAATCGGTGGGTAGCCTAGCCTAGCTGTCCTATATCTACCGACTCCGTTAGGTGGCTTGCCTGAGACAAATTACTGCCCGTTTGTCGCCGACAAAGGTACATAAATGTCCCGAAATCGGTAGATGGGCATTGGGCTTTAGGATGCCTTGGGTGAGACGAATTACAGTCTGTTTGTCGCCGACAAAGGTACATGAATGTTCCGGAATCGGGAGATGGGCATTGGGCTTTAGAGGTGCTGAGAACCAGTCGCCGTCCAGAGAAAGTTGGACCGACGCAAAAATGTAGTAAGTGCGAGCAAAACAACTGCACACGATTTGGCCAAGTGGACCGAGTGTCTCATGTACTTCCCTGGGGCCCGATTAGTACTCTAGGATCGTACATGAATACTCTTTTCTGTACCTCATTCAAGGATTATCGTTCAATAGTATTCAAGTCTGTTCGTTAAGGCAGTATTAGCCCTCCATAAGGTTGTCCATAATTGTGATGGCCTATTTCCATTGGCCATCACCGATATAAACTCAGGAACTACCGACGGACCTTTAACACTGCTGACGAAAAATCGAAATGGCTTTTAGGAGAACGCAAAAAATCTATACTGTTTTCGTTGGCCAAGGGACACTGGTTGTCAACTTTATTCAACAATTATGGACAATCTTATGAATAGCCAATACTGCCAATGGAAAAGGGCCTTATGGCATACCGAAAGGGTCTACATATACGAGCCTAGATTGTGCAACGGGCCTCTGGGTTGATCTAGGGTGTTTTGTTGGCGTCCTTGCACTTGGGCCTCCCACTTCTGTGACTTTTCCAATAAGAGCCTGGCCATGGCTGCCATGTCCTGCCGCATTTTGTCTATAAGCCATTTTCTACTGGCTGACTATTCGCTACCAGTCTACAATCGGGAACCACCCACGCCAGATCGGTGAATGGAAACAGACATGCAGAGAAGTGTTCACTGATTTATTGTGCATAGATTATGCAATAAGCCAACATTGCTATTGAGTTTGGAGAACTTTTAAGGATATTCCGTCAGTATGGACCTGTTAAATGCAGCGTAAACAAGGCATACACTACTCCATCACTGATTTTTTAGATCCCGAACTGCAGTCGTTGGCCACCACTGACCACCTTTTAGGACAACTCAATTAAACAGTGCCATTTTCATAGGCTAGTGGAAAATAGCTATTCTCGGGAGCGGAACATTCAAACCAAACCGAGGCTTCAGTTGGCAAAGGGTTTTGCTATTTTCGAGCACCCTAGCTTTCTGGTATTATCACTCGATTGGCGTATCGTAAATCGATGTTTGAGCTCACTGTAGATGATTAATATGCATAATTAAAGGTAGTTTGATGTGTTTCTAACAAGAAATATAAATAAACTTCGTGGGATAGGAGTATGAATGATTGAATCTGCAGATTTAATTACTTTTTAGTAAGTTTTTATTTTGACAGTTGTAGCAGCCTGTTAAGTGCAATTTTGGCAGATTGCTGGAAAGTAGACCAAATAAAACAACCTTTGCAAAAGGAATTGATACAAAAAAATCCACCAAACATCTTCCCCTGTTCTTCATCTCCATACCACTTTTTGTTTGGTGTCTCTATGTTGAATATTTTCTGAGATATTACCAGAGATATACAGTGGCTTTACTGCACCGCTTTCGGGGGAAAAACTGCAGAGCGAGAAAATCGAGCAACGCAGTGTATCTTCTTGACGTCGGCACCGCTCCCGAAAATATCTCGGCCGCATTTTCTGCAGCTCTATTCTTCTTTGTCTTCAGCATTTTCTCGCCTTTACGTTCCTTGCCTTCTAGTCAGGGTGAACTGGTACTTTCTTCCTGTTCCTGACTCCCGATGCCATTCGGTGTAAGGGATAGTGATCCCGTAGATAAATCGTTTTCAGCTATTCAGATCAGAGGTGATTTACAGCGTGCATGCCGGAAGTCCTGTGGTCACGTGTGTTGTGTTTCAGGTGTCAGCACACTAAATCTATGTCTGACGATCGCATTACCATGACTGAGACCGAGCGTCAAGGGCAAACATTATAACAAGTCTAGCCTCAGAGTTGGTGACAAGGATAGGGCTGAAAAGAACTTTCGTGGATTCTTCTGAAAGCAGGGATACATTTCCCATACAAATATCTGAATTATTCTACTATGCTATGGGACCTGTCCACTCTCCCAGCAGATATTTCGTGGTGCTAGCGCTTATAAAATATATAAGCGGCCGCAGGAAGTAGAGAGCCGGATCTCTGCTAGGAGAGTGCAACATGTCGTGACTGGAAAGGATGCTATTGTATTCATTTCGCGAAGAAGAAATAAATATTTCTGTTTTCCATTGCTTTTGCTACTTGCTGCCAATCGGTCAGACAGAATTTCATGTATATATGAAGGATCACGGTAATATGAATAAATACTGCCTGAAAAGCACTCGCAACAAAATAATCGCGACCAATGTACCTTAAGGCTCGTTTCCATTGGCCGACGAAAACGGTGTGAATTCTCCTAATAGCCTGTTTACATTTTGCGTCAGCAGTGCTAAAGGTGGGTCAGTGGTGCCTGACTCTATATCGGTAACAGCCGATGGAAATGGGCTTTTAGTAGAACTGAAAAAATCTACACCGCTTTCGTCGGCCAATGGAAACGGGCCTTAAGTAAGAAACACCAGCTAATTAACAGCAACGATCTCCAACTAGTATCTAAGGCTATTGCTAGGATCAATTACACGTGACACATAGCAGCGTGTGCCTTTTCAGCTGCATGAGCTGCTCCGAGCAGGCCCTTTGAGCCAATAACGGCTAATGAGCCATGGTGTAGAGTTAATGAGCAGATAATTGATGTAGCCTAGTCGAGCCAGGCTGATCAGACCTGCTGACATAGCGTAAAGTCAACTGAGTCTGCTTCACTAAGCCCTTCATATGTCACTGAATGCTGCAATAGATACTTAGAAGGAAACTCACAAGATGAAAACAACTTTTTTCCGTACTCTTCTGAGTTTGACTGAGTTTGAGTAGTTCACGAAGTGAAGCTGAGGGAATTATGTAGCAGGGTGGGTTTCTGATTTTATCTCGCCCAATATAACATTATAAATTGAAAGAATAAATAACCCATTTAGCCGTTGAGCATTGGGTACACTCACGTCCGTGGAGTATGAGTTCATAACGGTAGGCTTATGGAGAAAAATACCAGGGTGAGGTAACAGGAGTTATTATACCTGTGGCAGTATATCCTACACATACGGCCCGCTCCTACCCATGTCGTATTTATATTTGTTTGACACCTAGGTGACGTACGGGGTATGTATGTGGCGTACGGGGCATGTATGGTGTCGAAATCCAAAAACTCGCCCAGAAGCAAAGTTAAAAATTGGATATTTTAAGGTAATACAATAACAGGCATACTGTGTCTGTGTGTAATAGATACTTGGTAAAATTAATCCTTTATCGTCAATTCTAATGCATATTTATCACGTACAGCCACAGTGACCCTGCTTCCGTATAAAACTGCAAAGCTCTTCACATACTGTACAGCTTAATCTGAGAGTACAAAAAGACATAATGCGTTGAAGCATTGCTCTTGAGCCTGTCCAGTGTTTACGCTAGATGACTACAAACGTGACGACTGTAGATCGTCTAGCCGAAAGTTGTCAGGTGGTGCTCGATTATGTAATATCGGTCACAATAGTCGTCGACGCAAGAAGCACCAGGTTTTTACACTAGACGTTTTTCACCTATTAAATGAGAAATATATTACTTTCGGTTATCCACCTAGGTAGGCATTTTCCCTAGAGGATTAAAGGCGATGATTCTTGAGGGTTACCTTTGCTTCAACTACAAATGAACATATTCATTTCCCATTAGAAAACTGCAGGTGAAAAAGGTTTAGGTAAAAAGTTGTGGTTGTCGACAAAGAAGACCTATTACTGGCTAAGACAAAAAGTGGTCAAAGACAGATTTTACAGAATCTCCAGCTTTCTAGACAACTAATTCAAGCCGGCTTAAAATAGTCGTCAGCTAGCAAGTGGTCTTCATAATCAGAATTTAAGTGGTGTCAAATTGCATAATTTAATGCAATCAGACGTAATCAGACGATCTGTAGTTGACACGCACTTGGTGTTTACAGTAAATTATTTCTAGCCTTTTACTGCTGAAAATCGGTGCTAAATTCAAGAATCGCCGCCCATATTCGTCTAGTCTAAACGCCGCGTAACACTTCCAAACTACTATGTGGTACCATGTGTCTAAGTGCCCTTCTTCATAAAAAAAAGAATAATTGTAAATCACAACGGTCCTGCAAATCTTTATGTATACTATTTTTGACATGGTTTTCATCTAGTAGTACATGAAAATGATGGGTTGTGTAAAGGTCGTATATGGAAAGTATGCCAATAATTTAAAAAAACGTCACAAAATTCCATATACTTATTTTATATGGTGAGTTGCCTTCACGGAATGATATCACGAAGCAGAGCTGAGTGATATCTACAGCAGAAGACAACGAATGAAATTGAGTGACGTTTAGATTTTATCCTACAGCAGCACATGTTTGTATCTTCATATGTCATTTGTGGCGTATATATATATATATATATATATATATATATATATATATATATATATATATATATATATATATATATATATATATATATATCATATGCCATAACCGTGGCATACAGTAACACCATGCTAAATCTATGGAGATTTATATGAGGGCAAGGATAAACCCACCAATAGGAACACCGGCCTCAAATATCGACAGAATGATTTCTTGTTTGATTTTATTTTCTGTCTCCAGTACACACCTTCATGCAGTTTCACTGCCCTTCCTTTTGGAAATATTTCCAACCGCAAAACATCTATATGCGCTACTATAAAAACGGCGGATCTGGTAGGCTTCGCATTATCCCAGCTGGAAATTGTGTATGGGATTGGAGCGCAGAATCACTGATAACTGGATGTCCCATGGGGCTGTCCGGTAAAACCGGATAAACCAGGCTGAGGCTTGAAAGGATTATGTACCTGAGAAGCTTTTATAGGTAGGAATCATGGTGGAGTGGAAGGCTGTTGCACGTGGTAATCATATTGACTGACGTGGGCTGCTCGCCGTGTGAGGGAAATTTGCCGTCCCTGACATTCGTCGTAATGTGTTTTTTTAATCAGAGTGGAAAGAGAATGTGGAAAGTGTTGATACAATCTGAGCCTCACATCCAATAACGAGGCCTTGGGCCCAAGACGAGTGTATATTCTGGATACCATTAGCATTCATTGGGATTATATCAAATACATTTCTTTAATTGTGGATTTACACGATCTTTTCACGAACTAAATCATCAAGAAGAGAATAATGAACAAAGAAACTATCTTTGCATCATTAAAAACTTGTTATTAAAAAAAGTGAGGTGGTCTTTATAAAATCGCCAATCGCAGACATTTGGCTCTACGCATATTCTTTCATGATGCAAATTCAGCTGATCCTGAAATCTAAATATAAATCTTAATAGAAAATATGACCTAGGGCAGGTAATATCTTATTCATTGAACAGTTCTCTGGCAAAACAATGTATTTGCTTTCTGTCTGAAACAGGTCTTCTTATTAAATGGAAAGGTTGATAGTTTATGTTCCTGTGTAAATAAGGACATTAATTTGAGATATAATAGGAGTTATGTAGAATATTAGTACGACAGACACCCGCCACAATTATGTCTTGGCCTTTTTTCGATAAATTATGAATACATGAAACATTCCGAGTACTAAAGTAACTAGGAGCAAATGGTGATAGTCCAGTATCATGAAGCTTAAGTACATTATACATATGCTAATAAAGAAATTAACAGGTTTGGGTTACAGTCAATCTATGGATCGTTTTCTGTAACCCACTTGCACCCAGCCAACGTGCCATTTCTGCAACTGCCTGAGTCTAGGACCCAAACATCTCAAGCACCAGTGGGTCTTGAGGTATTGCGGTCTTGAATGACTGGCCATTGTCAGCTGGGCATGCATCTAAGACCCTGAGACACTGGCACCCTGCTCCTTTCCCAAGAATCAGAGTGAATAGCATGCAGATAGATTGTTGGGGGTTTTTTTTGCAGCAAGCGTGAAGTCCATGTGAGCACTCTAACCTTTAGGCAACGAATACATAACGCATGCAAGGACATTCTAAAAAGAAACCTATAAAAAGGATTAATGGTATATATTTCATTCACACGACCTTTGAAAAAACAAACGGCTTTGTTGAAAATGAAAGAGTAAGAGACATTTCTAGTCTGTGCAGGCTTCAGCACAGAATAACATATATGAAGGAACTGGCAAACTTCACAAATTTATGCATGTATAAAAATGTGTATAATTGATCACTATCTATGTACGTCTGAAATAAGTCATGATTTCATTGACCGATTATCTGGCAGCAATCTGCAGTTGCAAACCACAGAGAGACTATTTAGAACTTCCAACTTATATCCGTGAATGGAAATGAGACAGAGTAGGAAATGGTCACCAATTATTGGGACGAAGATTATAGGCAATAAGGCAACCACCTACTGACAATCACCTAATAAAATCAAAGCATAATGATTTCATTGGTGATGTTCAATTTTTTGGTCTAAAAGTTCCATAGGTATGGACATGTAAAAAGCACTGCAGACAATGTATACACATTGCACCTATTCTATGCTAACATTCAGTTGGTGGCCACCACCGATAGTTTTTAAGACTTCTTTCCATTGACCAGTGAAAAAGACAATAATTCTTTGAGTGACCCAACAAGTATGTCGTGGTTCCCAAATAATCACTCAGTGTTTCTGACTGTATTCGGCCAAAGGAAACAGGTTCTAAGACTCAAATAATTAGTGCTAATTCTGTCAGCCAATGGTAGTGTGTGTGTGTGACCTTCCTAATTTCGTTCACATCAAAATAGGCTCCCACCTATCATCGATAAGCAGGGGCAGCAATAGCACACATGAGATTTTCTCTGAGATATAGTTGCATCCTTCAGAGATGTAACTCTAGTCTTAGTTTCTCTGTGCAGTGACAGCTACTTCCACATGAAAAGATATTTCCTCATTTTTTCCATGACCCCAACTGATACCTGGTCATTTACATACTCCCATCTATGCGAATTTTACGTTTGGAATAATTCTACGCAAATATTGATTCAGCAAGTATTTCAAAGCTTCTATAGTGACTTGTTTTATATCAAACTCGCGATGCCTTTGCAGTTACAAATATTCAATTCTTTAAACTATCACGGAAGGCACCTGTAGGGCTGGGTAGTAGTTAGACTTGCTCAAGTCTTTGATTATGGACATTCGTGATTAAAATTATGATAAAGTATGTTGCGATGTGACTGGTCCAGGAATCAAAGACTTGCCCATTAAGAACAAAACCTCTTGTAGATTGCAACCCAAGCCGCTCCCTGTAACCCTACACCTCCTCATACACCTCCCCCTCTCCCTCCTCCAGTTCCTTGGGTGCTATGTTATCAGACCAATAAATCCCGCCTATGGACGACCTATGGACTGTGTTATCAATTAAAACCCCCGTGAGGCGTAGGTGGAGTGGTAGAGGGACTGAAGCCAAACGTTAACCTAGACAATCCCAGATATCTATCTCCAAGCAGATATCCTGACGAGTAACAAGGAACTCTGCACGGAGAGTGCTGGACAAGCCTGGCGTTAAACAGCGCCATAAATTTGACATCATTACCAATTTGACCAGTCCCTGTATCGAAGAGAGTAGGGTTGGGGTAGGCAGAGGGATACAAAGACTGGGGCCAGTCTAGGTAGTAGTTTCAGTATAATCTGCTAGAAGCCGGATCTTACAGGCCAATTGTAATAATCTTATTGTTTAATCACCTGACGTGAGACGAGATTCTTAATATTTTACTTAAAAGTCTTTGATTCCATGTTATGCTTAGATTTTACAGACGTTTCATGTACGCTGAATCATTATTTCATATATCCTTACATAAAAATAATAATTTCGTAAATCTCAAGAAAAGATGCCTCAAGGCATCACCCAGCGAGCCCTGGTTGATGCTTCAAGGCATCACTCAGCGTCAATGGGTTAATGGGTGCCTAATGGCCTATGGTCAGGAGTGGTTATTGGTCATTGGCCAAATTTTATTTTCCCAAGACAGGCCTCCTCTCTTTTATCCAGGTATAAGGGCTAATGTTAAAAGCCTTTCTCCTGGTCTGCCAAAAATATGCATATTCTATATTCGTGTAGATGATCAAAGGGTTGGGGTTTCAATAGAAATGATAGCAGAGAGATGTATGGCTTTCCCCCTCCCTCAATCACCTAGAGTGTTCCAACGCATTGTCAGGATCCTTTGATCACATCTCTGTGGGAAGGAGTGTACCCTTTACTGAGTTACTGGATTGACTCTGAGATGCTTTTAGGCAGAACCAGAGAACCAGATGCATATGTACCACTGTGAAAGGTTCGAGATCGTCATGGAGATTTCAAAAACAATTTCATCGAAGAATCATTGTGGTTTAAAAAAAGAATTTCATGGAGTATTGCTCGTCTATATTGTCAATTGTACATAGTTCCATGTTATATTTCATTCAGTTTTGTATATGATTTTAGAGCACTTTCGGTTGGTTGTTGCTATGGCAACGTGAAAACTCTTTTTCTACTTTTCTTCGTTCATTTTTATCTTCTGGTGCAGAGTAGTTCATACCATTGAATAGTTTTAAATAGGAACCTTATGAATCTGTCAAGTCAATACATCTTTCATTAGGTGTGAAAAACTAATGGTAATCATTGTGCTATTTACAATGAATATCATCGGATTGGTACAAGAGAAAATGTGTTGCTTTTACATGTATCATTATATTATATTGCTCTGGATAGTGCTTATCTACTGTTTTAGTTCATCATTCCTTGGCAGTGCATTTATTTGCGCATCACCCAGCCCAGGGGCTGGTTAATTCTTCTAACTATGTGATAAATGTCTGTTAATGCTGGTACTTCTGTTGGACCTTCAATTCTTCTTTGATAAGGGGTCCTCCGTTCTGAGGTGGAGGAAGTGAATATGTTGTCCGTGTGGCAGAACAATGCAAGCGTTAATTGTGTATTTGGTACGGGTGATTACTCGTACCATTCCTATATGAATTCATGGAAATTTACTTTTACATTTTCTCAAATAGTGACAATTAGTTAACATATTTTCCTTCGGCTAAAAATATGAAAGATAAGGCAATTCATCTGTGATTTTGTTCGACTGAAAGTATATTCCCCAACCTCTGATACACAAGATTAATTTTGGCAAACCAGATATGATTTATTAGCCATAGGAATTCCATTAGAGAAAAATACTCAACGATCTCCCCTGTAAAGTAACAATACTCGGCTGTGGCGGAGTGATATATATATATATTATAATATATTATATAATATATTGATATAAATGACGAATGGTATCCACTGTATTATTAATTGCGTTACTTACTTCCCTTCCGTAGTCACGGTTATCGTCAAGCATGATGCGGTATCCAGGGTCACCCTTCTATATCTATCGTCACTGAGCTGCTCTAATGGTTTGAGCTCTCTCTTCACAGCTCCACTCAACAGCTTAGACGCCTCACCATTGTAGGATTGAGGAAATCTTAATTTTATATATAATGAAGGTAAACTCACAAAAAACCAGACACAGTAATTCTTGTTGACAGATCTTATTATTGGCCAAGATGACAATTGGTGTACATGGTGGTATCAAAATTAGTCACGACGTTTCGCACATGTTCAATGTGCTTCCTCAGCATATATATCATGTATGTATATATATATGATATACACATCCAAAAACGTAGGAGTTGGAATGGCGCTTTATCTCAGTTTAATTTTATTTGTGACCTCAGTACTACTCAGTATGCCTTGTTCCACAGCAGTTGGCACATCGGAGTAAATTCCGGCGCTCTTCCTGTTTACTCCAGTTCTATTTGCTGTAGGTTGGTGGCAAAATAGCGGCGAAGAGCAGTTGGGCGTTCGGGGAGGCGAAGTCGTTCTTTGTGTGACCGGACACTTCGGCCTTCCCTTTGTATAAGCGGATTACCAACGTCAGGAAACTCAATTAGGCGCAAACACGTTCGACAAACGCCGGCTAGAGGGCGTTGCCAATCCGCCCTGGATGGGAACGAGTCTGGGATGCGCACGCAACAGCTGACGGCATGATGGCGGACAAAGTAAGTGTCGAGCGTGCAGCGGGCCATGCTGTCAATTAATTGCGCGACCTTTGCTCTTACAGCAGGGCTAAGCGAATTAAGTATGAGCTCATGCTCTCAGAGGACTATATGTATGATCAGCATGGTGATCTTATAATGGTGATTTAATAATGATGGTTTATATTAATAATGATGGTTTTAAGGACCATTTTATTTATCTAATGTTACTGATTTCACAGAGCCGGATAATTATGAGAGAGAAAAAACACCATTTATTAATTTTTTCATGTAGAACATATGCAGAGGATGTCACAAAGGAATATAGGATCAAAGCCCTCTAGTGAAATATCAGTCTTTTCTTAATTTTTTACTTTTTTCTCTTTATCCAATATTTTGCCACATGGGCGGTCTTCCAATGCATGGACTGTAGTACTTATATAGAACTTCCTGAACGTGCTGTACAATTCACAGAACGAGATGGTAATTTACAGTTTGTACGGACCGAGGCGTTTACGTCGAGTTCCGTACAAACTGTAAATTACCATCAAGTTTTGTGAATTGTACAGCATGGTTGGACGTTATATATTTACTATAGACCCGAAATTTAGAAAAAAAGATCATTAATTTCATTTAGCTTAACATCAATATCTTAATAAACGTGTATGGCAAGGTGGTCCGTATTTAAGTGTATGGACCAGTGGTCCGTACAGTATTTTTACGTTATATGGCGAAACGGTGCGTATTTACAATATATACGGCATGGGTATATAGTAAAATATTAGCTTGCATTCCGTACAATTGTAGATATTGCCCATGTTTGCATTATAGGTCATAGGTACTGTTGAATACAGAGTGTTATAGAGTGCAACAGCTGACGGCATAATGGCAGACAAAGTAAGTGTTGAGCATGCAGCGGGCCATGCTGTCAATTAATTGTGCGACCTTTGCTCTTACAGGACGGCTAAACGAATTAAGTATGAGCCCATCCTCTCAGAGGACTATACGTATGATCAGCATGGAGATTTTATAATGTTGATTTAATAATATTGGTTTTAAGGGGTTTTAAGAGTCCGATAATTGTGAGGGGAAAAAACTTCTTTTATTCGTGTAGAACATATATGCAGGGCATGTCATAGTGGGATATAGGCTCCAAGCCCTATAGTGAAATATCTGTCTTTTCTTCTTTTTTTCTTTTCTCTCTAAACTAGTATTATAGATTATTATAAACCAAGAACTCCTGGATTGTATTTATATATTTTTATTTCGTGGTTACTTAAGGGCGGTCTGCAATGCATGGATTGTAGTACAATATTAGCTTGCGTTCCGTACAATTGTAGAGATTGCCGATGTTTGCATAAATACGATAAAAAAATATAGGTCATAGGTATTGCTGAATACTATCAAGAGACGTCATGAGTTTGAGTCTGAGTTAATTCATGCCACGCATTTTGTTGGCTAAATAATTTCACGAGTCGAAGACGAGTGAAATTATTTAGCCAACAAAATGAGTGGCATAAATAAGCTCAAACTCAAACGAGTGGCGTCTAGATTTTATCCTACCCCGTTTCCATATTTTTTCAGTATCAGAAAGTAGTGGCATAAACACCACTTTATGTCACTACCCGTGACATAAACAAATCCCATGTTAAGCCTATGGCGTTTTAAATTAGGGGTAGGATAAAGAGTGTTATGAAATTCTGTCATACCTAAAATGCCGAACGCAAAGCTAATATAAACTGTACAAAATTGGAAGATGATATGATGGGAAAGGGAATGGTTTGACGAGAATAAGAAACATATTTAGTGCTGTATTGGCATTCTTACGTGTGATTATCTTCGTATGACAATCAGAGCCTGGCAAGCTTTTTCACATTTCCTTTGAAGGCCAGTTGACCTGTATCTTGGTGTGAGTGGGCGAGTAAAAAATGTAACGTGCGTCTTGAGCGGTTGGTGGCTCCCTCTGTGAGGCGTCAGGTGGTGACAAATGTCTGCACCAAAGTTATAGATAATTTTCCAATTACATGTATCCTCAATATAGCAAGGGCATATAGGCTCAAATGCCAATACAGATTCATAAAGCTGGGCAGGGGGTCAAAATCCCTCCTGGGGTTAAATATTGGCTATGACCAAGGCATTGGTGGGGAGGGAAGATAGATCTGTTGGTACTGGTTGGTGGCAAGGTAAGCTGAGTGGAGGCCACTGGAGATTTGTAAAGATCTGGATCGAGAATCGCATAAAAATACGTGTTTGGATGTGCCCCAATCGTTATCGAGGCTAAGCCGAGGGACGATTGCAGCGCATCCAAATGAGTCAAGTATTGTTTATTTTACAATACGAGTGCGGTTCTGGCTTCATCTCACCCTTTTCAATGACATTAAATTGTATCACAATATCAGAATAATTAAAATTACTTAGCAAATCCAGTTTTGAAGGTTTAAATTTCCATGTTGATGTCTTGTCTTTTCTCTGAAATCCTGGCCGCTGATTGGTCGATCGCATATTTATATAGAACTGCATTGAGAATCATATAAATAGACAATACTCCATGATTTGGGATGGGCCACAATTGTCATCAAGGCGAAGCCGAGTGACGATTATGGCCCATTCAAATGAGAGAAGTTTTACATATTTTACGATTCAAGTGCGGTTCTGGATTTATCTCACCCCTTTTTATGACTTTAAATATCATAAGAATTTCACAATAATTAAGACAGACTTAGCAAATCTATATGACGTCATCTCAAATTCGCTACACCACGGCGTGGCGTAGTATTGTCACTTTACGGGGGTGATCACTGAGTATTTTTTTCTAATGGATGTATGCTCCGAGGATTTGACGCGTAGTAATATCCGAGCGCATGCGAGGATATTGCGCAGAGTCAACTCCGATTACTTTCTATATGCGCCACCCGGAGTATACAACATATCCGTATGCGCCGGGTATGTCCATACAAACTCCCTATGTGTTTTCTATGGACACTTTGTATTACGTGGATAATAAAAGTGGATCCAGTAAGCGCAACAAGCCGGTAAAGGTTAGGCTGGTGTAGTGGCACATATTTGTAGAGTTTAGGGGAAGCGTGGACGGGAGGATGTTGATGTCCCATCAGTATAGAGTGTGTGGACCCCCTCCCCATCTCATGCATGAGTAGACTGGGTGAGGACATTGGCACTCTGAAAAAAAGGTGTAGTAAGCAGCTGGTGGACACTTAAGGCAAGGACTGTTGACCTGCCTTGAAACAGGTAATTTCATCAGGAATGATTAGGGTTTGGTCATCTCCATTGGGGCTGCTCCTCGCGCTTGCACTTGAGAGATAGCTGGGGACCGATGCCAGTGAGGCCAATGGATACGCGTAGAGCAGGTAATAGCTGTAGGGATGTAGTGACCAAAACTTTATGCTATGCTAAGCAGTTGGCCAGTTCGGTCAGGCTCTGTTCATACAGTGTAAAATGTGTTATTCCTTCAAAATTTGTGGTTCCTGTATTCCTTACAGAAAAGGCATTGAAATATCTATATTTCCCCACCTTTCTACTGCTCCTATATCAGAGAATAGCCAATGTTTTTGGTTCCCACATAATGCTCTGTCAGGATGGGAAGCTGTCAGGACATTTCAAGATGGCAGATGGAGGAAGTAAGAGCATTGTGGGTAGCCTTGAGGAAAAGTCAGTTTTGAAATCAAAGCGATTTATCTGTCTATAATGATCAAGAAAGGGGATGTAGAGATATGGTATAATGTGGCATATCTCTGGCAGGAACCATTTAAGCATTAACTGAAAAAAAGATGCCCCATAAACCTGTCTGATTTTGAGGCTTTTCAGTTACCCCAAATCACACAGGGTGGCGCCATGATCAATGTTTATAACATTGCTAATATAAGTCTGAATTGATGAAATGGCATTTTTAAGGAGCCCCTAAAAGTGACACATAGCAACTACACAGGAGTACCTATGCTCGTTAAATAGCTCATGGGACATCTCTGAAGGTAAGGGTGCGTGAATATACACTGACATGGACAGGATTGATATCGTAAAACTGGATGAATTTTAATCTTGGCCACCATATGCCACGACTGGAGTTTGGCATAGTGACTTCATGAGGCGAAACCGAGTGAAGTCTGGTGCCAACACTCTAGGAGTGGCATGCGGTGGCCAAGATTAAAATGAATCAGGTTTTGATTTTATCCTACCCTGTCTCCTCAATTTTGGAATATTACTTGATAACAATTCTGTATGCCACTAGTGGCATATACAACTCTGTATGCCAGTCAGCGTGGCATACGGAAACCCAATGTTAAGCCTATGGGATTTTATATTAGGGGTAGGATAATACGTAGAAACAAGGAAATACTTTTTTGGACTATGGGAATAAGCACATCTGCTCTCTGTACGCCAGACAGGCAGAGTTTCCTGGACTAAACTTAACTGTGACGCCCTTTTACAAATGTGTCAGAGAGCGACTCAGGTGATGGGAGATGATTAATGATCGCGTTCCCAATTTCCAACGTCAAGCTAGGCATGCTAATCCTATCATCTAACACCGATATTGGGCACTCACAGCAGCGGGCGGGGGCAAAGGACACAGGTGAGGAGTGGATCTCTCACTGAAGTACAGTGAAACCCCGCTTCTGGGACACCCCACTTAAGGAAACACCTTGCTTAAGGGGACAATTTGCTTTGAACAGAAATTGTCCCTCTACCAAGAGTTTATTTTAACCGACTAAGGGGTCACCTTGCTTAAGGGGGCACCCCACATAAGGGGATGGTTATTTCAGTACAGAATGCTCCTAGCCCTGGTTAAGGGGATACTTTGAAGGGACACCTTATCAAATCTAACTGGACAGTGTGGGGACAACACTCCAGATTATCTTGATTGATTGTTTATGGTGTGTATGTGAGGTGGGTAGACTGGTGTCTAGACAATTAGACATAAGGCAGCGGCTGCATAGGCTCCTGTAAGCGTCAGGTAGGCATCTCTTGGGTGTCTGTGTGGTTATAACAGTGTCATAGTATCACCTGCATAAAGATATAATAAACTACATAGCCTAAAGCCTGATGCCCATCTACCGATTCATGGTTGAGCGATTAGTTCCTAAATCGTATAGGAGTCAGTCGACTTGTCGCAGGCAAATTACGTAACTCTTCGCTTGACCGGCGGACATTGAGAAGATGGGGTGGTGGATATTAGTCATAAGCAAATTGGTCTACTAATCGGTGGCTCACCCTTGCCTAGCTGTCCTACATCTACCGACTATGGCCGACTCCGTTTGGATGCCTTTGGTGAGACAAATTACCGTCCGTTTGTCGCCGACAAAGGTACATGAATGTTCCGGAATCGGTAGATGGGCATTGGGCTTAACCATCGACATACTGAAAACCCCGGTTAAGGGAACACCCCACATAAGGGGACACTTTGCTAGGAGCGGAGTGTGACGCCTTACGCATGGTTCTACTGTATGTCTGTGTCTGCATAGACTGTGATTATGTCTAAAAGTCCAATAGTCTGGAATCGGTGGATCCCTAGCCGAGAGTAACTAGAAGGGGAAACATGATAAACATGTTCGGCCCAATTTATGCATAAGTAAGTACACCATTACCTTAATCTGCATTCTGTTTCATATGTTGGGAACTTATGAAACATATGGATAATATTCATTTGCAAATGGTGTCTTTTCTTTGACGGCATTTGGGAATATTTCATTGTTCATGCAATAAAAGAAAATCTTTTTCGAAGGTTGATATTTTCCCTCTTGTGGAACACTAGCATTAACAAAGTGACCAAGTACTACATGTACTATAGAGGAAACCTATGAAAGTTTAGGTTCAGAGCTCGTATCCCATCGACTTTGAATGTAGAAATTCACAAGGCGAATTACGTAGCGATTCAAAGGAGATGGGATGGAGCTCTGACCGTAAACTTGGATAGGTTTCTGAATTTATCTCACCCATCACATTGACTAATGAGCTAATTAATATTTGTGACATAATCCCCCATTGGTTTGTTTTCTTTTTTATTTGAAAAATCCTGCCGTGGTAAAAGTGACACAGATACGGTCTAGTTACACCTCGAACGTGGATGATACAATATTCAACCGACATTATATTACAAGGTAGACATACATATGACACACAGTATCAAACATGTTACTATACGGTACAAATTACAAATACATAGCAGAAAAATAAAAAGTAATTTAACTTCCCAGCACGCTTCCCTGCATTCAGCACTCGCACCCTAACAGATATTAATGTCACTTATTTACTAATGTAAGTATAAGTGCACTAGGCCAGGAAAACAAGGCATGTGTTACAAACTACGCACAATTAGACCGCCCTGTTAAACTGTGCATGCTGGCAAAAAAACTGGATAATATACATTTCACATAGATACATTTTCTTAAGCTGGGTTCATCGGCGTTGAATACGAGTTCTCAATGTTAAGTCTATGGAGAAAGTCTTGTCTTGCCTGTATTGGCCAGGTTGGTATGGTGCCGTGTTGATATTGACATAAATAATCATAAGTTTCTGGTGAATGTTTTTCTATTCTGTAGAAGAGTTGGAAAATGAATACAAGTACCAGTTGTATGGTGATGGATACCACTCTGGAGACATAACAATAAATGTGAACTATTGTGGAGTTAGAATTCCAGCTACGATGGTGAAAAATTGAGAAACCTAGAGTAATGGAATTACCTTGGACGGTAAAATTTTAAACATGGGTTGAGTATAAGGCCTGATGGGATCCAGCCAGGAGGGACTCTGAGAACACTCATAAGGCATTGTATATCTTAAGGACTTATCACTTAGAGGAATGTAAACGTGAGGTGCAGCCTACCTATAAGTAAAACAAATCTTAAAGATCTTTGTTGCATACAGGTACACAAGAATGGCAATGACATAGGGAAAACATCGATAATACGTAGGCAGTGGTCATGACCACTATATATATTTTTTTTTAAAGTGGGAGAGAAAAGAATCTGACTACAAAAAGAGATATTATCAAGAGATGCCACGAGTTTTAGTCTGAGTTTATTTATGCCACGCATTTTGTTGGCTCTGTAATTTTACGAGTCGAAGACGAGTGACATTACGGAGCCAACAAAATAAACTCAGAGTGACTTCTAGATTTTATCCTACCCCGTTTCCATATTTTTTCAGTATTAGATAGTAGTGGCATAAACAACACTTTATGTCACAACAAATCCCATGTTAAGCCTATGACGTTTTTTATTAGAAATAGGCTAAAACATTGTAAGGTACCTACACTGCAGTGAAGCAAATGAACTTAGATGAATGGATACTGTACAATTATGTGAAATAAATAATTTTTGCTAAAAAAAAAAAAAAAAAGGTCTATGGAGTAAAGATACCAGTTGTTGTTTCTGCCGATAGTGGGGTTCTACTGTACATATCCCCAGGTGGAAGGCGGCGAGCTCTCGCAGGTGGCCCGTTATAAGCGACTGGCGGAAGAAGCCACTGCCACCGTCCTCGTCCTACAGACCCGGAATTCAAATCGATGCTGATGGACGGATGATTAGCCGCCCACTTCGCCACCTGGTGGCTGGCCCATTCAGCAACTTCCGGTGAGGTGGCGGCACCTGGCAGCAGCTGCTGCAGTTAGAGGTGCCGGGATGTGGGTATAGCGCCGTCTGCGTCCCTCACCTCCACAACGTACTTCTAATTGCAGCTTTTTTGAACACTTGCCCGCCGGCCGGAAATTGAAAAGTATCCTGGACAGTAGACAGGAAGTGCGTCCATGTTGCCGCCGGCGCCTGGGGTAAACAATACCGTGAGGCTGATGGTGCTGGTAGTAAACTATTAGCGCAGGGCCAGGCATTTTACCCAAGGCTCTACATATGTGACCTGATAGGTTGTTTGTGGTAATTCGCATGTATTCACGTGGGATTAGATTATTGACTTATAATTGCTTGGTCTATAATTACGGATTACGGGGTCATCCATAAGGCACTGCCGAATCATCCATCTCATTGTCCCTAACTACCTTTCTGCAAATTCCATACCTTCCTTTTTTATGAATATTCTGTAAACCTTTTGCTTTATTTCCTATTCATTGTAAACTTGAAGAATTGCAGTGTGAAGCACCAATATGTATAAGAATTGGAGTTGTACTGGAAAACTCGTATCCATGAGAGTGACAATAGAATCAATCTCAAAGTAAAAACGTGTACACACAGAATTTCCGATTTTTAAAGCCCCCCCCCCCCCTCCCCAGCCCCCTCTCAATCTTTTACCCAATAGAACAAGCCCAAGCCCCACCCAACCCCCCACCCCCCACGCCTAAGTGCGTTTATTCTTCATGGATTGTCCCATATATAGTCTACAAATACAGATAGGCACGCATTGGCGTATTGTCAGTTTCAATATTGAAATTCCATTTCCACTGGTTGTTGATGCAACTGCATACATAATTACAGACGACAACAATTACACCAGGACCAGAATACCAGGATACGTCGGGCAGACGACATTTTACGTGAACCGCGCGGAAACATCCGGCCCACTATTACCCACATGAATTTATAAATTCAGTTTCGTTGTTCATCACCTACGAAAACCCATAGTTTTCCATGACTTTAAACATTTAGACTTCAAATACAAATTCCTCGTACTTATCCTCTTATTTACCAGTGCTAATATTGAATATTAATACCGGGTAGTTCTAGATTTGATATCACTGTATTCCTTTAATGTTCTACTTGTTTATTATCATTGATAAAGGTCAAATGGCTGCTGGATCTGAAATGGCAGAAGTCTTAGCTTTCATTTGATACAATAAGATTGCTGCTATACCTCCATTGGACGAAAGGCCACTTTTCAGGGCCTGGCCCCCTGATTAATGATAGTTACATGATATTACATAATCTAACGCATTCCAGATGGCGGATATAAAGATACCCCTCCCGGGGAAAAATGGCAACTCGGAGCAGTTGCATCTAACATACATCAAATAAATAGAACATTATCCATGGATGTGGTAGCAACATGTAACTAGAAGGAAACTGACGAGATGAAAATAACTTGGTCCGTACTTCAGAGAGATTGACCGCAGAGCTATTCATGAAGCGAAGCTGAGTGAATTACTCTGCTGTCAAACGAGGTGGAGTACTTATAGAGAACGTCCTGACCATGTTGTACATGCTACAAAACTCGATGAACATCAACGGGGAATACGGAACGAGGCATTTACGCCGAGTTTGGTATTCACCGTTAATGTTCATCGAGTTTTGTAGCATGTACGAGCATAGTATAGCGTTCTATATTTATTATATACCAGTAAATGTTGAAATTAACCAGAATTTACTGTAAATACAAGAATTATGTTGAATTCGCAAATCCACCAATAGCGCAACGTCGTCAGTACACTCTTATACGGGTATAAGAGTGTACTGTTCAATTATGAACAACGTGTTCAATTCACATAGCAACGTGCGTCAACGTGTTCAATTCACATAGCAATGTGTGTCAACGTGTTCAGTATACATAGCAACGTGCATCAACGTGTTCAGTATACATAGCAACGTGCATTCAACGTGTTCAGTACACTGCTATACGGAACCCGGTGCAGTATAATATTTATATGTTATACGCCGAAACGGTGCGTATTTACGATATATACGTCATGGGTATATACTAAAGACTAAGTTATTTTCATCGAGTGGGTTTCTGATTTTATCTCATCCCGTATAATATCAATAAAATAAATCCCCAATTAGCCATTATAAGTATTTGTTGCAATACCTTCACGGCCGTGCAGTATGAGTTCCTAACGTTAAGCCTATGCAGGAAGATACCGAGGTGGGATAAAATCGGGTATTGTTCGATGCAGTGTCCATGTACTGGAGACACACAATTAGCACTAACTAGAGGGACTAGTAGAGCTATAGGTGACCAACATTTGCACAAGGTTGTAGAGTTTTTATTGGTTGTAGATCCTGGTTGCTTCATTGGGCGGGCCTCCCGTTTGGAGCTCCTGGGTTCTGTGCTGGTTATAAAGAAGCAGATAGGTATAGATAACACGATGCCAGTGAGTATGACATACCGTGATTAGAACATGGCTGCTTCTAAGAATACTCTACTATTGGCAAGAGGCTTAAAGGTAATTGTATTTGCAGTAGTGTGTTCAGCTGTTGCAACCTTCTTTTTTTTAATTTCTAAGGTTTTTATCTATCCTGGAGATATCACCCACGTCCAAACTGCTTGCCGTATGTTCCGGTGGCTCCAGCTTTGCATTTTTGTACCATAGATTTTGTCTTCATGATAAGAATACAACACTACATCTCAGTAACGATGGGGATAAACAATGAGCAAATTTCTTCTAAACTTAAACTTCTAGGTTCATGAATCTTTAAATGGTGCAAGGCTAAGGTAATTCTCATTAATGTCTGCAATATTCCATTTAAGCAATTGCTAAACTATTTTCGTCACATTCATAGTTTCTTTGTGCTGATGAACTCAAAATAGAACCATTGAAAATATTCAAGTACCTAATAAGAGTATACCATATATGAACAGGACGTCATTTGACTTCGACAGAGGGCAGGAGAAAGGAAATCATCCCAATCATCATCACAGTTTATACTGAATGAAAAGCAGATCTAATTCTGAAATAGGTCACATTTTCCATACACCTAAAAGCAATCAGAATATTCATGAATTGTAATACAGATGATTGACAATTAGACGTCATAGGAATTAAACGGAGGGAAGGGCGGTGAAAGGAATTCATGACAATCATAATCATCACCACAGTTTGTATACTGATTGCAAGGAAAGGCTAATTTTACACATATATCACATTATCCTCCATGTAAATATGTATGTGAATCGGGTTAACTACGATAAGCGGTGATATTATGTCAGTATGAGCTCCAGGGGCTGTATCCCCTGCTAACCTCACGCGCACTGAACTATGGGGTCAAGTGGCCACCCACGTGACACGGTGCGCACTGCCACCTGTCGGGACGCGCTGTAGGTGCCCCTCGGCCACGCCCTCTGCCGGTCATCATCGACCTCGTTCAGAAAGGATCTCTAGTTTCCGAGTCGTGACTTTTCTACCACACGTGACTCAGTAATTGACCACTAGTGTCGTCTACTTGGAACTGAGCGGCTCTGAGCAGCTCCGAGTGGAGCCGAGTGGGAGAAGTTAACACGCGAGCCAAATCCTACCATGAGTATATATACGTAGGTCAGATTGCGGGTAGGCATCGCCATTTATTATCCACCTAATGCAAAGTGTCCCTAGAAAACACATAGGGAGTGTGTATCTACATACCTGGAACATATATGGATATGTTGTATGCTCTGGGGGCTGTTGAATAAACTACGAACAACAAAAAAAGCATCTTAGTAGAGTTGTCTTTTGGGTATAGTGTTGTGTAAAATAATGTGCTGTAAGCCTAAGATGTATTGATCATGAGAGTAACCTAAATGTATTTATTATAAGGTGTTCTATACTAATACTTTCGTTTATGAAATATCTTCTCTTTTGTCATACAAGACTGAATTGAAAACATTATCCAGGATGTCTTTTGCCTTTGGGTTCATCGTATCGTCCAGCACCAGCATCAGAATTGAACGAACTTTATTCAACACCCCACTGGGTTGTAAATGCCGGCACACAAGGGAAAACAGTGTGTATGAAAAAATAGCGTATACCTAAATGCAAATCTAATTTTATAATGGGAAATAAATACATTAAGCTGTAATTTAAACAGGGTCAACCTTCAAGTATCGCCGCCTATAATCGTCTACGGCAAAGGCCAGCAGAAAGTAATACGTTTCTCATTAAAAAAAATGATAAATCGTCTAGTGTAAGCACTTGAGGAAATTCTTGCATAGATGACTATCAAGGAAGATATTGCATAATATCCACAGCTGGGCCGCTGCGTACATAAACACATTGGAAAAAAACTGAGATACATACACCTACATTAACCAATAATATCTAGAAATCATTTATCCAACACGATGTTGTTAATCTAAATAGGAACCTAGACCAAGCACGAATGTGTTTCTGATTTCTGATTTCTCGCAAGCCTGTTGAGAACGAGTTCGTAATGCTAAGCCTATGGACGTTTATACCAGGCTAAGATACATTACATTATCCAATAATATCTAGAAATCATTTACCCAACACGATGTTGTTCATCTAAATAGGAACCCAGAGGCAAGTTCACTTATGGAGTTATGTTCAAAAGATTGATAACATTAAAGTGGTATGATGTGGGCATTCGTTGGATTTAATGTATATTTATATTTTGACATAGATAGAATCAACAATAGAGCTGGGAATTAATAACTGAGAGGAGGCTATGAGAGTAATAAGAAAAAGACCTATTTTCGCCCTCTTAGGAATTCTACTTGCTCAAGGACATGCATCATACAATTGCTTTGCCGGGATAGTTATTAAAGAAGAAAACAAGTTATTGTCAAAGTCGTTGTTCTCCACGGGTTTGATGCAGAGTGATATGAACTAAGCGAAGCCGAGTGAACATTACATAGCATTCAAACGAGTTAGAGAACAATGACTTTGATGAAGATAAGTTGCTTTCTTTACTTATCTCACCCCTGTAAACGCTAAAAGAGCAGACGATACACTGAATACATTGTGTCATAGACTATATAGAAGAGACTGTACTACACGTAGAGGCATGGAGAACGAGATACCATTGTTAAGCCTATGTGTCAAAAACACCCGGGGTAAAAAATAAACCAGGAGAACCTCTCTGTGCCCATTGTTACCCATTGTCTAGGTTCACACTGGCTGAGAGTTACAATAAATCTCAAGGTCTTCGTCTGTTCCAAATGGCATGAGTCTCACGGGAAAAGGTATAATGAGTGACTTGAAATATCCTGCTTTTAAGATAATAAGGACATCTCTTCTCTTGGCACAACTATAATTTTGTCTCAATCTAGGTGAGGCATTGTTGACCCTTTGCCTGGGGAGTAAAAAGCGCCCCTCTTTATATCACTCAATAGAGAGTTGTCCTCTGCTAATGCATTATGCTTTCAGATTCGTCTTTTGTCTGCATGGAAAATTGTCTCTAGGAAAGGTAGTTTCTGCTGGACAAAAGAATCTCACACAGCACTCTGATTATGAACAGCAGTGAAACGCAAGGTTTAGGCCGCATAATTAATCATGAGGGAAAAGTGGAATTCACACGGTGGGATTGATGTACCTCACAGTGCATTTGTCTGGAACAAATCCGGTTGAGATTCTATACTGGAACACAAGATTTCTCTTTGTCTGAATTGTAAGGTTTTATTTCCCTTTGACAAGTCTTTCCCCCTGCATTTGTCAGCAATTATCACCCCTAAAGCAGGCTATATATATACAAAATGGGATTCATGTACCTCACAGGGTGATGGTCTGGAACATATCCGGCTGAGATTCTATACTGGAACACAAGATATCTCTTTGTCTGAATTGTAGAGTTTTATTTCCCTGAGACAAGTCTTTCCCCCTGCAATTGTCAGCGACTATTACCCCTAAAGCAGGATATATATATATATATATAATTTCCCGGTCCTGCAAGTTTGAAGAGCGGTATCAAAGTGACCGTTGGGATTCATGTACCTCACAGGCTATTTGTCTGAGACAAATCCTGCTAAGATTCTGGGAGGTGTTTTATAGACAAGGTGTTGCATAAACCTGTTGAGTTGAAACGATCACTGATGGTCTAAGACCTATTTGGATATAGCTTTGCCATACATGCGCAGGTAGGATAATTCGACTGTGCAACGGAAACGGTCACTATCAACGATCGTCACTACTGTGAAACAACTCCCTGTTCTCGAACACAATCTCTGTGTCTAGATTGAAGCCTTCCATTTCCCTGAGCCAGGTTTTTCCCCTGCAATTTTTTCCGACATTAACCCCTAAAAAGAAACAGAACTGAACACGGCTGAATGGCCAACTAAGTACCTATCCCAGGCAATAGGAGGACAGCAAACTGAATCACATGTTTTTCACACTCTCAAATCAAGGGTACTGAAGTCCCAGGGTGAGTGTTAACTATGACTTTGTCTGAGATTATGAACCAGGTATCTCCTTCCATGTGAATCAAATTCTCCATTTTTCCTTGAGACTGGTAAAATCACTTTGTATGAGAATTTTGTAACAAAGGAGAATTGTCTGAAACTAGGGGAAAGGTGTGGGGTACACCCATATCAGGTACATTAGTCTATATGTGTGAATCCCACTTAAGGGTTAGATGTACATGCAGATGTGCATATATGTTCATTATCTATCATATACAAAGTATCCATTGAGAATGAATGGGGATTCAGTAAATCAATATACATTTTTTTAAACCTGTCAGATGATATAACCATGGTATCAGGATTCCAATCCATTGAATAAGGCTTCAAAACCATGGTATACATAGACAATAATCGATGGTTTTGTGGACAGGCGGCCGTAAACCACGAGAGGTTGACGCGTAGTAATACACGAGCGCTAGCGAGTGTATTACGAGGTCAACCGCGAGTGGTTTACAGAGCTGCCTGTCCACAAAACCATCGTTTGTTGTATTTATTATCCATCTTTTCCAATAAATTAAACCCATTAATTGCAATATTGACGGGTATAACAACAGGAACTATAGCAAAAGGGACTATTTTTCCCGTATACCATGGTTTTGAGGCCTTATACCACAGGTTAGATTCCGTATACCACAGTTATGGTATCTGACCGGTTTTATACAATGGGTCGTGGTTTACTGAGTCCCCATACATTTTCAATGGGGACTTTGTATACGATGGATAATAAAGGAAAATAGTCCCTCTGTGTTATAGAGCAAAAATTAGTCTTTATTGATATACCCTTTAGTATGGCAATTCATTTATTGGAGAAGATCGATAAAATACAACAAACAATGGTTTTGTAGACAGGCAGCTCTGTAAACCACTCGATGTTGATGTCGTAATGCAACATCATCCAGAATATACTACGCAATGCAGGTGCCTCATGTCAAACAACTTTATAGTGCACACCAAGGTATTGACCATGGAAATGGGAATCTATATATATATCTATAGGACACAGAGTGATTTCTAATTCTGCCATCATCTGCCAGGAAATTGTAAGATAGCGCCACTTTGGTCGGGGGACAACCACTATTTTCTCCTAAAAATCTATAGATAATCATGAGACGAGGCTAAAACCCTTTTATGACAAACCCAAAAAGTTAGATGTAATCAAAACCATTAATAATTGCACCCGCCACCTGGTGTTTTGTTTTGCATCGGGGGACAAGATGGCCAACTCAATAAGGCAATAGCTATGTGCCCTATACTAATTCCACATATCTCAAAGGGATCGGTTCTTCTTGATGATTCTCCTAGGTCTCCCTTCAGTAAATTGCTGAATATAAAGATGTAGACTTATGCGGCAGGGCTGTACTATACCCACTATGGTGAGATGATTTTTGAGGGTGGTACAAGGGAAAATAAAGAAGTAACCATAAAATTTTGGTCAAAGTCGTCGTTCATCATCAGTTTCCTGCAGAGTGATAGGAACGAGGCGACAGCCTAGTGCACATCACAGAGCATTCAAAAGATTTGGAGAAGAACAATTCTGATCAATGCGGGTTGCTTTCTGTATTAATCTCATCCCTGTTCACACTAAAAGAATGGACGACGCACAGGATATAGACCATGGGGAACGTACTGCAATACACATAGGGGTATGGAGAACTAGTTCTCAATGTTAATCCTATGGGACGAAAATACCAGGGTTGAGGTAATGAATGTTATAAACCTAAGGGAGAAGATCCCATTGAAATGGAAAAGTAATCTCTGGGGATCAGGAAACAGATGTCTGTATGTATACATGCACTATTGAACTACTGACATCGCTGTATCTTCTTGTTGAAAATAGTGTTCATGTATGTTGAAAATGGGACATGTTTCACCAGGGACATGGACCCCAAATCCCAGGGCAAAATGAGAATAATTGACTTTATTATCCATCGTATACAAAGCCCCCATTGAAAATGTATGGGGACTCAGTAAACCACGACCCATTATATAAAACCTGTCAGACACCATAACTGTGGTATACGGATTCTAACCTGTGGTATACGGCCTCAAAACCATGGTATACGGGAAAAATAGTCCCTTTTGCTATAGAGCAAAGAAGTAGTCCCTATTGATATACCCTTTAAAATGGCAATTACTGAGTTTAATTTATTCGAGAAGATGGATAATAAATGCAACAAACGATGATTTTGTGGACAGGCGGCTCTGTAAACCACTCGCGGTTGACCTCGTAATACACTCGCTAGCGCTCGTGTATTACTACGCGTCAACCTCTCGTGGTTTACGGCCGCCTGTCCACAAAACCATCGATTATTGTCTATTTATACTGCACACCATTGTAGTAGTTTGAAGGTATGTCGAAATACACAGATTCTATCCACAGATGGGAACTATAACCAAACCGCGGGCCCGGTGAAGAAAACCAGCCACTTTATAAGGCTGACACTTGCTCTCACTTGATGCTTTCCAACACACAGACACCAACCATGGCACTGTAAAGATCCTACAAAACACTCTCTGGCGATGGAATACATTTATCAAACAGCAATAAAACGAGAAAGGCTTAGACACGGTCCCATCCAACTTCACCCCAACTCACCCTGGATTTCAGTCTGGGACCCACTCAAGTGCAGATTATACCACCGCGGCGTTAACTCCGCCAACTTTAAAATAGGGGAGGTTCTAGATTGGTTTCACTCCCTCTACCTCAACCCTGGTATTTTTGTCATATCGGCTTAACATTGGGAACTCTTTCTCCATGTCTCTACGAGTATTGCAGTCCGCTCTCCATGCTATATCCTGCGTGTTGTCCATTCTTTTAATTAGTGTATGCAGGGGTGAGATGAGTATGGAAAGGAAAACGTGTTGGTCAATGTTGTTGTTCTCCAACTCATTTGAATGTGACGTTATGTTCACTTGGCTTCGCCTCTTTATCGCTCTGCATCAAACTCATGGAGAACAACAGCTTTGACCATAACTTGTTGGTTTCTTCTCTTGTCTCCCATTCCTAATACTTCTTCTTTTTCTCCAACTTCTTCACTCCCTTCTCGCTGGGATAATTCCTGGGCCTGTCAGGCAATAGGGAAAGCAGTTCTATTTCCTATACGATTATGTCCATAATCAAAGACTTGAGCAAGTCTAGGGAGGTTCATTCCAAGACCATTTTCTTGGCAGCGAATATAAGGCTATAGAAAGCTATGGACAACATATCTAGAACAGTTCGCACAAAGATCATGCTGATATTATGTTTGTGTTTTGAACGGTCTTTTGAGGGAATATGACGTCACCCAAAATGACTGAGCTTTTCTTTCTAATAATTAGAGAATTAATTAAAGCGGGGAGACGTGAGAGGCTACATCGGCTACTTTATTGCCAGAAGCCTGGAGTATCTGCCTTAATTAAGAAATAAAGACGAGGAATTCTCATTATACTTTTTTCGAATTTGAACAAAAAGAGGTTACATTTGACATGATCTCAAAGAAAAAGCAGCGTTAGGTTGGCACCTCCCAAAGTTTCTTATTCCTATTACTGGATGTTTCATTATGACCTGCCAAAATGATATATTACCTTTTTGAAACTATACAAATTAGCAATATAGTTCATGTACAAAGAGTTGGTGCTCCCTATACTGATATATATATCGTGGGCTTCATATTATTGCATACCTAAAAATGGTGGAATCTTTCCTTGTCACATGATCATAGAGCCCCGTACGCCACAGTATGGCGTACTACCGTAAAACTGGATGAGTTTTAGTCTTGGCCACCATATACCACGACTGGAGATTGGCATAGTGATTTCACGAGGCGAAGCCGAGTGAAGTCCGGAGCCATAACTCCATGAGTGTAATGCAGTGGCCAAGATTAAAACAAATCAGGTTTTGATTTTATCCTACCCCGTCTCCTCGATTTTGGAATATTACGTGATAACAATCCTGTATGGTACTAGTGGCATATAAAACTCCGTATGCCAGTCAGCGTGGCATACGGATACTCAGTGTTAAGCCTATGGGATTTTATATTAGGGGTAGGATAAAGGTATGAATACGCCATGAGTAGGAGCGGGCAGTATACGTAGTTGATACAGCCATAGGTGTATAGTAGGCCTAATTCATTTTATGTTTGAAAATACACAACATAAAAAACAAGTCTAGCCTTTGGTATAGATGCTGGATCCTAATAAACATACTGCCTAAGATAAATACAATAAGGTAACACGAAGATAATAATCTTTTCAGAAAAATATGATGTAAAAAAATAATATAACTTTCTTATCGCGAATATCGATTACTGCGTTATCAATAAATAAACCATCCATTTTATGCGTATAAAAATCTTTTATTGCTGCCGTGTTCTGTGTGGAGTTTCTTTTGTTGTTTTTATTAAGTTCTTTATTTTACTTGGGACATCCATCAGTGGTAAGCTGCTTTGATCGAACCTCCAAACATGGAGGATTTTACATCGCATTTCATCTTCTGTTTACAAACAAACAGTGGCCATGCATTGGCCATCTTAAATATAAACAAATATTATAAGTTGAGGTAGTTCATATTAAACTTAAATACAATTTATACATAATACTTGAGTTTTACATATGAATAGTTATAAGAGAGTCTTTAAATGATAGACCGATGTGTAAATCCGCTGTGTTACTCGGTACATGTGAAGCAAGTTCAAAATGTTTAGTAGCTATACCTTGCGTCAATCTGCTTTAACTTCTTTAAACTTAGTATAATATTTTTGAGTACAGAATAGGCGCGCTCTGTAACTATATGGCGGGATAGGGTTATAAGTTCGGTCATCACAATTGATTGACTAGATTATGGTGGTAACCTGATCTTAGATAAGGCCCACTTTTTCTGACTGTATTTGAATTTAGAAGAGTTGGTGGTGTCTACAGAAATGTATGCATTTTATGTGGGGTTTTTTCATTGATTAGTGTAATATTGGATGTGGTATGGCTCCCCTTGGTGTGTTACAGGTGACATTTTTTTCTCACAAACAAACAATCTATAATGATAATAATGAACGAAAGATGATTAGAATCATGCTATATTTAATACTGCTACAAGTATAAACAGCGACAAGTTGATTTTCCTGGGCCACACTGGTTGGAGTTGGCCTTCATTTTCAGAATATTGTGATCAATTTGTCCTTGTATAATTATGATCTTTCATAAAATGTCAGGATATATCCGTCTAAGTTGTTCAAACTGGAGTAGAAATAAAACCATCTCATACTTGGATGACATTTTCTGTGTTCTGCTTCGACAAGACTCCCTGATATGGTCATAAATAATTCAGCCTTTCCGAACATTTCGCATCGGAGCCCATCATCATAAATGTTAATTTAACTGCAGGTGATCAAACATAACTCGCCAAGTTAATATAATTATAGCTCTGATTAAAATATTTCTGTCCATTGTGTTTTTAATAAGCTTTTAGTCCACTATTTCTGTCGAATTCGTTAATTGAATCAGTCCCCCTCCCACATCAATTTCCATATTTTGGTACCTAATTTTAACTTAATCCATCATCCTATTCGCAACTCATAATATCAAAACTATGGGCAAGAATTCTGTCTGAATAAGACACATTCACAAACAGTAATAATTTACATCTACATGTCTACTTGATGTGATTAGGATAAGAGTTTCCATTTGTGTAGTAAGAAGTCTTGTTGTTATTTCACTGAGTAAAATTTCTGCCTCTGATATTTTTGTTCTGCTTTGAATGGCTAATCACTTGATGTGTTAAATACAGAATGTCTATTTTCAGAATTCACGTTTTCCAGATTGACGTGACCATATCTGAGAATACATTTGAAGGCAAAGTCATGATGCAATTGCCATTCTATTTTTATAGAACCCAACCTTTGCGATATCATCTTTATTTTGTCCTATCAAATGCACGCATATGCCTCAACAGAAAAATAGAATGTTAAGGCAAACATTGAAGCCAGAAATAAGAGTACAGACTAAGCGAGAGAGAGAGAGAGAGAGAGAGAGAGAGAGATAGAGAGAGATAGAGAGAGAGAGAGAGAGAGAGAGAGAGAGAGAGAGAGAGAGAGAGAGAGAGAGAGAGAGAGAGAGAGGGGGGGGGGTCTTGGGCACCCACCTACAAGAGATACACAATATTGACTTGTTTCAAATACAAGCGGTCGTATGCTCCGAGGAGTTGACATGCAATTATGTCCGAGTGCATGCAAAGGTATTCTGCCGAGTCAACTCCGAGGAGCATTCAACCGCTTTTATCTGAGACCAGTCTATATTATTTTTATCATCCACCTTTTCCTGACAAGTGGCATACCGATATTAGTTCCTTTAGGTCTGCACTATCTTTTTTCATAACACTATTTTTGGTATGCGCCGGTTTTTGCAGCGTGGAGCATACAACCTGTCTGTATGCTCTGGGTATAGTAATATCAAGAGACGTCACGAGTTTGAGTCTGGGTTTATTTATGCCACGCATTTTGTTGGCTCCATAATTTCACGAGTCGAAGACGAGTGACATTACAGAGCCAACAAGATGCGTGGCATAAATAGGCTCAAACTCAAACGAGTGGCGTCTAGATTTTATCCTACCGTTTCCATATTTTTTCAGTATCAGAAAGTAGTGGCATAAACAACACTTTATGTCACACCCGTGAAATAAACAAATCCCGTGTTAAGCCTATGGCGTTTTTTATTAGGGGTAGGATAATACACACTCCCTATGTGTTTTCTGAGGACACTTTGTAGTAGGTGGATAATAAATCGGACCGTTCAATTTTTCAATAAACAGAACGCCATCGTATCCTACAAGTTGATTCTCTGGAAGGGAAAACATATATCGTAGCAACAATGTTTAATGGTGAATATCGTTATTTATACTCTGGTAACGAAAATTTGTCAAGAATATTATGTAATATTTGACGTATAGGTTTGAACACTTACTTTTTATACACCAAAGGAAATCAGAGATATGACATATCGACTCAGGGATGAAAATATAAGTCAAATCTTCTGGGGAAAAAATGGAGATATTCGAAAATAAAACAAGTTTACATTTACTTGTAGTTTCACCTATCACGGCATCTTCGTGCAGGGAGCTGTAGCTATCTTTTTTTAAATCTTGCCCTGCTCCCAATACTCAAATACAGCTGATAATTTGTTTTCCCAATTGCGGCACAGTCGAAAAACCCCACTCAGTTCACGACAAGCCCTCGTTGAAAAGATCTCACGTCTGTCAAGTCTGTGTTAATCACATAATGTCAAGTTGACGTCTAAAACGGGTGAGAGGTTTTTGGAAGCTTTCACTTTTGCCAGCCATGCACAGGCTGAGAACTTGATAGCAGCTATAGATTATAGGGAGCCAAAATTGGACCCGCTGAAACTGCAGACACCCGTTCACAAAACACTATTTCTGTAGAAAGGGGTTCAGTACTTTGACTAGTGTGGTGTTTATTACTTATTTTCATTGATATTGAATGTGAGCCTCGGGGGTATGGGGAATCAAAACTGAAATTCAGAATGTCTTGTGAAACCTAGAACGTTGGCTGTAATAATGGGTTAGATTTGCTAGTTCATTACAAAGAAGATTGGCTACAATACTGCTTCTTCTACTACTTCTACTACTTCAACTGCTTCAACTACCGCATATATCTTCGAGATTATATGTGTCATTCTCTAATCTTTGAGCACAGGTATCTACAGTTTTAGGTGGGCTACTTTGGCTCCTTCTTGAAATGTTTAATGGTTTGCCCTAGTTTAAATCTTACTGTGAATATAATTTCATAAACAGTTATCATTCCCAATGATTTCATCACTTTATTGAAGAAAATTGCTACTTGACAATTTATCAAAGTGGCATAGGGGCACCGCCGGATTAGATAGAAGATGTTTGGCAAGTGTGTTACAGTTCAGGGAAGGTATTTTGAGGGAGAGGTTTTATTTCTAACATTATCTTAAATCCTAGGCTAGCTAGGTTGACGTCTGCTAGGAGCCTTTGACGTTAAACCCTGTCTCAAGTCAAACTGAGGTAGGTTTTGTTTGCGATGGGCAATACATGCAGGTTATGTGATGTATGTGTGTATGAGGCCCAGCGTCCAGGTACTACGATAGAAATTTAGACCTACCGATATGGCTCCGATACAAAAAGACAATATCGGAGACATATCGGGAAGGTACAAAATCGTAGACATATGTTTAGACATGCCAATCCATCACGCATTGTATGGGGTTTTCATCGGTGTCTAATCGCAGGAACGTGGTGAACTGCCCCGATATAAGGTGACCTTCCGACGCGATTTTGATTTTTTATCGGGGGGTGCATCGTAGACCATATCGGAACCATATCGTAGGAGGTGGACGCGGGGCCTTACAACATTTAAGACCAAGGTCCACTCAACATGGTAGAGGTATTTTTATCTCACCCCTGGTATTTTTGTCCCATAGCCTTAACATTAGGAAGGCGTTCTCCATGCCCCTATGATAATTACAGTCCATTCTCCAAGGTCTATATCATGTGTGTCGTCCATTCTTTTAATGTGTAAAAGGGAGAGATACCGAACTTGCTTGACTTTGACCAAATCATGTTGGTATCTTCTTTAATTCTTGTCACCGATTGCTGGTAGTCTGCTTTGTGAACTCGATATGGATGGGCGCAGTGGCGGCACCGTGTGGCGGTTGGCAGAACTAGACGCCTCTCTCACGCTGCGCCCTCTGTTGTCAAGCACCAGGTAAACACAGGCATACACTGGCCACCAGTGCTACACTACGTTGGCTCTGGTCGGGTTAAACCTGTTAGGGAAATTTCTTCATTCATACCTTATAGACATACATACTCAGGGTTGGTGAGTGTTTAGATATGTGGTATTTCATTCAAAAGAGCATCAATCTTTTGTTAAATAAAGTTATCATACTCTGAAAAGAAATTCATTTTTTAACAGTGTTCGTCGACTGCATATTTAAGGTAGATTGATCTCTTGATGAATGTTTCCTGAATAAACATGCAAGTTTTCTCTGTTTATTCATTTGTTCTTGTTAAACTTTTATAGTGCCTCCGTACGACAGCATGGTAAAGGTAGTAAGAAAGAAACTGATGAGTGTTGGGTACGTTTCCCCGTTCTCCAAACGAGATGGTGAACAGGGACTCAGACCAAGCACGAATATGTTTCTGATTGTATCTTATCCTGGAAATATCTATCTGTTTATCACCCATTGAGAATGAGCTACCATATTCGCAAGCCTGTTGAGAACGAGTTCCTAACGTTAAGCCTCTGGACATTTATTCCAGGCTAAGATAAATGATTATACTTTATCCTACCCCTCATATAATCTCCAGACTTAACATGCTGTGACTGTATGCCACGGTTATTCCATAAAAAATGTATATGCTAAGTGTGACATATGAAGTTAAACACATGTGACTGCAGGATAAAATCATGCTAAAGGTCATTCAATTTCATGACTGTTTTCATGGTCTTCATTGTCTTTCGCTAGAGATATCCCTCAGCTTTGCTTCATGATATTATTCTGCGAAGACAACTCACACCAAACACGGATTAATAGTTGATATGGCATTGCCATACTTTCGGTTTGAACAAAAATAGCACAACCCCTTAGCCCCACCCGCTAGTAGGTATTCATTGAGCCGTAACGGGTGCCTGCGCAATATATAAAAATACACTACTGTCGCCGGGTGCGGACCACATCTGACCAGTTCACCACAGGGTATCGAGGGTATCGAGGGTCTAATTATCCAGGATTCCTGAATATATTACTGTAATGTATTATAATATAAGCCGCAAAAACCGTTCCCCGTCTCCCCTAATATATTTCGGTCTTGACCTACAGGTCAAACCGAAATAATAAACAGTTATATGAAATTTTGTGACGTTTCTTGATAGTACAGGGATTTCGTTGATACAAAATGAAAAAAGACGTTATTGTTATTTTAGCTTTATTCATCTCTTGGATATACATCAGGGAGTATTGTTATTAACAGTATCTCTGAACGTCTCATCACAATCACCATACTGTAATAACAAAAATAATCAAAGTTTCCCCATTTCTGATAAAGTATCTGTCTGGAATACATACACAATAAAATACCAAAAGGACATGTATGTACATAATAAATGTTTCATAATAGAATATGGCGGCATCTTAGCAGGTACAACAAATATCATCTAAAATATTCATCAACTCTGTTTTCATAAATGTGTTAAGCGGGCAGCTAAAACATGGTTCAAGTCACGTATGCAGTATTATTTACAACATAGTAGCATCATCAACACTCTTTAATTTGGAATCAGAAAAACCTGAAAATTAACAGTAACATAGTAGGTAGTATACCGATAACTTGAGTGTTTTGTAAAAGCTACTACAAGTTTCATGGTGGGTGGAAAAAACAACTTTTATACGAGTTAGTATACTGGACCACGAAAGAAAGAAAAATGTATAAAATGTACTTTGCAAGGTGAAAATTGCTCAGACCACCAAAGTACCTAGGGTACATAGTATCAGCTGCACTGTGTGCTGTGGCCTTTTCATCGGTATGACTAGTTACACATCACATGTGCCATCTGCAACAGAGATCCACTTAGAATGGATCTTTTATTTAAACTATACTTACAGTATACAAGTTGCTCATTTTCCCCCTTCATTTCAGGGAATTCCCATACTTTATTGTCGATCTATTAAGATCAAGTCCCCATTGGAGATGAATGCAAGGATCTCAGTTGGGGTCGGGGAAAAAAAGTTGAAATACTTTTTATGTGGATTTTTCTGTCACAGAGAGACCAGGAAAACTTGGATATGTTTTTGTCGGCCATGGCTTGGGAGTAATAGGGTCTGTGGGGAGGAGGTTCAACTGACTGTTTTATCGGCAGAAAATGGGGCCACAGTTAATCACCCATCCATTGTTTCTAAGCTATTACAACCCATAACCATTGATTACAGATTCGAAATCTATTGATTGTAGGAAAATACATTCCCAAACAGATTCCAAGTCCATTGTTCATGTAAATCAAAGAAATGTCCCACTGACAAACCCTATAATATGGCAATTTCAGGTTTCAATGTTTTTGTAAAGATGGAAGATAGAAGAAACGATGGCTTTATGAACCGGCAGCACTGAAAACCACTCGGGACTGACGTCATAATACACTTGTGTATTACTTCATGCCAACCTCTCGCCGTTTACGACCATCTGTCCACAAAACCATCGATTATTGTCTATTGACACTCAAGGGTATTTTCCGTTAAGATTTTTCTGCAATTATTCTACCTGATCATCACATTACACCAACAATGTGTACTTGATACTTATCAATGGTCTGTTTGCCATATTATATGGAGACATGGTTAGTGTGCCTGAATGGAATCTGTTTAGAGATCTTTTAGTTGGAAATATTCACCGAGAGTTTAGATATTTCCGACCAAAATACAGAGGAACAGATGGAATTCAGGTATACACACTATGTCTCCTTATCCTTACATACCTGGAAATCATTAAAAATACGGTATATGTGGTACGGAGGGACGTATGGATATTACTCCGTCACCCAATGGGGAATGGAATCCATACTCCTGGTCAGTAAAAGTGCGACATTCACTCATAGGTATACAACAGTACTTTGTACATGCATGCTTTTTTTGGTTTTTTTTTAGCAATTTTTATTAAGGGAATATTGTGTGTTCAATCACCGAATTCAGCTATACAGCCATTCTTCCACTCGGGTCCTAGCCCCCAACTCCTCATTCTAATGGCAGGGTGTTAAACTGAATGGGCAGTGGGTACCATTTTTATGTAAGTCTTTGGTATGACCCGACCAGGATTTGAACCCCTGTTCTCCCATGCTCAAGGCGAACACCTCTACCACTTAGTTACCGAGCTGTGATATAGCTATCATGCTCTGTCACCTTATGGGGTGCTCCAGGGATCCATACCCTGGTACATATTTGTTTCGTGGTTAGGCCACTAAAAAAAAACTTGTTTCTCATCACCAAGCCATGAAAAATTTGACGAGGGCACTTTTTTTTTTTTTTTGCTATATCAAAGATGCCAGACATACAGTAAAACCCCGCATAAGCGGATACCCTCCGATCCGGGCCAAAGTGGCTGATTACGCAGGGTGTCTTCTTACGCGGGGTTTCCAGATTTTTACTGGCTTTACATTTAATGCATCCCTGACATCAGGAGCTTTAATTTAATACTAAATACACATACCTTTCATAATTTCTATCAAGGTTCATCTATTTAAAAAAAAATCGGTTTTTTTGTGATGCGCGCGATGATGAGAAACAAGTTTGTTTTTTTGAGTGGCCTTATTTGAGTTTTTTTCTTTTCTTTCTTTTTGGGGAGTAAGGGGGTTGGGGTTAACAGCACCATTGTACACAGAAGTGTTTTTGCCTCGTCTTCTCAATGAATGCATACAAACTCGTCATTTGTAAAAACAAACAAAATATATTTAACGAGATTCCTCTCCAGACTTGTACTTCTCGGCGACACGTTCAAATCATTCGGACTAAATCCAGCAAAATAATGGGCTGGACCTGTACATGACTTTCCCAATCAGTTCCTTCATTGGGTGGCTCTATGTGTAGACAATAACCCTAAAAAGTCTCTTATGACCAAAGACATTATATGTCTATGTCAAGATAGATATCACTGTGAATATCACAGTCCATGAATAAAGCCTTACCCAACATCTATTTTACTTCTTGATCCTTTTTCAAATGAATCTACAGAAGGTTATACTATATGGAAGTCAGACCCGAAGCACTGACTCCATTGCGTCTACATGAAGGTGATTGTGACATTCATTTAGTGCCTGGGGGCTAGGAGTATCGCAATTAAATCTATTATCCTACCCGTAATAAAAAATCTCCATAGGCTTAACATTGGGTCACTCTATTCGGTCTGGAGTTCAGAAAAATGAAAAATATCGCTTTAGTGGGATACACTTGACAAATGATGTCATCTGTTAATGTAGAAGTAATTTAGACGGGCGGGGTAGGATGAATTCTAAACAAAACTCGAGATAGTCATGTTATTGTTCATCGCACTTCGGCAAGATCACGTATTACTGCTCTCGGCTTCGTCTCGCGCAGTAATACGCGATCTTGCCGTCGTGCGATAAACAACAACACAACTAACTCGTTTGGTTTCTCCATACTATATAATGTCTGGCACAACAAGGAGCTTCCTATTCCTCTTACACCAGGTTAAGAGCTGTCTCAGAACCATCGTTATAAGTTACCACTTGATATTGGATTCTGCATTCATAGATGAACATGAATTCCATTATAATGTCTATCATGTAGACTACAAGAAAGACCACAGCAGTACATAACCTATCTATAAAACATACATCATTCTCCTCGGCAGCCTCTTGCTTAATCACAAAGTGGAAACAAGTATACGATTTAGGTTTTGACTGGGACAGGGTCCATACTTACAGTGACTAAGCCTTTGAGATGCAAAATATAACCAGCATATGTTTAAAGCTCAAGACTTAACTTTTTGGCAATCCCAATCCAGGGAAATAGGCGTCCTTGGTTTATTTTGAATAAACTTTAAAGGCATATCCTACAATACACAGTAGGATATGCCTTTAAGTGCGGCAGGAGGGAATGGCGGATGGGCAAGCCGGGTGTCTTCCCCCCCCCCCCCCCCAATTTTAAGCAATATCACTCGATATTGTAGTCTTTATGCAAAATCTTCGGGCCCCAAATCACCTTAGTCCAAACACTACATGGCATTGAAACATTATCACATACCATGAATGAATTGTATGACACCTGTATAAAGTAACATGCTACAGAATCCTTGTAGCTGGATGCTAAAACAATCTACGTCTTCCCTCATGAACAGATACCTACAAAACACAATAGTTAATTGTATCGCACATATATATAATTTAACACCTGTTGAATGTCTCTGTAGTTACAATGTTAACTATCATGTTAACTATCATCGAGCTGTGTTTAACATTTTCACTTTTGATAGTGAATTTATGTTCCACTCCAACCAGCTGGAGTTATTGAACCTTATACTGTGTGATACATAAAGTGGGTCCAAGTCACATCCTACTATGTCACATCCCACTACGTCACATTGGTTTAAGTCACGTCGATAACGTTGTGAGGTGACGTGAGGACTGGGCTCTCTCATATGACAGCTATAGGGCACATAGCTATTGTATTATGGAAGCGGCCATCTTGCCTCCCTACGCTAAACAAAACACCAGGTGGTTGGTCCAGTTATCAATGGATTTAATCAGAAATATTTTTGATGATTTGCCTTAAAAGGGTTTCAGCCTCACGATCATCTATAGATTATGACAGCAGAAAATACTGGTTGTCCCCCAACTACAGTGGTTCTAGCTTACAATTTCATGGTGGATGATGGTGGAACTAGCAATAAGGCTGTGCCCTATCCGAACCCACTTTAAACACAGGACGAAACTTTTGAGTTTATTCATGTATTTATCGGCGTATCTACCACTAAAGGGCTCGTTTTCTAATCTTTTCTTATAGATACTGCCATATTATGTGTCGGTGTATATATATATATATATATATATATATATATATATATATATATATATATATATATATATATATATATATACACCGACACATAATATGGCAGTATCTATATATATATATATATATATTGTTTGTTGGGAGTATCTCTCATAGAAATGTGTTTTCAGATACAACATATAGGTATATCCAACCCGACGTATACAGTGCATCAACATCATAGATACAAAGTAGATAAAAAAATTCATTGGCAGAAACTGACGTATATATATGACGACCAATACATTGGATGACATCTACGCCTGCGATGCTGTGTTTACGCCAAAATTATATCTCAGGAAACTCAAAGTTTCATCCTGTGAAAACCACAGCATGTTTTGAATAAACACACAACTGAGGCAAACCCTCTTATAGACAAGACCAACATGGATTTGTCTCAAAACATTTAGGGTTGCTTTAATTCAACTCTCATCATACCCTTTCCAATTACTTGGAGAAGACTATGCTAACCAGACATGGCAAGGGAGAACCTGGGTTACTATAGAGGAAATCTATGAACGTTTAGGGTCAGAGCTTGTATCCCATCGAGTTTTAATTATGTGGCGATTCAAACAAGATGGGATCGATCTCTGACCCTAAATTTTCATAGGTTTCTGAATTTATCTCACCCTTCACATTGACTAATGGGCTTACCTTTGTGACATAATCCCCCATTGAGTATTTTTTTCTAAATACTGAACGGGTGTTGGATATGAGTTCCCAATATCAAGTCTATGGGCACAAAATACCAGAAGTAAGATAATGAGAGGTTCCCAATAACAGATAAAAGCACCAGCCTGGTGTGTGCCCGACACAACATTGTGACAGCGGGCTGTGACAACAGATGATGTGACAGGGTGCGTAGTTTGTAGCTGACGTCTTCGGTAACGCTTCACAACTGCTCCGTGTTATGGGTCAAAGGTTTCCACCAGTTTGTAGAGCTCCAACTTGTGATCGTCCTCATCGGGCTCGGATATTTGCATCTCCATGTCGCCCAGCGGATCCGACTGCCTGGCAACCTGAGCAACAATGAGGAGGATGAGATGAGTTCAGGAAGAAAATCAGGATTATAAAGGAAGATTTAGGAAAACGAGGTGAATACACTTCTGACATCAACCGATGCTACCTTGAGGGAAAAAAAAGAAAGAAGGAAAATGATGATAGTGTAGCGGGCAGGTGGGGCCAGCTTTCCGAGGGGCTCGGGGTTGTGCGGCTGTCAGGAATACAGGTGTTTCCGTTCAGCGCCGCCTAACGGCCCACTGTCTAGTTACACCGCCGCTTGGACAAACATGGCCTAGTCTGGCCATATGTGTATAGGAAACACAGCAATCACACCTAAAGTGTGAACGGTAGGTGTGATCGCAGGAGTGTTGTTTTTTGACAGATTAGATTGCTGGAACAAACTAGGGTATTGCATCAACGAGTCTGGGCTGTCTAAACTTGATAGTTGATAATTATCTTGGTTTGAACTTGGAAAAAGAAAAGCATGTTATAAGCTAGTCCTGCCAATGTATTATTGTGTATCCAGTTTCGGTATCCCTGTGTTACATAAGGTATATCTGGGCGATGGGCATCACATGAGAATCATTTAACACATCCCAACATATTAATTACAATCAAAAATAAACGTTCGAAACGTCCATAGGCTTAGCATTGTGGAGTTGCTTCCCCAAGATGGCCGCCCTGACGGCTAGATGGAAGTTCGTAGCACCACCTACTTCCAGGCTGATTCGGCGAATTGACCGATTCGTTAAGTCAGCCTGGAAGTAGGTGGCGCTATGCACCCACCTCTAGGCACACATACCCTGTACGCTATGTACATACCCCGTACACCACCTATGTGTTGTACGGCCATAAATATGACATGGGTAGGAGCGGGTAGTATACGTAGGACATACGGCCACAGGTATATGTTAAAATTCAACTTACTTCATCCAGCATTTGCAATGCCTTGTAGTTGACCACGTAGGCTGAGATAAGCGTCGTTTGAGCCATGTTCGTATAAAAGCTCTTCTGTCCGAAGCTCAGGCAGACTTCTGGACTGGGTGGCTCCTGACCCTGTCTATTACACTGATAATGCTGGTACGCCGGTAAGAAGTCTTTCGTGAAATCAAATATCTTCGTTCTTTGGTGTCGAATAAGTTTCGTTCCCTCCTGATGTTGTTGATTGCAGTGGTAAACTACGCACCTGGGTAAAGAACGGGAAGGAGTGGCGTTAATGTTAAGTATTCACAAGGTTATTAGGCTACTCAACAAAAAAACTTGATTCTCATCACCGTGCACATCTGAAAAAACAATTTTAGATTTTTTTTGTTTTTTTTGTGGTTAAAATAAGATGAACCTTGATAGAAATTATGAAAAGTATGTGTATTTAGTATCAATTTAAAGCTCCTGATGCCAGGGATGCTTCCAGTGTATAAACAGTATACCCCACGTATGCAGACACCCCGCATAGACACTTTGGCTCAGAATGGAGGGTGATCGCTTACGCAGGGGTTTACTGTATGTCTAAAGCCCATTTTATCACACTTTTTAGCCATCTTTGATCCAGCAAAAAACAAAACAAAAACGAGAAAAAAAAAGCCCTCATCATATTTTTCATAGCTTGGTGATGAGAAACAAGTTGTTTTTTTAGTGGCCTTATCTATTATCTCACCCCTGGTATTTCCCCCCCATAGACTTAACATTAGGAACTAGTACTCCATGGCCATGCTGTTCGTGTACCCAATACTCAATGGCTAATTGGGTGATTCATTTCATCAATAAATGATGGCTGTGAGGTAGTTCCTGCTGTACAACTCGCTACTATGTTAAGTCCAGTGCTGAAATGTGTCCTGCTGAACTGAATCTCAGCAGTGATGCTGACACAAGTACTCAGGAGGTGGGAATGGAAAGGCACCTACATTCTTCTTCTAAACTTAATCTTAACGTCAGACGACCACATACTGAGTTTTACAAAAAATCACCTGCCTACAGAGGCTGTGTCCTATGGAATTCGCAGGACACAGAGATAAAGAAACTCCCGAACAAATCTGTCTTCAAAAACAGGGTAAAAAGACTCCCGCTCATACCAAACGGTTGGCCTCTTAAAAGATAGAGAGAGAGGGGGGGGGGGGGGGAGAGTGAAAATGAAAGAAAAAAGAAGGAAAGAGAAGAAGAAACTTCTGATCGTTGGCCCCCTTTAATCCTTATTTTAATTTTAATTTAATCTAATTTAATTAATTTAATCATATTTAATCATGTTAATCATATATTTGAATACTGAACTCAGATGTACTGACTATTTGTGGTCAACCCCATACTTGTTTTTAGTACCCCTTAACATCATAAACCTATTAACTATTCATCTGCCCTGTCAACCATTGACCATCATTCAATAACTACTGTAGTTATTGTTCTATTGTACTGGTACGACTCTGTACACAAGCTTGATACTTATTTGATTGTGACACTTTGCTTGCATATGTTAGACATGATCTGGCCTGGATTGAAAACCAAATGTAATGTTTGAATCTATGACCAATATACAAAAAAACCCCAAAAAAACCATGTTTATTATGGACGATATGGATGTCATGTAAGAAACTCTCTTCACCATCATCCATATTAATGCCTGCTTACCCTATTGATCGGAAGACTATGTACAACTGAAAACTGCAATTGGAAGAAAAAAATCTTTCTGGGTCAAACCGTACAGGGTGGAGACACATGCCGAAATCTAGTCCGCCAGGAGAAAATTTGATCAAATGCAATTGGAAGAACTCCTGATTCCGTGAGAAATTGTAATAAACACGTCGACGGAAAAAAAATTATGTTAGGAGAGTAGTTGAGAGGAACTCACTTGCAAAATCTGGTGGCGTAAATGTCGCCGTCCACACAGTCGATGTATACACCTCGATTGAGAGATTCTAGCAACATCATTGTGTACTCCTCATGTTTTGGTGTCAATGAATTATTAACACACGGTGGTAGGTGAAGCTGTGACGCCTCAATGGGTCCATGAATCTAAAAAAAATACCAGTTAACGTTCCATTAAATATGACATAATTATTATATACCTGTTTTAAGTTCGTTTACTTATACTGGAACAAAATTGGCTCTATTCGGCCTGTCTTCCTTTTCGGCCAGAGTGCTTACATCAAGACTTTGGTTACATATTCACCATAGGTTCTCAATAGGTCTTTTTCCATAGGCCGGTGTCGCACCTTATCAGCCTAGTTACCCCACGGCTGAAGCCAAACATTAACCTGGCAACGTATTCTTTACCATTGGATTACTCAGTGTATGAGCGTAATACGTTCATAATACCCTTGTACATTATTTCCAGGGATATGATAATGATTGCATCGCATTCTAGGGTATTCCAGCTCAAATTTGGTGTCTCATATATGCATATCGCCTCAATAATACTTTAGATATAGCATAGATATAACCTAGGATCACTGACATTGAATACACATTAATACATTGGCATGCCTAGCTATAATATGCTTATCTTTCTCCAAATTAAATCCAAAACAATTATCAACTTTAAAGTTTTGATAGTCCAGACTGGTTGATACAATGCCTTTAATTGTTCTAGCAGTCCAATCTGTCCAAAAACAATGCTCCTGTAATCACACCCACCGTTCACACTTTAGGTGTGATTGCTGTGTTCTCTATACACATATGGCCGGACTCGGCCAGGTTTGTGCGAGCGGCCGCGTAACTAGGCAGTGGGCCGTTAGGCGGCGCTGAACGGCAACACCTGTATTCAACTATTCCTTTTGCTAGCTTATTGCTCTGCGCATGTGCTGTGGCCTTACTGCCCGAATACATGTTGTACTAGGTTTTGCTGTGAAAAGGATTTTTTTTGTTTTAGTCGTGACACTGATGATGATAATGGGTGTTAGTGCTGATCGCAGTTGTAGATCTGTGCAATTATTTAGTGTTGGGTGTACTGTTTTGCATTTTTTTCTGTTGGGTTGGCTTACTCAGTCCGCTTACTACATTACCTATGGTCTAGGGTTGTTGCAAATGTGTTTACATCTTTGCTACTCTCCAAAATGAAACGGGAACATTTCCAATATAGTAGAAAGTTAAGTGGCAGGGATGTCAGTTGGGGCCACGAAAAAAAGTGGAGTTATTTTTAAGTGATATTTACTGCCTCAGCGAAACCGAAAAAAAGAGAGGAAAAAACGTAGTTATTGGCCATGGAATGGTGTTGAGGGTTGGGGGCGGGGGAAGGTTCAAACCACTATTCTGTTGGTATGAATGAGACTCAATTTAAAGTAACTTGTTTTACAAAAGGAAGAACAATGGAAAAGTGGAAAACTGACATGTCTGAGTATGACCACAGTGGGATCCTCTAAGTTTTATGTGGTAATTATATAGAACGTCGTGACCATGCTGTACAAGCTATAAAACAGGATGATAATTTACGGTTCGTTCGGAAGGAGGCGTTTTCGCCGAGTTCCGTACAAACCGTAAATTATTATCAAGTTTTGTGGCTTGTACAAGCATGGTAGGTCGTTCTATATTTAATATACCCGAAATTAAGAAAAATCCTTTATTTCATTTGGCTTATCAACTAATACTTTAATAAACGTTTACGAAAGCGTTCCGTATTTTCCCGTACGGAACAGTGTTCTGTACGGTAATTTTACGTTATATGGCGAAACGATGCGTATTTACAGTATATACGGCATGGGTATATAATAAAGTATACAAGGAGCGCACTCAATACCGTTTCCTGATAAAGACAGTAGACTAGGTGCTGCCACCTGTTGTCACTGTTCGCAACAAATGAGGGGCCATGAGTTACTCTGGCCACCAGAGCACACTAACGTAAACTCTGGTGGAATCCGAACTGAACCCCCTTGACATGCACTCGCCTAGCTGATCTTCATGCATAACTGGGAGAGGAGAATTCACTGCACTAAAACCACGCAAAAACGCAATACAGGGTGTATTATGTGTAATTAATACTCAATCCGGTTTTATAAATGTTTTATAAAATAAATTGGTAATATAAGATTGTATTTTTCATATAATACAGACTTGGATGGTCAATGGGAAATGAAGTATGCTACCAGTGGTGTCCCCAAGTTGCAAAGACCGGACCTCTTGGATGCTGGTGTATATACAACGGAATCAGGCGTATATATGACGTATATAAGACCGCACCATGGACATGTATATACGCCACTAGATAAGGCGTATACTAGACGGATAACAGGTTGAACTTCTAGACGCAAAATCCTACTGTTTGACGCGTTTCGGATACATATGTAAAGCGGTAGGTTTCGTGCAGTGATTGGGATTGTTTCGTAGAACACCCACCTTACGTGCTTGCTCAATGGTGGTGACAGACCGGATGTCTGCGTCCGAGCCGTAGTAGATTCGACAACCTTGCTGCTCTGTGATGCGCTCCTCCAACACGATCACATTCAGGTACTGCACCCGCACGAGCAGCTCATTACCTGCTCAACACCAAAATACAAAGAGTTAGTTGTGGAAGACGTGATCTCTTTAATATCGATATTACAGAATCATATTTAGATAACGAGGCAAAGACACTTCTATACCTAACCAATGCTACCTTGAAAGTGTCAATAACTCATCAAATCCAAACTGTTGCTATGCGATCCCCAGGAAAACGGTTCCATAAAGAACCCCAACCACCTTTCACAACAATGGCATCATGTTATTGTGGGTGCTATCTGATGCTATATTTAGACCAGATAGCATGAAAGATAACCCAGCAAATTTCAGGTTATAGGCACTGTCACAGTTTGACAGTGGGGGTGGGGGTCCAAGTTTTCTATGAATCGGACTCTTCAGTCATGTTAAAGCTTGGCTGTATTAAGGCATATGACACTGTCAAATTTAGGGAAGGTACTGAGAAAGAAAAAAAAATATGCATACAGAACCAGGGATGTCAGATGGAGTGCGGGGAAAAAGTGAGAATATTTTGATGTGGATTTTTCTGCCTCAGATCTGAGAGGACGGGAAAACTTGGATAATATGTCCTTGTCGGCCATGGCATGAGGCGGAGGATTTGTGGGAAGGTTCAAACCACTGTTTTATTGAAGTAAATGAGGATAAATCAATATTATTTTTGTTTGACAGAAGGAAAAGTAATCACATATATTTGATATGAACAATTGGATTTCCACGGAAAAATGGAAAACTGACATCTCTACAAAAGCGTATTCTTTTTTTAAATCGTTTATATACTCTGACAGTAGCAGTTCTTTTGTGTATACGCTTTCTTAATTATGTTCTATTGCATACAGTGGGGGTAGGGGTCAAGATTTACGGAAATTTCTGGGTTCTCATCTCACCCCTGGTACAAGTTTAGCCATAGGAATAATGTTAGAAAAAAATACTCAACGATCACCCCTGTAAAGTGATAATACTAAGCTATGGACGTGGCATAGTGAATACGAGATAAGGTCATAGGCGATTGATCAATCAGTGACCAGGATTTCAGAGAAAAGTCAAGACAAGAGATATTATCCCTAACAGTGAACGGGGTGAGATAAATCCAGAACCGCACTCGAATTGTAAAATAAACAATACTCCACTCGTTTGAATGGGCCGTAACAGTCACTCGGCTTCGCCTCAATGACGATTGCGGCCCATCCAAACGCGTGGAGTATTGTGTATTTATACGATTTTCAATGCAGTTCTATATAAATACTTTATGCAGGGATGCCAGTGAGATCTCAGAAAAAAACCTGAAATGTCAACTCTCTATTTGACTGCCATTTTTATCTTTGATATGATGATTATTTGACACATCTGAAATCAGTAGTGAGAAGATATATGTAAATACTTACAAGACCTGAGCAAGTCTACTACAGATATGACCACCCTAACGCCACCACCACCAGCCTCCTGAGATTACAAGCAGCTCAAGTTTCATTAAGCTCCACTCTCCAAACATAGTTCTTAGTTCAGGAATTTCAGGGGGTTTCAGTTAACCTATGGCAGTCCACTATAGCGCCACTGAGCTTTCAGGGGAATTCCCCTGACTCTGCAAGGCCCTGGGACCCACAGGGTACCACTGGGTTCAGCCTGACACCAGCCACCGGGCATGACTCCCACCACTGGCTGCCTACATAAAGATACACTACATTTCATAAGAATGAATGGTAATGTTTTAGAGTATAAAAAAAAATACCTGAAAACCTGAGATTCCCTGAGAACTGGCATTCCTATAAATTATGGATGGCCCTTTCTTGATAGTACAATTTTTTTTTAACTCACCTTGGATTGGCCCTGGTATGGCGGGGTCCGACTTAAGCACCATTTGGCTCTCCCCATCGCGGCCCTCCACCAGGTGCAGGGTGAGCGGCCCAGGAGGCAGGGCCAGGTGGGAGGGCAGCTCCTGGAGCACGGTGAGCTCCAGCAGGTGGTCATTCAGCTCCAGGCTCTCCTGGCTGACGTTCACCTCCACCGGGGTCATGGGCACCGGCTGCAGCCCCGGCAGATCGCCCTGCAGCGGCGACGGCTGCTGGAGGTACGCCGGGCCGCCCAGGGTGGACACGGCCGATGAGACGTCGGAGGCGGCGGGCGAGGCGGCCGGGGAGGCGGAGAGCTCGAAGGTGGCGTCGGAGGCGGCGGGGGAGCTGAGGGCGCCCGGCTGGGCGTAGCGGTAGCAGACCGGGGTGGTGCCGAGGAGAGGGGACGGGGTGGCTGACGCACCACTGCCGGGCTGGCCAGGTGTCGTCGTGAAGGTGGCCTCAAACATGGGGGCACCTGTCGCCTCGTTGGTCGCGAATGGGACGGGATCGACCGCCACGTGCTCTGTGAAAACAGACACAAAGGTGAACAACGTGCAATATTACATATAATTCATTATCCTACCCCTAATAAAAAACCGCCATAGACTTAATATAGGGACATTTATGTGGCAGGCCGTGACATAAAGTGTTTTTTATGCCACTAGAGTAATAACAATATTGACCAATCAGAGAGCAGGATGTCAGCTACTATGAAAAAAAAGTTCTGTTGGTCATTTACTCAATATTTATCTTTTAGTAATACAAAAGCATAGACGAGGTAGGATAAATACGAAACCGAACTCGAGTTAGACTTGTCAATGTCTATGCCACTCTGGTCAGGTCTGCTCCTCACTACGGTCGGCTACGCCTCGTGTAGTAATACGCGACCTTCCCATCGTGGCATAAACATTGTCAAGTCTAACTGTCGTTCGGTTTCTACTAATTACTATATACCCAAGCCGTATATACTGTAAATATGCACCGTTTCGGCATATGACGTAAAAATACTGTTCCATACACTAAAGTACAGACCACCTTGCCATACACGTTTATTAAGAAATTGGTTGTTAAGCCAAATAAAATTGATTTTTTTTAAACTTCGGGTATATAGTAAATATATAACGTTCAACCATGCTTGTACAAGTCACAGAACTCGATGATAATTTACTGTTTGTACGGAACTCGGTATATATGCCTCGGTCCATACAAACCATAAATTACCATCTAGTTCTGTGAATTGTACAGCATGGTCAGGACGTTCTATATAATTACAAATCGCTCTTCCAAGCAAAAGTGCATACAAACAAGGAAAAGGATGATATTTACATTGAATTGTTTGTAACAACAATTGTTACACGTGAAACCTTCCTTCCATTTAGAGGCACTCTATGTAGATCCTCACAATATGATCGCTTATAACATATCTGAATTTACCAAATCTTCATGTTCATGTGCACGCTTTCCTTTGTAATCTCGTATACTTTAATAATGACTATAATACAATGTGCATATGGTATACTGCATACATCTGTCTCAACATCTAGTTTTACTCCTGTTTGTTCCGATTACAATCTCTAAAAACAAATTATAATGGCAAAAGAGCCTACTGAAAATAGTGTTCGCGAACCCTAGTAGAGATTCCAGAATAAAGAACAAATGAAAAAAAATCTACATTATATATTTTGCGATAATTATCGAATCCTTGGGGCCAATTATCATTGAATTCATCCGTACTGAGATTCAAGACGGTTTTCAAGACGGTGATTATAGAGATTGTTATATGAAATTGAGCAACACATATACATAATAAGTGTGCTAGGCACATCTAATATCATATAGATAAGCTTGGAAGTTTACAGAAAAACATTATACAATGATATATACCATGAGGATGATTAGTAGAATAATTAGACTCCTAGTGCCCTGCTTCCTCAATATAGGTTTTTTTTATAGGTTTTGAAAACCAAAATATAGGTTTTTACAGGTTTTTCTGGGCCAAAAACATAGGCTTTAATAGGTTTTTTAGGTGAACATATTCAGCATAATAAGAGTCAAAATATAGTGAATCGCCTATTTTCAGTTCTTAGTTTCTAAAAAAATGTACCTAGGTTTTAAAGGTTTCACTGGGAGGCCTGATGGCCTCAAAACGGTCGCTATTAACGATTATCCCGTCTAAAAAAAACGGGTCCCAGCTCTAGTATAAATAAAAATCTTTTAAAATATTTTTAAAATATTCTGCTCACCATTTGTGTCCATCATGTCATGCTCTGTCTTCACATCTCCGAAGCTGGGAAGTGATCCTGTTGACATGTTGACGGTAACCTCCGGGTCTTCTGCCCGCATCAGCTCAAGGCTGGGTATGCCGCGCAGATCGCTCGGCAAATCCCCACCTAATGGTGCACGTCAAGGTATTGATCATGAACATGGGAATATATCTATAGGGCACAGAGTGATGGCTAGTTCCGCCATCACCCACCTGGAAATTGTAAGATAGTACCACTATAGTCACGGGATAACCGCTATTTTCTGCTGTCAGAATCTATAGATGATTGAGACAGGCTGAATTCCTTTTATTGCAAACACCCCCAATTTTCTTTGATAAAATCTATTGACAACTGGACCCGCCACCGAGTGTTTTGATTATAAAAAAAAATTGATTAGTGTCGGGGTGCACAATGGCCGCCTCCAAAACACAATAGCTATAGATGTGCCCTATATGTACAATAGGATCCCTGCTAAGCCATAACAACTAAGAGGAACAATAAAATTGCCAACATTATCCTCAATTCACTTATGGTTTGTGGTCCAATCACCAAATATATTTATTAACCACCGATTACGGGGTCTCCATAGAGAACGTATTGGGTGTGTGTTTTTATATTTGAAAGTGTAGTACGGTATTTACAGAAGGATTCTATAAAGAGTAAATATAGGGTCTGCTGTGTAATGCATTCATGTACGAATATAATCTCTTATTTTCGGAGGAATTGGAAATAGAGCATCTATTTTTAGAGAGAGTGTAGTCATAAAAACAGATACAGATTTTCTGATGGGTGAAGTGGTTGATCAACATTACGTTTAGAAAGACTTTCCCAAGTACAATTTCCTTAAAATGAATGGCTATCTGGTTTATAACAATCTCAAAATGCCTTATACACCGCTATCTTGGTCAATATCAATCAAAAACATAAATACATGAGGAATACATTTTCTCCGTATTACGGAAATATATTTGATCTGTTCTACAAATTATTTCTGGAGGAACCATGGGTAATGCAGACTACGGAAGATAACACATAAGATATACCCAAGAAACAATTACAAAATGTGCACAACTATGATTCCAATTATCTGAATTTCGGTGTTATCTGAGCGAGACAAATATGCTGATAACAATATTGATTTAGAGGAATTGTTGGTGGCACAATTGTTTAGTGAATATAAAAGATGTTTTGAATGAATTCTTATCTACACGTGCCAGTTTTCTTCTAAATGTATTTGGCATCATTTGTACTTCGCCCCAATCGACTATAAGAGTATTCTAGGCCAAGAAATCAGATAACTTACTGCTACTGGATACACAGGCGTTTTCCACGACAAGGGGCAATTGGGGTGCAACTTGCGCCTGGAAAAATATCATAGAATCAATAAAATGTTATACAAATAAACATAAATTATCAGGACGTGGCCATAACACCTCTATAGCAAGCCGATGCTACCTTGAAAGTCACAGTTTCCGGTCAATTTCGAACCATATTGCTATATCGTCTCCATGGAATCAATTGTTCTCGTTAACAATGAGCAAAACCAACCAATAGGAATGGGTCTTAGATCCAGTCCACACTCACCAAGCATATTTAAGGGCATGTGAGTGTACACATCAAGCGTTTTTCTGGTATGTGACCTAACAAGATTATATTTTTTTATTATCGGGATTCGGGGTGAAGGTTTCATCCGGTTTGGACTTATCAGTCCGAACGTTAGAAAAAAAAGAATTTTTTTTACAAATAAACATGAATTTATCCAAATCATCATCTGGACGTAATTGCTATATTTTTTCTTCCATCTCTCATGGGGATGGTAACCAACTGCCCTGTTATCATTCTCTGATAGGGAATAATGTTCTCGTTGTAATTGATATCACTGATTAGATAAAGCACATATGTGTGGAATGATAATTGCTGTTACCGTAAAACCCCGTTTATAAGCCGATTATTTTAAGGGATTTTTTTTTTAAATCGGCCCAAGTCGGGGGTCGGCTTATAATCGGGATTTTTCAAAAGTGGATTTGTGAGATAGCATGGGATATCCTATATTGGTACAAAAGTTCATTGAAACGTCCATATTCTATACCGAAAATTCTACAAAAAAAGTTGTGAGTACTATAGTACTATAAAGGTTAGACTATATCAAATAAAGGGTTTAAAAAAGACTATCCTGTATGTCCAGTTCACACCAGTTGATAAAAAAAGAACCTCGTGGATCTCAAAACGACTATCTCTTGAATAGAGTCCTTAAATCGCTCACCTATTAACTGTATATGCATTTCCTTCAAAAGAGTTAGTTCATGTATATCTATTTGTGACTTTATACATAGTGTAGTTCTATAAGTCTATATTATATTAATTTGCTGAGTTATCCGTATTATATTTTGTCTAAATATTATATGGTGGGTTAGAAATTTCGAGTAGCCACAAATTGTTGGGAGTAAATACAACGGCGGTAATTTGTACTGACGGATCTGTTACCCAATTAAACTAGGAGCAAATGGTTTGTTCATCATAAATGAATGAGCGTGCAATTATAAATGAATAACAATTAAAATGTTTGGGTTAGATTCAAACTATCGATAGTTTTCTGTAATACACTTGCACCCAGTCAACTTGCTATTTCTGCAACTGCCTATCTAGGATTCAAAGAGATCAAGAACCAGTGGGTCTTGATGTATTTTGGTCTTGAGTGATTGGTCATGGTCAGCTGGGCACACCTCTCAGACCCTGAGACACTGGCTCCCTGCTCTGTTCTCACTATCCCAGTGAACAGCATGCAGATAGTAAAGGGATAGTTTTCTGGAAGCACACTGAAAGTTCAATGTGACCACTCTAAACATGCTCTAACCTCTAGATGATGTATTTAGCGCGTGCAAGCACACTCTAAAAATAAGTAAAACATGTTTTCCTGGGTGGCTTACTAAGACATTATGCAGGCCCATCAAAATCTCATCGTCCTAAAGGTCCAATATAGATATCTAGAAGTACTTTTGATTTTGTTTTAAAAACTAGCTTCAATCCCTGGATTAAAGCATCAACTACAGATATTGTAGAGGAAACCTATGAAAGTCTACGGTCATGGCTCGTATCCTATCAAGTTGGAATAGCGTAGTAATTCACAAGGCAAAGCCGCGTGAATTACATAATGATTCAAACAAGATGGGACCACGCTCTGACCATAAACTTGAATAGGTTTCTGAATTTATCTCACCCCTCACATTGACTAATGGGTTAACATTTGTGACATAATCCCCAATTGAGTATTTTTTTCGAAATACTCCATGGGCATCGAGTATTAGTTCCCTACGTCAAGTCTAGAGGGAATTAATACCAGGGGAAAGATAATTCCTTGAATCTAGATGTACTTTTGCCTCAGCATATATGCTCCAAATAAAGACTGATTTGTATCTTTTTTATGTGAAAATCTCTATCTTCTTATGTGATGATATTTATGCCTGAGATTTATTCCTTACCCCGTGCATTGTCGTCCTCGACTTGGTCTGCACAGTGTGTGCGTGCCGACTCGTTGTGCTCGATGCTCGAGGTTCTGGAATTCAAAATGGTCGCTATTAACGATTATCTTGTTTAAAAAACGGGTCCCTGGTTCCCACTGTATAATTGACTGTATGGAAATGTACAGCCGCTGTGAAGAGAGATTAAGACTAGTTTACACTGTGTCCTGTAACTTCTCAATAGGATGTATAAACTATGTTTATGCTGAAGGAATATCGTTGGTAAGCAGAGTCAGATACACCTGCAGATGTAAGAATTTAATGTTATTTTGTCCTATTGGCAAACTGGACAAATTGTGATGTTCTACGTTGGTTTATGCGAGGAAGAACGCCCACATGGGTGATTGTGTAATCTTTTAATTTCAACTGAATAAAAAAAGTATATATATATATATTCTTCGGTATCACATCTACAGACCAAATATATTTTCTCTTCATTTTTAGTGTCTAATTTAGTGTGAAACTTCACACATAAAAGATCAAATCATAGCCTATTTCCAGTATCAAAATCGAAGCATACCGGTACTCCTGCTTTATCAAGTGGAATATTAAAGTAGAAACCAAGAGGTTTTGGTCAATGTCATTTTTCTGCATGAGTTTGATGCGGAGTGATATTACGCAGCGACAAACGAGTTGGACAACAATAACTTTGATCAAAACGAGCTGCTTTCTGTATTTATCTTACCCCTGTATGCACTAAAAGAATGGCTGTTACACAGGAAATATATCATGGAGAATGGACTGCAATACTTATAGGGCCATGGAGAACGAGTTCCCAATGTTAAGCCTTTGGGATAAAAATCTCAGGGGTGTGATAAATATAAGACCCTGTGATACCGACACTGCGACCAATATTCCAGAGTAAACAATTACAAGAACTATGTCTCAGCGACTAGTGGAAGACTATTGTAGTATTTACGATGAATAGGTAATTATCCGATTACTTACCTTGGTTAAGTATGAAGGAGAATTAAGGTTCTTGCGAAGCCTAGGGACACTTCTGAGTGTCCTAGGGTATCTTATTTCATGGGAATGTAACCCAAAAAAACTAATCTTGAAGCTAAACAACTTTGCTGAAGGAACTTACGTCTTTCATTATCTTTGAATTGGTAGACTTTGAATGGGTCTGCAGCCTCAGGGTCCGATTTGTCCTTGAGTTCCAGGATATCTGGTGCCTTGTTAAACGCACAGCGCAACCGGGTCTTCCACTTTGCCCACTCGGGGTTGTCTAGGCCTTTCCGGAATTTCCCTGTATGCAGCGCCCACTCCTAATATATCAGGGTTGCCAGTTGGGGACAGAAAAAAACATCCAAAATTATTCATTGCAATACAGGGTTTTCACATGACATATGCATTACAGTGGGGAATCAAGGGAAAGCTCAAGTTTTTACATCGGGGGAGGTTCAGTGTGTGTGTGTGTGGGAGAGGGGGGGGGGGTCACAGGCTGTGGTTGAATTGGGTAATTTAGTAGTTGGTATATTAATATCACAAGAGGAGTTATTTTTTCATTCTGAAAAAGAAAACCTGAATTTGACAAACATTGAAAACTGGCATCCCCGGTATTGACATTGTAACCAGAAACTTAGATCTAGGAAAGGAATGGTTCTACACTGTTTTGGTGAAATACAAACAATAATAAGGTCTGCAAAATGGGGGGGGGGGGGGGGTGGTTATGATATTACTATCTAATAACGCAAAGTATTTTGTAGTTGATGGTTAAAGGTGACTGAATTCTTTTTCCGTCAATATCCCATTTCAAGAAATAAGTTTTTAGCAACGAGGACCATCACAGAGAATAAGTTGAACTCCCAAGACCTATTATTCTTGAAAAACTGTTCTTAAACAGATAGAAAAAAAATAGATGATGTCAACTACACCATGGGCTATTTATTTATGCATCTCAGTTAACTTTATCGTATTTATTTAGAGGGTTCACGACAGTAAAGCCAGATCATAAAAAAGTTTAACTTTTCTACAACACTAAAAGTACCTCGAAAAGCACAAGCACTTAATTCTAATCGAGGGGCATTAGGAAAATCTTATTTTTAAAGGGAGTGACTCATAGGGCATTAACATAGATCAAAATAGAGGCCCATTGTTAAAATAAAACTATTATATCGTTTACAAAAAGTTGATTTTGTAATACTAATTTAACCATTTTTTGTGCATGTAGCTTCGTCTTACAATGCTATGTCTTTTGTTCAAATACGAACTTTGCTCGTCTTTTATTAACCAATAAGTATAGCTAAGAAAATACAAGTGACCACTCTAACGTTGAACAATGCGTACATCCATATATAACTATAAGTGAACTATCCATCATATAATAATGTGTAAATTTATATCATACTACATCTTCCTCTCGTTTAACATTCGCAAGGCTATTAATCATATTTTAGCCAAAATGTATAAGGCCTCTGAGTCTATACCTGGACCAAATAATAAGAAATTTAAAGAAATAAAAAAATTTAAAAAAAAAATAAAAAAAGAAGAAATTTAAAACAATTGTTCGGGGTAATCAATTTTGAGTATGACCATCTTGATTCTCTGTGGCGAGTCAGTTAAATAGAATATGAATACATATATCTACGGACAAAAGAAGAACGAGAAACAATGATAGAAAAATATGTGTTCAAAACAATGACACAACATACTGCCCCCAGGGCCGTCTGTGAACTAACCATGAATATCTGCGAGTGCTCCGGCGCCCAGTCTTGTTTTCCTCCATGTTTCCAGGGGATCCGGAAGATTTTTCTCTCCTTATCCAACCAATAAAGGCCCGGGATTTCCTTGGAGTTGATCTTATTAACCAACCATGGCCTCAGTCTCTGTCGACTTCCGGACATTTTCTGCAAAAGAAATCAGTTGTTACTATATACCTATAGGTGAATGTCTTACTTTTACTGACCAGGAGGACAAATTCCATTCGTCTCCGAGTGACGAAATAGTTTTCATACGTCCCTCTGTACCATGTGACCACTGTCATTCTGTCGTTTTGCTATTTAGTAAGTTGTAAATAGGCATTCTTAATGGCTTCTAGTTTAAAAGGGGAAAACGATAAACAAAGTTCCGACTGTCTCTCAACGATAAAACCAAAACAACATGGACGCATTCATCCAATATCTAACTTGCTATATATGGAAATTCACTAACTTGTATAATCCTAACCAACACTCTAGGTGTTGGTATATACACCTAATCTATATTACAATCAAATATCCTATTGGCGCACTGGTCACCTACTCATCAATCCCATCATTCTTATACACCGTTCCTCATTTTGTCGAATACATAAATACGTTTACGCTACTCATGTATTCACTGGAAGAACTTTATAAAAACAAAAGTGAAAAAAAAACACTTTAAAAATAAATCTGAAACAAAAAGGTATATACATGGCTGTGAAGATATACATATCCATGTTTTGATTATCATTCACTTTGCCTTAGGCGCCCCCTCACTTGCCAACCTGCATAAAGAAGACACACCCAGTCTTGCTGGTAAAAAGGAGGACCTGTATACCTAGGACAGGCTAGCAGCGGTAACTGTTGTACTGTGAAGTGACCGTTCACACCCAGCTATGGTGTTGATGCTCGGGGGTATATTGTGAATTATGTGACAGTGTCATTGTATGTCTGGCCTCTCTGGTGAAGAAACTTCCTGGTGCGTGCACAGGGTTCGTTGAACCTGAATAACCTAGGATCGTACATGTAGACCCTTTTCTGTACGCCATGGAGACCGAGGGACGATGTAGGCCAACTTAATTCAACACTTATGGATGACCTTATGGACGGCTAAGACTGTCAAAGTGAACAAACTTAAATATCATTAGACGATAACCCTTGTACGAGGTACCGAAAAAGGATCCTCATGAAGGATCCTAGTTTATTCAACAGGCCCATAGCACCATGACTGCTCTAGTTTGCCTTCATGAATATACATCAAAGAGTAACATATATGAAAATTATTTTTACATCCTGATGAAGGACTGAAATAGTCCGAATCATGTCGGTAAATAAAGTCTCATAATTATGTTGTTGCTTAAGAATGGATCCTGCCCATCGCCGAGTTAGTGGGAATATTTTCTTCTCATCAAAATTATTTTTAAGTTTATGTGAGTAGTTTATCCCCTGGAACAGGTAACAGCCAGGGGTCTGTTTAACAACTTATACCTGCGAAAGGACAGTGTGCAAGGAGACCTCGTAGGAGAATTATCGTTTGATAACATTCAAGCTCGCTCAGCTAAGACTGTTCTACCTGACCGAAGGTTATCCATAAGGGTTAAATAAAGTTGGCCCAAATAGTCCTGGGAGATCCTGTCCACTTGAGATCCGCTGAGATCGAAAGTGTTTTTCAGTTGAGATCATTTGAGGTGATCTCAAGTTAAGACTAAGATAAGACCGTTTGGGGTGCTTTGGGTGTTTTTCAGTTGAGATGATCTCAGGGATCTCAAGTGAAAGGATCTCAACTTTGGTCTCAACTTGAGATCAGTTGATACTTGTCTCAACTTTTTTATCCAGTGCTAAAACTTATCAAAACTAAAAGATATTTAGAGCAAAGTGTATTGATAATCTGGCAAACGTATATTCCAAATTTCAGTTTTATTGTGGTTATTATGACCATGAGAGACAATTGATAAGCAACATAAAAACAAGGCACTGCACCACTCAGCTAGTTTGTGCTGAACCTACTGTAATGCTCAAAGTCAGTTTCAACTTGAGATCAGTCTCAACTTGAGATCGGTCTCAACTTGAGATCGGTCTCAACTTGACTTTGGTTCACACAAGGTATCGAAAGGGACTTGACATAACAGATTGGGGCGACAATAGGCAATTTAGAGGCTCTGGTTTACTTAAACCACAGGAAGATCACTATAGAACTTGAGATGGCTCTACACTGAGGGCTAGGGATCTCAACTTGATATCCTTGGAGTTGAGATCCCCTAAGATCGGCTGTGTAGACTTGAGACAACGTCTGAAAAACACTTTCCGCCATTGATCTCAAAGTTGGTCTCTGGATCTTGGATTGATCTTAGCGGATCTCAAGTTGAGATCCTCTCGACTGAAAAACACCCCCCTGGGTTTCGTTAGCGTATAAAAAGGGTCTTCATGTACAAGCCTAGATTATTAAACAAACCCCAGGGACCCCTTTTTTAGACGAGATAATCGTTAATAACGATTATCAAACATTTAAGAGGGCTTTGAAGATAAATACAACAACCATTGACCCTAAGGGCTCGATAATTATCGCCAAATATATGATAACTAGACCAGGGCTTAAAAATGGTCCCTATTAACGATTATCCCGTCTAGACAACGGGTCCCTGGTTCCCACTGTATAATTGACTGTATGGAAATGCACAGCCGCTGTGAAGAGAGATTAAGACTAGTTTACATATTCCACTGACACGGCAGAGCGCACACGGCCCCGTGGTCTGTGCAGCAGGGCGTCACAAAAGTTCTCTATAACCACGACTGGTGTACAGTCAAAGTGCAGAATATGGATCACTCAAGGAATGCGCCAATGGGCGAGCTCTTTTATTTATTTTTTTTTTTTTTTTTTTTTTTTTGTGTGTGTGGAAAGAAACAACGCCACACAACCGAGGATCGTCGGAGTCGTGTCTGAGGACGGACAATCGGCCTAAATAAATAAGGGAGCAGTCATTGTGTATGGCTGGGGTGGGGGAACAGTTTTTGAGGCGTGAGGTTTTTCCCCAAAAAAAGTCCCCCCTCCCCTCGGAATAACCATAAATTAGCCCCCCCCCCCCCCCTTGTTTTAACCCCCCCCCCCCTTGGAACACCCAAAAGACCCCCCCCCCCCCCCCTGCCTGAAATTCGTGCCTCCCCCCCCCCCCCCCATCCAGCTATAATCAAATGAAAACTCCCTACCTACGGTACTATTTGTGTTTGGTATTGGCACAGAGGAATGGTTATTCAACCATGACATACACTTGGGTAAATCGAAGTTTCGTGTAGGTGTTTAGTAGTAAGGTCATTCTCAAATATTGTGCTACTTGGTAGACGAGCAATTTCTTAATGTAGTAAAACAATGGACATATTTAGGACAGTCGTACTTTCATACTTTAACCAATCAAAGGAGATACACATATCATTACAATGCATACATGCTTCTATTGTTTCTGTATGCAATGGTAACATAGTAACAATTACATACACATAACATATTACCGACTTCAAACCCCCTAGATCGTGTGAGCTTTGTACTGAAAGTGTCCAAATACTCGTCAAAATTACGGATTTAACTTACAATTGTTATAAACCATTCGTAAATATTTGACAATGTCTCCTGATTGATCAACATTGAAAGCATGAGCTAAAAGAAGTAGTACCTGTTTAGAAACAACCGAAAAAACACAAAGAAACGCCACTAGCGGGAGTCTAACCAGTGTGCAGCCACCAGGCAATATAACGGCTAACCCTCTCCTACGTTAGTCAGGTAAATGGTTTGTTTACCGGTGACGTTCCTCGGTTTCCCGTTCTTGTCCCGTTCCAAAACAACTGTGACTGGAAAAGAAACTCCTGTATTTCCAATCCTGAAGCCTCCATAGTAGCTTTCCGCTTCTTCGGCATCACACCAGGTACAACTTCCCGATTCCTTTCACTGAGAAACTCATTAGAGACTGACGGACATGGATTCCCGTCTGTTTTCTGATGCTGCCTCAGCGCTTCTCTACTTTCAGGTGGATATAGATGTATATACACACGTCGCGGTCTACTGAGATCCGGGTCGATACCTGCCAACGTCTAACTGGGCCCTCCTCACCTGACCATGTTTACTCTAAATGATTATCTACCATATATAAAATACTAGAATTCTGTCGGATCTGCTTGGAGTTTCTCCCACACATAGGGACAGATAGGTAAAGTATTCACCCCTGATCTCTATTCAGGGGTGAACAGCTGCCCTATGTTATTAGGCGAGACACTGTGCAGTTAGGGAACCAGCGACGAAAACTGAATAAAATGGTTGGATTTGAGAACCAGCCAAGATCGACTGGAAAACTACCTCTAATTGCACACATATAAAGTATGAGACAGCTATTTTGAAGGTTTGGCGAAGACAAATGGGTACATATTTATAGATTCAATTTTGTTTTCTTACATGCCAGACAGCGGCCAGTGAGAAATGACATCCCAGTGGAGGGCTCTATGGCAGAGGAACCCGGCCATGTACAGGGCCGGGTACACTGGCTTAGGGACAGAGTGAACCAGACCTAGGCCTGGAGGCCTGAATTTGACATAACAAATAACAGAACTTAGTGTATATTATTTACCAGATGAATGTATGAATCTCTATTTACATGATGAACACAATATACTCCCTAAAAAGCTAAGAATTTAGGATATTTGAAAAACTAGCGTGTGGATAAGATTTTGATCCAAAGAGGCTGGTTGGTGCAGAGATACGAGCGGGTGCAAGAAGTAAAGTGCAGGATATATGCTAGGTGAGTGTGTGTGTGTCGGGGGGGGGGGGGTTCATGGGAGGACTCAGACACTTTAAACAAACACTTATTTATCTTAATATATTGCCACTGGTTCCCGCCATTAAAGGCTTGATTAAATTCCAGTTTCTAGTTTGTGAAATACAGTCCTTTTATATTTTATTTCTAAAGCCTTTTTTAATACACAGGGACACAATTTAGGATTGAGGAAAAAATGGGAAATCAAAAACTAAAAAAGAAGCATCTCTAGAATTACACTGCAACAGAAAAGCCCTGATATAGGATCTAATTTCCAGTGACTGCACCGTTATTATTAGTGCTTTAAGAGAGATAGATTTACCCGATAGACATTGATTGATTCAATAGAGGTCGTTACTATATGTTATATTGTCAAGATACACAAGGTGGCGATAGTGTATGTAGGAACATGTGGAGGATCCGCAACATACCTTGTATGAATAATGTCCAATTTTATTATTTTTAATATAGTCCAGGTTTTTTTATATTATTTTCTCTGCTTTAAAAAAAATCTTTTTGGGGAAATATAAAATTGAGTACATATAAAAAAGATATCGGAAATCCGCCAAATATAGGCAGATTTGCACCCACGAACACATCCCCCTAGTGACAATGATGGGTGATGTAACAAAGTAAACATATATATATATATCCTGGTCTCATGACCAGCGTTCAATATCAAAACAATGACAGGCTATCACTTTAAGTCAATGAACAAGCCCGGCGTACAGAATGCTACCTACGCCTTGTCTGCTATATTGTTATTCTCTTTTTCAAATCACACTATCGAATGTCCACTGTCTGCCAGCTGCAAATAGGTTGCCTGTCGATCGGAAGGAGGAGAAATTCCCTCTCTCGTTTAATATTCACAGTTTTGCGGAAACGGCGCCAGTCGTAGGCCCGTGAGCGGCTGGTGCCTATTTCTGGACACTGAGTCATGCTCACGGGGATCCGCAGCCGCCGCCGCAGCCGCCGCCGCCGCCGCCGCCGCCGCAGCCGCTAGGGCGGGCGGGGGAGAGGGAGGGGTGGGGTGGGAGAGCGTTGTATGGAGAAAGTGAAGCGACACGTTTGGGAAAGTATGTCAAATGATGCAATTTGTGGGCTTCTTATTGTAAAAGAAATAGTCACAGGGATGTCAGTTAGGGTCAGGAAAAATGTGGAAATATTTTTCATGTGGAATTTACTGCCTCCTATGACAGACTGAGAAAACATGGAAGACACATCAATGTTTGATATAGAATAGGGCTGAGGATGTGTGGGAAGGTTAGAACCACCGTTTTATTGGCATGAATGAGGCTCAATTGATACCATCTTTCTTTTATATAAGAAAAATGATTTTATAAACTGGATATGAAAACAGTTTTCATGTGGAATTTTCTGCCTCAGAGATACTGGAAAACTTGGACAATATGTCCTTGTAGGCCATGGCATGAGGTTAAGGATCTGTGAGGAGGTTCAAACCACTGTTTTATTGGCGTAGATGAGGTCAAATCAATATCATCTTTTTCTAACACAAGGGAAAGTAATGCCATATTTTGGATATGAAAAAGTGAGTTTTCACGGCAAGATAGAATATAGGTCCGTGATTGGGACCAGGAAGAGGCGTTCATTTGTGTTACGCTCCGGTGAATCCCATGACGGCAGGGAAGTTGATTCCGGAAAATGCAAGCGTTCAGTTTTTCATGGTCCGTTGGTTTGGTCGGCGAGGAAACAGGAGAAACTAGAGGTGCGGCCGGTGTTCAGGTACAGGAAAAGTAGACCAGTTCCCGGAGATGGAGGCAAAAACATTATTGAAAGGGGGCGTGTTGATCATGGGGAGGTGGTCTACTATTATGCATTCCTGTACACAGGGGGATGGGCGATTCACCATCACTATAATTTCTTTTCTTTTTTTTCCAATCTAGAAACAAAGTTGTATCAGATATATATATATATATATATATATATATATATATATATATATATATATATATATATATATATATATATATATATATATATATATATATATAATAGAAAAATAAGAACATTTTTTGTTGTTTGGGTAGTTTAACGTCCAATATATTCTATCATATACTTGCATAGAACAGGCCTTTCGTCCATGTTTTCTGCTGCATGATATATTCGTGTCTGATAACTAAGTGATAGGCTGTGTGTCCTGGCCCTGCCGACAACGGGGTGTACTACAGTCTAAAAAGTATTTCTAAACGTATTTCTAAACGAGATAATCGTTAATAGCGACCGTTTTGAGGCCCTAGTCTAATTATCATACATTTTGCAATAATTATCGAACCCTTGGGGCCAATGGTTTTGTATTAAAAACCGTCTTGAATGTTTAATAATAGCTATTAACGATTGTCAAGTCTAAAAAAAAACGGGTACCAGGACAATTGCTAGGTAAATAATTCACGCCCTCATATCTATTGTGAACAGGGTTGGTTACACCGGCTAGCCTATTGCTAGACATTTTTTTGTTTTAAATGAAACAGTATTTCCGGGAAGACTAAAACATAAATGGTGAAGTTCAGTTCTCAAAATATCAACATCCATTGGTAACTTATAGTAAGTCTCTTAACCAGTCTATCGCCACTGTTTCCCTTGAGTGAGACAGGAAATCCGGAACCCTCCACCTTCCCCACGCCCATTATACCCGCGGCTGGGTGACACCATTCCGCTGTGTCTGCTCGGAGTGGACCAAGTAGGACGTGGCCTTCATTCAGAAAGAAACAAAGTGCTGACCATACTTTTTTTTTTTTCTTTGTTCACTACAAGTCTGAACAAGACCGTCATACCACTTTTACCTACGGTAGACGGCCATCGGAGCTTGGTATGGTAACTTGGACTTTAATAAGGGTAAATGGATCTAAATTCAAAATGATAATTACAAAATCAAAGTCATACGTAGGGAAAACTTTGAAATCTTCACATGAAATTTATATATATTTTTTCAAATTGACATCTTCATATAAAGGATCAGGGATGAAAGTCGGGACTGATGAAAAAGTCGGAATCAAAAACACAAAAAACCGTGGGGGGGGGGGGGGGGGGGGGGGACGCTCCCCCCCCCCCCCCCCCCGGTGCCGTCAAACAAAATTTCGGCACTTGACGGAATTCTGACGGCAGTGTCAACGGCCCTTGCCACGTTTAACTGCCGCCAAAGTACTGACTGGAGGTTTATACGCCGTTGGTGAGAGCATGCTGCAAGAATTATTTGTCACTTCCTGGAATTTAGTTCTATTTTATGATTTTCATACTTTGTTAATGATCATATTTCAAGATGCGGAAATTTCTGATTTCCGTCAATTGTCGGCGAACTTGCATCCCTGAAAGGATACGCAGCATAGACTGACACCAGTCCCTGTGTCCTAACCCCGTGTGAGTTACATAGCGAATCAAACGAGCTCTGACCCTAAACTTGAATAAGTTTCTGAATTTATCTCACCCTTCACATTGACTAATGGGCTAACCTTTGCAACATAATCCCCATTGAGTACATTTTTGAATACTCAATGGGTGTTGGATACGGGTTCCCAATGTTAAAGGCATATCGGACAATTTGGCCTGAGAATTAAAACCCATGTCAATTTCCTGAAAATTTAATAAGATGATCTCCAAGTGTTGTGGAACACATATCTAACTTAAAAATCGGGGGTCACCGTACTAGTTTTTGATTTATAGATCAATATGACGATAATTTTATATAAGAATATATAGAAATTCTAAAAAGTATTTTTTCACATAGTAAAACCCATGTCATTTTCCTCAAATTTTCACAGAATATAGTACATATATAGTATTACTTCTTTATGTTTTAAAAACCATAGGTCACCATCCTTGTTTTTGAAAGAATTGAAGAAAACCATATTTTTCAGTAGATTTCCTATGTGAATCAAGCAAATGCAAATTGGCCTATTTTACCTATTGAGATTGGATAAACTTGACAAAATGTTAAATTTACTCAGGTAAAATTAGAATAAATCCCAAGAAACCAGTTTAAATTAATAATTGACAATATTCAAAAATCACCAGGTGGCGCCACTGTGAATTGTAGGATATGCCTTTAAGTCTGAGTCTCGAACCCTGCACCCCACGATTTGTAGGCCAGCATGGTACCCACTGAGATATCCCGCAGTCATGGGGTCCGTTTAAAGGCTTGATGTCATATAGCTGATTTCACTCTGGATGCGGTCAAGATGTACTCCAGTTTTGGTCTTGCCACTAAAACTGGCCCATGTCTGGTCTCTGTCTGGAGGCCATTGCCGTAATGGAATAGGGTATGTGTGTGTCAGTACCAAAACTGGAGTAGATCTTGATCACAACAGGAGTGAAATTGGTTATATAGAATCAAGCCTTAATATTGAATGAATGATAATCAAGCTGGACGATAAGATCTATGAAGCGAGAGGGTAACCTCAGGGACGATCCAAGCTGAATCTTGTTTAACGATTCGGGTTGTGCATATTGCTGTCACATCGTTCTTTATATAATCAGGGATCTCAGTTGGTATCAGAAAAAAAACAAGGAAATGTGGAAAAAATGATTCCCTGTCCTTCAGTTTTGTGTCTCGCTTCCTCTTGGATGTGTGGAGGTGTTCGCTGGAGGCGGAAACAGTGCAAACACACCAGGAACCAGCCACCTCAGGCCAAAGACAGAAACAAGGCGACTTCTGATTGGATCAGAAACTTTCCCGCCTCTCTTTGTCTCTGTCTTAACCAACAAAGAAGCAGGATTGGACTCATGTGACCATACACAACCAATAAGGAAAGGGTTGACAACAGACACTAACATATTTTCCTCAGTCTGAACCGGACAGGGGAGAGAGTCTAGTCACATACCAGCAGTCGCTGAAGCGATCATGTCTACATTTAAAAAAACAAGGAAATATTTCTAATGACAATTTAGGGTTTAAACCTGACGTAGATACACCAAAAACAACAGAAATGTATTAGTACAAGTAATGTTATTATTACTAAACATATGCTTCTATGAAGAATCTGTGGGTAGGTAGAGTTGGGAATTAAGGCTTGTAACTGATATGAGTAATATATCAGTTGTATCTCTCTACTCTGTGTTATCATATGTTCATTTTACACAAGGAAAGGGTTTCACATTTCAAAAATGAAAACAGGTATTTCTGCGGAAACAAGGAAAACTGGCATCCCTGTTAATAATGGTCATATATTCGACACATATATTTTGTTTTGCACAAAGACTAGAAAGTGTGCCAATATATGAAGCTAGTATTATTAGGGTGGAAGGGACTCGGATGTCCCACAAATATGCTCACAAATAATGATCATCACCTGGTGGACTCAGAGTCAGCCTTGCCTTTCTATAAGCCATTTTCCACTGGCCGACTATTCACCACCGATCTGCAGTCATGAACCACCAACGCCGGATCAGTGAATGGAAACGGGCATGCAGAGAAGTGTTCACTGGTTAATTGTGTATAAATTATGCAATAAGGCCACCACCAAGATACTTGGTCATGAATCAAAGGGGTTTGAAATCTTTGGTGATGGTCACCAATTTTCAGAAACCGACGTGCAGTCGTTGGCCACCACCATCCGACTTTAAGGAGATCTCAAATAACCATTGTCGTTTTTGTCAGCCAGTGGAAAATGGCTCTTTACTATATACCCATGCCATATATACTGTAAATACGCACCGTTTCGGCATATGACGTAAAAATGACCGGTCTGTACATTAAAATACGGACCATCTTGCCATACACGTTTTTTTTTAATTTTGGGTATATAGTAATTATATATCGTCCAACCATGCTTGTACAAGTCACAGAACTCGATGATAATTTACGACGTTCTATAAATATCAACTCTCTAATGGCAAATGATGGCTCACGGCACGACCGGAACCAGGATGGGTGATGCCAGGACTGGTGATGCCTTCTATTGTTTTCCACAAGGAAATAATGTATCAATACTCGAGAAATTTTCACAGAATGTATAACATCACATAATATACATAATATTTAGTATTTGTCAGCAAAAGAAATTTTATCTAAATGACGACCTGATTAAACGTTCGAATTATGAGTTCTGATGACAATGAGCTCATTCCCTCGCAGTACACTGATGTAAACACCCGTCCTTATAGGGTTAACACTACAAAATATATACAGATCATATACAGAAATATATCTAATTGGTGGCTTCCCCCACGCACTAGAGCCGCACATGGCGTTACAAAATTATTACAAAGCACCCTCTGTCTGCTGCTTCTCCATTGCGTGATATTTTGCTGTGGCCCAGTGTCGTGGGTATGGTGAGTATAACCATGCCCAGGCTCTAGTGGTTTCGATCCTCCAGCATTTCCATGGCTTGCGCGAGGAACAGAAAGCCTGGGAAGTCCCCACCACCGGGAACTGTGCTGAGCCCAAAATAAAACTAACTCATTTTGCTAATGATTGTCATGTCAAAATGCCATCCTATCTGACAATACATGATAAAAACATACATATATATATGCTAAAGTATGGTTTTTAATTCTGTAATGCTACCTTATTTTGAATATAGTGACTTTTTGCTATACGTTGGGCCCAAGGTAGACTTGCTCAAGTCTTTCACTATGGACATTATTAAAAAATACCAGTGCAAGTTAATCTCAGAGGCTTCACTCAAGGTAAGAAGACCGGAAAACCACAGCATTAAATTCTATTTTCTACATGGCCAGACATATATATCATAAGATAAGATACATATCTGAGTATAGACTACAAATAGGAATAGCATGATCTAGTTTTTCCCTGCACAAGATTCTCACTCTCGTGGCGCTTTAATCTTCATGCATGGTTCCGGTTTTCTGTCGCTATCTGCGGGAGAAACTCCAAGCAGATCCGACAGAATTCTAACGTTTTGTATGTGGTAGGTAAAAACTACTATGCCCGTGAGGAGGGGTGATGTAGGTGGAGGGGTAGCCATAGGGAGCCAAAGTGATCCCGCTAAAACCACAGATACCTGTTTACGAAACACCATTTCCGGTGGCCCGCAAGAACGAGGCTTAGGGTTAAACCTATGAGGCTTTGAGGCTAGATTTTCGTTTTTGGTCTCTTTTGTTACTTTTGAAGTGCAGTTTACTACTATCGTCTCTAAATAACTCTGTTTCGAAACTACGATGACAGTTGTTAAGTTTATTAAAAATTTGGATCTAAAAGATTGGAGAATGACACATACAATCTCGAACCTACATAGTCTAAATACTGAGCGCCTATACCCGGAAATAGTATTTTGTGACTGGCTATCTGTAGTTGCAGCGGGTTCACTTTGGCTCCCTATAGGATGCAAGGACTGGTGCTAGTCTAGCCCAGGAATTATCCCAACGAGGAGGGGTTGAGTAGGTGGAGGGGTAGGCATGGGATGCAGGGACTGAATCTAGTCTAGGCCCAAGGTAACCTAGAGATATGACAAAGTGAAGGATGCAAAATTAATGATGTACCTAGAAATACCCTCTAAATCACCGATAAATGCTATTCATGCAGCAACATCACCACTATTGGCAATGAGATATATTCACCTGCTCAATGACCAACCTAATTTTTCACTGATACTCAAGTGAGCAGACAAATACGTTATTGTAGAAGTAGGTATATGCTTGTATAATATACAAGGTTGTCAGTTGGGGTCAGGAAAAAGGCATGAAAATTTCTTTTCATGTGGAATTTACAGCCTCTGAGAGAACATGGAAAATACATTGGTGTTGTGCATGGAATGTGGAGTGAATGAGGCTCAATTCATATTATCTTTCATGTACACTACAAAAAAATAAATCTGTAAATTTCTATTTGAAACGAGGATTTCCATGGAAAAGTAACAACTACCATCTCTGAATATATCTTTAATCTGTCGATTAAACAATATAACCAAACTAGTCCCGAGAATGCCAAGAGGCATTCTCCTACTGAGTCCTAAAAGATGTTGCTTTCGAGTAAAAATAATTCGATATTTTCAGGATCTATAGAGAATAATATGATCATTCAATCGGCCCAACCTCTAAATAAAACATATGAAACCTCCATTTTTTGTAATGTTTTGATTCTGTGGGAGAACAGAGAAGAGTGGAGATAGGTAACGAAAACAACCAAGGAGCACAGCACAGCAGTTTGACGAGTGAATTTTAACCCTCCGTATTCCATCTATAAACTGATCTTGCCTAATACGATGTCCCTACTGATAAAAGTCAAACCCGCCCTTGAAAGATATATGAATGTTTTGTTCGGATTGCCATAGAGGAGTCATTGCTAAGTCGTAATAATCTTGGCAGATATGCGAGACAGTCTTAATTCTTCTTGTCTATTCATTGCGAATTAATGAATAGTTGTGATACTTGAACAAAATCCAAGTGAAAAAATGTTTTTATTTATTATTTATTTATTTATTTAGACCAGGTCTGTGTGCTAAGTGACACTATTTAATGTTACGCCTGATGAGGCAGTTGTTGAAACCGTGTTCTCTGTGTAAACTGTACACAGAAACTCTAAGCTACTCCAGTTTGTTGACAGCTAGCTCATCTCCAAAGTAACTTGCTTCACAACTTCACTGTTATAGCGATGTTTATACTCTGACATCACATCACTAGGTGAAAATTTAATGATGACAGCATTGACTTTGCCTGAACTCGTCATTCACACGGTAGCATTGGCGGTTAACGATTGCGCTTAGCTTCATATTGCCACAATCCAAGAACACAACTATTTTACCTATTAAAGTCATCCACTAACATCTCTTTATTAATACAGGTGACCAGTAAAGGAAACTGCTATACTGCCGTTTTGTGTGTCCTGACTAAATCTTGCATACCGAGCAGAAGAGTGATTTATACAGAAAAGAGAAATTATTTTATATCTTTTTTTTATTTTTATTTTTTTTATTTTATATCTTGATAAGTTGTAATTCTAGAATATATACATCTTTTAATATACAATCTCAATATAGAAAAACATTTCAACTCGTTCCAGCAAAGAGATAGTTCTACTATATTTGATTACAGCTATGGTTGTCAATAATAGAAAGATTGTCTTACTTATATAGTCATGATATTTGTAGACCGAAATATATTCCTCATGATTTTATGATTACATATTGAGTAAAAGAAAATTTTCTTGTTGACAGTGTTCGTGTAAATTGTGTAATTCATTTATGTTATTAACTGTCACAACTGACTGGGATGTAGCATAAACAACAAGAATGACTTGTGGAGGAAAAGTAACCCACTGCAGGAGGGTATAGTGAAGGGGAACCTCATGGGACATTTTTGAGTAATTCATTTCATAATTATAAATATGTTGTTCGCAACCTTACGCTCTATATCGAAGGAATCAAGCATGATCCTGTCAATCAGTGCTGGTCGAGTATGAAAACCAGTTCCCAAATGTGCTTCACTCTGGCCAGCTATGGAATAAAAGATTTAGATATTTTTTTTAATAAAAAACAGGGAGAACTTGAAAAATTAGGACTTTTAAGGTTTCACTGAATATCACTTGTTACTGTCAGATAGTCATTCATAGATACTGGGGAGGATAAAACACAAGGAGATACTGTAACTTACATGTTGTTCAATGTCTGTTAACAGTGTCACAACTTTCCCATCGCTTTTCTATATTGATATGTTTTAATGAATAAATTGTAATATATGGAGTTATGCTTGTTCAAGGCATAAGAGTAGTTAAAGTATGTTTGGTTTTCAACCAGAGTACACTACTCCTTTTTCTTCTTCTTTTATTCATTTATTCAGGAAGGTTAGTTTACAGCAGTCGCGGTCTTCTACACACCTTTATTGTTCATGGCCACATGTTTCCATCCAGTGTTTTCGATTACAAGCATTATAGTTGAAGCCATGATGTATCCATATTACAATCAAATGGAAGAAATGGAACAAAAACACACGTGTCCAGGCAATCAACAAGTCGGAGTGGTCTGTTGGTGGTGTCCCATGGAATACATGAGGATTTGACCGGAAACAAAATCGACCCATAAAAAACTTGACCCGTAACGAACTCGACCTGTAAAAAGCTTGATACGCAACGAACTCGGCCCATTAGAGGAACTCGACCCATAACGATCTCGACCCGTTTTAAATCTTCCAAACTCAAGTATCTTATAAATACTACTGTGGATGAGTACTATACTTAGTCGTAAGTAAATTATTATGGCTTCAAATGTGGTCTTCTCTGGAGAAGAAAACAAACAGAAAACCCTTCCCCTAACCCCATCCCTAACCCTAACTGGAAATGTTTTCCAAATCTACTGATTTATTTGTCTAAAAGTTAACAAATCCGACCCTGTGAAAGTCAAAATACTTAATAGCATAACCTGTTCTACATTGTCATTATGCTTATGTTATATGGAATGTGAAAATATGAATGTCTCATATTTTACATGATCATGTAAAATATCTTACAAACTACCCCCTTCTTTAAACTTGGATACTAATTCATGCAAACCTGATAAATATCGGTAAGTTTCTACCTAGATCGTGCATAATATATGAGCTGTTTTCTTCAATATGACACAATACATACTAAAATAAGGCATAGTATATCTGTTAAAAATCAAACACAAATTTATGGACAATATCAAACATCAAGATGCAAAATTACTCAAGTACCGAGGCATGGATTCAATATTAAGCTCCCATCCCACTGTAGCCGCAAAATATTAACTGTGTCTTATTATTTTCCTTGTGGTATATTTAGTGTGTTGCATATTTCTACTGACCATGATATGTATCATTTGCGCAAACAAATAGCATATATCTAGAGCACTCCCCAAATTGTGAACAGAAATCGAAAGCGAAAAGTTAGAAGCCAGGTGTTCTTTTGTACCAAGTATAACTTCTGACAGGTACTCAGGTAGGCTGAAAACTACTCAGCTTTCTCATCTATAATTGCAGGTTCTGAAACTAACCGGTTAGTGGAAACACCTTTTCTGTACGATACTAGAGAGGAAACCTTTGAAAGTTTATGGTCAGAGCATGTATCTCATGAAGTTTGAATAGTGTACGAATTACATAGCGATTGAAACCTTTTCTATGTGGTATAAGATGTTCTTCATTTTATCAAAAGCTAAGAAAAAATTCCTGAGAATGAAAACGGGTTTCTTTTTTTATGATATCCTATCAGTAGCACCTCTGGTAATGATGTGGGGTATTTTTCTTCTTAGAAATGTGCTTTTGTTAAAGTGATGAAAAGCAATTACTAAAAATTAGAGTGAAATGTATGCACTATATCTGTAAAAAAACAAACTTGCAATGATTGTACTTTTTTCTAAACCTGACACTTTTGAATAAGGCTTATGAAATCTATATTACGAATGCATTTATTCTGATTTTCGGATGATAACGACATGGCAATAACACCTATATGGCAAAAAAACATTTTATTCTGATTTTTCATAGGTTATATTCCTATAATAGTAATTTCTAATAGAAGTGAGCTTAAAAAAAACAATGTAATAGTCGAAATGCCGATCCTGACAATAAAGCCATCACTTATAAAGATAACTCCTGTGGTTGTAGTCTACTATTTCTTCAATCTTTATATATAATATATTCCTATAACATGGATGAAAGTCGGGACTTACGATAAAATCAGAAATATAGAACGCTTATACAAAAGAATCATTTATAACATCATTTTGGAACAGAATGGCTTTATATCGATGTATATTCTAACACTGAGAGTGTTGCCGATGTATATTAAATGTCGGAATTCCGTTATTTGGCGGACAACTTGATTCCCTCTATGATATCTGTCTTATGAATTCATTTATTCTGATTTTTCATAGGTTTCTATGCCTATAATTCTTGCTGTAACAGGAAAGGTGTGGATAACGGTGACTTCGGCCTGGACTTGTTAAACAAAGGGGAACGTTATCTTTATGGGCATCTATCTCCATATCACTAGACCTTGTCACTAAGAAGCCACAAACACTCGCTGTGACACTTTATCTGGTCAGGTTCCCCAACATAGTTTCGTATGTAAAAATAGAACTGCCAACTGTGCAGATTTCGATAGATCAAGTACATAGATAGGCATTTCAGTCCTTAGTTCTCCCCATTCCGTAAGAGAATCAATAATTATCGTTGTTAGCAGCTTACAATCAACAATCTATGAATGCTAAAGGGATATCGGGCATTTGGTAAGTACAAATTTTCAGATGCTTTTATTTCTTTCATTGAAGTTTGCAAAAAATATCCATTCCTTAATCGTCTAAGATTATTTTTGGTCATGGGTAGAACACGGTTAGCAAAAACTGGGTTCTCAATGCAAAATATTATTTAGAATAACATGTTTCAAACCCACGCTATTATGGTCTTTTGACAACATTCCTGTGGTTACATCAGAGAAATTTATATCTGCAAGTCAAAGTAGGCAATGCTCTTCTCGACTAATCAATATATTTGATTCCTATATACCAATTGACAAGCAATCTATAGTTGCGTACCGTTAGTATTTACTCTTGCACCTCTATTGAAATATTTACCTGTACAACTGCCTTTGATTATCAATCAAAAGAAAAAAAATATGATCACTAACTAGGGGCGTCAGTGGGGGCAAGGAAAAAAGTGGAAATATTTTTCATGTTGCATCAGAGGGACTGAGAAATCATTTAATTTTATTGGTGAATGAGGCTCAGTTATAATATCGTTGTTTTACACAAAGACAAAATTAGTCCATATCAAATATGAAAAATATAGAAACTTCCACATCTGGGTTTAACAAAGTTAATTATCCATTGATCAAAATAGTAAATGTATCTGTAAAGCTAATTCTAGGGTCCATCATAGAGCTCTTATGCCAAAGCAAAGAATATCTATGATGCCTCACAATACATTCTTTTACAAGGACATTTCGGGGCTTTACTTAAAACTCTGTTCATATTTTGTGACTGGAGGGTTTGCAACTGGTGGTACCTAACTTGAGACTGGCCGTTCCAAATTTCTTGCGACTGGGCCTACCTCTGGTACACCCAGTACGCCCAAGGTACTGTGAGATGTGTGTGTATACCACTGCCCCTGCGACAAGAGAGCTTGCGACAGGGCGGTACGCCCAGGTACGCACAGTCAGTGACTATAGGTCAGGAAGGCATATTAGGGACTAAAGCCTGTATTCCACCAACAAGACAAAATCGTTGTACAGCGCCCGTATGGCGGTTGCTGGGGTTGCTGGCAGATCTGCTCTATTTTGAATCATCTGTCGGGTTGGTGGAAGCACACACCCGACGTTTCAGCAGGCGTCGGTTCTCCTGCCCGACGTTTCAAGACGTCGGTTGGAGGATATTGGGGTTGATAGGAGTGTCGCCTCATGGTTGTTGAGCGTCTGGTGGGGCGTTTGGCCATTTCCCAGCTGAAATGCGCTTCCACCAACCAGAATTTTCAGGCGATCCCCCAGCCGATACCCCCAACAACCCTCCACAAGATGTAAATATAGCGTCGGCCGAAATAACTGATTGATTAGGTTTTTATCAGCTGGAATTGAGCATCTGGCCGATACATTTGAAGAGTACGACACCTGCCCGTGGGTTCTGCCAGGAGTTGCGGCGAGGGAACGCCGCCAACATAGTGTGAGCGATACCGGCGATACCCGAATCCGCGAACGGGCATCAAAAACTCTGAACCTTCGGCAAAATTCTAGCACCATAGCGTGCCATACATACTCATAACATCAATCCTTATCTTTATTTACCTTCATTGTTCGATTTAATGTGTATTTCCGCGGTTATTTGACGAGCTATCGGCGCTCCCGTACATTTCCCGACACGGGGATACACTGCTCCGCTCAATACGCGGTTTTCACGGGTTCGGAGCGTCGCAGTGTATCGCCGCACCGCCTATCGGAGAACTCGATTACTACGTAAAACGCGGCCAACGTCCACCAGTCGGCGCCCCGGCAGGGGCGTCGGCTAGGATCTGCTGGAACTTTGAACCCACCTGACACTCGTATGGCGTCCAAATGAACGTCTGTTGGGGGTTTTGGTGGAGCAGCGACGCATTTTGAGGCCATTTTCCCAGACGTTTCAACTGACGTCGGCTGAAAGGTCGGCTGGAACGTCTGTTGACGTTGAAAAAATGGTTGTTTGGTGGAATACCGCCTTTGGGTGGGATCCGGATTCAAATAGTGTTTCCCTACAAATTCTTATAGACTAACTTCTGCTGCATATCTAATTAGTTTAAGGATGGCACATATGGCACATATATCAAAAAGGGGCTTTTTGCTACTTTTCTATTTTCATAACAAAAGTTCATTTTGACTTCTACTATGGGTACAATGATAGTTAAGGTATCAAAATGATACTCAAAGAAATCTCTACTTGATTGAACTGGGCTTTAATTTTGCTTCCATATGGAAGTATATGGAATCTTCACTCATATTCTAGAAGTTAAACATTTTGCCTAACTTTTAGCATGATTTCAGAGAAAATATATCAAAAATGAAAACAGATAAATCACCTCAATATATTCAAAATATATATGATAATAAAGCCCATAATCTCTTTTTTAATGTGGTACCCTTTGTAAATCTGTATCTTCTTTACAGCCTAAGTTATGAGAATTTGTGTATAGTAAGTCAAAAATAACTAGTTTTCAGTCCCCAATATGGTTTCGAGGCCAATAGTAGTATACGGAAACTGGCTTACTGTCTTCGTACGTCAAAAATATGCGGTGAAATTGTTGATCAGATACATCCCAATGCCGTAGGCACAGGGATGTATGTGTTCAACAATTTTACCAAGTATTTTGACGAACGAAGACTGTCAGCCTGTTTTCGTATTATTATATACCTAAAAATGGCGAAATTTTACCTGGTCACGTGACCACATACCCCGTACGTCACAGTGTGGCGTACGGGTATAAATACGCCATGGGTAAGAGCGGGCAGTATATATGTGGTTCATACAGCCACAGGTATATAATAATACCAGATATCAAACATTGTGGTTAATTACTTCGTTTACTTACTGTGTCCGTCTCCTGTTATTGGCCACCACCCCGCCCTCTCTGTGTGGTCGTGTTGGTGGTATGTGGAGGATGTACTGAGGCAACTTTAACTCAACCAGATATCAAACATGTTTGAAATCCAAAAATGCTTACGACTGGGCGAACCTGAGGTACCTCCAGTCTGAGAATGGGCATACCTGGTACTCCCAGTCTCAGACTAGCGAGAAGCGTGCAGTTCACACTGTGTGATTGCCACGCTACGCGCTCATAGGTACGTCCAGTCTCAGACTGGACATACCTAGGTACCTCAAAAAGCACAGCATCGCTTAAAGTCATTGGTCTAATGTATAGAATTCTTTATCTTATCGGTAGCGACTTGGTAATTTCATCTTTCTTCTAACTAATAACGATCAATGTACCTCCTGACATCACGTTTATAAAATAGATATATCTTCCGTCACAAATCGTTAGACAAGTCGGAAGCTTCAGATAAGTTAAAAGATAATCATGAATATATGCTCAAGTAATATAATACATGAAATAACATTAACGTGTGAACATAGAATTGGATGAAGCAGAATCACAAATAACCTTTAAACATATATGGAATATATTTTCAATTTCGGAACATATATATCAGGTGCCTGGATGGAGAAGTCAACTTGAGACTAATTCTCTCACAGTGCAGTCTTACAGATTATTGACACAATAGTCATCATTCGGGCTAACATTCCACATGCTCCAACAGTATACTAATTTAGGTGTGTTTACAGTGGAACACTATGTGATAGAGACGCGTGTATATATATATATATATATATGGGCGACCTTCAATAGACTGGCTTAGATATCTGAGCTCGATCTATAACTCCCCCTGAATCAACCCTTCTCGCCGGTGTTCAATGGCATTTTGTTACTATCAGGTTTTGTGGATAGTACCGTAATTTAAGATTTAAAAAACGACCACTCCGAAGCCTCTCTCCCGGGTCCGTGGTGGGGAGGCGGCGGCGGGCGGGCGGGCCGATATTACCTCGGGCCGATATTACTCGTATTCGCTAGGGGTAAGTCCACGTGTTGCAAAGTAGTTTTACTTCTTGGTGCCCACAATCAAATACTTGAGCAAGTCTCCTGTGTCCCCTTGTGAGTGGGACTGGTACTCCAGTGTATGCATGTACTCTCCAACCAGAACACTATAACTTATGCGCTATTGATATTATACCAACTACCTGCATGGGAGATGCATGGTTCCTGGAGTTAGCTATAGACCCTCCAGAGGTTACTAAACTCCCTATTATCGCCCCGGGTAAGTAGAAGTTCCGCTCCCGACAGACTGGCCACGCTATGACTGCATGAACCACAGTTTCCTTATTTATATTTGGAGAAACTAAATATAATTTCGGAATTACAAGTAGAAATAGCTGAAATTTCCATATCTGGCATCAGAATTTCAATTTGAAGATTTCTGAAAAAATTAAACTGTATTATTTCTGGGTTACGGGTCAAGGGTCTATCACCATACAATGTCGGGAACCAGCGAACACCGGAACTTGTAAACAGACTGAATTCTGGGATACCTCAATAGGGTCTATGCATTCAATATCGTTTTATGGCAATTGCCCAACGGTTTCAGCTATATCTATGGGCAGTTTGTCAGGAAAAACCCTGAAGATCATTGAAGTAATAATGCACACATCAACAGGGAAGTCAGGTATAGGGCGTTCTTAAAATAATATGGGGTTGATAGACTCACGTTTTATCAAGGCTTTGAAAATACCGAGGATAATATTTCTGTGTTTTATAAAAAATAAAAAAATTCCTGATTTCACAGATTTCCTGAACTCTGACATCCCTGGAACAATGATTCCCATGGAAAAGTGGAAGACTGCCTTCTCTGAATTAGGGCTGATTCCACCAACAGGATGGATTTGTCGTGATATATATCTTGGTATATCTTGTAATATCTTACAGTGTCACAATATGTTGTACCTCCGTTGTCACAAAACGTAGCCGTGCGGTGTCAGGTGTATGTAGCAAGACAACCAAATCATGACCAATCTCGCTATATTTATATATCTTGTGTGTGAGTGGAATCAGCACTTAAAGTGTTGTCAACGCTAATTTACAGCCTGTCTCTCATGGACAGTCTCTGTTTATCGTCATGTTTTGTATCGTTCCATTTCTATTTACTCATCTCATCCTATGAATTCTATCTTTTTTTTTTAAAGACAGCTGCAGACAGAAAATTTCCACCTCGTAGTCTAAAATTTCTCCCCAACATGTTTAGTGGCAACAACTTTTTACAAGTATCCTTCCTTTCCACGTGGAAAAGACAATACTTTCATTGAAAAGAACACTGGGCAATAATAAATGGAGCAAAGTGTCAAAGAATCCAAGAGGCAGTGACAGTAATCAATTATGTAACAGGGGCACTTGACCCTCCCCACCCGGGGAGCTGCAATAACCGTGGCTGTGTACAGGTTGGGTCAGTCAATGGGAGGGGGAGGGTTAAACTTTAAAGCCAGGCTTACGGGCCAAGGTCCGCATTTGTTGTTGAATCCTAGACATATCAGCAGAAGAAAGTTGCTTGTTGATAACAAGGGCATCCATTCAATAAGGGCGCCCATTACCCCCGCCCCCCCCCCCCCCCTCCCACACCCATTAAAGTTACTGGAGTAGGACTCAGTCGAAGAAGTAGACCTTCTAACCCCAGGCAAGGCGGGGTACTGTCGAGGTCTCTTCTGGACACGGTACTTGGCACATAGCGTACTTTACTCATCTCATCCTATGAATTCTATCTTTTTTTTTAAAGACGGCTGCAGATGGAAAATTTCCACCTCGTAGTCTAAAATTTCTCCCCAACATGTTTAGTGGCAACAACTTTTTACAAGTATCCTTCCCTTCCACGTGGAAAAGACAATACTTTCATTGAAAAGAACACTGGGCAATACTAAATGGAGCAAAGTGTCAAAGAATCCAAGAGGCAGTGACAGTAATCAATTATGTAACAGGGGCACTTGACCCTCCCCACCCGGGGAGCTGCAATAACCGTGGCTGTGTACAGGTTGGGTCAGTCAATGGGAGGGGGAGGGTTAAACTTTAAAGCCAGGCTTACGGGCCAAGGTCCGCATTTGTTGTTGAATCCTAGACATATCAGCAGAAGAAAGTTGCTTGTTGATAAAAAGGGCATCCATTCAATAAGGGCGCCCATTACCCCCCCCCCCCCCCCTCCCACACCCATTAAAGTTACTGGAGTAGGACTCGGTCGAAGAAGTAGACCTCCTAACCCCGGGCAAGGCGGGGTACTGTCGAGGTCTCTTCTGGACACGGTACTTGGCACATAGCGTACTGTAAACAGTGTGAAGACTATGTTAATCTGTTAATAAAAACATGCACACTGGTTGGCACGACCCATGTACAACATTGAACAAAGAATCTCTCCACTACCATGCACGACACAACAAGGAAGAGACTAGTCTAGCCAAACTGTGGACTAACACAGTATTTATAGTACAACAGCACTGGGTTATCAACGAGTCACACACCGTGACACAGTGACTTGAATTTGTCGGGGTCCGAAGGTGTGAAAAAGTAGTGAACTCACCTCTAGCAGCCTCTTAAGTATCTATCTTCGCCTGACAGTCACCACTTCTTGCCTCTCTTGCACACTGGTGTGTTGTCGGCCGTCTGAAGGAGACATGTGCGCTTGCTGTTGGTTTGTTGTTGTCTCCTGAAACTGTGGGAAAACCCCAGCCACTCGCCAAGATCGGGAAGCCGCCGCTATCGGGATACCTAGCGACGTCATTAGTTTCGATCACGTGACGATCTAAAAATGGTAACCCGCCGTGGCAAAGAGGGGGTTCCCCTGTCGCACAAGTGAGCTTCAGCCTCCCTGGTACGGTGGTCTGTAAGTGGGCTCACTGATGGAGAAAAGATGAGCGCAGAGGCTACATGATGTAAAATGCATGCCGAATAGACTGTCTATGTATGAAGCAAGGAAAGATGTCAGCCCTAATGATGCACTGATGGTAGCCAGTGTACCCGGCCCTGTCCCCAAAGAGGAGGATGGAGATCAGGGGTGAATACTTTACCTACAGTCTACACTGATGGAAAATATCTTCCGTTAACCACTGTAGCCTACATTGTAGGCTGTAGCCTACTCGGCAGCGCCTGTCATTACCAACCAAATGTCTTCGTCTGCCTACCACTACTAGTACTTCTACCAGTAGGCTACTAGCACTAGTAGCAGTAGTAAGTAAATCATTGGTGCACAACCCAAACGTATCCTAATACTGGGTATAGCCTAGGGTAGGACGCGTTAGAACTAGCCTACCAGTAGAGTAGTCTTCTTTTGGGTATAATTTAATGAATGAGTGAAAATATGATACGGTACTTTTGTGTTGAGTTTAAAATAAAGGGGGTGGATTTCAGGATGGGCATTGCCTTGCCTGTCATACGGTTCTAATTATTCGGGTGCTGATAACAATTAATACATAACTTCATAAGCTTGGACCTACATGCTTGGCATGACTAATAAGGTACCCGGTATCGGGACCGTAACCGTACCCGGTACCGTACCCGTATAGGGGCTGTCCATAAATTATGTCACACTTGGGAGGGGGAGGGGGTAGATTGAAAAGTGTTACCGGTACACAGCCTAAAAATCTAAGACTTTCAAGAGGCAACTTCCAAGACTTTAGGCAACTTTGCTACAAGTGGTTAAGTACCGGTATAACACCAGACAGTGCTGTTATACTTTGAAGAGTTCCCTGTTTCAGATCAATAAGGACAGGTTTCTGCCAGGGAGGCAAGATGACTATTGCCACATCTTCATCTGATGATATTGGCTGATTATGGCATCAAGCACCACCCACTGACTATTTGACACTTTTGGGTAGATGATTATCAAGTGGAGTAGGAGATAATAATTTCAGGTCAATCATTTCTTTAATAGATTTACTTAGATCCCTAAGGATGTCATCATAAAACTAGTACCGGTAGAGCAGATGGTATTAATAAAATTAGAATGCAGTGATATCATCCATTATGCCCTAAGCTTCAAGTATCTGAATCTTTAGTGGTCTCCTCCCATGAAAAAGAAAGCCTTTCTCTCAGTGATGATGATTTCTACCATAAATGCATTTGATGATGATTTCTACCATAACCCTACTCAAGCTAAGCAGTCATCAGGTGTAAATGGTCCATTGTGGGGTCGATGATTATGCACAAAGATAAATCCCCAAATGCACCACCTGCCACCTTTTGTGCAATGCCTATTTTGAGGGCAGATTGAAAAAGTAAATGTGTTTTATCACATGGAGGAGGAAGATGTGGAGTACCCCATTGAGGAAGATGTTGATTTTGGTAGTAATTCACCAGAGCAGACTAGACCAGACTAGATTTATGCTTGATCAAAAGTTCAGCACTGCATATGATTGGTTGGCTAAAATGATAGTTACTAAAGTATAGAGCATGGTGAAGCATCAATAGCTTTTCAGTGATCTAGGAGATCATGAGTTTTGTCTCATGTAATATCTCCCTCTAAATTAATGGTTGTTAATAGTCTTTTACAGTAGCTTTGTCAAAGATGTAATAACTGTTATGTTATGCTATCGTACATAAAAAATAAAGGGGGAGGGGGTCGGAAAGTGTGACAATATTTTGGGGGGGGGGGGGTGGTATGAAATGTGTGACAGGGGGCGGGGGGGGGGGGGGTCCTAAAAATGCCCTAAAAAGGTGTGACATGATTTATGGACAGCCCCTATATTATTATCTTTAGATAATATTGAGGTATCCCATAAAGCACATGTTCCGCCAAATAGGCCTTTTACAGGTGCCCCCTCACTGGGCTCGGAATGTGAAAAAACTGTATGAATTGTCTATGCTGTTCCACCAACCCACCTAATTCTAGCCGGCTGACGACCACAAGGTACCCACACACCGTCCAGTGGGCATCCAGAGACCAGTTTCACCAAGCCGGGTGGCTAGGCAGTGCCGGCAGGGTGATGAACACGCATGGGGTGATGCTATTGTCGTCTGGTAGATGTTTGAGGTATCGTGCTTTGCAAGTTTCCCATTCATTCCATAGGGGGTGCCTCAAACATGCCTACATACATTACGCCACTAAGGCTGCACAAAATCCAGAGATTGAGTGAAAGAGTGTGCCATCATGTTGAAAACTGTACAGGAATGCTGACAGGTCATCAAATATCCACGGAATACTGCAGTTAACCAAACAATGAAGGTAAATAAAGATAAGCATTGATGTTATGAATATGTATTGCATACTTTGGTGCTAAAATTCTGCCCAGAGTACCCAAACTGTATGAACTTTCAGTCTCCACTTGCAGGTTAGCGGCTCGCAGGGGCCACCCATTCCATGTTAACGGTGTCTATTGTGGTATTGGTAGCATGCTGTCAATGGCGATGCCAGCAAAGCTCATAGCATCGTTGGCCGGCCACTGCTAAATATCTATTCAAATATATTTTGGCTGGCGATGCTTTGCAGGCGGCATTGTACAATATGGTGCTTATAACTGCCGGCCGGCAGGCCGCCTGCTTAGTGGAACAGCAGCAAAATGGGCTATAGGCCAGGTCTGCGGTCGGCAACCCACAACTGGCCAGCTGACGATGTGCTGGCAACAGGGATTTTGACACATGACAACGACCTGGAAGCTGGCTGGTTAGCCAGGTAGACAATTTCCGCTGTTCCACCAAGCAAATTATTGCTGCCGACATGCAAAATGGGCCGCTCTACTCTATACGTTTACAGGATCTGTTGTTGGCTGGTTCCCGTCATTGTATGGTAAATATCCCTTGAGCCATATCCCACAATCTTTTTGGTTAAACGGTTTTTATAACTTTTCAAATTTGAAATACGATGCCAGTAGAAAATTTCTACATTTACATGCCAAACTATATTCATATTCTCCCGTTAGAAATAGGAAAATAATAATTGGTTGGGAGACAGGCGGTCGTGGTGCGGCCAGCAAGTTGAGACCGGATCCTTTAGGTAGCCAGGGCAGTATCAGGCAATTTTGTTAGGGGCCCCTCCCACCTACTACCATTTTGGTCCTAACACGCTAGGATTAACTCATCGGCGAGCTCAGTGACAAACTTTTAACCCTTTAAGGACGGGTGCCTGCGGCCGTGCTACCCCTGTGAGGACGGGTGCTGGTGTCAGTGTATACTGCTAGGGGGCGGGCACATAGCTGTCGGAACTCATAATTTGAGGGTATGAACATGTAGTGTAAGGCCCTGCGTCCACCTCCTACGATATGGCTCCGATATGGTCTACGATGAATCTTCCGATAAAAAATCAAAATCGCGTCGGAAGGTCACCTAATATCGGGGCAGTTGACCACGTTTCTGCGATGAGACACCGATAAAAAACCCATACAATGCGTGGTTGATTGGCATGTCTAGACATATGTCTACGATTTTGCACCTTCCCGATATGTCTCCGATATTTGCTTTTTGTATCGGTGCCATATCGGTAGGTCTAAATTTCTATCGTAGTAGGTGGACGCCAGGCCTAAAGCCTATAAGACACCTATCTGCGATTAGACACCGATAAAAACCCCATACAATGCGTGGTGGATTGGCATGTCTAGACATGTGTCTACGATTTTGCATCTTCCCGATATGTCTCCGATATTTGGTTTTTGTGTTAGTGCCATATCGGTGGGTCTAAATTTCTATCGTAATAGGTGGACGCCAGGCCTAAGACGTCCTCCTTCATATCTATTTGTTTTCTAACTAGAAATACTTAATACGATATTAGAACTACATTCTGTGAAAATTTGACGTTCATTGATAAATCATTTCTTTGTTAAAATGATTTTGTATATTTTGAAGAAATGATGCCTTGAGGCATCATTCAGTCTGGACCGGTTGATGCCTCAAGGCATCATTTAGCCTGGACCGGTTGATGCCTCAAGGCATAATTCGTCCTTATAGTGTTAAAAATAGTGGCACTATCGTAGTCAATTAGATGCAGTGTGAAATCGTCGACTGACCGAGAAGAAGTGTTTTAGGTAAAGAATTAAGCATTTTTATCGATATTTGAAGGTATATAGGAATAGGGAAACCAAGTACCGGTAAGCAAAAGTCAAAGTTACGAGGTGAAGTTCGGGAAAATTACTAAAGAAGAAACCAACAAGATTTGGTCAAAGTCGTCGTTCTCCACGAGTTTGATGCGGTGTGATATGAACGAGGCGACAGCCGAGTGAATATCATCTAGCATTCAAACGAGTTGGAGAATGACTTCTTTGACCAAAACTTGTTGGTTTCTGTATTTATCTCACCCCTGTAGACACTAAAAGAATGGACAACATCCAGGATATAGACCATGGAGAACGGACTGCAATACTTATAGGGGCATGGAGAACGAGTTCCCAATGTTAAGCCTATGGACATTTATTCCAGGGGTGAGATAATGCCCAAGGCGTCAGCCGCGGGCAGTAATTTTCCCGATCCTCACCTTTGCTCACCGGAACTTTTGCTCACCGGAACTTTTGCTCACCGGAACATAGTTTCCCTCTATTCCCTACATTTACTCTCAATAAATATACCTTTTGTTTTGAATGACACTTAAAATTACCAATGTATACCAGAGTGCTACGCTTACGGATCACGTTTGAATTCGTTCGTTTGCACTGTAAACGAACCGTAAATCACTGTACACCATTGCGTAATATAAGGAGACATAGTTAGTGTGGCTGAATAGGATTTCGCACCGCAGTGTGCCAGTGCAAGGCACAGAGCTCGGCGACAAAACCCACCTTCCGCCTATGGCGGCAGGCAGTATGAAATCGACGACTGACCTCGAACAGTAACCGTTTCGTCCACAGTAAGGACGTTTCCTTATATTTCTATATACCTTCAAATATCGATAAAAATGATTATTTCTTTTCATGCGATGGCCCCAGAAAAATGGCCACCCTTAACGAGTAACTGCAATAGCTAAGTTTTTGTCCCGCTGCTCTTTATGTCACGTTGTCAGGCCGGGACGAAAACATCAGCCCGGGACGAAAACGTCAGCCTGGGACGAAAACATCAGCCTCGTTACATAACTTATGATTACTGCACCCCCAGCAGCGGTATGTAACTATAGAGGTTTCGGAAATGGGTATATAGGAATACAGGTTTCTCATGAAATAATTATTACCACAAAACCAACGGCAAAGATGCTTACATAAGGCAACATCTGGGTTGTGATAACAATAGTGTTCTCATACATGTTAATGTTCCACACCATTCCATTTGTATTGTAATGAATACTGCTGTTCCGAAATCCGTGTGTCACAGGCTATCCCCGCTGGTAATAAAGAAGGCCAATAGAGTTTTGAAGGCATATCGAACAATTTGCCTTGAAAATTAAAACCCATATCATTTTCCTGAAATTTGAATATCATGATCTCCAAGTGTTCTAGTAAACATATCTAACTTAAAAATTGGGGATCACGGTGCTAGTTTTTGGATTAGAGCTCAATATTATGACAATTTTATAAGAGAATATATAGAAATTCTAAGAAGTTGCTCTTGATATATAGTAAAACATGTCAGTTTCCTCAAATTTTGACAGAATATTAAAGATGTATAGTCACTGTCCTTGTTTTTGAAAGAATTGAAAGAAAAACCCACATTTTCAGTACATTTCCTATGCAAATCAAGCAAATGTACCTTTATCATAATTACTAAATTTTGATAATGCATTTGAGTGAATTTTACCATGTGGGGCTGATTCCTACGAGGGGCGAGGGTGGGAAGCCGGCCCAGATTTTACTATATCGGGCAATATATTGGGCCTCATTTGCACCAATAAACAGTGGGTAAAACCTCTCCACACACCCCAGCCACATTCCTGGGCAAATAACGATGTGTTTTCCAAGTTTTCTCAGTCTCTCTGAGGCAGTAAATTCAATATGAAAAATATTTCCACTTTTTCATGATCCCTACTGACACCTGTACTGTACATTTGATGGACTCCACCTTGACTATAACAATGTCACTTCACTATTGACTAGGGGCCATCCATAAAGTATGTACACAGCAAAGAGAAGGGGGCGGGGGTAGACCAAATACATTTATAACAAAAAAAAGGCACAGAGGAGGGGGGCTTGGGGGTTGATTTTCTACATGTATGCATTACCCTAATGTATGAAATAATTGCAATGTCTTGCATAAGTATGTATATAACCAATATTATAAGGTGAGTAGGCTGTTTGGAGTGATGGGTAGGCATGTCTAAAGGTGGGTAGGAGCTGATGGTAGGCTGGTAGGTATAGGCAGGTTGGAGAGTAGGCAGTTTGGAATGTGAGGAGACTGCTGGGTAGGCAGGTTGGAATGTGAACTGACTGGTGGGTAGGCAGGTTTTTAGGCAGATTGGTAGGTACACAGGTTGGTAGGTAGGCATGTTGGTGGAAAGGCAGGTTGGAATGTGAGCATGTTGGTGGGTATGCATGTTGGTGGGTTGGCATATTGATGGGTAAGCAGGTTTTAGTTAAAGAATTTCTGCCTGTCTGGCAAACCATCAGAGAGCAGATGTGCTTATTCCCATAGTCCAAAAAATGTACTTCCTTGTTTCTATGTAATCTTGCTGATGTCAGTGTATTTTCATGCACCCTTACCTTCAGAGATGTCCCATAAGCTATTTAACAACGACAGAAACTCCTGTAATGTTGCTTTGTGTCACTTTCAAGGAGTGCTTATACAAGACATTTCATCAATTCGAACAGGTCTATGTCAGCCATGTAAGAAACATTGATCATGGCGTTACCCTGTGTAACTTAGGGTAACTGAAAACCTAAAATCAATAATTTAGGAGCAGTAGCAAGGTGGGAAATTATAGATATTTTATTGCCTTTTGTTAAGGGATTGTGGCAACCACAAATTCAAAAGGAATGATACATTATACTTATATGGAATGTCCTAACAATGTTGGACAAGCTACAAAACGAAATGATAATTTACGGTTTGTAGGAAACAAAGTGTTTACACTGAATTTTGTACAAAGTGTAAATCTTTATCAAGTTTTGTGGCTTGTCAAACAGGGTAGGTCGTTCTATATTTACTATATAACCAAAATCAATTGAAAAAATCAGTTTGATTTGGCCGTGTAGGGAACAGTGTTCCGTATTTTGCAATACAGAACCCTGTTCACAGAGTATTTTTTACATTATATGGTGAACCGGTATTTACAGTATACACGGCATCGCTATATAATAAATTACATAAATGAAACTCAACCAAACTTGTTGACTGCTTCGCATATGTTTGAGTACAAGAACTCCCTGACTGTGTGCACCGGTCAGTCAGATCCTCTTGGACTTGGCAGGTTTTTCGAGTAGTCAGCCTGCAACCCATGTACTGTGGGCTACACAGTGCTGATGGCCTACAGGCACCAAAAATACTCAGTAGAAACTGAACTCAAGTTAGTAGTGCTAATGTGTATTGCATGATGGGCAGGTTGTGAATTACTTCGCGAGGCGTAAGCCGAGCATTATGAGAAGCAGAACTGACTGGAGTGTGATATACACTAAAGGGGGGTGTCCACCAACCACGACAAGGCTACGACAATGGCTTTCTGACAAGGTCCACGACAGGCCTACGATTGGAAAGCGTGTCATAGCCTTGACGTGGTTGGTGGACCCTAGTTCCCGTCAAGAGTCTATGACAAGGCCACGACAGGGTGTGACTGGAAGCTTGTCGGGGGCCTGTCGTGGGCCTTCCGACAAGGCTACGACAATATCGAACATGTTCGATTTTTGCTACGACTGGACCTTTGTCGTGGAGTGTTTTGGTTTCCTCGATATCACTGTCGTAGTGTGTCGGAACCATGGGCGCCTTTTTTACAGCAACCAGCAACGTCTACGACATGCCCCGACGCCGGTGTCCCGACACTGTTCTTCTCACGACAAGGCTGCGACAAGGCGCCAATAGGAACTTTCTTGTCTGCTCTTGTCCTAGCCTTGTCGTCCCCCCCCCCCCCCTTGACACTACTAACTCGAGTTCAGTTCAATAATTCATTTGTACCCTCGTGCAACAAATACACCTGTATTTTGAATTCCTGTATCCGAAACCCCATGCAATTCAGGTACAACAGAAATCTTATGAGGGTGAGTCATCCACGGTCTACATGGATTATAAAATAAAACCACGCCACGAATACCACGTAGTCTCACTTCCAGGACACCGTACGTCTAGCATTCTCCGGGGGAGGGGTCGAGGGGAGGGTGGTGTTGCTCAACGGTGATTGGTTAACCAATCAGGGAGCGCCACGGCTGCGGCAAGTCAGACCAAGAGATAGAGTAATGGCGACATGAAAGTCTGCCAAAAATAAAACACCTCTAAGTTGTTAATGCCAAGCAAAGTGCGATGAAATAAAAATCACTTTATGTTTGTCCAATAGATAGATAGATATATGCAGCGTTTCTATTCTATCTACAGCAGGTGGGCCCGATAAGAAGTAAGTGCAATATATGCAGTGTATATCTCATACATAGTGTATTAGTATCAGGGTATGTCAGTTTTTAAAATGACAGTCAGAGATTTCAAAATATTTGCTTGATGCCTTTAGTGAAAGGAAGGATCGTTGTGCGACGGATGTTTCAAGACATGTTTCCTCTTCTTCAGAACACTTTTGATTAGCGATAAAAATTCGGATAATCTTTTTGAGCGACTGGTGTATTTCGTTTGTAAGCCTATACCTCCCTATCTACGCACGAGATAGAGAGTTTCTGTGCTGTATGAACATATATTCTTTCTTTTTGTGGATCGCCATTTTGCTTTATTGAAAAGCACCGTTATCTATGTGGTTCTAATGATAAAAGTGTTGTTGAAAATGCATGGATTAATAGGCGCTCGATTTTGTTTGTCGGACTCATACTCCATTCTATGATTGGGATTCTTCTTTTTGTACTTGTACACAGAAAAAAAATCCTACAATTTTTCCAACATTCAATGAAACCTACTTAAATTCTGAGGGTAAAGCATTGACTTAGGCCATTAAAGAATTCCCATAGCATTATGAGATTTATATTAAAGTATACCCAATGACACACATATCGGGATATAATCAAAGTAAAATAAACTGCGCACTATAAAACAGAATCGTGCATAGTAACTACCCAAGAAATGGCTTCCTCCCGGAATGCATTATTGCTATGCACGGAAGCAATCCCAACGATACTTATCAAGGAAATTCATGCATAGTTACGATTTTTCTATTTACAGTATGCAATCCTGGCTTGTTTGTGTATAGTAATTTTTTGCTGTTGTTTATTGCGACTAGTTTTGTCTAGGTAGGCAGATTTAGCTTTATTGACATGATATTGTAGACGCCCATACCTCTCTCATGGTACATGCAAGTGGACCCGTCCACGATAGTATAATATCACATGACAAATCGCATAGTTCAACATGTTTATAAATAATACGTGTATATTCCACTATAGGCTCTCCAATAAATGTATCTGTTTGCTCATGTTATAATTATGCTTTTGAGGAAGGTGATGCAGACCTACTCTATGTGAGTATTAATCTAATAAACAAGCCAACCTTCGTTTACCCTAAACAATAAACAGTATAACCCGTACCTGTGTGATAGAGGAAATGGCTTCCGCGAGGAACCTTCCGAATAGATTTCGCAACCAGCTGCGAATAGCACGGCCTCGATGTTGAAACCAAGCAGGGACGGAACTTTCGTTTTCTGGATTCTCCGCTTTGCTGGAATAAAAATCGTTTTCCTGAAACCTGCCTTTTCCGAAACGCAATGAACGTCACATAGATTTATAAGTGGGAGAAGGTCTTTTGAAAATGCATTTGCTTTTGGGGAAGGCGGAGGTGCGGCTTCCTGCGATGTGATTTGCCCCGGTCGTGAGTTCTCTACCAAGGCATCCATCGAGTTCAGCAGAAAACAAAACAGAATTAACAGGTAATGCATAATTCGATATACATTTTATGAAACCATATTTTGTTATTTGATTTTGAATATGGCAATTCTTAAACCAATGTTTTTGTGGTTTTATTTTTGTATAGGCTATTGATTTTTTTTTTAATTTGGTCGTCGACATTGTACATATCAATTTTGCATCTCTCTCCTTTTAGAACAATTCAACATCGTACCTCTCATGGTATATTATCCTCAAATACCGAATAACACCAACCGTTTTTACCAAATATCTATATGTTGTATGTGTATATTGTACATTCAAGTAAAGTAGTTCGGGGCAGCTCCTTTACCCATTACCGTACTTATATCCTTGTACGCTCGTTAGGTCTTACTGTATGCTACCCTCGCAAAAAAAACATCAAGAAGGGAGACAAAGACTACCAAATTTCAGCTAAAATATCTAATTAACCAGATGGACATTGATAGAAATTTCATATATTTTAAAAACATCATTTGTGAATTATTAGCTGTTGGCAGTCAGCCATTCTTTGATTTGGTTCCTCTGTCAGTTACTAGACAGCATACTTAAAATTTATTGCCAGAAAGCAGGTATTCCTACCTCATAATTATCATCACATGAAACAAAATGGGAGTTTTTCTTCAAGTCTTTTATTGATCCCTCTAAATACATTGCCTTTGTCTCATTTCTTGTTGCATAACGTAGCCAATAAAAATGGTGAGCCGTCAGCGAATACATAGGCTGGTTTTCATCGGCACCCGCATCAGTGAATTCAAACATATCTTCATGTACCTCCAGTTATAGTAATACTTGCTTATTGTATATACATTGTTCTTCTCGATTGGTATCAGCACAATACTAGATTTCGGTAATTCATACATATTATCGTGTTGTCATATATTGTACATCAATATTACCACATCGAGATCCAACTTCATAAGATACTAATACAGTCATTGAATTAAAGTTGAATGATTATTAAACCATACATTATATATGATACATTTTAGATCATTTTCTAAAGTAATCTTTTTTCGTCAGAGATTTGAATTTCTTTTGAGTTCATGTCGTTCGACAAATTATTCCAAATTATACCTTCTTATATTCGGCACTTCTCGTGTAACTGGTTGTATTTGGTGTTCAAATTCTTAAAACAGGCGCTCCTGTCAGGGTGTAATAATATCAGTATTTAACATGGTGTTGTTTATAATATACAGCACGAAAATGAGTTATATTAGGCATAACGGGTCTTTGCGCTCACATAGGTGGTAGTTATGGGGGTAATCTCACTGAATTGCTAGAGGTACCACATGGTTGTCTCCGTATCTAAGATATCTTTTTGTATTCAAGAAACAAAATTAATAACATATATTATTCGCACTTGTTAGTGGTGATCTTCCATAATGAAGTCATATATAACATAAAACAAGTATACATAGACGAAAACATCACATATACACAAATAAACAAGTAAATGATACTTTGATCTCCTTCTTTGAATATTTTGATTAGTTTATACAAAATATCTTCATTTCTTTTATACGATCGTCATGATATCCTTGATCTTTATCTTAAAGCTTCAGGCAGTTTTGGGTTGTTATTGGTAACCTTTCCCAATACTCTTTACCTCTAAATAATGGCGATTGTCCAAATTTCTCAATCCTAGCCCAGGGGGGTTTCAATTTTTAAAATTTTTTTTTAAACAATCTTTTCTGGTTCTTTTGTCCTCATTTTAAAAATGTTCGTTTTATCCGTTGACAACCACCTAACCACTGTTAATAAATGTTTAGATCATCTGATATTTAGTTTTTTAAAAGTTCATACAGTTTAGCTCGGCCCATGTCCTTCGTTTTATATCTTATAACTCTCCTCATTGCTTTATTTACTAAGATTTGAAGTTTTTGTCTATGGTGTTTAGACATGCAGTAGTGTATGTGATCAACATATTCTGTAGTCGGTACAAGCATGTGTTTTAGGATTTTCAGACCGGTGTTAGTATTTTAAATGATACCTAATCTTTTTTAGTTTTTAGTCTAAATAGCTTTAGGTTGAAATCTCATAATATTTTCTCATAATGCTTATCAAACTTTAACTTGCATTCAACCAACATACCTAGGTATCTATATACTTTGATACATTCATGTTTCCTGTTCCCGAAAAAAAAGCTTTTTCCTGGTTACCGAACCATATGGCCTTTGTTTTATTGTAGTTGATAAAACTTATTTGTGATTTACCATTTGTCTACTATTTTTTAATCTGTTTCCGTACGATACTTTGCGTCTTCTTATGTTTTGCCACTGGATATCAAGATAATATCGTCTATAATAATAGATTTTACATTTGTTAGATTATTTAGGATATCGTTAATGAAAATTATAAATAAAAGGGGGCCTAGAACCAAACCTTGGAGAACTCAACACTTAACAAATTTTTGATCTGATATTACGTCTAGAAGTTTTGTCTTTATCTTTCCCTTTGTTAATATATATGTGTATCCTGTTATTTCTATAAGGCTTTCATCTAAAATGGTATTTGTTAATTGATCTATTAATGTACTATGATTTACTGAATCGAACCCCATAGAAAAGTCTATATATAAGCAACTAAGATAACTTGTTTCGAATTAAGTTGAGAAATTATCTCTGTTATATATAGAAGACTAATACTTGCTTGTGCTGTCGAGCGTTTCGGTCTAAATCCAAATTGCTCCGTTACAAAAAAACGTTCCTGAATCAACTGATTAAAAACTCCCTCGTGTATCACTTTCTCATAAATTTTCGAAATAAAACTCAAAACTGTTATTGTCCTCCAATTACTATAGATATTCAAGTCGCCATCCTTAGGTAGTGCGTTATTATTCCCGTTTTCAGATTATCAGGGAAACTTTGTTCTTTGAGTGAAATACTTATCAAACGTACTATAATATCCGGCTTTGATACCAAAAAAAACCTGTTTTAATATTTCTGATTTTATTAATTTCATACCTGTACGTTTTCCATTTTGCAACTTTTTGGTTATTTTCATGATCTCTTCCTTGTCTGTACATGATAGTCTTTTTTGCATATCTTTCAACTTTGTTCCGGCATTTCTTCTTGGCATAAGTATCTCCTCCGCTTCTTCTTTAGTCTCACATGCAGATTTAGTTCCCACGTTCACAAAGAAATTATTCATTTCATCACTTAATTCCATATTACTTTTTTATGTGGCAATTACTAGCTATTCTCCAAAACCTTTTGAGATTCGACTTATTTTGTTCCAGATTCTTTTTAGTCTTTTTTGACTGAGTCTTTCTTAGTTCCTTGTTTATCTGTCATCGTAATTTTTCCTACTAAGAAGGACCACTCCCTTCCCTTTTCCCATTTTTACCAGATTTGTAACAATTCATATTGCATGCGAACTGAATGGCAGTATGAAGAAGGAACACAGTATTTTTTAAATGGGTATACTAACGAGATCATGCCTGAGGAATACTGTGAGGGGTATACTGGCAAATGAATAACCATGGAATTGATTTGATTTTTGTTAAAAGTAATGACTCTTGCCATCTAGTACATAAATCATTATTTTAAAAGTTAAGTTGTGAAACAAATTGAAACCATTTTTACAAATACAACTTTGAAGAAATTAATCTCATCGTTATCTGCCAATTACAGGGTCTGCATGCTAAGATGATAAAAACACAAAAACAGAGCTGGCTCATATCATATCGTTGCTTCAAAACCAGGCGGACATTTATAGGTTTTTTTTGCATATCTCTCACCTTTGTTCCAGTATTTGTTCTTGGTATAGGTATCTCCTTCTCTGCTTCTTCTTCAGTCTTACTTGCAGATTTAGTTCCCACGTTTACAATGAAAAGGCCCTAAAGGCCCTTTGTGCATTTTTATACTAGTTCATTTCATAAAAAGATTGCAGTTTGTTGCATAGACAATGAAAGTTTGTTCCAAAGATTTCTTTTCTGTTAAAGAAAAGGTTATTGACAACATAAATGCATCAAACATTATGACGATCTTTCATCTATGCGTCCTTATAACTAGCACGGGAATAACTCATGTAGACAATAAATCTATGCAAAGACCTGAATCACACGATCAATCAGCATTGATTGTTATAAGCTTTTAAACATATTCTTGCAAGATATATAATATTCGTTGCATAAATGCACAATAAAATAATGTACAATAAGCTCTACCACAGCCTTACACTGAAATATAAGTTTACATAGACAGGACTGGATAGTGACAGCACTGGACATATTATGTTTCAGCGGGAAAGAAAAATAGGGGTTGGGGAGATGTGGCCAAGGAAAAATAGATGCAGAGTGTTCATTGTGGGTCAATAAGATTTTTTTCTTTTTATTTTTTTCTTTTTTTATTATTTAACTTTATTTCAATTTCTCCCACGAGAGGAGTTCTTCCAATTGAGATTACATCGAGATACAACCAACATATATAGGAAGCAGCCGTTTTCAGTACAGTATAGGGTGAGAAAATAATGAAATGTAATGAGAAGCTTGCAGATGTTATAGTCTACATATACCTTATCACCAATATTGTCCACTTTGGTTCACATTATAATACTTGTCTTGTTTAGTATGACTACCTCACAGCCAGACCATACAAACTCCAAAACAAAGTTCCAGTTTTCATCTCCTACTTTCAATTGGATAATAACCTCAGTTTTCTTTTAAAGTCTTCCATATTATTACAATTCTGCATATCGCATGCCAATTGATCCCACATGCGTGTGCCTCTCCAATAGGGGTTTTTTCGTATCTACTCGTTTTATGCTTCTTCATCTTGAACTTAACCTTATTAGAACTAAGTATATGGTCTTTAACTTTTTCTTTATTCCACAAAGTTTAGAGACAACAATGATCGCTCTCATGAGCGATTTTCCTCATTAAAGTTGTGAGACAGTACAGGACAAAACGGCAATGCACATACAAGGGAGACTGGAAGTGAGGCCTGAAGAAAAAATAGATACACAATATGCAATAAGGCATTCCCACCCTGGCGAGCAGGTTAATCAAAGAGTACAAGGTACAAAAAGAAAAGAGGCAAACAGAACACAGAAATCTCATGATTTCCATTATATGAGTAATATTAATGCCATTATATTACGTTATCAAGCAATAGGGAGTGCATGAATTATCTCTTTAATGTTCATTCTAAATTTATCTCGCTGGTTTAAAGCTCACCTTAGCCGCAGGTTTCTTAATTCTCAGAGCTACACTTAGGGATTTGTCAAACATGGTTTGAAGTTATTCTCTCAAACCATTATTCTTGCAGTAATATATATTATGAGAGGACTTAGAATGGATAACATATACCTTACTATTTTAACACTTGCATCTATGTTTAAATATCTTCTTATTTTCTTTAGTTTAAATAATTTCATATTGAACTCTTTTGCTACCTTCTCAAATTGTTTCTTAAAATTCAACCTCTCATCAATGATAACTCTTTTTTTTTTTTCTTCTTTTCGATTCTTCGTTAGCCTTCAGCTAACCTGTGTTGACTGTTTCCCCATGTATTTATTTCTTACTATGGACATTTGTAGTTGAAAATCATATATCATGTAATATGTGAACTGAATGTCAATAAAACCTTATAAAAAAGAAGGTATCTATGCTTGCTTACTGTATCAATACCCTCCTCGCCACATTTCACTAATCCTGACCTATCAATGTTGTATTTGTTTCTAAACCATGTGACTTTTGTTTTCTTAACATTCAGTTTCATCTTGTTCATACAAGTCCAAGTATAAATATTTTCAAGAACTTCTTCGATGTGAAAGGTGACTTCTTGGTGAGCGGTACCTGTTCCAATTAGTGCAACATCGTCCATACATTATTACTTTCCAAAAGTTAAGAACTTCAGGTAAGTTATCAATACACAAAACAAACAACAGCGGCCCTAGAATGGACCCTTGAGGCACACCATAACAGGCACTTGTAGATTTTGAATAAACATCCTGCAATTTTGTCAGATTAACTCTATTTTTCAAATAATGATTAATAATTTGGATTAAGTAAGCATTCAATTTTAGGCTTAGTAATCTCTGATAAACAGATGTTTTACACTGTCAAATGCCTTTGAAAAATCTGTAAATACTACTGCTATTGTTTTTTTTACTAATCCTAATAGTAATTCGCTTTAATATCAATTCAAAAACTGCCTGACTTGTCGATTTCCCTGGTAAGAAACCATGTTGTTCACCTGCAATAATGTTTTTGGCAATTACCTTGCAGAGAAAAATATTTTGGCTGAATGTTTTCAAAGATTTTTGAGATCATGAGTAAGACCGTTCCAGGTCCCCAGTTGCCATACTGATTAAGATCACCCTCCTTTGATAAAGGTGTGATTTTTCCTTCTTTAAGAATGTCCAGAAAACACTTTTTTGAAGAAACTTCATTTATAACATATACCATGATATAAGAACTTGCTAAGATAACTTGCTTCAGAAAGCTTGACTTCGCAAGTTCACTGCCCCTACTCTTTCCACCATCCAAATGCATTAGAATTCGGGTTACCTCTAATTCATCTGCCTGTTTTTGACTGCCCTCTTTTTTTTATCTTCATCGTTGGTGAGTCTTGCATCTCTATCACTTCCTGTCATGTCTTCATCTCCTTGTCCTACGTCTGGTTTCGGATGTCTGGCCTCATCAGCTGGTATCACAGTAATCGGGGTCTGATCGCCTATCTTCGAGAAAAACTTATTCTCATCATCAACAATTTCAAGCATGATCATTTATTTTATCATTACCTAAAGTTTTACTAACAGGATTTCCAAGTTTGCCTCAAAATACGCCAAAACTTTTTCGGATTGTATCCATGCGTCACATTGCTTAGGAAATCTATTATAGATATTAAGAACAGTAATGGTCCTAATATGGACCCCTGTGTGACAACATAATTGTCTAGGATACAACTAGAAATACGCCCATCAATACATGTCATCTGACTTTTATCTGTTAGATAGCTTAATAGAGTATCAATCATGTTTGCATCTATTCCTGCCTCTGTTGCCTGTTTATCAGAATTGATCTGTCTACACAGTAAAATGATTCAGTGTAATGAATAAAGGACGGTACTCTAAAGTCGCCAGCGTCCCCTGAGTGTGATATAGTTTCAAGTAGGTTGAGTAATACACTGGTTATGTTTCAGTTTTTAATATAAACCAATTTTTGTGTGTGTGTGTGTGTTTTTGTCTTTTTTATTTCCAGCTTTTCTTCAAATGGAATAACGTTATGGCATGGGTCATTATAATTTCATAACCTTAGTTTCGGGTATATAATGCACCCCGTCTAACATTCTAGATTCACCTAAGTACATTAAGTAAGGTGGAAAACATTGCATTAGAGAAGGGGAGTGTGATAAGATGAGTATTGTCAATTCAACAGGATGAGATTGCTCTATCTCTCATATCTTCGATTCCTTTCTTTTGGAAGTTTCAAAATCTTCCTAGCCCATCTCTTATACAAACTTTCTAATCCACCGATGTTTTCTCCCAGTTCTAAAATCGACTGATATCCTAATAGTGTACCCTTGTACGTTTTTTAGGGCCCGATTTTGTGGCCTTTCCAGCATTTCTATGTCATTAACCCTTTCTGGACGCATGATGCCTCCATACATCACTGCACGAAAGACGCATGATGCCTTTCTCCAATATTTACAAAATTGTCTTAACAGTTAACCCTTTCTGGCAGGGCAATGCCATATGGCATTCCCCTGGCCATGGCAGGACAATGCCATATGGCATTCCCCTGGCCAGGACCGGACAATGCCATATGGCATTCCCATATGGAATAGATGAACCACTCTGTATTTGTTCCTTTGTAACTTTTTGGAAAATGATCGCAGAATCATAAATATTATATGAGATATTATGCTAAATGTCGCCAGTAGGTCTTTGAAATATCCGAAAGTTCTAATAGAAAATACAGATGAACTTGAAATTTTGAATTTGTAATTTCTTTTGATAATATTGCACAAAGCCGGCCATAAAAAGGCCATAATTGGTTCTGGTGCCTGCCATAGTATGGGTACATGGGGAAAGATGTGTGGCTCTTCAAGGGTTAAATAACAGAGCAATATTCATTAAATCTTCACACAGTGAAGGCATGTCATCACATTTAGTGTTTCTATTCCAAAGAACTAAACTATTTTGGATTATGTATCTTATGAGTTTTGATTTTTAGCAACTACACATGTATGTGCCCTTCCCCTTGCGGTGTACGCTGCCACCAGCATCCGTCCGTAAAGGGTTAGTATTACTCCCACCTATGGCAAAGCCACAATGCTCAACAATAGGTCTGATCATTGTGGTATAAATCTTTAGTGCTATATCTCTGCTGATCCCCTTTCTAAATTCTGCCAAACTAAAGATCCTGTCATTAAAACTCTTCATGATTCTATATATGTATGTCTATCAAATTTTAGGAATCTGTCCAAGGTAACCCAAGAAAACAGTATGACTCTTTGCATGGTAATGGTTGTGATTCGCTTACTAAATAACCTAAGGGTAGGTATTTAGATCTATTATGCGATGCAAACCAACATGTTTTCGCCTTGCTTTGCATTTATCAATGGACCATTAGATTTACGCCCTTTTGTTAGAACTTCCATCGAGTTTGTAATATGTTTTATAACTACATTGGGTTCGTAATATGTTTTATATCTACAGTGGGATCAACATGACAACTAAGTCGTCCACATATTGCAGCATTTTGTAATCTGGGAGCTCAAAAATGTATTGCATCGTTGTTAGGGTTTAATTAGATCCCTTAATTAGTCTATAGGTAGCTAGCAGTTGTTCCTTAATTGCTGGTCAATATTATGTTAACACGTTGAAAGATGGGGTAGATTAACTTGCTTAGCATGGTCACAGGGACATGGTTACTTCACATCCCTGTGACCAGAGAGAATGAAGGATGAATGTTCAATGGAATAACGTTTACAAGTTTTAATATCCTAAGAGCACTCCGTAGGTTACAGAGGTATACTCCTCAGCTGCTTACATCAGCAAGTCATGTGTTCATTCACCTCCTTATACAGACAATCCACTCTAAACCTAACTTCTGGCTAATGCCATATTGCTCTGTATCTATCAGTTTTACTCAAACCCTTCTGACTTGAATAGCCGTATTTCAATAATGATAACTATGTTTTAAAACCGTAACATAATCTCGGACGAGCGCGTAGTGCAGTATACACCAGAAAAAAGCAATGACCTCAAGACCACTCCCTGTGGGACACCAAATTTTACTTCCACCTGGTTTACAACAAATTGTTTATTTCAACTTCATGCTTACTTTCTTTAAAATAATCCCTTATTCTCTATATCATATTAAGAGGACGTTTTGTCAAATTCTCAAGAAAAAAATATCACATGTGAGACAGTGCCGAAGCAGGCTAGAGTGCATTACGGTGCAATACTTCGGTATAACGTTTTACGCTCGTAGTCAATGGCATGTTTAATAAATGAGAAAATTCTTTTAGAAGTATGTTGAAGGCATCCTTCAAGACTAATTCTGAGACATGTGTGATACCCGTTGGTTTGTAGATATAATCTCACCCTAGTACTTTTCCCCATAGACTTAATAGTGGGAACTCATACTCAATGCCAATGGTGTATTTAGAATAAATACTCAATGGGGTATTATATCTCAAATGTTAGCCAATCATTCAATGTGAGGGGTGAGATGAATTCAGAAACCTATTGAATTTTATGGCCTCGATCCAATCTTGTTTGAATCGCGTAGTAATTCCGTCAGCTTCCCCTTGTGAATTACTATGTGATTTGTCACATACAGTAGCTAAGGCCTAATCTTATAGACTAGCTATCCCAGTGACAAGAAAAGAGAATTCAGAATATCTTCTATACTAAATGAAGAAAACAAATAACCATACACAGATATGTATTAATAACATATATTATAACACAGTATACAGTTACATAGCAATTCTCATCAACATACAAAATCACATTCACTTCTGCAGTGTTCATATGATATAAGTCCTCTTGGTCAAAGCAGTACTCACGGTCTATCACTTTCAGCTATTGTTCAATGTCTCCTTGACTTGTGGATATAGATGATCCCAAGTAGTGGTACCAGCCATCAGTGTCTTTCCCTCCAGTGCTGGGGTGATAGTAGCTTGTGGAGAAGCCCAATCCTCAGTAAAGGCCTCTGTAGCCTAGTGTCCTATGGTATTTCCAGCCTGACACTGCAGTGGTGGTAATGCTGAGCAGCCTGGAGATGTTGACGCCACAGTGTCTGGGTTCCAAGTGGGCTGTGAGTGCAAATCTGCCTCCTTATATACCCTATCGGGGGGTCAGTCCAAACGAAGACAGGGGATGGTTCAAACGCTGGAGGGGGCAGTCCAAACAGGCCTTAACCGCTATCTGGAGCGAGGACCTGTTAGGAGGCACCCTGTGATATTCTTAATACATACATCACAGATTCAACCTCAATAGTGTTCTGACCGTACACTTTCATAGATTCCCTCTATAGAATACTCTTTAGCAGTACCTCCTGTCCATCTGTATATATAAAGGCATGTGTTCCTAGTTACATTTGAGGACAGATAAATCACACAGAAGTTTTGAAAATCTTATTTGTCACACTACTCAAAAATTGTTTCTTAACTATATTTACAAAAAAACTGTTTACATATTCCACGTTTTTCCCCCTATCTATGATGTCCCGCACTTTGTTCATCAATTAGTATAAACTAGGCATTTCTTTTATTTGTTCCGTGCAGTTCCCTTATTTTCCAAGGGTCTTTGGGGCTATCTTTTCAGGTTTCTATGTTGTCTTAAAAATAACTCCTTTGCTTCTTTTGACCCTTTTGTTTTTTCTTTACTTAATCTCTTGGCTTCGGTTATCTTTGTTCATCTGAAAATTCCTAATGTTCGTTTGACGTTCATGCCTTTGTGATAAGAGAAACTCACTGACCCGAGGGTCTTACTTCTTTTCAAATTCCAAAAGGTTAGTGTGTTCCAGACAAGTTTATTTCGGGATTCCTACGCTGGAGGGCTGAAACTGTGACAAAATGCCAACGGTGCAAAATGATACGGAATGGTATGCATGGATTGTAGCAATATATGATAACAGATGACCGCCACATTAAGTGTTATCTGAACAGATAACTACAACAAAATACGCTATCAGATCTAGAGAGTAATGTGTGCTTGACAAATAGTTGGAACACAGAAGACAAGTTATGAATTTACTTACAGCATACTAGCAAGGTGGTATATTTCGGCAGAAAATGATAACTGATAATAAAGGAAATTAGAGAATACGTAAACTTCAGGTTTTCCATGAAACGCTTTGGAATTGTATGACTATTATCGTAGAAATGATAAGACTCCGAGTGTAAATTATTTGTCACTGAAGCTCCTGGAGTCATCTTTTTTATTGAGTTTACATGGAGTTAGTCGTTTACAACCATCTTGAAATAATGTTAGAAATTGAACTTTTTCTTGATTTCTGAATTTTAGATTTGTTTTTATAGAACCCTTATCATGGTCTTTTACATACATGATTTTAGTAGCCGTTCTGCCGTTCGATCCCTCTTGGTCTCTATCGCATTGCTGCTATGGGTGTAGTATAAATACTGTTCTGGCTCACTGAGACTTAGTGAATGTTTGGGCGCACTGCACCCGTATTGTACTTCGCAAGCACGTAAAATGACATTTGTTCTATTATTTATTTGCATAATATTACGAAATCGTAGTGAGTGAACCCGTAGCGATTCCATTCTCAGCTGTGATGTCATGGGACATAAGACCTTGAACGGCAATCGCTACGGGCTCACTAACGATATAGCTATTTTCTTTTAATATCTTCCTCTAGTAATCGACCCGGAAACATGAAGAGTGTATAAATTTCGTTTCACCATGACATGAATGATATCACCGTAAAATAGAGTAATGGCGAAACTTCGCAGTTTTCGTAGCGGATAGATTCTAAAGTTCCTGATAATTGTAACAATATTATGATATAGGTCTGAGTCACATTTGAAAGGCTAGTTTTCCCACAAGAATCATCTTTTCTTGCAGTACATTAAAGGAATTCTGCACCCGTCAGCACCAGCGGTGAGGCACATTCTCCACGTCGCTGTATAACTAATTCTAATGAACCTTTTTATGAGAAGAAATATCATTCCATGTGGGGCAATTGCGAAATATGATAATCTTGAATTACTTCTAAGAATAAAAATTATGCTATTATGTAGTTGTACAATAATTGTACATGTTACCGCAATATCACCCAAGTATACTTGATCAAGGATGTGACCCATGCAGCTTATTCAGCTGTAATCTCCTGATGTACCGTTCAGTCACATTTTCTCTCTTTACAATGCTATCTAAGACCAATCATGTTAGTATGCTATGTTGCATAGTGGGGGGTTGGGAGAACTAATACTTTATTGTCCAACTTATACAAAGTATTATTACGCCACTTGTCATGAAAAGGTGGATAATCGATACAATGTAGACTTGTTTCAGATAAAAGGTGCTGTATGCTCCTCGGAGTTACACAATATCCTCGCATGCACTCGGATATTACTACTCGTCAACTCCTCGGAGCATACGACCGCCTGTATCCGAAAACAGTCAATATTGTGTTTATACTGTGACTGTCATCTTTACATCCTGAACTATGCTATGCCTTTCGGAAATATCACCAAGGACATGACATTATCGTGCGCTGTGACCCTCTGCCTATTATGTTGCGGAGTATAGCTTAAGTATACAGTGTCGATTCATAGAGAAGAAATAGGGTTTTGATGATATAGAAATGCAGAGAAAACAGTGACCGTTTCGTGAAGTGATTAATTAAAAATAATAAAACTATTCTCATGGTCAGTCGCTGCCAATTTCACATTTCCAATTTCTCACATTGCTCACATAAAATAGTCTATCATACCTCGATAATGACGGTGATGGTGGCTGGGGCTGCGGCAGCGAGGAGGCCATATCTGATGACACCCTGTCTGTATATACACAGTACTAGAATCATAATGACAGAAGAATGGTGTTTTAAAGTCAAATCTATTAAAAAAACTTTTAAAAAAAGAATGCTGGGTTTATTATTTGTATTTAATAAGGTTTTTTAAACGTTTTATGAAATAAATTGGTAATATAAGATTGCATTTTCCATATAACAAGGACTTGGGTGGTTAATGGCAAATAGAAGAAAACAACACTGGTGTCCCCCAGTTGCAGAGATCGCAATTATTGGATAGCGGCTTGAATTTAACTGAATCAGGCGTATATATGACATATATATGACTGCAACATGGACACTTGTATACATACGTCTATAGATGAGGCTAAAGGCCCGTTTCCATTGGCCGACGAAGATTGCTTAGACCTTTTGAGTTACACAGAAAGTCTGTCGGTAGTGCCACTGACTGTGCGTCGGTATAGACAAATCGGTGAGGGTAGTAGATTTCACTAAGAAACCAAGCTTTCACTCAGTGGTGGGTGGTGCCGCATTGCATAATCTAGGCAGAAAAGGTCGTGGGACATTGTAGGACTTTGGATGTTTCCATTGACCGATATTGGGTCCACAGTGCCAAAAGTCCGTCGGTGGTTCCTGACTGTAGTTCGGTGTAGGGAATCGGCCAATGGAAACAGGCCTATATAGGACTACCTTGTATACGCAAAATGATACCCATATACGCCAGGTGTATACATATGTAAAATAGGGGTTTTCGCGCAGTGAGACATACTTAATAGGAAATATTCACATCAAAGAAATTGATAAAGAGACCAAGGTATCTGTTCATCATATTTTGAAAAAATACACAGGAAAGGAAATAAGAAAATGGAAAATTGGCTCCGAGATCAGAGCCGAGATTAGGGCCTATGACTCCGAGGCATTCTCCAAGCAGTACACAAATTCTGGCAGGAGAGCAAAATACATGTCCCTTTAGTGGGTCTAGGCTAGATTCTAGTACAGGCTGTTATCGCCAGGGCCAGGGCGCACAGGCTCAAACTTAAGGCAGCACGGTCTGGCCAGCGTAGTTCGCCCTGCCGCTCCGCCGCGTCCCCTCACGAAAGACCGAGGAACCAACGTAGGTACATGCTCGATGCCACTTGGCGAACAATGTACCAGCAATATCTGTACTTTGCACCTTTTCACTAGTCTTAGACAAAATTCCCGAGGTTGGAAATCGTACAGCGGGGAACCACAAGGGGGTAAATGACATTCACATTTGGCGACCCCATGAGTGTGAATGCAAACCCATAGTTTTAGGGTAAAGGGTTAGGGCTAAGGGTAGGTTTTTTGTTTGGTTTCTACCCCCTAGAAGATCAAATTTGAAGCCAATATAACATACTTCCACTACTGAAGTAAAGTATGTATAAAAAAATATATGTATGTGCAGTTGTAATAACAAGATAATTGAGTTCCGGCGGTCTCAAACTGGTCAAGTCTTTTATGGGTCGAGTTCGTTTCGGATCGAGTTCTCCAGTGTTCTTGGCTACAGGGGCCAGGCTGCCCCTGGGCTTTATGTCTTTGGGGGACGAGAATGCCTTAAAGGATATCCTACAATTCACGGTGGCGCCACCTGGTGACTTTTGATTATGGTCTATTATCAGTCAAAACTGGTTACTTGTGGTTACTTCTAAGATCAAATGAGTAAATTCACCATTTTCTCCAGTTTATCCAAGCCAAAGATGTGTAGTACTAAACATTTGCAATATTTTGTGAAAATGACATGGGTTTTACTATGTGAAAATCAACTTTATAGAATTCCTATATAATCTTTTGATATTATCATAAGATCTCTAAATAAAAAAAACCAGCATGCTGACCCCAATTCTGAATTTAGATATGGGTTCTACAACACCAGATCATCATATTCAATTTTGAGGATATTAACACGGGTTTTAATTTTCAAGGCAATTGTCCGATATGCCTTTAAGTTTTACTTGTCATGTGACCTAATGAACTTCTTCGTCTGAATATATCATAAATGCCTGTAGGCATTTTCTCCCCCATTGTACATAATAATGCATTTTCGTCCTGAATATTAAACCAGAGATTATGGGCTTTAATGTCACATACAATGAGTATTTTGAATTTATAGGGATATGTTATTTGTTTTCATCGTTGACGTAATTCATCAGAAATCATTTTAAGAGTTAGACAAGATGTTTTCACGTGACTTCTAGAATACGAGTGAAGATTCCATAGAACTCAATATCAAAGCAAATCAGAACCCAGTTTAATCAAGTAGAGATTCTTTCTACAATCATTTTGATACCTTAACTTGTGTTGTACTCATAATAGAAGTCAAAATGGACTATTTTGTTATCAAAATAGAAAAGTAGCAAAAAGCCCCTTTTTGGGACATTTGCCATATATGTCAAAGTATTGCCATAGTAGGCAGGAAATGGAGAAGAAAGGCTTTGTTGGAAATTATGCAATATTTCCATACAATTTCTGCTGGGTCAAGCTATGGGAAAAAAGGAGGAGGTGTACAACGCCCACCCCGCATGACCAAGATTGAATTTGAATGACATTTTCATATAGGTGTATTGTAATCTCAGAGAATGTTTTTCCTATAGTTTTTATTTACAAACAAATGCTAATCAAACTAATTAGATATGCAGCACAATTCAATCTATACGAATTTTAAGGAAACACAATTTGAATACGGATCCCAACATAGTCCCTTATTTGCCTTCCCGGCCTATAGCTATACAGTTTGTCTTCCCCATTTCTGTCTGAGAAATATTGTAACGATAAACTACCTCTCAACTACACTTGCGGATTCTTTCGTCATCATTACGAGCTGGCATGACCAAAAGCGTTTGGCGGTATTTTTGCTCGATCCTACAAGTAATGTGTGGAATACGGTTACGGTAATCTATTTCCCCCATTTTCATAAGGGGGTCATCCATAAAGTACGTCAGCACTGAGGAGGAGGGGTGGGGGTTAAGAAATTTTGGATATTTTGCGTATGCTCCTTCTTTGTTCTATTGCGGAAGGGGGTGGGGCAGGGGTTAAAATGTCGAGAATTCTGGAAGACCTTTGTCGCGTAAGTATTGTCAAACTGAGGCTAAACAAATTGGCATTGATGTGTTGGGGTTTGAGGCTAGAATTTGGTTTTTGGTCTCGTTTGTTACTTTTGAAGTTTAGTTTACTAATATCGTCTCTGAATGACTCTGTCTCGAAGCTACGATGACAGTTGTTAAGTTCATGAAATACGTAACGGTTAAACGAGGTAGAGTGCAGACCAAGTTATTCTCATCAAGTGGGTTTCTGATTCTATCTCACCCCATAAAACATTATTAATTAATCAAAATAAATCACCCAATTAGCCATTGATTATCGGGAACACTATCTTCATGGCCGTGGAGTATGAGTTCCTAAAGTTAAAATCTATGGAGAATAATACTGGGGTGAGATAAAGGCCACTATTAAATATCATTTAGATCCCTGACAAAATATTACTACATTCTAAAACGGAAACAGTTCAGTGGTTTTTACCTCATCTTCGACATTTTATTTTAACTAACAATACAACCACAAAAATAAAATTTCTCTCATTAATTATATTTCTTTAATGTGACATATTCCTTTTATAGAAAATGACACATAGACTGAATATAACCTTTTAATTGTTATTTTTGATGAACATACCTAGACGTTATGGTTGCACCGGAAGTAGGAGTGTTATATTCCCGTTTCCAATATAGTTTCAAGTAATGTTACCAGATGGCACCTCGGAGCTCTCTGGGAGTCTATGTCGCCGCCACGTCTCTGCCACCACCTGCTGGCGAGTCAGTGAACTACACGTCCCAGCGCCCGGAAACTGGCGCCCCCTGCCGAGCTGCGCACGCACCACTACGTCACGGTGACATGAAGACCTTTAAACACACGTCGCGCCTCCTAGCGTGAGATCACACTCTCCCAGCAGATCCTTCGCGGCGCTAGCACTTACTAATCTCTGCCTCACCTCAACATTATCTCACCCCTGGAATAAATGTGAATAGACTTTGGGAACTCATTCTCCATGCCCCTACAAGTATTGCAGTCAGTTCTCCATGGTCTACATCCTGTGTGTTGTCCATACTTTTAGTGTGTACAGGGGTGATATAAATACAGAAAGCAACTCGTTTTGGTCCAAGAAGTCATTCTCCAACTCGTTTGAATGCTATGTGATATTCACTCGGCTGTTGCCTCGTTCATATCACAGAAACCTGTTGGTTTCTTCCTTACTTATTCCTTGGGTATCTACTCAAGACAAGGGGAATCATCTCACATTTCAGATTCAAAACAGGTTAACTGTCAAAAGTTATGAAAATCTAACAACTCATATATCATGAGTTGGGAAATACTTTAATTTTTAAATAAGCTTCACAGATAATCCAGCTGGGTTTTTTTCTCAGCTTTAAACCACATTACAATGTGAATTCACAGTTGATGAGACTGCCCCTAGAATGAGCACATGTATGTATGGGTCTTGTTTATAAAGTAAAACCCAATAACACATGTTATTTCCACAGAAGAAAGTAATCCCATATACTATGTCTGGTCTGAAATAACAAATAACAGAAATGAATGTATAGAATTTAGGATATCTGAAAAACTTGCGGATGCGACAGATTTTGTCCCAAACAGTCATGTCGGTGCAGAGATACAGGCGGGCGCAGGAAGTAAGGCGCAGAATCTCTGCTAGGAGAGTGTTGAGATCAGTGATGCACAGTGGTTCCTACCTGCGGCTTTGCCCCAGCGTTTGATGTGCCTCCGCTAGAGTTCTGCTACTTTAACATTCGCAGACCCGCGATAGGGGAATAGGGCGTATGTTGCACCCCTCTCTCGCACCCCCGAGCCCGGGGTTGGCGGGCGTTTCTGGCCGGCCGGCCGCGGTAGGTGGGCCGCCCGGCGCCGGTGCCAAGCCCCGGTGTACCACAGCGGTCTGTAGGAGACCTTTCCGACTGTGCCCGTTTTCTCTCCGGCCGGTCGGCGGAACTGACTTCTGACATATTGTTTTGCCTCTGGAACCTCAGCTGCGGGACTGCTGGCATTTCCGGTTTTCGGAGAGTGGGCCTGTGCCGCATTATATATGCATGCATACCCCTCTCTTCACTGTTGGCATTTTGCAACTGAATTTTTTTCACGTTTGCTGCACGAAGCCAGCCACAGACACCCCACCACCAACCCCTCACCCCTTCCTATACCACCCCTATTCCTTTCTACCTTCCACTTATTTACTGTCCTTTAATTTTTTGCCCACTTTGCGCCACGGATTGTAGTGCTACTGTTGGCTCCCGCACCCGCAGCGCCGTGTTTCCAGTGTTTCTCACCAGGTGGCATGGCGGGTGCGTCTCGGCGACTGCGCCTCTGATGAGTATACCTGCCGACAGGTGCAGGAACGCTTCCAGCGGTCACAGAGGGCGCTCCTAGTCAAGGGTCGGCAACTTAAAGGAGAGGGGGCTCTTTTTGCCCGCGGTGTTTGAGTGTCAGCCAGTCTATGATACCTTTGGTATATTATGTATAAGAAGGTGGCTGGAGATCATAAAAGAGATCGGTGCTATGAGGAGAAGATCAATCATGGCTAAGAGAGACGTGCCAAGAATGATGGCTGAGGTAGTAATAGTTTCCAAAGCATTTCCTGCCGTAGAATATTAATGCTCGAGTCTATGACCTCAACAGCCCATTACTAAATGTCCCTATACATAGACTATAAACACCTATAATTGCAAGAACCTGGTTATAAAATCAACATCGACAGAAGGTATGGGAACCTTCGGATTATTCTGAAGGTAACTTTACATATTCAATTCACACAGGTGCACATCTTTATAATTTGATTATACACGATAACCTCAAGTGTTTCTAGAAATACATTTTACTTCAACGTTATCACTATCACAATAATATGATGCTGAAAAGACTATATATCCTACGGCCAATAAGGTGATATGGTTTCTGATGATTTCTAATTGAGAAGAGGGAAAACGAAATAATCGCCAAAATATCACCAAAATGCAACTAAGTGTGAGCAGAAATCGCCTTTTCTATTACATCGATACATCAATAATTCAACGGTTACCTCCTAGCCCATCATTCCGACTTTCTCAATGTGGCGATTAGACATCATTGATAAATTCATGTAATCTTAACCATTGGGTCTGACTTGTGATGCTACGTTTACACTGGGCAACGGTGCCCAAGGTGGCCACCTTTCAGTGCTCCATGGAGCCATGGAGCACTGTAGACACAAATGTGAGGGATGTAACACAACTCAGGGGGCCGAATGGACAAATGTGACAGACTGACATAGGCCTACATCCTGGCTGCCATGGCTGCTGGAGACAATTTTGAAATGATAAAAGATTCCCCCATGTACTAATGAGATGTGATGAACATCATTGAACGTGACCAAACACAAGCAGCCATACAAGAAATAGTGAACAAAACATGAGGGACGTCACCACTCACAGCTGGCCAGCTGCCAGGGCCCCATATTGCTAAGATCGATGGCCATCTTTATCACCAAACCTAGCTTGCCAAACATACACCTCGAAGGGCAACCGATGGCCAAACTGGCCACTGTTGGCTATAATGCTGGCCATAATGTCCCAGGGAACCATGGACAACGTGAAAGACTGCAGCCTGCCGTACAGCGAACCTTGGACAAAATGGAGCCCTTGAATATCGGCCAACATGGGCTCAGTGAAAACGCAAGTGTATGGCTCCGTGACCAACTACAACAGTGCCCTTTCTTTTGGCAAAACAGCACAGGAAACTGTGGAAAAAAAATAAAGCCCTTAAACTTCGGCGCTTGGGGGCTCAGTGTAAATGCAAATCTATGGCTTTATTACCTACCACATATGAAACGTTAGAATTCCATCGAATCTGTTTGGAAATCTTCCTACACATAGAGACATAGTGAACCAGATCTAGGCATGGAGACTGAAGGGCCACAATAGTGAGATTCTCATGTGTGGTGGAATTCGAACCTGCTCCTCTTTTTTCTAGGTCGATAGACAGGCATGTTTTTTCTCTTAAGATTCAATTGAAAGCCATGCCGAAATCAAAGTTTAGTATTGCAGTTTTCTGATCTAGTTTTCTCGTGAGAAACCAATGAGATCCCAACTTTCGCTGGTAGCCCTTTCCATACTCCGCTGATTCCCCCCACCACCACCACACTAAGTATTTAGTCGTGGGCGACCCTAACAGTACGTTCCCGTAGTGTATAGGGTCGGACTCGTCTGACTATAAGTATTTGGCTCTATCTAATCACTTATTGTCGTGGAGCAATCAGCAGAGCTCACGGCTGGGAATGCGAAAGTCGGTAGTTGGAGCCCCGCTATCGGCCACCTGATTTTTCGTTTTTCTATAATTCCCCTCTTACTCAGACTCGACGAAGTCGCTGGTGACCATGTACAACGGCGCCCCACGTTTCGGCAAAACATGGTCGCCGGGGCCGCCGGGGCTCAGTGTAAACCAATCATTAGTTGTAACTCACTCTCTTGTCGCTCAGGCTGAAGTGTAAAGCAGGGCCGTGAAGAGGGCTAGACACGAGTCGGCACACTTCATTCCCTGTTTACCTTTCAGCTGCTCCGTGGGTGGATCTTTGATGTTTCAACTTGCCGTCTAAGAGCTTTGTAAACAACCTTGGCCGCCGCCACTTCCGGCTGCTGGTACCGGAACATTCCCGGCGTGCCCCGGGGGGTGAGGCAGTGGCGCCACCTGTTGGAGCAGTCGTTCACTCCAAGCCGACCGCGGAGAAGCAGACAGACAGTCGTTGGTTGGTACCCCGCCGCCCGTGCTTCCCTCTGAGGCCATAACACACTGTACGATTTCGGAACATAAATGTTACTTTCTCGGCGACAAAAGAACAATCGTAAGCTCAGGCGAGGCCTAGAAATTGAGTCGGTCAGTGTGGTGCCCCCCTCTAGAACTTTGCCTAAGATTTGAAAAGGCCACCTGTGGACATGTACCTTTGTCGCCGATAAATTGCAGTCCAATGTTCCAACATCGGGACCGATAGATTAAGGAACATGTTCCTTCCGTGAGAACAGAGTTTAAGAAATACCCCCATGGTGCCTACCGATATTGACCCATAATTAGATGCTGGGTAAGAAGAAATGGCCCTGCTACACAGAGACTCAGCCCCACTCAGCCCCACTCACCAATTTGGCCCCCAGAGACTGATTTTTTCCCTTATCAGTCTCTGAGAAAATTGTAAGCCAGTCGTCCAGTGTGGACAGAATTAACTCCCGATTAACTCCAACTAATTACCACCACCCCTATCCATAAATCCCGCTGTGATGGTCGATGCCCTGTGCAAATTCGCCTGAGACACGTTGAAACTAGCTTACGATTAAGGGAGCTAATCAATGTGAACAAAATCATACAGTGAGGTTCTCACTTAAGACTATAGCTTACGATTAAAGCCAAATATTCACCTAGCCATTTCGGAACATTGATGTATTTTGTCGGCAACAAAGGAACAGTAATTTGTCTTAGGCAAGGCATCCTAATGGAGTCTGCCCTAGTGGGTAGATGTAGGAGAGCTAGGCAAGGGTCAGCCAACGATTAATGAACCCCCTTCTTGAGATGTTCTTTTGTTGCCGACGATTATTCGTTCAATGATCCTAAATTGCTTGTCAAAAGTTTATCAACATGTTGATAAATCCAGCCACTGACAATGGAACATTGGTAAATGGCCTTTGAATGGGTGGCCGACATGGGCCGAGGAATTACATAATTTGCCTACGTCAAATTTACCGACTCCTATACGATTTAGGAACTAAACGTTCAACCCTGATTCGGTTGATGTGTATTGGGCTTTAGGGAGCTAATCGGTGAGAACAAAATCATACAGTGTGTTTCCCACTTAAGACTAGCTTACGATTAACGGAGCTAATCGTTGGGAACAAAATCTTACAGTGTGTTTCCCACTGAAAACTAGCTTACGATTAACGGAGCTAAGCGATGGGAACAAAATCGTAAAGTGTGTTTCCCACTTAAGACTAGCTTACGATTAAGGGAGCTCATCGGTGGGATCAGAATCGTACAGTGTGTTTCCCACTAAATACAGAGCCGGGTGCTCGCTGCAGCCTCCTGCCGCGAACCAGCGTGTGGACGAACGCGGCCTCGTTATGAGCACGTGGCCTATCCCCTGTGGCGCCCCCTGGGTGGCGGGCATGTACACTTACCTGAGTCTTCCCCCATGTGGAATTCCGCCTACTGGCAGACATGTTTCCCCTTAACAACTGGCAGTTCCTAAGTTCGGTACCAGGGGTCAGATGCCAGGCTCGGCAGTCTAGCAGAATTGGCCTCGTGGGGCGCCGGGTCAACTCTGGAAACACGGCTGCCCTTCGCAATGCCAACCAAGGTTACAGGAACTCCAGTGTCCGTGCCAACTCTGTGATTTTTATATTCTCTAGATACCAGGTGGTTGCACATAGCCTTCTATTTGTTGTTGCTGAAATTGATGTGGTAACCATTTAGTTAGCATTGTCAAATTATCTTCAAAGCTACACCGACTTTTTGCATTTTTTTTATATTCTGTAGGTATCAGGTGGTTGCTTATGGTTTTCTATATTTTTTCCCAAATTGATGCGCTAACCATTTCATCAGCATTATCAAATTATTTTTAAAACTACATCGACTTTTCTATATCCCCTAGATACCAGATACAAAGGCACACAGCCTTCTATATTTTTTGGTTCCCAAAACAGACGTGGTAATCATTTCATTGGCATTGCCAAATTATCTTTAAAACTACACCGACTCTAATGAACTAGTCTGACAGGGAAAATTGTCAGTATAATTATTTGAGATACATTATTTCGACCGAGGAATACATCGGTGGCTATACCGTTATGATTGTACATGTACCTTTGAACATTCATTTTTGTCTGATTGCCTAAAATAGCATTCTAGTAGTGTATTAGGTACAATGGTCTGAGAGAAAAGCGGAACTTTGCCTTACTAGTTATAATCGGAGTTCACTGTGAGTATGTTCCCGTCATAAGAAAGTTTTTTCTTTGACAACTAGAATATTCTAAGCCACATTTTAGGAGCATCAATCAAATATACAAACGATGTACAGCATCAAGTGGGAAATAAAACAGTCATTGTAGATCACTGTAGATATCCATTATCTCAAATAGATAGCTGGTCGGTTGGTGACCAACAAGATTCGGCCTATTTATATTTGCACCTAATTAAATGTGACTTGGATAATCTGTTGACTTAGATAGGAATGCAAGAAGAAACAAAGGTGATGTCTTAAGCCTGATTATCGGACAATTTGTCTTGAAAATTAAAACCCATGTCAGTCTAGATTTTGACTTAGAATTAGTAGAAACCGAACGAGAGTTAGACTTGACAATATTTATGCCACGACGGGAAGGTCGTGTATTACTACACGAGGCGTAGCCGAATGTAGTGAGGAGCAGACCTGACCAGAGTGGCATAGACATTGACCAAGTCTAACTCGAGTTCGGTTTCGTATTTATCATACCCCGTCTATGCTTTTGTATTACTGTTAAAAGGATAAATATTGAGTCAAGGACCAACAGAACTTTTTTCATAGTAGCTGACATCCTGTTCTCTGATTGGTCAATATTGTTATTACTCTAGTGGCATAAAAAACACTTTATGTCACGGCCTGCCACATAAAATTCCCCTATGTTAAGTCTATGGCGGTTTTTTTATTAGGGGTAGGATAAATCAATATCATGATAATATTATAAATGAATATATGTAAAACTTTTAAAGGTAGTTTTTTCATATAGTAAGACCAATGTCATTTTCTTCAAACATTCACAGAATATAGTAAATGCATGATACTACACGTTTAGTTTTTAAAAACTAAAAGGTTACCATTGAAAATCATCAGGTGGCACCACTGCGAATTGCAGGATATGCCTTTAAACCACACAAAAGTGCTTTCTCATGACAAACTAGAGTCTCGAGTAGTTCATACGATAGTGAGAAGGAACTCACGAGATGAAAATAACTTTGGCTGTACTCCACCGAGTTTGACTGCAGAGTAATTCTGGAACAAATTAGAGAAAGAAGTGCAGACCTGTGACACATTGCAGACCTTTAAAGGACTAATAACCAAGATAATTAAATGATAGATTAGAACAATGAAAAACAAAAATTATTAATGGCGGCATATTCATTATTACCTCATCATTACTAACTCTGATTGTTGTATTGCACTACTCTGTTATGCACTATTATCACATAGACGTATTTGAAAGGGAATCCAATGTATGAAAAAGTTGTCCATATTGTTACTGAAAAACTCGTGTACATGAGAGTTGCAATAAAATAAATTTTTAAAAAAAATAGCTCAGTGAATGTCTCTGCGGTCAAGTGAGGTGGAGACGGACCAAGCTAGTTTCATCTCGCGAGTTTCTGATTTTATCTCACCCCGTATAATATTAGTAATTAATAGAATAAACCACCCAACTAGCCAATAAATATCGAGTACACTACCTTCATGGCCATGGAGTATGAGTTCCTAATGTTAAGCCTATGGAGGAAAATACAGGGGTGAGATACTGTGGAATACGACCCTATGAATTACGTGTGCTACCAGTTATTACATAGTGCCAGACTATCGCGCTAGTGTTGGCAGTAGGACCTCCTGCAGCATGTAGGCAGGGCTGGAACCTTCCAGGTGTGAATACACCCCAAGTAATAAGACCATCTGAACCACATGTTCACCAGGCATACCGCCGACGAGTCTAGAGTCTAAACGTGCTGAGCCCATGTTGGAATGATTGAGGAAGATACACCGGTGCTACCACCTTGACTGATGCGATTCCAAGACGTATCTTACAGAATCAGATCCATTTTATGGGATCTTTAAAAGGCATATCCTACATTTCACGGTGGCGCTACCTGGTGATTTTTGAATATTGTCAATTATAAGTCAAAACTTGTTTTTTGTGTGTGTTTCATTCTGATTCTAAATGAGTAGATTGAACGATTTTTCAAAGAAGTCGTTCACCAACTCATTTGAATGCTATGCACTATTCACTCGGCTGTTGCCTCGTTCCTATCACTCCACGTTAAACTCGTGGAGAATGATGACTTTGACATGTTGGTTTCTTCTTTAACATCCTAAGCGTGTAAAAAATGAACTGTCCACATAACTTTGTTTCATTAACTTAGGGCTTATCTCGCTCAGATACTACAGGAGAACTACATTTGAACGGTCGGAGATATCAGCTACTACATATTTATTTCTATTCAAGTCACAGTAGGAGTGCCAGAGCACCTGCCAATCAGTCGGTGCCGTTCAAAGATAACTACAGAGGGAGAAACTACAAGGATTAATGTGGGAAGCTATAAAATGGGACAGGTGTACTGCTATTCGGATAAGACCAGACTAAAAAACATATTTCAGGACTGCCTGTAGCTCTGATAAACTCTGGAGGGCAACTGGGAGGAGGACTAGGAACCCACAACCAGAGCAGATTGTGCCTGTACGTAAATATGATTTATATCACCCCTGGTATTTTTGTCTCTTAGACTTAAAGGCATATCGGACAATTTGGCTTGAAAATTAAAACCCATGTCATTTTCCTGAAATTCAAATATAATGATCTATAAGTGTTGTAGAACACATAGGTAATTCAAAAATTCGTGGTCACCGTGCTTGTTTTTGATTTAGAGATCAATATTTTGATAATTTTATAATAGAATATAGAGAAATTCTAAGAAGTTGCTTTACACTAATTTACCGATTAAAATTGGAGAAGCTAGACAAAACATTTAATTTACTCATTTAGAATTAGAATGAATCAGAAAGAACCAATTTTGACTAATAGTTGAACAAATCTAAAAAACGCCTGTGTGAATTGTAGGATATCCCTTTAACGTTGGAAACTCGTTCTCCATGCCCCTATCAGTACCACAGTCCATTCTTCATGGTCTATATCCTGTGTGTCATCCATTCTTTTAGTGTGTACAGGGGTGAGATAAATACTGAAAGCAACTCGTTTTGGTCAAAGTTACTGTTCTCCAACTTGTCTGAATGCTATATGATATTCACTCAGCTTTCACCTAGTTCGTATTATTCCGCATCAAACTTGTGCAGAACGACGACTTTGACCAAAACCTGTTAGTTTCTTCTTTATTATCCTACCCCTAATATAAAATCCCATAGGCTTAACATTGAGTTTCCGTATGCCACACTGACTGGCATATGGAGTTTTATATGCCACTAGTGGCATCCAGAATTATTATCATGTAATATTCAAAAATCGAGGAGACAGGGTAGGATAAAATCAAAACCTGATTCATTTTAATCTTGGCCACCTATTTCCACTCCTGGAGTTATGGCCCCGGACTATGCCAAACTCCAGTCATGGCATACGGTGGCCAAGATTAAAACTCATCCAGTTTTACGATATTTCTTAGCCTGGTATATATTTCGAGATTTCATCAAAATTACACACTTGAAAAGGTCTATCAAGCTGGAGACACCAAGCGAGAACCACAGCGATATCCAGAACCTCCAATACAAAATGGCGTGTATACGAGCTATCATTTGATATTTCACTTCATTTTTGCTTCTGAGATGCTAAAGTATCCTATGATATAAAACTGACGTACAAGCCAATTTGTGGTAGCGCTTCTGGAAATCGCTTCGTTTCTGGCTTAATGGTATGGATTACGGTATCCCTAGACTTGCCCAAGTCTTTGATTATGAACATTCATAATCAGAATAATGTTCATTATAGTATGTATCCTCTCTGACTGCCCCATGAATCAAAGACTTGTCCACTATGAACAGAATCTCCTGTTTATGGCCACAAGCCACTCCCTGTAACTCTATACTTCCTCCTACTCCTCCTCTGTCCCCTCCTCTAGCTCCCTGGCTGCCTGTGTTGTCATAGCAATCAATTACACCTGCTCCTAACTATGACCTGATTGAGATCAAAGTGAGAGGGTATCAATCTCCCAGCAGATATCCTGACCAGTAGCCAGGATAACTGTAAGGAGAGTGTTGGGAATACTGGTGCTAAACAGCGCCAGAAATCGGACACCATTACCGATTGTACCAGTCCCTGTATCCCAGCAAGGAAGGTAGCCATGCATAGGATGAAGGGACTGGAGCTAGTCTATGGTACCCCCCGCGAGTGTCCAGGAAGCACGCATGTGTTCATTTAGTACCACAGCGGTTCTGACACCTGTACAGAGACTGGGGAGCAGCTCAGAGGAGTGAGCCGCTCAGCACTGACCAGGTGAGCAGGAAGCCGGGTGGTAACACCGCCGGCAACCCTGACACCTGCCACACACCGCTCTCTGCCACGTGTTTCCAGACATATCTGTAGACCCTCTGCTCCACCCTCACCTACCTTGAGCTTTTATAGTAAGATTAACATCAATGATGTACTTTTATCCTAACCCTAATATAAAATCCCATAGGCTTAACATTGAGTTTCCGTATGCCACGCTGACTGGCATATGGAGTTTTATATGCCACTAGTGGTATACATAAGTGTTATCACGTAATATTCCTAAATCGAGGAGACAGGGTAGGATAAAATTAAAACCTGATTCGTTTTAATCGTGGCTACCGCATTCCACTCCTGAAGTTTTGGCTCCAGACTTCACTCGGCTTCACCTCATGAAATCACTATGCCAAACTCCAGTCGTGGCATTTAGTGGCCAAGATTAGAACTCATCCAGTTTTATGAAAGTATTTTTTATCTTAACCTGGTAAAAACGTCCATGGGCTTAACATTAGGAACTCGTACTGAACAGGCTAGCAAATACGGTAACCCATACCCAATGGGTGATAAACAGATAAATATTTCCAGGCTAAAATAAAATAAAATAAAAACATTTTCGTGCTTGGTCTGAGATCCCATCTGCTATCTTGTTAGGAATTCCTCAGAATATTCACTCAGCTATCGCCTCGTTCATATTACTGCCCAATCGAACTCTATGGCGGATGAGGACACAGACCAAACACTTATCAATTTCTTTCTTAGTACCACAGCGGTTCTGACACCTGTACTAAGACTGAGGAGTAGCTCAGAGGAGTGTTTGCAGACAGACGTGTTTGCAGACATATCTGTAGACCCTCTACTCCACCCTCACATACCTTGAACTTTTAGAGTAGGATTAACAGCAATGATGTACTTTTATCTTAACCTGGTATAAACTTCCATGGGTTAACCTTTTGGGAACTCGAACCCAAGAGGCTTGCGAGTATGGTAACTCGTACTCAATGGGTGGTAAACAGTTGAATATTTTAGGCCTAAGTTAAGATCAGAAATATATTGGTATTTGGTCTAAGTTCCCGTTCACCAGCTCGATTGGAACACTTGGGAATATTCACTCGGCTATTATTAGAGCGTGCTTGCACGCGCTAAATACATCATCTAGAAGTTAGAGTCAGGGTAAGAGTGGTCACATTGAACTTTCAGTGTGCTTCCAGAAAACTATCCCTTTACTATCTGCATGCTATTCACTGTGATAGTGAGAAGAGAGCAGGGAGCCAGTGTCTCAGGGTCTTCGAGGTGTGCCCAACTGACCATGACCAATCACTCAAGACCGAAATACCTCATTGACCCACTGTTGCTTGATATGTTTTGTTCCTAGACTTAGGCAGTTAGAGAAATGACAAGTTGACTGGGTGCAGGTGAGTTACAGAAAACTATCCATAGGCTAAAGCTGACTCAAACCTTTTAATTGTTATTCATTTATGATTGCACGCTCATTCATCTGTGATGAACATACTTTTGGCTCCTAGTTATATACCTGTGTCCAAATGTCTATGAAATACTGCCCGCTGCTAGGGGTGCAGTAATAATAATGTTCGTGCCCGCTGTGAGAGTGACTTATTAAGTCATTAAAATGTCGTTTTTGATCGATTTAAGGTATATAATAATAAGCAAACATCCTGACTGTAGACGAAACGATTCTCGTTCTCGGTCAATCGGTGATATCAACAACTGACCTCGAACAGGAACCGTTTCGTCCACAGTAAGGACATTTTCTGATATTACCGCACACCCCAAACCCGATGGCGAATCGGGACACAGACAAAACAATCTTTTTCAATACCATTATGTTTTGTTGCAAACATGTACACAACATTGACTGGTTTCATATACAAGCAGTTGTATGCTTTGGTGAGTTGATGCATAGTAATATCTGAGCACATGGGATGATATTGTGCAACTCCGGGGACCATACAACTGCTCTAAGGAGTATACAACTGCTTTTTAGAGCATGCTCGTTAGAGCATGCTTGCACGCGCTAAATACATCATCTAGAGTCACATTGAACTGTCAGTGTGCTTCCAGAAATCTATCCCTTTACTATCTGCATGCTGTTGACTGTGATAGTTAGGACAGAGCAGGGAACCAGTGTCTCAGGGTCTTAGAGGTGTGCCCAGCTGACCATGACCAATCACTCAAGACCAAAATACCTCAAGATCCACTGGTACTTGATATGTTTTGATCCTAGACTCAGGCAGTTAGAGAAATGGCCAGTTGACTGGGTGGAACTATCCATAGAGTGAATCTAATCCAAAACCTTTAATTGTTATTCATTTATCATTGCACGCTCATTCATCTATGATGAACATACTATTTGCACCTAGTTCTCCCTATATACGTTGCCTATGAAAGGTTAGAGTGGTGACATACACTTTCAGCCTGCTGAGAAAAATCTATCCCTTCACTATCCGCGTGCCATTCGCTGTGCTAGGGATAGGGAGCAGGGGGCCAGTGTCTGAGGGTCTGAGGGGCATGCCCAACTGACCATGACCAATCACACAAGACCGAAATACCTCATTGACCTATTGTTTGGATCCTATAGATAGACTCAGTCAGTTACAGACTTGGCAAGTTTACTGGGTGAAAGTGGTTACAGAAAACGATCCATATACTGAATGTAACCCACACCTTTTAGTTGTTATACATTTAAAATTGCAGGCTCATTCATCAATGATGACACCAGCGCCGGATTTTGCACCCCGGAGCATACAACATATCTGTATGCTCCGGGTATGCAGATACACCATGTCCATGTATTTTTGATGAACATTATGCATTAGGTGGATGATAAATAGGACCTTTTAACTCCAAATCAGCGGCCAAAAACACAGAGGGAAATATTCCAGGTGTTCGCAATTTGATACATCCACAACCCAAAATGTATTCATATGTACTTGGACACAGACCAAACATGGATACGTTTCTGATTTCATCTTAGCATGGACTCATTTCTCTGTTTATCGCCCATTGAGTATGAGTTACCGTACTCGCAAGCCTGTCGAGTAATGTTAGAGTCCCTAATGTTAAGCCTATGGATGTTTATACCAGGCTAAGATAAAAAGCCAATTACAACCGGTTATATGATGAATCATTTAATCCCAACTTAATCTGACACGTTTAACACTATTACACCAGGAATTTTACCACCGAAGGAACCTGAGTGGGGATGTTTCTCAGGACTAGAGATTCAGGCACCGGTTCCCAATGCTCCATGCTGGCCGGCCTGCCATGCCACATAACTTTCCAATTACCTACGATATTAGTAAAGAAATATTGACAGCAACTCTCCACTTATTTCTAAAAACTACCACAAAAATAGAATTACAGGTAATATCGCAGGGTAAAAAGGAATTGCACTTGTAATTTACCTAAGCATACTGTCATATTTGTCACGTAGACAAACAGAATAATGTATATAAGTGCGGATATTATATAGAGAGTCGCAATATCAGCACAGAATTGACATCTGGTAGTGTAAATGAAGAAGATAATACGTATATATATATATATATATATATATATATATATATATCGCGCGATATATATATATATATATATATATATATATATATATATATATATATATATATATATATATGAGTTATTATATAAAACGACCTAACCATGCTGTACAAGCTGCAAAACGAGATGATATAATTGACGGTTGACCAGTACGGAACGAGGCATTTACGCCGAGTTCCATACGTATTGAAAATCATCATCGCGCCGTTTTATATTCACTATTAATCCAAAACCAATGAAACGATCAATTTAATTTGGTTGATAACTAATATTCTATCTAATATTCTAAATGACGTGTACGGAACAGTGTTCCGCATTTTGTCGTACGGAACAGTGTTCCGTAAGGTATTTTTCCGTTATGTGTCGAAGCACTGTATATTTACATTATATACGGCATGAGTTAGACTGGCCTCAGTCCCTTTATCCTACCCCTAATATAAAATACCATAGCCTTAACATTGGGTTTCTGTATGCCAAGCTGACTGGCATACGGAGTTTTATATGCCACTAGTGGCATACAGCATTGTTATCACGTAATATTCCAAAATCGAGGAGATAGGGTAGGATAAAATCAAAACCTGATTCATTTTAATCTTGGCCACCGCATTCCACTCCTGAAGTTTTGGCTCCGGACTTCACTCGGCTACGCCTAATGAAGTCACTTTGCCAAACTCCAGTCATGGAATACGGTGGACAAGATTAAACCTCATCCAGTTTTACGATAGTATCCTACCCCTCCACCCCTTCTGAGTAACACAGGGACTGGTCTCATCCGTAATCGGCCGGGTAGACTGGCGCGATTTTTGCACCACACTCCCCAAGCAGAGGTCTGGCTACTGGTCAGGATATTTGCTTGGAGATTGGTATCCTCTCACTTTGATCTCAATCAAGACATGGTCAGGAGTAGGCGAAATATATTGCTATGACAACACAGGCAGGCAGAGTACTGGAGGAGGGGAGGGGGAGGGGTAGAGGGGGGTATAGGGTTACAGGGAGTGGCTTGGGGTCATAAACAGGAGATTCTAGTCAGAGTGGACAAGTCTTTGATTCATGGGCCAGTCAGAGAAGGACACATGCTATAATGAATTGTATTCCGATTTTCTTTAATCATTCATTGAATGTTCATAATCAAAGACTTGAGCAAGTCTAGGCATGGGTATATAGTTTAGCTTTTTTTATTCTCCCCACAAGAGCAGGGGCAGAAGCTAGGTGTTGACCATCTCATCAATAAGCCATTGATTCTGCCCAACCAATGCGGCTACTTCATCTTTACAGCGACGAATTTTAATCGTCACTGTCAGTTGCATTTGCATTTAAGATCTTTATGTTTATGATATGTTATGTTAACAAAGGTGGTTATAATATGAACAGCTATATGTAGAGGGACTTCTTGAGAGGACCTCGGTGCCGCTATTGGCCGCTATACTGGCCACCAGAGCAGAGGTTTGTTAATCTGAGGTCTGAGCTGAGCTTATAGGTGTTTCTGGAAGTTGTGCAATCTGGGTGGGGAGGGTGCGGGGGATGACTGCTTCAAGGTAAATAATGTGGGGCATTCATGTAATATAGTTTAAATAGCTCAAATATGAGAGATCAATTGATAACAACAAATTCACTTGCCGATATTCACAGCGGGCAACACACAGACAGACTGTCAGTCACCGTCACTTGGCAATGTAGGAGCATAAGTGAACTCTGGGCAATACCAGCGAGCTGCAAACCAAAGTGCTGAGGCCAAAAGTTTGGTAGGATTTTAGAAGCAGAGTGTGTTATACACATTCATAATGTTGACGCTAAGGGGTCCCTCCCACCTACTACGATTAAGTCTACGATTAACTCTTTGGCTGTGTCGGCGACAAACTGAAAAAATCGTGGAGGTGTCGCTGACAAACTCCTCAATTAGTCAGGTTTTGTCGCCGACGAACTCGCTCCATGCCGACGGGCTACGACGCGCTACAACAAAAAAACGTTAATCGTAGAGGGTCTACGAAATTCAAACATGCTTGAATTTCGTAGCCCGTCGTAGCCCGTCGTAGCCCGTCGGAAGGTTAATCGCAGAGCACGGCGGGTTGTCGCCGCAATAATGCCTCCCACCTACTACGACAGGCTATGATTAAGTCTGCGATAGCAGTGCTATTGGGTACTTAATCGTAGACCGTCGTAGCCCGTCGTAGTAGGTGGGAGGGACCCCTTACCTTTATTTACCTTTATTGTTCAGTTAACCACCATATTCTGCAGAAAATTGATGAGCTGTCATCGTTCCCATACAAATCCCAACATGGTAGCACACTGCCTCACTGGTGCACCAGGTTTTGGGTTTTAGCTTTACCAGGTGTATGTGTTTTTTAAACTGTATTTTGTTCCTTCAATAGACATGTTTTTTGTATATTTCTTCTACCAATCACGATTAACCATTTGTCTTTTCACCAAGGTTAAATAACAGTATTAATGCATGCATATGTAATTTATATACATGTGTACATATATTCATTTATATATACATGTATCACTATTATAATGCAGGTAGACATCATGCTGCGGTATCCCGGGAATGTCTGGGGATATTGTGCCATCTTGAAGGGGTAACTATTCCATTGCTGCCATTTTCTCCCACATATTTATCTAGAACGACCTGACAATGCTGTACATGCTACAAAAGGAGATGGGGAATTGTTGTTTTTACGGAACTCGGCCTGGGGCCTCGTTCCAAGAATATCATGTAGCATGCACAAGCACGGTGGGTTGTTATATATTTATCATATACCTAAAATTGATAAAATCTTACTGTTTAATAGCATAGAAGACATGTCAGTATGAAAGCCCACACACTGCTGATGTTTCAATGTCTTCAGTATAACAATGTACTGCACAGGGTTCAGTACACAATATTAAAGGGTATAACAATAGGGACTCTGCAGCAAAAAGGGACTATATTTTCCCGTATACCACGGTTTTGAGGCCGTATACCACAGATTCGAATCTGTACACCACAGTTATGGTATCTGACAGGTTTTATATAATGGGTCGTGGATTACTAAGTCCCCATACATTTTCAATGGAGTCTTCGTATACGATGGATAATAAATGCTTGAACTTCTACCTAAATCTGCAGTTGGTATGTCCCACCCTCCCTCTGTCACACCTTAACGCTCCAGTATCTGTTTTCCCCCTCACCCCCCCCCCCCCCCATCCCTCCTCGGCTGGCCCCTGGTCCTCTCCTACACGCCACGTGCTCGCTACACGTGCAGATACACGTCCCTGCATCAGGCACATCCTCCGCATTCCTGAGTCGTGGCTCAGAATAGTCGGCCATTGCTCATGCTCCTAGCACCCTGGGGGTGGTCAGACAGGTGGGAATCAGGTAGCTGACACTCTTCTTCTTCCTCCGCCGCTCGCTCAGCTAGCGGAGTTGACTCTCTACACTGCTGATGGAAAGGAACCGTAGCCATGCTGGCATCAACATGGCCGATAGCTAACCTCCCAGTGATTTGGCGGCGAAAGCAATTGGAGGTCTCCGGCGTGCAGTAGTTTGATCGGCAGGCTGCGTGTGACGGGAGGAGACAGCTTAAGGCCCGGTTAGCCCTCGCGCCCGTTTGATTATCACCATAGTGGTTAAGCTTACGCTCATCTCTTTTGATGCTAGTTTCATATAAAGTTTCTATGTTTTAAGTTTCCCCAGCAGGTAAGAAAGCACCCTCTCTATATGACGAGGATGAGTCTGATGGTTGGGTAGGTTGGATGTTTAGTTTTAATTTATTACCCATTTCATAGGGAGTCTCTATACTAAACCTATGGAGCCTACAGATCGCTACTGAGTAGAGTCTCCATACTAAACCTATGTTTAGTTTTATTACCCACGTAATAGGGAGTCTCCATACTAAAGGGCTGATTCCACCAACACGATGGATGTGTCTTTATATTTCTTGGTTTATCCTACCCCCAATAAAAAACTCTATAGGTTTAACATTGGGTCACTGTATTCGGTCTGGAGTTCAGAAAAATGAAAAATATCCCTCTAGTGGGATACACTTGACAAATGACGTCATTTCTTAATGTAGAAGTAGTTTAGACAGGCGGGGTAGGACAAATTCTAAACCAAACTCTAGTTAGTCGTGTTATTGTTCATTGCACTCCGGCAAGATTGCCTATTACTGCTCTCGGCTTTGCCTCGTGCAGTAATACGTGATCTTGCTGTCGTGCGATAAACAACCACACAACTAACTCTTGTTTGGTTTTGTCCATAATATCTTGTAATATCTTACAGTGTCGCGATATGTCGTACCTCCATTGTCGCAAAACGTAGCCATGCAGTGTCAAGTCTATGACTTGGTGCTCCACAACCATGACACCTCAAGACACATCGCGACAGATAGGCACGCGATAATTCAAACCTAGCCCGACTTAGCACAGCACCCAAATCATGACCAATCTCGCTATATCTTATGTGTTGGTGGAATCAGCACTTTAACCTATGGAACCTACAGATCGCTACTGAGTAGAGTCTCCATACTTAACCGCTGTTTAGTTTTATTACCCACCTGATAGGGAGTCTCCATACTAAACCTGTGGAGCCTACAGATCGCTTCTATGTAGAATACGGAAACCCATATTCTATGGTTTTTCTGCCACTTCACAGGCAATTTAGGAACTATTATATATAAACAATGCATGGTGCTTATGCCGAGTTCCTAAGCATTTACACTTTTTTTTTCTAATAATTAGCCGAAAGGTGAGTAATTAATACAACCTTACCATGATTTTGACCTTTGCGGCCGTATTCTCCTTGTATTTGGTACTCATTTGTATTACGGCCACTCAGATCAAAATCATGGTGATGTTGTGTATACAACTGTATTCCCTCTATTTTATCTGAACTATGACCATAAGTATGCAAGACTGAAAATGTCAATGTTTATAATTGTTTTCTACCGGGTAAGTTTGTAAACACACAAACAAAAATACGCACACATGGAGAGCAATTTTTATGACATTTGACATACAAATCTGAAAGAAAATATGTATCCAAATATCACTTGTTATGTATCATATGAGAGATTGAATGTCAACTTCGACAAAATTGTTCATCAATGGACTTCCGAATGACTTGTAAATGGGGAGAAAGTTCAATAATTACCATGGAGGGATTGACTGTTTTGGTCGTGCAATGGACATAAACCCATAGTGTAATCATTATGAGTGGTAAAAGAGTGACCGATAGGGAACAGTGGGATTGCTAGTTCTGCCATCATCCACAAGGAGATCATGGTATTGCGCCACTGTAGTCGGGGGACAACCATTATTTTCTGCTGGCATAATCTGTAGATAATCATGAGACCAGGCTAAAACCATCTTATTACAAACTAAAAATACTTTTTTTTTTGTAAAATCCATTGATAACTGGACCTGCCACCTGGTGTTTTGTTTAGCAGTGGGGCCAAGATGGCTGCCTCAATAACACAATGCCTATGTGTCCATGTTACCTACATCCATACAACTGACAACTGAATTGGCCTCACTCATAAGGAATAAGCATAATTTATTATGAAAGATTTTAACTCTTTTATCTGAAGCTCAAAAGAAATCAGGAGTTTACACAATATTAATGCATTGGAACATGAAAAGAAAAGCGAGATAAGAAGAACTCGATACTCTCATTAAAGCCAATTTCAGATTCCCCTAAATTGATTTTGAAAATCTTATTTTGGTATAGACATAAGGAACAAGCTATCGAAGAAATCAAAAAGAGAAAAATGCAGCAGTTTACTCTATACCATGAAGTCCCAAATGGTAGGGTATAGGGTTTTCTACAGGCATTGTAATAAGCTATCATCTGTGGGCTTTCTTGCTATGAGGAAGATACTCACATGGTTCATTTCCATCAGCAATCAGAGAAACACTTTTTTTATTTCACTTTTAAGTGGATTCCTGAAGTTATTGGCCCGTAATATTCAGGAAGAATCTTTTATTAGCGGCGAAATTCCCGAATAATGTGTTTTGAGATCAAGTGTTTGGTTTCCTTCTGCTTTCTTGTCTTTATTTGATCGCATAATTAATAATATATTTTTGAGGTTTGTTTCCAACATCATAACAGAAATATAACGTTCACTCGGATATCCCATAATGCTCAAAGTTAAGCCATAGCTTTCACATTAATAAGTCTTGTTAAGCTTCGGACACTCTCATATATGGCACATGGAGGCAGCCACTTGCCCCCGACGCTAAACAAAACACCAGGTAGCGGGTCCAATTATGAATGAATCTTATAAAAAAAAGATTTTATGGTTTGTAATAAGAGGATTTTAGCCCCATGTCACATCTATCTATAGATTATGACAGCAGTAAAGAGTGGTTGTCCACCGACTACAGTAGCGCTATCTAACAATTTCCTGTCAGATGATGACAGAACTAGCAATCACCCTGTGAGGTTGAACGTGGCTTAGCGTAGATTTGTGTGTCATCCACCCACCGTGATGCGACCACGAATCAATGGCAATCACCCTGTGCCTTAACTCTGCATATTGTTAAGTGAAAGGTTATAGAAACTTTTAGTGTGCTGCAAAAACTATCCTTCATTATCTGCGAGCTGATTCTGCGACATTGGTATGGTGCAGAGGGCCAGTGCCTATTAGTTATACTCTTAAATACTATTTGGTGTAGTGGGGACCAATTAGATATAGGTATACTGTGGAGCAAACATATGAAATCTTACGGTCAGAGCTCGTATCCCATTGAGTTTAAATAGCATAGTAATTCACAAGGCAAAGCCGTTTGAAGTACGTAGAGATTCAAACAAGATAGGATTGAGCCCTGACCATAAGCTTTTAGGTTTCTGAATTCATTTCACTCCTCACATTGACTAATTGGCTAACATTTGTGACATAAAGCCCCATAGATTATTTTTCCTAAACACCCTAATGGGCATTGAGTATGAATACCAGGGGTGAGTTAAAGGTAGCTAGTAATATAGCACAGCAGGGAAACACCAATTCACAGCAAACATGTGCTTCAGCAGACGGCTATAAAAGATGCATGGTAAGCCTGATCCTGTTTCCAGTGGTTATTCACTGAAGGAAATACGCCCCCGCCTACTGATTGCAGTACAAGCCATTTTCCATTAGCCGACGAAAACGGCACCGATAAATTGAGTTCCTCTAAAAGTCTATGGTGGTAAAACAGACTATAGTATAGGTCGGTATCAAATAATCGGTGAGGGTGTATTGTATGCACTGTTTCATCTGTATACATATCATTGAAACCTCGAGAATCCCTAACAAAATCAGGCGGTGGTGGACTTATTGCATGATATATACCATATAAATCGGTGAACATTCTCTGCATGTCTCGTTTCCATTCACCGATCTATCGTCGGTACATCAAAAGTATCGATCGGTGTTTCCCGACTGTAGATAGACTGTGCTGAATAATCGGCCAATGGAAAGAAGCCATTTCCCACTTGCCAACGAAAATGTCACCTATTAATTGAGTTTCAAAAGTCCCTCGGTCTCTAAAAATCAGTGAGGGTACTGTGTATGCCTTGATTCTGCAACATTTGACAGGTCCATACTAACAGAACTGTCCTCCAAACACAATGACCATCACCGGCAATTTCAAACCCCTTTGATTCTGTCAGTCATTGAGCAAGTCAATCACAATCTTCGCACAATTAATTTGTGAACACTTCTCTGCATGCCTGTTTCCATTCAACGATCTGGTGTCGGCGAAAGGCCCGTTTCCATTGGCCGATTTCCCATCATCGATCTACAGTCAGGAACCACTGATGGACTTTTGGCACTGTGGACCCAATATCGGTCAATGGAAACAACCAAGGTTGTGAAATGCCCCACGACTTTTTCTGTTTAGATTATGCAATGTGGCACCACCCACCACTGAGTGAAAGCTTTGTCACTTAGTGAAATATACTACCTTCAGCGATTGTTCTATACCGACGCACAGTCAGTGGCACCACCGACAGACTTTCTGTGTAATTCAAAAAGTCTAAGCAATCTTCGACAGCAAATGGAAACAAGACTATACCGTAAAACTCGATCGGCGGTTCCCGACTGCAGATCGGTGGCAAATAGTCGGCCAATGGAAAATGACTTTAAGTATGGGGTTGCAGGTTCTCAAGGGGCGATTAGGGCGCGATCATCTACCTGATCCCTTGTACTGGCTCGACCCCATTTTATCCCCAAACAGGGGTTTTATTCGGTTTTAAACAGATATCCGATCGCAGTGGAGGAGACGGGCAGGCAGCAGCACTGCACATATTGTCGACTTTGTCCTTTCCAAATTGAACACAGCTCGTATTAGATCACATTTAGCAAATGTCACCCTCTCCGCAAACAGGGAAGCATGGAGGGTACTTTCAGGTTGTTTTATCTTTAATACCGAGCGCGGAGCCATTATAAAGCATCAGTAACCCGATCCTCCTCTTTATTATTATTCCCTACAATACTATCATCTGGCCTATCGATGCCCGGTTAGAAGCCTGCATGATGTTGGACCTTGTATTACAGTATGCTGTATATCTGGCCATCCATCGCGGAAGAATTTTGAGTTGTAACAGCTTCAATTTCTTCTAACATGCTGCATTACCGTTCCGATATGGTTCTCCTGTGTTTTGTAATGACATTTCTGTGGAGAGTGACACAAACTGTGGTTTTGTTCATTGTCAAATGGTAATTGAGATGGGTGGCGAGGCACCCATCGGTGATCCGATTTCGTTAAGCGGGATCAACACGATGGGATTCATGCACCTCACAATGTATTTGTCTGAGACATATCCTGCTGATTTCTGTACTCGAACACAATCTCTTCATCTAAATTGTAGGGTTCCATTTCCCTGAGACATGTTGTTTCCCCTGCAATTGCTGGCGACATTTACTGTCAAAAAGTTACATAATCTCATGCGATTTTGAACTCTGTGTGGTACATGAATGCCACCGTGTGAATTCCACATCATGCTGGATCCCATTTTCAGTCATGTTATTAGAGTCTGAAGCGGGATTCACACGGTGGGATTCCTGTACCACACAGGGTGTTTGTCTGAGAAAAATCCTGTGGAGATTTTTTTAAAATTTTTTTTTTTATTAGGTTTATTGTATCTCTCATACATAAAGACGAGTTATTCTGATACAACAGTACAGATTCAGAATTTACATAAACGGTTGACAAGAGTAAGTCGAAAATACAGAGATGTAGATATGAGTATGAAAATAATGATAATGTTTTAATAGATGTGTCAGACATTTCAGTTTTTCCATAGTCTGTTTTTTCCAACTTGGTATCCTCGGTATTCAGTTTTAAATTTCTCTTTCGAGTCACTCTCCTGTAGCCATCCGGGTAGGTCATTCCAGAGGTTGGCTCCTCTATTGTAAGGACTCTTTAAGACAGTGGTGCTTTTTGTAGTTTGGATCCTGAACTTGATCTTCTTATCACTCCTAGTATGTCTATCCACGGTATCCAGCCATTCTAATTTTTTCTTATATTTGAACATAGTTGTTGCCAGTTGCATACTTCTCCTGTATTCCAGCCCGTCGACATCACAGAGATATAGCATATCGGAGACAGATTTCCTATTATTTTTGGTTTGAAGCACAATTCGAAGACCCCTATTATTCAGTTTATTCAACTGGTACACATCAGATTTCCTCATAGTGTCAATTAAGAAAGAACAATATTCAAAATAAGGAAGTATACCACCTTTATAAATAGCTTTTGCTGCTTCTAAGGTAAGACAATTACGTAATTTACCAAATTTAAAAAGCTTATTACTCACAACTTTTATAATTTCATTTGCCCTACATTTCCACATCAGCGTTGAATCAATGGTAATTCCTAAATATTTGTAATGATCACAGGTACCAATATTAGTATTGTTCATCATTAAAACTAAAGGAGGACATTGACGAATTTTATTTTGTGTAGCGGACCACATTGATTTCGTTTTCCCAGTGTTAATAGTTAATCCGTTTTTTGTACACCATACAGATAAATTCGTTAAGTCATCCTGCAATTTTTCCATGGCTATTTTTGGATCTGCGTCTGAATAAAACAAAACTAAATCATCGGCATATTGTAGGTACGCCGAATTAAAAACCGATTCGCCTATGTCATTAATAAACATGATAAAAAGTAAGGGACCCAATACGGATCCCTGGGGCACTCCAAAAGAAGTCTTGGCGCTGTCAGACAGTAGACCATTTACCTTCGATTGCTGTGTCCGATTTTCAAGGTAGTCATTAAGCCATTCTACTAAGTTACTAGGTAATTTTAAAATTCTACTAATTTTTAACAATAGTAATTTGTGATGAAGTGAATCAAAAGCTTTCCGAAAGTCGACGAAACATAATGCAGTGTACTTATTATCATTTCTAGCTTCATATAGGCTTTTGACAAGATAGAAAATGGCATTCGAGGTACCCATTCCAGGTCTAAATCCATATTGTTGGGAACCTAGCAGGTTTTCTTCATCTAGTAATTTATAAATCATGGAGTGCATGAGTTTCTCCAATATCTTACTCGGCAATTTAAGAAGTGAGATTGGTCTCCAATTATCAATATTTCTTAAGTGACCCGCTTTCGGAATAGGCACCACACAAGCAGACTTCCAAGAATCGGGGAAGATCTTTTGTTTTAGTGATTCATTACACAGATATGCAAAATGGTGACTAAGCATTTTTAATCCTTGTAAGATCACTTTTGACGATATATTTGGTATACCACTAGACTTACTCACACTGATTTCTCTAATTTTACTCTGTACATCCTCACCTGTGAAAAATTCCATTTCCAAAATATCATCATTTCTCGGTTTAGCTTTTAGTTCATCACTATAAGTTTTTATTATGTCCTGGTCTAATTTACAGAACAGGGCATGACCAATATCGGCAAAGAAGTTATTTAAATAATTAGGTATATCCTCTTTATTTACTGGAATATTATCATGATCTAACTCACATTCTAACGACATCCCTTTTGGCTTTAAAATTTCATTTATTCTACTCCAGAACTTCTTACTATCTCCTTTCACTTCTTCCAATTTTTCCTTGCAATATTTACTTTTATCTGTTTTTAATCCTGTCCTAATTTCCCTACTAATTCTTCGTATTTCTTTTAATATTTGTATGTCCTTGGTTCGTTTGTGTAATTTTACTAGATTTTTCATATGCCTAATCAGGTTTTTTAGTTCCCTACTCATCCAGTCTGGTTTTCGATCTGTAAAAGTCATTTTTTTAATTGGACAAGTTCCGTCTAGAAATTTATTGAATGCGTCAAGTATAAAGTCCCAAAGTAGATTAGGGTCTGAGGTGTCCCAAAAAGAATCCCAGTTAAACTCTTCAAGATAGTTACTAAACTCTTCTAAATCTAAGTCTTTGTAACATCGGCCATTAAAGGTAATGGGTTCCTTTTTTCTTTTTTCCATTTTTCTTACCGCTAGAACTGGGTAATGATCGCTAATCAGATCATCCATTGTTTTTGATAATTGAACACAGTCACTGTTGGTGTATATATGGTCTATGATACTTCCCCCGGTCGGGGATGGTCTCGTAATCTCATTTATTAGTTGTTTTAGCCCGGTCATGCGGCAGAAGTTTGTCATGTTTTTATAATCAGACTGGGTATTTCTTTTAGAGTCTACATTAGTATCACCAACTATCCATAGTTCCCGATTATTAAGGTCTGTATCCGTTACAATTTCCTCTAGTTTTTCATAGAAGATGGTAGATGATTTAGGGGGTGGCTTGTAGGAAATTATTATTGCCAGCTTTTTAAAGTTAGGTTTATTCACCAGTAATACTAGTATTTCATATAGATCATTGGTTATACTTAGTTTTTCTGAAAAAACTGTATATCCCGCAAAACGTTTCGATACATAACAACCCACCCCACCCCAGGAACCCGTTTGTCTATCTAGCCTAAAGAACTTATAATTATCCCATTGTAACATTGTTTCATCATATCCACTGTGCAGAAGTGTCTCTGTTAAGCAAATGAAGTCCGCCCCTTCAAAGGTATTCTTTATTTCTTCTTTTTTATAAAACAAGCTTCTCACATTCTGCCCAACTATTTTGACCCCATTTATTTTATTAATGTCCATTTTTATTACGTTTCCTAATTTTTAACCCAACCTTATAGAAATTCATTTCATAATCCATTTGACAATGAGATAAGGTGAAAATAATGTGCAGATGAGAAACAGACACTCCATATATCATATATGGGGTATCTAGAGCTAGGCCAACACTACTGGTCATAGTAGTTGGCATAGCTTGCTAGGTGAAAAAGATGAAGAAGTGATCAATGTCGCCGAGCACGCGATTCTAGAGGGTGCTGCATCCGCAGGATAACCGGGTCAATTTTAAGGTAGGCTTTCCTGTATTAAAATAAGTCTCAAGTAGAAGGAGTAAAAAATAGGACCCTTTATGTCTATCAGGTTCTTTTTTATTTTATTTTTCTTGCAGGCAAAAAATATATATACTTATAGGATGAGAACAGATAGATCAATTTTTTTCAGAGAACATAAGTTCCGGTCACCTCTTATACCAATTATAATCATAACCTTTGTAAAGACATAGACAAGTAGATGCCTCAGTAGGATGAGAACAAATAGATCAACTCATTCAAAGGACATAAGCTCCGATCACCTTTTATACCAAATACAACATAACATTTGTAAAGACATAGAGAACTGAATAGTAGACGCCTCATTTATATATAGACTGGTCTCAAGAGTTCATATTTATACGATACAACAAGTTTATATTTATGCGATACAATCATATTAAGTTCATTTTTTGAGTTGGATTAACATATTGTTTGCTTTATATAATGTGATCTGTTTTTAACATAATACAATAACAGTCCCTTTCATTTTCAGGTCAACCTAACAAATTACATAACTACATATCTACATATCAACCTTGTTTACAGATTGATAGATATCCAGCACTCATGATTTTGTCATAATCTGGGTCCGATAATATGCAGCGATCGAATCTACGAGTTTGTTATAATTAACACCAATTTACCAAGGAACATTCTAAAGAAGAAATACAGAACAAGAATAACCATTCAAAGAACCTAGTAACATATTTACCTCATTATTACGAATACTAAGCATTGTTTCCTATTTTACAATAATACTAGCAATCACAATCCCTTTATATTTAAAGATTGTTGGAGGTCAAGCACTCAGAGAGCAATCGTTTCCATTTCCCAAGCTATTTTACAGCTTGCGGTAGGCCAATGACAGTCTGATCTAGCATTAATGACAATATGATCTAATGTGAACGATACGGTTTACGGATTAGCAGTACATTTTTTGATGAAGGCACTTTCAATCTAGTTTGTAGATTGCAACTCAGAGAGCCATATACTAGACAGCGGTTGTATTTGAAAATCCATTTACAATCTAATTTTCAGATTGCAACAGGGCCCGAGTTTAAATACTTCAATTATTTTACGTACAAAAAACACATATAATCTACTTTACTGATAGTGTGTCAAGTCAGGCATATATAAAATATATATAATCGATCCGGTTCTAAGTAGAGGATCCTCAACGGGTTTACGTAGTTAGATACAGGGAAGCAATCTACTTTACAGATTGAGACATACATATTTACGCCAGCTGCGCTTTCCAACCTGGTATACAATCTAATTTTCAGATTGCAAACAAAAACATGAAGAAATCCATTAACAATCCATTAACAATCTAGTTTTCAGATTGCAATGGGGCCCAACACATTTAATCTATTTTACAGATTATATGTCGACTCAGGCATATGCAGCATAATCAATCCGGTTGCACGCAGAGGATTCGCAACGGGTTTACATAGCTAGATCCAGGGAAGCAATCTATTTTACAGATTGAGACATACATGTTTACTCCAACTGCGTTTTTCAACCTGGTATACAATCTAATTTACAGATTGCAAACAAAACCATGAAAGAATATCAAATTATACATTTTAACAATCTAATTTTCAGATTGCTATAGGACTTTATATTTAAATATGTCATAGTCAACCTCTTTGTTGTTTGTTATTAATCTCATTTACAGATTATGCGTAAGTAGAGACTTACATCAAGATAACCATGGTCACCTAGGTACATCATAGGTTCAAATTGTAAGTGTTGTTATCAATGGCAATTTTTAGCATTTTCAACGAGCGGTGACTTTCACTGGGTAGAATATGGACACCGTCGTGCAGTCTATCGAAGTAGGTCTTGAGCTTCTGTGCTTTATATTTCCATGCATGGATACTCTGATCAATTCTGGGGCATACGAATCCTCGGTCCTTATACCACTCAACTACCTCTTTGTTGGCCCATTTTATCGATTGATCAATATGATACTGATGTGGATGTACACTTCCAGCTTGCATTGATACATTATTATATTTCGCGATGTCCATGCTGTATATCGTCCCGAAGATGACGTGCACACGATACTACAACACAATTTCCTCGTCTGGATTGTAGAGTTCCATCTTTCTGAGACAAGTTTTTCCCCTGCAATTGTCTGCGACAATTACCCCTTACGATTTTAAAAAGTTGACGATTTATATGGACATTTTGGTGAGACAAACGGACCCACTGCTGAGTCATCAACTAAGTATCCAATCTAGCCAATAGGATGTCAGCAATCAGGATCACATATTTTTCACACACTCACCTCAAGTTCGTGTCTGAGACTTTATCCCACCCCTAATATAAAATCCCATAGCCTTAACATTGAGATTCCGTATGCCACGCTGACTGGCATACAGAGTTTTATATGCCACTAGTGGCATACAGAATTATTATCACGTAATATTCCAAAATCGAGGAGACAGGGTAGGATAAAATCAAAACCTGATTCGTTTTAATCTTGGCCACCACATGCCACTCCTGGAGTATGGCTCCGGACTTCACTCGGCTTCGCCTCATGAAGTCACTTTGCCAAACTCCAGTCGTGGCATACGGTGGCTAAGATTAAAACTCATCCAGTTTTACGATAATATACCATGCAGGTATGTCCTTCCATGTTAATCAAATGTGCTATATTTCCTTGAGGCTCGTAAAAGCACCTTGCCATAGGAATTTTGTACCAAAAACGAGAATTGTCTGAGACTAACTGTAAAGTGCATTAATCTCTAGGTGTGAATCGCACTTTTTTAGTCCTGTAGACGAAGTACAGTGAAACCCCGTTCAACGGTCATCCCGCTTAAGCGGTCACCCCGCGTTAGCAGACAGTTATTTCAACACGGAATGCTTGTCAAACACATTTATGGGGCCCTCTGGAAGGAAGGATACCATACGAGGGGATGGTGTGGGGACAATAATCTTGAAAATTTGGATTATTTGTAAATTTTGTGTATGTGTGCCAGGTAGTCTGGTTTCCTTCCAAACAATCCGCGTTAGTCATCGAGTTTGGAGCATGCAGCAATATGAATGAGGCGATAGCCTAGTGAATATTCCGAAGCACCCCAAACGAGATGGTGAACAGGGAACTTTTTATCGTCCATTGAGTATGAGTTACCATACTCGCAAGCCTGTTGGGTATGACTTCCTAATATTAATGCTACGTTTACATCAGTATCCCAGCAGTCCTGGCAGTGAATGTTCCTCAGAACGTAAGTAAACGTGGACTTTTTATTACCTTTTTATGGCTTTTGCTCTGCTCGGCCCCAAATATCCCGGCGACGGTGAGTCAAGGTTCCTGCAGGTTGCCGTGGTTTCCGCCATACGACGCGGGCCCGACGCCTTACGTTGTGAGCCCGGTAGACTATGGAATGTTCCCCGTTGACTTAAGGTGAATTGTATTGAATTGCGGCAGTACCGATAGGCTGCTGGTGCCGCAAGACCAACTACGGCTTTTTCACCGGCGCAGTCCCAGTGCGGTCCCGTTACGGTCCCGGTACAGTCCTTTGGGGATACAACTCACATAGAGATGCCTATATTTACATGTAATATGGGATTTATTAATACACCTTCCCATAATTTACTGTTGTAAAACAGAGGTGAGTAGGGTTCATAAAAAAAATATTCATCAAACTCACCTGCTCACAACTGTTTACAGTCATTCACCTTCCCCAGTGGTTTGCATATATCTTATTCAATGTATTCTCTTACTGTGACTGTTGGAAGTTGAAAGAATATGCCGGTGAACTATGGCCCCATAGGCCTAGTGGTATCCAGAAGCCTCCGTCTGCCAGCTCGTCGAAGTATGTCACCACACTTCGACGTATGGCAGTCCGGATTCTCATTAGCCACCGGTACTGATGTTTTTACAGAATTAATGTTTCTCGGCAGCTTCCCAACAGCCATGTCGACTTACTATCGTAAAACTGGATGAGGTTTAATCTCTGGAGTTTGGCAAAGTGACTTCATGAGGCGAAGCCGAGTGAAGTCCGGAGCCAAAACTTCAGGAGTGGAATGCGGTGGCCAAGATTAAAACGAATCAGGTTTTGATTTTATCCTACCCTATCTCCTCGATTTTGGAATATTACGTGATAACAATGTTGTATGCCACTAGTGGCATATAAAACTCCGTATGCCAGTCAGCGTGGCATACGAAAACCCAATGTTAAGCCTATGGGATTTTATATTAGGGGTAGGATAAAATTCAAAATCCCTGTGACTTACAGCGTCCTAGGACAGACCCGACGGAGTACGGCCATGAGAAAAATCCACTGCCGGTACTGTCGGGGTGATGGTGTAAACGTAGCATAAAGCCGGGCTCCCACTATCCCGACACACTACGAAAAGGTCTACGATCCTGCTACGATAGGAAATTTTACAATCGTAGAGCTATCGAGACGGCTCTATCGGAGTGTGTCGCAGTGTGTTGGAACGGGTTTAGCGGCAATAAAAAGAAGACCACGTTAGCGACACAATCTACGATTCAAAAGGTGCGCCAATGCAAATCTCTGAATATGTACAAAATACCATTTGAAATGTCAAAAATAAACGAGATATAACAAATAAAAGCTCATATTTATGTATTTACATCTCTATATAAATATGGAGATAGATTTAATATATGTGTTTCTGCGATTAGGCACTGATAAAAAACCCATACAATGCGTGGTGGATTGGCATGTCTAGACATATGTCTACGATTTTGCCCCTTCCCGATATGTCTCCGATATTTGCTTTTTGTATCGCTGCCATATCGGTAGGTCTAAATTTCTATCATAGTAGGTGGACGCCGGGCCTTTGGACGTCTATACCAGGCTAAGATAACTTCAGAGACCTGCTCGTGCTTGGCATGGGATACAAGAGGCGATGCTGTGAGAGAGTTAAAAAAATTCAAGACGAATTCCATCAGCAGTCCATTATTCAGAGTAATAATACTGTCATGATTACGTTTCCACTTAATGCGATTACTTTCCCTCATTCAGAAAATGGATGTAAAGGATATCGATTAAAATTGGAAACCGGAGGTACCAGAGCTGAGCTTACTCCCACCCACCATTACCGTTCCCTGCCCTTATCAATTCGTCTCACAAACAGGTTGATCGTAGTTTTCTTTTGCCCAGTATATAATCCCATACGTCTCTGATATGAAATACTTGTTTCAGAAGTGCATATTCAAAACCTCCTCAGAATTGTGTGGTCTGAGAAGTATTAACAAATCTTAAAAGATTAGTGATGGGTTTTTTTACAAAATTTTCTCGAGTTTCTTTTTTTTAATATTAAATTGGAGTTTTCTTTAAGGTCAGCAGGAGATCTTCCACAGGCTGCAGTATTAATCGTTCACAATATGAATTCAACACATATGTTTGTGGAGTTTCTTTTCCATCAGCAGTCTATGATTGATCAATATAGTTTTGCATATATAAATAAAAACAATCAGCAACATGGTCACCTACAATCAACACTCAAGACACTACTCTAAGAAGGATAGATGGCATCATGACTATCAAGCAAGACTGTTCCTGTGGACTACACTACAACACCACATTATACAACTATCACCACCTACACCATGATGCAAATCTTATCTACAGACCATCTACAATACCCTGAACGTATTTAGCGACTCATTTAGTACTTAACCTCAAGTGAGTAAATTTAAGGATTCAACAAGTACCTTAGTATAACAATCTTTGACAGATTAACCTTGAAAAGGACTATGTAATAGTCGAAACGTCGGTTCTATAATCTGAAATAAATGCCTACATTAATTTGATACCAAAGTGGTTGTGCTGTTTTTACCTTTTATCATATATATAAAAAGGTTATTCACGATTTTAGCATCTACCAAATTCAATGATTCTTTAGGGAGGACGTGAGGCAAGTGCTTCATTTTTGCCTTGTGTTGGGTGTGACTTATATTTTGTGTTGTATGTTGTGTACACCACTGACCTACACCTGCGATTCATTGATCTAACAATAAATTTGGTTAATTGTGTTGAAATAAAAGGAGCACATTTGAGCCAAAACACAAGCCTGTTTGACTCAAAAAACACATTGTAACGACCATTGGAATCCCACTGGAAGCCTTGAAAACGCCTGTGGTCAAATAGCAATTTTGAACAATATCGCCCATAATCATATCCATATCTATATACTTAAGTTTGGAACAAACGGTATCCATAAAATCATTGATACTAGAACCAATAGGTCTTTTACAATCTGTTATAGGTCTTAATTTTCCAGAAGATTTCTTTTTCACTGTCCCAGGAGAATGAATACATTGAGGAGGCTGCAAAACTAATGACTAACGCAGAAGCACGGTAGCGGAAATGAAATTTATTGAGTTACTTAATAATAATAGAGATAATATTTTATACAGTAATTAGAAATATAAAATGTCATTGAAATATAACATAAATGTCACGAGGTATTGAGAAAGCCCTACAAAGGGGGGGGGTTGAGTAGGGGAGAGTGAAGAGTTTTTGTAGGGTGGGTGGGTGGTTCCTTTCAGTCGGCGTCCCAGTGTTGAAGTGGACGCAGACGGGTTGCGGAGTGGGGTGGTCACGTGACCGGAACCACGTGACCGGAACCACGTGAGTAGAGTCCTTGGCAACCGAGTTCTGCTCCGCATTACCGCAAACTCTTCCAGTTAGCCCTAATGACATTTTTTTCTTCTAACAGTTCTTGTTCAATGGTTTTCTTTATTTCATTTTTAAACTCCGTACTATATATACTATCGTAACTTTTAGAATTATAACTACTGCCAAAAGACTCATTTATAATTGAAAGCCCATCTCTAACTCCTAGGAAAATATAATCAGCTCTGACATCGTAAAAATCAGAATAACATTGCTGGTCAATATAATCTTCACCTTAATTCAAACTATTTGCAGACAATTTACAACTGATATAAGAACATGTGGTTGGTTGCATCTAAAGACCTCTTAAAGTTATTAGCTTACTTTCCATCAGAGGTCAAATACAGATTATAATCAAATCAGATCCCTATATGACCTGGGTATCACACTACTTGTCACTTTTGATATGTTCAATCCCGAACATAATTGGTATCGAGACACTTTTGTCTTTTATTTTTTCATTTAAGTATAAATTATGTCCCCTTTGTACAGGGCTTTAAACTCTGGGACAAGCTCAGCATTGAAACCGAACCTGGTAATTCTAGAACAAAAATAGCATGATTGACTGAAAATATTTAGAGAATATTAGAGAAAAACATACAACCAGAAGGGTTTCTATTGTAAAGATTAGAAATAATAGCATGATTAATTTTATATATGTGAAGTGCCTATTGTTAAAGGCATATCCTACAATACACAGTGGCGCCACCTGGTGATTTGCAAATACTGACAATTATCAATTAAAACCAAAAACAAATTTGCATTTGACTGATTTACATAGAAAATGTACTGAAAATATCGTTTTCTTGAATTCATTCAAAAACAAAGACAATGACCTATGGTTTTTAAATTTTAAATGTGTAGTACTATACATCTACTATATTCTGTGAAAGCTTGAGGAAACACGGGTTTTACCAAGGGAAACTAACCTTTTAGAATTCCTATATATTTAAAATGATATCATATTATTGATCCCTAAGTCAATAACTAGCACGATGACCCCCAATTTTCAACTCGGATATGTGTTCTACAACACTAGGAGTTCATCATATTCAATTCTCAGGATGTATTTTAATTTTAAAGGCAAATACATGTAGTCCGATATGCCTTTAAAATCCTAGTCGGAGAATATTTTAGATAATGAGAGGATGACGATTTATTACCCACCCAATACATAGTCTCCATAGGAAATATATAGAGCACCTGGAATCAACTACCGGGAGATTGTGACATATCAGAATCTCCCACAGGAGATTCCGGAAAAAACGTTCCATCCATAATGAGGTCAAATTATCATTTACTTCAAAATAGGTTTCTTGAATGTTCATTCAATATCAATTATTCATAATCAGTCATAATAATCTCATTTACCACCAGAAGTCACTGTCATGACATGCTTTGTATGCTAAAATGATGGGGAAATGGCGAATTATTAAAGGTGGAAGTCTATACCGAACTACAACATGTACTGCCACGTGTGACAGTGCTGTGGTGCCTGGAACTAAATGTATTGCAGAAACTTTTTAATTGCAATAGATTTGTTATTAATCTTGTAGGTGGTTAATAAATACAATAACGACTGGTTTTGTATACGAGTGACCGTAATCTCCTCGTAGTTGACGACGTAATATCTTCGCTAATCGCTCGGATATTAATACGCGTCAACTACTCGGAGATTACGGCCACTCGTACACAAAACCAGTCATTATTGTGTATATATTCCCTGTAGTAAGTTTACTCCGGGAGTTCAGCGCGTTCCTGCTCGCTTCCGCATCCGATGCCGCCGGCGTCGCGTGACTCGGCGGCGTCCCGACAGATGGCGTTGACCTCCGTTTGGCAGCGTTCGTCTAGTCACGTGGCCGTCTGACCTCCAGTGACCCGCGCCATGTTACTTTGGGCGCGAATTGACTCCTCCGCGGGAGGGGCGGGGGTTGGGTTCCTCTGTATGGATCCACACTATCCACTTCCGCTCATGCTTTCAGTCCCGCGACGCAGATAAATACCCAGCAGCAAAAGCACTTACAGATGAATAGGAAATGTTTACCTTGCCGTCTTTTATTTAGTGTGTAAAAGGCAGAATATAAGAAAATTACTTAATTTCACCCCTGGTATTTTCCCCATAGACTTAACATTGGGAACGAATACTTAACACCCATGGAGTATTTAGACAAAAATACTCAATGTGGGATTATGTCACAAATGTTAGCCGATTAGTCAATGTGAGGGGTGATAAATTCAGAAACCTGTTCTAAGTTTACAATCAGAGCTTGATACTATCTTGTTTCTTAATTCACGTGGCTTCGCCTTATGCTGTGCTATTCAAAACTCGATTGGATATCAGCTCTGACCGTAAACCTTCATAGATTCCCTCTATGATGGGTTAAACCCTGAAGAAAACTGCTGATTGTCTTGTTTGAAAGGAATATTCAATGGCTTTCATGCTCATTTGCAATGGCATATTATTGCAACCGGATCTATTGAAAATTCTTCTATCATTTTGATTTTTCGTTCTCCTGTTTCAAATTATATGATTGAACCTGTGCAGAGGAGAGGAGTAAGGTACATATTGCTGAATTAGATCAGATTGGAGTAGATTCCCTGGATCCTTTCTTGTATAAGCATTTCATCCAGAATTCTGTTTAGATGACATTGTTTTGGAAACCACTTATGGAGCATGCTTGCACAATTTATACGGTGGCTAAAGGCTAGACTGGTTACATAGACTTCCAGCTTGCTGCAACTCAGGCAGTTGCAGAAAGGGCAAGTTGACTGGGTGCAATTGGGTTACAGAAATCTATCCATTGACTGAATATATCCAAAACCTTTTAATTGTTATTCATTTATAATGCCATGCTCATTCATCAATGATGAACATACCATTTGCTCTTAATGCTCTTCGGTGAAAGCAATGATTGTAAAATATAAGTAGGAAACAAGAATGAACGTAATGAACAGTGTATTTCCACTTGATTTGCCTTGACTGATGAAAAACCGGTTCCCTTCTCCTACCACTATCATCGACCTTTTTCTCATGCTTATGTATTTCCTATAGCAGACTTGAAAACACTTGTCTAGATATCGTTCGGACTGTACTATGCTGTAGTGGAAGACCACCCCCTTGGAGAATAATTATTAGCAATAAAAAAGGACTCCTTTGTATATAAAATGCCTGCAACATGCGTCAATTTGTAATCGCCACGATCCAAAACAGGATTATGTAGAACTATGTATGGACAAAAAGGCAAGTTTGCATGTTGGCAGAATTGCCTGGAGAAGACCAAGAATAAGAGCAACAAAGATGATTACACCCGATACAGTGTGCGGTGATGTCGTTCTTGACAACACGCCCATGATAGGATCAGATATTACAATAAGAATTGACAGGCAACTGTATATAGTCCAGAAGTCCGACATTCATTATGGTCTATGTTCAAATGTCTTGTGTTCATGTCATCTGTCTTGTTCGGACGTTGTAAGGATGAGCGCCAACCTAGGCGATTGTAAGTTGTCCTATTTATATTACCTGAATAAAAAGAAAAAAGTCTTACATAGTGCTGTCTATTTGGTGCTGTAGGCCAAGGCGAACACTTTGACGATTATATTGCAGAATGTTAATGCGTTATCATACTATAGGCCCCTTACCATTGGCCGAAGAAAACGGTGTAGCCCATTTCCATTGTACCTCTGCAGTGATAAAGGTTCGTCGGTGGTTCCTGACTGTACATTGGTGACGGCCAATGGAAATTGGCTTTTAGGAGAACTAAAAAAATCTTCACCGTTACCTCACTGGATGATAATCACAGGCATTTTGCGACCGCATTTTATAAGGCCACTAAAAAAACTTGTTTCCTATCCCTTTTTTTTGGGGGGGGGGGGGCTATATCAAAGATGGCTTTTGAAGTGTCATAAAATGGGCCTCAGACATACAGTAAAAGCCTGCATAAGCGGACACCCTCCTATCCGGGCCAAAGTGGCCGCTTATGCGGGGTGTCTGCTTATGCGGGGTTTCCAGATTTTTAATGGCAATACATTTAATGCATCTCTGAAATCAACATGAACCCTTTCTATACGTAATTAAGAAGAGTAGATGGATTGTGTGATGGAAGCCATATCCTCGCATGTGCTCGGATATTACTACGTGCTAACTCCTCGGAGCATACGGCCGCTTGTTTCTGAGGCCAGTCAATATTGTGTATCTATTCAATTTTTTCATTCAAAAATACGAACATGCTTTCAAGAGATCAACATGAACCCTTTCTATACGTAATTAAGAACACTAGACGACCTGCGTGATCTCTTTTTATTATTATTAAAAATATAAAACCTCACCTATGGAGTCCCACACGTCAGAGGCCTCGCTACCGAAGCCGAGTGGATCCCCCTAGCGGCGGTTATTGGTGAGCGGCTCACGGAGACCCGTGTCCATTACCCGAGCTGCTCCGAGCTGCTCCGAGCTGCTCCGACTGGCAGAAAGCCGAGCGCGCGCGGTGCCAGCAAAGGTCGGGCTCAGGTGCCGCGGTTAACGTGAGGTGAGCAGCTCCACTGACCGTGTATCTGTCAATGAGCAGCTCTATAGGAGAAGGTCTATTAGCTACCCACCCTCCGCCGAGCTGCTCTCAGAGCAAACATCAGTTATTCACTTCACTGGTGCGATCCGCCCGGCTTGGATCTGTGTAAGGATTTAAAACTCCAGGTGAACAAACGATGGAAAAAAAATCAATGGGGAAAAATGAAATTCACATTGAAACGACCACCGAAAATGAGGGTTTTTTTTTCAATGTGTAATTAATGGATTCGGTTTGAAAATGCACAAAAATTGAAGCTAGATGAAACCTTTTTTGTCTCTCTCTGGACGATCCGCCCGGCTTGGATCTGTGTAAGGATTTAAAACTCCATGTGAACAAATGATGGAAAAAAAATCAATGGGGAAAAATGAAATTCACATTGAAACGACCACCGAAAATGAGGGTTTTTTTATGTGTAATTAATGGATTCGGTTTGAAATGCACAAAAATGGAAGCTAGATGAAACCTTTTTTTGGGTTGTCTCTCTTTGGACGGTCCGCTCGGCTTGGATCTGTTTTGGGGTTTTTTAAACTTTATATATTTATCCTGTAAAAGTAATCTTTCGACCGGTATGAGCTACCTTTACAGCAATTAATAGGTAGGTCATTCAAACATTTCAGTAGACACTTTCCTTTCTCAATCACTCACCAAAACAACAAGTGTGATTCCGTAATCAATAGCAACTTACATTATGAGAGTATCCACTCTTTAGTCAATAGCTAAGCTATTGATCTGTTACAATTTTTAGTATAATCTTGTACATATACATGTATATCAAAGATTTGGTGGTAAGACACCATACCCAATACAATAAAACATTCCCAGGGAATTTACAAGCCTATTGAGCAAGAATTTGAACATATACAATTCTTATACAAAGTTAACCAGACATTATATATTATGTCATAAAATATTTGTGAGAAAGGGTTGAAATAATTTTCTGTTTTAACTGTACAGGTGAGTGATGGCTTTCCTTTTTAATTCCCATTTAAAATTTGAATAGGTATAAATTTGTCTCAGTTCTGCTGACAGTCCATTCCAAACTAAAGACCCTCTATATGATACACTTTTTTGTAAATTTCAAGACGAGGTCTTAAGACAACGAAAGTTACTGCATCATTTTGGCGCGTGTTCCTGTTTACATGAACTATTAAATTTTCATCATATTTGTGCTTCAACATATAATTTAAGAGATGCATTTCACGTCTTTTTTCTAAGAAGGGCATTTTAGTCTTCTTGTGGACCCATAAGGTACTTGTATGGACAGGCACTTGACAGACAATCTTTAACACTCTCAATTGCAAGCTTTGTAGTTTTGACACAATTGCTCTTGATGAGTTTCCATAAAAGACATCGCCGTAGTCTATATACGGCATGATCATGGACTTGACTATACATACGAGGTGTGGAAATCCAAAAATTTACGAATCTTTGCAAGTAGATATACTTTGTGTGACCCTATTTGAAGGCATTGGTCAATATGTTTCTTAAATGATAATCAGGGATCCAGAGATATTCCCAGATACTTGTAGGTATATACCCTCTCGAGGAGATGAGTATCAATAAAGACATTACATACATCAATCTTGTTCAATTTGTTTCTCGTACCAAACACCATACTTTTAGATTTACTCGAGTTGATCATAAGTACATTATACACCTTCAGTGTTACCTGCCATGTCTACCAGGGCAGTAAGCGGGTAGCAAGGAGCACCTGTGTTGGCTGAAGGTGTTGGCGCACTGTGCAGAGAAGACCGTGTCGCCCCCTGGCATCTTGCTTGTAACGGGTAGCTAACAAGTGCAACCTTTGCCTGTCTTACGATGCCGGAAGTGGTTAGCGATAAGACTAGACTGGGTCTGTTGTCGATGAACACTGGCAGGACTTGATAAAGATGTTACAGACATGGCTGCTCAAGAAAGCCATTAAAAACATGTTGAAGGATGCCCAGAAGATTAGTCAAGGTCATCGATTATAGAGACAAGATCTTTAGTGGAACGTGTATCTATCTGCAATTCGATAATCTGTTTTTAGATGAAGGAAAGTTGAGGCTGCACCGAATTGCAGTTCAGAGTCATTAAGGCTAACTATTTTAATTGTGACAGGGTATTATCTTATCCTGGTATAGAGATCCACAGGCTTAACGTTAGGAACTCGTCCTCAACAAGCTTGCGAGTACGATAACTCATACTGAATGGGTAATTAACAGATACATATTTCCAGGCTAAGATAAAAGCAGAAATATAAGGCGATTTTACATGCGAATTTGGGTTCGCAGACTTTCGCAGACGTTCGCAGACGTTCGCAGACGTTTGCAGACGTTCGCAGACGTTCGCATGGACATGCGAATGCCTTGCGACAATATCTAATATATTGAATATTATCGCATGGGATTTAGACAGTCGCACGGATCGCAGACGCATTCGCTTGGTCGCCTTAGTGGATTTGGCGTTTTTACCTGTCTCATTGTTTCCCGATATCATATACGGGCTAATACGAAATTTCGCACGATATCGCATAAGCGCCCGGAAATGGGAGAAACTTTCCGAATTTTTGTCAGTGTGCTTCCACCAGCTTTGGGACTAATACGACTTTTCCCGAATCTTTACGATTACACCAGATATCATGTTCTGTTAATTTCGGTTGTGTTGTGGAATTCCAGCTTAATGGGGCAGGGAACCAGTCTGTGTCCCCAGCAGCTGGTGACTCCCTCTATGAGCCATTCTCCTGAAGGAGTTTCTCAGGGAGCCGCCAGGTGGTGATAAATGGTACGTCCAAATTATTTGACAATTTTTGATTATCCACAATTACAATTTGTGAGATCCTTTTAAATTTACTGCTATTGCAGAGTTAATGCAAAAGATATGGTTTCATATGGTTATGTTCATCAAAGAGACTGTATACACCAATCTTCTACTAGGAATGGTCACTAGTTCCTTTGTCACTTCGGAATTATCAGTGCAATTTCAGGAGTAACTTGAAATTCTGAAACTTGTTCAACTCAGGAACGTTCATGCTGCATTACGCTTTGTCTGAGTTGAGAGAGCTACGCATGTCAAAAGTAGACATGAACTGAAATCGATCGTTTGACATTTGGGAGCGTAACGTCCATCGTAAGTGGCCTTTCTGATGTTTCCACGCTTAATTACGATCTCCTTATGCAAATTTATGCCATATTTCCAGATGACTGATTGGCCTTTAGTGCACTTCTACATTTATTAGTTCCTCATAAACGATGATGATTTTTGTTTATTGCAGAAATGAGGTACACCATTGGCATTTTGCAGGTATTCTGAGTCGTCGTCAGTGTATTATGATACAAGTGATGGCAAGAATGTGAGGGGCAAATGGAGTCGATGAGATTTATGCGAGACTATGTAAATAGCAGCCAATCAGTGACATATATAGGTCTATTACTATAGTTTACTGGAACATCAAGCTGTTGTTTCTATTGTTGTAATAATTAATTGTTTTACAATCTGTATGTAACTGTATAAAGGCCCCTTTTGACCCCTTCCCATTATCTTTCCCACGGTAGAAAATATAGATATTTTTAAAGAGAGAGTTGGGGCTGTGCTCTGATAAATGTAGGCTGTTCAAACAAAGTAACTGAAAGCGAAGGTCAATTTATACTATTCTCATCTTTACCCATCTCATATCATTAAAACTTTGTTTTCATATGTAGCCTTTATTGGCACTGCCTGAAGAATGTATATCGGTACCAATGGAAAACATGTACGAAACTGTATATGAAAAACCCGCCTCTGCGAGAGATACTTTAAGTTAAATGAATAAAAAAAAAAAAGTGCAATGTGAGGCCTTTGTGGATGTACTGTTCATTTTTCCTGACCCCGAGTATTAGCTTCAGGTTGTTTTAATCTTTATTTCCTGCATCTGTACATACAGATTTTCATGCGAAAATAAGCTTGAACACGCAAATACAATGGCGAAATGAAATAGAATTTGAGATGGAGTATGTTATCTCCATCATTCAGTCATTGTTCGGTCCTGAGAAAGAAATTGATAATTGTTTGTTCTGCGTCCCCATTCCCCATCGAGTTCGGAGCGTGCAGTTATATCAACAAGATGATAGGAGAGTGAGTATTTCTAAGCGCTTCAAATCAGATGGTGAATGGGGACACAGACCAAACATGAATATGTTTCTTATTTTATCTTAGCCTGCACATATTTATCTGCCTATCACCCATTGAGTATGAGTTACCGTACTCACAAGCCTGTTGAGTATGAGTTCATAATGTTAGGCCTATGGACGTTTGTAACAGGCTAACATAACGTTACAGAGCTCCTGAATGATGCCAAGTTCTGAGCCAGTGCCTTGAAATTAAGTTTGTTTTAAGCTCTTCTACATGTGGTTCTAACTCATTCCATGATTTTAAGCCATGAAACATAGGTGAGTGCTTGTATCTATAATGCTTAAATCTGTACTACTGAAATCTAATCTTATAGTCACTTCTTGTGCCTAGTCTTCTCATGTACAACATATATTCATTCTTTGAACGCTTTGACGCGTGATTTGATAACTTTCTTTTTCTGCTGCACATATAATCTATCTATAAGCCATTTTCCACTGGCCGACAAAAACAGCGCCATTTAATTGAGTTCTCCTAAAGGCCCGTTTCCATTGGCCGATTTCCCGTCACCGATCTACAGTCAGGGACCACCGACAGACTTTTGGCACTGTGGACTCAATATCGGTCAATGGAAACAACCAAGGTCATGAAATGCCCCACAACTTTTTCTGCTTAGATTATGCAATGTGGCACCAACCACCATTAAATGAAAGCTTAGTCACTGAGTGAAATCTACTACCCTCAGCGATTTTTCTATACCAACGCACAGTCAGTGGCACCACCGCAGACTTTCTGTGTAACTCAAAAAGTCTAAGCAATGTTCGTCGGCCAATGGAAACGGGCCTTATCAGTCAGTTGGTGGCGGCCAACGACTGCACGTCGGTATCTCAAAATCGGTGAGGGTGCAGTGCATGCCTTGTTTTTTGGTGCATTTGACAGGTCCATACCAACAGGAATGTCCTCCAAACACAATAACCATCATCGACAATTTCAAATCGCTCTGATTCTGTCAGTCATTGACCGTGTCAGTTGGTGGTGGCCTTGTTGCATCTAGGTACTATCGTAAAACTGGATGAGTTTAGACTGGAGTTTGGCATAGTGACTTCATGAGGCAAAGCCGAGTGAAGTCCAGAGCCAAAACTCCAGGAGTGGCATGCGGTGGCTAAGGTTAAAATGAATCAGGTTTTGATTTTATCCTACCCCATCTCCTAGATTTTGAAGTATTATGTGATAACAATTCTGTATGCCACTAGTAGCATACAAAACTCCGTATGCCAGTCAGCGTGGCATACGGAAACTCAATGTTAAGCCTATGGGATTTTATATTAGGGGTAGGATAATACCTGTACCTGAATTCATTCGGCATGCATTTCCATAATGCCTAACCTGCATACTGTAATATTTTGGTATGAATGGCAATGCCGGGGACACACCAAGCGAGTCAAGACGGCGACCTCTAGAATTGCCAATATAAGTTAGAATGTATGTGAGATATTATTTCATAGCAATTTCTTCCACCCATAATTTAGTGTCTGGGAAGCAATAATCAGGTAAAATATGAAAGAATGGTTCACGCCATTTGGGGATGGCGATTCTGGAAATCGCTGTGTTTCTCGCTTGGTGTGTCCCCGGCATAATGGTATCCACGTTGCGAGTGGATTTCTAATATACATTATACCCAAAAACAAGACAGGGTGTCAGTGAGTGCTCAGGTACTGGTTGAGGCGAACTGTAAATAGCACCACGAGTATACGGGCATCAAAGACACTTTCCAAGGAGGCTTCCCATGGTCGTCGCACTGCCTTGCAGCCCCCTCCTTAGACTTGCTCAAGTCTTTGATTATGAACATTCATTAAATGATTAAAGAAAATCGGAATAAAATTAATTATAGCATGTGTCATTCTCTGACTGTCCCATGAATCAAAGACTTGTCCACTCTGACTAGAATCTCCTATTTATTACCCCAAGCCACTCCCTGTAACCCTATACCTCCCTCTACCCCTCCCCCCTCCCCTCCTCCAGTTCCCTGGCCGCCTGTGTTGTCATAGCAATATATTTCGCCTACTCCTGACTATGTCTCGATTGAGATCAAAGTGAGAGGGTATCAATCTCCCAGCAGATATCCTGACCAGTAGCCAGACCTCTGCTTGGGGAGTGAGGCGCAAAATCGCGCCAGTCTACACGGCCGATTACGGATGAGACCAGTCCCTGTGTCACTCAGTAGTGGTGTAGGGTTGGACACAGGGACTGAGGCCAGTCTACCCCCTCCTGTAAGGGTCCATTCCCACTTGGCGATTCATGCCCCTGCAATTACTGATGGGCATGATAGCCGGGAAATGGCAGTGGCACCACCGGTGGGATGGGCATAGTCGGCAACAGTAGGGGGTCATAGTCTAGTCACAGTAGGGGGTCAGCAACTATGCTCTGATATATTTCAAACTTTGAAATTGAATCGCAAGAGACTGGTGCCCTTTTTAGAGGGAATCCAGTCGCCGTCTCAAGCCCAAACAACGGGGGGGGGGGTAGGGCAATAGCCCCCGATGTTTTTGCCATTTTGCATTCCAAATGGGCGACTCGGCAAATTCCTAGACATTTTGGCTGATAGTCGCCGACGGGTGCCCTCTGGATGCCCCAGAATTGCTCAGTGGGAACCAGGCTTTTAGCGGGATTCACACGATGGAGATCCTCCCCTAAACAGAACCCTGTACTATTCCCCTAAAAATTAACAGAATGTCATGAGATTTTGAACCCTGTTTGACTTAAATAGCATAGGCCAATGGTGCAATAACAATCGTCTCTCAGCTAATGCTACCAAAATAAAAGTCATGTTATTCGGTTAAGCTCAAAGGTTGAAACGCACGAGACCAATTATATTAACTATAAATGGATCAAGGTTAGCTCAAATAGATAAGTTTGACTACCTAGGGTTCACCCTAGATAGCACACTGTCTTTTAGGAAACACATTGAAAGAGTCCTAAAACGTGCAAATCATAAACTGCATATGCTGTCGTACATAAGAAAATATCTCACTGAAAAGCAAGCGATCATGATTTACAAATCAAAGGTATTGCCCAATTTAGAACTAGGGGATACTCTATTTCATAATTCGAACTCTTGTCTAACAACGAAGTTACAACGTTGTCAGAATCGGGCTCTACGAGTATGTATGAATGACAAGGGCAATCGATCCACACTGGATCTACATAAATCTGCAAACTTGAATAAGCTGGAAGAGAGAAGGGAATCCCACCCGATGGCTCTTGCCTTCATTAGATCAAAACAGGAGAGATTCCTAAAAAAAGGGAGGCAGGGAAAATAGACAATTTGATGCACCCACCCTAACCATAAGTAAGAACATACATCTGAGTTCAAACTTCAATACATTAAGGACACTATAAATTGCATGTATATAGGAATTTCTATAAAGTCCTGCAACAACAATTGAGACAATTACTCAAAGTATAGTGTGGTAATTTCTTTCTTTATTGTATATCGAGTTAGTATTATAGGAAGTGCTAGTACTTAAGAACATATGCTTTGACTCATGACTCCATCTGTAAGTGCATAATCTGGACAATACGCGAGCATCGAGACTATTGGAACTGGAGCCTGTGGAAGATCGGCAGTTATGCTGAACAGATAACTCCAGTTTAATAAAAACCCTATAGAAAAAACAAAAAAAAACATGAATCCAACCATTCGAATTCCACTTTATGAGGTAAAGAATCCCAAGAGATTTTGATTTTAAACATGTTTAAAGCAGGATTCACATGATGGGATTCATGTACCTCACATGACGTTTTTCTGTGACAAATCCTGCTGAGATACTTGAATCCCACTGTGTAAATCCCACTCAATTACTAGCGACATTTTCCCCTAAAAAGGAACAGAATCTCCTGAGATTTTGAATCCTATGAGGTACATGAATCCCACCGTATGAATCCCACATAATCATTAGCGACATTTTCCCCTAAAAAGGAACAGTATCTCCTGAGATTTTGAATCCTGTGAGATACATGAATCACACCGTGTGAATCCCACACAAATATTAGCAACATTTTCCCCTAAAAAGGAACAGAATCTCATGAGAATTTGAACCCTGTGAGGTATAGAATCCCACCGTGTGAATCCCACTCAATTCCTAACGACATTTTCCCCTAAAAAGGAACAGAATCTCATGAGAATTTGAACCCTGTGAGGTACATGAATCCCACTGTGTGAATCCCACACAAATATTAGCAACATTTTCCCCTAAAAAGGAACAGAATCTCATGAGAATTTGAACCCTGTGAGGTATAGAATCCAACCGTGTGAATCCCACTCAATTACTAGCGACATTTTCCCCTAAAAAGGAACAGAATCTCATGAGATTTTGAACCCTGTGAGGTACATGAATCCCGCCGTGTGAATCCCACTCAATTCCTAGCGACATTTTCCCCTAAAAAGGAACAGAATCTCATGAGATTTTGAACCCTGTGAGGTACATGAATCCCGCCGTGTGAATCCCACTCAATTCCTAGCGACATTTTCCTCTAAAAAGGAACAGAATCTCATGAGATTTTGAACCCTGTGAGGTACATGAATCCCGCCGTGTGAATTCCACTTTACACCCCTCCTCCTGCGTCTCCTCACACGCATGTGGTGTACCCCACCCCGACCCCCTCCTCACCTCCTCACCTCCCCACCTCCCCACCTCCCCACCCTCACAGCCATCCTCCTCCTCCTGCCTCCGTCTTGTGGTCCGGAGCTAAACGTGTCCATGCTGGCTCCATCCATCACCTGTGTGTGCAGCGGGCCGACCAGGGCCTGCCCCACCTTCCACTGACTTGTCTACGATGACACCGACTCCAAGTTGTTCTAGGCAGCAGCGGAGAAGCCCCCCATCCCATCCCCCACCCTTTCCCTCTCGCACACACTCTTGGGCTGGATCCAAGCGGCCGCCTCGGGCAGGTAGAAGCCGCTACCACCTGGCTGCCCCCCCCCCCCCCCTCCCATCCCGGCGACTCCAGTGGGTTCGCACCTGCAATCATTAAGATTAAGGTGTTTCTTTTTATAAGTGAGGCAGCTGATAAATCTGTAGGGGTCGTGGTAGAACGGTATGGGTTGTTGCTCTGTGGCTGGAATCGCATAGCCAGTAGACCGGCCAGTTGAGGCAATTACTGGATATGTATCGCAAGCCCTGCAGTCTTTTTTAGTTTTCCAAGTGTGGCGTATGTCTATCCACCCATCCATTTCATCGTACGTCTTTAGCGATTGTCATGTAAATAGATATCTGACCTCATATTTCCGCAATGGTAACACAACAACAACTGAGGAATGTTTTGGCATGGATAGCACAGCCCTCAACAAGTGAGCTGCCCTTTATATAACTTACATATGATAAAAAATATTATTTAGAAAGTAAAACTTACATTAAAGAAATGCGAAATTCACGCGGCTTCGCCTTGTAAATTACTACGCGATTCAAACTTGAATAGGCTTCCTCTATAATACCAATATAGATATTGATAATGTATGAAATATGTGTGGCCCAAGAATATTAGTTTTGTCACTTGGTGAGTGTAAGTAGTTATAGGCAAGTATTATAATATGATAGTTATAAGATATGGATAATACAATATATCAGTTCAGGTAGGTATATTCATGTGACATATTGGACATCTGTAAATCTTATCAGTATGATCTAATATGATGTAATGTTACGTAATGTGCTACCAGAGGTTTTGGATATTTGCTATTCAAGATAACAGATAGTTAGCATGTATATGGTGATGAGATATAAGATGTTAGGGTAAGACATAGTATTGCATAATGTTATGTAATCAGTTATTGTCTATATGATCTACAAAGACATAATTCATATAAATGACATGCATATATATAGTTATCAAAAATAGGGATTACATGATATCACATGATGTTGAGTAATCGAGATGAAGGATAATATATACAGCATGTCATCATATGACAAGCCCAAGGATGAAACTAAGTGAGGCTGAATGAGCAGGAACAACTCTGGCAAACATACAAGTAAATGTCCAAAGCACTGTAGATATGACGACCAGAATAGAAATAATAATCTTCTTTATGCTACACCTACTGACAGGCGGATGGAATGAATCACCGTATGATCCGTCAGGGAAGAACTGTAATAAGAGAAAACATGGTTACTGAGCCCATAAATACGTCTTGAAGCCGTAGGCGGAGGGACATATTTATGGCATCAAAAGGCCGAGAATGGCATCCCTACGGGCTCAGTTACCACGTTTTCTTATAATTACATACCTAAATATAAAAAAAAAACGTCAATTTATATACTAATGTTATGTAGCTATTGACCTGATGCATTCACTTTGGCACAGTGCGCTCGAATATTCACTACGGGCGCAGTGCGCCCGAACATTATTTATACTGTACCCCGAGTAGCGGGTAGTATTTCATAGACGTTCGGCCATAGGTATGTAATAATAAAGAACTGTATAAAGAATTTTCAAGAGGCACAGTGAGTAGTCGTGACGTTCTCCTTCCTGGGCTTGCTCTCGCGTCACCCACACACGTTGACACCATAATTAATTGTAAGTGCGGTCAAAGTAATTCTGATGATTTATCAATAAAAATGTCTTCGGAAATTTAGTATAAATCTAATCTGGAAGGAATTTATGTGCGGCTACAAAGATTACGCTGGTGATACTTCCTGTGACACCAACCGCGAACAAAAATTACCATCTCAGAAATTATTATTTTGTAATTTTTATTTTGACTGAAAGCTTGAGTATTGGCTTTCGGGTATACCTTTTCCTTCCAGATTCTGTGGCTAGTGTACATTAACAACTGCCAGTGCACTCTTCTTTTATTTTATAGATATACTAGACGAGCTCTACCAGTCACTTCAATGCTGTTCCCTATAGAACATCATCTCACCCTTGTCACAAGTTTAGTCATAGGAATAACATTAAAAATATATATATATGTACTTTTCTTTTTTTATCAAGAAGTGTTTACCAAATTTTTACCAACCATCACCCACGTCGTGGTGGAGTGATATGAGATGACGTCATAATCAACTGACCAATCGGCAGCCAGGATTTGAGAAAATAGGCAGGGCATCAACGTGGAGATTTATACATTCCTAACTGGATTTGTGAAGTAATTTGGATTATTCTGATATTGTTGTGCTGTTCTAATATCCATCAAAGGGGTGAGATGAATCCAGAACCCCACTAAAATCGTAAAATAGACAATACTCCACTCGTTTGGGTGCGTCGTAATTGTCACTCAGCTTTGCCTCGATGGCAATTACAGTGCACCCAAACTCATGGAATATTGTCTATTCATACGATTCTCCATCCAGTTCTATATAAATGTCTCTTTAACCCTTCAAGAGCCACACATCATTCACCATGTACCCATACTACAGCAGGTACCAAAACCAAATGTGGCCTTTGTAAGCCCCACTTTTGTAGTCAATGTTATTAGATGAAATTACGAACTTAAAAATCCCAGTAAATCTGTATTTTTTATCAGAACTTTCCGATAATCCGATGACTTACTGGCAACACTTAGGCTAGTATGTCATATAATTTTCATAATCCTTCGATAATTTTTGAAAAAGTTACAAAGGAAAAAATACAGCATTGCTCATCCATTCCATACGGGAATACCATATGGCATTGACCTGCCACGACCAGGGGAATGCCGTATGGCATTGTCCTGCCATGGCCAGGGGAATGCCATATGGCATTGTCCTGCCATGGCCAGGGGAATGCCATATGGCATTGTCCTGCCAGAAAGGGTTAATATAGAAGGGATAGACAGGAGACAAGAGAAGTTTCTGGCTTGTAGACTAATAAAGATGTCAGGACGGGGCACCTGCTGTGAGAAAGGTTGGCTTCCCCATCTGTTAGACCAGAGATGACCGTGTCAGTACATGTGATAGATCACTTCTATTATAGGAGCAGCTCATGGCCTTCATTCCTCACTACGAAAAAAGAGGGAGAAAGAACCGGTAGGGTTTACCTGGTTGCTTAGTTACCTCCGTCGCATCCTCAACCCTATATAGCACCCCTGCCTACCCAACCCAAATACCGTGCATGCATTCCGCTGGTCGAGGCATGGATAAGTAGAATATGAAGGTCATATGCCCGGGTTAGAGATATTTTAATTTATAAGGACAGTCTTAGATCATGGCACACGGTACAATAAAACCTGGGCTCTTATCACTTTATGCGAATATATAACACCTATATAGTTAAAAGAAAGCCTCCACTTATTAGGCCACTCGTTTGGATGTACCGTAATCGTCACTCGGCTTCGCCTCGATGACGATTGCGGCACATCCAAACTCGTGGAGTATTGTGTATTTATACGATTCTCGATGTAGTTCTATATAAATACTTCTGAAGATGTGTTAGAAAATGTGAATATCAAGCGCAAAGGACAATGGGGGACCTCGTTCAAAGAGTGGAGGAAGGTGCGATTTCTACACGTTTGCATTGATTGGTATTTACGAGTTATGATCAATTATGGTAAAAATTTATACACTTTATTGATAATGATAGGTATATAATCAAGGGAATACTAATATAGTGTGCCAGGATTAAGGACCCGAAAACGTTAGTTCGCTAATACCTGTAGTGAACTCGCCAATCGTCTCATTTAGTACGAGTTTAGTACTAACCGGTCCGGCTCCTTCATCTTGGCACACTAAACTATTCCTATATACCTATGAGCGACCTATGATTACTTAACGCTGCTGGGGGTGGAATAACTTTTGTTTACTGCCCAGGTTGAAGTTACTGTCCAAGCTGACGTTTACTGCCCAGGCTGACGTTTACTGCCCAGGTTTACGTTCAGAGACATTCGGTTTTTATTGATATTAGCCGACAATTGAAGGTATATAGGAATAGGGAAACCACGTACCAGTGGAAATAAGTCAAAGTTACTCGGTAAGGCTTTTAAAAATTACTGCCCGCGGCTACGCCTTTGGCAGTAATTTTTCCAAGCCTTACCTCGTAACTTTGACTTATTCCCACAGGAGCATAGTTTCCCTCTAGTATTCCCTAATTACGTTATACCTGTGCGCGAATGTCTCACACTTACGCGTCAGTGGTACGAATTTCAATCTGCAAACTGTGCACGAACAACTATTGAGTGAATATTGATATTCACTCAGCTGCCGCCTCATATATATCAATCCGCATCAAACTAGTGGAGAAAGATGACTTGGACCGAAACTGGTATTCTTCTTAGAAACCGTACGACATCATAACTGGAAACAGTACCGGATAAAGGAATACAGAGTGAAAAAAAAACCAGGTTTGAAATTGCCGGCAAACACTTAAAATCCCAATGACACAGAGATGATGACTACTGCTCACTTTTTTAATTCAGCAAAACACCAAGTCCGTACATGAACATTCTGCATTGCGTTTTGCACACGTTTCCTCGAAAGAAATCAAGGTGAACAATGAATGATTAGAATAGACGTAACGTGTGAGCTACTGAGTAAAGAAAATGGTGAGATTGAAGGAATTTTTGTCCCAAGAGTTATTCTGACTTTAATCAGATTTGCACTATTTATTGGGAGAACAATCCTACCTTATCTTGCTGTCCAGATGCTTGAGTTCATTATCTTATATTATTCTGCATGCTGTATCATAACTGGGCAATTCTTTTCTTTTTTCCATGGTCAAATATTCTTGAAACTTTTAGCGATATCTATTATACACGATGTTCCTTTTCTATGATGTAAATACCTTTTACCAAAAACAGGAAAATAAGTCCAAGGTGTTTTTTCTTTGTGTATATATCTATTTGCGTTCGGGTGTATATTGAGTGCATAATACCTCGTGCTTTCTCTTGCAGACATATAAAACCACGTGGTCCTTCTCTAACCACTTCTGGCACAAATATGTGATTTATTGGTAATAATACAATAGATGTAGCCCAGCTTATCAACATCCCAGGCCCGATATAAATGATGTGACCATCAGAACAGACAAACTGACAGGAGCCGAGACCTACTCAACTATTGCTCACTTCAGTTTCCTTTACTATTCACCTTCTTATCACCCTCCGCTTACCTACTGCTCTGCGGGTCGTTGCTCTACGTTTTACCGATCGCAGAATAGCGATCTGAGGTCGAAAGCTCCAGCGTTGCTCCAGGTTTTTTGCGGATCGCATTTTCTGCTCACTTACTGCTTACTTACTACTCACTTACTGCTCACTTACTGCTTACTTACTGCTCATTTACTGCTCACTTACTGCTCACTTACTGCTCACCTATTGCTCACTAACTGCTCATCTACTGCTCACTTACTGCTCACATAATGCTCACATACTTCTCACTTACTACTCACTTACTGCTTACTTACTACCCACTTACTGCTCATTTACTGCTCCCCTACTGCTCACTTACTGCTCACTTACTGCTCATCTACTGCTCACTTACTTCTCACCTAATGCTCACATACTTCTTACCTACTTTTCACCTACTGCTCAACTACTGATCACTTACTGCTCACCTACTGCTCACCTACTTCTCACCTACTGCTCACATACTACTACCTTACTTCCCACCTGCTGCTCACTTACTGCACATCTACTACTAACTTACTGCTCACCTACTGCTTACAAACTGCTCATATACTGCTCACATACTGCTCACCTACTGCTCACTTACTGCTTACTTACTACTCACTCACAACTCACCTACTGCTCACCTACTTTTCACCTGCTCACTTACTACTCACCTACTTCTCACCTACTACTACCTTACTTCTCACCTGCTGCTCACATACTGCTCACCTACTACTAACTTACTGCTCACCTACTGCTCATCCCATTATTACTCATCCCATCTTAGAGATGGCTGGTGGTACACAACCCTGAGCCTGGTGAGAAACTCTCTGTGGCAGAGAGAGTTATGGGCAGGAGGCAAGGAGAGCAGAGGAGGAGAGAGCTACTCCCCTGCAGGAAAAGAAGTGAGCAGCTCAGAAACTCACATTCATTAGTGCTGCTAATGTGAGGCCACCGGGCGACCCATTACGTTGAGTGATTAGTGTTTCTGGGTTAGTAGTCCCCAACCGCCCTGTGCAACGACCATGGAAACGACGAGGGTAGAAAATAGCATTTATTTATCAATAATCTTGAAAACAATATCGACTTAATTACAGAAAAGTAATGTGCGTGTTAAAGACCGAGTGATGCGTGTTTTAGGGTGGGCTGGTTTGAGATAAGGTCAAGTTATGAAAAAGGTATCTATATCATTCATTTGCACGCACTCATCCCCTCACTTCGGTTGTACAAAGCAGATTTTGAATGAAGTTGTGACTTTGAAACTAAATTCTGGAATTTGATTCTCATGACTAATATTATCATCAGAATAGAATATCAGCATAGTCGTATGATAGGAGGAGAATAGCAAGTATGCAACTATGAAGGGTATTTCAAATGTTCTGATATAATAAGGAGACTAATGCGGAGAAGTAGCTTTGAGATACGTCTAATGTATGGTGCATAGGTATGGTGCTATTTAGAGACTGCCTTTATGCTTTTTACATTGTTGAACCTTTTTTAACTGATGCAGAAGAGCAATTTGACGAAATTGTAGGATAAAATATTTTCAACTATCGTTAAAACAACCGATGATTTATCATCTTTCAGAACGTAGATAAGACAAGTTAAGGTATCACATATAGTTTTCATTGAATAAGATAATTCAAATTGTTTGCTAGATGGAGTCACAACCTATTTATGATGAAACCAAAATTAATTCTCGCTAAGCCTGAGTATTTTATCTCGACAAAGCTCTTTATTTGATTTGTTGACATGTGTATACTATTACATACAGTCCAATTGATCAGATCGACCATGAATCAATGCTGACGATTCAACACATTCATTAAAGTGCTGCATACTATTTATTTTTCTTTTATATATGAATTACTTTTTTCGTTGGTAAAGTAGTTCCTGATCACTTTAAATATATCTAGTTGACCATCATAAATTATTTTTTTCTTTCTCGATGAGAAAACCATGAATTTCGTTTTATTAATGTTTATAGAAAGCTAGTTCTGCATACACAACGTACTCATATTATCTAAATAACTTTCAATTCACATACAATACAGATTATTACTATATACCTATAGGCGAAAGTTTCACTTTTACTGACCAGGAGTACAAATTCTGTTCGTCACTGTGTGACAAAAGAATATCCATACGTACCTCCATACTACGTGACCACTCATTTTACTATTTAGTGAGTTGTAGAATGGCATTTTTAATGATTTCTATGTATATAATAATTAAGAGACATTTTGGTCAGAAATACTCACCTCATTCTTCGAACTCAGTGAGTATCTCTGATCAAAATATCTCTGAACAGATTCCATTCAGTCACACTAACTATGACTCTATATATTACAAGGATTGCTCTACCATAGGACTCAGTTCGAGCTGGTATGGTGGGGCTTCACCTTTCTGGCGTTTATTTGTCATTACATCAGAAGACCTCAGCCATACCAAGAATGTTGCCCCCAGTAGGTCAGGGCCCAGGAGGCTTAACGGGTGTTCCTCCAGTAGCATCTGGCAGTTAGTACACAACCCGGACTCCACCTAGCCGTAATGGTGGACATGGGTGAGTGTATCGAGCAGCTCATGAAAGGCACCAAGCTGCGGCAGCTGTCTGTCATAACTCAGTCAGAATCAGCCTCAGCTTTCTGTGACTCTAATAGACACAGCCTCATCCTCTACATCAACTTCAATAGCAGGAGAGATTAGTTGCCCAAGCAGAGTTTCTGTCATGTTGTATTATATTATAGAAGAAACCTATGAAAGTTTGCGATCAGCTGTAGTCTGATTTTATTCCTCTGTATTCCTTTATTCTGTATTGTTTCCAGCTATTATCGTAAAACTGGATGAGTTTTAATCTTGGCCACCGTATGCCATGACTGGAGTTTGGAATAGTGATTTCACGAGGCGAAGCCGAGTGAAGTCCGGAACCAAAACTCCAGGAGTGGAATGCAGTGGCCACGATTAAAACGAATCAGGTTTTGATTTTATCCGACCCCATCTTCTCGATTTTGGAATATTACGTGATAAAAATTCTGTATGCCACTGGTGGCATACAAAACTCTATATGCCAGGCAGCGTGGCATACGGAAACTCAATGTTAAGCCTATGGGATTTTATATTAGGGGTAGGATAAGATGTTGTAAGGTTTCTATGAAGAATATTAAAGAAGAAACCAAGAAGTTTTGGTCAAAGTCGTCGTTCTCCTTGACTTTGATGCAGATTGATATGAATGAGGCCACAGCGAGTGAATATCACATAGCATTCAATCGAGTTGGAGAACAACGACTGACCAAAACAAGTTGCTTTCTGTATTTATCTCACCCCTGTACCTGTATTTATCTCACCCTTGACTAAAAGAATGGACGACAAACAGGATATAGACCATGTAGAACGGACTGCGATACTCGTAGAGGTATTGGGTATGAGTCTCCAATGTTGAGTCTATTGGGGAAAAAATACCAGGTGTGAGATGAATATAATATCCCCATCTATATCTCGGGGTTAGTTTCTTTGACGTGAATAAGGTTGGTATGTTTGTTTAGGAGACATTGTATGCAGAGATTATCTCTAACATAGTGTTGTGCACTGCTGTTAAGTGCAACCAGGGCTTTGTTATGACGTCCCACCTGAAAAACAAGTGTGAATGACATGAGGGGATGCGGAGAAGGTTAGTAGCAGCACGGGGGTTAGGGTAGAGAAGGCCAGTAGTAGCTACCTGTTGAGGATCACCGCCCAGCAGATGCCACCCCTCCCACCCCCACCCCCACCCCACCCCCTGAGCAGATGGGGTGAGCAGATGGTGGGAGAAGCCTAGGAGAGCAGTTGCAGATCTTTCTATTTGTGGTGCCACACTATGGCAGCCTTGTGGTAGGGTGGTAGGAGGGGGAGGGCGGTTAGAGGCTCAGTGTGGTGTGGGAGGAGGGAAGGGCGCAGGGACCAGCGTAGCAGAATGAACTGCTCACGGCACGTCGCTCAAACTAGCGAGCAACTCAGCGACCGGGGACTGGACTCTGGGGTGGTGAGGGGGACTTGGGGGTGGTGAGGGGGAGCTTGGGGTGCCGGGGGTGCCGGGGGAGGGCTAGCAGCAGCGGCAGCAGGCAGCAGGAGCAAGAGCAGGAAACTGGAAGCAACCACTCTTACTCCTGGCACCGGGGATCGGGGTGTAAGTAGCTCGGAGTTACTCTCCACAAAGGACTCCAGGAGAAACCTGCGTACAAGCCACACCAGGTGTTGAGGAGTGAGCGCAGAACCCATCAGAACCTGCAACCGCAACAACCCATCGCCACCCAGGTCAAGGTGAGTGATTCTTACTCTGGGAGTTTTTGTTTTAGGATCATTTATACACAACCCCGGGCTACAACCCCTGAGAAAGTTCGCCATCAACTCAAAAGCTTGTCTGTGTAGACAGAGGGAGTGGCTCACATCACAGGTGTCTTGTATCAGCAAGGCGATGCGCCATTCCAGTGGCAGGGTGTTTGTTTGAGCTGATTAGGCCACGTGGGAGCAACTCTCTCTGGGTGGTGAGCAGCTCGGCAGAACAAGCCTGTGGACGTGTACACGTGCTCTTAACCAACACACCTCGGGGTGGTAGAGGATCGGCACTAACAGGTGGTTACATAACCAAAGCCTACAAGACCACCTCTAAAATGGTGCTGAATTATACTTTGATATTCGTACCAACCTGGGGTAGTGTTTTTCAGTTGTAATTATCACACTTTTGTGGCCGCGAGCGAATGATATCATTCTATAGTTGTAATATCACAGAGCTATGTGATAAATACCCATAGCGGACAAGCCCATGGTGGCTGATATCGCAAGACTTTTTGCAATAATTAAGATTTGACCATTTTCGCTCTAAATTGATTTGTATAATGCAAGTGAGAGAACCATCCAAGGAGTGAGGATGTCTCTAGAACGAGGGATGGGCATTAGCGTAAATAATTATCGTCTGCGTGATCGCTTGCTCGCCCATATGTATCACCCATGCTATTACGACTGAAAAACACCCCCTGTTCCTTATATGAAATATCTGTTCTCCAGGTGATGAAAGTTATTGGTTTGATTCTCTGAATTTTTTGGAGTTCCCATTTCCTTTGCGAACCCTATATAATGCTGTTTTTCTTGCATCCCTTGCTACGGAATCTTCTAAATGCAGTAAAGATCTTAAATTGCTTTGAGAAGTATAGCTAAGCTGGATATTTAGTACCTGTTTTTTCACCAACAAACGGCATACGGATTGCCTCCTTACTGATGTCTCACCACTCGTCCTTCGCCCTCGCTTCCTGCGTTTGTACACTCGTGATTAGCAATAAAAAAACATCAATAGAATCCTTTCCCGAGAACAACACAAGAAACCCGCACCATTCATCGTCTAGGTGGCCACAGTGCTGTCTGTATACCTGTTTCTCATGGTGATATGTGTGGTGTATAGTTTCTCTATGTACCTGCGTCAAGTGGTCATTGTACGGCTCGGAGCAGCTCTAGTGCCGCGAGCCTATCGGCGAGGAGCAGCCGGTGGCCGGGTGTTTGTGTACTACACTGCCGGTGTCCGCCGGGTCCTGTTGACGGTATACGCGGCTGTGTTCCCACTCGAGTAGTGCAAGAGAGGATGTTTAGGTGTTCACGACATCGATACGACCAGTCTACCTGGCGCTAGATGGCTCAGGTTTTCTCCGCCGCGTAATGTTAGTATACACACTTGGCCAGGAGGGAAACATAGACAAGTGATAGGAGGGACGTTACAAAGGCGTGTTATTACTACGCTGTGGTGGCATTGGATCGTGAACTATCTAGAGTAAAACCTATACAGAAAGAAGGATGGGCTTTACGCAGATTAAAACATACTAAAGAAGAAACTTTAGAGTTTTGGTCAAAGTCGTCGTTCTCCATGAGTTTGATGCGGAGTGATATGAACGAGGAGATAGCCAAGTGAATGTCACATAGTATTCAAACGAGTTGGAGAACAATGAGTTGACCAAAACGAGTTGCTTTCTGTATTTATCTCACCCCTGTACATACTAGAAGAATGGACAGCACACAGGATATAGACCATAGAAAATAGACTGCAATACTCTCATGGGCATGGGGAACAATTCCCAATTTTAAGCCCATGTGGCTAAAAAAAATACCAGGGGTGAGATGAAGTAAAATTCTTTGTATCGTATATCGTTTAGACACTCGTAAACCACGTTTACATATCCGACACTGTATCGGCATATCCGACACTGTATCGGCATAGAAAAAGAAATCCAAATTTTGTATCCCACTCGCTCTGGATTTTTTGCTTCCTCATATATTAGATTAGAAAATAGTACACATTGCAATCAGTTTTGATGATTTTCTTTCTTTAGTTCTTTATTGCAATCATTCGAAGGGATAGCCTACTAAGACTGAATTTAGGTGTCCCATAATTCAGTCTTTACACATTTTCAAATCGGAAATCCTATGCCAGAAATGGAAATCTCATTTATTTTTACATGTACATCCGAAATTATATTCAGTTTCTCCAGTTAGAAATCGGAAAACCGTAGTACATGGGTGTCCAGGCAGCTGTAGGCCAGCCAGGCAGTCGGGAGCGGATCCTTAACGTACCCAGGGCGATATTAAAGAGTTTAGTAACGTCTGGAGGGCGTATGTAGCAAGTGTAGATTACCCTACATGTTACGTATCTTGTCAAATTGGCAAGGCATACAGTAATGTGCCCAAAGCTGGGCTCTATTTCATGTATTTGTTGTGGCATACAACACAAGCCCCGACTATGTTGCTCAGAGTGATTAATAAAACAGGAACTAGACAGTACTTATATAGAACGATCTGACTATGCTGTACAAGCTACAAAACAAGAAGATGATTTACAGTTCATATGGTATGTGGTGTTTACGCCGAGTTCCGTAGTTGTTGATTGTGCCAAAACATTGCATATTTACACTATGCGGCATATAGCTTACGATCCATGGGCGCCGCCATGACGCCCCCCGAGCATGTGTTCTTCACTAATGGAGGTGAAAAAGTAGGGCTTTTTGACTAATGGAAAAGTAAAAGAAGTGAGTGATAATTGGGAAGTGTCACAACTCTAGCCTTGCTCACATATGTATATAAAGTGTTCCATGTGAAAAACATCATGTCCTGGGTTTAATCATTATGTCATCCTGCTCTGGGATAGGTGTAGAAAGTCAAGGGAACCATAGTAAAACATTGAAATGCAGTTGAATTTCGTAAGAATATAGAGCCAGAATACAGGTTCTGTCCGCCCAAAGGGGCCTGCCATACTGCTGGCCACATAGTGACTCCTTCATGAACTAACAATGGCTCTGTCCGTTATACAGCATGGGTATATAGTAAAGCCGATTACAACTGAGTTTAGTGATGATTATAATAAGAGGCCATCTATAACGTATACATATGCAAAATCTCCGAAATCTTTGCCCCACCCCCAACCCCCTCCCGATCTTGTACGCAATAGAACAGAGAAGGATCATACGGAAAATCATGTATTAACCATACATAAAACAAAAATAATAGTGGTGCGCCATCCGTAGATGGAAAGTGTGCTAGCTGCCTGCATGCAGGAGGAGGACACGCAATTCTATAGCTCTTTGTTCAGAGCATATCTGAGAGACATTCATTCGAACTTATTAAGAAGAAAAAAAAGACAAGCAGACACTTCAATCTCTGTCACATTATGATGTGGAATATGCAACTAAATACTCTGGGTATTGTTATCACAGGAAGGCATCTTAAGATCATTTACCCTGTTCGTTAACTATACATTATATTACATGTGTATTTGGTTACTAGATGTCTTGGGTATAAGATTGCATTCCTTTCAGGTATATCCACTGGCCAGTCTGTTTCAGTGGAGTGGGAGAAGGGGGCCTCTTATCTATTAGAACACATAAAGAGGAGGGGTTACTTTTTTGTACAAAATGCAGAATTACCTGGGGGTAGGGCACATTAGGCAGGCTGAACTTATTTAAGGTTAACTTATAATTGGTTATGAAATGATATAAACAATGAACGATGGTTTTGTGGACAGGCAGTCGTAAACCACGGGTGGTTGAGGCATATTAAAACAGGACCACTAGTGAGTGTATTATGACGTCAACTCTGTGTGGTTTACAGAGCCCCCTGTTTGCATAAACATCGTTTGTTGTATCTAATGTCCAACTTTTCGAATAGATTAAACATAGCAATTGTCATATTAACGGGTAAGACAATAGGGACTATTTCCTTGCTCTATAGCACAAAGGAACTGTTTTTCTATATAACATGGCTTTGAGGTTGTAAACCACAGATTTGAAATCACATACCACAGTTATTGTATCTGACAGGTTCTACATAATGGGTCGTGGAGTCCCCAAACATTTTCAATGTGGTTTCGGTATATGATGGATGATAATAATAATGTTAACTTTCATTGGTAGCACATACAAATGGTACATACCGGGCGGAAGAACGGTCTATGAGATGATACCCTAATAAAGTTGATAAAGAAAAACACACACAAAACATAGTATACCTTCCGCGACAAGCGGGCCCGATGATAGCAACGCATACAATGCTTTCTTTTTAATATGAATCGGATGCATATACAATATAATTCACATTGAACTGATAGTACAAAAAGTGTATACGTACCTATATCATAAAATCCAAATCCATATCACGAAAGGTCCATCAAAGGCATGCAATAAGTTCAGATATTGGGTGCATTTTATTGATAGCTCGCCCTTCAGAGTGAGGGAAATGTCAGAGGCGCTGGCTGTTTTCGCTCTATCTTCTACTCTCTTCGCTTGAAACAGGCTGTGAGGCTAATACAGTTTCCAAGATAGTCGCAGGAAATACTAAAGGGCAGTGAGCTCACAGCAGTTAGGAGCGACTCACGGAGGAATGGAGCAACTCGGAATAGCGCAAACCACCTGTAGATTCCTGCTAGGAAAAAGGGCGAGTGAAAACTGGGCTGTGTCCGCTATATACTCTCGTAGTCCATGTGCACAAGGTTTAGTAGAGTGTGTCAACTACAATACTATTCACTTGTGCCGTATATACTACAAATACGCAATAACGTAGAAATATGGAATACTTATTCAGAACCGTATAAGTCGTATAAATACACAATACCTCATGAGTTTGGATGCGCTGCAATCGTCATTGAGGCAAAGCTGGGTGACAATTATGACGCATCCGGATGAGTGGAGTATTGTCTATTTTACAATTCGATTGCGGTTCTGGATTTATCTCACCCCTTTCACAGGCATTAAATCCCACACCATTCACGTAACATCACAATATCAAATAATTCAAATTACTTTGCAAACCTAGTTGGTCAATAGCGTATGATGACATCTCACATTCACTCTGCCACGACCATATCGTAGTATTGTCACTTTATGTGGGTGATGGTTGAGGTTTTTTAAATGTTATTCCTGTAGCTAAACTTGTACCAGGGGTGAAATAGTGTTCCTTATCCCGTCCCTGCTATATTTTCACCAAAGACTAAACACTGGGAACTCGTACTCAAAGCCAATTGCATATTTAAAAAAATACTTAATGGGGGATTATTTCGCAAGTGTTAGCCCATTAGTCAATTTTAGAGGGTGAGATGAAATCAGAAACCTACTCAAGTTTACCGGCAGAACTCGATCTTATCTCGTTTGAATCGCCACATAATTTACATGGCTTCACCTTGTTGATTACTATGCCAGTCAAACTCAATGGGAAATGAGCTCTGACTGGAAACTTACATAGGTTTCCTCTATAAGCTGTGTATCATCTAGTAGTTCAGCACCTTTTAATAGTTTAACCAAATGTATATCAAGTATAAAGTTTTTTATATAGATTGTAAAAAGAAGCTGGCCTCTTGTCTTATCTTACACAAAATTCAAAAGCAAACTTAGGATAGCAATACTTCTTGCTATGCCTTCATGTCCACACACAATTATAGCTTTCTAGACTGTTCTGGAAACTAGCTGTAAGTTCGAGCAAACTAGCTGGAAATGTGTCGAAGACACAGGTCGACTACTTTTTCATCAGGAACCCTGTGGGATTGAAATTCCTGCCAAGATAGGCGGCAGCTCTATATGTTTTATTTGGTTTCCATCGTTTCTTTTTACTTGCTACTTCACCTCCGGAGAAGTGAAAACAGATTCAGTTCCGCCAGCTGCCACCATGTGGCGCACCAGTGGAATAGCTTTACAAATCTACGATTGCAGGTTGACGCGGGTTGAGGGAGGGTCCGTATGGGTGGAACTGTATGGAACTCCTAGCAATACTCCCCACCTGACTCAGAAATAACACAAGAGCTGAAATACTCAAATAGTGCAGTGTAAAACGCTTGTATTGCGTTTATATGATTTTGTTATCCGTCGTATATAAAGTCCCAATTGAGAATACATGTATGGGATTTCAGTAAAACATGAACCATAATACAAAACATGTCAGATACCATAACTGTGGTATTCGGATTCAAATTCCTGGAAAACGGCCTTCAAAACCACCGCATACGGGAAAATAGTCCCTTAGTGCTAAAGATAGATAAAATAGTCCCTATTAATGGGCCCTTTATTATGGCAAGTCCTGAGATTATTTATCTTGAGGAGGTGGATAATAAATACAGCAAACTATGATTTTGTGGATAGGCGGCACTGTAAACCAAAATAGGTATACGTCGTAACACACTCCCTAACGCTTGTGTATTACTACGCGTCAACCACCCTTGGTTAACGCCTGTTCACAGAACCATCGATACCTTGTCACTTCCTATGAAAATATTGTACTCGTTCTACAAGCCAGTTTGATATTTTCATCGAAAGAAACGCGGTACGAGAGAACGTCCAAATAAGGTGAAAACGTTTTACTAAATTATCTGAGTGCTTCCCCCCGTGAGTTCCATACTGTGAAACGATCATATAAACTCTATAGGCCTGTTTCCATTGGCCGACGAAAAGGGTGTAGATTTTTCTTTTAGTTACACAGAAAGTCTGTCGGTGGTGCCACTGATTGTGTGTAGGTAAAGAAAAATCGGGGAGGGCTGTATGTTTTACTCAGTGACCAAGCATTCACTCAGTAGTGGGTGGTGCCACCTTGCATCATCTAAGCAGAAAAAGTCGTGAGTCATTTTACGAGCTGGGTCGTTTCCATTGACCGATTTTGGGTGAGTAGTGCCAAAAAGTCCATCGGTGGTTCCCGGCTGTAGATCGGTGACGAGAAATCTCATATTCCCCTAGCGTGGAAACGGACATGCATGCACGTATTGGTGCCCATACACCTTAAGTAACCGCCATCTTACACCCCCTAGCCCTCCCCCCCCCCCCCACACACACACACACACGCCTCTATCCCTGTGGCTAGCCAGGGTTTAAATACAGCACCACACTAGGTTCAACCCGGGAATTGGACGCCTTGAGCCTTTTACCGTTTGAGCCTCCTGTCAGCGCGAAAACGTGGACGCCTTGAGCCTACCCCGTGGACGCCTTGAGCCTACCTGATTTTAGTTCCGATTAGCGGGTTGGGGTTAGAAAAGGGTTGGGTAAGGGTTAGGGTTGAGTATATATGACTATAAACCAGTATACATACACTTTTCAAAAATCTTTACATGTAGATGCTCAAGGAAACCAAAATGGGGGAGGCTCAAGGCGTCCACAGGGTAGGCTCAAGGCGTCCACAGAAAGGCTCAAGGCGTCCAGGGCTCGAATTGTCCCGGGCTCAAGGCGTCCATGAACCGTTCAACCCTCGTTTCTCATCACCCGCCCACGTTGAGCAAGCCACTGAGCAACCCATACTTCATGAGGCACTCGACATGCCAGCCAGCCTCCAACACCCCTGCTGCCTCCTGGAACAGGCCCTGACCAGGGGGTAAAAAAGGCCATGTCTAGGAGTGGTTGTACCCTCCCTTATCTCACCCCTGGCATTTTTTCTCCATAGACTTAACATTGGAAACTCGTATCTAACACCCATTAGATATTTAGGAAATATACCCAATGGGGGATAATGTCACAAATGTTAGCCCATTAGTCAATATTAAGGGTGAGATAAATTCAGAAACCTGTTCAAGTTAAGGGTATCCCATCTCATTTGAATCACATAGCAATTCACGCGGCTTCGCCTTGTGAATTACTACGTGATTCAAACTCAATGGGATACGAGCTCAGATCCTAAACTTTCATGGGTTTCCTCTATATTATCTCACCCATGGCATTTTTTCTCCATAGGTTAATATTGATTCGTAATCAACTCCCATGAGAAATCTAGGAAAAATTTCTAATGGTGAGTACTTTGAAATTGGGAATATATGTTGTGTACTTAGAACTTAGTACTTTAGTACTTAGAATGTAGAGTACTTAGAAAGAAATACTCAATGGGGGATTATGTCGTAAATGTTAGCCAATTAGTCAATGTGAAGGGTAAGATAAATCCAGAAACCTATTCAAGTTTACGGTCAGAGCTAGATCCCATCTCATTTGAAGCGATACATGATTCACGCGGCTTCACCTTGTGAATTATTATGTAATTCAAACTAGATGGGATATGAGCTCTGACCCTAAACTGTCATAGGTTTCCTCTATAGGAATAAATATAGAACTGGATCTAGAATCGTATGTCGAGTGACGATTACGGCACATCCAAACGAGTGGAGTATTGTGTATTTTACGATTCGAGTACAATTCTGGATTCAGTTTACCCCTTTCAATGACATTATAATAGCATCACAATATCAGAATAATTTAAAATACTTCGCAAATCCAGTTAGGAACATATAAATTTCTATGTTGATGTCTTGTCTACTTTCTCACATCCTGGTTGCTGATTGGCCAGTTCCTTGTGACGTCATCTCCAATCACCCTGCTAGGACCATGGCGTAGTATTGGCTCTTTACATGGGTGATCATTGCACATATATTTTTAATGTTATTCCTATGGCTAAATTTGTACCAGGGTTGAGATAATGTTCTATAGGGAACAGTATTTCAGTGACTAGTAGATCTCGTCAGGGGTGAGATAAAGTACCAGACCATGTCTTGAAACAGCAACATAAACCAAGCTCGTTTCACGAACTCAATAAATCAGGAAACTTCATCTATCCAATAATGAAATTATAACACTTCAAACCATTATTTTGGGTGTCTTAGGACGCATATTTTGCTTGGGATCCTATCTCCGTTCAGAATTTAGTTGATCATCAATGTTATACCCTAATTTTGTAATCATCAGGTGGTCAATGGAGAATCAGTTGCTGCTGCTTTATTAGAGCGTGCTATCACGCGCTATATACATCATCTAGAGACCTATCTGCGTACTATTCACTGTGATAGTGTGAAAGGAGCAGGGTACCAGTGTCTCAGAGACTCAGAAGCATGCTCAGCTGACCATGACCAATAACTAGAGACCGAAATACCTCATTGACCCACTGGTGCTTGACCTTGATATTGTTGGATCCTAGACTCAGGTGGTTGTAGACATAGCAGGTTGACTGGGTTCCATTGGGTTACAATAAACTATCCATAGACTGAATGTAACCCAAACCTTTTAATTGTTATTCATGTATAATTGCACGCTCATTCATCAATGAATTTTATCCTAGTTATTCATATTATACAAAGTCCCCATTGAAAATGCATGGGGACTGAGTAAACCATGACCTAGTGTATAAAATCTGTCGGATACCATTACTGTGGTATACAGATTCAAATCTGTGGTATAAGGCCTCAAAACCATGGTATACCGGAAAAATAGTCCCTATGTGCTATAAAGCAAAGAAAGAGTCCCTATTCTTATACACTTTAATATGGCAATCACTGGGTTAGATTTATTCGAAAAGATGGATAATAAATGCAACAAACGATGGTTATGTGGACAGGCGGCTCTGTAAACCACTCGAGGTTGACGTCATGATACCCTCGCTAGCCTCGTATTACTACCCGTCAACCCCTCGTGGTTTACGGCTGCCTGTCCACAAAACCATCGATTATTGTCTATGTATACCCTGGTTTCCTGGACTAGGGGAGAGTGTTATAAATACTCCTTCTCTCCGCAGCCATTGAGTCTAATCCATGTGGTGTAATGGGTAGCGGAATTCTGAGGGGTTCGAATCTGAATATTCGTTTTTTTTTAATCTTTTTATCACCAAAAAAAAATCATTTTTATCACAAGCCTGTTCATTTCTGTGCTGGAGAAACACAAAAAGTTATACTTGGACTGCATTAGAAAGGCACAGGTGAACCTTTCATACATGCTCCCACTTATGTATTCGCAGTACACAATGTGACACACTTGCTGCTTAAAGAAAAGCTTGTTCGCCCTTTCGGCTCAACCTTTCTCCTCCTCCCACACGTGTTATCTATATTCACCATGCAACGTTCATGACTGCACCCTCCCTCCCTCCTCCAGGTATCCACTGGAGGACACTGCCTGCTGCCTGGATGGCACCTCCTACCACTATGAAGTATGAGAGGTGTGTTCAAACGCGCGTCATCTGCGAGCTATGCGCACATGTATGCCCCTCCCTCGTCCTACCCCCTCCCCCATACCTCACCCCAGGCACATGGCCAGGCAGCACAGGACCACCGGTGTGGTGGTCCCCCATGCAGTGCATCTTAACTTCTTAATCCTCACATGTGAATGTATGAAGCGCTTATATAGAACAGCATCGAGAATTGTATAGATAGACAATACTCCACGAGTTTGGATACTCCAATTATTTCACCCCTGGTACAAGCTTCGCCATAGAAATAACATTAGGGGAAAATACTCAACGATCACCCCCGTAAAGTGACAATACTACGTCACGGCTGTGGCGTAGTGAATTTGAGATGACGTCATATGGATTCGCTAGGTATATCCGAGCTATTCTGATATTCTGATACTATCTAACATCATAGAAAGGGGTGAGATAAATCCAGAACCGCACTCGAATCGTAAAATAGACAATACTCCACTCGTTTGGATGTGCCATAATCGTCACTCGACTTTGCCTCGATGACGATGCGGGCACATCCAAACTCGTGGAGTATTGTCTATTTATACGATTCTCGATGCAGTTCTATATGAAATCGTCATTGAGGCAAAGCCGAGTGATGGTTATAGTACATCCAAACTTATGAATGTATCAATTATTTGTATAGAACAGCATTGAGAATTGTATAAATAGACAATACTCCACGAGTTTGGATACTCCACAATCGTCATCGGGGCAAAGCAGAGTGACGGTTATGGTGCTTCCAAACAAGTGGAGTATTGTTTATTTTACGATTCAAGTGCGGTTCTGGATTTATCTCACCCCTTTCACAGACAAGAGAATAGCATCACAATATCAGATTGATTTAAAATACTTAGCAAGTCCAGTTAGCAACATTTAAATCTCCATGGCGATGTCTTGTCTTCTCTCTGAAACTCTGGCTGCTGATTGGTCAATCACATATGACGTAATCTCGCATTCACTCCACCACGGTCCTGGCGTAGTAAAAGTATAGGATTTCATATTGCACTGTATGGTAGATTATATGGAAACATGGTTAGTGTGACTGAATGGAATCTGTTCTAAGTTGTTTGGTCAGATTCACCGAGTTCGAAGATCGAGGTGAATATTCCCGACATGTTACAACTCACTAAATAGCAGAATGACAGTGGTCACGTGGTACGGAAGGACGTATAAATATCATTTCGTCACTCGGAGACGAACGGAATTTGTCCTCCTGATCAATAGAAGTAAGACTTACGCCTATAAGAATATGATAAATATAGTTTGAATGAGGGGATTTAGTAAATTATCACATTACGTAAATTTGTGTGCAATGACTGCGATCCTCAACTTTCTGCACCCAAATGAGGTTAAAATCTTGAATAGATTGATTCTTTTTTAATTGAGGTTCAATTTAATGACAGAGGTGTTTACATACGTACTATCGCTGATCTGCCGCACCATTATCACACACAGAAATAGCTTACAGACAGAGCATATAATCGACACACACACGTTACATGTGATAAAATCGTGCGATTCTCAAAATTATTAAGATTTTACTGATTTCATTATCCCATCACATCATGCCGGGTATCATTTCCTTGAATTTAGATTTGGAATGATCTTGGCATCTCAATATCTATATGTATATATACATCTGTGTGTGTATGTATGTATGTATGTATGTATGTATGTATGTATGTATGTATGTATGTATGTATGTATGTATATATGTATACATGTATTTATGTATGTATGTATGTATACATATATGTATTTATGTATGTATGTGTATATATATAGGTCTATAAATACATATATATTTGTATATATACATGTATATATATAATTATATATGTGTATTATATATGTGTAAATATATATATATATATATATATATATATATATATATAATATATATATATATATATATATATATATAAAATGTTTCGCCCGATTTAATGACCATGGTCATGTGTGTCGGAAGGGGATATTTGATAAGATACACTTAAATATCTTCAATCGTCTGAGTGGTATGAAAAACTCTGTTAATGATACACATCTTGGGATGTTCGAGTTACTGTTGGCTCATTTATTTTAATTGAAGCATACCGCCACTCTCCTGAAAGTCCCTGTACAGTGGACACAACAGCCACCCTCCTGTGGACCGTCTAATGAGATTTGAAGCAGGCAGCCACAGTCCACACCCTGTTTTTAGTCCACAATCACTTCACAGTGGATCTAATCAGAACGGGGAGCGACCTTCCCGTAAGAGCAATACGCCGAGCAGCTCAGGTTACACTCCATTCTCCTCAATATGAATTACCTGGACATGGAGACAGGAGCGGTTCTCATAACCACTCACCCTCGCAGACCGGCAGTGGGAGATGAGCAGGGGGAGGAGCAGGGTGGGTGCTGCGGGAACATGACCTGGGATTAATCCCAACGGGGAATTGGATCCCTTGATGGATATTCCTATAGGTATCCTTTGTGTTGGGTCGTGAGTAAATATGATTAAGCTGCGCAGCGCCGAGCGTGTCGGGTGACGGGCGGCAGTTGGCGCCGCGCTCGCCCATCTTTGAGCTCCTCGTGTTGTGAGCGAGTACCTCGTGGCATGGCAGAAATAGACGAAAAACGATGGTTTTATGGACAGGCGCGGCCGTAAACAGCGAGTGGTTGACGTGTTGTAATTCACGACCGCAAGGCTGACCATATCGGATGACAGTCGTCAGTTGGCGCCGTGCTCGCCCATCTTTGAGCTCCTCGTGTTGTTAGCGAGTAGCTCGTTGCATAGCAGAAATAGACGAAAAACGATGGTTTTATGGACAGGCGCGGCCGTAAACAGCGAGTGGTTGACGTGTTGTAATTCACGAGCGCAGGGCTGACCATATCAGATGACAGGCGTCAGTTGGCGGTGAGCTCGCCCATCTTTGAGCTGCTTGTGTTGTTAGCGAGTAGCTCGTGGCATTGCGGAAATAGACGAAAAACGATGGTTTTATAGACAGGTGCGGCCGTAAACAGCAAGTGGTTGACGTGTTGTAATTCGCGAGCATGGAGCTGACAGCATCGGGTGACAGGCGTCAGTTGGCGCTGTGCTCGAATATCTGTGAGCTGCTTGTGTTGTGTGCGAGTAGCGAGTGGCACGTCAAGCATAGATGATAAATGTGATCAGGCGCGGCCGTAAACCACGAGGAGTTGATGCGTAGTAATACACGAGCGCGGCGCTTGGCACCGTGCTCGCCTATCTGGGAGCTGCTCATCATTAGTGAGCAGCTCATGGCACGGCAGAAATAGAAGATAAACAGGGACCGTACACCATGAGGGGTTGACACGTAGTAATTCACAAATGCAGAGCTGACAGTGTCGGGTGACGGGCAGCAGTTGGCGCCATGCTTGCCCATCTTTGAGCTGCTCGTGTTGTTAGCAAGTAGCTTGTGGCACAGCAGAAATAGAAGAAAAACAATGGTTTTGTGGACAGGCGCGGCCGTAAACCACGAGGGATTGACGCGTAGTAATTCACAAACGCGGAGCTGACAGTGTCAGGTGACGTGTTGTGTGCGAGTAGCGAGTGGCTCGTCAGACACAGACAATAAACCATGGTTTTGTGGACAGGCGCAGCCAAAAATCACGAGGGGTTCATGCGTAGTAATACACGAGCACAGCGCTTGGCGCCGTGCTCGCCCATCTGTGAGCTGCTCATGTTGTTAGCGAGCAGCGTGGCACGGCAGAAAGAGAGTACCATAACGTCATGTACCACATCACGGGTGAGATTACAAAGCGGACACAATGTGTGACATGAATAAACTCAACTCAAATGAGTGGCGTCTAGATTTTATCCTACCCCTTCTCCGCGATTTTAGAATATTAGAAACTAGAGGAATAAACAACACTTTATGTCAAACTCAACGACATAAACAAATCCCATTTTAAGCCTATGGCGTTTTTTATTAGGAGTAGGATGAACCTGCTGTCATATCATCAGTTCCCTCACCCCGCCAGCAGAGGTGAGTATAAACTCAAGGGACCTCACTCTTCATATCTGTTAATACAACCATAGGTTGATCCTGAAAGAACTCACTGTGAGTCATTCAAATCATTTTTTATTTGCAGTTTATTAAGGCTTCAACATTTTTTCGTGTTTCATCTATTTCTATTTTTCATACTCATTTGGATAGGAGTTGCTCCCTTCTCCGGGAGGTAATGTTAAAAGCCAGGGGGGGCTTGTTTAATAATCTAGGATGCATTTATACCATTTTCTGTGTGCCATAGAGACCCAGGGACGATGTGGGTAAACGTTATTCAACATTTCTGGACGGCCTTATAGACGGCTAATACTGTCATAGCGAACAGATTTAGATATCATTATATATGATAACCCTTGTACACGTTATAGAAAAGGGTCTTCATGTACGATCTTAGATTATTAAACGGGCTGCAATCGATTTATCATAGGGACTACACTAAGATAAGATCTGAAGGTCACTCAATTTTATATGACTGATTTGTGATATCATTCCACGAAGACAACTCACACCATATAAATAATCATATGAAATTTCATGACATTTCTCGATAGTGTCATTTGTGTTGGTTCACCTCTATGTCATGGCATGTGTCTGTACCGTGGTCACCTTCTTGTTTCTGCAAAACCTGTTCCAACACACTGCGACACACTGTGACACAGCCCTTCCAACACGACTATGATTTGAAAATGTATGACGTATATAGCCGTTTCCAAGTGCGTCGGAAGCAGAGGGTGCCCGGTCTTAAGCCTATAAGACATCGACATTTGTTCCTGATTTATCCCGACCATCGGCTCGGTGAGAATCGGGAATAAAATGTCTTATACCTATAAGACATCGACATGCAGACTGTTCCCGATCAAACCTCCTCCTTTTAAAACCTCGTACATGACCCGGGATGAAATCAAAGAGAGCGACAGGGAGCCGGACCCGGCTGGGCCCCGGGCAGGGTGATAGGCCTATATAGGCAATAATGCAAAGTTTGATAACTTCTGTTCTATGCAAGATATCAGAAAAAGGGGTTCCAGATCTATAATCGCCCCTATGTCACCTACTAATCGATATAAGGAACTTCTAAACCGAACTGTAGGATAGGTCCCATCACTATTCAAACAGCCAACTCAGAATCGGGAACAGTCGGTGAAAGTGCCTACATCGAAATCTTAAGGTCGGGGAGAGTCGGTCATATCTGACATGGTAGTAATGCCTGACCCATCGGGAAAAGCAATAAAATTGGGTCGTGAAGTGCGTACATCGAACCGATTGACGCAGATTCTCACTGACTCGACGGATCCGTCGGGCAAAGGTAGAATCGGGGACAGTTGGTGTTTCGATGTCTTATAGGCTCTACTCTTGGTGTTTCTCTGGTCCATGGTCTTAAAGTCCTCGAGGAGCGGTCGTTTGAATTTATCCAATGTTATACAATAGGAATCTGATAAATGTAAAGAACATTATATCATAGCCTTGATTCCACTTCATGGGAATACGTATCATACCATATCAATGATTCTATACCTTTCTACTTCGACCCGTATGGTGAGGGAGAGTCAGGGTCATTCTGTAATGGTAATATGATATACCTGCAATAGTAAGACAAATGCTAACCTATCTTGAATTTTAAAATGTAACAAAAACTGTTATGTTAGACTTGATCCCGAAATGATAATATTCATCTTTTGTCAATACTAGTTTTTCACTGCTATTGTAGATATATGATTTGTTATACAGAATGGCTTACCAGCCGTAACACTGTATGGAGATTTTAGATAACCTATATAACCTAATTTAATTAATTATCTGAGCCTTTTATTAAAGTGGTTTCTAAAGGGTGCATCCTTGGAGGGAAGGTAGCTCAGCTTACACGGAGGTCAATGCATACGTAATTGTGCATAAAAACAAATTGATATACTTAAAATTGAATGTTAACGGACGATAGGGGGTGCAACATCTCAAAGGAGACTAGGGGCAGAGGCCGCGATAAAAAGGAAGTTCCACGGTATGATTCAAACAATTACCCTTAATCTGGACTATCGTTAACTATCATACCTTGACGTTGTCATCAAGACCCCATTTTCCACGAACATTCACCCGGTAGGCACTTGGTATGACAACTCGCTAGAATGACCAGGTTTCCACTTTGAGCCAGAAGGCAATAGAATCAATTGCCATAGAGAAGAAGTGGCAACGTTGTCAGTGATGCCACGTAGCGGGAAGAGATTGGCTCAACAGAAGAAGAAACACGACAGATATTGCTAATAATGCTTCCCTCTGTCAGGATATCAATAAGGTCCCCTTTCATGAAAACATCCAAAAAGTCCTCACTGTCTTCATGAAGCGATGGAAGAAGTACGGGCTATAAAAGAGCGCTTGGCTGGAACTTCTTCTAAGAGAATATAAGTCCCAAGTTAGATTTGAAATGTCACTATATTCGGAAAGCTTTGAATAGTTTTAGTTCCAAGATTATGCAATTTTGTATCGTTTTTTTACCTTATATTTCTTAATTGCAATATCAGCTGAAAACTTGCCTCTTTACCAGAAATGGGTAGCTATTTCACTTCCAGATCAGCTCACATGAACAATCGTTCGTCCCGGATTTCAATAAACCTTTTATTCCTCCATTTTCTGCCGGCTAACAAACATTGGCTCATTCTCCTCCTATTGCATTGCAATGTCTTGAATGCAAGAAATGCTGCCTTTGAGAGATGAAAAGGTGGGAGGGGATAGTGTGTCAGTATTATCCTTCCCATTGCTAGTTCCTTGGCATTGCAGCGAGCTCTTTCTTATTAAGTAGTTTTCCACAGATGACTCCACCCTCACCCCCTGATTCCGCCCCGGTGCCCGCCTCCTGCCCCCTCCTCCTGCTCCCTCCTCCAGCAGGCACCGTTCTCTGCCGCCTTACTGGAGGGAGGGGTGTGGCCTTCCTCAGGGACCCTCCTTGTCATTGGTGGCAGCTCCCAACTGCATTTTCCAATCAGCATCGTTCCTGCCTAGGGAACAAAGACCGCCACGCCCTCTCGCTCCTCCAGAGCTGCTCCTATCGAGGTGCATCCTGCCAGCAGCGTCAGGACCCCACCCTCCTTGGCGTCTTGCCCGTGCACAGCTCCTGCCGCGCAGCGCTCCGTCATACCGGCCACTCTCCCCCTCCCTCCCACCCTCCTACCCTCCCACCCACCCTTCCTCCCTCCCACCCTCCCTCCCTCCCTGCCTCCATGCACCAGCGCGGTTCCACGCAGGGTGGTTCTCTACACTGGCAGCTAGAGCTACACTACTACATTAAGTGGGATTCACCTACCTCTATGGGATTCATGTTCCTCACAGCGTGTTTGTCTGGGACAAATCCTGAGATTCTGTAGTCGAACACAATTTCTTTGTCTAAATTGTAGTGTTCCATTTCCCTAAGACATGTTTTCTCCCATGCAATTGTTGGTGACATTTACCCTTAAAAAGAAACAGATTCTCATGAGATTTGTAACCCTGTAAGGTACATGAATCCCACCCTGTGAATTCCACTTTAGCTCTAGTCAGGTTAAATCCGTGGCTACCTTGAACCAGTAGATGTATTAGTGTCTGTTACTCTCCACTCAGATTGTCTTTATACTGCTTGGAGAATGAGTCATTTTGTACTCTCGAACTCAATCCAAAATTTTGTTATTTCCTTTCGTGTACATTAGTATGAATTTTTTTTATTGCACACAAAAAGGAAGTACAATCAGAGGCCTCTGCCAAGGCCGTTATTCTGGCCACTCTACAACATGGAAATAGCTATTATTTTAAGACAGGTTTATATATAATATCGAAATTCCTTGAGATTTTGTACTTTAGCAGGGGAAATAGACGGCGACGATCCCCTTATCTCCACATATGTCTCAGGGAGTTTGTACCTGGAGTGTCACACGAGGAAACTATGTACCAGTAAATAACCTCAGGAAAATTGTCTGAGATAAACCCTCCTGGAGGTACATGAGTCTCCCTGTGTGAATTCTACTTAAGTCACGCTGGTAGGGAAATAAATACATAAATATTCTGAATACGCAATTGATGCATGCGATAGCAGTGTATGGAACGATTGATAACATGGAAAAACATGGAATATCACCATAAGAACACACAGACAGTTACAGTAAAAAATAATCAAAACTTATATTAAAAATGAAATTATCAAATACATTCAAATTTTTTGTGAGAAACTAGAATACATACTTAGAGTGACTTCTTCCATACCAATACACTCTGGATAGTGACTTGACTTGGTATTTTTATCGAAAGAAACTTGGTACGAGAGAATGTCCCAACAACGTTTTACTGAAATCGGGAAGTTCTTGCATGATCTCCTTTCCTGTTCATTTTATATGAATGGCTAAATAAAGAAAGCATTACCGTATTTTTACTCAGTTAATCTAAATGTTGGTTTCATGTATGTGCACATAAATACAAGCTTTACTGTATTTATTGTGCTTAAAGAAGGTTGGATAAATATATTGGAGTGAGCCAAAGATAGCCGTGGTACAACTTGGAACTTTGCTTTAATCTAATGTTGTCACACAGTGTTTCTATTCTCATGCCAACATATTGTATTCCCCAGAATTGAGCACATCCATTTAGTTTATATTAACATGAAAATGGCAAGTTTAGGTATCAGAGTACGGAGGTGACTAATTAAATCTCATTCACCTTTATCATCTTCTATACGATTATTCATCGCTAACTGGGTGATTCTTTGGTCGAACCATGTCATGCTAGATCTTGACTGTGTCATTGTGGTCTAAATGGGTTGAGATTTGATCACTTTGTTTTACTGCCAATGGTATTTTTGGATATTTAAATGCCATATATTTTGAACATTTACAACGTTTATAGAGAATCTATGTGAATGTAATATATCACTGAAATATGTTCAAACCCTTTAGAGTTCCGTCCTATGAAATATGATATTTTGTGTGTATATATGGTGCACAATTTCATACACTACTAAACAAAACACCAGATGGCACGTCCAGTTTTCAATGGATTTCATCAAAAATATTTTTTGGGTTTGCCATAAAAGGGCTATAGCCTCTTCTCACGATTATCCATAGATTATGACAGCAGAAAATAGTGTTTGTCTCCCGACTACAGTTGCGCTATATTATAATTTTCTGGCGGATGATGGAGGAACTAGGGATCACTCTGTGCCCTATAGGCTACATATGCAAGCCTCTAAGAGGCGTCATTCTAATACAGCGACGTGGTTTTCCAGTGAGCAACTCACTTCGCTTTTCTGTGTATGAATCATTGGGACATGAGCAGCTCATCTGCGTATTTTACCAACTATTCCGTAGCGGCCGCTCGCCGAGCTACAACGAGTGTGTTGAAACCAAACAAAGATAATTAAACCTTCATACTTCAATATGCGAAGCGAGGAACATTATTAACAAATGAAGAAACAGAACAACCGCCACAACATGGTGTCAAAATGATATTACAGCACCAGGGTCTAACTAGGAGCAAATTGTAGGTTCATCATTGATGAATGAGCGTGCAATTATAATTGAATAACAAGTTTAGCTGTGTAAATGAATAACAGGTTTGAGTTATATTCAATCTATGGATTCTTTCTGTAACCCACTCGCACCCAGTCAATTTGCCCTTTCTGCAACTGCCTTTGTTTAGGATCGAAACATATCAAGCACAAGTGGGTCTTGAGGTATTTCGGTCTTAAATGATTAGTCATGGTCAGCTGGGCATGCCTCAAAGACACTGAGACACTGGCACTCTGCCCCTTTCCCAATATCACAGTGAATAACACACAGATAGTGAAGGGATAATTTTGTTTGCAGTTCGTTGGAAGTCTATTTATGACCACTCTAACCTTTAGATAATATATATAGTGTGTCCGAGCACGCTATTATGAAGACAAAATTGAATATATTTCCGGAGCTGTTTAGTAGGTGAGATTAATCTACATCAGTTATTGATGATCTATATCTATTCTAAATAAACATGTACCTTTTCTGAAAGATTATTATGTCATGTTCATGATGTGGGAAATCAGATAGCCCCAGAATCTTGTTCTCCTCACAAAGTGAACCATGTTATTCTACGCTAGATAAAAACACATGTAGTCCTTTTTGGATGGCCCATTGTTCATCGGTGCAATGTGCACTCGTGCAGGAAATGATAAGATAAACTGGCCACATGTAATAAGGACCGTCTGAGAGTATTAATAAAGAAAGCTCAACTGCACCAAAACCTTTCGAAAACTGTCCGATACCATAACCATGGGATTCAAATCCGTGGTACGGCCTCAGAGCCATTGAAGAAGAGAATACAGTCCCTTTGTGCTATACAGCAAGAAAATAGTCCCTATTAATAAACCCTTCGATATGGCAATTCCTGGGTTCAATGTACTCGCGAAAATGGATAATAAATGCAACAAACAATGGTTTTGTTGGCAGGCGGTCCTGTAAACCACTCGAGATTAACGACGTTATACACTCGCTGATGCTCGGATGTTACTATGCGTCAACCCACTCGGGGTTTATGGCCGCCTGTCCTCAAAACCATCGATTATTGTCTATAGGTTATCACTTTCCGTTCCGGACTAAAGTGGTCCATGTTACAAGTTATTCCATTGAACGGAGTACATGTATGATACTAAGAAGGAACTACATCAAAGATTCAGAGATACTGAATATATGCCATGGGTTTTTGTTGTGGAGTAGCCTTACGAGGCAAGATTATGTAACAAACTAAAATGAATGGCATATTTTCAGTGGCTATGGATCAAGTGCGGTTCAGATTTTATCTCACCCCCAACATTGACTAATTGACTAACATTTGTGACATAATCCCCCATTGAGTATCTTTTCTAAATACTCCATATAGGCATTGTGTAAAAGTTCCGAATGATAAGTATATGAGGAAAAATACCAGGGGTGAGATAAAGAAGGGTCCCTTCTTACTTAAGGTCGTCCTTTTAGCAGGGTCGGCCCATTGGGATACTCCCACCTTGATGTAGAAAGATACTGTGAATTCTACACTCTTTAGGCCAGGTCCAATTCGCTTATCATACTGTTAGACTAAGAGGTTTGTTTTCCCTATTCAGACCTCATCTCTCACACAATATGTATCTTTATATCCTACAGAGGAAACCTATGAAAGTTATGGTCAGAGCTTGTATACCATCGAGTTTGAATCACATAGTAATTCACAAGGTGAAGCCACATGAATTACATAGTCATTCAAACGAGATGAGATCGAGCAGTAACCGTAAACTTGAATAGATTTCTAAATTTATCTCACCCCTCATATTGACAAATTGGCTAACATTTGTGACATAATCCCCCATTGAGTATTTTTTCTAATACTCCATGGGCGGTGAGTTCGAGTTCCCAATTATAAGTCTATGGAGATAAAAAATACCAGGGGTGAGATACGATGATTAAACCCATTACGGTTTTATTCATGCCTTCCTCGGTCGTGGTCTACGTAAACAGAACACTCAGTGAGTTGAATGAACCAACTCTGCATGTATAGAACTGCGACATAGGGAGTGTATACTGCGAGCCATCGAGTTAACCTGTTTATAGAACGAGAGCCCTCTACAGAAGCCAACTCTCCAAACACATCCATCAAACCTTTATTAAGATTACGGAGAATAGACCGTGAGCACACTGGGTCTGCTTGGAGAGTGCCTGCCCACCTGGTGCTCAGGCTGCCACCTTGCGGTGGATCTGGGAAACGGCGCATTTGCGCTGACCCAAGACCATGTAAGAGGCAGGCTCATGGGCTAGACAGGATTCTGGTCTCATTAGTGGCTCCTCTCCTATTTAGCAATTCCCGTTGAATTATAAGTCAAATGCTGCATCACCATTCTCAGAGAGGGGAAAAAAGACCCTATTGAGCAACGTTTTTGTTATTTTATAAGAGGCAGGAATCCCTGTTTTAAATTGTAATAGATGACCTAACAACCATCCAATATATATTGTGAGTACGTAACATTAAAAAAACACTATTAAGGTGGACCAAAAGTGTTCTTGGAAAAATGAAAGTGAATGAATTTACCATTGTAATTACTGAGAGGTACGCACAAAACGGCCCATGTACTGAAGTATCTCCCAGGATAAATAAAGTGATAAAAAATCATCGTGTTGAAGTGGACTGGTTACTACTACGGTATTCGATTATCTTTTTCAATCAAGCTGAGGCACAATTGTGCTCTATTTATAATTGCCTAGATCATAGTCCAATAACGTGTGGTTGCAGGTGGACGTATCGGAGGTAGATCACTGTATCGTGCGGACTGCTTCAAATTAAGTTCCTGTTGGAGTGATTAAGATATCCATAGTCATTGTGTTTCCCGTTTTAGATTTACCTATTATAACGACAACGATGAGCTCTGTATGAAACCTCATACCAGAGGGAAATTGATGGCCAAAAGTTGTGTTATTTCGAATTTTCATTAGTCTTACGATATTTTATATTTTTATTATTCAAGTAAATATCGACGTACAAATCACCCCATTATGGCGTTCTTCCTTGTAGTCTAACAATACATCACGGTATGCTATATTATTACATACCTATGGCCGAACATCTATGAAATACTACCCGCTGCTAGGGGTGCAGTATAAATAATGTTCGGGCGCACTGCGCCCGTAGTGAATATTCGGGCGCACTGTGACCATCGGGTTAATTGGTACATTTAATAAGTATCTAAAATGGGCCCTTTTTTACTATTTAGGTATGTAATGATAAGAAAACGTAGTGACTGAGCCCGTAGGGATGCCATTCTCGGCCTTTTTATGCCATAAATACGTGCCTCCGCCTGCGGCGTCGGGACATATTTATTGCATTAAAAGACCTCGAACGGCCATCCCTTCGGGCTCAGTGACCACGTTTTCTCTTAATATAGAATAAAACAGGACAGACAGGACGAACATTACAGTACAGGACATACAGGACAGAGCTACAGGACAAACATAATGACAGGTAACATTTGCCTGACTGGGCACCTGGTTGATACATTCTTTAATTATATATCCCATGAATCCGGATGATTCAACAAGTAATTTTTAGATATATTTTGTAATAATTCCTATCTTTAGTTTTTTGGATGTTGACTGGTAGATTGTCCCATAAAAATATGACACGATATAGAGGTGTGATATACATGTGAGTCAAATCCAGTATTGAGGAAATAATGCTCAACTCGATGATAATTTACGGTTCGTATGGAACTCGGCGTAAACGCCTCCCTCCCTACGAGCTGTAAATTATCATCTCATTTTGTAGCTTGTACAGCATGGTCAGGACGTTCTGTATAAGTACTCTCTACATGCACGCATGTGGTGGTTGGCGGAGTTTAAAAGAAAAGTTTGCAGTGGGTCGTGCTTCAGGGGTGTAGAGGGTGCAGGAGGGTGTGTGTATGTGGAGGGGGAGAGGGGGGCAGGTAACCCCAGCAACAGGCGGTGCTGAAGGTCAGCGGAGCCCCGACCCTGGAAGGAGGCTCGTGGTACTGGAGGAGGCCCACCAGGTTCCTCCAGGTGACAGTCCATCATAAGTTGACATAAAGAGGTCACAGGCAGGAACCACCTGGCCTACCGACCCCTGCTGGGATATGCGAGCATGTATACGGACTGGTGTTATTCACAGGTGCTACCGCTTGGACACGACCACTGCGAGCTTATAATATACAAGCACCTCCTTGAGAGTGGCAGAGAAAAAAAATTGGGCGTCTGTCTGCAAGGGAATTTATCATATTATACCTGGGTGATGTTTAGCGTGTTGGTCCTTACCTGTGGCCTCGGTTTTATTCACTGGTCCATTATCTCAACCCTGGTTATTTTTGCCCCATAGATTTTACATTGGGAACTTGTACTCAATGCCCATGGGGTATTTGGGAAAAAAACTCAATGGGGGATTATGTCATAAATGTTAGCCAATTAGTCAATGTGAGGGGTGAGATTAATTCAAAGATATATTCAAGTTTACGGTCAGAGATCGATCCCATCTTGTTTAAATTGCAACGTAATTCACGCAGTTTCGCCTTGTGAATTACTACGCTATTCAGACTCGATGGGATACAGCTCTGACCATGAACTTTCATAGGTTACCTCTATATTATCAACACGAAATGAGTTCCTGGTTTCCCTCCAAGTCAATTTCTTCCAACGAAATTGAAGATCCTGTACTTGAAAAATCTGCATTTAAAATTAGACGCATTATTCTCAAGACATGTTTAGAAGGTATTTCAGCATCCACCGAATAAAGAGCCTCCATGCTAAACATATAAAGAGTAATATCCTTCCAATATTCTGCGCAATATCCTCGCATACGTTCGGATATTACTATGCGTCAAGTCCTCAGAACATACGGTCGCTTGTATCTGAAATCAGTCAGTATTCATATAGAACGTCCTGACCATGCTGTACAACAGAACGAGATGGTAATTTACGGTTTGTACGGATCGAGGCATTTATGCCGAGTTCCGTACAAACCGTAAATTATCATCGAGTTCTGTGACTTGTACAAGCATGGTTGGACGTTATATATTTACTATATACCCAAATTTTTTTTTAAATCATTAATTTGATTTTTAACAACCGATATGTTAAATCAACGTGTATGGCAAGGTGGTCGGTATTTTAGTGTACGGACCCAGAGGTCCGTACAGTATCTTTACGTCATATGCAGAAACGGTGCGTATTTACAGTATATACGGCATGGGTATATAGTAATGTATAGGTATCTGATGTAAACTAGATGTGACATTACCCAAAGTCTTGCCATGAGGGATTTAACGAGCAGGAAAGGGCACGAGGGAGCAGATGCAGTGAGCAGATCTCAGAGCAGGTGTCAGAGCAGGTCTCAGAGCAGATGTCACAGCAGGTGTCAGAGCAGGTCTCAGAGCAGATGTCACAGCAGGTGTCAGAGCAGATGAAGCCAAACCACAAAAGTGTAAAAACCGAAGACTTGCGGATACACCTTTCTGCTGGACGTTTATAACAAATGCCATCTCCCTCACAGAAACAAAACGGGAAATACCAGATGCCTGTCTAAATTAGAAACAAAAACCCCTCAGTATCCAAGAAGAATTCCCCTCTCAGTAAACAAGGAAACTGCTGCCCACTATACATTCGTATATATGATGATCCCACAAGAGGAAAGTAAGACGGGGTCTAGGGTTATCGTCCACAAACTTCCTGTTGCCAGCGGGAGAATGGAGGTCGGTAACCGTATAGGCCACATAGCTGTTGTGCTATGGAAGCGGCCATCTTGCTTCCGACGCCAAGGAAACACAAGGTACTGGGTGCATTTATCCATGGATTGTTTTTTTTTATTTATTTTTTTTATCCGGCTTGCCATACAGTGGTTTTCCCCCTGCCTCACGATTATCAATGGATCATAACAACTGATAACAACGGCTGCCTCACGTAATACAGTGGCACGATCTAACTTTTTCCTGGTGGATGATGGGAGATCTAGCAAATCCTCTGTGCCCTACAGGAAGGATGCAATTCGCTAGTAAAAAAGTTCTGATGAGTGTTTGGTCTGTGTCCCCGTATGCCATCGAGTTTGGAGCGCTCAGGGATATGAACGAGGCGAGTGAATATCCTGAAGCGCTTCAAACGAGATGCTTATTAAACGCCAGATCCACTAATGCGACCAAGCGAATGCGTCTGCGATCCATGCGACTGTGCGACTCCCATGCGATGATATTCAATATATTGAATATTGTCGCAAGGCAGTCGCAAGTCCATGCGAACGTCTGCGAATCCAAATTCGCATGGAAAATTGCCTTAGTGGATCTGGCGCTTTAGGCACACAGCCCAAATACGATCTCATATGTTTCTGATTTCATCTTAGCCTGGATATAGTTATCTGTTCATCACCCATTGAGTATGAGTTACCGTACTCGCATGCCTGTTGATAACGAGTCCCTATGTTAAGCCTATGGACATTTATATCAGGCTAAGATAATTTTACAAGCTCGACTAAATGGTGGGATCTCCGTACATTGAGAGGAGTGGAGTGATGCTTCAGGGGTCCGCCCCGCGCACCGCCCTCAGCGGTATTTGTGAGATCCTCCTGTCAGCGGCCAACAATAGGCGGAGCAGTGACGACTGACAGACTCACCCCGGTGAACGCCAAGCGCGGCCGCCCGCTCCTCTCGTTCTCCCCGCCTGAAATCTGTGAGGATCCAATAGGAGTCGGCCGGCGGGCAGGGGAAGGTGGTTTTAGTGAAGGTGGTGGCAGCAGGTTAAGAGTAGGTAACTGGTAGGAGAATTAAAGGTGTAGAGTGGGCAACAGGCTAAGAGTAGGTAATTGATAGGAGAAGTAAAGATGGAGAGTGGGTAGCATACTAACGCCAATCGCAGCTGCCCGCTCGTCTCGTTCTCCCTGCCTGAAATCTGTGAGGATCCAATAGGAGTCGGCCGGCGGGCAGGGGAAGGTGGTTTTAGTGGAGGTGGTGGCAGTAGGCTAAGAGTAGGTAACTGTGTAGGTAAAAGTTGGTACTTTAAAGGGGGAGAGTGGGTAGAACTGCATTGAGATTCATAGGCACTGATGATATGTTTTTCATTTTGGTTTGCTATATAATCTCACTCGGCTTTACCTTGTGGGATTACTCCGCATCCAAAACTCATGGCATACTGTCAGTGGCTAGGGATCGAGTGCGGTTCAGATTTTATCTCACCCCTATCCCTGAATAATTGGCTGAAATATGGTATCATCCTTCATTGAGCGGGCGTTGAGTAGGACTTTCCAATGTTCAGTCTATGGGATAAAATACTAGGGATGAGATAACATGCCATAAGTAGTGTCAGAGGTAGGAAATGGAATGAACCAACAGGTAGGAGGTATATAAGTTAGGCATACCGAGAGGCAAAAGGTGGGAAATGGATGGTGGGAGGCATATGTTGGGAGGTGGATGAGAAAATAAATGGTGCCAGACAAATGGAGGTATGTAGATGGTATAGGGCAGATGGTTAAATGTTTATGATGGCAGAGAGATGGTGAAAGGTTTATGGTCTTAGGGGAGTTGAGGAAGAGGGGAGTGGGAGAAAGTATATCATATCATTATCCACCTAATACAAAGTGTCTATAATAAACCTATGGGAACTCTGCATGGACATACCCAGCACATACGGATATTCTGTATACTGTGGGCATACATACACAATATTACCATGATTTCGATCTGAGTGGCCGTATTCTCCGAGTAGTTGACGCGTAGTAATACTCCGAGCGATAGCGAGGTGTAAAGCGTAGCGTCAACTACGAGGAGAATACGACCCCGCAGATCCAAATCATGGTTATATTGTATTTATTACTCACTTATTTTTAGATTTAAGCAATAAATATGATCGTTAGAAAACTTTTCAATATAGTTAAGAAGTTAAGTTTGGGACTACTTTCATCATAATGGGACTACTTTCATCTCAAAAATCCGTATCCTCCTAGGAGGGTACGCAGCTCCGTCTCCTACTCAGTAGCGATCTGTAAGCTACATAGGCTTAGTATGGAGACTCCGTATCAGGTGGGTAATAAAGAAGATATGGCGCATAGGGAAAAATAGCAAGTATGAAAAAAATAGAATGTTCCGAAAATGAACTAATTTGGGTACCCCACTTGTCGGAAAAAGGTCAATAATGATAACAATATAGACTGGTTTCAGATAAAAGCAGTTGTATTCTCCTCGGAGTTGCCTCTGTGCAATATGCTCGCATGTGCTCGGATATTACTACGTGTCAACTCCTTGAAGAAGCACATGACCGCTTGTATCTGAAACAACCAACTGACTTGGTGAAGCTGGAGACACACCAAGTGAGAAACGCGCCGATTTCAGGAATCGCCAACAAAAAGTGGCCTATATGGGAGCTATTATTTCATATTTCACCTGATTATTGCTTCTAATACGCTAAACTATCGGTAGTAAATATTACTATGAAAAAAATATCTCATATGTATGCTGTTTTGTATTGGTGATTCCAGAGATCGCTCACTTGACTCGCTTGGTGTGTCTCCGGCATCAACAACCGAAAGGGGTTTGAAATCATTGGTGATGGTCATTGTGATTGGAGGACAGTTCCATCGGTTGTGCCTGACTGTAGACCGGTGACGGCCATATAAATGGGCTATTAGGAGAACTCAAAAAATCTACACCGTTTTCGTCGGCCAATGGAAAAGGGCCTAGTCAGAGAACTCAATTCATTGGTGCCGTTTTCGTCGGCCAGTGGAAAATGGATTATAGATTTAGGACTAGACTGGCCTCAGTCCCTGTGTCCTACCCCTTCACCCCTCCTGAGTGACACAGGGACTGGTCGCATCCGTAATCGGCCGTGTAGACTGGCGCGATTTTGCGCCACACTCCCCAAGCAGAGGTCTGGCTACTGGTCAGGATATCTGCTGGGAGATTGATACCCTATCACTTTGATCTCAATCGGGTCACAGTCAGGAGTAGGCGAAATATATTGCTATGACAACACAGGCGGCCAGGGAACTGGAGGAGGGGAGGGGGGAGGGGTAGAGGGAGGTATAGGGTTACAGGGGGTGGCTTGGGGTCATAAACAGGAGATTCTGGTCAGAGTGGACAAGTCTTTGATTCATGGGCCAGTCAGAGAAGGACACATGCTATAATGAATTGTATTCCGATTTTCTTAAATCATTTAATGAATGTTCATAATCAAAGACTTGAGCAAGTCTAATTTAAGACGTACATAACTCCCATTGTGTGTTTTGCGTTGCACTCCGTCTGACAGTGCATGCCAGTCGGCAGCACTCTGTCAGGCCTCTGATCCTGGTATCAACGTCATCTACGTCGTTCAATACCTGCTATTTCAGGAATAATTTCAGTCAACGACCTAAAACATCCTCTCCCCTGCCACCAAACGGGCCCGGTACAAAAGCCCCCCTCCTCTATGCCATTCATAGCTCTCTTTAGTTGGAATTAGACGTGTTGGCTTCAAATAAACTAAGTTGACCGGAGATAAGCCAGTCGAGCAAAACACTTACTGTAATACAAGGTTGGACGTGTGGCCGTTAAGTTCTCTTCAGCAGGTTACACTTCTAATAGCAGCGCAGCATATGTCATGCCACTGATTCCCCATGTATCAGATGCATGTCATGTATTAACTACTACTTGTGGTTGTTGTAGCCCGTTCCCTTTGGCTTACTGCGACGAAAACGGCATAGATTCTTTTAGTTCCCCTTGAAGTCTGTTTCCATTGACTGACGTTGGTCAGCAGTACTAAGGGGCCGTCGGTTGTGCCTGACTGTAGATCGGTGACGGTGAATGGAATTGAGCTTTTGCTCATTTAACTTTTAGGGGAACTCAAAAAATCTCCACCGTTTTCGTAGGCCAATGGAAATGGGCTTACTAGGCTTATTAAGCCAGTTTCCATAGGCCTATGAAAACGGCATAGGTTTTTGAGTTCCCCTTAAAGTCTGTTTCCATTGACTGACTTTTGGTCTGCATTGCTAAAGTAGCCACAAAGCTATTGTGCTATGGAGACGGCCATCTGGCCCCCGACACCATCCAAAACACCAGGTGGCAGGACCAATTATCAATGGATTTTATATACTAAAAAAAAATTCAGGAAAAAGTGGAGTAAGTACATTCATCCTGCTACGGGCGCTCTTCCATGGACCAATCCAAACTTGAAAAAACATACACAGACAGGACAATACCCATCTATAATTGTACTTTAGCTATAATACTATGCATGGCTTGCCATGGAGGAATTTTAGCTTCATCTGATAACTATCTACAGATTATGACAACTGATAACAGCAGTTTTCCCCCGACTATAGTGGCGCTATCTTACAATTTCCTGGTGGATGATGACAGAACTAGCAATCACTCTGTGCCCTATACAAACACTCAGACGCTCCGAACTCACCAGCTGGTTCTGGGCGCATGCGCGCGGCACCACACTTCCGGCGACACCGAGAAGTGGTCGCCTGCAGCGCCACCTATAATGTTCCTCGCTGGTGATTGATGAGCGTGCCCCCGAATCTCCTGCCTCTTCGTAGCGACCCTGTGCTTTACGGCCCCTGCCTATATATACCTGGACAGGGTGGGAGCCGAGGTAAGGAGGGGCCGGGGTAGCCGGGGTGGCCGGGGTGGCCGGGGTGACTGGCATAGCGGTAGGGCGTGCATGGATGCCGCTCAAATTGTGTGCGAATGGCAGACTTTGGGGAAGGGCAGGTATCGGGGCAGACTTGCTCAAGTCTTTGATTCTGGACATGATTAAAAGATAGAATTAATTTGCAACTTTTTGGTCATTGGGGACATCCATAAAATATGTACGCACGAATTCTGAAAGGGTTGACCCCCACCCCCACTCTCAATCTTGTATGAAACAGAACAAAGAAGGAGCATATATGCAAAATTTCCGAAGATTTAGAACCCCCCCCCCCCCCCTCACTCTTGGTGTGTATGTACTTTATGGATGGCCCCTAACGCCTGGAAGCCCAGGAATCACAGTGAGGTGGGGTAGAGTAGGTGGAGGGGGTAGGAGGGTTTGGCAGGGACTGAAGCCAATCTAGTATCGGAGCAGAGTCAACTCAGGGCAGGTGCAGGCAATGTATGTATTAAGCATGTTGATAAGTGGGGGTTTCTTATACCCTTAGAGGTCATCTGATTCAGACAGGCTTCGTGGGGCAAGCTCATGATCGGAATTAGGTAATTATATACATAACTGTATTATTAGTGAATCACAATGAAGACTGAACCGCTACTGTAGGGAAATAGTAAATATAGGTTTACTGTCAAAAAAGAGCAATGGACGATTTTTAGTATAATCAATACTGGCCTTGGTGCACTTAACAAAATACAAGGACCATATATGTCGCATATTAGAAGAAGACATGGAAATTATATGCTTGAAATATATGTAGAATAAAATAATTATAGATAGAGGTAGACCAAGAAGTACAGATGATCGATCCAAGAACATGTTAATCAATCAGTTGTGGGTTTTATTTGTTGGGTTTTATATGGGAACAGGGTTACTGTGGCTGTACGTGATAAATACCCGGTAAAGTTGACGGTAGAATGAACCGATGACGTAGGCCGAGTTTCTATATGGCCACAGGTACATGATATATGATAATAGATGATATGTATATGCCTATTTAATTTCTATGAACAGTCATATTCTCCATATTCATGTTTACATGCACATACCTAAGTGTACGTACATACTATCGTAAAACTGAATGAGTTTTAATCTTGGTCACCGAAAGCCACGACTGGAGTTTGACATAGTGATTTCACGAGGCGAAGCCGAGTGAAGTCTGGGCCAAAACTCCAGGAGTGGAATGCGGTGGCCATGATTAAAACGAATCAGGTTTTGATTTTATCCTACCCCGTCTCCTCGATTTTGGAATATTACGTGATGAACATTCTGTATGCTACTAGTGACATATAAAACTCCGTATGCCAGGCAGAGTGGCATACGGAAACTCAATGTTAAGCCTATGGGATTTTATATTAGGGGTAGGATCACATATAATAATACATGTAAATGTAACCTGTCAAAACCCACGTTATGTCAATTCCACCGTGTATTTATCAGGTACAGGCACAGTAATCCTGTTTCCTCATACTCTCAGCACTCACAGCATGGCCGATGTGGGTTCATGGCTGAGAAGGACGAACCTGGAGGCGGAGCTGTACGCTCGGGTACACGCAGGGTGCCGGTAACAATAGCTCACAGCGTCACAGACGACCAAGGTTGCAGGAGGGCGGACTGGAATTCCCATGTCTCGTGGAAAACGCGTCGGGTCGCGACCGGAGGGCCTCGTAAGCGGCCATGCACATCCAGCCCGTGTAGGAAAAATAACTCTTCGTACACAATAATGACTGGTTTGTGTACGAGTGGCCGTGATCTCCGAGTAGTTGACGCATAGTGATATCCGAGCGATTATGTCGTCAATTACGAGGAGATAACGTTCACTCGTATACAAACTTGTATCTTTATTGTATTTATTACCCACCTACAAGATTAATAATAAGAATGGACCATGTGTCAATGTATAGGATGACTACACATTCGATAAGGCCACAGCACTGTCAAGCATGGTGGTAATTCGGTGTATACTTAAACCAGCTAAATAGTTCTCTATGTTTTTGTGTTTTTAGCATGAAAAAAGTTTTATGACAGTGATTTCTGATGGTAAATGAGATTATTATGACTGATTATACATGGTTCATACTGAATGAACATTCGAGAAATTTATTTGAGGTACATGCTAATTTGACCTCATTATGGATGGGACTATTTTTCCCAAAACTCCTGCAAGAGATTCTGATATGCCGGAATCTCCGGGTAGCAAATTCCAAGTGCTCTAAACATTTCTATGGAGATTAAGTATTAGGTGGGTAATAATATGCTACCCTCTCTCTCTATGTCTCGTCTATCTCACTCCTGTAATTTTCCCCATAGACTTAACATTAGAAACTTGTACTCAACGCCCATGGAGTATTGTAGAAAAATATTCAATGGGGGATGATGCCACAAATATTAGCCATTCAGTCAGTGATAGGGGTGAAATCTGAACCGCAGTCGATCCATAGCTACTGATAATATGCCATCCATTTTCGATGACTGCATAATCCCACTCGACTTTGCTTCGTGAGGTTACTCCGAAACCAAAACTCATGGCATATTGTCAGTGGCTAGGGATCTCGATGCGGTTCCTTATTTTATACTCCCCTGAATCGAGAAATAAAGGTGTGGAGGGATTCTGTGGGTTTTTGAAAAGACCTCATGTCACAGATGTGAAAAATTGATTTGTAATGTGGGCCTTACCGCTGACGTATATACATTAAACTTAACTCTCGCTTAAATAGTTTTTAAGGTTACCATATGCACAATCTCTCGTCTACAGGATAAATATATGGGATTTGGGAAACCCATATAGTCGAAGACATAATTTGCCATGCAACTGACAACAAGTCTAATGCAACAATATTACCAATAAACGTCACGAAATTTCATATGATTATTCATATGGCGTGACTTGTCTTCGCGGAATGATATCACGAAGCAGAGCTGAGTGATAGCGGAAGACAACAAATGTCGTGTGAATAATTATATAAACCGCAATTTTAAAGAGGTAATGATTTATTGTAACTGATATCATACCGCCCACATGTAGCACGTAAACATACCCTCCATATTCCTCAAGTCAGCCAAATTCAGTATCCCATCTGCTCAATTACTTCTCAATTGATCTGAGGCTTGTAGAGTGTCTTCACCAAGAAAATCTATAAAAATGATATCATGTCAGCCAATCAAATGGTGTTTTTTTTCGCACCTATATTTATAATTCATCAACGGCCTGGTGGTTGCCATTGTGAATAGACATAATAAAGCAGTTATAAACTAAGAAAAAACGTTGTCCTAGTGTATCCCAGTATCAGTTTTATAATATAACATTTTCATTATCCACCTAACACAAAGTGGATAGGAAACACATGGGGAGTGATCTACATACCCGGAGTATATAATAAATGGTGCATACGGAAAAATAGTGCGGATTGTAAAATATTGCATACCTAAAACGAAATAATATCAGAACGCCACCTATCTGGAAAAGGTGGATGGCAAATACAATATAGACTGGTTTCAGATAAAAGCGGATGTATACTCCTCGGAGTTGACTCTACACAATGCCGTCGTATACGCTCGGATATTACTACGCATCAACTCTTCGGAGCATACGGCCGCTTGTATCTGAAACCAGTCTCTGAGCAACAAGTTAATTTAATCAATATATATAAGTCATGTATTATTTACTGACGTGAAAAGTGAATATCATAAAATTGGATGAGTTCTAATCTTGGCCACCATATGCCACGACTGGAGTTTGGCATAGTGACTTCATGAGGCGAAGCCGAGTGAAGTCCGGAGTCAAAACTCCAGGAGTGGCATGCGGTGGCCAAGATTAAAACGAATCAGGTTTTGATTTTATCCTACCCCGTCTCCTCGATTTTGGAATATTACGTGATAACAATTCTGTATGCCACTAGTGGCATATGAAACTCCGTATGCCAGTCAGCGTGACATACGGAAACTCAATGTTAAGCCTATGGGATTTTATATTTGGGGTAAGATAATTACTGCTACTTCATACGCTCATGTCATATTTCATTGTGTTGACAACTTTATCCCAGTATTCACTCACCTTTCATCGATAGTACCTCTGTCTATGTCATTTCTGTGTTTTTAGAACCTTCCCCCTGCTATACAAATTGTATGTATAACAGCCGTGCATCCCTTCCCCCAACCCTGTCTCTGTTACTTCGATACTCTCGAAACTAAATCCACTTTTGATGTTTTCATAAAATGTTAGCTCGACAGCCTGTCATTTGTTTAACTTGCTTAGAAAAATGTGTGCCCTACAAACCACCAGAAATACGTGGTCTATGGAGGTATAAACTTCCCTGGCTATTCACTTTTTCTTATTACATTCTTTCTTGACAGAATTACGTTGCTGTAAGTGGCCTTTCTATTTACTCTATTCATCTTCGTGTAATTTTTTTATCCGCCGTGTGCTGTTTGAATTCAGCATTTTACCTTAAGGGACTATGTCTCGTATTGTTAACCCCAACGTTATCAGTGGAACTAAGGATCATTAATTTTCTATGCTCCTCTCTCCTGCTCTCTCTCCTCTCTCTCTCTATCTCTCTCTCTCTCTCTCTCTCTCTTTCTCTCAATCCCTCCTTTTCTCTCACATATTATCAAGATACATCCCAAAATTCCATATCATAGTTCATATGGCGTGAAATGTCTTTGCAGAATGATATCACGAAACGGAGCTGCGTGATATCTGTAGCGGAGGACAACGAACGCCATGTAAACAAATATATGAAATTGAGTGACGTATAGATTTGATCCCACCCTAAAATGTGTCTTTATCTTCATGAGTCACCAGTGCCACATAAATATTTATGGCATAACTGTGGCATACAGTCACACCATGTCAAGTATAGTTAGATTTATATGAGGGATAGAATAAACTCACATTCTCATGCCTTTTCTACTTCCCTCTCTTCATCTACCCTCTCGAACTTCCCTTTTTACAACTATTCCTTCAGTTGGTTACACCTCTTCCTCACTTTCTTTTCATCACATCCCCTCTATTTTTCTCTATATTTCCTTCAATTTATACGGAGGCTGCCTATTTCGCCATTTTACTATTATCTGCACTGTCATGATAAACAGAGGCCAGAAAAACGATAGTTTCGCAGGTGAATCAATGGTTAAAGGTGGATGTTAGGTGTTATTCACCTCAGTGGAACTCTCCCAACCCATCCACCCACCCCTCCATCCATCCCCTCCTGACATTGTCTATCTCGAACCATTCTCCTCCTCCCCTTTCTTCCCGTACACCTTTCTCTCCCTGTGAGGCTGACCGGCTAGGTGTGACCAGGATCAGATCAGGTAGGGCCGGCGGACTACAAAAGATCCGTATTTCACAAGACGGCGACCTGTTCGGCTCCGGGTGACTTGGTGGCCTGGGTGCCAGTCAATCTGAAACGCTACCTGCCTGTGCCCCGCCGCCCTGGGGTGGCTTGGCACCACTCAGCCGTGCCCAGTGGCTCCACCAAACAGACAAGATTAATACCAACGGGTAGCTGTAGGCCCTTGAGTGTCGAGCTGGGTGATCCATATATGCACATCTGTGAAAAGATCGTGCTGATTTTCAGTTTGTTAAATAACGGAATACAACGAAAGTAGCACAAACACAATGGGTAGCAGAAAGGTGGTGGTACACAGTGAAGAGGTGGAGTTATTATGTGAGAGACAGGGATACAGAGAGGGTTTTTTTTATCTTGTGTACAGAGGAACTTGGGGAATCTTCCGGTAGGCCACCGAGTGATAAATGAGGTGCGTGAACCAGCAGTACAAAGACCATGTGTCGAGTCTGACCTTCAAATGACACTGGCACCAGTGACCTTTTGGGTGACGTCCCCACTCCCACCCAGGTAACAGCTGTCACGCTTGACTTCCTGGACTAAAGGCGGCAGCACCGGCGCGGTCTGGATCGAAGTGAGGTTCAAATGTCGTCTGCCGCATGTGCTGCTTGTTCCCGATGGTTGAACCGAATGAGAGGGATGAAGGTTGTTTGGGATGGGTACCAGTGATGACCAGCGGAAACCGTATTTATATCGCTCTCCAATGAGTCGCTGGAGGTAAATCGTAAATATCAAAATTTTAATTGACTCAGACTTGTCCCTCAATTATTTGAAGGTCTCACATTTGATATTTTGTTATGGGCTTTACAACAGGAATCCATTAGACTTCTTCATTCAGAATGATCATATAATTCGACTTGTCCTGACTTTAGTATACATGGTAGATTCCCATTAAAAGGACGATCTGTATTCCTCTTTAAGTGTTAGGTTCCACCAGCACGATGGATTTGCTGTATCATATCTTAATATGTCTTGTTATAATTCACAGTATCGCAATATGCCTTTCCTCCTTTGCCGAGATACATCTTGCGCGATGATGCGTGTATTTTCTTTGCGATAATGTGCGTATAGTTTGGTGCTCTACCACCGAAATGCCTAGCAATCTATTGCCCGACATACCGCAGTGTACTGCGATCTATCGCGACAAGAATTGTAAAGGTGCTTAAGACGCAAAGCGGGATTCGCACGATGGGATTCGTGTACCTCAGGGTGTAGAGTGTTTGTCTGAGACAAATCCTGCTGAGACTCTGTCCTCGAACACAATCTGTCCATCTAAATTGTAGGGTTGCATTTCCCTGAGACATGTTTTTCCTCTGCAATTGTCGGCCACATTTACCCCTAACAAGAAACAGAATCTCATAAAATGTTGATCCCTGTGAGGTACATGAATCCCACCGTGTGAATTCCACTTCAGACATATTTAAGATTCAACAAGATACTACATGGCAAACACCTCATGCCGGTGGAACAGCCACTTAAGGCCTGATTTCATACAGCCGATTTCACTCCCGATGTGGTCAAGATGTACTCCAGTTTAGGTCCTGTCACAAAAACTGGTTTATGTCTGGTCTCTGTCTGGAGGCCATCGGCGCAATGGAAGAGGGTAGGTGGGCGTACTGATGCTTTGCGGCAAAAATACAGGCGATTACTCAAAACCTAGTAGGGTGCTCGCAGCTGATCCCTTTTTGATTAAGATTAACTCGAGTTAAGCGAATTTCAGAGGTTAAATGGTCGTTATCACGGGCTGGGCGGCTGGGCGAGGTGGCCATTATATGTAAAAGGACTGTTCCATCTCAGCCGAAATATGATTTTAATAGTGTCTGATTTACTATTCGGGTATCATCTGTGTAATGAAATAGCACCCAACATACTAATCTGGGGGCATCAGGCGGTCTGGCATTGTCGGGAACGTGATTCTATTTACCAGAACCACCCCGATCCTAGTACACCCGTTTTCCGCTAGTATTTTCTTCACTGTGCCCTCTGGTGCCCGATGCCTACCTTGTGACCTTGACCTCTGGTTTGTTTACCCGGAGTGATTATTCAAAGAAAGGTGGTGTATTGAGGTAAATAAAGTTTGTGTATTATGGTTATTTTGAAACACAATACAACTGTAACTGTGATTATGTCATATTTCAGTCTACAGGACCATAACTGCCGACTTGGAGTCGGATTGTGATCGGGGGAAGTTAGAGAACATTTTTGGGCACTATCGGCTGGCTGTCAAACGATATCAGATATTGCCAGATCGGGCCTATTCTCACCCGAATATACCAATAATCAGCAGCAGATTGTTGCCGATGTTCACCGAATAAGGCCGATGTAGAGTAGGTTAGATGGAACAGAACTAGAAGTGTTATCAAAAAGAATCTTAAACTACTTGACCGACCTGCAGAATAATATGACCTGCTTAGTCTGTTCTTACTAATTTCAAACTACATTCAACTATGTTGTATCATTACTGGTATACTTTAAAATGATAAATAACTGGATTTTGTATAGCTGTAAACTGTCACATTAATTAAGCTTTATGTTGTGATGTCTTTCTGTCTGTGAATCGTGTTTGCACTTATTGGACTGATGCAAGGAAGAGCGTCCATCCGGACGATTGTATCAAATCCGTTTTTTTCTTGAATAGAAAAAAAAAAAAAAGAACATTAAATCTCCTGAAGATTTTCACCTTCATAAAGTACTCTTCAGACTGTTGTTTACCTGTACACAGGCCTAACAATGATCTACCTGTTGTGGTTCTAAAATTGAATACTTATCATGGGCATGGTACTGTTAAAATAGCAGTAACATCGCATAATTTCGCATGCTTGGACGGTTTCAATGGACGAAAGAAACCTCTCATTTGATAACAACTACCCCGTGAGCATCACACACCAGGGACCCGTTTAATAATCTAGGATCTTACATTAAACCACTTTTTAACTCATGCAAAGGTTATATTTCTAATAATATTCAGGTCTGACAGTATTAGCCGTCCATAAGGTCGTCTATAAGTATTAGATAAAGTTGACCCACATTGTCCCTGTGTCTCTATGGCATACAGAAAAGGGTCTTTATGTACGATCCTAGATTATTAAACGGCCGCCTGGATGCAACCCGTATTGGTATTTAAACGTGTTTTGTTTGGAGCGGCGTCGCTTCTGTGATGTAATATCCATCAGTTTCATTCTAAGGTGAATATGGAGAAGATGTACCATACGGGTGATTTCATAAGTCGGTACCATTGGCAATTACAGAATATATGTACGTGTACATACACACTACTGAATGGTTTCAGATACAAGCGGTCGTATGCTCTGAGGAGTTGACGCCCAGTAATATCCGAGGGCATGCGAGGATATTGAGGCAACCTTGAGGAGTATACAACCAATTTTATCTGAACCAGTCTATATTTTGTTTTAATCCTGACAAGTGGCGTACAGATGTTAGTTCATTTAGGTACGCGATATTTCATCATACGCAATACTCTTCCGTATGCTCCGGCTTTTGTAACCTGGAAATACAACATGTATGTATTCCATGGGTATGGTGATGCACACTCCCTATGTGTAAGATCTATAGATCTATATATATATATATATATATATATATATATATATATATATATATATGTATATATATAGATAGATAGATAGATAGATAGATATGTCCTTCTAATACAAAGTGCAGATTGTGCGCTCGGATATCACTAGGCATCAACTCCTCGGAGCATACGGCCAGTCAATATTGTGTCTATATATATATATATATATATATATATATATATATATATATTTATATATATATATATATATATATATATATATATATATATATATATATATATATATATTATTGTGTGACGTCTGTGACGGGTGTTAAATTTATAATTCACCTTTCTAAGAAAACACTATACTTCGCACGAAATCGCCTAACTCTTCTATTAAATCATCAAGCATAAGATAAAATAAGACAATATGCAATGTCATCTTTTTACTCGTGCGGCTAACTGGCGCTTTACATTGAATCAGCAAGACCAACTCTCTAAGGCTGCATTACAATTTTATTTTGAATCCTTTTTACAGTCGATTAGTGGGATAGATCAGTGGGTAATATCCACCCTTGTTGATCACCGGGCCGGGGGTTCAAGGTGAAGCAAAGCCTTGGTGTGTCCTGCTTGTCTGTCATCTTTTTTATCTTGATCTCGCCGTGACATGAGCAGTGACTCTGTTCGTTTCTATGTTACAAATCTCCATTTGCCAACTGTCCTATTAACTTCTCTAGTTGTCAAAGGTAGGCTTAAAATAGTATGCACAATGAATAGATGCGTACAAGTATTTAAATTTACACTCGTCATTCAAAGCCTCATCATTAACAATTTCGCAATAAAGATTTGGGTTTTATCTTGCTATACCTTCTCTATTACTGACATTCAAAAAACATTAACCCAGTATTATTTGAAAGTATGACCAAAAATACCATACGAGTTGAATGAAGTGCAGTGGGATTGATTTATCAACACCAACAATATAACACTATTTGCAAATCTACTACAAGACCTTGTCAAGAGCTACCAGGCCTAATGGTTATATCAGTTTAAATTGCCGATTCCACCAAGACGATCGAAATTCCTGTGTTATATCTTACATTGTCGCGATATATCTTACCTCCTTTGCCGCGACACGTCGTGCGATGATAAGTGTACTCTTTTGGCGATGTCATGTGTATATTTAGGTGCTCCAGCACCTTGATGCTTCAAGATCTATTGCCGACATATCGTGGCATATCGCGGCATACCACGGCATATCGCTACAAGAACGCGGCGAAGGTACTTAACCAGACCTATGCACCATGGCAAATATGCACACGATTATTCAAAACCTAGTAAGATCTAGCAAGACTATAATCTCATTATATCTTGTGTGTTGGTGGAACCAGGACTTTATATCTTTACTTCTATAAGACTAACCTTTCGGTACCCAGCACACAGTTTCTCATCTCCTCGTAATACCAAAGCAGTTGCAGGAACCAATTTCCATGCCGCTAATTTCCTCCCCACCCCCAAATTCGCCCTAAGCCTCTTTGCTTTCCCAGTCCATTCAAAGACTGGCTATTTTAGAACGGGCTAAGTCGGCCATTGGGTTACACAGGGTGCATTGTCTAGTGCCAGTCAGTGGAATGGCTGCATGGGACAAGTGGTTTGGCCCTGCGCGTCCCCTTGGCAGCAATGGGCATGGAAGGCCATCAGATAGTATAGAAATGGTCAACGGCAGGGTCAGTGGTGTGCAGCCGACCGTAGCGGAACCCACATAATGCCCTATGTCTTACCAGGTATAATAGTCCCATCCACCCCCGGTGTCCACTCCTAGCGACGCATATTTAAATGCGTAAAGCCGACGACGGCCTTTCAAGGCCCGCTCCTCATCCTCGCTGGATTCCGCTGCTGAAAAGATCTAAAATTATCCCTGAAAGAGAGGGGGTTACATGCGCTACTGGTGCGGGCCGGTGTGTGACGCACTACGATATTGTCTTTGATTACGGGTGAATGCCTCCCAGCGTCAACGTTGACACAATGGTCGGGGTCCTCGGGGGAGAAATTAGCGAATAGTGTTTGAGGTTATCTACAGAAGCGGCTACCTTCGTGCTCTGTATTAAAGCCATTTTCCACTGGCCGACGAAAACGGCACCGATTAATTGAGTTCTCCTTATGCGGTGTTTCCACCTGCCGACTGAAATCCCACCGATAATTTTTAGGTGTACAAAAGTCGGTCGGTGGTACATAATCAGTGTAGTGTGGTCATGTGATGGACGCTGACCGACCTTGGTAGTAATATGAAGAGACGTCACAAATTTGAGTCTGAGTTCATTTATGCCACGCATTTTGTTGGCTCCATAATGTCACGAGTCGAAGACGAGTGACATTACGGAGCCAACAAAATGAGTGACACAAATAAGCTCAAACTCAAACGAGTGGCGTCTTGATTTTATCCTACCCCATTTCCATATTTTTTCTGTATCAGAAAGTAGTAGCATAAACAACACTTTATGTCACACTCGTGACATAAACAAATCCCATGTTAAGACTATGGCGTTTTTTATTAGGGGTAGGATAAAATGCAGACCGCCACTGATTAAAGGAATAACCTACAACTCGCGTGCTTTTTTTATATTGTCAAGTATCATTCAAAACTGGTTCCCATTCTAATATGTCAATTTAGTAAATATAATGTTCTGTCCAGCTTAGCCAACCCTAATAGGTAAGATAGGTCATTTAACATGTTCTTGATTTACATAGGAAATATACTAAAAAATATGGGTGTCTTTAATTCTCTTAATAACAAAGATGGTGACCAATACATATCAAAACTTAAATGTGTATTACTATACATCTACAATATTCTGTGAACGTTTTAGGAAAATAACATGGGTTTCACTATGTGGAAAGCAACTTTTTAGAATTTCTATATATTCTTTTATAAAATTATCATTATATTTATCTCTAAATGAAGAACTAGCACGGTGACCGCCGATTTTCAAGTTAGATATGTCTTCTACAACACCTTGACGTCATCATATCCGCCTTTAAGGAAAGTGACATTGGTTTTAATCTTCAAGACAAATTGTCCCATATGCCTTTAAAGAAGAATTCCTTATTGCTGCGCCGCACCGCATTATTACCTCCCTGTCATTCTCATCCCAAGATACTCGATATCCTCATGCTATGACGCAGGGCATAAATATGGCAGCGATCACAAAATATGAAAAACATAATTCATACCGAATTTATTACTTCCCTTTTCATCCGCATAGCCTCATTGTTCTGCAGTATACCTGAGGCGACTGGAGGATGATCAAAAACGAGTGGATAGTGTAGAGTACCATATAGCAGGTGACACGTTCTTATCTCACTGGATCATGGTACACTCTATACCTACTGCGTTATTACACCAGTTTATATCAATGTCGAGGATATTTCTTGTCTTTAACCGCCATATAGACTATTATTTCCCCCCAGTATAGAAAGTGTGATTCGAGCATTCTCAAATCTGAGATTCTCTTCTAGATTAATAGTTCTTGCAAGTTGATAACATAGGTATTAAACCATCGCTGGAACTAGGATATGACCATTTACAGAATTATGAATTTTGCCTTGAAACCATAGAACTGTTGATATTGTTATGTGCTGGGTGCACTGGGTATTACCTGAGCAATAGGATGCTACTGAAAAGTTTCGGGATTAATTTAGGGGATTGACCGTAGCGCTACATTGTAATACAAACTGGGATATTGGACATTGAGTGCTGTTTTAAACTCTGATACATATCTGACCGAGATTATATACGATTCTAAACTACAGCATGTAACAGGGCGAGGGACTGTTTGGGTCATTCATGGGTAGAAGGACCGTAACATAATTAGAGGCAGTATAAGACCACGGACCGACGCACGCACATTCCTTCCACACACCTGCACGCATAAACCTGCTGCGGCCACGGCCATGCTGGTTTCCATGGTAGTGACATGCAAGGGGGGATATGTCAGAATTAACATGTGCCGGTGTCGCAGAGTGGGGGCCTGGAGGCTGTTGAATAAAGTCCGTTCGTTTCTGGTGCTGCTCTGAACAATAACTCCAACGATAAACGACATCCTTTAAAATTCAAAGGTTCAAATTTAGAAAATTAAGCCCTATACTAAATGAGTTTACTAAGATTAGATAAGTTAAACAAATGCTCTTACCTGTAGTGGAATATAGTGATATAATTTTTAGCTTGATGGGAAAAACGAGATTAAGTAAGTTGCAAATCTTGATAAATAAGAGTCTTCGTATCGCCGTAAATAAAAGATATAGAGAAGAAACATCGACAAATGAGTTACTGGAGTATTGTAAAATAAGAAAGTTGGAGTATCGAAGAAATTGTCACTTATTGTCACTGATTCCTTGGTGGAGCAGCTTCCCAGATAACTGTGTAAATAACCCTGTAAAGGAAACTCGAAGAACGGAAAAAATATGTATCATACAAAAAAAACGAATACTGAAAAGTATAAAAAAAATCACCACTATACAGAGGAATAATATTATGGAATTTATTACCAAAAGATATACAGTTGAAAAGGGCTGGAGATAGTTTCAAAACTCATGTAAAGGAGTACATTACTAAGAACAACGAAATATTTATTGATGTACAAACCATATGATATATATTTGTGGCGTCAATTGTACCGTATAATGTATTGTCCTTTTGGGTGTAAGTGTGGAAGATCACCAATTATGTATGGTGAACACTTATTACCTTTTTCATTCTTTATATGAAATAAACACGTCTTGATAAAAAAAATTCAGTGTTGTATGACACGACAGAAGATATTATGTAAATGAAGGTATAATTTGTATACAACACATTGTAAAGGCTTTAGATTATTTGTATCATCAAAACATCTTATGCTTACAACACATAATTTTATACAACACTATGGCCCCCAAAACAATTCTAAGATACTTTTCTGTCGTTCGTAGTTTATTCAACGGCCCCCTAGTTCCTAAAAGAAACATCGCTCTCGGAAAATTATATTTACAGAATCTTAGACTGAATCCATGGCCCTTTTAATAATCTAGCTTCATACATGAAGACCCTATTCTGTAGCTCGTACAAGGATTATCGTTTGATAATATTTAAGTCTGTTTACCAAGGCAGTATTAGCTGCCCATAAGGTCGTCCATAAGTGTTGAATAAAGTTGACCCACATCGTCCATGTGTCTGTCTATAGCATACAGGAAAGGGTCTACACGTAAGATCCTAGATAATTGTAATAGCCCCTGATTCCTTAGGCCCGGCGTCCACCTACACGATAGAATCGTAGACCTCCCGATATGGCACCGATACAAAATGTCGAAATCGGTGCCATATCGGGAAGGTGAAAAATCGTAGACATATGTCTAGACATGCCAATCCACCATGCATTGTATGGGGGATTTATCGGTGTCTAATCGCAGAAACGTGGTCAACTGCTCCGATATTAGGTAACCTTCCGACGCGATTTTGTTTTTTTTATCGGGAGGTGCATCGTAGGGCATATCGGAGCCATATCGTAGTAGGTGGACGCCAGGCCTTAGGGAACATCAATCTCGTAACCTTTATTTACTGAATATCAAACTGAATCCTGCTACGCAAGCTGGCAATAAATGGACGATTTGAACGATATGTGCTATTTATTATTTAATCATAGTAGGTCACGATAATATCAAGAGATGTTACGAGTTTGAGTCTGAGTTTATTCATCTCACACATTTTGTTGCCGTGAAATTACGGAGCCAACAAAATGAGTGACATAAGTAAACTCAAACTCAGACGAGTGGCGTCTAGATTTTATCCTACCCCATTCCGCATTTTTTCTGTATTAGAAAGTAGTGACATAAACAACACTTTATGTCACACCCGTGACATAAACAAAACCCATGTTAAGCCTATGGAGTTTTTTTATTAGGGGTAGGATAATATCATTTATCTATGGTATGAGCAATGGAGATTTGAACTTAGATATAAACTAGATCCAGTGTTTTCCCAAGATTCTACCCAGGCTGATTTTTAGGAACTGGATTCGGGAACCTGACTATGCACTTTGTACTTTACGCTTACAAGGGACGAGCAGATCGACCACGTGGTGACAGCTCCCTCTGACGGCAGGTGATGCCCAGATGGTGCTGCCCCTGGTGGTCTAGGTCCACAGTGCATCCTCGTAGGTTGGGGTTAGATTGGTCGCCACCTCCACCTCCACTCTGTCGAGTCCAATGCACATCTACCGATTCAGGGTTGAACAATTAGTTCCCAAATCGTATAGTTGTCGATAAACTTGTCACAGGCAAATTATGTAACCCGTCGGCCACCCGAAAAGGTGTATTTCCAATTTTCCATTGTCCCCAACTTGATTTATCAACATGTTGAAAAAAATTTGGCCAGCGATTTAGGAACATCAACCGACAACTCGTCTTCAACAAAAGGACATCTCAAGGGGGGAGGTCAATAATCATTGGCCGATCCTTGCCTAACTGCCCCACATCTACCGGCTAGGGTCGACTCCATTAGAATGCCTCGCCTGAGATAAAGTACCGCTTCTTTGTCACCGACAAAGGTTCATCAATGTTCCGAAATCGGTAGATGTGTATTGGACTTTACAACTGAAACCCACTGGCCGACAAAAATAGCACCGATTTATTGAGTTATCCTAATAGTTGATCGGTGGTGGCCAACGACTGTACGTTGATGTCTAAAAATCGGTGAGGGTGCTGTGTATGCCTTGTTTCTGATGTATCTGACAGGTCCATACCGACTGAAGTCGTTCGGTGGTGGCGTTATTGCATAATCTTTGCACAAGTAGGTATTTGATGAGACAAATGTACCCACTGCTGAGTCGCCGACTAAGTACTTACTTAGTACTTACGATTCGCACGTAGAGACTCACGTACCTGAGACTAGGGTACTTGGAGGTGCAGTGGGATTCACACATTGGGATTCATGTACCTCACAGGGTGTTTGTCTGAGACAAATCCTGCTAAGACACAATATCTTCGTCTGAACTAAAGGGTTCCATTTCCCCTAAGACATGTTTATTTCCCGCTGTAAATGTTGGCGACATTTACCCCTAACAAAGAACAGAATCTCATGAGATTTTGAACCCTGTTTAATCAAACTTCCATTATTAGCACACTGATTGTTGGGTGCCCTGTCAAGATGTCCACTTGGGCCCATAATAGAATCCCCTCTCGTGTTTATTTTACTAATTTTAGCGGGCCTCTGACAGCACAGAACACTAACACCAAGAAAAGAGTATGGCCTCCTTACTTCTCCTGTGCCGATGAATAAATTTATGATTAGCATAAGTTTGATTTCTTGGATAGTTTCTCTACAAGATCAAGTGTCAATATGAGTTGTAAGATCATACATTTTGGGATCACTTCTGCATCATGTTAAATTATAATGGTAGATAATTATATATCCATATAGTTTCCAACGTTTAAAGGCTTAACAGCTTTGACACCAGAAGTCTAACTTTTAAAATAGTCTTATCCGCTGACTACGATGCGTTTAGAAAATCCAAAGGATTCGAGTTTAAAAACTATAATTAGGAAGTTTTTCGAGCCTGAACTTGTTTAGTTGGTAAACACAACGAATAGACAGGCGCCATTGTGCAGGGGATTCCCCTCGTCTTAATTCTGAATTGTTATTAATATTGTCATTATCATTTAACCCTTTAAGGGCGAATGATGCATTGAGGCATCAACCGGCCCAGGGCGAATGGTGCCTTGAAGCATCATTTCTTCAAAATGTACAAATTTGTTTTTAACAAGGAAATGATGGAGCAATATTAATCAAATTTTCACAGAATGTAGGTGTAACACCACAAATTGTATTTCTAATAGAAAAAAATGAAATATTTAAGGTTATATATCGTATCACATTATTAAACACTCAAATTATGGGTTTTAACGACTAAGTGCTCGTCCCTTAGCGGTATAAGGTGCCACCAGCACCCGTCCTTAAGGAGGTAGCTCGGCCGCAGGCACCTGTCCTTAACGGGTTAAGACATAAAGTTTAACGACACACATTATTCGCCCTATGGTGGCGATCTCCCATAATGAAGTCACACAGAACATAATGTGAACCAGTTACATGGGAGAACATTTAATCAGCTACATAAATCATAGATCCCCAAATGGGTTTACTTCTCAAGATGTTCTGGACACCAACTCCCTAAAACCCCGCATCGTAGAGAGCCCCGAGATTGTCCGCTACCTCCGTCTCTACTCTGTTCCGACTGAGAGGTTGGTCGAGTTAAATCACATACGGTATCCGCCATGTGCGCCTCAAACCAAGTAATCTTTTTCTATGTATGCTCTAAAAGCAGACATACGTAATAGGAAATATCCATAGCTATTTTATGTTCATTATATTTTGGAGAAAAAAATATGCAGGAAACGAAATAGGAAAATGAAAAATTGCCTTCGAAAGTATGAAATAAGACACTCTCCAAACACTAGCGAAAGATCTGCAGGGAGAGTGCCAGACCCTTACAGCCAGTGGGTCAAGGTGGTCACAGATTTAAAGGCATATCGGACAATTTGGCTTGAATTCTAAAACCCATGTCAATTTTAAGAAAATTCAATATTATGATCTCCAAGTGTTGTGGAACAGATATCTACATTAAAAATCGTGGGTCACCGTGCTTGTTTTTGATTTAGTGAACAATATTATAATCATATTACAATAGAATATCTAAAATTCTAAAAAGTTGATTTCCACATAATAAAATTAGTAAATCCAATGCCATTTTCTCCAAACTTTCACAGAATATTATAGATGCATAGTACTACACATATGGATTTTAAAATGCATAGATCACCGTCCCTTTTTTGTAAGAATTGAAGAAAACCATATTTTTTCAGTACATTTCCAATATAAATCAAGTAAATGTAAATTGCTCTAGTTTGCCTATTATGTTTAGATAAAGTGGATAAAACGATAAATTTAAACATTTGGCATTAAAATGAGTCACAAGGAACCAGATTTGCCTAGTAATTAACAATATTTAAAAATCACCAGGTGGCGCCACCGTAAATTGTCTGATATGCCTTTAACCTGACGAGAGCTAACATAGTGTAGCTCTGAGAGCCCCAATGTCAGGTGGGTTGGCCACCTGGCGAGAAAAGGCTGCGCGATGATGAACGCTCCCAGAACCAAACCGAGGCTGACATGGTTGATAGTGAGGCTGATGGCTGCGTTAAGGAGACTGGAAGGCGCCATGACAGCCCGCTGACGGATCTGTGATGAGCGGGGACTGGTGGTGGCCGGGAGCAGGTCGTCAGTTGCTCAGTTGAGCTGCTCCGTCGTGATAGACCGGAGCCACCAACAAACACCTTCACGAAATGGCAGCGCCTTGACCTCTCATTGGTGGATGTGGGTGTGTAGACGGCAGGAAATATAAGACACATAGCTATTTTGTTCTGGGGGCGGCCATCTTGTTCTCGACGCCATCAAAAACACCATGTGGCGGGACCAATTATCAATGAATTTTATAAAAAAAATATTTGTTGGGGCTTGCCATGGAGGAATTTTAGTCTTGTCTCAATATTATCCATAGATTATAAGAACTGATAATGGTTGCCCCCGACTTCAGTCGCGCTATCTTACAATTTCTGGGCAGATGATGGCAGAACTAGCAATCACTCTGTGCCCTATAGAGGAAACCTATCTTATTCTATGGTCAGAGCTCGTATAACGCCGAGTTTGAATAGTGTTTATGAGGAAAAATACCAGGGGTGTGATAAAGAAGTTAAGGTGGTCCTTTTACCAGGGTCCACCCGTTGGGATACTGTTGTATTTTCTTTTGAATATACAGACATTCTACCCCCCCCCCCCCCTTCCTCTGATGTAGAGAGATACTGTAAATTTTTACACCCTTTAGGCCAAGTCCAATTCGCTAATCATAACTGTTAGACTGAGAGGTTTACTTTTCCCTATTCAGACCTCTTCACCACAATTTTTCTCACACAATATGTATTTATATATATATATATATATATACTGTAGAAGAAACCTATGAAAGTTTCGGTCAGAGCTTGTATCCCATCGTGTTTGAATAGCGTAGTGATTCATAAGGTGAAGCCGTGTGAATTACGTAGCGATTCAAACAAGATGGGATCGAACTCTGACTTTGTGTATACATAAGTTTCTAAATGTATCTCACCCTTGACATTGACTAATCCCCCATTGAGTAGTTTTTCGAAATAACCCATGGGTATTGAGTATGAGTTTCCAATGTTAAGTCTATGAGGAAAAATACCAGGGATGAGATTAACACGAGGTTTGTGGTGCCTCCCACGCTTCCTGCTCTGTTGAGAATGCAGAGACACGGGCTCATTGGATGTTTAAATTTGTAAAACATGCCATCAAGATTATCGAAAAGTTTGGTTTAATATCCAATATCAGGCGGTGAATTAGTGATATTGTCTGGAGAGTTGCATATTTTAGCCTATAATACACATTTTACTACTAATATAATAAGCATGTAATAAGGTGCCTAGAATCACAATAAATGCAAAATATCTGGTGCTCGATTTTGCCACACCCGAGGTTAATTTACATATTTAGTGGACAATAGTTTCTCCTTCCTAGAAGTTAGATAAATGCACAATGATGAGATCACTATTTTCATAAACAATTTCCTGGGACTTTTATAGGAACCAGGCCTTTGTGATGAGTGTTAAGTCGTTGCCTGTTGTTGTCTTTTTTAAACAAATTATATTGGTCATAATTCAACTGAAGTAGGTTGGTATTTAATTACAACCATAAGCACCATTCGGCTTCTCTGCCATACGAGTAGAAAGTCACCTCAGTTACAAATCATTTGTTGGGAACTCCCTCGGCGAAAAATCGGCACCCCGATTTTCGTAAATCACATAAGAACACATGAATGGGACGGGGATTGCATTTAAGAGGCCCTCAGTCTGTCAAAGTGTCTAATGTGGCGTTCCCACCTGCAGACGAAAAAAAACACCGATTATATGCAACCTGTACAAAAGTCAGTATGTGGTTCTGCTTGAGATATCATCGGTGGCGGTTAGAATAAATGCTGGTTTTCAATGAGAATTGTGGTAGTCGCCGACCGATTTCTGACACTGGAATTCATTCAGCCACCGATTAATTCAACATGGTACAGAGAATCGGTCGGTGGTGCTATATTGCAAAATGCTGAAGAAAGAAGTCGTCGTTGGCCCTTTATGTTTGGAACCTGACGATTATTAGTATAGAAGTATCACATAATCGGTTGGCGGTGCCAAATTCCATAATCGGTGGTCATAATCGGCTGTTGTAAACGCCATAATAAGCTAACGAGGAGACTTAAACGTCGGCGATGGGCGATGCAGCTGGCGTTTAAAACCCTCCGATAATTATCAAGCTGTACAAAAGTTGGTCGGTGGTTCTCATTGTGAAAGGTTGGTGATACAAAATCGGTGACCTGCAATCTTCCACTCGCCAACTATTCGCCACAGTCTGCAGTCGGGAAACACCAATGCCAGATCAGTGAAAGGAAACAGACATGCAGAGAAGTGTTCACTGATTGATTGTGCATATAGTCATGGTCAATGTTTGATTTGTTGGGGTTTGACGGGGATTTTGTAACCTATACATTTTCGGAAAGCTTAGAACCCCTAGATTTCAAAAATTGATGTTTATAAATTTTCACGCCATATTTTGGTGGCCATCTTGGATTTTGCCAAGATGGCCGACATTTTTTACTGGTTTCAACCAAATAGACCTGCTTTTTTCATTATATATTTACTAAAATGACATGAAATCAGCATTTATGACTGAAAACCATCTGAACTACTCAGCCATTTGCAATTTGTCATATGTCGGCCATTTAACCAGTAAAAAATCTCGGCCATCTTGGAAAAATCCAAGATGGCCACCAAAAAATGGCATTTGTCATGGAAGAAGCTGGTGTATATACAGTGGTCCATTTTTTATACACAGTATGGTCACAGAGATTTATTGCACGTGGCTTTTACGTAACGAATCCAGATTTGTGGATGATTATTAGCTACATAGAATTACCACAGTAACCTGTGAAGGTGGTGAAAATGGTGCAATATTGCCCTTTGTTATCCATCGTATAAAAAGTCCCCATTGACAATGTATGGGGACTCTGTAAACCACTACCCATTGTTTAAAATCGCCCAGATACCTTAACAATAGTATACAAATTCAAATCCATTGTATACGGCATGAAAGCCATTGTATAGTCCCTATTGATATACCCATGGCAATATATATGGCAATTCCTGGATTCAATTTACAAAAGAAGTTGGATAATAAATACAACAGCCGATGTTTTTGTTGATAGACAACTGCGTTAATCACTCGAGGTTGACGTCGCTAACCCTCGTATATTACGTCGTGTCAACACCTCGTGGTTTACCGTCGCCTGTCGACACAACCATCTATTATTGTCTATATATAATGCACGTGTCTTGTTGCACGCTATCATCGACATGTCCTATTGACAGAGACATGGCGTGTCAAGAATAATCATCATGAGTATTTATCCTACAACTGAAGGTTTGTCAAACATGGTGATGATCTATGTAAGACTTAAACAGAAGAATACACTTTGATTTACATACTAAGTGGCCTCTTGGTGGAATTGGCCTGGTAATTCAATATGCACTAAAAGAACAAGTTAGAGCTATATAAAATTAGATATAAGCAAAACGTAGCGGTATGGACGAATCCCGTCTGTAGGTGAGTCTTAATTTACAAAGAATTTTTTTTAAACTATTCCATCTCTTTTCTCTTCTTGATAATTTTTTTTTAATATTTAGGAGAGAATTCCTATGACCTCCAAGAACAAATCTGTTATACCTTAAGAACTGGGTATCAATGTAACCACTTTCGTTTCAACTAAAAGATCATGTACTTCTTGAAATGAATACTGGAAATAAATACTCCTCTTATATATATATGTATATATATATATATATATATTTGTAGTAGAACATCTACTTGACCTATCTTAACGATAAAGGAATGAGACAAAAAAACACACCAATGCTAATTATATTGTTTCCGGTACTACAGAAACCTATTCGTCTGTTTATATATAGGCTATGTGTTGTCACCATGCAAACATATGTACATAAACAAGCATAAACAATTAATATCCTACACTGAAACCTCACAGTTTCCTGTAAATTCAACTTAAAGTACATCCCATATGTGAACACCTAAGCATGAATTCCATTCAGTTCAGAAAGACTGGGAGAGTAAATTAGCAGGTACGCTACTTTGGAAGTAATGAGGGGCACTTAATGGCTTCGTTTCGACTCTTTAAGAAGAGCACGGATAATTGGCGTACCAGAGTGCGTTGTCCCAATTATTCCTAGACGAATCAGTTATACTAGAATAGACTCTCCCTTATAAGATTAAAAGGGCCACCAACGCTTATAGGTCTCTGTTACTCTTGGGTGGAACCAATGAGCATTTATTTTAGGGCATATAGCTATTGTAATATGGGGGCGGCCATCGTGCCACCCAACGCTAAGAAAACAGCAGGTGGCAGGTCCAGTTATAAATGGTTTATCATTTTGGTTTGCCATAAAAGGCATTTAGCCTTATCGCATGATTATCTATAGATAATGACTGCAGAAAATAGCGGTTGTCCCCGTCTACAGTTGTGCTATATCACAATTTCTTGACAGATGATGGCAGAACTAGCAATCGCTCTGTGCCTTATAGAATTGGACCGAGAATCGTATAAATAGACTATAGTCTATGTGTTTGGATGTGATGCAATCATTATCATGGCAAAGCTGAGTGACAATCACGGTGTATCCAAACTTGTTGTGTATTGTCTAATTGATTATTTTAGTGCAGTTCTGGATTATTCTCACCGCTTTCAAGGACATTAGAATAGCATCACAATATAAAAATAATTCAAATCGCTTTGCAAATCCAGTTAGGAATTTTTGAATTTCCATATTGATGTCTTGTCTTTTCTCTGAAATCGTGGCTGCTGATTGATCAACCACATCTTGCATCACTCCGCCATGGCCATGGCGTAGTATTGCCACTTTACCGGGATGATGGTTGAGTATTTTTTTCAAATTTTTTGCATATGGCTAAACTTGTACCAGGGGTGAGATTTGATAAAGACTCTACCTTAGCCTGGTATAAACATCCATAGGCTTAACATGAAGAACTCGTACGAGTTGTAGTTCAACAGGCATGCGAGTACAGTAACTCATACTCAGTGGATGGTAAAAATATCAATATTCCCAGGCTATTATAAAATCAAAAATATATTCGTTTTTCACCTTTGTCCCCGATAGCCATCTCGTTTGAAGCGCTTCCGACTATATTCACTCGGCTATCTCCTCGTTTATATCCCTGAGCGCTCCAAACTCGATGGGGGAACAGACCAAAGACTCATCCGTTTCTTTCATGATACTCATTGGTGGAACTAAGGACGTGAAACAAGTGAGTGGTGATGGATGGTCGGTGGGGGAGAGTGGTGGATGATAAAGAGAGGCGTGTGTATGCACCGCCAGTCTTGTGCTGGTGGACCTTGAGCCCCGATGTCCTCTAGGTATCGGTTATCTGAATTCGTTCGTCCCCTGATTGACCTCCACATGTATCGAGTGTTGAAGATCGGCGCCACCTCAATAGAGTCCCCTCCTTCCTCCCCATCCCACTCTACAAGCTGTGGAAGACTGAGTGGTTCATTTTTGGCGTATCGTGTAGGCCACACACACTTAAGGCGCTGTCTTGTTTTATTGTGCTGTCAGAACACCACAGTCTATTATTACCTGGTCTGCTGAAATTGTGACAAAGATCTCAAATACAAACTGGAATTTACCGAAACACTGTATCTTTATGTGAAAATTACCGCTTTTTCAAGTAACCTCGTTGGTGTATTATAATTATGTCATTATATTACTGATATACTTAGTTATGTTATCATAGTTATATTCAGTTATGTTATTAATGCTATACTATCTCACTGGTTATGAAAGTCTGTCAATCGGTACTGGCCGAGCATTGAAACCAGTCCATTTATGAACTGAGCTTTAAACCAGGCTAAATAGAAATTTTAAAAAAAAACAGAAAAAAACAGACATACACATTTTTGTTTTTTTTTGTTTCATAGCATTCCCCAAATATGATTGTCTATGGATATGTTTGTCTGTGCATCATTCATATACACCGTACACAAATTTCGTTCTTCAAGAAACATATATGATGTAAATTGGACCTCTTTAAATATACACTTATTAATCTTGTGGTTGGACCAAATGAGATCACCGTTAACGTCACATTTCGGTTCCAGTTCAAAGGGAATTCTATGTTTCCTTATTAAGAACGTTATTACCACCAATAAAGTTTTCATTGTGAATAACGCTTAGCTGGAGATGTATCTTAATTCACACGTGTAGCCGTCACACACTTAAGTGTAATCATAAGAGTTTCCTTCCCACACCCTCCCGCCCGCCCGCCCTCCGCCTTCCCTGTAATGGCACAGGGCGCCGACCTTAACCACCCTTGCCTACTCGCACTCCTTCCCCGTGATATCTTCACCCGGTTGGGTCTGGGTTACATCCTGTGTGTAGTGGGTAACTAGGCCCCTCTTGTGCGCTCTCAGGTGTTGGTGAGGACGCTGCCTTATCTACCTGTGCCAGGTGTGCGGTACCATGTTGTTCGTGTCTGCTGCCGGTCACTGCTGGCGTTTTCCCCGTGCCTCATGACGACTCTCCCGTCAAGAATTCATTCTGTAGCCGGCCTCTCAGATCCTTACCACTACCCAGTTCCACGTGTCCTTTTTCTTTTGACACTACCTCATACTAGCACGTGTACTTCCCTGTGTTAGTTTTTTGTAATCCTGTAATCTCTCTCTCTTTCTCTCTCTCTCTCTCTCTTTCTCTCTCTCTCTCTCTCTCTCTCTCTCTCTCTCTCTCTCTCTCTCTCTCTCTCTCTCTCTCTCTATCTCTCTCTCTCTCTCTCTCTCTCTATATATATATATATATATATATATATATATATATATCTTGTACTTTCGCTTTCTTTTCCTTCCCTTCTTGAACTATGATGGTTCAATACATAGATATCGTTTCTCCTCATGCAGAAGAATCATTGCCTAATTCTCTATTATGCTTTGGTTACGGCGGTCTCATTTTGGAGCACTGTGGACAAAACGGGATGGACGTAGGACAACGTGGGGAGATGGGATAGGAAGATGTGAAAGATCGTAGCACACCCTGGCCTACGGTAGTCTCAAGGACAGTGTTAAACGCTGGAAAAATCTTTGTCACAGCGGCCAAGGTGCTACAAGGTGTTAATGAGAATCATACTAGGATGTGATGAATGCAACATAACGTGACTGAACGTGACTGAACGTGACTAAACGTGACTGAACGCAGGCAGCCGTACAGGGAACCATAGACAGAATGTCAGGGACATCACAGTAAGCAGGTGGCTGTACATGGCACCGTGGACAAAACGTGAGCTTAGAGAACATCCTCAAACCATGGCTGCCAGGATGATAGTGTAAACGACTCCTGTGCCATCTGTAACGGTGCCCTATCTTTTAGTGAAACAGGGGTCACAGGGGGCATCGGGAACACAGTGTAAACCTAGCATTAGAATCTAAAATGATGTGGGTGTAAAATCATGCTTCGCACATATGATTTTAGTCATGAGAATGATATAATATTATAGTAAAAGTTGCACGAAGAGTAAATGAAAGTGAGGTAGGCCTCTGAATAGTCTGGTGAAAGTCATAGACTACGAACAGGAAGTTTAAAAAGAGTCTATATCAGCTCCTCTTTATCTCTTTATCCCTCCTACAATATGTCTTCAGCATTCGTCCCAGGACGACATGCTGCTATGACCTGATGGCCGTTCTCCGTTATTACCAAAACTTACTCAAATACAGCAAACTATGCGCCTTCTGGTACTTAGATTAATTAAGACGGAGCTAATTGTTAATCAACCTATTTCTGGAGTCCGAAGACCTAGTAATAATTCAGTCGCACCACCACAAGACATACTTATATCGGATGACTCTCTATGCTCTAATAACTTCCAACAAAATGGACCTAAGTCTATTGATGTTTTCATCTTTTGCTTTCGTTATTGTTTGGGTTCTTTTAATGTCATCTACAAAAAAGACATTTACAAAAAGTAGCTATTGCTTACATTTCTAACGTTGGACAATACTAGCATTTTCAATGCCTGGTACATTTTTAAAATAGATACCACAAACATATGAGAAAGTTATTCGAGATGCTGCTGTTGTACTTGTACATGATGTTTCACTTAAAAAGATTAATTTGAATATCTTTAATTAGTGTGAGTCTTTATCCTAGCAGTGGATATTCGCCTAGTGCTTAAATTATACAATAAGGTCACCACCGACTGACTTGGTCAACGACCAACATGCAGAATCAGAGGGGTTTGAAATCGTCGATGATGGTCATTGTGTTTGGAGGACAATTCCGTTGTTTGGAGGCCAGTGCCGTCAGTTTGGACATGTTAAATGCGGCAGAAACAAGACATTCACAACACCCTGACCGATTTTCTAGATAGCAACATGCAGTTGTTAGCCACCACCGACCGACTTTTAGGAGAAGTCAATAGATCGGTGCCGTTTTCGTCGACTAATGGAAAATAGCTATATGTCCGACTAAGTCTCTGCTAGGAGATTGCTGGCAGCGAGCAACGCGGAGGTTCTTGTTATTTCCGGTTCCTGTGTGAACGCTGGACGACGTATCTGTACTGCTTTCTTAGTGATTCACTTCTCCGTGGATTCATCCTATTGGAGATCTGACACATAACCCCTTGGAATCTTTTTTTCAAGAGCAGGAAGATATTTATTTAGTTCAGTAAGGTGGTACATATCTCCAAAAGAAATAAATGAATGAAATGTTACCCTACACTGTTACAATTCTGTTAACCTTATCCTTAAATTGTGCTCATTTCAAGTTTTTTATTCGTTTTTTTTTCTTTTCATCTAATTGTAATTAGTTAAGAAAAGTATTCTGAGCCATCTAAATCCTGACTTACTATTAATTTTATACCTTGCCACCCTTATTCTATCAGAAGTACAATTCGAAGTTCTTAACTTCGGAGTTCTTGTAACTAGTTGTATACTTCAGATATCCCCTTTCTTTGCACACAAAGTTTCTGGAGTACTTTCTTGTTAGCATTGATGAGAAAAAGATTATTTGTTATAAGGTTATTTTGATGTATGAATGATGTTGTCACCAGTAGACTAGAGGATGCGGCTCTCTATAGGTATTGATGGTCTCAAATCTATCAATACATTGACATAGGTTTATAAGCCCGTTTCCATTGACCAATTATTCAGCAACGGTCTGCAGTCGGGAACCATCCATAGATTTTTTTTGGTACATCGACGTCAGGTCAGTGAATGGAAATGAGAGGTGCTGAGAATGCTCCCAGATTAATTTGGTATAGATTATGTAACAAGGCCACCGCCAACAGATTTTCTCTCAGGAAATATGTGTATACATGGATATTATTATATACCTATGGCCGTATGACCCACACATACTGCCCGCTGCTCCCCATGACGTATGAATAGCCGTACGTCACACTGTGACGTACGAGGTATGTGATCACGTGACTAGCTAATATTTCGCTATTTTTAGGTATATAATAATACGAAAACGGGCTGACTGTCTTAGTGCGTCAAAATACTTGGTAAAATTATTAATCACATACATCCCTCTGCCTCGGCATCAGAATGCATCTGATCAATAATTTTACCGCGTATTTTTGACTTACAAAGAGAGTAAGCCAGTTTCCGTATATTACAGTAGAAGCAGTGCATATAATGCACCCTCGCAAATTATCCAATACTGACGTACAAGTCGTTGGCACCACTGACAGAGTTTTAGGGTGACTCAAAAATATCTCCACAGTATTTTAATGGCCAGTGGTTTATTCGAGTTGTCGACATTAGTCCAGTCTTTCTATCTCTTCTCTATTTTCTGTCAATATCCTGCCCAGACTATTTTGAAATATAAAATGCAATTGTGGAACGGTTGAAGCAAAACCAATTTACAGCCAATTGAACACTTGTATTTAAGACCTACTCGTATTGTATTTTAACTGGAAACTAAATTGAAATGGCAATTGGTGACTTGACACTCTTGCTTGTTGTGTCAGCGCACAGCTTCAAATAATATCGTGCAGCATCTACTGGCTGTATGCGCAATTTGATACTTGATAGTTAGAAGGCTGCCAGGCTAGGAGAATCAAGCAATTAATAATGGGGTGTATGTGGAATAATATTCCGTTTCCAGCTGGGCTGCCACTAAATTAATAGTTTTCAGTTCTACCGAGGTGATATCTGTCGAGATGAAATCAAGGATTGAAATCTGCACAGATGAAAATATTGATATTCAGCTTGTGAATTTTGTTCTAATTGTGTCTTATTGTATGCATTTCACAGCTTATACTTTCCCATCTGGTTTCTGATTTTGCCAAAACAAAAGTTGTTTCTGTGTTTTTTATTGCCTCCCTTTTTTAATGGGATTGTGTTTATTCTATGACAACGATCAGTTTTTCAGCTTGGTTTGAAATACCAAATTGAGCTGCCCAGGGGCCCGTTTAATAATCTAGGATAGTGCATGAACACCCTTTTCTGTATGCCATACATACCCAGCGACGATGTGGATAAATTTATTCAACATTTATGAACGACCTTATGGTTGGCTAATACTTAGCGAATAGACTTAGATTTAATTAAACGATAACCCCAGTACGAGGTACAGAATGGGGTCATCATGAACGATCCTAGATTATTAAACAGGGCCCTACTCGTGCCATACACTTGTTGCACACGAGGTAATATGACAGTCTCTGTTATCACGACAACCGATACCAACACCGGAAATTCTCTGATTGTGAGACAATCCAACGGACCCCACACAATTCACCGCAGCTGCTCCGCAGCGGCGGCGCCCAAAGACTTAGGGAATTAAGATTAACGATAGGCTTTTTCCCGTTCTTATCTCCACAGGTGAGGTTATCTGCCATACCTATAGCGGCCCAGCGGAGGGGAGGAAGCTGCTACTGGCACTGCTGCCATATCGAGCCCTACTCCACTGATAACAGCAATGCCAGGTGAGGCCTCCCTTATCTATGTCCACAACTAGAACGTGAGACGTCGTCCATGTACGTAGAAGCAGCAACATCACAGCAAAACCAGTTTTCTCCGCCATCAACTAAATCAATCCTTCATAAATTATCCCTTTCCTTCTTCATTAATGATTTCCCATGTTGAGCAGTGATCCTCTATCGATAGCAGAATTCATGGGTATTTTTTTCGGATTTTCAAATTTAATTTTTTTTTCTCATTGATGTTTGCTGAGTTAAGCGTCAGTTTTATGGTACAGCCCCTTGGGTCACCTTGTGTGTATTAAGAGTTCCCTCTTGAAACGCCCCTCGAACGCAGCTGCGGACTGGGTCAAATGGTACTACGTGTGCTTCTATCACTCTACCTTACTTTTACTTTTATTCCCTTCATCCTTTGGACTTTTATATGTGCTTCGACATTATGCCATGCATTAAAAAGGTATTTTAAAATAAAACAATAATATCTCTATTATGTATATATATATATATATATATATATATATATATATATATATATATATATATATATATATATATATATTTATTTATATATATATATATATATTTATATATAAAGAGAGAGAGAGGGGAGAGAGAGAGGGGGAGAGAGAGAGAGAGAGAGGGAGAGAGAGAGAGAGAGAGAGAGAGAGAGAGAGATGGATAGATTAAAATAGAGATCCCATTAAGTTTGAATCGCGTAGTAATTCGCAAGGTGAAGCCGTGTGAATTACCTAGGTATTCAAATGAGTTGGGATCGAGCTCTGACCCAAAACAGGAATAGGTTTTTGAATTTATCTCACCCTTCACATTGACTAATGGGTTAACCTTTGTGACATATTCCTCCATTGAGTATTTTTTCTACATACACAATGGGCGTTGAATATGAATATGAGTTACTAATTAAAGCTATAGGTAAAAATACCAGGGGTGAGATAAATATATGTAAATATATAAATTAGAAAAAAGAATTCTACCCGGGACCACACCCCTAACCCCCCGAGTTTAAAATCAGTCACATTCCTACAAGTCTAAATAAACTGTACTTTGACTTAAAAGAAGAAAAAGTAACACAAAATTATATAGGTCCGTGATTCTTCAGGTAAGTAAGGTAACAGTTTTTCCCGCTTTTAGCCAGCTATGATTAAGGATGCCCCGTGTCACTATAAGAGGAAACTTTATCATTACCTGTAGGCACATCAACTTCAACTAATAACGGTGTGACTGTGTATTTAATATAGTCCCGTCATTCAATCGGATGCTACCTGACGCAATCCCCTAAATGAGGACAATGCGTATTTAGGTCTCTGCTCTGTAGAGATAGCGTGCAGAATGATAAGGATACTTCTGCCAGATCACAGGCCCCTATAGCTCCTAAAACCAATATAATATCAGCATCGCCAGTGCCATGTAGGAGTCAGTACTCGTAGATCTCCGAATATGGGTCCACAACCTAAATGTAAGCATTTCGCAGAGTAAGCGCTTAGAGAAGTGCCTTCAGGACATGGTGTGGGTCAGGGTGGCGGTTGTTCGTTGGCAGACCTTGGTTCATCGAACACCTGTTTCGTCCCCACGGTGCTATGACTAAAGCCAGGGACTCATTTATAGAGATATGGACTACGCAAAAGGTCATGTTCTGCTACAGACACAAGCTATGGACTGATCGGGAGAACTTAGTGTCTCCAGAACGACACAAGACCTAAATCATATCACTTTACGTCTTATTAGAGCGTGCTTGTACACAGTAGATAAATCATCTAGAGGTTAGAGTCAGGGTTAGAGTGGTCACATATAACTTTCAGTGTGCTTCCAGAAAACTATCCCTTTACTATCTGCATGCTGTTCACTGTGATAGTGAGAAGAGAGCAGGGCACCAGTGTCTCAGGGTCTTAGAGGTGTGCCCAGCTGACCATGACCAATCACTCAAGATCGAAATACCTCATTGACCCACTGTTGCTTGATATGTTTTTATCCTAGACTCAGGCAGTTAGAGAAATGACAAGTTGACTGGGTGCAGGTGGGTTAAAGAAAACTATCCATAGGCTAAATCTAACTCAAACCTTTTGATTGTTATTCATTTATAATTGCACACTCATTCATCTGTGATGAACATACTTTTGGATCCTAGTTTTTTTAGTTGTAGAACCCATACATTTTCGTCTTGCAAACATTCAGAGCTATGTCGATTCAATGTCAACTGCCTGAGCTATAAGAAGAACAAGTCTTGCCTGACAGTGGTGCTCAGACTCATATAAGGTCTGTTTCCATTGGCCAACGAAAACGGTGTAGATTTTTTCCAGTTGTCCTTAACAAGCCCATTTCAATTTTGCATCAGCAGTGCTAAAGGTCCGTCGGTGGTTCCTGACTGTAGATTGGTGATGGTCATTGGAAATAAGCAATTAGGAGAACGAAAAAAATCTACACCGTTTTCGTCGGCCAATGGAAACAGGCCTATAGACTAATCCAGAGTGCACTCGACGGTTGGTGGTGCTGCGATCGAGAGTGTGTGACAGATGCCATTCAGAGTTTAATTATGGGCACTGCAGCTAAACCTCGACTTGCATATCAATAGTTTATGGTATTCCTATGTACCTATATAGTTACATCCCGCTGTTGGGGGCGGCCGACGTTTACTACCCGAGGTTGACGTTTACTACCCAAGGTTGACACGTGACCAAAAGCTATGAGAGATATCATGAATTTTAAAATGGCAGACAGGAGCGGTCAGGCGTTCTGAGACGTTTTCAAAACGCACCGTAGCAGCAGAAACTATGTAACAACTAAGTATGGAGGTATTTTATGCTGGATATTAATGTAAAGGAGCTTAAATGGCCGTTACCGTTCTACAGTCAGGAACCATCGAAGAACCTTTAGCACTACTAATGCAAGGAGGGACAGAGGAAGGGAGAGAAAGAGAAAGGGGTAAATAGGAGTAAAAAGAAAAGGAAGTAAAAAAATCCAATAACAGGAGAAAGACCCTGTCTAACTTGAGTTAAACGAAACAATGAGACACAAAAAGGAGTAAATAGGACGCTAGACAGACAAAGACATACACGGACGGACATAGACACAGAAAAGAGACAGAGAGAGGGACAAAACAAAGCTCTTTTCCTATACACATATATTCGAAACTCAATTTGTCATTTTACAAAGTTACTATTAAACTCAGGATCAATTTCCTGTTTAACACCTGTAGAAACCTCTCTCCTGGGGGGACCTCTTTCACCTAGAACTCACATAATTTAGTGAACGTGTATACTCCAGAGCATCAACAACGGCATCAGGAGAACGAGATTCTGAATCATACAGACTTATCTGCCGACTATGACCATCGATTATGGCATTTAAAGGATACTTTTTGAGCAAAAATCGTCAGGTGAAAACAAAAAGGGTAAACGATCTTCCTCTCCAACATTACAGAATATGGCACCGCCGACCGATTTTTGAGGCTACCAACGAAATCAAACAATGTTGAACTAATCGGTGGCGGCGACTGAAAAATCGGTCGGTGACCAGCTACATTTCAGACTAAAAAACGGAGTCTTTTCTCAATTATCGGTGCACGTTAAACACATAATCGGTCATCAGGTGGAAACAGAGTGTGTACTTTGGGATTAACGATTGTTAGCACAGACAGATTCTCAAGGAGGATCACGAGCGACTTTTGTACAGGGTGCATATAATGGACGGGATTTTCGTCGGCAGCTGGAAATGCCACATTAAGGCTTAAATAATGATACGACAATGCTGAATGCACCAAATATACGGGTAGTACGGCCAAATTGTTAGGCCTATATTAATCTGAAATTGTCATATCCAGCATATGACCAGTTTAATATGCCAACGAAAATTAATTCAAATTAGATTATCCCACTGTAATATGCAATCTCTGATGACCATGGAACTGACATATGTGTTAAAGCATCTGGCTACATCTGATTTTGATTTTGACGTTGAACTTCTGACTTTATCTTGCTTTGAATACAGTGTAAGTATTATGTGGAATATGAGACTGTAAGGTTGGGTAAGGATATGTGATTGGAACCTATATACTGAACACCAGTATATTACGAAAGAATGTATGTGAACATGTAACAAAATATCATTCATAGATGGAAATTACAACCAAACCATGGACCCGGTGAAGAAAGCCAGCCATGAAATGAGGCTGACACTATAGCCCCTGTGTTAGCTAAAATGAGTACTTTGTAATGAAACCAAAGAATGTATTGTAATTCTATGTAGACAATATTTTTTTTAAAGGACTGACTACTGCAAAATGTACACAGTTGATTATTTAGAGGAGAGTCACGAAAATCCATGGGTTAGAAAATGATATCTCCTAAACTAAGACTTTACTAAAAAGAAAAAAAGACAAGCTTATTCATAGGCTCCTAAATCTTCATAATCCCAGGGATTCTTCAATTGATATTTTTCATTTTTGTGAGTTGGCAGAGACATGAATGCCATCTTACCATATTTCCACATCTGAATGTAATCATTTCCAAAGCGTATGTACTGCTTTGATTAAACCTTCACCATCTGAAGTAAATCCAGGTTGAGGTTCATTGAATACAGTTCTCAAGACTGATATCTGGCAGAGACCCGGTTTTTGCTCTGATGTTGGTCAGAGTTATCCAATAGTTATCAGGTGATAAACCATGTGAATGATTGACAATAACTAGGAGTTCAAATATATAAACTACGACTGTGTAAACACATGCAAGCGACAATCAATTTACCTGACCCTGAAGTTTGTTGCTCCTAGAAATGTGGGAAAGGCGTTGCTCTAGTAATATTGGATTATGTCGTGTCGTATCGTTATTTTCATGGTGTATCGCTACTTTTTTTACAACACCACAATTTTTGTGACATAGATGAAAGTTTCTTTAGATTTTTAATTGAATATAGATGGTGACAAGCAATGCACAAAAAACGTACGACCTCAGGTCGCTATTCTGATTGGCTAATCCCTTCTATTCTTTGATTCGGTGTGTTGTGAATAGGTACAGCCTTCACTGTACTAGACATGACAGCCCTGAGTTAAATGCTGGTTCCACCGACGCACAAGGCATAATGAAATCTGTCACAATTTGGTTGTCTTGCTTAATCTCGCTAGGTTTCAAGGTATCATGTGCATTTTTGTCGCGAACCATGGGTTTGGTTAAGCACCTTTGCCGTGCTCTTGCAGCGATAGATCGTGATATGCCATAATATGTTGGCAATAGATTACAAGGTGTCGCAGTGGTGAAGCACCAAAATAGACATACATCATCGTGAAAAAATACACAAACCATCGCGGGAGACATGTTACGATAAAGAAAGTAAGACATGTCGCGATACTGTAAGATATTATCGTAAAACTGGATGAGTTTTAATATTGGCCACCGTATGCCACGACTGGAGTTTGGCATAGCGATTTCACGAGGCGAAGCCGAGTGAAGTACGGAGCCCAAACTCCAGGAGTGGAATGTGGTGGCCACGATTAAAACGAATCAGGTTTCGATTTTATCCTGCCCTGCCCTGTATTTTGGAATATTACGTGATACGGAAACTCAATGTTAAGCCTATGGGATTTTATATTAGGGGTAGGATAAAACAAGATATACCAAGATATAACCCGGCAAATGCATCGTGTTGGTGGAACCAACCCTTTACTCCTAGAAGTAGTTCATATTATTGCCTGCATAAAGTAAATGTTGTTTGTCAGTTCATTTTCATGAGGCATCGTCTCATTTCATATGAGATGTTCTTAAATTGATTCTCCTACAAAAGAAAACTCGAAAAAGGACATTGATTATAATCCGTGCCAAAGGTTATGAGCTGATAACAAGAAATCAGTGCCGTATTGATAAGTATTTTCTGTCCTAGTCATGTATAAAGGAAAAAGAAATCGATGATGAAATTTGATTCTACAGCAATGGAGGTATACATCAGAGTTTCATGGGACTTAATAACGATTCATAGTGGGATGCTATGTTTAAGAAACTGGACAATGGGACAATGAGTTAGGGCCACGCTTGGAAATAGAGATTCGATGGGCCTTGTTACCATGGTAACTGATCTAGGATCTTGAGGGATCGCCCGTCGGACAGTTGAGGTGAAGTTAAAGATCTGAAGCTGATGGATCACAGACATAGTGACCCCCCCACTCCCACTCCACACACACACACATATATACATGTACACACACATACTATCGTAAAACTGTATGAGTTTTAATCTTGGCCACCGTATGCCATGACTGGAGTTTGGCATAGTGACTTCATGAGGCGAAGCCGAGTGAAGTCCGGAGCCAAAACTCCAGGAGTGGCATGCGGTGGCCAAGATTAAAACGAATCAGGCTTTGATTTTATCTTACCCTGTCTCCTCGATTTTGGAATATTACGTGATAACAATTCTGTATGCCACTAGTGGCATATAAAACTCTGTATGCCAGTCAGCGTGGCATACAGAAACTCAATGTTAAGCCTATGGGATTTTATATTACGGGTAGGATAAATACTTGTGTGGAACTGTATCGAGAATCGTATAAATAGACAATACTCCACAAAGTTGTGCCGCAATCATCATCGAGGCGAAGCTGAGTGACGATTATGGCACAACCAAATGAGTAGAGTATTGTGTATTTTACGATTTTAGTGCCGTTTTAAATTTATCTTAACCCTTTCTATGGCATTAGATATCACAATTTCAGAATAATTAGAATATACTTAGCAAATTCAGATGACGTCATCTCAAATCCACAGCCGTGGCGTAGTATTGACATTTTACGGGGGTGATCGTTGAGTATTTTTTCTAATGTTATTCCTATGGCTAAACTTGTACCAGGGGTGAGATAAATACACAATGTTGACTAGTTTCAGATACAAGCGGTCGTATGCTCCTAGGAGTTAACGCGTAGTAATATTGGAGAGTAATATTACGCAGAGTCAACTCCGATGATTGAGATAACCTCAGAACAGAACTCGTCTCGATGACGAGTATTGTTTATTTATACGATTCTCGGTCAAGTTCTATATAACTACCATGTTTTACCATGTGTATTTATGATATATCAATAAATTTGACGGTGTCATCGTTAGTGTGGTTTTCCTTCTATGCGATACGCATCTAAAATAATGGCGACAGGGTTTTTATCTCACCACTGGTATCTTTACCCAAAGACTTTACATTGGGAACTAGTATCCAACGCCTATTGAGTATTCAGAAGAAATACTCAAAGGGGAATAATGTCACAAAGGTTAGCCCATTAGTCAATGTGAAGGGTGAGATAAATTCAGAAACGCATTCAAGTTTACAGTCAGACCTTGATCCCATCTCGTCTTAATCGCAATGTAATTCACGCAGCCTTGCCTTTTGAATTACGATGCGATTCAAACTGGATGAGATACGAGTTCTGACCATTAACTTTCATAGGTTTCCTCTATAGTATATCGGTTTATATGCCGCGATCAGCTCACCTCACCTTCATGTGGTGCATGACGTGGTCTAATAACGTCAAAGGTCCCATACCATACATTACCTGCTCCGAGGTGCCAAGGCTGGTGTCCAAAGGGAGTCCATACCTGGCACTGTACAGGTGGCCTCAGGTCAGTTCGGAGAAAATCTAAACTCTCTTTAAGTCTGAAGTTTTCAGGAATTTCCTTTGGGAAACAGAAGAAACTATTTCAATATACAATATTTTAGCACCCCTCTGTCTGTCTGTTTCTGTCTGTGTCTGTCTGTCTGTCTGTCTGTCTGTCTCTCTCTCTCTGTCTGTCTGTCTGTCTCTCTGTTTCTGTCTGTCTCGATGTCTCTGTTTCTCTCTCTCTCTCTTTCTGTCCCTCTGTGTCTCTGTGTCTCTGTCTCTCTTCAGGTCTCTCTCTTTCTGTCTCTCAGTCTCTGTCTCTGCCTGTCCGTCTGTATGTCTGTCTGTCTGACTGTCTGTGTCTGTCTGTCTGTCTGTCTGTCTGTCTGTCTGTCTGTCTGTCTCTCTCTCTCTCTCTCTCTCTCTCTCTCTCTCTATCTTACTCTCTCTCTCTCTCTCTTATATCTTAGACAGGTACGCAGGCATATAAATTATCCATAGCCAAGCAGGTATTTGATATCTAAAAAGATAGGGTTACCAAAGTACCCATTCACATACATATACTATATTGCTGTCTTCAAATACGCTCCACTTTACAGTGCGTTTTATTCCTATTAAAATACCACCTATCTAGCAGAAATTGGCCAAGGGCCTGCGTTGCTTATAATGTACTTTTTGTGCTGTTGGAGAACTATGATATCAAGACCAAAGTTGTGTCAATGACACAAAATCAAGGAGAAAAATGAGAGACTTGGTTTCATCGTTGGAAGTCTGTAGGCGGCTGATCACATGACCTCACATCCTGAAGTCATTGTAGCGTGTCGGGTTTTAGAGCACTTTCCTTGTAAATCGTTCTTTGACTCCAGTTACAGGTACTGGATGGTCGAGGTATTTGCCAGGGGGCGAAGTTTTTTTGTTTTTTTTAAACAGGAATTACAGACTACAAGCCTGTGTACATTATGTATATAGCCGTGGTGTTTTGTTGTTGTTTCTTTTCTTGTATGTAAAATACGTGTGGCATAAGCACTGGAATGTAAGATTGATCTTCAGGACCACCCCTTAACAACCACCCCCACCCCCAACCCCAGCCTTCTCCTATATCTCATTCGTCTATATTCTATTCTCCCGGACTCCACGTGGTAAACCTGTCAGCCGTGGAAAGGGCCAAGCTGAGGGGGCGGGGGTGCAGACGGTGGCATCGGTCCAGTGCCTCTGGAATAAATCACCCACCGATGGCCTATAAAACCACTGCCTGCAAACCTATCAGCGCGAAGACACCACCACCTGAACTTCTTGTATGCTGAGATTTTATTTTCATTTTACTGAATCTTCGATTCAATGGTCGCAAGCTAATGTCTGTTACCCAACTTGTGACTCTCAGAGGGAGAGAACTTAGACCATGTGGGGTACCACCGTGCTGCGTCAATTTAACAGAGAAAAAAATACGGTCCAAGAGTGACAAATGGGGTGTCCATAGGAAGTCCCCACTGGTAGCAGTGCAAAGCTAAAGCCACACACCAAGCAAGAAAGGCAGCAATTTCCAGAATCGCCAACAGAAAGTGGCGTGTGTGTAAAGCTATCATTTCATAGTCCACCTTATTATTGCTTCTATATATATATTATTCTGAAATAATATTTCACATACTTGCCTTTTTGTGTCGGAGATTTCAGAGACCGATGGTTTTCTTGCCAGCACATATAGCAAGAAACGCAGCGATTTCCGGAATCGCCAACAGAAAATTAGCATTTATATTCAATTTTATTTCATGATAATACCTCCCACTGATAATCAGGTGAAATATCAAATGATAACTCACATATATGGGTATGGGAGCTATTGGTAATCGCTACATTTCTCGCTTGGTGTCCCGGCTTCACTTTGTTGGGGCGGTGGCAGCGCTTGGAGTGGGGGCCCGCTAGCCACAGGCCGCTTCCAGAGTATCACTTGGCCATAGCGGTGTCAGTGCAGGTGAGGGGTTCAGAGGGGGCCGCCCGTGCCCCCAAGGCCCCTCCCTGTCATGCTGACAAATGGTCGCCTTTTACTCAACTGGAGATCGTTGGTGCGGCCAAATGTTCGGGCACCGTCTCCATTCTCCTTTTTGTCTCCGGTTTTCACTGTTTCTCTTTACGAAATGGAGGGACAGGGGAAAAAGAGTGAACTAGCCTTGGAAAAATCTTTATCTGATTGTACCTCTTTTTTCTCTTACTGTTTGTGAATATGTGAAACTTTTTTTCCATCTATTTGAGAGATAATGATAGACACAATATCTGTTTATCTTGACTCTGTCTCTGTCTGTCTCTGTCTCTCAGTCTCTGTCTCTCTCTGTCTCTGTCTCTCTCTCTCTCTCTCTCTATTTGCCTCTTTCTCTCTCTCTCTCTCTCTCTCTCTCTCTCTCTCTCTCTCTTTCTCTCTCTCTGCCTTTACCATTAAAACACAGACAAACAACGAAAATTAACATTTCTCTTTCCATTTTTGTTTTCTCCCTCTAGCCCTGTCCACTTATACTACGTGGCATACCGGGTCAGCGTCATATACATTGTACTTAAAAGGCACAACCTCATCGCTCCTTCAACCCCCACCCTACAATCGGTTCACCTCTGCCTAACCCCCACCCCTCACCAGGGCAGATTGTAGATACTCTGCCTGGATCACTGTCAAGGCGGCATGCTTTTAAGGAGCACCACCCCAATGATCTATACAACCGATGTCCGCTTTACAAAATCTTGACTGTGACGTTTTACTTTAGAATCTTCCCGTGCATCTCAAAGTGCGTTTCAGTTTATTGCTTTAAACCAACATGAATTCCAGATCTTTTTTCCACGGTCTGAATTTCCAATGCCCAATAGCAGTCCCAGTTTACTGCCTCAAACCAACATGATTTCCAGATCTTTTTCCACGGTCTGAATTTTCAATGTCCATTAGTAGTTTCCACATTAAATCTGGTAAATATTTATGCCATACGAATGTTCAAGTAGCCTGACCTTTACAGGTTTCCTTGTATGCAATCAATTCTATTCATATTATGAGTTATTTATAGTGTCAGCACCAGCTGTCAGCAGTGAGAACCATATGGTAATAAAGAGATTCCAGAAGAAATGTGCCCAGCATGATAAACTTGGCAGTGGATGGAGGAGGGAAGGTGGGAAAGGAAGGAACTATGTCTTGTTTAATGAACTCACATGGAAGTCATACAAAGAAACCATCCCTCAGTACTAAAGCATTAAGCACTAAGCTTTTTTCTCTCTCTCGTCTCATTTCCTTTTTAATCAATGTACTTAAATCATGTCGTGTTTTGTTTACATTGATTCTTCGACTATATCTTTAGAAGGAAACTTACGAGGTGAAAATTACTTGGTCCGTACTCCACCGAGTTTGACTGCGGAGTAATTCACCAAGTGAAGATGAGTGAATTACGGAACAGCCTAACGAGATGGAGTGCGGACCAAGTTATTTTCATAGAGTGCGTTTCTGATTTTATGACGCTCTGTATAACATTATTAATCAATGAAATAACGCACCCAATTAGCCATCAAGTATTGGATACACTACTTCCAGGGCCGTGGAGTACGAGTTCATAATATTTTCTAATGGAGAAAAAATATCGGTGTGTGATATCCACTGATATGCTCGTGCCGATTGCCTTCGGGTTATATGGATACATGTACCTGTAATCTTTGCCTTTATAAGAAGGCTCCCTGGCTATGAGTAGACAAATCACAAAAATCATCTCCAATTACAGCCAATGATAGCAAATGCAGCCACTTAAATCTGAAGGCAAGCAAGCTACACTCATCTTATGTTACTCTTGTGACTGCCACCACAGTAAGTTGTTCCCGTGGTTTAGCCACGCAGTACAAACATGTATAAAATTGATTCTATTTCATAAGGGTAGGGTAAATAGTTGGACATTTCCAATGAATATATATACGTTGACTGGCATATTTAAGTGGAGAGTCTACTGTTGGGACATATATACTTCGGAACCAGTGGCCCTGGACGCACAATGGATCGCGTTAAAAATACGTTTTTTTAAGAACTCGGCGGCTGCCTATAAACCATTCCAAGTAGAGTGGAACACGTTGGAATCAAGAACGCCCTGCGCGGTACCTAAATTGGGCCTCTTCCTTCACCCTCGAGGGGAACTCAGCCAGGGACTTATTTAAGTCAAGGGGTGCTGTGTCTGCTTAGACGTCATGAAGGTGGCATTTCAGTGTCAGCAGCACACGTGACCGGTGACGTAGACCCGCGGGCAGACGACTTCCGGTCGAGAGACGCTGGTTTCGGCGTGCGAGGATCACCAGCGCGCGTCCAACTGCGACAAACAATCCAAAAATGACGTCAAAGGAACTCTGCTTGATGTGGAAGCGAAGCCTGCCAAGGAAAGAGCACATGTATAAGTCTAAGATGTTGACACGGCTCCAGAGAAATTAAAATGATGATTATATTACTTTGGGAGGGGGCAGGTCTGTACGTTGACCAGTCACAAGAACTCATGTTTTATCCACCAGTGGTTACTCAAAATGTAAAATTATGCTATATGCAACGGCTTTGGATCTGTTGTGTATATAATGCATGCGTGATATGCTGTGGATTATGCACCAAAGCTTATTAAATAGGCAGGTAGACTTAAAGCTGATGCCTCTAGCATCCACTACGTTCGGCCAAGCCTTTACGTGGAAATCCTTATTAGAAAGCTACCTGTAGCCTACATATCCATGTATATCAGTCAACAACTATAATATCATATATTCATGAGCAAAAGTTTTACTTTTACTGAGGGGCCATCTATAAAGTATGTACGCAGTATTTCTAAAGTTTTGGATCCCTGCACCCCCACTCCCGAGCATGTACCCAATAGAACAAAGAAGGGCATACGCAAAACTTCCAAAGTTTTTTTAGTGAGTTGTAAAATGGCATTTTTAATTATTTCCAGGAATATAATGATATAAGGATACATATAGTGAGTGTCACTGAATTGCATCTGTTCCTTGTTGCTTTGGTCGGAAATTTTCACCGAGTTCGAAGAATGACATGAGTATTTCTAACCAAAATATCGAGGAAAAGATGAAATTTGAACTCGGTGAATATTTCCGACAAAAACAGCTCGGAGTAGATTCCATCCAGTCACACTAACCATGTCTCTGTATAACCCAGTACATGCAAGTACGCCCATGAGCCGAGACTGAATTTGATTTATTTTGGCGGAAATGATTAATTCAGAAGAAAACGATGGTTTTTAACGATAAATACATGTAATCTCAAAAGCCTATTTGCGTTCTGACTAATTCTACCATTCATCAGTGTGATAAGTCGAAACAAATAATTGTACGCTAATGTGGACGATCAAGTGTGGTACATTGATTCGTAATCATCCTTAATGTGTAAAGTACTGCAATCTGCACGGTGTATATCGCAAATTGAATATAACATGCCATGCTAAGGATGCCCTTAAAACCCATCTCCCGATATCTTAATAAGATCAGGAATTATGGCACTTTGCATTAATGTGTATGGCAAACATGATATGAAACCTATGTACATGTGACATTGAACATGCTCTGGCCACCTATTTGGAAATGGTGGAACTAACTTGCCGAAATTAGACTATAGGCACTTGTGCATGGAATATTTAGGCAGAATATAATAAGTCCACCCAGGAAATAAGTAAATATACTCTGATTTCCTGGTGGTTTGTTGTGTTTTTATTGAGAACTGCAGTTTCTCGGAAGAGTCAATTATTTACATACCTATGGGCGAATGTCTCACTTCTACTGAACAGGAGTACGGACTCTGTCTGTCACTGAGTGACGATAATATTCATACCTCCCTCCGTACCACGTGACCACTCTAAAATGGCGTTTTTAATGATGTACAGGTATATGATAATAAGGAAACGTTATGAGTGTCCCTGAATTCCTCGATATTTTGGTCGGAAATGCTTCACCTCATTCTTCGAACTCAGTGAATATTTCCCACTAAAACACCTCTGTACAGATTCCATTCATGCACACTAACCATGTCTCCATATAATACCGCATCGAATGTACAATAATGTAGCCTTGGTTTGTCTTGTGACATCCAAACGTGAGTTTATATGCGGTATCCGGTGCAGGAAACGGCGATGCATAGTAAACAGAAACTGCCCTTGGGCGATAGAATTTTATTCTCCTGTTCGATGAGGAATGCGTTCATTATATGACTGTCATTATGATTCTATTAGTGCTACTTATAGCCACTGTCAACCTGTCGGCTTTCATGGAAGCATTTATTTGGCACTCTTACTCTTTTTATGAGGTCAGGTCATAATTCGCTTATTCGGAGACATGTATAGTACATACATGCTTTATCCGGGATACTGGGAAAAGTAAATGCACCTGAGTGGTAATTTAGTACTCAAATGAAGAGAGGCTGTGAGATATAAATTGAAAGGTCATGGTATAATTATTAAGAAAGCATTACTATTATTAATGATAATACTTAAAGAAGTATAACCCAGTTACATGTTGAAATATATCAATTCTTGATTTCGAAATAGAATAAAATCCGTTTTGATTTTCGGATATTTACTGACACATGGATTAATTTGATACATCGAATATAGTTACCGTGAACATAATTGTGTAAAAGAAGCTGCATCGATTTGATCATACCAGTACCAGATACACATATACATGTATATATATTTATCACCCACCTGATAGAAAGTGTCCACAGAAAGCACATAGGAAGTGTGTATCCCCATACTCAGAGCATAAAGATATGTTGTATGCTCCGAGCTGCAAAAGCCGAAGCATACGGGAAAATAGTGCATATGAAAAAATAGTGCGTATCTAAATGAACTAATATCGGTATGCCATTTGTCAAGAAAAGGTGGATAATAATGCAATATAGACTGGTTTCAGATAAGAGCAGTTTTATGATCCTCAGAGTTGACTCTGCACAATCTCCTAGAATGCGCTCGGATATTACTACGCGTCAACTCCTCGGAGCATACGACCGCTTGTATCTGAAACCAGTCAATACTTATAAGGAAACCCACGAGATGAAAATAGCTTGGTCCGTACTCCACCGAGTTTGACTGCAGAGTAATTCACAAAGCAAAGCTGAGTGAATTACTCTGCAGTCAGACGAGGTGGAGTGCAGACCAAGATATTTTCATCAAGTGGGTTTCTGATTTTATCTCACCCCCTATAACATGATTTATTGATAAAAATGAATCACCTCGATTAGCCATTGAGTATTGGGTACACGAACTTCATGGTCTTGGAGTACGAGTTCCTAATGTTAAGCCTATAGAGATAAATACCGGGATGAGATAATGTATAAATACATATGAGTTATCAATGACAGGAGAGGTGATTGATATATTGTCTTTTTTTAATTGTGAGAGTGTTCTTGTAGAAATTCTTATTGAAAAGAAATGTTGACCAGAGTTTTATACATGGCTGTTACCATACGTCTGCATCTTTATAGAAGACGATGAAGGGTGGTGCTTGTTTCTGTTGGAAGAGGGTGGGGTTAGACTGACATAACACGGCCCGCACTGACTTACCTGTATAAGTAAAACACGCTTCCCTTTCCCCTAAACTGCCGTGAGGCGCCGCGTCGCTTCTTGGCACCGTAAATCAGAACCGAGGGCACCAGGGTTAAGATGCTCGGGGTGATTTCCACCCCCACCCTCCTCAGTACCACCCCCTTTTAGACGCTACCTGTGACTGCCCCTTCCCCCTCCCCTCCCGACCCGCCAACCTCCAGGCGCTGAACCAAAACCACGGTCTTCTGCAGGCAGCGGGGCCATCCCTGTGCAGCATACCGCACAGCAGACGACATTTAAACGAGTTTTGCCGCCTTTTGTAGCGCCGCTGACTGTGACTGAGGTGCCGGGTTTCCCGAGGTGGTGGAGGAGGAGGAGGAGGAGAAG